>JACGCM010001844.1:0-2400000 GCA_014058105.1 Kingdonia uniflora | reverse complement strand
TGTACTTGGTAACATTATTTGAGGCCTCAAAATCCAAGCGGATTGATTTCTTAATTCTGTCGTTGAAAGGGGTAATCAATACGATTCCAATTCCTGACCCTGCGGGTCTTGCTGATCCATTTGTAAGAAGTTTCCACCCTTTCCTTGTAATCCATTCAGCTCGCTCGTTAAATGCTTTGGGGGTGGATCTTCAGTAACTTCCTCTGCAAGGCCAGGATCGTGCTCCTCCCACTCAGGATCCTCCACTGGAAAATCTACAAGAAAATTGGTAATGGCCTGACCCTTTTTGGAATGACGTTGTTTAAACTTGATAACATATCCTCCTAAACTGGCTAACCACTGTTGCACTCTACTTGATATTTCTTTTTTGGACAGAACCTCCCGTAGTGAGTAGTTCGTCATGACTTTGACGGAATGAGCTTGAAAATAGTTCTTGAGTTTCTATGAAGTATAAACAAGAGTGAGAAGAAGTTTTTTGATTTTAGAGTACCTTGTTTCCACTGGAGTGAGGGTTTTACTGATGAAGTAGACTTGTTTCTTGATTTTCCCTTGAAGTTGAATGAGAATCGAGCTGAGTGAATTATCTGAAACTGCTCTGTAGATAATCAGTTCCTCATTATCTATTGGGCTGCTCATGATGGGTGACTTCCCCAAATGTCTATAACTGCTAGGTAGATAATCATTGAACCTCTGCATTTGGTTGAAACTTTCCTTTTTTGGTACAGCCGCAGAGTAATAAAAACGGCCAACGACAATGGTCTGAAGATTTCAAAATGAAACAGTTGATAGCGACAATCTTGCCGGCAAGTTTCTGAACATCTTTTGACGTTCTAGGAGATGGCATGTTGAGGGGAGCCTGAATCTAATCTGGATCAGCCTCAATCCCCTTCTTACTGATGGGGTAACCTAGAAATCGATTTTAATGTACTCCGAATTGACACTTATCAGGATTGAGACGCATCCTATAAGATCAAAGAATATTAAAAATTATGTTGAGATCTGAGATGTGGCTGATGAACTACATGCTTTTGCACAAGAGATCGTTAATGTAGACTTCCACGACTTTCCCAAGATGTGTTTTGAACATAGTAGTCATCAGCCGTTGATAAGTTGTACCAGTGTTTTTGAATCTGAAGGACACGACTTTGTAACAGTAAAGTCCCCTTTCAGTGATGAAAGTGGTCTTTTCTTGATCTTTATCCAAGAGTGGAATCTGATTGTATCCAGAAGTAGCGTCCATCATAGATAAGAGTTCGTGACCTGCTGTGGAATAAAGGATATGATTAATGTTGGGAAGAGGGAAACTGACCTTTGGAGTATGTTTATTTAGATCGGTAAAATCTACACAAACTCGGACTTTTCCATTCTTCTTTGGGATAAAGACGATGTTAGATATCTAATCTAGATATTTGGCTTCTCGAATGAATCCCACTTTGATCAATTTCTCAATCTCCATGTTAACTTCATCTCAAAGTCATGGTGATAGGCGTCGTTATTTCTGTTTGACCGCAGTGGTGTTGATGTTGATGGCCAATTTGTGACATGCCTTGGTCGAATCGACCCCAGTCATCTCTTCGGAAGACCACACAAAAACATCTCAATTTAGTTGTAAGAACTGAATGAGAGCGACTTTTTCGTGTTAAACCAACTTAGTACCGATGAAAGTACCTCTGCTAGGTCCATCAATGTTGATGTATTCGGTGGGCTCCTCCATGGAAGGTTGATCATCGGGGTGATCAGCTTTCTGTAATTGATATACAGCATACCTCTCAGAGGTATCTAGAATCGCAGAGACGGTAGTTTTGCAAGTGCGAAAAATCTTTTGACTCTCTCTGATCTCGTAGATACCGTCATTGTGTTTGAAGCGGAGTGCTTGATGATAGGTGGAAGCGATTGCTTCCATGTTATGAATCTAGCAGCGGCCCATAATCTTGAGATAACGAGATTTGGCGTTGATCACGTAAAAGATGACGTCGATTGTTGTTGGTCCTGCAGTAATAGGTAAGATGATCTTCCCCACCCGCTCTTCTTTAGAACCATTGAATCCATTGGTATCGGTGTCAATTTGAATGACTTGATCGGCAAAACCATTTGGTCGATAGTACTCTGAAAGATAATCTCAATACCGCTACCAGTATCGATCATCATTGTGTGCATGACAAATGTTTTCATCTTGAGCATTTTGAATAATGCATCATGATGTAGAAACATGGCATGGCAAGTATCGTAATCTTCAAATGATATCCCAAGCCGGTGATTGCTCAACTCAGGCAGAAGTTTGGCTTCATTGTCTTGAGGTGTGAGATCGTAGTATTCAGACAGTCTCCTGCGTTTGAATCTGTTGGAGTTGGTGATCTGATTGATCTCGATCATGTTGTTATGGTGGATATGGTAGTGATGCTTCTCCTTATCTTAATCTTTGACCTGGACAACTTCAAGCTGCTTCTTATAGCTGCCATCCATATATGATTCCAGGTTGACAATATATTCGGACATCCGTCCCTCCTTGAAAATGTATTCGAGCAACCTCTGTAAAGCATAGCAATTGTCAATTAAATGATGGTTTACCTTATGATGCATGCAGTATGGTCAGTTCTCAATTGGTTCCAATGGTTGGGAGAGATGGTAGAGCTTATCCTTTGAGAAGATTGGAAAATTGTGAAGATTCAAACATTCATCTTTAGGAGAACTGGTTTGACTTGTGGCCTACCTTTTTGAGGGTTATCGGTATTTCCCTTGGTGTGCCTTTGGTCACCCTGATCCTCCTTTGGTTCAGTATTTCGATTTGTAGATGAACCTTTCGTAGTAAGGACAAATTTAGTAGATTTATAAATTTTGGGCATCATCATTTTTAGGTCGACATAACTATTGACCTTGGTGATCATATCCTCCAAGGTCGCTGGTTTGCTGAGGAAGAGGTGCTCTTTGGCTTGGCAATCGAGTTGGAGTGCATTGGTGAAAGCAGTAATAGTTGTTTTATGAATGAGATTGTCTACTTTACGCGCGAGCTTCAAAAAATTCTACGCAAAAGCCTCAAGCTTCTCTCCGTATGACTGCTTGAGACTGATATGAGAATATAAATTTTCTTTTGTATCTCTGTTGTGGGCATATGTCTTGATGAACTATTTTTGTAGTTGTTCGAATGTGTATATGGAGTCTTCAAGTAGAGAGTGGAACCATCGAAGTGGTTCCTCCTATAGACTTGCGCTGAACAGACGGCAGAGAATGTGTCTGACATTATAGTACAAGCCCAATGAATCTCGGTATTGTTGAATGTGCTCCTTTGGATCGGTACCCTTGTACTTGCAAATTTTTGGAGTATGGAAACCTTTCGATATCTCCATATCGAATAGTTCTTTGGCAATCGGGCTTCCATATAACTTGGTAAGGTCATCGGTAGTACCCAGAACCTGTGCTTCGATCAACTCCTAAAAATGCTGGTTCATATGCTCTTGTGTTACATAATGACGTGTCGGTTGAGTGACTTGACGAGGAGGTTACAGATTATGACTATCGGTACCTTCACTCAAACGATCCTGTACTAGGACTCGAGGTTGAGATCGTTGTTCCTCCTCTTGACGTATGGAACTTCGATGACCTCGGCAGGCCTCAGACTGGACTTCACCACCCAGATGAATGGAAGGTTGAGGTTCATTCCGAATATTTTTGGAAATGGCTTTGGTTGTGGCTCCTTGAGGTCCCAATCTTTCCCACGTCGAAACCCGTGAGGCTTTTGGCACCTGATTACGATCTCGTATTGGAGGAGCCTGTTAAATGTTCAACAGAGCATGCAAGGTAGTCTACATTGTTGTCATTTGATCTTTATGGCGCTTGAGCGCTGTCAAATGAGCTTGTCGTTCAGCATCGAGCTCCTTCTCGCAGAGCTCTTGGTCGAGAGTTAATTGTCGTTCCAGCTCGTTGTGTTTCTCCTTCTCAGTGTTGAGATTTTCCTGTAGCTCTGTTAGTTGTTTTGGATCAACTAAAATATCGAGCTAAACTTTGGTTGCCGGTCTCCTGGATGCGACCATGATTAGAATTTTGTAATAAAGTGAATGAATGTCGTAGGATATCGTAGAAATGATTTCGCTCCAACAGACGGCGCCAAATGTAATGGCCTAATTCCATAAGCTCGAAGTGGCATGGAATTAGCTCTTATACCAATGTACCTGTAACAAAATCTAATATAAAGCAAGAAATGACACAGGTGTTTAGCGTGGAAAACCTATGAATAGGTAAAAAACCATGACCTCGGGTTGAGGATTTTTGTAATAGTGACGTTTATTGCTTGAGGCTGATATCTTATTACAAGTGATCTCTAGACATAGAAATGTTTGATCTTGTGAATAAGAAGTATGAAGTTTTGAGAATCTAGAAAATATAGTTTTCCTGGTGATTTCTCGTGTGATTTTCTGGTCCTTGTCTCTTCTGGAACTTTTTCTTTATATAGGCCTCTTCCACAGTTCTTCATCGTGCTGAAGCACGTTCTCTGAACAATATGGTTAGTGGTAGTTGACTAGGTAACTACTGAGTTTGTGAGAGATAGGTGTTTTGACTTGTTCAGGTTTTTTTTATTAAGCTCGACCTACATTTTTTATCAGTTTGTGGAGTAGGTGGCAACGCTGACTGGAGAAGTCATGTGGGGGATGCGTGGGCCTGACACAGAGGTAATTTAAACTGGAGACAGCTCGATTTAGGTAAGATCGAGGGGTAGGCCCTTACAAATAGGACTACAAGTGTGCATTACTAAAGCTTAATGAGTGTAAAATGAGTGCATTACTGAAACCTAGTTTACTGTGAAATGAGATAATAAGTATGCATTACGAAAGAACTGAACTCACCATGTTGGCTTTAGAATTGGACTTGAATGCTACTTAACTTTAGAGAACTCTACAAAGGAGAGGGTTATAAGTTAGTGTGCATTACCAAAGCTTAATGAGTGTAAAATGAAAAAGAGACAATAAAAATGAGGATAACAAATATGATTTAGTGAGAAAACTTGTATAGATTCAAAGACAATAGTATAATCTTGTAGGATTTAGTGTCCATTACTAAAGCTCAATGGGTGTAAACTCCGCAAATATTGTCGACAAACAAGGACAAACACTTTCTCAAAAAACTGCCATGTTGGTAATGCTTTCCTAAATGGTCTTTCTTCCTCTAAACTGTATTAGGTTTCTAAAGCTCCCAACCCCAATTTTACAAGAAAAAATAATACCCCTTAGTAATTTATTCAAGCACATCTGATTCAGACTCTAATTTAGACTCTAATTCAGGCTAACAACACCACAATCACTAAAACCTTTGATTTAGACTCTCAAATGGATTCAACCAATCAAACCACATTTTACAAGACAAAAATACAAGTAACATCAAATAACACAAATCATAAATTGATTCAGAAAGATAGCTTAATATATGAAGATCAAATCGATCACTAATACCTTTGATTCAGACTCACAAAACCTAACTTTACAAGACAAAACCACAAATAATATCAAATAACACATACTTTAAATCAATTCATTAATATATGAAGATCAAATCGATAAGAAAGAAATGAATACGAACTGGAATTGGGGATTTAAGTGAGAAAACTTACACCAAAGGAACCCTAGCATCTCTTTCGCCTCTCAATTTTCAGAGCGGTTGTTTTGGAGGAAAAATAAAACCCTAAGAGCACCTGCAGCAGCTAAGTGCATGATGAGGTGGCGAGGTGGATTTCATCCTCCACCTTCCACCCTCCAAAACATCAATCCACCCCACAACATCTAGGTAGAGGAGCTGTTGTGGCCACCCCAAACCTACCATGAGGGTGGTGAGACCACCCCTCTGGGTAGATTTTTGGGGGATTGATGCCCCGTACTTAAGAACTACGCTTAGCCTTTAACTTAATAGAATGATGACACTTGTCAAGCTTTAAGAAGCTTCCCTGCCCTGCACTTCAGAACTTCTCGTAGAGTGCACGCTCCAGATGGTGACACGTGGACGGCTGGGATTCTAACTTGGCTAACGGCTAGTTCTTGCCGCGTAGTTCTGAGCTGTGCGATGAGGGCCTGTATAACAATGACAATCCTTCCCCTCTCCATATTTGGTTTTTTTTTTGGTGATTAGAAGGCCTATAGTTTTGGGAATACTTGTTCAACAAGAACCTCAACAGCTATATTTTTGGGTAAACTTGTTTGGCATGCAGCTCAACGGCTAGTTTGCTGGCCAAACTTGATTGACAAGAAGCTCAACGACTAGTTTTTTTTACCAAACTTGTTTGACCAGAAGCTCAACGGCTAGTTTTTTTACTTCTAGCTATGTTTGATAGTTGATAGGCATATCAGCTAGTCTCTCTCCCGTGACTCGGATAATCTCATCCTTCTGCCACAACTGTTGAAAGTATTACCCCGAATCTTCATATGCCGCATACCGCATTCCTTGGTTTTGATGCCACAACTCATCCACACTATACCTAGGTGGACATGAGTCTGGTACCTGCATGGTCGGGATCGGTTACCATTAATGTTCTCCACTACTTCCTGCCATCTCCATGAACCATCCCAGAACCCCCACTTCCTCGCCGCATGCCTCAACACCATAGTTTTGTACCTAAGAAGACGTGGATAAACTCGAAGTAGGTGCCAGAGCAACATCGGGCCTCACTAGATCATGCCCGACTATTCAAATATTTCTGGCCCTCTTCACTAAACTAAAACCGATCTTGGGATTTGGATGAGCCAAACGCCTAAATGTCATGTAATCGATGTCAGCAACGATATAATTGTGTCCATCATAGAAGTCCACCTCTTTCAGTCCTTGATAAAGTTGTTGATCGTACCGCGGAAATTCTATAATCTCTTGTGGGGGGTCATAGAGAACACTATCATACCTGATGTTCTGACACAAACATTGGTCTCATAAATACCAAAGCGTACCGTTCCTGCATGGGACTGAAACTAATGGAACTCTTCTTTTACTAAGCTTTGTGGAAACTCTTACCTCTGGTCATAAGGACCTTGCCCATGGTTGACAATCAATGTTAGTTATGTCCTTCCATTCTATCATTTCTCTGATCACAGCAAATGAATGATAGATCTCAGCCCCCAAACTAGCCCTTTCATCTCTCCATGCACCCATATGAGGATAAACTTGGTTGAAGTTGTTCACCTTCACAAAATACATTCCAACACGATAGTACTTAAAGAACCAAAACTCTAACAGAGTATAGAAGCCTGTGATTGATCTCTTCCCCTTCCTACTCTTTAGAACTGAGACTTCATCTAGTCCCCGATACAAAGCCGCCATGATCAGAGTACCCCAGTCAAACCTTGATGTACCTAGAATATGGTGGTCTATCAAAGCTGTAAGATAACTGACCGATAGATATGAGCTAACATTCGATAAGAAGATATTACCTATCATGCATGCAATAAATTCCCTCATATACACGAGACTCATGTCTTGGTTATAACTGTTGGTTTGAGGATTCAAAGCGTCTCTCCAGGTTTTCAAATAAGCTAGAGTGATGTTACCGTACCTGATATCGGCCGTTGTGATTCCAGAGAACAATGTTTGTGTTTCTTCGAACATCAAGTACTTATCGTCGTATGGGAGTTCGAGACCCAACCCAAAACTTATGCATGCTAGCATAACAAAGTCTAACGGCACAAAGCCAAGTTCCCCGCAAGGGAAGTGAAAAGTATTGGTGGAAGGCTACCACCGTTCCACGAGAGCCTGAATTAAGCGGTTATCCGAGTTTCCCGCCTTAATCCCCGAAAATTGTTTGAACTTTATATTGTCGTTGTCGACCAACCTCTTCAGCGTAGGATACCTGGAAATCTATTGATACCACTTTAATACCTTATCCAGTTATCCCCTACATTGTATCTTATCTCGGATCTGCAAAAATAGTACATTAACTTCATCACTTGACCTACGTCTAGTTTTAGGAATAACATGACAAAGTCCCAACATTGTTAATCTATGGATAATGGGATTGAATTACTATGAAAATATGAGGATTGGGAAACTTGAGAAAGAAGTTGAGTTTGGGTGTTTAAGAGAAAAGTAATAGCAATACTTAGCAATATGAGTGAAGGATTGTGGCAATTCAAAGGCAATTTCATGCAGGCCCTTACAGCGCAGTTATGAACTGTATGGCATTAATTAAAAAAAATTTACGTGGCTTAATCTGATTGGTTCTCCTTGTCCTGCAGTTCAGAACTGCGCGTGGGGATTGAACGTTTAGGATTTTGAGACGTGGCATAATCTGGGATATAGGTTGTGTCCCATAGTTCAGAACTACGGTGACTAATATCCACCTTGATTTTTGGGCATAACTTTCGTGGGGTGGATTGGGGTAGATTAATTTTTGGGGTGGATTAATTTTTGGGGTGGATTTGGGCAAATTTACCCTCCAAGTGTTGTAGATGATCTAAAAGCATCTTCATCAGTAGGGTGGGTAAATTCGCACAAAAGCTAGGTGGATTCAATCCAACCCACCTCCACCCCAAAGTAGTTTTGAACTACGGGGCACAACCTACATCCGAGATTAAGCCACGTCTCAACATCCTAAATATTTAATCCACACGCGCAGTTCAGAACTGCACGGAGGGAGAACCAATCAGATTAAGCCACATAATTATTATTATTTTAATTAATGCCACGCAGTTCTGAACTGTGCCACAGAACTACACGGTAAGAGCCTGTATGAATTGCCTTCGAATTGTCATAATCCTTTTCTTATATTGCCAAAGTATTGCTTTTTGTTTAAACACCCAAACCCAACTTATTTCCTAAGTTTCTAAGCCCCTACCTTTTCCCTAGTAATTCATGGCCATTATCAAAAGATTAACAATGTCGGGTGAGCCTAGTCATGTTATTCCCCAAAAAAGACATAGGCCAAACTCTGAAGTTAAATGAAGGGCGAAAGAATTGGTAACGAATATATGGCCGTTACACCTCACGGAAGATGATCCCGCCCCAACCCTCGAGGATTTGCACCGAGTGGATATTCTCCCGGACAGCTGGGTCCACATTTTCATTGGATGAAAAGAATTACCGGTAAGTTTTTAGTGTAAAATTTATGTGTTATTAAAGTTATTTGTCAAATGTTCGACGAAATGCCTGAATAAAAATTTATTATGATAATGTGTTATTTTTGCCGAACTGAGATGACATACAATGTAAGGGATCACTGGATAAAGTATTAAAGTAGTACCAATGGATTGCCAGGTATCCCATATTGAAGAGGTTGGTCGACAATATGGATTTCAAAGATTTTTTGGAGATTAAGGCCGAAAACTCGGATAACCGCTTAATTCATGCTCTCGTGGAACGGTGGTGGCCTCTCACCCATGCTTTTCACTTTCCTTACGGAAAACATGGCGTTATGCCATTAGAATTCGTCATGCTAGCGGGCTTATGTTTTGGGGTGGGTCTCGAACTCCCGTACGATGATAAGTACTCAATGTTTGATGATACACAAACAATATTCCCCGGAATCACAACCAATGACATCAGGTGCAGTAACATCACTCTAGCTTATTTGAAAACTTGGAAAGAGGCTTTGATTCCTAAAACCAATTGTTACAACCAAGATATGGATATCGTGTATACGCGGGCATTTATTGCATATATGATGGGTAATATCGTTTTCTCAAATGCTAGCATATCTCTACCGGCCATTTATCTTACAGCTTTGACAGACCACCATATTCAAGGTGCGTTGAGGTTTGACTGGGGTACTCCGATCATGGTGGTTTTTTTATCGGGGACTAGATGAAGTCTCAGTTCTGAAGAGTGGGAAGGGGAAGAGATCGATCACAGGCTTCTATGCTCTGCTAAAGTTCTAGTTCTTTAAGTATTGTCGCGTTGGAATGTATCTGGTGAAAGTAAACAACTTCAACCATGTTTATCCTTGTATGGGTGCGTGAAGAGATTAAAGGGCTAGTTCGAGGTTTGAAATCCATTATTTTTTTGCTGTAAAAAGGGAAATGATAGAATGGAAGGACAAAACCAACATTGATTAGCAACCATGGGTGAGGTCTAGACAAATAATCAATCCAGGGGTAATAGTTGCTAATGAGCTTAGTGAAAAATGGGTTTCATTAGTTTCAGTCCCATAGGGGAATGATACGCTTTGGTATTTAGGAGACCGGTATATGCGTCAGAATACCGGGCATGATATTGTTCCCTATGACACCCCACAAGAGATTAGGGAATTTTTGCAGTATGATCGTGAGTTTTATCAAGGACTAAAAGGGGTGGAATTTTATGATGGGCATAATTATATTATTGCTGACATAGATTATATGACATATTGGCTTTTGGCTCATCCAAATCCCACGATCGGTTGTAGTTTAATGAAGAGGGTCGGAAATATATGGATGGTCGGGCGTGATCGAGTGAGGCCTGATGTTGCTCTGCCATCTACTTTGAGTTTATCCACGCCTTCTCATGTGCAAAACTATGGTGTTGAGGCATACAGTGAGGAAGTGGGGCATATGGGATGGTTCATGGAAACGGTAAGAAGTAGTAGAGAACGTAGACGGCTACCGATCCTGGCCCTCCAGGTGCCACACCCGTGTCTACCTAGGTATAGTGTGGATGTGTTGTGGCATTAAAACCAAGAAATACGGTATGCGACATATGAAGATTCGAGGCAATACTTTTAACGTACAGAAGAGTTAGAGGAACAGCTACACCAGTCATAAGAAATTATCCGAGTCACGGGAGAGAGAATTGTTAATATGTCTATTAACTACCTGACAGAGCCAGAAGTCTAATGTACCTATGACGAGAGTCTCGCATGTAGCAGACATGCCCGCCAGACAAAGAGAGGTCGTCCTACTTAGGCTATAAAACCATTTACATTTTGTTTTGCTTAAATTATTGAGTTTATGTTATGTTTTCATGTGGAACTTTGATATCCTATGTTTAAACTATGTTTAATTGATTATATATTATGTTTTAACTTGTGTTTGCCTCAAATACTAGGTTTTTTCAAGCGTTTGAATGAAATTCCTCGTAGAGAGGAGCTAATAAAATAACTAATTTTGATAATATTGTAATATAGGGAATGTGTTTGATGAAATACCTAAACGAAAGAGGAGTAAAATAAAACTAAGTATGAAGAGATGCACACACAATAAAAGGCACATTAGGTATTTGAGGAAATACCTCAAAGAAAAATCATAAGAAAATACTAAGTATATGGAGAAGAGAAGCAAAGGCAAAAATTGTAAGCTTTTGCCGCACAATTCAGAACTGGGTGGCAACCTTGAGAGACACGTGGCTTAATTTGGTCACTTTGTCTAACTCACAGTTCAGAACTACGGGGCTAACAGAGAGACTAGATTAAGCCACGTGTTTCCCAAGGTTGCCACACAATTCTAAATTGCGCGGCAAGAACCTGCAACTTTATGAAGAAATGCCTCCCTTTCCATACTTAGCTTTTTTTTGGGTAAGTTTCTTTGAGGCATTTCCCCAAACATCTTCCCGTGTCCCTCTATTATGTGTGCATTGCTTCATACTTAGTTCTCTTTTTCTCCTCTTTCGTTTAGGTATTTCCTCAAACACCTTCCCTTTATTGAAAAATTAGTTCCATTAGTTTTTTATGAGCTCCTCTATAAGAGGAATTTCTTTAAGCACTTAAAATCTCCAAGTATGGAATGTATTTCTTCCCTTCTCCATACATAGTTTTTTGCCTTGTAAACTTTCGTAATGACATTTCCTCAACCATACTATGTTGTTTTATGACCACTATTATGATACTTAACTGTTTTATTACCTCCTCTCTATACTTGGTTTATTTGGTGCTCAACGCAATATTTTATCTTGGCAAACTTGTTGACCAAGTAACTCAATGGCTATATTTATGTGGAAATTTGTTGATAAGTAGCTCAACGGCTATAACAATGTGTAAACTTGTTCACCAAGTAGCTCAACGCTATATTCAAGTGGAAACTTGTAGACCAAGTAGCTTAACGGCTATATTCATGTAGAACCTTGTTCACCAAGTAGTTCAACGACTATATTCATGAGGAAACTTGTTAACCAAGTATCTCAACGACTATATTCATGTAAAAACTTGTTGACTAAGTAGTTCAATGGCTATATTTATGTAGAAACTTGTTGACCAAAGCTCAACGGCTATATTCATCTAGAACCTTGTTTACCAAGTAGCTCAACGGCTATATTCATGTGGAAACTTGTTAACCAAGTAGCTCAACGGCTATATTCATGTAAAAACTTGTTGACTAAGTAGCTCAACGGCTATATTTATATAGAAACTTGTTGACCAAGTAGCTCAATGACTATATTTATGTAGAAACTTGTTCACCAAGTAGCTCAACGGCTATATTCATGTCGAAACTTGTTCACTAAGTAGCTCAACGGTTAGCTTTTTTTAATCTATAAAGGTCATTCATCTTCAACACTCTCCTCCCTCCTTAGCTTACAAGAAAAACTAGCATGTCATCCTCAAGCTCCCAATCTAATTCTCAAAACCACTCTTAATCTTCCACTACGAAACAATAATGGAACATATTTCTGATGCAATTCGGTGCATATGATTCGTTGTAAATGTCTAACCCTTTCCAATATGGTGATTACCCTATTTGACAACTATTCCCGCCATACGACAATCAATTTCAATCTCAAACCTTCCCTTACCTACATTACCAAAACCAAGGATATTATCCTCAATTTGATCCTCATACGGGCTCGTACTCTTAACCGGGAAATTCATATTTTTCATCTCAAGTCGATTTTGTCGGTGGAAGTTTGAGTACCACCCTGATGAGAGGTACATGGGGTTTAAATGATTTAAACCTCAATACATACCGGTTGTATCTCCGGTCATCTCTCCGATCATCTCTCCAATTCTTAATCCGGTTCTCACGAGAAGTAATACACGCAAAAAGGTAAAGCCTAAAAGAAAGACGACACCGACACCTATTGTAGTTGAGGATATAATTTGGGTTGAGGATAAAGTTGATGACGACAAAGAAAGATACAAGAACTTGAAATTTTGGTCGTCCAATGACTTCGTAAATCTCGCATGCGCTTGGTCCCAAGTGTCTCAAAACCTTGCTACCAAGAATAACCAAAAAGCAGCAACATTTTTGTTCAAGGTGTGTGACCAATTTAACTCTTTCTATAATAACCAATATATGTGGCGATCATACAATGGTGTCAATTGCACATATAAGGGACGACTCAATAAGGATTGTTCAATTTTTAGAGGCATCATTCAAGACCTCGAAAGCTAACATTTTACTAGTATTGGAATGGGCAACTTCGTAAGTAATTTTTTTTCTCATTTCAGTAATTTTGTTAGGTAAATTGTACTCATTAGAATTTGAAACTTGATTTTTATAATTGTATGGCATACGAGTCATTTAAAAATATATTAAAAAAAAAAACCAATTTACATTTGGGGCGGCTTACAAAGTTTTAGAGCATTGCTCAAAATGGTCACGAATTAAGAACATCGGGGAACCCGGCCGCAATGTCGTTAAGAAATCAAGTTTTAATGATAGCCCGGGTACTTTCAGCACCGATCCCTCTACACCTACTTCTGGCACACCAAATATCATAATTTCGGATGATTCTACCAACATGAATGTGCCACTATATGTTTGTGGGAAAGTACTATCGGACGGTAAAAAAAAATATAAGGCAAAATAAGTGGCAAAGTCGAGTAAAAGTTTTTAAGGGAAAAAGATATTTGAGATGATGACAAACATGATGACGACATGAAATGTGAGAGGCGAGCAGAAGAAAAAGAAAAAGGAAGCTAGAGCTAGAGTACGAGAGGAACAAAAGTTGGTTAGAGAGGCAGAGATTCAAAGGTAGCATGAAGCGGAGCTAACTGGAAATAAAGCCATCGAAGAAGTGCATTTGGTTAAGGTGATGACAACAGACCCAACAAACCTACTATCGGCATAAAGGCGTTGGATGAAGAAACAAATAAAACTTTATTCGAAGAAGCTGAAGGAACAGTGTCCAAATGATGATGACTTTTCAAGTGATGAAGATTTCTGTAATCCTTAACATTAATAGTTACTCTTAAGTTCTATGTCATTTCATTATTTGAATAAAATTGTTATCAATCATAAGTATTTTGCAAAACATACTTCAATCAAGTAGAGAAAATATATTACAACTTCAACATAAAACTACAAACTTCAAAACAAAATATATTACTCTGCCCCTTTTTTATTCCACAAATGCGCGACAAGTTCATTTCGTAATTAGAAATGAGCACCTTCATTTCTAATTTCATGAATCTTCTCGATGTACTGTACCATAGTGTTGATCACGTGTCTTAGAATTAATGTCTCCTTCCAAGTATTCACGGTTTTTTTAAACTCAGGATCAATATCCACTTGTTAAATGTAAGTATGACGTTCATCTTCGACGATCATGTTGTCCATGATTATACATGCGTACATAACATTTGTTTGATCACTAGGATTCTAAAATCGCGTACCGTGCGCCAATATTTTGATCCTAACTTATAATACCCAAAAAGAACGCTCTACGTCTTTCTGGCATGCTTCTTACATCTTTGCAAAATATCTTTCGGCATCGTTGGATAGATTTGTTATGGTTTAAACAATTATTTGTCATTTTAGATAGACTTCATCCACTGAATAATACCCCATAGTGTGCGGAACCGTGCCTATATTGTAATTGCATGGCGGCGCAACTCTATTAGACAAGTTGTTGAAAAGCTACCTTAGATGCAAGACATTCACGTCGTTGTTAGAACCAAGCACCCCAAAGAATATGTGCCATATTCAATGATCTTGTGATGCAACCACTTCTAAAATCGCCGTCAGAGTACTTTTCTCAAATTACAAAGAAGACTACTAAGGGATCGAAAGAAATAAAGGGTAAACATGACAATTGTTTCATCCAGGAAACTTTTTGGCCTAATTAATCTGACGGTCTACACAAATTTCACTATTCATGGTTTTAACCAGAAACGCACATCCCTCCTCGTCACGCGTGATAGAAAAATCGAACGTGTACAATTGCAAGTTTCATTGTATGGCTTATTTTTCTTTAGTGTAGACTATACACAGATTTAAGTAAACTGACTCGTGGGTCAAGATGGAAAACTAAATAACGACTGTATGCAACAGAGTTACACTGACATAGGATGGTATATAGGGATAGGGTTATGCCGAGAAATATAATGTGTAACCAAACACTGTAAGACAAGCCTATCATTTAAATTTTTATTATTTTTTCATATTCAGATCTTTTAATAAAAATAAGGGTCTAAATATAGGTCTGCTACATTTAAAGTTTCCTCCAGAGGGATGGAAATTACGATCATCTTGAAGAATGAGAAAGACAGGTAAATGGCTTAGTACACCAATATAATTTATGAACCAAAACTGCATTGTAGTTCTTAAACCATATATGACATAAGTAGGATAAAACTAGTTTTACTACACAATAGATGATTGCTGCAAAGATAAGAGAGAGAACTCAAAATACTACAAGCTCAATAAGCTCCTTTTTCTTCTAATTGACAGAAGACGACGGGTTCTCTTGGATATAATAATATAAAAATTTAATCCTAGTAGAGCAACCACATATGAATCCTCTTTATGGTGATGGCTACTATCACCATGATTGTCCACACAATCAATAGCAAGACCATAAACCTTGTACAAGAGCTACTCTTCAATACGTACTTGCAAAGAAGTATTTCTCACATTGAGCATATATACTTCCCACCTCCAACTTGCCTTGGCATAACAAGGTTACCATCACCATGAGGTCTCATGATCTCATAACTTTTTTCTTGTGTTGAGCTCGGTGATTGTTTATTTATCTAGGTTGAAGTTAGGTTTAAGAACCTAAAGGAGAGAATTGCCTATATAACCTATAAAAAACAAACAAACTTGATATCTAGGCCCCATTAAAATGATGCATATTTGATAATAACTTAATCCATTAACAATTTTTTTGCAACTTTATGGGCTTCCTGTTGAACATGTATTCATAAATGAAACAAAAATGAACGAAAAGAAAATTAAAAACAACTAATGATCGAGGTTTACAGTCACTGTAATTTTCTTAAGACAGATTAACCCTGTGTATGGTACTTTACAGTTAATGGCGCATATCCCCTAAGATACAACGATCGAATCGTATAGACTTAAAGCACTCAAGCCGATACGCCTATCAAACTATTTGTAATATTACTCTCTGGAAGGAAGCAACAAAAATAAAAGAGATTCAGGTTTTTTCTGTGTTTTAAATAATACATAAAATGAGCTATTTAAAGAGGAGAATGTGACTTATCCAAACACCTGTTGGCAGGGTTGTATCCCAAGATACACCTCTGTGAAGAGTTGTAGCTCTTGGAGAGAGTAACCAACTCCTGAATAAATAACCCAAAAATAAATAAAAAACGAAAAGTGACTTAGTGTAAACTAGAAATTCCCATGATCTCATGGCCCTAAGGCCGATTCATAGACTTATAAATAGTCTAGGTAAGACATGGGTCTGGTCGTGCAAGCAAGCCCATGAGTGTCCCCATATAGAAAGTCTCCACACACTTGCCTCACCCACGTGTGAGGACACCGCCTACTTACACATGCTACATATGATAGTAGTGTGCAACTCATAATAAGGTGAAAATCCTATTTTTACTTATCCAATGTGGGACTAAATAGAAGCACCAAGTTAAACATTCAAATCAACTAAAACATATAGATTTTTCCCAACATATTCTACGTAAGGATACTCAAAACTATGATATCAATTGGATTGAAGAACCATCAGCTAAGTGTAACCATCACCTCAGTCTTAGCCTTTAAGTGTAGCCAAAGTAGCCATTAGCGACATTTTTTAGGGTTATTTGATTCATTGGTAGGTTTTGTCAATCCGTAGTGGATTATCTATGGGCAGTACAATAGAAGGTTAATGACAACTTCGCCACTCTCTCATACTCTTGAGTATGCTCTCTTTATAAATATGATTTTCGATTCAACCTATTTAATTAAATAATCAAAGAACGAAAAAAAATAGTTTGAGATTTTGAGAAGAAAACACTCCTCTAGGTTTTATACTTGATTCTCAAAAGAATGCCAAGGTATTGCCCCTTTTAGGGTTACAAGACCTATTTATAGAGTGAATCTGTAGTTCTACTCGAATTACAATAAAATCCCTACTTGAATTAGGTTAGCTAATCCTACTCAAACTAGGATAAAAGTCTTCTGGTCGTAGGAGAAAATATCACACCGAAATGACATAGAATATATAAGGTATTTAGATCCTCCTAGATTAGTTAAACATAGGAAGTAAAGAATCAAGTGTATAGCCTTATCATTTTTCAAAACAGTAGTTACTATTTCCCCTCATATGAACATATAATCTCATGGTAAATGGATTTCCCATTTTTTGGCGTTATGAGATGAACGTTATTAGAGGACTTGAGGATCCAATGATCATTGAGGCCAAAGCTTTTAGCTTGAACAAGTTCTTCTAGATAATCTGTACATAACTTTGATATGTAGAGTTTATAGTTGGTTTACTTGGAGGCTTACTCATATATTAGGTTCTCTACATCTCCTTTTTTCTATTCAGGTAGAACACCCTCGCATAAATGTTCATGATATCAGAACGGGTTCTATCTATAGGAGCGATATCGGTTTGGCAGTAATGACCAACCTATCTCATGGTATGTCACCATCAGCCTCCCATAATCTTTATGTGCATATTTTTCTGAGGATAGATTTCAAATCTAACTTGGATAGTGTTAGGAGTTGGGTCTGGCCCAAGGTGGGAACCCAACTAGGGGGGGTGTCTCCACTGGACTCCTAAGTTGACCCATAAATCTAAGGTTTATGGGGAGAGTTTTAAAAGGGTTATATATATCTAACTAGGTCACGGGTACTAGTAACATTGATGTCCGGTAACACCTTTTTTGCTATCGTCGTAGATTGTATCCACATGAAATGGTTCCTAGACGTTCACATATCTCGTGAAATGATCATTTCGTATCAATTTATCGTTATTATTGAGAATATCAAAATCATGAGAGACATTGATCTTTTGTCATTTAAGTTGCAATATGAAACTCACCTTTTTTTTTGGTATTTATATCTTAATATCTATTCACTGACTACATAAATGTGAATTATTATCTTCATATATGTAGTGGCTTATTCCACATCTCAAACTCAAGCTTCATCTTAGACCATCATACATTCACTCAACCTCATCAATATACACGTGGTACATTTATGGCACATTATGAAACTGTAGGGTTCTACTTGTTATTTTCGACCTCTACATCAACAATTCGAGTCAACAAGCACTCCGCCATTAATAAAGCCATTACAAGATAGCAAGATCATACCGTTACACAATCAGTTCAAAGCCTATCAAATATATATATATATATATATATTGTAACGTCCATCATTAAGAATAATAATGGTCGTCAAACGGTCATAAAATAATACCTATAAATAGGAACAGAGAATTCCAGATGAAGGATGGATAAATTCTGACTCAAATGTTCTATACAAAAATACTCAAAACATCCTGCGTAATAGCTAGCAACTATCAATAACATCTATCTTTCTAAATCCTTAAGAGCGGTCGTGGTTTTTAACCCATTCAAAGGTTTTCCACACTAAACTTTGTGTTAGTATTCGTTCATTATTCATCTGAACACTCTGATATTTCTGGGTGCAAAGACTAAGTTCAAAATACAAAATTAGGCTATTACATTTGGCACCGTGTGTGGGAATGAAGTTCTCAATCCCATTGTCTTAGAAATAGCTGATTATCTCTCTACAGAACATCGCTTCCAGACTAGAGTATGCCAATTATTCCTATAAAAGGAAATGCCATGAATTGTGGGCCACTCTAAACTCTAAAACAGAAAGGCGAGCCGCTCTAGAACAATAACTGGCAGGTTTACAAGATGCGTTGAAGGTTTTGCATGGAAAATAGATTGCAACCCAGAAGAACAAATGCATACAGGCAGCTGGTTCACTAGTTTAAGTTAAAGACAGACTTGGACATCACGCTAACAGTCTAGGAGGTAAAATTTGATCTAATCATAATCAACCTGGGGTTAATATTGTCCAGATACAGGAAGCCCACAAAGAAGTTGATGACGGTCTTGCTGGCGTCAGACAGGCAGAAGATCCACCCGGTGGAAAAATTCGTATTCCGGCACATGATCGACTGTGGAAGAGTTCGTATTTCGGCACGCGATCAACTAAGTAAAGGTAGTGGTGACTATAATCCTTGCGAAATACACGTCCCGCGCCCGACCATCGCAGCTCGTCAGTACGTGACTCAGGAACATGTTGAAAAGAATATCAAATAATTGTCTGAAGCCCAAGCTTAAACTGCAACAGGCTACAAAAAATCCCGTTTGCGAAGGAACTATTGGATGACGAAGTTCCCACCGGTTTCCACACCCCAAAAATCCTAAAATACAGGGGAAATGGTCCCGTGGAGTATGTTAAAGAATTTCAGGATGCTTTAGGATTGTATTCTACATCCAACCACATTTTATGTTGTTTCTTTCCTACCAGACTACAAGGCGAGCCTTTGTAATGGTTCCACACACTACAAGAAGGGTTCATTACAACTTTTGAACAGTTACGGTAACTCTTTGTTAAGAACTACTCGCACAATAGAGACAAAGATGAGAATATGTATTCTCAATTCATCCTTAAGCAGTTGCCATGAGTGAAGCTCGAAACGTTTACTAAGAAATTCTTGGAGTTAGCCAGAAAGGTGGACCGACTTGATCAGAAAATTACTATTTCATCCTTCACCAACGCTTTGTCAGTAGATAGAAGAGAGAAGGAGTACCTAATTCTAAACAAACCTATGACCTTGAAAGACATGATCAAAAATATTAATGGATATATTGATCTCGAAAGGATGATATCTGAAAGGTAGAAAACTCATAAATCAACCTTGACAGCAAGAGATCAATGCACAGAGCAAGAATTCAATCGTGCTGCTGATCACAGAGGGGACAGGAAGTGGACCAAGTCTAATGACGATGGAACTCAGAGAGGTAGTAATATGCCCAATCCCTGTCTTCCCAAAATGATTGTCACGATAGCCAGCAAAAGGATAAATTCTTCCGCAATGCCCAATATCTTCAACTCATTGAGAGCAAACCATATTATATATACCACAAACTCTGACATCATAACACGGAAAATTGCTTCACTTTGTAACGACTGTTGGAGTATATTTTTGCGGATGGACTAATGCATGAGTTCATCTTAGACGTTGAAAATTACAAAAATGGGAGTTACAAGCTTACCACTGAGATCGTACAAATAGAGGAGCGACAGAGGAAAAACATTTATACCACATCTCCCTCAGCTACTTTATCGAGATTCAGACCATTAATAGCCGCATCCAGTTCCCAAAGCACAGGGATCTTCTTCAAAGATTGTGACATTCGCCACATCAATTTTCCTCATCATAATGTACTTGTGATCATGCTAAAAATGAGAAATGTCATACTATATATAATGATGGTGGATACTGGTAATAGTATCAAACTACTTTTCCAAAACATGATTGATCAGATGGACTGGCATACAAAGTTTAGCTTAGCGACATCAATATCAGTGGGTTTAACAGATCTAAAGAAGAATGTATAGGCAAGATCATACTTCCTATTATTGCTATACTGGCAATGGTTGACGTAGTATTCTACATTATCAATGTAAAATCCCGTTATTTGGGAATCATGGAACGCTACTGGATGTATAACATGTGAGCCATCCCATCGACTTATCATTTGGCATTTGATTCGATTGGAATGGAAGTATTTGCGAAATTAAAGGCAGTCAGAAGCTAGCTCGAGCTTGCAAAAATTATGTTACCACCATGACAAAACCGTCGATACCGCAACTCGCATAACAATTACAGAAAACCACAGAGATCATTACAAAAAACCAACTGCCAAGCGCAGAAACTGTAAAATACATCGAGATTAGTGGAGACAAATGAGGCACCTACATTAGAACTTTTTTTCCCACGATAGAGCACAATGTTCTTATTCAATTTCTCAAAGACAACAATAATGTCTTCGCATAGACATTTCACGAAATGCCAAGCATTGATCCAAATTTGGCTAACTACAAACTTAGTTTAAAAGATAAAACTGAGGTAGTCAAGCAGAAACAGAGAACTTTAGCACCAAAGCTCCGATAAAAATTCAATAAAGAGATTGATAAACTAATTGAAGTTGGTTTTATCCAAAAAGCCAATTACCCATAATGGATCTCGAACATAATAGTAGTTTCGAAGAAAAATGGGAAGAACAGAGTATGCGTGGATTTCATGGACCTCAATAAACATACTCTGAAGGATAGTTTTCTACTTCCTATCATAAACCATCCACTTGATTCCATCGCAGGGTTTGAACTCTTATCCATGATGGACGCCGCGTTAGGGTATAACCAAATACCTATGTTACCCGAAGATCATAAAAATAACAGCTTTTATCACAGAGCATGGTTTGTATTGCTACAAGGTTATGCCTTTCGGCCTTAAGAATGTAGGAGCCACTTACCAAAGACTGATAACACAGATGTTAAAAGATGAACCTGGGAAAATAATAGAAGTTTACATTGATGATACGCTGTGTAAAAGTCTTAAGAAGGAAAACCATCTCACAAATTTACATACGAACTTCAAAATTCTTCGATTTTATAAAATGGGACTAAATCCTGACAAATGTAAATTGGAGTCCAATCAAGCAAGTTCTTGGGACATTTGATTACCGAGCAAGGTATCGAGGCTGACCCAGGTCATATTCATACATTATTATTTATGCCTTCTCCAAAGATAAAGAATGACATACAAAAATTATTTGACCTACTGTGCGAAAGGACGAAGAAAAAGAAACCTAAACAAGATCATGAGATCGAGTGGACCACGGAATGTGAAGCAGCATTTCAAGAACTAAAATGCTATTTGGGAAAGCCACCAGTAATGAGTACAGCCAAGGAAGGAGAAGAACTCACCATATATCTTGCCGTAGCAGATGAATCACTAAGCTCAATCCTCATTTGACTTGATGAAAAGACGGAGAAACCTGCCTACTTCATCACCAAGATTCTCACTCTAGCAGAAACTCGGTACACTAAGATTGAAACTACTTCTATCTCTCGTCTATACATCGCAAAAGTTACAAAAATATTTTCAAGCTCACTAAGTTCGAGTAATGACAAATTACCCCTTACGTGAAAATATTTTTGTAACTTTTGCGATGTATAGACGAGAGATAGAAGTAGTTTCAATCTTAGTGTACCGAGTTTCTGCTAGAGTGAGAATCTTGGTGATGAAGTAGGCAGGTTTCTCCGTCTTTTCATCAAGTCAAATGAGGATTGAGCTTAGTGATTCATCTGCTACGGCAAGATATATGGTGAGTTCTTCTCCTTCCTTGGCTGTACTCATTACTGGTGGCTTTCCCAAATAGCATTTTAGTTCTTGAAATGCTGCTTCACATTCCGTGGTCCACTCGATCTCATGATCTTGTTTAGGTTTCTTTTTCTTCGTCCTTTCGCACAGTAGGTCAAATAATTTTTGTATGTCATTCTTTATCTTTGGAGAAGGCATAAATAATAATGTATGAATATGACCTGGGTCAGCCTCGATACCTTGCTCGGTAATCAAATGTCCCAAGAACTTGCTTGATTGGACTCCAATTTACATTTGTCAGGATTTAGTCCCATTTTATAAAATCGAAGAATTTTGAAGTTCGTATGTAAATTTGTGAGATGGTTTTCCTTCTTAAGACTTTTACACAGCGTATCATCAATGTAAACTTCTATTATTTTCCCAGGTTCATCTTTTAACATCTGTGTTATCAGTCTTTGGTAAGTGGCTCCTACATTCTTAAGGCCGAAAGGCATAACCTTGTAGCAATACAAACCATGCTCTGTGATAAAAGCTGTTATTTTTATGATCTTCGGGTAACATAGGTATTTGGTTATACCCTAACGCGGCGTCCATCATGGATAAGAGTTCAAACCCTGCGATGGAATCAAGTGGATGGTTTATGATAGGAAGTAGAAAACTATCCTTCAGAGTATGTTTATTGAGGTCCATGAAATCCACGCATACTCTGTTCTTCCCATTTTTCTTCGAAACTACTATTATGTTCGAGATCCATTATGGGTAATTGGCTTTTTGGATAAAACCAACTTCAATTAGTTTATCAATCTCTTTATTGAATTTTTATCGGAGCTTTGGTGCTAAAGTTCTCTGTTTCTGCTTGACTACCTCAGTTTTATCTTTTAAACTAAGTTTGTAGTTAGCCAAATTTGGATCAATGCTTGGCATTTCGTGAAATGTCTATGCGAAGACATTATTGTTGTCTTTGAGAAATTGAATAAGAACATTGTGCTCTATCGTGGGAAAAAAAGTTCTAATGTAGGTGCCTCATTTGTCTCCACTAATCTCGATGTATTTTACAGTTTCTGCGCTTGGCAGTTGGTTTTTTGTAATGATCTCTGTGGTTTTCTGTAATTGTTATGCGAGTTGCGGTATCGACGGTTTTGTCATGGTGGTAACATAATTTTTGCAAGCTCGAGCTAGCTTCTGACTGCCTTTAATTTCGCAAATACTTCCATTCCAATCGAATCAAATGCCAAATGATAAGTCGATGGGATGGCTCACATGTTATACATCCAGTAGCGTTCCATGATTCCCAAATAACGGGATTTTACATTGATAATGTAGAATACTACGTCAACCATTGCCAGTATAGCAATAATAGGAAGTATGATCTTGCCTATACATTCTTCTTTAGATCTGTTAAACCCACTGATATTGATGTCGCTAAGCTAAACTTTGTATGCCAGTCCATCTGATCAATCATGTTTTGGAAAAGTAGTTTGATACTATTACCAGTATCCACCATCATTATATATAGTATGACATTTCTCATTTTTAGCATGATCACAAGTACATTATGATGAGGAAAATTGATGTGGCGAATGTCACAATCTTTGAAGAAGATCCCTGTGCTTTGGGAACTGGATGCGGCTATTAATGGTCTGAATCTCGATAAAGTAGCTGAGGGAGATGTGGTATAAATGTTTTTCCTCTGTCGCTCCTCTATTTGTACGATCTCAGTGGTAAGCTTGTAACTCCCATTTTTGTAATTTTCAACGTCTAAGATGAACTCATGCATTAGTCCATCCGCAAAAATATACTCCAACAGTCGTTACAAAGTGAAGCAATTTTCCGTGTTATGATGTCAGAGTTTGTGGTATATATAATATGGTTTGCTCTCAATGAGTTGAAGATATTGGGCATTGCGGAAGAATTTATCCTTTTGCTGGCTATCGTGACAATCATTTTGGGAAGACAGGGATTGGGCATATTACTACCTCTCTGAGTTCCATCGTCATTAGACTTGGTCCACTTCCTGTCCCCTCTGTGATCAGCAGCACGATTGAATTCTTGCTCTGTGCATTGATCTCTTGCTGTCAAGGTTGATTTATGAGTTTTCTACCTTTCAGATATCATCCTTTCGAGATCAATATATCCATTAATATTTTTGATCATGTCTTTCAAGGTCATAGGTTTGTTTAGAATTAGGTACTCCTTCTCTCTTCTATCTACTGACAAAGCGTTGGTGAAGGATGAAATAGTAATTTTCTGATCAAGTCGGTCCACCTTTCTGGCTAACTCCAAGAATTTCTTAGTAAACGTTTCGAGCTTCACTCATGGCAACTGCTTAAGGATGAATTGAGAATACATATTCTCATCTTTGTCTCTATTGTGCGAGTAGTTCTTAACAAAGAGTTACCGTAACTGTTCAAAAGTTGTAATGAACCCTTCTTGTAGTGTGTGGAACCATTACAAAGGCTCGCCTTGTAGTCTGGTAGGAAAGAAACAACATAAAATGTGGTTGGATGTAGAATACAATCCTAAAGCATCCTGAAATTCTTTAACATACTCCACGGGACCATTTCCCCTGTATTTTAGGATTTTTGGGGTGTGGAAACCGGTGGGAACTTCGTCATCCAATAGTTCCTTCGCAAACGGGATTTTTTGTAGCCTGTTGCAGTTTAAGCTTGGGCTTCAGACAATTATTTGATATTCTTTTCAACATGTTCCTGAGTCACGTACTGACGAGCTGCGATGGTCGGGCGCGGGACGTGTATTTCGCAAGGATTATAGTCACCACTACCTTTACTTAGTTGATCGCGTGCCGAAATACGAACTCTTCCACAGTCGATCATGTGCCGGAATACGAATTTTTCCACCGGGTGGATCTTCTGCCTGTCTGACGCCAGCAAGACCGTCATCAACTTCTTTGTGGGCTTCCTGTATCTGGACAATATTAACCCCAGGTTGATTATGATTAGATCAAATTTTACCTCCTAGACTGTTAGCGTGATGTCCAAGTCTGTCTTTAACTTAAACTAGTGAACCAGCTGCCTGTATGCCTTTGTTCTTCTGGGTTGCAATCTATTTTCCATGCAAAACCTTCAACGCATCTTGTAAACCTGCCAGTTATTGTTCCAGAGCGGCTCGCCTTTCTGTTTTAGAGTTTAGAGTGGCCCACAATTCATGGCATTTCCTTTTATAGGAATAATTGGCATACTCTAGTCTGGAAGCGATGTTCTGTAGAGAGATAATCAGCTATTTCTAAGACAATGGGATTGAGAACTTCATTCCCACACACGGTGCCAAATGTAATAGCCTAATTTTGTATTTTGAACTTAGTCTTTGCACCCAGAAATATCAGAGTGTTCAGATGAATAATGAACGAATACTAACACAAAGTTTAGTGTGGAAAACCTTTGAATGGGTTAAAAACCACGACCGCTCTTAAGGATTTAGAAAGATAGATGTTATTGATAGTTGCTAGCTATTACGCAGGATGTTTTGAGTATTTTTGTATAGAACATTTGAGTCAGAATTTATCCATCCTTCATCTGGAATTCTCTGTTCCTATTTATAGGTATTATTTTATGACCGTTTGACGACCATTATTATTCTTAATGATGGACGTTACAATATATATATATATATATATATATTTGATAGGCTTTGAACTGATTGTGTAACGGTATGATCTTGCTATCTTGTAATGGCTTTATTAATGGCGGAGTGCTTGTTGACTCGAATTGTTGATGTAGAGGTCGAAAATAACAAGTAGAACCCTACAGTTTCATAATGTGCCATAAATGTACCACGTGTATATTGATGAGGTTGAGTGAATGTATGATGGTCTAAGATGAAGCTTGAGTTTGAGATGTGGAATAAGCCACTACATATATGAAGATAATAATTCACATTTATGTAGTCAGTGAATAGATATTAAGATATAAATACCAAAAAAAAAGGTGAGTTTCATATTGCAACTTAAATGACAAAAGATCAATGTCTCTCATGATTTTGATATTCTCAATAATAACGATAAATTGATACGAAATGATCATTTCACGAGATATGTGAACGTCTAGGAACCATTTCATGTGGATACAATCTACGACGATAGCAAAAAAGGTGTTACCGGACATCAATGTTACTAGTACCCGTGACCTAGTTAGATATATATAACCCTTTTAAAACTCTCCCCATAAACCTTAGATTTATGGGTCAACTTAGGAGTCCAGTGGAGACACCCCCCCTAGTTGGGTTCCCACCTTGGGCCAGACCCAACTCCTAACACTATCCAAGTTAGATTTGAAATCTATCCTCAGAAAAATATGCACATAAAGATTATGGGAGGCTGATGGTGACATACCATGAGATAGGTTGGTCATTACTGCCAAACCGATATCGCTCCTATAGATAGAACCCGTTCTGATATCATGAACATTTATGCGAGGGTGTTCTACCTGAATAGAAAAAAGGAGATGTAGAGAACCTAATATATGAGTAAGCCTCCAAGTAAACCAACTATAAACTCTACATATCAAAGTTATGTACAGATTATCTAGAAGAACTTGTTCAAGCTAAAAGCTTTGGCCTCAATGATCATTGGATCCTCAAGTCCTCTAATAACGTTCATCTCATAACGCCAAAAAATGGGAAATCCATTTACCATGAGATTATATGTTCATATGAGGGGAAATAGTAACTACTGTTTTGAAAAATGATAAGGCTATACACTTGATTCTTTACTTCCTATGTTTAACTAATCTAGGAGGATCTAAATACCTTATATATTCTATGTCATTTCGGTGTGATATTTTCTCCTACGACCAGAAGACTTTTATCCTAGTTTGAGTAGGATTAGCTAACCTAATTCAAGTAGGGATTTTATTGTAATTCGAGTAGAACTACAGATTCACTCTATAAATAGGTCTTGTAACCCTAAAAGGGGCAATACCTTGGCATTCTTTTGAGAATCAAGTATAAAACCTAGAGGAGTGTTTTCTTCTCAAAATCTCAAACTATTTTTTTCGTTCTTTGATTATTTAATTAAATAGGTTGAATCGAAAATCATATTTATAAAGAGAGCATACTCAAGAGTATGAGAGAGTGGCGAAGTTGTCATTAACCTTCTATTGTACTGCCCATAGATAATCCACTACGGATTGACAAAACCTACCAATGAATCAAATAACCCTAAAAAATGTCGCTAATGGCTACTTTGGCTACACTTAAAGGCTAAGACTGAGGTGATGGTTACACTTAGCTGATGGTTCTTCAATCCAATTGATATCATAGTTTTGAGTATCCTTACGTAGAATATGTTGGGAAAAATCTATATGTTTTAGTTGATTTGAATGTTTAACTTGGTGCTTCTATTTAGTCCCACATTGGATAAGTAAAAATAGGATTTTCACCTTATTATGAGTTGCACACTACTATCATATGTAGCATGTGTAAGTAGGCGGTGTCCTCACACGTGGGTGAGGCAAGTGTGTGGAGACTTTCTATATGGGGACACTCATGGGCTTGCTTGCACGACCAGACCCATGTCTTACCTAGACTATTTATAAGTCTATGAATCGGCCTTAGGGCCATGAGATCATGGGAATTTCTAGTTTACACTAAGTCACTTTTCGTTTTTATTTATTTTTGGGTTATTTATTCAGGAGTTGGTTACTCTCTCCAAGAGCTACAACTCTTCACAGAGGTGTATCTTGGGATACAACCCTGCCAACAGGTGTTTGGATAAGTCACATTCTCCTCTTTAAATAGCTCATTTTATGTATTATTTAAAACACAGAAAAAACCTGAATCTCTTTTATTTTTGTTGCTTCCTTCCAGAGAGTAATATTACAAATAGTTTGATAGGCGTATCGGCTTGAGTGCTTTAAGTCTATACGATTCGATCGTTGTATCTTAGGGGATATGCGCCATTAACTGTAAAGTACCATACACAGGGTTAATCTGTCTTAAGAAAATTACAGTGACTGTAAACCTCGATCATTAGTTGTTTTTAATTTTCTTTTCGTTCATTTTTGTTTCATTTATGAATACATGTTCAACAGGAAGCCCATAAAGTTGCAAAAAAATTGTTAATGGATTAAGTTATTATCAAATATGCATCATTTTAATGGGGCCTAGATATCAAGTTTGTTTGTTTTTTATAGGTTATATAGGCAATTCTCTCCTTTAGGTTCTTAAACCTAACTTCAACCTAGATAAATAAACAATCACCGAGCTCAACACAAGAAAAAAGTTATGAGATCATGAGACCTCATGGTGATGGTAACCTTGTTATGCCAAGGCAAGTTGGAGGTGGGAAGTATATATGCTCAATGTGAGAAATACTTCTTTGCAAGTACGTATTGAAGAGTAGCTCTTGTACAAGGTTTATGGTCTTGCTATTGATTGTGTGGACAATCATGGTGATAGTAGCCATCACCATAAAGAGGATTCATATGTGGTTGCTCTACTAGGATTAAATTTTTATATTATTATATCCAAGAGAACCCGTCGTCTTCTGTCAATTAGAAGAAAAAGGAGCTTATTGAGCTTGTAGTATTTTGAGTTCTCTCTCTTATCTTTGCAGCAATCATCTATTGTGTAGTAAAACTAGTTTTATCCTACTTATGTCATATATGGTTTAAGAACTACAATGCAGTTTTGGTTCATAAATTATATTGGTGTACTAAGCCATTTACCTGTCTTTCTCATTCTTCAAGATGATCGTAATTTCCATCCCTCTGGAGGAAACTTTAAATGTAGCAGACCTATATTTAGACCCTTATTTTTATTAAAAGATCTGAATATGAAAAAATAATAAAAATTTAAATGATAGGCTTGTCTTACAGTGTTTGGTTACACATTATATTTCTCGGCATAACCCTATCCCTATATACCATCCTATGTCAGTGTAACTCTGTTGCATACAGTCGTTATTTAGTTTTCCATCTTGACCCACGAGTCAGTTTACTTAAATCTGTGTATAGTCTACACTAAAGAAAAATAAGCCATACAATGAAACTTGCAATTGTACACGTTCGATTTTTCTATCACGCGTGACGAGGAGGGATGTGCGTTTCTGGTTAAAACCATGAATAGTGAAATTTGTGTAGACCGTCAGATTAATTAGGCCAAAAAGTTTCCTGGATGAAACAATTGTCATGTTTACCCTTTATTTCTTTCGATCCCTTAGTAGTCTTCTTTGTAATTTGAGAAAAGTACTCTGACGGCGATTTTAGAAGTGGTTGCATCACAAGATCATTGAATATGGCACATATTCTTTGGGGTGCTTGGTTCTAACAACGACGTGAATGTCTTGCATCTAAGGTAGCTTTTCAACAACTTGTCTAATAGAGTTGCGCCGCCATGCAATTACAATATAGGCACGGTTCCGCACACTATGGGGTATTATTCAGTGGATGAAGTCTATCTAAAATGACAAATAATTGTTTAAACCATCACTAGGAAAATCCTGACGAGTCCAGTAATGGTCGGTTACTCTTGGTGAGAACGATATATGTTACAAACCACGGCATTTCAAAAAGGGGCTAGCAGTAGTATATTTCCTTAGAGACTTTCCAGTAGATGACCCTGCCTAGGAAGAGGATAGTACCGACATAAATAAGGAATAATTCAAATAAAAATTAGATTGGATATCTAAGAAAGGTTGGTGCCTTCTAACCAGCAGTTCTGTCGGACCTGCGGGGTCAGGCATCAAGATCATTCTTATCACACCTTCTAATAATAGAATTGAGAAATCAATCCGACTCAACTTTGAGGCTATAAACAATGAGAATGAATACGATGCATTAATCCACGGTCTATATATGGCTCTTGAGATTTGTGTGCTTGAGTTATTTCTGTGAACGAACTCTTTACTCATAGTGAACCATTATACAGACAAGTATCAAAAAAATGGAAAAATGATTGATTACACCGCAGCAATAGCCGATAGAATGAGCATATTCAAAAAGGCTACCATCGAACATTTCCTCACGTAGAAAGTAGAAATTTTGATTCCCTTGCCTTTCTTGCGGGAGTCCTCGAAATAGAAATTCGATATTTGAATATCGAAGCAGTATCCACCCCCAACATTAACATTATCAACTCAAATTTTGTTAATACTGGGGGTGGTGAAGAGGGCGAAGACGATTGGAGATGACCTTTCATCACATACATCGGGCCCAAAAGTAAATTTTATGGTGAACTCCCCAAAGATGCTACTGAAAAAAGACATTTGCTGGACAAAGTTAAACGATACGTCGTTAACAAAAACCTCTTTTGCAAAAAGTCGATTACAGGACCATATTTCCAATACTTATCTAATAAAGAGGCCCAAGCCTTCATGCAGGAACTTTATGAGGGCACTTGTGAATCTCATGTGGCAGGATGATCTTTAGCAAGCCGAGCTCTTACTCAAGGAGTCTTTTGGCCTAAAATGAAAGCTCAAGCCATTGAATATGCAAGCAAGTGTGATGCCTGCCAATGGCATGGACCCAAAATTTGAGCTCCAGCTTTGGAACTCCATTATAGCAAAGTTATCTGACCATTCAAAATATGGGCCCTCGATCTTGTGGGAGAATTCCCAGCAGCGCCAAGAAAATAGAAGCACCTCCTTGTAGCAACAAACTACTTCACCAAGTAGGTAGAAGTAGTTCCTTTATGTCAAACACGTGAAGACGAAGTTATCAAGTTTATATGAAAAACTATTATAATACGGTTTGGGTGCCCCCACCTTATCAGAATCGACAATAGGCCAAGGTTCATTGGTTCCAAGGTCGCTAATTTCCTCAACCAACACAACATAATTCACTCTCCTTCAAATCTGTGTTACCTACAAGGAAATGGTCAGGCCGAAATCACCAATCGAACTATAGTCAACGGAATCAAAAAATGCTTGACAGAGAAGATGGAAAATTGGGTACAAGAATTACCATACGTGTTATGGGCATACCGAACAATACCTCGAGTATTGACTAGATGTACACCATTCTTATTGGCATATGGTACCGAAGAAATCATCCCCACTTAATATCATCATCTACTATGTGACCATACCATGATAGACAAAGAAAAAGAGTTTCAATTGGCGTGTAACATGAATTGGATCGAGGAAATAAGAGGCAGAGCCATCATGAACTTAGAAAGGTACCATAAGGCTTTAACAAGATCATATAAAAAATGAGTTCGTCATGGAGAATTTGAGATTAAAGATCTCGTCCTACAAGAGATACCAAAGTATAGAAAGGAACTCAATGCATGGAAACTCGTAAAAAATTAGTAAGGACCTTTTATCGCTGTGGGAAAAAATGGACTTGGTTCTTACAACCTCACTACAGAATATGGAGATCGAGTCCGTAATCCGCGGAATACGAGGAGATTGAAGGTATATCACATATAATATTCTATCACAGTGTACTATTCTATAATCTCTATTATTGTGTACATCAGTCTTACATAAATGAAATACTTATGTTTGATCGCCCGACATCAGAGTACTTTCTACTATTTCATATAATAATCTTCTACTATCTTTATCATTGTGTACGTCAGTCTGACATTAATAAAATACTTATGCTTGATCACCTTACATCAGACTACTTTCTACTAGTTCATACTATACTCTTCTACTATATCTAACATTTTTGTACATCAATCTTATAACAATAAAATACTTGTGTTTGGTGCCCTACAGTACAGTACTTTTCTGTTATCTCATACAAGTACTTTTATATACAGAACACGTTTCTAATGTCACAGGTTACTAGTGTGTTCACCACATTTTACATATAGATCGTTTGTTGCTTACAGATCATTTGTTACTTCAGCCAAACTGATCTTCTATTACATTACAGGTCACTTATTGCTTTGGACAATTCAATCTTCTATTATACCACAGGTCGGCTATTAGTTCCATAATACGGCTAATAGACTTCTACACCATAATTGGTTTATTAAAAGGTTAGTACAAATATGTACAGGTCACTCATTCTATTATCAGTCAAATTTTACTGCACTCTATCTACTATATTTTAATTGATATAGTATGAATAATTCCTTTTTTACATTCATAACGCCTCCTCAATCACTCGAACTTTCAGACAGCACATCGCCACGCAAACTTTCCCCAGCCCCAGAAAGTCGCAAGCGCATCAGCTCTGGTATCCTCCCAGCCACAATTTGCCTTCCTTCTTTAAACTGACTCTTGGTAAGAGTACCAATTTTGGACATAATATGATCCGGATACTCAGTTCGCACTAGTCGCATATCGTATTGTACACCATTTACGATCAGGTTTTCATAAATAGTGTCTCTTTCTTTTTCTAATCTCTTGAACTCGAACATAAAAAAAAGAAGAGCACTACAGTTATCTCTCTGTCATGCATATCACTTGCCTTGCGCTTCACCCTCCCAGGGACAACGAACTCCATAATTTTTCCCTTAGCCTCATTCAGCATCTTTTCCAACGTTTTACAGTATTCTTTTATTACCCATTTTTTATCTAACATAGCTTTATTACATGCTTCTATCATCATCAAAAATTCATCCATGTGTCCTAACATAGCCACCGATTCCTCTATCACATACTCATTATGACTTCTCTCTACAACCCCTTCATCAAGTTTTAGTTCAGCCTTCTCAAGATCAGCCTCCAACTTTGTCTTCGCGCTTCGCAGCTCCCCAATTTCCATTTGGTACTCTAAAGTATTTAAATCCAAAGTTTGAACTACGTCCTCAAAAGTCCCCATCTTAAGCCACTGCTTTTTTATTAAGTCATTTTATTCATTATGGGCCTCTTCTGACTCTTTTACCCTAAGATTAGCAGCATACCACAATCCTTCATATTTACGAGCATGCCCATTTGCCTCCCTCGCAGCTGCTCGCACATAGACTATTTCCTCTTCAAGCGAATTTATCTGAAATTGCAAATCTTTAACACTATCTTATTCTTTCTTCAACACCGCCAACAATTCTGCAATCTTACTTCTCGCAGGTATGAATTCCGCTTCCTGCCGAGTTATTCTTTCTGAAATATTACTAGCATGATATTAAACTTTTTCAATATCTAACTTTTTTTCTTTACAACTTCCTTTAGTTCCTCCATTGTTTTCAGCACAATGGCTAGTTCAGCCTCCTTATCTTCCAGTTGTTTGGTTAAATGAACCACTGTACTTTGCTCTCTCGTTACTCTCACCCCTATTTTTTCATTTAATTTAGTAGCACTTTTCAGTGTTTCCTGATAAAAATTTAGATTAGTGTTGAATTTTCATTTCACACACGCAACGCTTCATACTTGCTTTAAACCTCTACTAGTTCACCCTACAGCAACAATTAACTTTTACATATATACTAGTTCATTTATCAAAACAGTTTACATATCATAGATAGCAATTTTACTCAATAACATAATACTTGAGTACTATCGATCCACATCTTTACTTATATCTATATCATCATCACAGAAAACAAATTTTATTTATCATCAAAACAATGTACAAACATCTAATGCATATGCAAGTTAGTAAGAAACTTGACTACTTTACTTTCACTTTCTTGAGCTATGAGAGGACTGCTACCTATCTCTCAAACTCTTTGACCTATCTACCTGCACATCCAAAGGAGCTATAAAGGTCACCACCTACTGCTGGCGTTGCTTTCGCCATGACCGAGGTATCAGGCTCTTGACCTCCTCCTAATCCTCTTCTGATAAAAAAATTTTGATCTAGGAACTGGTTTTTCAACAACCTTTTCCTCCTCATCTTTTGTAAACTACATATTTTTAGCCTTTTCGTTCTCTACATCAAAATCCTTCCCACAATCCATTACATACTTCTCAAATTCGCTCACTACCCTCGCCAGCTCCCTTCCATAAAGCTCAATCACACTTTCTATATGACGTTAATGGTCCGCTTGAGCTGCGACCTTTTCTTGTGATAAATACAGATGCTCCCTCAATTGCATGTGCGCCCTGTGTAGATGCTTGCGCATTTTCTTTTGCAATACACCTAACACTCTCAAATCGCCTTCTTTTTTCAATTGGTTGCTAATGACATTTTTTGCTCCATACTTTGCGTTAGCACATTATGTAACTCCTTTACCTCACCCTATAATTTCCTTTCTACCTCTATTTGATCTTTCTTTATTCTAAAAATAAAATCCTCATTGCTCTTCGGTCCTATATAAAGCCAAGAGTATCAGGTAAGGGTCCCACATTACCCCATATAACAAACACACCAGCTCGGGCTGAGCATTTTTTTGCCTCTATACTATGCCGATTACATGCTTCTTGAGCAAAAAACATAACTCGAGCTGGGTCAGGAACTACACCCCTTTCCTTCAGAAGTTCTACATAAGCTTCTTTTAAACACCCTTCACTATCTACTTCAGCCTTAAAATACAGTGTCAAAGCTACCAAAAGTTTTTGACACCTAACTTTATCACTCAGGTCAGTAAAACAAATCAAGTCTTTCGATTTAAGTACTAATACCCTCATCTCCTCTTATTTTCTTTAAATTTCATCCCTTTCTATTTTTATCTTAGCATATCTACACTGAAGGTCATATAATTCTTTAAAGTTTTTCTCTGAATTAGACTTAAGTAGCCTTCTCTCCTACTCAGTTTTATTTAGTACCTGTTGAATATGAGCCACGGAATCCCTCGCTCTACTCAACAATCTCTCTAGGTCATAAACAGTTTTTCTCAACCACTCTACCTCCTATACAGATTATAAATTTCTTGTTATTATACATACATATAAACAAAGCATAATAAAAAAGTGTTTATCAAACTTAATAGTTTCAGACCACACAGAATATAGTCTCATCAAAATCATGATAGAATAGCATAGTTTGAAGTAGAATACCATAGACTGATTAAAGATTCCTTTCAATCTCTACCTCAAATAGAGGATCAACTTTACTATCAGCAGCTCAGACTTGTTTAGTTTGAGAAGCAAGTATATTGGCTGGAACAACAGCATCCTCTACCACTATGTCTTCTGCATCTGAAGCAAAGACTATATCCTTGTATCTGCCAGTTCGGCCCAAATCGATATCAACAATAGTAAACCTAAATTAGCGATAAGATTGGACCAGATGGTCACTTTCAACCTTGGTCACTCTGAATGCTTGTGATACAGTCGCCTTACACTTAGACAACTTAACATACCGCTCTTCAGCAACCTTTAACTCTTCAGCCTTACATCCTCTCTCTTTCTTGAGCTCCCCCTCGAGCTCCTTCATCCGAGCTGTTTGAGCATCGAGCCTGTAAGTAAGCTCTTCAAACTCCTGGCTCCTCTTCTCAATAATTTTTTTACCACCCTTCATCAGTATTGGGAGCTGACAATACATGACACAAGATCAGTAAGACATATATCAATCACAAATGCAACAAATAAAGAATATCAGTACGTACACCCATTGTCTGCTCTTGAAACATATCTTCGACCAGCTATGGCATGGTCCCCGCCATCTTGAAATATTTATTCTCTAATTCTCTCCACTTGGTTGCAGTCTTAGCATGAGTGAGGTTGCTGCCATCGATCTCATGTTGTTTTCTCTTCAGCGACCTCTTTTATGTGTCTATAGGATCAACCTCACTATCAATATGCTCCCCCTTAACACCATCAGCAGTAAGCTTACCGCCCTCTTTTCCTAGGATCACTACCACAGTAGAAGGAGAGACTTCTAGTGCCAACATTTTTAGCCTTCGCAACCTTTGTCCCAAGCTCTCTCTGGCTCAGGCGAGGTCACCTAGAGGAAGATGGGCATTCTTATTCTCAGCCATAGCTCGATTCTCGTGAGCTCGTTGCACTTTGGGCACTCTTGAATCTACCCTTTTATCCCTACAGATATCTAACTCACCAAGTACATACTTTAACTCGACCTGTTCAAAGGTTATGCAGTCGAACAAGCTAGTGTTATCAAGTTGAGATTTGGGATCAGGACTTGACAAACAAAAATAAGGAAATAGTTAGTAGCTCGAAGGAAAACTAGTGGTTTAGTCAAGCTAGCAGGCGTGACTTACTCGGATTCAAATACTTATGGTTCAGGACGAGCGCTCGTTCATCTAGAACCTGCATACAATTGCCCCCTACCCATACAAGGTAATTATTTTATGGTCTACCCACATATTAAAAGTCAAAAAACTTTAGCCTAGAAGAGTCACTATACAGGTAACTGCTATTACGACCTTTGACATACTTTAGTTTGTAAAATTTTAGCACGTCATCTGCTACAAACTACTTTGCAGTCCCGTTCTTTTTCCACTAATCATTCAGTGCCTCATACACCCTTATCATCTCAAATACATTCCCATTTAATTGGGCAGGGCAACATTGCAATATATTCATAACCTCTTTCTGAATGAAGGTCAGAGGAATCCTAAAGCCATCTATGACCTGGTTCAGATAGCACAAAAAGCCATCATTCGGGCCTGCTATCCCCGCCCCATTATAGTATGAAATTTCTACATCTTTACTTAACCTTTCTCCTTTTTCACATATCCTGGCAGAGAACTTGGTAGTATACCCCTTCCTCTCCTTTATCTGGTACGTAAGTCCTAAACCGCCGACCTTGCTCCATCACATAATTTCCCTACTATCCTTTTACCTTCTTAAATTTCAAAAATTCCTTCCCTACATCTACTCCCTCAGGGTATATGAAAAATGATTTATCTTTCACCTTTATATCATTTGTCTCTATAACTTTATTTACTTCACTGGGCTCTCCATCCTCTACACCTACAGTAACTTCTATCTTATCTACAATCTCTTCCATACCACTATAATCATCCTCCCTACCTGACGACGACGTTTCCTCAGAACTAGATGACACTACAAATTTACTCATGGCCTTTATCATTTTTATCATTGACCAGCAGATATACACAATCTTTTATCATTTTTTATATATCTATGATTCAACACTTACACAATTACATGATATGCCATACATACAACAAAAATAACCCCACCTATACTTTTTACCCAGTCAAGGCATTTATTTTTAAACTTTCCAAAACAACAAAAAATCACTTTTAACTTTCCCTCTTCTTTTCCAAAACCAATTTTCTCTCTCTAGAGTTTGTTTCCATACCCAAATCTTGTGTAAAACGGTAAAAATATAGGTAACCAATCGGTTCTTAGCCCCTACATTCTCAACTTTGATATCCCCAAATCAATCCCATACAACGGCGATAAACTTATAACATCATATACTATATACTAGACAATACAATCAAAACAAAAGAATAAGTTACTAACTTGTACTAGAAGATCCATAATCTTCTGCTTTACCCGCACGTTTCACAGAGATTGACTGCTCCCGTTGTTTCTCCAATAATTTTCTCTCACCCGATGAAGCTTTCTTTACCAAATTACACTCAGAACTCAAACATTTTTTCTCTCTAGAGACACTGGTTACACTACTTTTTTATCTCTCTATAACGATAGATAATTTAAGAGGGAAAGAGAGGCGAGTTTTTATACCCTCCCTTGGTTTATGAAATGATGGCTCTTTTAGACACGTGTCAGTTACCCCTACTACCTCTATAGGTACATCTTTTTGGCTCACAGTATCATCATAACTTCTGTGATAATGTCTACAGTCATCATGTCTGTCTCTACCTTCTGCAATTAAAATTTATGTCTCCCTTTCCTAAAACAATATACACGATCAATCGCCTTACATTTATACTCAACCAAGATCGTACCATAAAATACGTCATTCCTAAAATAGCTAAATATTCAAAATTAAAAATTATTTGTACAGTTGTTAGAACAAGACAGCCGCAATCTGTAATATCTGCAAAATTATTTATACACTTGTAATTTGACCTCCCATGGTGACTCAGCCCTTCCTATGTTCTATAAATAGGAGGGAGGGGGAACCAAGGGGAGGTTACAAAATCTCTCCCCAGAACCTTTGATGTTTACCTTCGATCACTCTGTAAATTACCCAGTACTCGAACCTTTGATTACTCCACAGTAATATCGAATCTCTTAAAAATCCTCACCAGAGGTCGTGGAGTGTCCCATTCTAGGCCTCCATGCAAGTATATTATCAGTAGATTATTTGTACTATAGATTATATGCTTAAACCCTTTGATTGAAGATAAATCCCGTGGTATAAGAGCCGACTTCCCCTCCTTATGAAGTTAGGCCCCTACATTTGGCATTGCCTGTGCTTTCCCACCCTACCAGTATCCCCTATGCGCCTTCTTTTTCCAGTTCTTACAAACTACGTTTAATGGCCCCCACCCTCCGCTCAACTTCCACCCATGACGGCAACTCTGTCGACGGAGTGGTTGCCAAGCTAGCCCTTCTTACTCAGTAATTCGCTCAGGCTGAGGAGCGATACCGAACGCAATTGTGCGAGGAGTACGAAGAACACTAGCAAGATTTTGAGGCCAAACGGCATCACCGTTTGGATGACGCCGACAGACAAAATTGCGCCATAGACGATATACGTAACAAAGTATGTGAGCTGTAACAGTTACAGCCTCTAGACGCCCTTCTGCCATCTCGAGCAACCGCCCCGTCGTGCGTGTCTGCCCGCGCTCGACTAGGGCCTCTACCACATCTAGAAGTACCCCCGGTCCATCTTGGTGCCGAGGGTGCTCTCCTTACTGTTCCCCCTACTGGCTTCATCCATCTTGGTATCCATCCCACGGAGGACTCCTCTGACTCCACTCTTCATCCATCTTGCTCTCCTTACACCCCAAACGCTGCCCGGCTCGGGAACGTGTCAGGGAGCGCAGCACTGAATACACGCCGAACACTCGGCCTCATTACCCTTGAACCCATCGATCCCCCCCCCCTCATCCTGCCTATCGTGCTATCAAGGTGCCTCCAAATTTCAGAGCCCCCAAAATTAGTAAATATCGCAACACCGATCCTCAATCCCATATTCTAGAATTCTAAAACGCTCTGAGCCTTTACTCCACGGATGACCACCTGATGTGTCGAATTTTTCCCACCAGCCTTACGGATAGCCCCCTTCGTTGGTATCATAACCTTCCCAATGGCTCGATTCGAAGCTTCGAGCAATTATCCGGCCTCTTCATAACCCAATTTGGCTTTTACAAGAACCGTAAAGTCCGAGTCGATACCATTTTCAATTTCAGAAATTCCCCCAGTGAAACCCTTGAGGCCTTCACCAAGAGTTTCCTCGACGAGTCGCGTAAAGTCGAAAACCTTGACTTTGCAAATGTTGTACTCGCGTATTCAAACGCCTTGCCGGATAACAGCCGTGTCAAAGAATACCTGGTCCTCCACAAACTACGAACCCTCGAGGAGATGTCTCAAAAGTCAATGGGTATATCGACCTTGAGCGCCTCCGCAAATTAAATAAACAGGAGTAGCCTTCGACCACCAATCTAAATAATCTTCGACAAGGCTCACCTTCTACCCCTATACCCCTGATCACTCCTAGCTCATATGAGACTGAGGGCCCAAACGTCCACATACTGATGACACTACCGAAGCTTGCAAAAGACGATCGAAGCCGCTCCTCCCCAAACTCACTGCCCCTATCAGCACTCTTCTACCATAGATCCAGGCAGACCCTATATGGCGTATCCCTTTCCTCATCGAGGTCAAACTAGGCAAACCCTATTGCGCCAACCACAAGTGTAACTATCACCACACTAACAAATGCTTCGCCTTAGAGCACTCTCTCGAGATAATTCTCAAGGTGAGTTGTCTACATCAGTATGTCACCGACCTCCCAAGCTACCTAGTCGGGTCGAACCTCAAGCCTCAACCTACCCCTGCTGCCGACCCAGCCGAAGTACACATCTACCAAGTTAATTTTATCGAAGTAAATAATATTGACAGCAGCCGTTCTAAGAGCATACACAAGCATGTCGAAGAATATTACAAACTCACTTACCAGGAGAAGTTACATGCCCTCTTGCCATAATCAAGCCAATGCCCTTAACCCGAGGGTATCTCATTTATCGACTGCGATACCTCGCATGTTCATTTTCCTCATTCCAGCCCGTTAGTCATAATGATTAAGGTCGAACACCTCATCCTCCACACCATGCTTATCGATACTGGAAGTGCAGCCGATGTACTTTTCCTTCAAACCGTCCAAGCCATGAACAAAATAGACCTCATCGTTGCCGCCAATGTCAAACTGAAAGGTTTTAATGGGGCTTCCGAAGTTGCCATTGGTAGAATCAGCCTTCCTATTACTACTAGCCCTGTTACATTGTAAACCAATTTTCTTGTCATCGATAAGAAATCTAAGTACCTCGAAATTCTTGAGCGCGACTGGCTCCATGCCATGCACGTAATGCCTTCGGCTTATCATTAGACCCTTCGTTTCAATACCCCTTGTGGAATATGGAACTTGAAAGGTTCTCAACGTCTCGCCCGTTCATGTGAGCATCCGGAGATCGATTAGACCCGGAAACTCGTCAAGCTACCATAGTAATCACTGCCTTCATTTATCCCTATACCTTCGACACCTGCCATCTCACCCACCAAACCCACTGTCTATATTGAACTTGACGGTCCTGGTCGAGATTCATCAAAGCCTTTCTAGATGAGGCCGAGCGCCTCAAACTCACAGACATCCTTCGAACAAACAAAGACGTCTTCGCATGGACTTTTTCAGGAGATGCCCGGTGTCGATCCCAGTTTAGTTGTCATTGCCTCGACCCCATTCCTCACTCCACAGCAGTAAAACAGAAGAAGCATAATTTGGCACCATGACTTCGAGAGACTGTAAGCCTCGAGGTCGAGCAACTTATAGCCGCGGGTTTCATCAGGGAAGTCAAGTATGTTGACTGGATATACAACATTGTTGCACTTCCTAGAAAGAATGGTAAGATCATAATTTGCGTCGGCTTCATTGACCAACAAACACACACACCGAAAGACAGCTACCCCCTCCCGATCATTTCAGTCTTCCTAGATGCCATTCCTAGACATGAGCAACTATCGATGATGGAGGCAGCTTCGGGTTACAATCAGGTACCCTTCCTCCCTGAGGATCAACTTAAAACTTCTTTTATTACTGAGCAAGGCCTTTACTATTTTAACGACAAGTCCTTCAGCCTTAAAAATGGGGGCCCTACTTGCCAATGCCTTGTTACAACTATGTTTAAATCCTTGCTTAGCAAGACGGTCGAAGTATACATCGATTACATGTTATCCAAGAACCTCCAAAAACAAACCAACTTCCAGGACCTAACCAAAGTCTTTTCGATACTTCGAACATACAACATGAAACTTAACCTAGAAAAATGGCAATTTAGTGCATCGTCTGGCAAATTTCTAGGTCAACTCATCAGCAAATGAGGTATCAAGATCGACCCTACCTATATCCGAGCCCTCATCGACATGCCTTCACCCCAAACCAAAAAAGATGTCCAAAAAGTAACTGGTAAAATAGTGGCCCTCAACCATTTCATTTCCAAATCCTTAAACCGTTGTGCTTGGCTTTTCTCTCTCTTACACGACCAAGGCGTCTACAAGACTAAAAAGAAAAACAACCCCGAGATTAATTAGACACACAATTATGAACAAGCCGTCCTCGAACTTAAAACATACCTTGGTCGACCACCCATCATCAACACCCCTATCAAAGCTGAAAGGGTTTCTTTATACCTCGCAGTCACTAACACTTCTATCAGCTCAGTCCTCATTCGACTCGAATCTAACATTGAAAAGCCTGTATATTTTATCATCAAAACTCTAACACCTACAAAAACTCGATACACAAAACTTGAGCGTTTGCTCCTTACCCTCGTCTATACTTCCCGAAAACTCAAACCATATTTCCAAGCTCACCCTATCCGTGTTATAACAAGTTATCCCCTTCGAGAAGTTCTTAGCAAGAAAGAAAAATCTAGACGAGTACAACAGTGGTCTGTTTATCTAGGGGAACATGATATCACATTTGAGAAGCAAATATCCTAAAAAGCTCAAACAGTAGCCGATTTCCTTACTGACTTCCAGGTTGAAGATGACGACTGGGAGGAACACGAAGACGAACTACCAGAAGACCAGCCCGAACTAACAGACCCATAGAACCCTAATATAGGTTGGCGTCTCTTCACAGACAGATCCGCTGGACATAACGGTTCGGGGATTGGTATCGTCCTGGTCACACCCACCAATGATCGAATTGAAAAGGCAATTAAGTTAAACTTCGAATACTCCAACAATGAGGTTGAGTATGAAGCCTTGATCCATGGCCTCGACCTCGCACTCGATCTCGGTGTCCCTGAACTTGTAGTTTTCATAGATTCCCAACTCGTCCAAAGATAATACTCAGGTAAAAATCAAGCCAACGGTCGCATGGCCGAATATGCTGTTCTCGTTCGCCAGTGCATGGGCCGCTTTTCTAAAAAATCTATCCCTGAGGTGAAAATAGACACGCAGATGCCCTTGCCTACATAGCAGCTATGTTAGGCCAGTTTGAGTCTGCACTCTCCAAATTGAAGTACTCAAACGCCCAAGTATCGACCAGATAGAAGTCAATACCATCAGTGCTGGGGGCGAGAATCTCAATCTAGATGGCTGACAAACGCCATTCCTCGATTATTTCAACAAAGCTATCCTCCCAGACGATCTTAAAGAAAAACGGTCGCTATTAGAAAACTGCCGCAGATACACAATCCTCAAACGCGAGTTATATCACAAATCCTCAAATGGGGTCCTCATTCGATGCATTTCTCAAAACGAAGCCTCTTTAATTCTTGTTGAACTCCACGAAGGTACCTGCGATGCTTATACCGCTGGACGATCTATTGCCCTTCGAGCCGTATCCCAAGGATTATTCTGGCCCAATATGAAGAAGCAAGTCGAAGAATACACCAAACATTGTGATAAATGTCAACGTCACGCACACGACATACATTGCCCCTCGCAAGACCTCCACTGTAGCCAAGTCTTTTGGCCATTCAAATGACAAGCTATCGACCTTGTGGGTCCCTTTCCCAAAGCTTCAGGTAGCCGAGATAATATCCTTGTTGCAGCAGACTACTTTACCAAATGGGTCGAAGCCGTACCATTGTGTTGAGCCAGATAAGAAGAAGTCATCAATTTTTTATGGAAAAACATCATTACACTCTTCGACTGCCCTCATATGATTCGATGTAACAATGGTCCGCTATTCGTTGGGAACAAAGTCATAAATTTCCTCAAGCAGTACAACATCATCCTCTCACCCTCAACACCTTATTACCCCAAAGAGAATGGTCAGGTCGAAGCAATTAACAAAACCATAGTCGGCGGTCTCAAGAAGTGTATCAATACAAAGAAAGGACGATAGGTTCAGAAATTACAGTATGTCATCTGGGCCTATCGAATAACACTAAGAAAACCAACGGGCTGCACCCCTTTTCTTCTAACCTATGGTACTGAAGCAACACTCCCTACTCAATTTGAAGTACCCACATGAGATCCCAACTTCCCAGGCGAAGATAATGAATTTGAACTCAGCTACAATATGCTATGGATCGGCGAAACCAGAGACCGAGCCATCGCCAACCTTGGCCGTTGCCATCTATCCCAGCAGAAGTCATATAACAAGTGAATTTGACAATGAAGTTTCAACATTGGAGATCTTGTAGATTGACATGTCACACAATCTTCAAAGCCCCAAAATGCCGGCAAGCTAGCCGAATCTTGGGAAGGACCTTATGTCGTTTACGATAAAACTGACAAGAGTTCATATTACCTGATGAAAGAAGATGAAGAGCCTCCACAAAATCTATGGAATACAATACAGTTAGTATCATACAACAGGCCACGGCCTTCACCTTGTTATACTGATGTAAATATAGCATAGTCAATGAACATATTTTCCTCTAAACTTTGTCTCCTATTTTCTGGTGAATTTCTTGGTCTAACCTAAGTGTCATGTCAGCCCTTCGAACCGACTGATACTTGGGGGTAACCCTAAAAAATAAGTCTCTAATTTTGAGCAAACTCGAGGGGCACGAATGGTCGGCAGACCGGACCCTCGAGAATGCATTGGGGGCGACCACGTTTTACTTTGATCAGGCTCAGGCCTTCGAAGTCCAGTGAATTTCTTGGTTTAACCTAAGTGTCATGTCAACCCTTCGACCCTACTGACACTTGGGGGTGACCCTAAAATTTTTCAAGTCTCTAATTTTGAGCAAACTCGAGGGGTACGAATGTTCGACAGACCGGACCCTCGAGAATGCATTTGGGGCAACCACGTTCTACTTCGATCAAGTTCAGGCCTTTGAAGTCCATTGAATTTCTTGGCTTAACCCAAGTGTCAAGTCAACCCTTCGACCCGACTGACACTTGGGGGTGACCCTAAAAATTTTCAAGTCTCCAATTTCGAACAAACTCGAGGAGCACGAATGGACGATAGACCGGACCCTCGAGAATGCATTGGGGGCGACCGCGCTCTACATTGATCAAGCTCAGGCCTTCGAAGTCCAGTGAATTTCTTGGTCTACCCTAAGTATCATGTCAACCCTTTAACCCGACTGATACTTGGGGGCAACCTTGAAATTTTTCAAGTCTCCAATATTCGAACAAACTTGAGGGGCACGAATGGTCAAGAGACTGGACCCTCGAGAATGTATTGGGTGCGACCACGTTCTACTTCGACCACGCTCAGGCCTTCAAAGTCCAGTAAAATTCTTGGTTCCACCCAAGTGTCACGTTCATCTCTTGACTGATACTCGGGGAACCATCTCGAAGCTTTTCAAGGTTCGATAATTCTACAAGCATTCTACACTTACAGGATACGCAGATACAAGTAGAAAAGAATATCAACAACTCTACTACATACAAAAAAGTTTCAGTACAGCATATATCAAATCAAGTTCAGAGCATATATCAGGATTCTAGCACAGCAATTCAGTACAAATCAAGCTCAACACAAACCACTTTTAGTACAGCCTACACCAGCAATTCAAAACAATCACAAGTTCACAACTTAAGTACAAAACAAGCTCAACATTGTTCAAATATTACAACACAATTGAAAGATCAAAAAAAAAGTTTGGCACGTCCAACACAATACCACATATTGAAGTGGCAACACCATCTTCACCTACAGTTTCTTCTTCAACAACAACTCCAGTGCTCTTAGTGGAAGGGTTCTATCCAGCAGCACCCACGACCCCTTCGGACACAGTATCAGCAACAACTATGTCTACCACAGGCGTCTCCGCGCCATTTCCCACTCTTAGAGACACAGCAGCAACATCTACATCTACCCTATCTGTCTGAACAACATTATCAGCAAGAAGGTCATTGGTTCTGGGCAAGCGTTTTAAAGTTTAAGGATCATACCCCAAATCTTCGATGAACACCTTGAGCCTGACATTAGTCATAGATTCATCATCAAACTATCTTTGGAAGGCCTCCTTCTGTTCTACAATAGCCCTATCCTTCTCAGCCAGTTTTGCCTTCAGAACTTACGTATGGGTGTACCATTGAGCTTCGTGCCTCCTCTCACATTTATCTCTGATAGTCACCTGATCTTGCTTCAAAACTCTAATTTTAGAAACTAGCGATACTTCGATACCTCGAGCAAGCTCCAGATTGTCAATCGCCTACTTTAACTGCTTTATTGCTACCTTATACGCCTTGTTGAATGCCTGCGCCCAAGCATTTGTCTACTAGAATATTCGAGCCATCAGTATCTCTCGAAGCATGGTGCACTTAAAAAAAATAAAAAATTCACAAAAAATAAATAGTTACCTGATGCATACTCTTCTTCATCCGCCTCGCAGCTTTGTCTGGATCAGTGCCAGAGAGTATCGCCATCGAAGTAGCCGTAGCTCGAGCATACTCCTCCAGTTCAGACATGGTCAGGTCTTTGCCCATATCCTCTGTATCATCCTCCCCCAGTACTCTACGCCTCTTCCGCTGAGGTCTTTTGGGCTGCTGTTCCCTTGGAGATTCGGGAAAGACCTTCCCCTTCCCTTTGTCTGCCTGGGTCGATGCTTGCTTCGGCGCCTGTCTCAAACCATCACGAGCTACTTCATACACTGGTCCTATCTGCTTTGGCACCTGCTGCCCCTTGTGAACGGGTATGTTTTGAAGCTAGGAATCTATCTACTTTTGTCTCTTCCTCTTAATACCCAATTTCCTAAAAACAAAGTTCACCCACTCCTCGTCCGAGTTGATCAACGCATTAATATAATCCCTCGGATTTGTCCAAGTCCGGTTACTAGGACTTGCAGAACAAACAGAAGCACATTTATCAGTCTATTTGATTAATACGTCAAAAAATATTTGACAGACAACTTACTTGGATTATAGACCTTATGTTGTAACTTATAAGAATCCTCTCCTTCGACATTCTCATAGTTACCCCATACTACAACCAAGTCTCTATCCCACCCTCGGCCCGTCGAACAAATATCAAACAGCCAGGGCTTATCTGCGTGACATTGGATGTGATAGGTGCCCACCTTCTGATTGGCTTTCTTGGAGTAGAACGAGACAATATCGTACCACTCAATTAAGTTTCTCCCCTCACCTTGTAGTTTTACATTCATACCCTTAATTACCTTCATCATTTCGTAAAAATTCTCATTCATCTAGCACAGGGCCACTTATCAAAAGTTCAGTACCTCCTTCACCAGCCATCGGAGGGGTAGTTACATTCCTTGCCAAATTTGACCCCTATATGCCATAATACCCTCTCGAGTTTTCAACTTGAAGGTGTACCCTAACCCCGCATTATATAATATCACCCCTACCTTTGACAGCTTAAATTTGGCCACAAATCAATCTAGTCTCAGCTTTTCTCTAGCCGAGGCAGAACCAACGGCTCTCTCCAAATCAGTCGATTCCTCACTATGATCACTTTTCTCCCCCTCTTCCCTTTCATCACCCGAAGGCTCAATACTACCTTCGTGTCTCTCTCTCTCTCCTCCCTCCATCTCTTCCTCATCCCTCTCCTCGGTTACTCGTGTCTTACGATGTTTACTACTTGAAGCCCCAGTTTCAGGAACCACCATCGTTAATGGGACATCTCTTACAATATCTTATTCTTCTACATCGCTGCTCTCACCCATCGAAGCACAACCAAATATACTAGCCTCATTTTCTTCGATCTCCTCGTCTATTAACCTCAGTCTCAAAGATCGACGGGTACGTATCTTATCCTACAGAAGAAGAGGCATGCAATCAGATAGATATATTTAACTATTACGTGTCAATAACTTATTTTCACCTACCCTCTCCAACTCAGACTATCATAGTCAAATGTTCGACCATAATCCCTGTTACATCGTTAATACCCCCAGAACCCCAAAAGACTTAACCCACAGATACATGTTTTCCCTCAGTCCTCGGTCATATCATCACAACTATAAACCCTAGCAGCCTCTACCCTAATATGTACTCCACATACAGAAATAGAAGTCGAAGTAATAAGATAAAAGTAAGACGACATACCTGTTTGAGTAGAGTATCTTTCCTTCCTATCAGCAATTCAAACGATCCCACAGCAACTACCGAACTCTATGGAATAATGGCGTATGTTCTCTTTCTCTCACTTTTTTTATATATATAAGTGGGTAACCGGGAACAGTAATTATGCTCTTACCACTATATATACCTCCTTGAAATACCGTAAAACTGCCTCAATTTCCAAAATCGTTATCATTACCACTACCCCACAACCCCTACTTTTTGGCTGAGATGTATTCTGCCGAATGTACCCTTCATTACCCACGTGTATGCCTCACACACACATTTATACAACTTTATATACATAAACCAACTCGAACCTTCTGATTCCTACTCAAAACTATCAAATTAAACCCTTATGTCAAATCAGTCTTTTTTCGTAATCCAAGGAAACATCATGATGCCTGCAGGGCACTCTGCCCTAGGCTCCGTATAGTTTCTGACATACCAGTTGTTAGGACTGTCAGTTTTGACAGTCAAAGCTAATCGACCTTCGAAAGAACCTTCCCCTCACCCTCGAATAACCTGATATTCAATTTCAAAATGTGCCAGTCATTCGATCTCTTTCATGTTCGATATTCGACAAGCTATTTTTGCACCTAAATTACCTTCGAGTATTATGATGATCTCACATACACACAGACAAGACGGTCCTTTGAGAACCCAACTTCAGCATCTTCCTTGTCCACCACCTCCTAAGTCAAGGACTCCAGGAAGGTAAACCGGTCGCTGGGGAACGGGCTCATCATTTGGAGCAGCCTCCACCAGTACGCATTGGGCATCCCACTAATGGGTTCCCCCAGCTTCAGTTCAAACAAATCCGGCATAACCCAATCAAGGCCTCGATCACCAAAAAACATATGCTTCAGCTCGAGCATCTTCCCCCGTATACAAAGGTCCCTTACAGCGACTCGCTTCTGGTACTTGGCGTTTGGCGTATCTCCGCTGCATTGGGATGAAGATGAAGACATATTTAATCAGAAAAAGTACAGATGTATGAAATTCTCTCAAAATACACTACTTATACTTGAAGGCAGGTGCATTTAAACCCTCCTTAATCAAAACCCGCATTTATCACATCCTTTAAGCATTCCCTCAAAATTTCAATAGTCAAACCATTTCAACTTCCCAGACTCAACCGTTTTATCGGCATATGCACTCAACACCTATTTCGAAGATTTTACACTCGACACATCCCCAATCTCGAACCTTCGACCCCTCTACAATATTTCCCTACAGCTCTTTCAATGGACACATCAAAGTTTCTTGATTTCAGATTCAACTATTGATTCCAGGTCAAATATTAACCAATGTCTTCGATAATTATGACAATTCGAAGCACTTATCCCCTCGAAGATAGCCTTTTCTACTATTTACCCTTCGAAGTTGGATGTTCGATCCCGCGCCTACAATCAATTCGTCTGCCATATTTACCAGATACAAAGACACATAATTTCAGTGAAGTACTGCTCTCATTCCATTACATTGATTACAAAAAAAGGACAGTAGGGAAGAAGAAGAAAATTAATAGACATCAACAAAAACAACAACAGAAAAGGAAATCTTCAAATACAGTCATACAAAAAATAATAAAACCTATCACGACCACCACCCTTCCACCACCTTATGAAGTGCCCGCCCTATTTTTAGACTGGCTAGATCCTCCCGTCGAGCCCTACCCCTCCACCAGCTGATCTTCTTCCTACACAAGACGCTCGGCCAAAGCCGACAGGAAGAGATAGCGTTCTTCAGCAGCTGTGAACCTCCACTGCATCATTCCCCATAAGTATGCATAGGATTGCCCGTTGATCGGCTCCCCAGGTTCTACCTCCACCAGGTCCGACATGTTTCAGTCGAGCTCCTTGTTAACAAAAAACTTTAGCTTCAGTTCAGCCATTTTTTACCCTATACGACGGTCTCTGGCGAAACTCATCCTTCTTTGATAACGTATGCTGGGAGTGGTATCGAGTTTGTTTTCACAAAATACAGAGGAAGAGAGTGAAGACGAAGAGTATACAGTGTTACCCCACACATAGGCCATATTTATATCTTCATTAACATCATTTATTACTCCGTAATCGCCACAACTTCGTAATTACCCTGCTTTATTACCCTCCTCGGAAATTAAATATACATCAGTCAACCATTTGAATTCCAGCAACCAACAGTTTTTCTCAGCAAACGCCTCTACACCTATTTTAGAGACCCTTGCTAAGAGGGGGTAAATGTAGTAACTTACTCGCAGCCTTCTAGCTCCAGTCGAATACTTGAAGGCTAAGTCGAATCCTACATAAATACCTAGAAGCCCGTTTAACCCGTAAACAAGCCTTCTAAGAATACACAAAGATAAAGCCTCAAAGACGAAGCCTCGACTATGAATAAGTCTTGTAGACGAAGATAGATTCGCTAGCACACAAACTCCACATCAGCATCAGAAATACTTTGACCATAGTTGTACTTGGTCGAAAGCAGACATGTCAGATAGGCCAGTTCACCAGACAAAAATGGCGCCACTGTTGGTCCTAACGACAACAATGACTAAAGCAACAGCGGCTACAGTGTCAGAGCACAGTGACATAACCAGCAACAGCTGCAGTGTCGAAGCACAGTACCAAACCTAACATTTACAGTGTCAACACCAACTCCGGGATACTCGCCTGATACCTAGAGGATACCCAGGGGATACACTTGTAATTTGATCTCCCAGGGTAACTCAGCCCTTCCAATGTTCTATAAATAGGAGAGAGGGGGAACCAAGGGGAGATTACAAAATCTTTCCCCAGAACCCTTACAGTTTACCTTCGATCACTCTATAAATTATCCAGTACTCGATCCTTCAGCTACTCGACAGTAATATCGAATCACTTAAAAATCCTCATCAGAGGTCGTAGAGTGTCCCATTCTAGGCCTCCATGCAAGTATATTGTTAGTAGGTTATTTGTATTATAGATTATATGCTTAAACCCTTTGATTGAAGATAAATCTCGTGGTGTAAGAGCTACTTCCCCTCATTGCAAAGTTAGTCACTTACAAGCCAAACATATTAATCTTATTTATTACAGTTCACAGATTAAATCTGTATTATTCTATATTCAACAGATAACAAAAATAGAACACTGCAAACAAATTACTTCTTTATTTCGATCTCTCAAAGTTCAAACTTACAATCACATGTAGTTACATTTAAAGAAGCCAAGATAATTCAATACACCACATTGTATTATCCCCCTCCTACTGCTTTATCATCTTCTTCAGCAAGTTTGTCCCATGCGATATCTCGAACAGCTTCTTCTCACAAAGTTGCATCCAACACCAATTCACAGAATACATCACACCAAAAAAAATGAGCATACTCTGCACGCCTACCTTCGTCATCTAACCTGCCTAACTTCAACGACCACTCTGGTAACACAATATTATAAGGCAACATGCAAAAGTAGCGTTCATGGAGTTTAAGCACTTTTATATTCAACTTACTTTCCGTTGCATGATAAACACGCTAAGAACATATCCTCACCATGGTCACTTGCAACCAATCAGCATCAAGCTTTTCCTGTGCAAGATACAAGGCATAATAGATAAAGATTAACACTTTATATAGTCAGCATGAAGATCTATGGACACCATCAAAATCACATCCCCAACCGATTTTGAGGAAGGATATATTTTACAAGAACAAATTTTTGAAAACAAGAATATCAGCAGAAATCCAAGAATATTTTAACAGCTGCTACTTTCCATCTTACAAAATATCTCCTCAGATCTTATTCACACGGATCACATATCCGCAAATATGGAGATCGCAAAGAATATTCAAGTACCTCCAACAATAGCTCAAACCAAGAACCTACGAATATATATCATGTACCTACCTACATCAAGACATTTTTTAGTCGGTTCGAAACAACAGCTTGTACACATATCAGTTTCCTCTCAAATAAATACAATTATCCTAGTTATTTGTTTGCTCATATTTACCAAACGACCTCATTACATTTCTAAACTTTCCCTTTTCAACCTCACTTCCCACTACCTTTATTGATATACGTACTAAGTTCACTACAGTTCATTTGTTTAAAAAAATTCCATAATAACTTGATATCTGGTAGCCCGCACCAACTAAACCTTTTTTAGCTCAGCACAAATGTTTGTCATACTTAAACACATTTCTAGACTTCCCTTTCGCTATTTTTTCCTTCTCACATTTTGATTCATCCGGAGTTCGAATTATTATTTCCCAATGACCAACAAGTCAGTTCGTAAAGAATACTATACATATAATGCTGAAGTTCGAAATAAAGCATAAAGTTGGCAGAACAAAGATATTTCATTAGCTTCAATATTTCTTATATCTTAGACTCTATATAATACTTTACAAATAGTAAGTCTTCCAGACATTTTTTACAAATTGTTTTACAAATTACATTACATCAGTTAACACTCTAAAACTCTTCCTCAAGAAAATTAAAGAAGATATAAATTGAAGCATACTTCTAGACTCTGATCCCCTGCAAGGACGACCCAGGCAATCCAAGAACTGAAAATCACTGAGAGAGTTAAGGTGTCCATGTTTGAACCAACCCTACACAGAAGGATCTTCTTCATGACAAGCGATGATACTTGTGTGGAAGAAAAAGCCTCCTCCACCACCGTGTCCTCTACCATAACCCCCACCACCACGTGTGGCAGAGAAGGAAGGAGGGTCCTATTTTTTAGAAAGAACCCACTCACCAGCAAGGTACCGATGAGACTCCCTTGGATGAACGCCTGTCGCTTCATCTTCAGCTGTAATAGCTTCCTCCGCTAACAGGCGCAGCCCATTCCTGCGCTCCTCTGATGTCAACAGATAATGGAAACACACCATTTGATGGTGGTCATCCTCCGCCTCCACCACCTCTTCATATGCCATACCATGGAAGGTAGGACTCACCGAAATTGGCGTAGGAAGACTTAAGGACTAATTCCTAAAGTATCAAAAGCAAAATTGTTCCACTTTCACAAGAATCCTAGCCTCCCAAGACTGCTATCTCGTGGCTACCATCCTCTCAACAGCAGGAAGATTATAGAAAATAGAAGGAAAAGGACAGAAGGCAAAGTTCAGAAAAACACTTGGTTAATTACAACTACAATAGCAAGCTAAAGTACTATTTATACCACAATCAATATTAAAGATAACTTTTCAAATTCCCAATGTCAGAAGGAATTCCTATGCAATAATATTGACCAGAACCATTGGTTCTAGGAAATCCAGCATCCACAATAAATATTCATGAAGACGCATTGGAAATGGTTCCCTGATATTAATTATAATATTTATGAAGCTTCTCAACCAACACCACTCGCCCACAATGCTTCTCGTACTCTTGGCTGAAAGGGGGCGGTTGCAGTGGCTTCTTCCACATCTCGAACTCAAGCTTCATCTTCGACCATCATATATTTACCTATGCCAAAACGAGTAAAAAACGATAGGGCAGGTCAGTTGTTATTTTGCTAAAGTGACTTCCATTTTAGTTGAAAAAAGTGTCATTCTTTTTGCAGTAGTTTTATGTTTTCGACTTGAATGTCTCGTAATATTACGACTGCAAACCACATCGTAATATCTATCATTTTTAGTTAAAATTGCGACACATTTGTGAGTCATTTTTTACGTCGCAATACAAGTACTAGTCGTTATTTTCGTCGTATTTGTTACATTTTCTAATTTATTTATCCGTTGTTTTATGCGTCATAATTTTACGATGCCAAAATCGCCTAATTTGTCGTAATTCTAAAAAAATCGGCATACAAACTAGTCGTGTTATCTGTCATGCAAAAACATCAACGTATTAGACACAATTATTGACGACGATTTTAGTCTCTTCTTGCAATTATAAATTTTAGAATTTTATTAAATAATATTAGTTTACTTAAAAGAGTCTTTCTTTTACTTTTACAATTAGAACTAGATGGATTTGAACAATCATTGTCTCAAATTCATGAGAGCTATTGTCATTTAGAGCTTATAGTTCTATCAATAAATATGCATAAAAAGACAATGTGTATAATAGTAGCAATTGTGGGGTTATATTATTAAGGGAAAAAAGTTGTACTATATTCATTTGTGTATATGTTAAAAGATGACTTGCACTTTAAATAAAAGGAATCCAGAAGTTGTTTCAGGTTGTAGAAGATGATCATTTTTCTTTGTAATAGGATTCATAACATAATCTAAACAAATAGGCGTTCGAGTTCTAACAAAAATTCAAACTTTACGAAACTCGATCGAAATTTTAAATGATTAGAAGAAACAAGAGTGATACATTATATAAAGCAATGAAGATTGATAGATTAGATCCTTCTGAGATAGATATTCGTGAAGATCCTGCTACTTACTAGAAAAACGAATGTGATGATCTATTGAAGAGAGTAGATGAAAGAAACAAGTCTACTGGTAGACTTAAATTTGTTACAGTTTGTTATGGAATTGTCAGGTTTATCAAATTTCAGGGGCCTTATTACATGCTTCTTATAAAAAAAAGGAAGTCGGCCTCATTTGTGGGTATACAGTGTATGGTGCCTCAAAAAGCGAAATAATTGCCCTTCCAAATTCAACTGTTCAGTCAAATATGGATGATTTTAAGAATGAGAACAGATACAAGATGCTCTTATCAAGAGTGGATCTTACAAAAGACTTCTTTTTCAGATACTCATACCATGTTATGCGTAGTCTACAAAAGAATATATATGATGGCAAGACTGGAGGTGTTCCTTATGAAATAATGTTTATCTGGAATGAGTTCTTGACACGTGGAATAAGAAATCATCTTAGAAATACTTTTTGGAAAGTTACATTGGTATACGGCTTCTTTAAACAGGCCAAACTTACAGTATCTGGTAGGGATTTTAGATTTATACTCACTGCTGGGCGCTTACGCCATTATGCTGGTACTAGGTATCTAAAGAAATGTGTAAATGGTAAAGGAAGAGTTGCAAACAATGTCGAGATAGAACAAATTGTGTCTGAAGATGTTGTTGAAGGATGCCCTGCTAAAGTAAGCGATCTGTTGTACAGAATCGTGGTTCAATTCCTCTCTTCTGGTCCCAGGAGACTTCCTCGCTAAATATTAGACCTGATATCATTTTGCTATATAAGGACTAAGACTATGAAGCTACTAGGCTTCATTTTCAGAATCTCGCAAAGAGATATGGAAGCCCGATAATCATATTGAATTTAATTAAGACACATGAGAGAAAGCTTCGAGAGTCAATGCTCCGTGCAGAGTTTGCAAACGTGATTAAATTCATTAATAAGGATTTATCAGACGATTCTCGCCCGAGGTTTCTTCATTGGGATCTACATAAACATTCTAGGAGCAAAGCTACAAATGTGTTGGCACTACTAGACGGAGTGGCGGAATATGCATTGAATTTAGCGGGTTTCTTTTATTGTCAAGTAACACCGGAGTTGATAACTCAGGAGTCTTTAAACTGTCCTCATTTGGAGTCTATAGAAGATGGTGATTGGTTTCGGCACTGTGATAACAAAGTAGAGTATGTGAGTAACTCAGAAAAGGTCCATGGTGAAGATATTGGGGTCGCTGGTGAAAACCACCCTATGAAGTTATCTATGCTTCAAAAAGGCGTCCTTAGAACCAATTGTATTGACTGTTTGGATCTCACAAATATGGCCCAGTACACCTATGGGTTAGCTGCTCTTGGACATCAACTTCATGCACTAGGATTTATAGACATTCCAAAATTTGACCTAGATGCTCCTTTAACTTACGATTTAATGCAGTTTTATAAAAAAATGGGTGATACCCTTGCATTCCAATATGGTGGCTCTGCAGCACACAACAAGATATTCACGGAGATAAGAGGTCAATGGAAAGCAACAACCCAGTCTCAGGAATTTTTCCAAACACTTCAACGTTATTACAGCAATACCTACATGAACGCTGAGAAACGAGATGCAATAAATGTATTTCTGGGGTACTTTCAACTACAACAGGGTAAACCAGAATTGTAGCAACTGGATTCATACCAGCATTTCAATGTTTGAAGGCATGTTCATGCAGAAGACAATGCAAGGTCTTTATTTAAAAGATCCTTATCGGACGGCAACATTTTTTGTGAAAGCAGAACACCTATGTCAACCACAAATATTGGGCAGAATAATCTTGATAATCCTGCCATGCCTGAAAGGACTGATGGAGGAGGTAGCAAAGGCCTTTTTGATTCCATACCATAAATCTCTACTTGTGAAAGTGACCTATCATATTCCAGATACACCCCCACGATGACTCTTAGACAGCTTTTTACTGAAATGTAAAGCAATTTGGTTTATTTCAACGAATATACATCTAACTGCTCCAATTTTGTTGATCTCGTATGGCTTTCTTCTTCTGGAAATTCGTGTGAAGAAGAATCATATGAAAGGTCTGCTCTCCTCAACTCTCCAGTTGTAGGAACATCGACCGAGAATGTTGTGAATGGAATTATGGTTGAAAAAGACAACTCCATGTGAAGATAGATCTAGCATCATGGAAAAAGGACAGACAGAAACAGAAGTGCCATACCAAAGTCAACAAGATTTTAAAGGTCTCGGTGAATTTTTTGAGAGCTTTGTGCAATGGATAAACTATGGAGAGACATTTTACCATCGATGAACTTTGACCAAACAATTTTCCCACCCAGAATCTGACTAAACCCGCATGTTCTTTTTAACTCCTCTATCTCAATTACAACGAAGTACAAAGTTAACAAGCAAGTTAACACAAACTAAAGCAATCAGCCAAGTGTAGATGGTAAATATGTAAAACTATGAGAGAGAGAGATACCTTATGCTTATAGAGGTCTTCATTGAAAACATCTTCAAGACTCCATAACCAGATAATATCAATCAAACCGCCATCATCAACATGCGGTTTTTCCTTTTTGCTTGAAGAATCCATTTTGATTACCCTTTACACACAAATTCAAAATTAAGATAGTTATTACCTCAATTTCAACAAATCGCTAAAAGGGTTAGAGAGGGATACCAAATTTTCAATCTCAATTTCCAATAGGTACAATGATGCAAAATGAAGCTCTCCATTAAAAAGATCCTAGATTTTACTTTGAAGCTCAAAAATTATCATTACTTTGAATCGATCTCAATCCCTGTCACGCCCCAAAATCCAAACATTAGAGAATAATCTAAAACATTGTCATTCGGGTGTGCAGGTCGGGGAATCCAAAGATTCGCCCCACAAATAACATTGCTAATAGAAAATAACTCAGTCATTCACTATAGCAATATCATCATAGTCAAAAAAAAATAAGCGAAAGAGAAAGATATATAACTATCAAACTGAGAATCTACAACTATTATAAAATGTATAACGACAAGAGCTAATACCGAACAAAAAAGATTAAAACCAAATCAAAATCTGCAACGGCAGATCTGCTCCAACCCAGCTGAAGCCCTTAGCCAAACCATCAACTACCCTGCCTCTAAAAGGGGGGGGAAATGCAATAGTGAGCAAAACCACGGCTTACTGAATAACTCAACAAGCTAAGCAACCAACTAATATAACTGGCACAGAGAAAAAGGAGAGATGAATGTGTTAAAAGAAGCTATAAAAAGAACATTAATGTATAAGTACTAAAAAGGGAAGGGATAGGAGTATGCTGAAGAGATGTAAGAAATGTACCACGATGATACAATATGATATGACATGGCGTGACTCTAGAATTTTCCTAAAATGAATGCTTATGATGTTATGAAATCAAGAACTAAGCCCTATAAATCAATATAGTGGGCTGATCAGCCGCTAATGTATAATAACCTTAAGGAGATCTCAATTGGATACAATGGGCACGATTTTTGTCAAGCTCGGCCAAGCTAAGGATTTATCACTTGATCAGAGTGTTCCGGGCTTTGCAACCCACGGAGCCTACGTCCAAACTTTATTTCACTTATTCCGAAGAATTTCAACCACACGGAGGATAAGACGGGGTCCAAAGGAAACTAACTCACACCATCCCACACTCCCGAAGGGTAATAAATGTGATAGTATCCAGCCTGAACTTCACTTACTATTTTAACCCAATATAGAAATTCTAGGTCCTATTGAGGGTCAGCCGATGTAGAGTTTTGTTATGTATCCGATCCCATTAAGTTAAAAGAATATAACAACCCACACTGAAAACATGAAAACAGATCCCAAAGATCAAAACACAACAGCCGCCAAACCCAGCCAACACACACATAGGATACCCATCTGCCTCAAAAAAGGTCAACAATCCTAACCCAACAGCCACAACCTGGCCAACACACACATAGGATACCCATCTGACTCAAAGAATGGTCAACAATCCTATCACGGTGCAAACAGTGACCACCAGTCACAACAACAGCCACAGATGAACAGTGACAAATAATCAATCACAATATCAAAACACATCAGTGTTTGAAGGACTGGAACCCAAATAAAGAACAACCAACGAGAACACCACACAATGCATAACCTCCTAACAGACAAGGAGAACATACACCCCACAATTGACAAAGGAAATCAAGCACAGAAGAAAACAACATAGGCAATACTTATATCACAAATACTCCAAATGCCAAATACATAACTCTATCTTGCATAAATCAAATTAGTAAAGGAAATTAGCTTGAAGGGAAACTCGCCTGATAAAAGGATAAGCTGCACAGTCGACAACGACAGGGTAGACCAAGCCTCAACACCACGGCTCACAACAACCAAACCATCACCACAGGCAACACAATCACGTCAATACCAACAGCAACAACCCAACACCTGCCAGAGAGTCACAACTCTAACCTCAAAAAAAGCCCCAAACACCAAAACCCTAGAATCATTAGGGTTCCACCGAAGCCAAAATCAAATCAATCAAAGGAGAAAGGAAGGAGGGAAAGGAGATTACTTACCGAAGAAGTGGCGAGATCAATCCCACAATGAATTGCAGCGAAGAACTAGAGAGAGGAAGATTCCAATTTGGAGATAGAGAGTGAGAGAGTAAAAAAAAGAGCGTAAGTGAGGGAAAAAATGAAATGGATGGGTAAATAAAACCCCCAAACACACAGCACTCATCTTGAGGCAATCCAACAGCCAAGAATCGCGTGAGAAGACCCAACCTGGTCATCCAAACGAGCCTAAGATCGAATCAAACACATTACTATTCTAACAAGATAAGACAGGTCGAAGCCTAATTGAACAGGAAATGGCTTATTCGAACTGAACAAAGCAAAAGGAAATCAGCCGAACAGACATCTATTCGGGTAGAAGGTATTTATATTCGAACAGAAAGAGACAGGAAGGAATGCATTCGGACAGAAGGTAGGTCGTTCGAACAAAATGAAACAGGTAGACATCAATTTGAGCAGGAATAAATCTGATCGAATGAAACAAAGCAGGTGCTGGAATAACTCAGAAGAGCGAAAAGACTCCGACCTAAGGAAAACTGGAGAACCCAAGAATCCTAATATAGAACCTCTCCCGATCACACCTCACAATCACAACAACAACAACAAGCGCTCAAACACGAGCACCCACTAAGCTAACCACGGCTCACAAAACCCCCAACACGACCTCCTCCGCCAAACAGCCAAAAAGAAGAAAGAACTCAAAGACCTAAAGATAGGAATGAGATGCAGATGCACAATGTATGCAATGAAAGTGGATGCATGATGCATAATGTATGAATAATAAATTAATAAAAAATAATAAATAAATAAATAAAAAATCCGGGACACTACATTCTACCTCCTAAAAGAAATTCCGCCCCTAAATTTAACATACCTCAGCCCGAAAACAAATGCGGATAACAACTTCTCACATCCGCCTCTAACTCCCAAGAAGCTTCCCTAGGATCATGGTGAGTCCACTGCACCTTTACAAAAGGAATCACCTTGTTGCGAAGAACCTTGTCTTCTCGGTCCAAAATACACACCGGATGTTCTACATACAAGGCATCTTCCTGAACCTCTAGGTGCACCCAATCAATCACATGAGTAGGATCTCATTCATACTTCTTGAGCATCGAAACGTAAAACACATTGTGAACTCGACCCAACTGCGGCGGCAATGCCAAACAGTAAGCAAACTTCCCAACTCTGGCAAGTATCTCAAATGGTCAAATGAATCTCGGAGCCAATTTCACTTTCTTACTGAATCGCATCACGCCCTTCATCGAAGAAACTTTCAGTAATACATGATCGCCAGTCTCGAACTCTAAAGGTCTCCTGCGAACATCTGCGTAACTCTTATGTCAACTCTGAGCTGTACGTAACCGATCTCTAATAACTGAAATAGCCTTCGTAGTCTCACGAACTAAATTTAGCCCTAATAAACTCTGTTCACCAACCTCTGTCCAACTCAGTGGTGATCTACACAGTCTACCATACAAAGCCTCATACAGTGCCATCCCAATGCTCGACTGGAAGTTGTTGCTATATGCGAACTCCGCCCACAGAAAATGCTCATCCCAACTACCCTTGAAGTCTAATTCACAAGCTCGAAGCATGTCCTCAAGAATCTGGTTGATTCTCTCTGTCTGTCCATCGGTCTGTGGGTGGAATGCTGTGCTAAAATCCAATCTAGTGTCCATAGCTCGCTAAAAACTCTTCCAAAAGTTATCGATAAACCTAGCGTCTCGATCTGATATGATAGACACTGGTACTCCATGTAATTGCACTATCTCCTTCACATGCAGCTTACTCAGCTCCTCGAGGGTTAAAGTCTTGCAAACCGGAATTAAGTGAGCTGATTTGGTCAATCAATCCACGATCACCCAAATCGAGTCATGATTCCTCTTCGTCCTCGGTAATCCCGTAATGAAATCCATCGTCACATGTTCCCACTTCCACTCTGGAATATGCAAGGGTTTAAGTTGCCCGGCTGGTTTATGATGTTTAGCTTTTACCTGCTGACATGTAAGACATTTGAAAACGAACTCAGCTATCTCTCACTTCATGTTGTACCACCAATAATGCCTCATCAAGTCTTGATACATCTTCGTACTGCCTGGATGAATAGTATACCTAGAGCCGTGAGTCTCACTCAAAATCTCACGCTTAAATACCTCTGAATCTGGCATACATAATCTCCCCCTGTATCTGATACAATGATCTGGGCTAACTATCCAATCTGGTCTAGTAACATCTGATGCCCACGACTGTAACTTAGTATCCTGCTGCTGGGCTTCTACGATCCTAGAAATCAAAGACGGCTGAACTCTCAAATTTTCCATAAAACCACCCGTATCCTGTGAACACAAACTCAGCCTAGAATCTGCCACATCGCAAAGCATCAACCACTCACGAATCATCAGACTTGCAAGAAATCCCCTAGGAAAATGGCTCAAAGCGTCCGCCACCACATTCGCCATCCCCGGGTGATACTGCAAGTCAACATAATAATCTTTCAAGAATTCCATCCATCTGCATTACCTCATGTTCAGCTCTTTCTGGGAGAAAAGGTATCTCAAACTCTTATGATCTGAAAAGAGCTCGAACCTCTCCCCGTAAAGATAATGTCGCCAAATCTTCAACGCAAACACCACTGCTGCCAACTCAAGGTCATGAGTAGGATAGTTTCTCTCGTGCACCTTAAGTTGTCTTAAAGCATAAGCAACAACTTTTCCTTCTTGCATTAAAACACAACCAAGCCCGCTGAGTAACGCATCACTATAAGCCACATACTTCTGTCCGCTAGAAGGAACAATAAGAACTAGAGCTGTAGTCAAACTCTTCCTCAATTCTACGAAAGCCAATTCACACTTGTCATCCCAAACGAATCGAACGTCCTTCTGTGTTAATCGAGTCAATGGAGCTGCAATCCGAGAAAAACCCTCGATGAACCTACAATAATAACTCAAACCCAGAAAACTGTGTATCTCAGTAACGTTTGTCGGCTGAACCCAATCTATAACAGCCTCAACCTTAGATGGATCCACCGCGATGCCATCCTTGGATACCACATGATCTAGGAATTTCACCTCTCTTTGCCAAAAATCACACTTCTTGAACTTCGCAAACAACTCGTTCTCCCTCAAAGTTTGTAAAGTAATCTTCAAGTGCTCCTCGTGCTCGGCCTCGGTCTCAGTCTTCGAAATGTCGTACACGAATACAATAACGAACCGATCTAGATAAGGAAGAAAAACTTGGTTCATCAAATCCATAAAAGTTTCTGGAGCATTCGTCAATCCGAAAGGCATAACTTGAAACTCATAATGCCCATAACGTGACCTGAAAGCTGTGTTCGAAATATCCTTCTTTTTGATTCTCAGTTGATGGTAACCCGATCTGAGGTCAATCTTCGAAAAGACCTGAGCTCCCCGAAGCTGGTCGAACAAGTCCTCGATCCTAGGTAAGGGATACTTATTCTTAATCGTGACTTTGTTCAACTCGCGATAGTCGATACAAAGACGCATAGACCCGTCCTTCTTCTTAGCAAATAATACTGGAGCTCCCCATGGTAAAGTACTCGGCCTGATAAACTTTTGATCCATCAGTTTGGATATCTGACCATATAATTCCTTCAGCTCGACTGGTGCCATACGATATGAAGCCTTCAAAATCGGAGTTGTACCGGGTAAAAGATTTATACTAAAATCAATCTCTCTCGTCGGAGGCAAACCGGGTATCTTCTGGAAAATATCTAAAAAGTCACACACTACCGGAATTGAACTTACATCAATACCAGAGGATTCAAACTCTAAGAATGCCAACAAACCATCTCCTAACCGCGCTGGTTCCGAACTAGAAAACATGAACTGCTTCTCCCCTGGGATACTGAAAGTAGTTGACTTCTCAAAACAGTTTAAGGTAACTCAATGTGTCGACAACCAATCCATACCCAAGATAATATCAAACTCCTGCATAGGTAGTGCCAACAGGCCAGCTGGTAGAATGTGACCACAAACAACTAGAGGGCAATCTCTACAAATACGAGAAATAGAAACCGAAATATCGAGAGGAGTACCAACAAAAATCTCATCATGTAATAAGGAAGACTCAAAACCATTAGAACAAAGAAACATGTATGATATGAATGAATGTGATACACCGGAATCAAAAAGAACATGAGCAGATGTATAAGAAACATGAATCGTACCATCAACTACAGGCGGAGCGGCTCGAGTACCCCGCCTTCCAACTGCATATATCCTACCCTGTCCATGGCCCCGACCCTGGCCCTGTTGCTGAATCGGATGATGCTGTCTCTGCCCACCCGGAGGACCTGGAACGATCTGTCTACTCTGCGGGCCCTGAAACTGCCTCTGCTGAAACTGTTGAATCTGCTATGGTCAAGGCTGGTGACCAACGGAACCCTGAAACTGTCACAATGGCTGTGGACTTCTGTCTGGCCTAGGACAAAACTTTTTAGTGTACCCTTCCTCCTCGCAGTTCCAACACGTACCAAAAACAAGTTGTCCTCCCCTAATTCCAGCTGGAGCACCATCAGTAATGCCGAACTTCCGCCTCTTCAAACCCAAATTCTCATACTGCGTCCGAACTGCTTTGCCCTTATCGGTTCTCTGATCCTGTCTCTGCTGGGTCCTCAAGTCCCTAGACTTGCGCTCTTCAATATCATTTTGCTCAATTGCCAAGGCTTTAGACAAAACCTCCCTATACAAACTAGCCCTTGAAGCTATCAAGAACTTCCTAAAGTATGGACGAAGACCCTTCACAATTTTCATCTTGCACTACTCCTCGTCCTGAACAATAAACGGAACATACCGAGAGAGTTCGTTGAATCGCAGATCGAACTGAGAGATACTCATATCACCCTGCTGGAGCATATAAAACTCTGTGATGCAGGAGTCTCTGTAGCTCTGCGAAAAATGTTGCTCGAAGAACCGATCCTAAAAAGGTGCCCAAAGCACTAGAGTCTCCACAATCGTCATCTTGGCCGTATTCCACCAATAATCTGCCTCGCCCTGTATAAGATAAGTCATAAGTGTCACCCTCTGATCATCCGGACACTTCATCGCGTTCAAGGTCTTCTTTATAGACTTAAACCATGTCTCTGCCTCAGAAGGAACCGTCGTGCCAGAAAACGTCGGATGCTTATACTTCTGAAGCTGCTCAAGGTAACTGTACTATCGGACCACTAGAATCCTGGCCTGCTAGAAATGAGTTGTGAGGCCCTCCAGGAACTGCTTTATCTCTACTGAAATACTAAGAACAACCTGGACAGGTAAAGCATCAGGCTACTCGAGAACCACAGAAGTAGGAGGAACATCCCGAACAATAGGAACGGACCCCAAACTCTCTTATCTAATCGTTGGTTCGTCAGCAAGTGTACCACTACGAGCGCCTCCACGGGCTCGAAATCTAAGGCGACCTCTGCCTCTGCCACCTCTAGCCATCTATACGAACAAAGGCACGCCCAAGAAAGGAGGAATACGATAAAATATGAAAAACTGAAAGGAATCGATCATAACTCCATCTAGAAAGATAACTCATCATATGATTGCTAGCACAGAGATAAGAATTGACATATAGCTCTGATACCAAGTCTTTCACTCCCCAAAATCCAAACATTAGATAATAATCTAAAACATTATCATTCAGGTGTGCAGGTTAGGGAATCCAAAGATTCACCCCACAAATAACCTTGCTAATAAGAAATAACTCAGTCATTCACTATAGCAATATCATCAGTCAAAACAAAATAAACGGAAGCGAAAGATATATAACTATTAAACTGAGAATATACAACAATTCTAAAATGTACAGCGACAATAGCTAATACCGAACAAAGAAGAATAAACTAGATCAAAATCTGTAACGACAGATCTGCTCCAACCCAGATGAAGCCCTCAGCCAAACCACCAACTACCCTACCTCTGAAAGGGGGGGAATGCGAGAGTGAGCAAAACCACGGCTCACTGAATAACCAAACAAGCTTAACAACCTACTAATATAACTGGCACAGGAAAAAGGAAAGATGAATGTGATAAAAGAAGCTATAAAAAGAACAGTAATGTATAAGTGCAAAAAAGGGAAGAGATATGACTATACTGAAGAGATATAAGAAATGTACCACGATGATGCAATATGATATGACATGATATGACGTGGAGTGAATCAAGAATTTCCCTAAAATGAATGCTTATGATGTTATGAAATCAAGAACTAAGCCTTATAAATCAATGTAGTAGGCTGATCAACCGCTAATGCATAATAACCTTAAGGAAATCTCAATTGGATACAATGGGCACGATTTTTGTTAAGCTCGGCCAAGCTAAGGATTTATCACTTGATCAGAGTGCTCCGGGCTTTGCAACCCACGGAGCCAATGCCCAAACTTTATTTCACTTATTCTGAGGAATTTCAACCTCACGGAGGATAAGACGGGGACCAAAGGAAACTGTCTCAAACCATCCCACACTCCCGAAGGGTAATAGATGTGAGTGTCTAGCCCGAACTTCACCTACTATATTAACCCGATGTAGGAATCCAAGGTTCTATCGAGGGTCAGCCGATGTAGAGCTTTGTTATGCATCCTATCCCATTAAATTAAAAGAATATAACAACCCACACTGAAAACAGATTCCAAGGATCAAAATACAACGGCCGCCAAACCCAGCCAACACACACATAGGATACCCATCTGCCTCAAAAAATGGTCAACAATCCTATCACGGTGCAAACAGTGACCACCAGTCACAACAACAACCACAGATGAACAGTGACAAATAATCAATCACAACATCAAAACATATTAGTCTTTGAAGGACTGCAACCCAAATTAAGAACAACCAACGAGAACACCACACAATACATAACCTCCTAACAGACAAAGAGAACATACACCCCACAATTAACAAAAGAAATCAAGCACAGAAGAAAACAACATAGGCAATACTTATATCACAAACACTCCAAATGCCAGATGCATAACTCTATCAAGCACAAATCAAATTAGTAAAAGAATTTAGCTTGAAGGGAAACTCGCCTGATAAAACGATAAGCTGCGCAGCCGACAACGACAGGGCAGACCAAGCCTCAACATCACGGCTCACAACAACCAACCCATCACCACATACAACATAATCACGTCAACACCAACAACAACCCAACACCTGCCAGAAAGTCACAACTCCAACCTCAACAAAAACCCCAAACACCAAAACCCTAGAATCACAAGGGTTTTACCGAAGCCTAAATTAAATCAATTAAAGGAGAGAGGAAGGGGGAAAAGGAGATTACTCACCGAAGAAGTCGCGAGATCAATCCCACAATGAATCGCAGCGAGGAACGAGAGAGAAAAAGATTCCAATTTGGAGTGAGAGAGTGAGAGAGTGAAAAAGAGTGTAAGTGAGAGAAAAAATGAAATGGAATGGGTAAATAAAACCCCCAAAGACACAACACTTATCTCGAGGCAATCCAACAGCCAAGAATCGCGTGAGAAGACCCAACCTGTTCATCTAAACGAGCCTAAGATCAAATCAAACACATTACTATTCTAACAAGATAAGACAGGCCGAAGCCTAATCGAACAGGAAATGGCTTGTTCGAACTGAGCAAAGCAAAAGGATATCAACCGAACAGACATCCATTTGGGTAGAAGATATTTATATCCGAACAGAAAGAGACAGGAAGGAATGCATTCGAACAGAAGGTAGGTCGTTCGAACAAAATGAAACAGGTAGACATCGATTCGAGCAGGAATAAATCTGATCGAATGAAACAAAGCAGGTGCTGGAATAACTCAGAAGAGCGAAATGACTCCGACCTAAGGAAATTGGAGAACCCAAGAATCCTAATACAGAACCTCTCCCGATCACACCTCACAATCACAATAACAACAACAAACGCGCTCAAACACGAGCACCCACTAAGCCAACCACGGCTCACAAAACCCCAACACGACCTCCTCCGCCAAACGACCACCGAACAACCAAAAAGAAGAAAGAAGGCAAAGCCCTAAAGATAGGAATGAGATGCAGATGCACAATGTATGCAATGAATGTGGATGCATGATGCACTAGGCCAAAATAGGTAAAAAAGGACGGGGCAGGTCAGTCGTTATTTTGCAAAAGTTACTTCCATTTTAGTTGAAAAAAACGTCGCTCTTTTTACTATAGTTTTATGTTTTCGACTTGAAATACATCGTAATATTGCGACTGTAAACCACGTCGTAATATATGTCATTTTTAGTTAACATTGCAACACATTTGTGAGTCGATTTATGCGTCACAAAACATAGACTCAAGTATGAGTCATAATTTTCGTCGTATTTGTTCCATTTTTTGATTTATTTATATGTTGTTTTATGCCTTGCAATTTTACGATGCCAAAATTGCCTAATTTGTCGTAATTCTAAAAAAAAAATTGACATACAAACTTGTCGTATTATCTGTCACGCAAAAACGTCGACGTACTAGACACAATTATTGACAATGATTTTAGTCGCTTCTCGTAATTATAAATTTCAAAATTTTATTAAATAATATTATTTTACTTAAAGAGTTTTTCCTATACTTTTACACCTAGAACTTGATGGATTTGAACCATCATTGTCTCAAGTTCATGAGAGCTTTTGCTATTTAAAGCTTATAGTTCTTTTAATAAAGATGTATAAAAAGACAATGTGTATAATAGTAGCAATTGTGGAGTTATATTATTAAGAGAAAAAAGTTGTACTATATATAATATATTTATTTATTTAGGTAAATACTATATCAAATTTTCAGGAAAACTTGTGTCTTTGTAAAATGCAATTACATCATTGCAAAGAATGGAAACCTTAAGTTACTATATATTGAAACAAAAGGGTGAAACCTGAAGTGTACAAAACATGGTTTGCATCCCCACTTGACTGACCATTATCTATGCTATTCTTCGTTTTCATTTTCATTAGAGCCGGCAGCAGCAGGGCAACTACTTTTCATGCCATTTAATGGATGTATGGACTTTTCTATATGTGTTTATATACTTTGTTACCAACTAACGTATACTCTGGCAAGCTCGTTGTTGAAACGGATCGATCCAACACTGGTCTTCCCTGACAGCCTTTTTCTATCGTTTCTTGAATATCTCCAATTCAATAACTATTTCCTCACCTGTAAAAAAACAACAACATTACTCCTGAACATAATTTATTCATGTTCTTGGATTACATGAAAAATAGAAATAAGAATCAGATCGTGAGGGGTGGGGTGGGGTGGGGTGGGGTGGTGTTCTGCACCTCGCAAAGGGACAGGTAATTCTTTTGCAATTCTACGGGAATGTGTGAACGTGTTTTGACATGCCAACCAAGCCATATAATAAGAGCACATACAAAAACTAGGCCCTAACCTTATGTATATAGTCTATGGCATTTCAGAAAGAAAACTTGCGTAACATGAGGAGAATTTTGAGACTGAATATCTATCATTGAGTTGATGGGACACAGATGGTGGCTGCACGATCTTCTGATGATGATGACCTATACACACATAGAAGAGAAAAATATCAAATACATGATTTTCCATAGGATGTATATATCAAAAGAAAAATAGAGATAACATCAAGAAATTAAAACTTACATTCAGTTGTCCAGAAAGCCTAAAGCCTGAAGCCCACAACAACACCAACCGACAGTACACACAAACAGAAAGCCTAAAGCTTCTGAAGATCTGCCATTCAGTTGTCCAGAAAATACAAATACAAAGGCAGTTCTGTCCAAAAATGGATGGAAAAGACGCTGGCTGTCTAGTTTCTTTCGCAGCGCAAAAAGGGGATGGGGATCATACATAACACCTTCCAGAGCAGAGGAACCTTCAGGAACAGAAGAAACATCTTTAAATCTGCCAATCAGTTGTCCAGAAATGGATGGAAAGACAAAAACAAACAAAGGCAGTTCTGTCCAGAAATGGATGGAAAGACGTTGGTTGCCTAGTTCTTTGCAACCTGCCATTGAGTTGGCCATAAATAAGCCTAAAGAACGAAATTAAGGCTGGAATACAAAGCTATTAGTAACCTTAGGTCATGCAATAACATTATTCTCATGATAAACTATATATGTTACAAGATGATACTTTAGCTCATGCAATAACATTATGCTCATTATGACAATGATGGATACTGTAAAAAAAAGTTACGAGAAAAAGTGATTAGCAGGGAATAAGCTCAAGCTAATTCTATTCAGTACATGGATATGGCTTAGAAATAAAACTATTAAGAATCTCTGGAGAGGTTTATATTAAAGCAATTGGAGAATATTCTTTGCATTATTTGTAACTAAAAGAAGGTTAACAAAGATAGAACCTAGTCATATGAGTGAGTACAATTTTTAGTAACTTTAGCTTCTATTGGCTATTTATTTCCTCTTGTACAATAGTCTTATATTTTAAGTTTTCCCCTCACAAGCCATTTCCCATAGTCCAACTATCAGTGCTTCCAAAAGAGTGCTTATTAGAAAAGCGAATTTACAGCCATAATATTTCTAACTATGATATTTCATTAGATTGGTTATGATATTTTTGTCCCTCATAATGAAACTAGAACTTAAGAAACAACCTTAGTACATTTAATCCTTTTTCCTTACGCTAAAGCATGGACTTTATTGACCACAAATGGAAAAGGAAACATAATGAAATGACAAACTTCTATTATGTACAGTCACCTGTAGCCCATAGATAAAGTCTAAACATTGCTAGGACTTACATAGCTTTTTTATGTCCTCCATTACGCCATTGTTTGGAAAATTCTAGGATCCATTGCATAAATAAGTCATGCCATTAAAGCTTAGATGTTTGCCATTTCATTACTCTGAGTTGTGGTAGGACTTTTGGAGGCTTCGTCTCATAAATGTTAGCCGCAACCCCCTGCAGTAACTTGTAAAACCAACAATTTGATCCTATATACAAAAAATATCTATTAACAAACTGCAGTAACTTGTAACTTGTAAAGTCAATGAAGTGAAAAGGGGTTATGGATCTTAGTTTCCAGTTCAAAGTAGTTAAAACGAGAATCTCCATTCGGCAAACTGTCCTTGGTTGGAAGATGAACTTCGCACTTTCGACTTAAAAATTATTGTTTAAGGTATAATTAATTACTATCGAGGAATCTTGGTCTCTAAATTCTTGTATTAATCAAGTATATTAAGTTCTTTATGAGTAATAAGTACACTAAGTGAGACAAAACTACCTGTATATCCAAAAGAGATGGAACATGGAGTTCCTCCATCTTTGCAGCCAATAACAAGCAAGCAACAGATATGAGTTGTAATGCCACCCATTGGTTTCCTAATCAGTGATCACATGTTAAGTTTTGTATCACAATTTTTTTATGTCATAATTCCTAATAAATTTGGGGTGGGAAATGCATATTTTCTAAACATAAAAAAAAATGCTACCAGGGCACCCAAAATACCTTATATTTACTGCATTATATTTTACATAATAAAATACGACAGAGGCAACAACCAACAAGTATCAGGTTTCGTTCACGTATAAATAACTTCATCAGTAGATCCACAAAAAAATTAATACAAAATGATTGTTTTCCACCTCTAAATTAGGTACATTATGAAAGTAATGTGCAGACTCTCAAAAACATGTGTACAGAGGTAAAAATATTATCAGAGATGAATTGATCCATATAGTTAATAGAAAATTAACTCAAAAATTTCCCTCCAAGTTTACCGTATAGTTTATCAGGGTTAAGGAAACAACAAAACTTACTGGCAAACATCGAGCAGAGAGAAATTGATCCATATAGTTAACAAAGAAATATACAGTCGACGGCTGGAAACTGTAGAAAGAATACACCTGCAAGATAATAATTAACCAACTTAATTACTTAGATAACCCAAAAAAGCATAGTATTCACCCAAGAACCAAAAAAAATTACAGAGTATATTAGTTTAAGCATGCACTACAAGTCATGCCATTAAAGCTTAGATGAACAAAATGACCAGATAAATAGTTGAAGCTATAAAACCAACAAAATACCTCATTAGGATCACTCCATAATCTGCTCCAATGAAAATCTGATTTAAACACAGCAATCCCGGACGCAATAACTATGCATGAGAATATCACCATCCAAATTAAAGCCAACAAGTAGATTGCTAATAATAAGCCCAAAAGTGAAGGAAAGTAAAAATGGAACCAACAAGCCCTTCGCTATCGATCGTTAGATTTTTGATTATTTTTATTAGAGCTAAATATAGTAGAAGGGCAATACAATGTGATATATTTTTGTTAAGTCCAGAATTTCTCTAAATTACGATCCAATTGTGTTTCTAGCTATCATTTTTGTTAAATTTTGGGTTGAACAACTCTAAGGAATTCAATAGCAAACATGAAAGAACATCAATTAAATATTGGTAGTGACATTACTAGTAGTAGTTTTCTTATCTTAGAGGTGAGCATCTTGAACATTGTATCCTTGAGGAATACTTAAGAAAAGAATACCAACATAACAGTGATATAATCTGAAATAGATATGGCAAGAAATAAAGTAGGACGTGCGAAAACTCACTTTTTGAAGTAAGAAAAGAATACCACTAATGACCTTGTCATATTAACAATGTAATTCTAAAGCCTACTAGACTACACTAAAAGGCACAAATACTTGATGCAATCAATAATAAAAGGAAGAGAAACCAGGTTTTGGACGTAGACACGAAGAATTTCATGAAGATTTTCGTTGGATGTTAAAGGTACAAAGGGCCAAATCTTAGTACAATCATATCGCTTAGAGTCTCTATATATGTTCCCATTGGATGGAAAATTTTCATAGGTTAGGAATAGCTTTAGTGAGTTTGTGAATGTGATTCAAGACCATAGTACTAGTTCAACTACAGTATCTATATTTGCCCTCTAATTAGCTGTAAGAATTTACTCGAAGTATCTTTCATTCACCATCCCTGTATACATCGATGCTTATTTTATTCGTACCAAACTGAAATTTCTCCTATCATAGACTCACAATTGAACTCCTCCATTGTAAAGCCATATAAGGTGTATTCTCTTATAGAACCAATGAATCCCATAAGTTTTTGATTAGAGATGTAATTTAACCAAAAGCCCTAATTTTCAAACAACACATACCCCAAGCCACAAAGTCCCTCAATTTTAGAAATTAGTTGATCCAAAGTTTAATAACTATAGACCGCAAACCATTTAGAGAAATATCAATATCGACCAAGAGATTTAGAGATGAAGAAATGCCCAATAAATCATGATCATCCATAAGCTTCAAATAGCCTATGTGAAAATTCAACAAGAAAAGAAAAACTGATACTTACTTCAGCCCTTGTTTCGATCTATAAAAGGTCATCACAGCAACACAATGATAAGTCTGAGATGGCGTAAACACTAATCCTCTGCAGCAATTAGGATACACCAAAACTAATTAGAAGGATTCCTTTGTAAATTCAATTAGTAAGCAAAAAACCCTTATTCGATTGTCAGTGCAATCAGCGTACATACTAACCCTAAAATTTCATTCAAACATCAATTCGATATTTCGATTCCAACAAGAAAGAACTCCAACAAACAGCAATTCGATTCTAACAAGAAAGAACTCTAATAAGAAAGAACTTCAACAAAATTGTAATTCTATTCATAAAGAGAAAAAGAGAGGGAAAGAGCATACCCGTTGTATAACTTGCAATTCGATTCCTCAATTTTGTTAGTAATGGTTCGTCAATTTTGTTGATTCCCCAATTTAGATAAAATCAAGGAGAAGAATTGTATCTGGAGAAGAATTACATCTGAAGTTTGAAGAATTGGTGAGAAGAATTGTTACTCTTTCATTTTAATTCGAAGGGTTTGGAGTTATTAAGGATTTAGAGATTTAGAGTTGAGAGTTGAAACTTAGAGTTGGAAATAAGAACAGCTCTAAAGTCGAAATTGAATGGTTTTCTCGACTGCAGGAGAAGTCAATTTTTTTTAGTCAAAAATAAGAGGGGAAAAGTAAAAAACGATGGTGGTTCTAAAATAATAACTGTTAATGGAAGTCATATTGTTACAATAGAGTAACCAAGTCATAAATCTACCTCCAAAAGTGTCATTATTTACAGTTTTTGGCCTAATAATGCATAATATATGAATAATAAATAAATAAATAAAATCCGGGACACTACAATCCCAAACAAACATCGATTGAAGCTCAAAAATTATTTTATAGAAATTGACTATTTTACTTTAAATTAGTGTAAATTATTTAAATTGGAGGAAATTTCTCAATATTTGGTAAAATAGATAAACCCATTAATGGATGTATACTAAGAATCCAATTTTACTTACTTTTGAGCTTTTTGTGATTACTGCAAGATGGGAAGAACCGTAATCATTCAAGAAGCATTATCAATATATTTACATTCCTCGCAGTATATCTCGGAATAATAATAATGGGTTTCATGGATCTCGGTTAGTTGTTGAATGAATTAGAAGTTTGGGACTTGTGTAATTCTTCTTTTAAGGTTTCTAGAGATGAAAAAGATGGACACTCAGAGGAGAGAAGAGAGGGATTGAGATCATGGAGAGATGTGTGGTAGAATTGGGTTATTTCAGCAATTAGTAGGCTAGATTTTGAATTAGCAATCATATCAAAGGGAGAAAACGAGAAACGACGGCGTCTAAAGTCGAGATTGAATTATTTTCTCGACTACATGAGGAGTCGATTTTTTTTAGCGGAAAATAAGATGGGAAAAGTAAAAAACAATGGTTGTTCTAAAAGAACGACTGTTAATGGAAGTCCTATTGTTACAACAGAGCAGCCGAGTCGCAAATCTACCTCCAAAAGTGTCATTATTTACAGTTTTTGGCCTAGGAAGACTCAAGGACTAATTCCCAATGTATCGAAAGCGAATTCTTCTACTTTTGCAAGAATCCAAGCCTCCCGAGATTGCTATCTCGTGGTTATCATCCTCTCAACAGTAGGATGATTATAAAAATAGAAGGAAAAGGACAGAAGGCAAAGTTTAGGGAAACACTTGGTTAATCACAACTACAACAGCAAGCCAGAGTGTTATTTATACCACTATCAATATTAAATACGACTTTCCAAATTTCCAATGTTAGAAGGAATTCCCATGCAATAATATTGACCAGAACCGTTGGTTCTAAGAAACCCAACAGCCACAACAGATATTCATGAATACGCATTGGAAACGGCTCCCCGATATTAATTATAATATTATGAAGCTTCTCAACCAACACCACTTGCCCACAATGTTTCTCGTACTCTTGGCTGAGAGGGGGCGGTTGCAGTGGCTTCTTCCACATCTCGAACTCAAGCTTCATCTTCAACCATCATCATACATTCACTCGACCTCATCAACATCTCATGGCATATTTATGGCATATTATGAAACTGTAGAGTTATACTTGTTATTTACGACCTCTACATCAACAGTTCGAGTTAACAAGCACTCTATCATTAATAAAGCCATTACAAGATAGCTAGATCAGACCGTTACATAATCAGCTCAATGTCTATCAAATGTATATATATTGTAACGTCCATCATTAAGAATAATAATGGTCATCAAACGGTCATATTATAAGACCTATAAATAGAACCAGAGAATTCCCAATGAAAGATGGATGAATTCTAACTCAAACACTCTATACAAAAATACTCAGAGCATCCTGTGTAATAGCTAGCAACTATCAATAACATCTCTCTTTCTAAATCCTCAAGTGAGGTCGTGGTTTTTAACCTATTCAAACGATTTCCACGCTAAACTTTGTGCTAGTATTCGTTCATTATTCATCTAAACACTTTGATTATCCTTGGTGTAAGACTAAGTTCAAAATACAAAATTAGGCTATTACAATAAACATTTCTATAAAATATCACATGACAAAATATCTTCAAATATTTAAAAAAATTTTATCAAATTTCTCGAATTTGAGAGACCTGATAAACGGAGTGGGTGCCTTAAATTATCTCCAGAGATTGATGAGCTCGAAATCACTTTTGACCCCTGATGAGTTGAGATTTTTGTCCTATCTCGAATCAATACCCAATTTTTTACGCTTAACTCGTTTGTCGAGGAAAGCGATAAGAAATGGGTTGAATTCTTAAAGAGGACACTTGAGCTTCTTGGTTAATGCACTTATTTTCTTAATCTTGACAAATCAACTAAGTTTTTAGGTAATTTATTAAGTCCTTACTCTTAAGGTATGTACCAAAGATTAAGTATAATCCTTTAAGTATAATCTCTTTCTAATGTTGCTCTTACTCTTTTTTGAAACCTCTATAAAAGAGCATTTCTTTTTAACTACTTCTTAGTTGACTTGTTTGTGATCTAGAGATCTAACAACCTAAACAATCTACTTATTACAAAAAAAAATAAAAAATACCAATCCTAAGAGGAGCTACTTGGCTTAAAGTCGGGCCTACTTAAGTGTAGACACCGCACTTCTTCATTGCCAAGATCCTTGCCCTAACTTGAAGAACTTAGAACTTACCTTTAAAGAAGTTTCCTTTTTCATGATAGTATTATTACAGTTTTACCCTCATATTGACCAACTTAAGAAATCTAGAGGCTAATTTAATCTTTACACATCCCGAGGCACCAAGTTTGAAAATGGGCACCCAAGAGGCCACCGCTAACCCGCAAACACAGGTTGGTTAGGCATACTGATAAACACATTTTTGTGTAGAATTTAAGCCTTTTATAGTATTTTTTTGCCATCCAGAAACCATTTTTGTCTAATCATTGCGTAGTTACCTCATTTTTATGTTCTCTTCACTACGGGAGTCAATTTGGCAGGAAAATGGCTCAATCAGAGCTAAAATGTCACAAGAACTACACTGGGGGATTCCAGTAGTTCAACAGAACAAGTTTTATCAGAATTTGTCTAGTTGGGATATCGGAAAATCAAGATCATCATTGAGATAAGGGATCAGGAGGATGGACCTCAATTCATACTCTTCTAACCAAGCAAAGAAGAACCCTAAAAGATGGGAGATTATGGCTACTGCCCACCGGCTATTATCGCATGCTACTAGCGATCACCGGCTATCGGTGGCCTATTATCACAATTTTTGAACACTGATCCCTAAGTAATTAAAAAAGAGCAAAACTTCACCAAAAATCTAACTTTCACTACTGGAGAAGACTGGGGGGTAGTTAAGACAATTCAAGATCAGGGTTTTCCTATTTAATATTCTATTTTATCTCTCCAAACCTATTTTTCATTTTTGCAGGGTTTTGAAGAGCTTAAGAACTGAGTTTGTATCTCTAAACTAAGTTTTAAAATTTAATAAAATTTTGATCTTGTTCTTCAATTGTTTTGTTTTATTATTAAGATGTTGTAGGTCTAATCCCCTTAGACTAGATCTGAGAAGGAAGCTCTATAGGTGCATGTTAGGTTTTTCTTACAGGAAATAGGTCTGACCTAGAGGTCATTGATAACTCTTTAGGATTGTTCTTCAACTCTCATGAACTGGAAAAGTTAGGGGAGGAGGCGAACAATTCTAGCCTAGAAGATGGATTGGTATCCTGAATAAGGAACTGGTTTCTTAGTCTACTTAGTGACCTCTAGACCTAGGGATTGTTCTTGTTTTTGAAAAATGATGAATAAGCCCTAGGTCAGGAACCTACGATTTGAGTTTAGATCTTGATGGATTGGATTCTCTTATTTGTTCTTTACGAAGATATCAGAAAAGAATTCTAAACCTGTTGATTCGATTCAAAAGAGAGAATTCTATGAGAATACCAAAAAGGCTATTAAATTAAACCATAATATACTAATATAAAGTGGAATCCAGAGGTCTAGTTACCCTTAATATCCAAATTTCAATACCTAGATTAAATCTAGAAATCTGACAAATCAAACACCATTTTCCCTAGATTTTAGTTTACCCTAAAATAACGTACCTCTCCGTGGGTTTATGGAAGCCTTTTAGGTCTTGCTTTGAATGGCATCTCCTGAGGTCCTCTATTGATATAATGTTTAACTGGAGGTTTAGTGGTTCTTCTCCAGCAGCTTTCCTGGTATGAGGATGTTTAACTTATGTTTTTTTGTGCTCTGTTCTTCTGAAGTTGGATTATGCTTAGTCATTAATCCACAATCAAAATGAGACTATCCATAGAAGAAGAATTAACACAAACAAAATGATTTAGTAGGATCATTTCCCATTTCCCAATAGGAACTTCTATTGCTCAATTCAATTGATTATAATGAATTCCTCCTAAACCCAAAAATAATCGTGTTGTTCCTTCCTCGGTAATCGTCTTCTAACTTGGAATAATTATTATTATCTTGCAGAATCGATCTACTACCATAAACAGATAATCATTTTTACACTTGATCATGGGCAAACTGCCCATAAAATTCATCGACACGCTCTTCCTAGGTCAGTTAGGTACAGGTAATTGTAAGTACAGTCCCAACTTACGATTAGAAGGCTTTAATGAGTTGCATAAAACTCAACCATGAACCACACGAGCAACATCTATTTGCATCTTTGGCCAATAAACATAACGCCGCAAATTCAAAAGAGTCTTCTCAATCCTAAAATTACCTACAACCCGGGAACAATGAGCCTCTCTAATCCAATGCAAACGGTTTCCACCCTCAATTCATACTCACATGTCTTGCCTTGTAGGAACTTTTGGTGAATCACACTAAACTCTTTGTCATCATCATACCCTACAGCATACTCAGACAAAACAATAGGTTGTATCGGCATAGCTACCAATAAAGAAGAAATAGTTAGTTATGTGAGTCGATATAACATGTCAGCCATTTTGTTATCTACCTCTTTCTTAAACTTGATAATAAAGGTAAATTATTGTAGATGCGACATCAACTTCATATGGCGAGCTTGCGGTAGCTTGGACTGTATAATTAAAAACTATAACAGTTTGTGATCGGAATGTACTACAACCTCATTCCCCAATAAGTAACTCTGACAATGCTTCACTAATTGATATAATACGAAAAACTTCTTATCAAAGGTAGGATAGTTGTGTACTGCTCCTGTAAACATCTCAGAATGGTAGGCAATCGGCTTCCCATCCTACAACAAAACCGCCTCTAATGCATAGTTAGACGCACCTGCACTTACCTCAAAAGGACGCTGTAAATTTGGTAATGCTAACACTAGTACTTTTGAACTCTTTCGCTTTAGTAACTAAAAGATTTTCTCATGGTAATCTTCCCATACAAACTTCACACCTGCCTTTGTTAAGAAATGCAAATGTGCTCAAATCCATGAAAAATGCCGAATAAACTTTTATAAATACTAACAAGAACCCATAAAACTTTGTACTTCCGTCACTGAACAGAGTCTAGGCCAATTAGTAATAATCGAGACCTTCTTTGGATCTACCTTAAGTTCACATCCACCAACAATGAACCCCAAGTACACTTGATCCTTCTTCTCAAACTCACACTTCTTCCCATTGAGAAAAAGTTGTTGTGATCTCAATGCTTCAAACACTTTACACATATGCACGAGGTGCTCCACCCATATCCGACTATATATCAATATATCATCTAAACAAATAATCATGAAATCATCTATAAAGCACGAAGTACCTCATTCATCAACAGCATAAATGGCATTAGAGCGTTGCATAACCCAAAAGGCATTACCAACCATTCAAAGAGTCCTTGTTTGGTCTTGAAAGCCGTCTTCCATGTATTTTTTTCCTAGATTCTAACTTGATGTTAATCCGACTTGAGATCCAGCTTGGTAAAATATTGGACCCCCTGTAACTCATCCAAAAGATCATCAATCCGTGGAAGCGGATAACAATTCTACACAGTAATCTTGTTCAGCGCCTGATAATTTAGACACATTCTCCAAGTCCCATCCTTCTTCGATACCAATAACACGGTGAACTACAAGGTGAACAACTCGGATGAATAAATCTTTGCTCCATGACCTTTTGTACCTATTTATTTATCTCCTCAGACTCGGTCACAGAAGTCTGATATAACCCAATATTGGGTAGTAGCTCACCACTCACCAATGTGATATCATGCTCCATATCCCTCTTAAGCGACATCTCTTCTACTATATGAAACAAGTCTTTATGCTCCTCTTGTAACTTCCCTATTGTAGTTTGTTATTTAAGAGACATTGTTATAGTAGACAACGCTTAAGCCAACGTACCCTCTTGAACCAGTTGTACTAGCAACAACATAAACTTGCCACTCGCATTTACCAACCTCTTCACCTGACTCGTTACTAAATTCTTCATTGTGACATGCTCCTTTCAAACATTGATATGGAACTTTTTTCCCTCCTTCACAAGACGATGCTTGTGAGCTCTACGATAATGAATCGCATCTCGGTTCTAAAGATAACGGTTACCTAAAATGACTTGATACACATCTAAATGAACCACCTCACACGTCACCTTGTCAATAAACAATTAAGTAATCATAAACTTAAATGTACACTACTTTGTAATCTTCAACTATGCATCTTTCTGAATCTACCCCAAACTATACTACTTAGGATGAGCCGTAGTATCTAAACTCATCATCTTCACCAATGCCTCATAAATCAAGTTCTTCTGACTACCTGGATCAATGATGGCCTCTACTAAGCTATCCTTCACCTGAATACTGACATGAAAAAGTTATTCCCAACTCGCCTCCTCAGTAGCCATAGTCTACTTAAACATAAGAGGAGGTCAACAACCGCTTTGGCTAGTGCACGATTCTCTTTCTTGCTTTTCTCCTCCTTTGGCCTAAGCTCCGGTTAAAGTTTCTAATATTTATCTAGAATATGCCCACTCGCCTTACAATGGCTACAAAAATTCCCCTTGAACGAATACCATTCTCCTTTGACTCCTTTGAACTCTCCATTTTTCTCATTCCTTTAACCAGACTTGTACCCCAACTTGTTTTTATAGTCTTTCTTGTCACTCTTCAAGTACTTGCTCTCAATAGAGATTGTCATCACGATAACATCTTCGATATTCACCACATTAAAGAGTTTCAACTTCCTTCTAGTGGACTCCAGCAACATACCTGTGTACTTCATAAATACCTCATACTCGTCCACATCGATGTCTAAAACCAAAGCCTAATTATGAAACTCCGTAGTGTACTCTTGGATTGATTATCCATACTTTTGGTACAAATAATGCCACTTATACTATCTTTCCTATTCATACCCAATTGGATAAAATTGTTTCCTAACCAGCACTTTAAATACTTTTTGATTCAAACCTTCTACAACATGACATTTCTTATAGCATTTCCACCATGTGAGTGTATGACTTAAAAAATTTAATGTTGAAAAACATATTTTTTGGGCATTTGAGTATTCATACACTGAATAATAGGTCTATAACCTATTTATCTAGTTATCCAATTTCTTTACATCGATTGACTCGTCGAATACTGGAATCTCTATTTTAAAATTAATACCAAGATTACGCATATGATTCATGGACTTATCAATAACCATTTCTTCTTCTACGGAGTTGGCATTACTAGAATCTCTATATCTTTCTATTCGTTACCCTCGTCCTTCTTCTCCACCTTAACTCATTTATTCTCCTTGCGTTTATTTTGCATCGTCTAAGTGAATGCATGAGAGAGATTTGTAAGAGTTAACTATTCTACTAAACCCCCTAAGGTAGTAGTTAGGTCATAAACTTGACTTTCTAGCTTTGTGAGTCGATCTTTTATATCGCCAATCTCTGTATTCACGTTATTCTTTGAGTTAGGTTTTATGTGAATCTTAAACAAACTCATAAGTCTCTCATTCATTTGCTTGAGTCGGTCACGCGTATAGACCATAAACCATAAACTCCTCAAGAATTCTAGCTCCAAAATCTAATACGACTTAATCTACAATCAAAATAGAAACTAATCTTAGAAGAAGAATTAATACAGACAAAATGATTTGGTGGGATAATTTTATAATATGAACTTTTATTGCTCAATTCAATTTATCACAATGAATTTCTCCTAAACTTAAATTCGAGATTGTATCTTCAATCATCCATTTTACATTACCTAGCCTTGCCCTTAAATAGGTTACAATTAAGTTTCCTAATTACAATATAAGACCAAATTGCTCTTAAAACAACCTAAATTTAGAAGTAGTTGCAATAGTCATTTGAACGGACCCATAAGTCGTTCGAACGACTTCTTAATTTTTACCTAAAAAATGAGGCAGTAAGAATGTTGCCTTTTTGTCTTTGAATCTCTATTAAACATCTAAGGACTTAGCTAGATTTGATTATCGAGAGTCCTTAACACTGAGGTCTTTAGTTATCTCTACAAAGGGCTTTTCCCCAAACCAAAGCTTGAAGGGATTAACCCCTCATGATTATATCAAACTAACGAAAAAGAAGTGAAGAATAAAATAAATGAATAATAGAAAGATAAATAAAGGTTATGCGAGAGTGGAGATTTGAGCCCCCCAAACTTTACATATTCAGAAAATGGTTTAAATGAACCCTAGGGGAAGCTATTTATAGAAGTTATGTCTCAGGTATAATAATTATAAATCATTTAAACTATTTCATAGCTATCCTGAATGTAGTCTTCATTTTAGTACCTAGGAGTGTCCTCGAACCACACAACTCAAGATAACTACAAGTTGTTGCAGCCAACCCGCGATTGCGAATCAGTTGTTACAACAAACCCGCTACCGTGGATCAGTTGTTATAGCAATCCCATGATCGAGGATAGTGGTTGAGTTGATCTTTATCTTTCAGTCTTCTCCTTGATCTTATCTCCTTTAGTCTTTATCCAGGTCTAATATCTTATAAGCTCTTTCTGACTGCTGGAGGTAATCCACTTAAGTGAATTATTCCCATATTGATACAATTTTTGCAAATCATCATCATTAGTGCTTAACTACTATATTTATACTCTTTTAGGCTCAAAAACATCTCCAATAATTCTAAACTATGTAAAGTGTAAATCAAAGAGAAAATTGGGACTTAAGGGGCTCAACACTACAAGGAAAAACACATATAATAGTATTCAAAAACTGCTATAAAGAGCTATGATAGCTTTTTTTGTCCGCTTTATTATGCGATGTTATCCTTTTTTAACAACAGTTATTGAAAGCTGTTGTTTTCTTATAATAGCAGTCAAAAACCTTTAGGGAAATATTACGATAGCATTTTTTATATGCTGTAATATGTAATGCTATCCTTTTTATAATAGTTTTTTTTACATGTTATTAACAACATTTTTAACAGCATTTACTGGTTTATATTGTTTACTTAATATAACATTTACTGAATGTTATTACAAATCGATAATAGATAGCATTATGCTATTGAAACTCTTTCAATAGCATTTTCAAACTCCATCATATATCCTCTGCATTAATATTTTCTAGTTTAAAGGTATTTTGCAATATATTATGCCAAAAATAATAATCAATGCAAAAATTTGTAATACTTTTATTTCTGCAATAATAATCAAGCGGATCCAGATGGATTTGAACCATCATCTTCTCAAACTATGAGTGTTCTTACCAATTTAAGTTATAGATCCATCGACATACAAGTACAACTCATATAAGTACTTAACCTTGTAGAAGATAGCTAATAACTCGAAAAACATTAATAACTAATACTTTATAAAATCATAAACTCTCTATTTAGTTACAGACAACCAGAAAGTAAAGACTTGGTCACTTACATGCATACGCTATATGAAATCTTCTTGTACTTCAAGTTTAGTTATATGGCATGACATTAAGGTGATAAGAGATCAAAACCAAAACTAAAGCCCGTAGGCTAAGAAATACCAAAAGTAACTAAGGAATGAATATCAAAGCTGAATTGTCCTATGGGGATGTGGAAGGCAAACTGGAACAAATTTGGTCCTTATGGCTCCATATGATCTGATATATAAAGTAACTTAAGAAGAAAACACATATTAGCACTTTCGTAGATCCCATGAGACTTGTATATATTCTTGATGTAGCATGAGAGAAGAGCAGTGTGCCAATCATTGGCAATAAAGACAACATCATCCCCTGTGTATAAGAGGAATAACGACTGATACTTAAGTAAAAGCTAAAGTACGCAGTAGATTTCCCTTCGAAACTGGCCCAAAAGAAATCATAAAATATCTTTTTTAATCTATCAAGCACACTTTTAGGAATGTCAAGACAAGCAAGCAAATGGATAGGGCGATAGGCATATAAGTAAGAACTTGGGGTTAAAAATAAGTTTACCTCTATTAAAGAGAAGTTTACCTTTCCAACCTTCTACTTTGCTTTGTACTTTCTCAAGAAGTTTATCCGACTTTGCAATTGTCACCTTACCATAGCTAACAGGTGCGCCAAGATATACCATTGGAAAAGATCTTAACTGGAAGCCATGAGGTGGGGCAAAAACACAAGTAAATAAGGCACAAAATAGATACAATAATGTGTCCATCAGCATGGGTAAAAATTCATAGTATTAGGGTCTAGAGCTGCTCATAGTAGTCGGTTCATGAGCACCTCAATTTGTTTTTCCACTGACTTGCATAAACTTAAAACTACTATTGAGTTTATTATTACATTCCCGAATAACAAGATTCAACATATTAGTTGCCTCCTATGGCACTTGTTCAGTTTGATTTTGCAAATTCTTGATCAATTTATGTTTTTAACTACTAAAAAGTTGTTTCATCTCCACATTTGGCTCACCTTGAAAATGGCTCTTCTCTCAACAATTTCACCTCCTATGCCTTTGATTTTTCTAGCTCATGTTAAGATACAACTAAATTAAGTATCCGAAATAATTAAAGCAATCCCACGGTTAGAACAAGAGTGGTGACAAAAAGCACCAGGTGTAATAATATAATGGCCTCATTTAGCACAATGTGTCAGCATTGTGTATGGCTTGTACACCTTCCTGCTCCTTACGCAATGTAAATTGTTGACTTACCTGTATTCAAAGCCTTTTCAATTATGCAAGTTTTGTTTTTAAAGATAATTCAATTTATGGTTTTCCATACTGCCTTCACCAAAGCACAAAGAAAGGCAAATCTTCGATGGAACTCCTGTTTAGATCAAGAGAGGCACCATCTATCTCAGACTCTTAGCATAAAGTCTTGCAGTTAAGGACAATATCAAGAGGACATGCAGATATTATTCTGGATGCTCACTTACATGTAAAGATACAGTGTGTGATTGTGTCTTGCAATTTTATTACAGAGAGGACATGCATACATTATTTTGGTAGCTCATTTACATTTAAAGATACAGTGTGTGATTGTGTTTTGTGATTTTATTACAGAGAGAACATTGATCCTCCTTAATGCGTAGTTCCTTTGAAGCCTATCCTAGATTGGTATTCAATGATAAAAAATTCTTCAAAGGTAGAAGTTCTTACTTAGGGGTGTTTGTTTTTTAAGTGCTGAATGCTAAACACAATGTTGAATGTTGAGTGCTGAATGATTTGAAGTGCTGAATGTTTTAAGTTCCAGAAATTGTTGAATGTTAATAGATGACTAAAATACCCTTGTTATAAAAATACCACAAGTTGGCAATATTACGCTCTAAACAAAATAACTTGAATTAGTACTACTATTACTACCACCACCACCATACTATTACTATTACTAGGGCTGTAACTTTTGTCTGAACTTCCAATTTTTTTCAATTTTCAATCCAATTTATCTTTTTTCAAAAATCTGATTTCTGAATTTTTTGAAAAATTGTATTTCGGAATCGGATAGCTTTCTACACTTCCAAAATTCTAAAATTTTCAATCTGATTTTTTCGAACAAGATCCGATCCGATCCGATTATTCTGAATACCCTCCAATCCAATTTTTATGAATATTCTTATTTAATATTTAATGTGCCTTTTGTAGTTTAATAAAAAAAAATGATACATGGAGATGTGCTGATGTTACCATTGTATGAGTGAGGGTTGGATATTTTGATTTGGGAACATTACGTTTAATTTTAAATTGGTAAAAGCCAAAGATTCACTATTTTCACAAATATTATATAAAAAATTTGATTTTTCAGAATTTATAATTTGAATTTTTTGGATTTCCGATTTTTTCGAATTCAAAATAATTTTCGGATTTCCGAAAAAAATCGGATCGGAACAGATTTTGCAGTTCCGGAAAATATTTTTAAATCCAAATAATTTATACAATATATGGATGTTTGTTTGTAAGTGAATTAAGGGAAAAAGTTTTTGAACTTGCAAATTGGAGAGAATCGTGAGGGATAAGATGTACGGAGACGGAGAGCGAGAGCGAGAGAAAGAAAGAAAGAAAGAAGAATCTTTGTTGAGATTTTTTGTGGGTCTTTTGTCAAAGAACATATTTTTTTCCAGTGATGAAGGGAAATATATGGAGAACAATAAAAGAGAAGGCATGAACGACTGCTTACTGGCTAGTAAGAGAAAAAAGAAACACCATTTAAAGTGCTTTATACCCCTATCAAGTATCTATACTATTAAGCAAATTGGTTTCATAGTGTTAGCGGTTCGCCTTCTCACTTTTTGGCGGTCCTTCTAGCATATCAAATAATAACACGCGTCCCTGCGAATTCTCTTGCATCACTTCGTCTCTCAAGTCGCGTCTCTTCTAATATTTTAACTTTCTTTTTGAGAACTTCCCCAATCTAAAAATGTCATTTTTACTCTCTTTCAAAAATCCTTCATTACAAGTACCTCCGTCTCTCTCTGCCTCTCTTGGTATAATCACGAAGATTAGGATAGAATAACCAATTATTACCTCTCTTTTTTTTTTTTTCTCTCTCTCTCTCTCTCTCTCTCTCTCTCTATGGTTGTCATTGAGATTTAAAGGCTTTACAAGTTGTTACTGGGTTTGATTTCTATTTTCATTATTATACTTTTGTTTCATGTTTGGGTTGCCTGATTTATATTTTCAATAGTGTATGTTCATTCTCATCTTTAAGTTATTGTTACTGATTATTTTTTACCATCTATTTGTCAAATTTTCTTTATTTTCAGTAATTCACACAATGTATAATTATACGCGTCTCTTCGTCTCGCCTATCTTTCAAGAATCTTTTTGTTAACGCTGTTCCTAATAAATCGTTTTCCTCAGCAATCAGGTATGTTTAAAAGAACTCTAATTTGCTTACTTCTTTGTTTTTTTTGTTTACTCTTAATTTTTGGTTTCTTAAATTTTTGGGGTTTTCTTCAATGATTCATCATTGCTTCTGGGTTTACATTGTTTTTAATTTATTTATCGTTGATTCAGAGATTAAAATACCATTTGGGTAATACTAAATTGTTAGTGAGCTTTTATACGTAATAATCGATATCTATCTATCTATATTATTAAGCAGATTTGTCTCACAAAGAAATTTGATGTTGATTATTGAGAATTGATTACTAAGTCTATACTTTTCCTGGGGATTTATTTGGGGTTTGAATTATTCGATTGTTATGGTTTTGATTTGTTGAATTATTTCTGATTAAGATTTTTCTTCATTTTGGACAATTCTAGTGTGATTATTGATTCTAATTGTGTTGATGCACATCAATTCCATCTCTCCTTTGGAATTCAGCTACTCTCGCCTTCTCTCTCTGTATATATGGTAAATAGGGGGTCAAATGGGGGATTTATTATCTGTAATTGGGATTTTTGTTTTGTCCCAATTGATATATATATATTTTTTTTATGAGAGTTTCCTGCCTTATCTAATTGAAGAAGGCATGATATCAGTTACCCTCATGTTACTTTTAGATGTCTACAAAGTGACCAAACTAGGATAGGACATAGTAGAGATCTGCCTCCACTTCAGCCCAATGATTAATATGTATCATTCCAAATTTTATCAGTAATTACAGTATGGCTTCATGCTAACTATATTTCATTCATAGTGTAGATTATTACTACAGTTAAATAAAATATAGGATTGTTAACAAGATGCCCATTTTACTAAAAAAATTACTTTACATGTTTGGCAATAGCATCTTCGTCTACCTATGATCTTATTTATTTTATTGGAAGTCTACCTATGATCATATTGATCTATTCAGGCTAAATATCAATCGCAATAAAATTAGAGATATATTCTAATTAGACTTTGTGGAAAATACATGTAGGAAAAAAATAACTTACACTGGAAATGTTCCTGGCACTAAACTTTTTCAATCTTCAATCTCTTTTATATTGTGAACTACACTTTCAACACGTTTAGTAAGGTTTTCTGTGTGCACATCAATATCTTTCATAAGTTCCTTTAACTGTATTTTATATGTTGCGCACTGTTCTTCATATATTGTACATTGTCATTCAAAATTTTGTCTATCGTTGTATAACCTTGCATTTAGCTCTCAGATTCTTTTATCTTTCTCATCTTGTAACAAACAATGAAAATGAATTTATAAACTATCGAGACTCTTTGTCTCTGTGTGTGCTAGGTTTATATACAAATGTACATAGTTGATGATATTTTCTTATTATGTTTAATGATGTAGATAATATGCTGTGTGTTTATTATGGATTTTCATGCATTAAATTAAGTTGATAGCTTCCTATCTTTATTTTTTTAGATTTTCCCTCATCAAACACTCAAATTTAGTGATTTTTTCTCTGTAAATTCTAATTTCTCCGCCATTAATCAGTCTTTTACAAGGTTTTATGATTTATGAAACTCGATTTACTGGTAAAGGCGATACCTACTTTCAAAGGCCTCTGGATTTATATTGTTCTTAATTGATTTATTATTGATTTAATCACAAGTTGCGGATTTATATTGTTCTTTGATGCAATATATTTGTTCTTTAAATGACATCTTCACTATATTCAATCTTCTAAAGGTACAGTCTCTTTCAATTTAATTTATTACATTTCAATTCATATAGTTATCGAAATACTCGACTCTAATATTAATAATGAAAAGGTAATGCAAAACATATAGAGAATGTGGGTAAATATCATCACTGCATGAGGTATTACATTCATCAAATATTTTTTATTTTTCCATATACGATGCATATATTTCTCATTGGATGCCACTTCTCTGTAGGTATATGGGTATTTATATTTGTTCCTATCTATTATTTCATAATGAAACTAGGTTTCTAGGTCAATTTTGTGGATAATATATTAACACCATTGTAGGGTATATATTCAAATCCATGAGTATTGAAACATGTTTTGTTTTGTTTGTTCTAATAGAGTAGATTAAAGATTTATTTATAGTCAAGTTTTTCCCTTAAGTTGTTGATCCCTATGTAGTTTACAAGTATAATATCTTAGAGTTTTCCTACCAAATATCAAATATGTTGTACAATATTTATATAGTTATATCTTTTACTTCCTCGCGGCGTTCATCAGTTTAATACTTTCATTTGATTCATTAAATGAAAAATGTGTTATGAGTCTATTTTTATATATATAAAGAAAGTACTTTTATAAAGTCTGTTGTTCTCATTATGATAGTAGTTATACAGTTGATTTCAATATGATGAACTTTATCACTAAAAAGTATAAAAATGCAACCAATAATATTTTTAACGTTCTTTACTACTACAATTTACATCTATTTCAATTAAATAATGAGCTTCTTATAAAATTATTTTCTAAAATATATTCATTCTAGGTAACATAATAAGTGTTGGTGGCGATGGATTTTTCTCAATAACAAATAGCATTGAGGAGTTCACGGAAAAGAACTAGATAAATTGGAAAAAGTGTTGAACAAAGAGAACTAGAAAAACAGCAACGAAGTAGGAAATATAAAGAAGGGCAAAATTTACTAAATAACATGGAGACTCAACGCTAACATCTCAATCCTAATGAATGACTGATGTTAAGAAATGTAGAGAGGAGACAAAGAATAATGGAAATGAGTCCAAAACAAAGGAAACAAGAAAGAGAACGGCGACGTAATAGATATAGAGAAAGTAGAAATATGTTACGCCAAAATTGTAGTCTTAATGAAAAAATAACGTTAAAAAAATGCACTGAGAAGGCAAAGAAGAATGAAACTGAGTCTAGAACAAAGAGAGCGAGAAAGAGAACGACGACGTAATAGATATAAAGAAAGGAGAAATCTTTTGTGTAACAAGGATATGCAACGTCACAACAATAATTACAATGAAAGACTAAGGTTATCATCTGGACAATCATATAATGGTCTTCGTGCAGTAAGATGACACCACAATTGTGCAAGAGACTTCAAAGATTCTCTAAGGTTTCAAAATTTTATGTTGCCTAGAACCAACAACATGCCAACATTGTTAAGCGAAGTTGTTTAAACGGGAGACGTGCAATTTTTGTTGCTTAAATAGAAAAACTAAAATGCCACTACCAACTGTACCACCATAAATGGTTAAACTATACAATGACCAAACATCAGTTGGAAGGCACTTTAGATACAACATATGTTCTTACAGCCATTTCTTTACATTTACGTCCATGGGCATTGAAGTTAATGATGATTTAGCAAGTGGGAGAAATGGGCTATATACCTTTCGCGCGCAAGGAGTTTTGTATCACCAGATTGGCAGCCTTCTACCCGTTGAAGGAAAAAGGCCAAGGTTCTTACAAATGTATATATTCGATACTGACCACGAAATTGACAATCGATTGAAAGAGAACAAATTGTTGGATAGAGAAGTGTTGGTTAAACTGAATCATATTCTGTATAATTACAAAACCCTTAGGTTCAATTTTTTTGTCAAGTTTCACAAAGACCAAACATTCTGAATTATAGGCTTATCATCAAAGAACAATTTGTTACGCATCAACAATATACTCTTCCAACAACATCGCAAGTTACTACTATAGTATTGTTGGGGATGAAGAAGAATTGCGTAATTGAAGGGATATTATCGTGGAAACTAATGCAAGAAATCTATTAAACGTACCAGAGACCGCAGACTATTATGACCCTTTACAATATCCATTATTACTTCCTTATGAAAGTTATGGTTGGGATATAAATAGTCGTAATATAAATGGGGAGAAGCTAACATGTCGTGACTATTATGCCTACATGTTTTAGGTATATAGCAATTATTCCTAAATTTCAATTTTAGATATCTCTTGATATAGGTTATTTTTCCTAATACACCAATCATTGCCTAGATGCGAGAAGATGATGAGTCGTTACTTCTTAGAGGAGGGAGACTTCTATAGCAATATGCAGTAGATAATTATGTAAAGATAGATACTGTGAAACTTAGGTCGTTTTGCAAAAATCAAGAAACAATTAGAGCTTAAATATATCAAGGATTATAAGATGCGCTTAATACTGGTGAAACCAATGCAGGTTAGTATGACCTCTATATTATCTATACAGATTGAAGTTTTACTTATATGAAACTCATAACTTAAATAAGACTAAATATTTTAATATATTATATAGGAAATATCGGTCGAAGAATTATACTACCATCCTCCTATAATGGAAGTCCGCGTAATATGTACCAGAGTTATCAAGATGCAATTGCATTGGTTCAAAAGTTTGGGAAGCCTGATATATTTATTACAATGACATGCAATTCTGGTTGGGATGAAATAACCAAACAATTGTTACCTGGGCAAACTTCTCAAGATCGACCTGACTTAGCAGTAAGAATATTTCGTGCAAAATACGAGGAGTTGAAGGATGATAGTTATAAAAAAGGAGTTTTAGGTTTAGTAACTACCCATGTTCATGTGGTAGAGTTCCAAAAGCGAGGCTTACCCCATGTTCACATCCCCATCATTTTAAGTGAGCGGGATAAGCCCAAAACTCCTAAAGATTACGATCGTATTATTAGAGCGGAGATTCCAAATAAAGACGAAGAACCTGATTTGTACAATGCTATTATGAAATGGATGATTCATGGCCCCTGTGGAAGAACAAATCAAATAAGTTGGTGTATAAAAAATGGCAAATGTAAGAAGAATTTTGCTCCATAAACAATTCATGGTAATGATTCAAATCCCATTTACAGAAGACGTAACAATGGCGAATCAGTTGTTATGGATAATGGCAAGGTTGCTGATAATAGTTGGGTAATTCTATATAATCCATGGTTGTTTAAAAAATACGACTGCCATATCAATGTTGAGATATGTAGCAGCATAAAGGTTGTCAAGTATTTGTACAAGTACATCTACTAGGGTCTAGATCATATTTCTTTAGAGGTACGACCAGAACCAGATATTGATGAAATTCAAATCTTTGTTGACGCACGATGGGATTGTGCCCCTGAAGCTTTATGAAATTTTTTCAAATTCCCACTAAGTAAAATATATCCTTCGGTTCAGCGGCTGCAACAACACCTACCAAATATACAACAAGTATCATTTTATAGCCACCAAACTCTAAACCAAATTCTTTCTGATGATTGGAACTCAAGAACCATGTTAACAGAGTTCTTCAATACTAATTCTGAAGATAATGAAGCTCAAAATATTTGTATTGTGATTTTCCTGAGTATTATAGTTGGATTGATAAGGAAAAAATATGGCAAACTAGAACTTCAAGAAAGAAGGCAATTGGAAGGATTTATACATTGATGCCAGCTTAAGGAGATCAATTTTTCTTGAGAGTCCTTCTAAATCATGTAAGGGGTACAACTTCTTTTGATGATCTCCTAACAGTAGATGATTTACAATGTACAACTTTCAAGCAAGCAGCTGAGAAATTAGGACTTCCTGAAGAAGATGAAAGTATTTGATCGTGTCTTGCAGAGGCATTATGTACACAAATGCCACCAGCTCTAAGACAACTATTTGCTACTATTTTAGTTTTCTGCGAACCCATGATTGCCATTAAGTTATGGGAGGAGTTTTATTCATGCATGATAGAAGATTATACAGGAACAAGTTCTATGCCAACTAACATTCTGAAAAATAAACTTCTATGAGACCTAGATGGAGAACTAATGCAGCATAGCAAGTGTATCGCTAATTACAATCTCCCAAAAATTATAAAAGATATCAGTTGTATTTCATCGGATCCAATTTTGATGCAAGATGAATTATCACTCCCCGTAAGTAAAAAAGACTTAATAGCAATAAAAAAATTTAACGAGGATTAGTCATATGCTTACGAAAAAATTATTGGTTTAGTAAGATGGAAGGAAAGTGTCGTGCTTTTTTATAGATGGGCCTGGAGGAACTAGAAAGACATATCTTTATCGTGCCTTACTAGCCGCTCTGCGAAGTGAGCGACATATCATTATTGCAACTGCATCATCCGGCACAGTAGCAACAAATTTACCGGGTGGGCACACAACAAATTCTAGGTTCAAGCTTCCTTTAATTCCTAAACCAAATGTTTCATGTTTAATTATAAAATAATCATATATTGCAAAGTTATTACGAAGAGCAAGTGCACTTATTTGGGATGAAGTAATAATGGCCCATCGATACTCATTTGAATCCCTCAATGAAAACCTACGAGATATTATGGGAGCTGATTTACCATTTGGTGGAAAGATACTCATTATGGGAGCTGATTTACCATTTGGTGGAAAGATACTCATTATGGGAGTTGATTTTAGATAAATCCTTCCAGTTATCCCGCGTGGTACAAGAGGTGAAATAATAAATGCATCCGTCTCGAGATCCCCTATATGGCGAAATGTGCAGATTATTCATCTGAAAGAAAATATGAGAGAAAAAAATGATCCTTATTATTCCAATTATTTGCTTCGTGTCGGTGATGGCATAGAACCGTACCTTGATGATGACATAATAAAAATACTCAATGATATGGTGATACCTTGGGAAAATGAACAATCTATTTCATACCTCATCGATACCATTTTTCCAAATTTAGTAGATAACGCATTAGCAATACATTGTTGAAAGAGCTTTAATAACACCATTGAATGAGTATGTCGATAAATTAAATGAGAAAATTATCAACGTTTTTCCTGGGGATGAAATCACTTACTATTTATTTGACGGAGTAGAGGATGATACTTAAAATTTGTACCAGCAAGAATTATTAAACTCAATTGCTCCAGGTGGATTACCGCCGCACAAGTTGACCCTCAAACTAGGAGCGCCAATTATGCTTTTGAGAAATCTTGATCCAAAAAATGGTTTATGCAATGGTACAAGAATCATTTGTCGTATGTTCCACAGGAATGTAATTGAAGTAGAAATAGCAACGGGCCATTGTGCAGGTAGTCATGTGCTGTTAGCAAATATTTTAAATTTTAAAAGTTAATTTACATATATATTGAATCAACACAATTTCTATTCAGTTTGGCTATGTTTTAAAGTATAACAAAGTAATCTCAATAGATTTTGTAGGCAGCCGCGTTTTTATACCCTGTATTCCAATGAGGCCTTCAGAAAATGTCAATTTACCTTTTATTTCCAATTTGGTTAAGTTTTGCTTTAACCATTAATAAATCTCAAGGAAAAATAATTCCAGTTAAGCGGATATATTTGGCAGATGATGTTTTTAGTCACAGGCAATTATATATTGCTCTATCAAGAGGTGTTTCAAGGCAAACAGCAAAAGCTTTAGTCAGAAACGGATCTATATCAATTAGAACATATACAAAAAAATGTTGTTTACAAAAATGTTCTTCTGCCAGAACCTTCAAGCTTGAATGTAAGTTCTAAAAACTTGGTTTGTTATTTTTAATGAATCTAAATTATTAGTATATGAATTTCTAATTTATTTGATTTATTATCTCTGGTCAGTCGTAAACAGTAACACTAAGCACAATATGGCTTCATGCTTCGCTCAGCACCAACGCCATTCGAAAAGACAAAAAACTACTCTAGAATTATCATACATTTCATTGCATGCATAATCAAAACATTGGATTGTGTATATTGCTCCAATTAAAGCCCTTGCAAAGGAATAGTTTTATGATTGGGATGGTCAGTTAGAAAAAGCCCTTAGGATAAAAGTTATACAGTTGACGAGGGAAACAACGACATATTTGAAGTTTCTTGAGAAAAGGCAAGTATTTTTAAGCACCCATGAGAAATGGGATTGTCATTCACGCCGTTGAAAACAACGAAGCATATTTAGCAAGTAAGTTTTTTTTATTGTTAATGAGCTTCACCTTATTTAGTCAAGGAGTTCCTATATTGGAGTTATCTGATCAAGAGATACAATGTCTAGGAGATTATGTTTAGATGTTGGTTATATGACCTCTGCATTTGATACTTTCTACAAGTTAGCCCAGAAAGAGAAAGACTTCATCGCTAAGACTGCTTAACACCAATATGGTTTAGTCTAAGATCAGTTTTTGAGAATTAAATATGAAAATAAAGCTTCCAAGCTAAAAATGGAGGACTAAAGAGTAATATTATTTAGCTACAAAAAACCTAGTAAAAGTTGTTATAGAACATCATGTTGAAGAATAATGTCTCAGAAAAAAATATTTGAGGGTATTGAGTCAAAACAGAAAGTCCTTTGTCAAAGAATAAGGAACTATAAATGTTGGCCAACGCATTAGAGGAGAAAAGTAGACATTTTATCAAAAGTTTCAAGTATATTTAAAACTAAATGGTAAGTTAAAATTCTATTCTGTTAGCAATTGATATTTTGTACAAATACACTGCTATCTAAAGATGTTTTTAAATTGTATATTATGGAAAAATTCATTACCAATTGTTTTAGTTATTAATATGTTCTGTTTATTGGCAGAGTAATGCTTACAAAATAGTTTGAGAGTGGCTTGAATGAAGAAACAGCTTCATCAAGTGGAAGAGCTATGATTGATGCCAAAAAACATGAGGCTGTCTGAGGCTCTCAGCATCTGAATTGAATGTCCTTCTCAACAGGATATCAATTTGAATGATCATGTTCCATTAGCTCCCCCTAAAATTTTACAGATAACCTCTAATGATGTGGAGAAAACTGTACAAACTGCGAAGAATAATGCAACCAATACCAGCACATGGTATGAATGTCTAAATCTCAGAGTTCTAAAAACTTGGTTTACTATTTTTAATGAATCTAAACTATTAGTATGGGTTGTGTTGTTATACTTATATATCAGATTTCTTCTTATACTTTTTCTGTTGTTTGGTTTCTTAAGAGCATACTATTTATTATACATGCAAATGTGTGTAAGTATATAAATGCCTTAATTTTAAGAACCCTTATTTTATAAATTAAAATATATTAAGAATTCAGCACAAAGAGTCCAATTTTAATGTCTCATTTAAGCTTATACTGTTGGGAAACAACTATCCCCATCAATAGGAGTTTTTGCATCATGTGACTTATCATATTCATAGTATAATCAGTAAATTTGTATATTGTTGGAAACTATTTCTTGCTTTTTACTTTGAAATTTCTGCTCAACTAATTTTAAATTCATTATTATTCCCAGTATTTAAGAGTTAAGAATTACCTGGACTTACGCCTATTAATTGTTTCAAGTAATATATACCTTGCCTTATTTGAAAACCTTAAACTTACCCTCTTTTGACGAAAATACTCCCCCTATTTTGACTAAACCTTTATATTTTGAATTTCAAGTAAAAATTTGAGGATGTTTTTGCCAAAATATGAATTAATGGGCTGGGTAAAGTCGAAGGTTTACAAATAAGTTGGTAGTTAGATGAAATGGAGGTGGGGTGGGGCAAGTATAAATAACTCATAATTAACTATGATCAATGCCTACATAAAAGTTGAAGTTTATGTTTATGTTTTGTCTTACACAGGTGATTTTGTGGTAGAAAGAGTTGCCGATGAGCGCTGTGAATCTGCCCCAAATTCAGATCATTCGTTGGTTGGTTTTCAAGTTTATCTCGAGGGTGCCCCACATTTCCGCCCTTTAAAGAAGTCTAATACAAAAGCTTGTGAAGGAGATCCATTAGGACACATGGTAACATTCTCCAATTTGGCATAAGTGACATGTAAGTTCCAATTGAATGACCCCATTAGTGATTTTCAAGAAACTTTAAAAGCTCTTGCTGAATTGGAATCACATAGGTTTAACGTTCAGAAAATCTGAGATCAACTAGAGCTACTCATGAAGTACAAAACAAGGCGGGTCGCTCTCAAAGGCACCTCAAAGATGGTTAAACAGAAAATCACCAAGATAAATACTTAAAATGGCAAATACGATGTAGAAATCAGTGAGGTGGACAAAAGTATTAGGGAAATGCAAGAATTGTAGGGACCTATCCCTCGATCTAACCCAATTAGAACTATTTCCTGTTCAAACTACCTCCATATCAAACTCACGCATTTTACATGTAATATAAATAGTCAGCATTGACACCTACGCCACGAACTGATGAAGAGCTTGGGTCGAGCACAACAGAAAAGCATGAATAAGTCAAAGACATATGTCTCTAACAAAATCAATAATTACTCAATCAAACGCAACTTACCACATTATTCGGAGAATATGCTTCAGCACGATAAATAACTGCGGACAAGACCTATATAAATAAAATGTTCTAGAATAGACAAGGACCTAGAAAAATATACGAGAATCACCAAGAAAACTATATTTTCTAAATTTTTAAACACCAAAATTCTTACTTACACAATCAAGTATTTCTAGTTTGAGAGATCACTTATAATAAGATATCAGCCTCAAGCAAGCAAAGTCATTATTACTAAAACCCTCAACTCGAGGTCATTGTTTTTTACTTATTCAGAGGATTTTCCATGCTAAATCACCTATATTATTTTTTATTTTACATTAATTTTTGTCACATGAACATTGGTGTAAGAGTTAATTCTAAGCCATCCCGAGCTTACGGAATTAGACCATTACATTTGGTGTCGTCTATGGGAAAGAAGATATTTCTACGATATCCTAAGGCATACATTCACTCTTAAATTAATTAATTATTAATTGTTTGGAGCCAAACACAGAGGAAAAAAATTTGAAAAACCCTAAAAAACTAAATTTTCACCACAGATCGAGTGCTCAATCTCAGGATCGGCGGTGGTTGTCTCCTTCCTAATCAGGGGTGGCTCTTCTTCCTTAGGGGAAATTGTAGTGCATTTTGGGGGATCTTTGATGAAGGTCTCAAAGCTATAAACTAAATTGTGAGTTACAATGGATCTATGGGAGATGGAAGCCGCATCAAAGGTTAAAGCGGTGAATCAGAAAACTCAGCAGTCTTTTGCTAGCTTGTCTAACCTAAAATCTACGGATATTCGCTCTCTTCCAATGCCTGGGATGCGAGGAGAATTTCCCACGATTAAGATTCCTGAGGATGGCGTGAAGTGGGGAGTAGAAAGGTTTAAATTCAGCCTTATTGGTAGACTGGATCTTATGAAAACAAAATTAGCTATAGCAAGGGATGTTGCAATGTCTCTGCAGAAACTCAAAGGAACTTGTCAATTTATCCCTTTGGGGAAAGGTTTCTTTACAATTCTACTAGACAATGAAGAGGATAAATTTCAGATATGGAGGGGCCCTTGGCATATTGAAAGTCAGTTACTGAAGGTTATTCCTTGGGTACCAAATTTTGATGTTTTGAAGCAAAAGAACTCAAATGCAATGGTATGGATAAAATTCCCTGGTCTGCCAAATGAATACTGGGAGGAAGATATACTTATGTCTATGGCCAGAACGATAGGAAACCCAGTGCAAGTAGATGGTAGTACACTAAGAAGAAATACTGGGCTTTATGCTAGTGTCCTAGTGGATATTGACTTCTCTTTGTCGATTCCCACAAAAATCTTTGTTGAGAATGATAAATATGAATTCGTTTAAGAAGTTATTTTGGGGAGATCCCCTAAAGTTTGTTCCCATTGCAAGGTGGTTGGGCATATTGTATTTGAATGTAGAGATGTTAGAAAGGAAATTCATGTTGAAAATGTCACCACAAAAGCAGGGGAGGATGGAAAAAAGAAGAAGAAAAAGAATAGGATTAAGAAGAAGGATGAATAAAGAGAAGAGCAAACGAAGGAGCAAGACAAGGCGGGTGATAAGCAAAAAGGAATCTTAGTGGATAAGACACCAAATAGTAAGGAGACAGGAAATCCAATTTTTAAGCAAAAATCTCACAAAGGAGCAGTGGAGACTTGGGACAATACCATTGAAAGAATGGGTGGTTGTAATAAAAATGCCAATCTTACCAGATCAAATAGCATGGTGCCTTTCTCTTGGGAAGGGGAACATGGAAATGAAGCGGCTAGAGAGGCAGGTATTGTTAAGCAATCTTGGGCAGACATGGTGGAAGAAACATGCAGTAATTATAATAATATCGAAGGAGTGGAGGTAGGGAACAACAACTCCGAAGGAACGTCTGCGGAATCTGAAGAATGGTCTGATGAGAGTATAAATAGAGAAGATGCTCTTAGCAATTTACAAGACTTGGATATGGAGACTGAGTGGACAACAGTAAGAAATAGGAAAAATTTGAGACTTTATAAAGCAAAGTTCTCAAATGTTCCAATGATAAAGAAGAGCACAAGGAGGCAACAACAAAGGTTGAGATGATTAGAGCCCTTAGCTGGAACTGTCGAGGAGCTGGGAATAAAGATACCTGCACTACTCTTAGAGGTATGATTAAGAAGTACAATCCAACCATCTTAGGTATTTTTAAACCAAAAATTTTGCCTTCAAGTAAAAGTTTAAGGAGGTTAGGGATTTCATCCATGACTATTGATGTAATCTTTTGCGATAATGGTGATAAGATTCCTAATATCTGGATCCTATGGGGAAAAAAATCAGGAGAAGCCTACGGTATTAGCTAAATCCCCCCAGCAGATCACAAATTTATTTGAGAATGTTATTATTTCCTTCATTCATGCCCACTGCTCCTACATTAATCGTAGGAAATTATGGATGACCTTCTTGTAATTGGGCAAACTAATCTTCCTTGGCTGGTGGCTGGAGATTTCAATGTAATCCTTCGTGATGAAGAGAAAAGAGGCGGTAGGGGTGTAAGGTGGAAAGAAGTTTATGAATTTCAGGACTTTGTTACTAGTACGAACCTTATGGAAGTTCCGTCTATGGGGGCTAGATTCATATGGAGTAATTGTCAAAGGGGTTAGAATCGAATTCTATGTAAACTGGACAGAATGTTTATGAACAAAGCTTGGATGGACCTGTACGGTGATTGGAAGTACAAGGTGCTGACTAAGACTAGCTCTGATCACGCTCCTCTAATGGGTTGGGAAATGGGCTATCCTAAACCAGTTAATACCCCATTCAGATTTTGTAAAATGTGGATTAACCACGAGAAATTTCTAGAGGTGGTTAAGTTAAGTTGGGAGCATGATCTTCAAGGGAATCCTCTCTTTGTTCTAAGTAAGAAATTGAAAAGACTCAAGATTGCACTAAAAGATTGGAACAGGGATGCTTTTGGGGATAGTAAAAAGGCCATCGCTGTCCTTAGTGACAAGATAGAAGAATTGGAAAGACAACAAGAAGTTGATGTGGAGAACGACAGGATTGCAGATGGGATAAACCAGGCCAAAAGGCAAGCCGTTACAGCTCTGAAGAACGATGAGGATCTTTGGAAGCAGAAGTCCAGGGTGAAGTGGCTCGAGTCTGGAGATAGGAACACTGCCTACTTTCATACAATGGCTAAGCTAAAAAGAGCTAAGAGTACGATTCATTGCATTAAAAGAGAGGATGGGGTAGCTCTGGAAGAACAGGTTGATATAAAAGCGTATATTGAAAAATATTATACTTAAAAGTTTGCTTTCCAACCTACTAACAACGATGAAGAACTTATTGGATTGGTGCCTCAAGTATCTCAGATGAGTATAACCAACTTCTCACCGCATTACCAGATTTATTGGAGATCAAGGAAGCAGTATTTAGCCTTAATCCTGACAGTTCGCCTGGTCCGGATGGGTTTTCTGGGGTGTTTTTTCAGCACTGTTGGGACATTGTTGGAGCTGAGGTTTATGGGGCAATAAGATCATATTTCATAGATGCAACTCTTCCTAATGGTCTTAATTCTAACCTGATCATGCTCATCCCTAAGATAAAAAATGCAACAGAATTGAAGCATTTTAAGCCAATTTGTATGGGCAACTTCGTGATTAGGATTATTTCCAAGTTACTCACGGTGAGACTGAGAAATATAGTTAAAAGAGTTATATCCAAAGAACAATGTGCTTTTATTCAAGGAAGGGATATTCATAGCAATGTGGGGCTTGCCTCGGAACTTATAAACGATCTCGGGAAAAAAAGGAACGGTGGAAATGTTGGAATTAAGCTCGATGTTGCTCAAGCATACGACACCCTCAGCTGGGAATTCTTACTGGCAGTTTTAAGAAGAATGGGTTTTGCTACTAAATTTTGCAGATGGGTACAAGTCCTCCTTACAAGTGGCTTTATTTCTATCTTGGTTAATGGGGGTCCAACGGGTTTCTTTAAAGCTGGGAGGGGGCTTCGACAGGGGGATCCTCTGTCACCCACTCTCTTTGCTCTTGCAGAAGATACACTAAGTAAAGGGATTAATAATATGGTTTCGGGGGGCTGGGTTAGGCCTATGCTTGCTATTAAGGGAGTGACCGCTCCATCTCACTTATTGTTTGCAGATGACATCTTTGTGTTTGTGAATGGTCACTTAAGGGAATTGAAGATTCTTAAGAAATGGCTCGAGAGATATCAAGTAGCAACAGGGAAGGGCTTCAGTGAATCCAAAAGCAGGCTTTCTCTGGGAGCTATGAAGACTGAAAAAAAGGAGAAAATAAATGATTTGTTCAGCTTTAGTGAGGGGACCCTTCTAGACAATTATTTAGGAATTCCTATTATGCAAGGAAGAGCTACTAAGGATACCATTTGACCTCTGATTGAGAAGATTAACAAGAGAGCTAGTGGATGGGCAGGTAGTATGCTTTCTATTCAAGGAAGAGCGGCCCTCGCTAAATCTATTCTTATCAGTCTCTCTATCTTTAATATGGGGGTGTATAAGTGGCCTTTTACTATAATACAAGAGGGGGAAAGAATTCACCGGAATTTCTTATGGTCAGGCAACTCAACAGTTTGAAAAGCTTGTGTCGTCGGGTGGGATAAAACCTCTAAACCAAGGAAAGAAGGGGGCATGGACATTAGAAGTATGAAAGAAGTAAACCTGTCTCTCCTAATAAAATTGGCATGGAACTTTCTTAACGGGAAGGATGATTGGTCAAAACTTATGAGAGCTAAGTTTACAACGAAAGCTGGAAACATAATCTTTGCAACTCAGGGCTCTTCAGTCTGGGCAGGGGTTCGATGGGCTATTACGGAAGTTGAACAAAGAAATAGGTGGATTATTGGTAACGAGGAAGATATTGACCTTTGGAGGGACAATTGGTGTCATCAACTTTCGCTCAAGGACCTTATAAACTCTGATTCTCTTCCGTGGAGTACTTTAAAAGCAAAACTGAGTTGTATTATAGTAGATGGGCAATGGAACGTGCCTACGAACCTGGCTGTAATTTTACACAGGTTGAACATTGACATCAATGGCATTACAATCAGCAGTGGCAAGCCAGATAAGATGGTTTGGAAACCAGATGTTCAAGGAAAGTTTTCCGTTAAAAGTGCGTTCAAAGAAATAAGAAAGAAAGGTCAGACCTGTTGGTGGAGTAAATACCTATATAGAAAGGCTATTCATCCAAGATTGGGCATGTGGGGTTGGAGGCTTATACACGACTGTTTGCCTACGGATGAAAACATCAGGAAGAAGGGCATTGTTGTTGCCTCAATGTGTTGCTTGTGTAAGGAAGCTGAAGAGTCTTCTAACCATATTTAGTGGGGTTGTAAGACTACTAGAACTCTTTGGGAATAAATTTCTCAGTTATTCAGAATTCAGATTACAGACTGAAATCTGCAAAGCTTTCTAAAGGCGGCCGATAAGTTGAGCCCCTACTTGAAGGACTATGGTTGGGGGCAGTATAGGGTGGCTCAAACCTCATCTGGAAAGCCAGAAATGATTGTCGTTACGATTAGGTCATAATGCAGATTGATAAAGAGAAAACTAAATGGCAGTATCGTATTCAGGAAACTGCTTTTTTGCCTAAGGCAGTAATGGACAACAATCAGGAGGATCTTAATATTATCTGTAGTCTTAGGGTTCCTTGCCATCCTTGAAAGGATATGGTTGTCGAATCCTATTTCTGGGCTCTGCCGGAGGTGGGTGAGATTGAGGTAAATACGGACGGCGCTGCAAAAGGTAACCCATGCAAGGGAGGTACAGGGTTCATTATCCGTAATCATCGCAGGGTAGTTCTTATGACAGTGGCTATGGGGCTTGGGCTCGTAACAGGTTACATGGAAGAGTGTACTGCTTTGATTCAGGGGTTGGCAACGACTGCATCTAATGGTTGGGTAATAGCATGGCTAGAGTCAGATTCTTCAGCGGCAGTTATTGCCCTTAGCAACGATATTATCCCGTGGTCTCTTGAAAATGTGTGGAAGGAAGCTAAGAAAAAGATGACCAAAATTCGAATTACAAGAACTTGGAGGGAAGCTAACTTTAGTTCTGATAAACTTGCAAAAAGAGGCGCGATGCTTTCGGTAGGCATTATTGAATCAAATGATGGGAAGCCTTCCTATTTGCATAAGATAGAGGTTCCTTTGTGTGAATATTTTAGATTTTGTTAAATGGGAGTGTGGGTTGATTGCATTCTCCCACCCCTTTTGTATGTGTTGTTCGAGTTTCTTATAAATTCACTTCTTATTGAGCAAAAAAAAACTCTTCTATTAATTATAATCATGGTCACTTCCAGACGACCAACAATCGAAATCTAGCTCGATCTTTCGGTTGAGCCAGAGCAGCTTACAGAATTACAGGCGAATCTCCACCCCCAAGTAGAAAAGCATAATGAGCTCGAACATCAGTTAACTCTTGACCGAAAGCTCCGTGAGAAGGAGCTCGAAGCCGAGTGACAAGCTCGTTTGACAATGTTCAAATAACATAAAGACTAGATGACAACCATGTAAATTGTATTACAAGCTCTGCAAGATACTCAACAGGCTCCTCCAACAAGGGATCGCGATCAAGTACCAGAAACCTCCTGGGTTTCTGTGCAGGACAGATTAGGACCTCGAGGAGCCACCAGCAAAGCTATTTCCATAAATATTCAGCACAAACATCAACCTTCCATTCAGTTGGGTGGTGAAGTTCAGTTCAAAATCAGCAGAGGTCACAGATTTTTCAAATATCAGGGGGAAGAACAATGACCTCAACCTTGAATTCCAGTACGTGATCGTTTAAGTAAGGGCACCGGTACTCATAATCCTCATACTCCTCGTCAAGCCACTCAACCGATACGTCAATATGTCACACATGAGTATATGAATCAGCGCATCAAGGAGTTGATCGAAGCACAAGTTATGGGCACTACAGACGACCTTACCAAGTTACAAGAGAGTCTAATTGCCAAATTGCTATTCGATATGGAAATACCGAAAGGTTTCCATACCCTAAAAATTTGTAAATACAAGGGCGCTGATCAAAAGGAGCACATTCAACAATACCGTGATTCATTAGGGTTGTATTCCAATCTCAACCACATCCTCTACCATTTGTTCACAATAAGTCTACAGGAAGAACCGTTCCAGTGGTTCCACTCTTTACCTGAAATTTCTATACTCACATTCGATCAGCTACAGAAACTATTCATCAAGACGTATGCTCACAACAAAGACAAATAGGAGAATTTATATTCTCTTATTTGTTTTAAACAGCCACACTGAGAGAAGCTCGAGGCTTTTGTAAATAAGTTTTTAGAGCTTGCGCGTAAAGTAGACAATCTCAATCTGAAAATAGCCGTTACTGCTTTCACCAAAGCGCTCTAGCTCTCCTGCAAGACCAAAGAGTACCACATCCTCAACAAACCTGTAACCTCAGAGGATATGATCACCAAGGTCAATGGTTATGTCGACCTGGAAAGGATGATGTTTGAAAAGCATAAATCTGCAAAATCTGTCCTAACTACGAAATGTCCAATTACATATCAAAACATTAGACCAAAGAAGGATCAGGGTGATCAAAGGTACTCCAAGGGAAACATTGGCAACCCTCAGAAAGGCGGTTCACTACCCAAACCTGTCTTCCCAAAGTTAAATATTTGAATCTCCACAATTTTTCTAATTCTCTCCAAGGATAAGCTCTACCGTCCCTCTCAACCATTGGAACCAATCGAGAGTTGCCTGTACTGCATGCATTACAAGGTAAGCCATCATTCTATAGACAACTGTTATGCTTTACAGAGGTTGCTAGAGTTTATTTTCAAGGAGGGACGGATGTTCGAATACATTATCGACCTGGAATCATACAAGGATGGCAGCTAGAAATGGTCCAGGTCGAAGATAAAGTTGAGGAGAAACATCTCTACCATATGTACCACAGCAACATGATCAAAATCCATCAAATCACTAATTTTTGTTGATTCAAGTGCAGGAGACTGTCAGAATACTTAGATTTTACACCTCAATAAATAAGCCAAGCTTCTACCTGAGTCGAGCAATTACCAGCTTGGGATCTCCTTCAAAGATTACGATATTAGTCATGTAAAATTTTAACATCATGATGCATTAGTCATAATGCTCAAGATGAAGAAGTTTATCATGCACACAATGATGATCAATACTAGAAGCGGTATTGAGATTCTCTTTCAGAGCACAATCGACCAAATGGGATTGGCCGATCAAATTATTCCAAGCGACACCAATATCAGTGGATTTAATGCTTTTAAAGAAGTGCGAGTAGGTAAGATCACCTTACCTATTACTGCCAGACCAGCTACCATCGACGTCGTCTTCTACGTCATCAATGCCAAATCTCGTTATCTCAGGATTATGGGCCACTGCTGGATTCACAACATGGAAGCAATCTCTTCTACCTATCATTAAGTACCCCACTTCAAGCACAATGATGGTATCTATGAAATCAAGAGTAGTCAAAATCTTTCTCGAGCTTGTAAAAATACCGTCTCTGCCATTCTAGATACCTCAGATAGATACGCTGCATAACAATTACAGAAAACTGATCACCTTGATGATCAGCCATCAACGGAAGAGCCTACAGAATACGTTAACATTGATAGACCTGACAGAGGTACTTTTATCGGTACCAAGCTGGTCCAGTATGATAAGGATGCTCACATTTGATTCTTACGACTAAATCGAGACATTTTTGCGTAGACTTTTGAAGAGATGCCTGGGGTCGATCCGCCCAAGGCATGTCACAAATTGGCCATCAACATCAATGTCATGGTGATCAAACAAAAGTAATGATGACTATCACCTCACCTTTGAGATGAAGTTAACATGGAGATTGAGAAATTGATCAAAGTAGGATTCATTCGAGAAGCCAAGTATCCTGATTGGATATCCAACATCGTCGTTGTCCCCAAGAAGAATGGAAAAGTCTGAGTTTGTGTAGATTTCACATATCTAAACAAATACACTCCAAAAGATAGTTTCCCTCTTCCCAAAGTCCATCAAATTCTTGATTCTATAGCAGGTCACAAACTTCTATATATGATGGACGCTACATCTGGATACAATCAAATTCCACTCTTGGATAAAGATCAAGAAAAGACCACTTTCATCACTGAAAAAGTGATTTATTGCTACAAAGTCATTCCCTTTGGACTCAAAAATTCAAGCGCGACTTATCAACGGTTGATAACTACTATGTTTAAAGCACATATTGGGAAAATCATAAAAGTCTACATTGATGATCTCTTGTGCAAGAGCATACAGTCATTCAACCACATCACAGATCTCAACATAATATTTAACATTCTTTGATCTTACAAAATGTGACTCAATCCTGATTAGCATCAATTCAGAGTATATTCAGGTCGATTCCTCGATCATCTCATCAGCAAGAAATGAATTGAGGCCGATACAGATCAAATTCAAGTTCTCCTCAACATGACATCTCCAAAGACGACGAAAGATGTACAAAAGCTTGTCGACAAGATTGCCTCTATCAATCAATTTATTTCAAAATCTTCAGTTTACTTTTATTGGCTGTTCCAACTACTCCACAGATATACCAAATGAGGAAAAGTTTAGCCAAATACAAAGATCCTATAGACATCAAAATGCGAGGCAGCTTATTAGGATCTCAAAACCTATTTGGTTAAGTCTCCCATAATGAGCACTACAGTAGATAATGAGGAGCTGATCATCTACCGAGCAGTTATAGATACTTTTATCAGCTCGGTTCTCATTTGACTTGAGGTAAAAATTGAGAAGCCAGTTTACTTCATTAGCAAAACCATCACTCCAGCATAAATGAGGTATTCTAAAATCGATAGACTCCTTCTAACTCTTGTTTATACTTCATAGAAACTTAAGTACTACTTCCAAGCTCATTCAGACAAAGTCATGATAAACTACCCACTTCGGGAAGTTTTATCCAAGAAAGAAAAATCCAGAAGAGTGCTACAGTGGTCAGTTAGTTTGGGAGAACATGATATCAAGTTCAAACAACGTCATTCCGAAAAGGGTCCAGCCGTTGTCAATTTTCTCGCAGATTAGTGGAAGATCCCGAGTTGGAGGAGTACTATCCTGACCTTGTAGAAGAAATTATAGAAGTTCCACTCACCAAAGCATTTAACGAGCGAGCTGAATGGACTACAAGGAAAGGGTGAAGACTTTTTATACATAGTTCAGCAGGATCTACAGGGCCAAGAATAGAAATCGTATTGATTACCCGTTCCAACGACAGAATTGAGAAATTAATCCGCTTGGATTTAAAGACTCTAATAATGTCTCAGAATACAAAACTCTCATTCATGGACTCGGCCTCGCACTTGAGCTCAATGTCCCAGAACTCTTAGTCTACACATATTCTCTACTCATCATCCACCATTACTCAGAGTAATACAAGAAGAATAGCAAGATGATCGAATATGCTGCCTTCGTTGTAGATAGGATGAGCCAGTTTACGAAAGAAACTCTCGATTATCTTCCTCGAGGTAAAAATAGACATGCCGATCGAAGTGATATCAACCCCTAGTATTGATCGCATTTCTGTGTGCACAATCAACACTGGGGGCGATAAAGAAGAGGACGACGATTGGTGAAATCCCATCCTTACTTACCTTGGCACCGACAATGAATGCAAAGGACCCCTTCTAAAATATCCAAAAGAGTGTCGACAGCTGATCGAAAATTTTAAGCGCTACACAAATTAAAGCAGTTTTTATATTATCGTCCAGTCGCGGGGCCTTACCTCAAGTGCCTCTCCAGAAAGAAAGTAGATAAGATGCACCACGATTTACATGAAGGGACTTGTGGCTCCCATGCCGTAGGTCTATTACTCGCTAACAGAGCCATTACACAAGGAGTATTCGGGTCAGGCATGCGCAAGTAAGCAGAAAGTACTCACACAAATGTGATATATGTCAACGACATGGATAAATGATCCACGCCCCTACGCTTGAACTATATTCAAGCAAGGTGTTCTGGCCATTCAAAAGATAGGCATTCGATATTGTCGGGGAATTTCCCAATTCTCCAGGTAACCGCCGAATCCTACTCAAGAAAAGACTTCACGCAAAGAAAAAAGGAAACTGGGTACGAGAGCTTCCTCATGTCTTATGGGCATACTATATCACTCCACATCAATCTACCAGTTGTACCCCATTCATTCTCACATATGTTACCGAAGCCGTCATTCCAACATAATATTATCATCCAGTCATAGATCACGAGCTAACTGACAAAGAAAATGAGTTTGAATTGGCCAGCAACATCAATTGGATTGATGAGACTAGGGAACATGTTATTACCAACCTAGTTCGATATCACCATATGCTGGCTAGTTTGTGCGACAGACGAGTCTAAAGTCGTACTTTCCAAATTGACGATCTTATCCTCAGAGTAATCCCCTAATCCCTCAACGCAGAAAAGAGGCACATGTAGGGAAACTGGCAAAAAATTGGGAGGGTCTATTCCTAATCACTGGTCTCACTGACCTGGGATCATATTTCCTCATAACCGAAAAAGGAGTTTATATCTCAAATCCTTAGAATACTAGGCGACTGCAATGGTACTATCATTAAGTTCTTCATTACTCCACTTCAAATTCTTGCTCTTTCCATTCCAAAAGTGAGATTTCCGTCTCCAAATAATGTACATTCTATTATATTCAATGAAAACTTCTAGGTTTTTTCCTACACAACCCTCTACTTTCGTAGATAATATATAGATTAAAAGCAAAGGTGATACTAGCTTTCAATCGACCTCTATTCCAGTTAAAGCAAAAATAAAACTAGCTTTCAAATCGCACTCTATACATACTTTACGATTAAAATGAAGGTAATACTAGTTTTCAATCAAAGAACTCTACCAGACATAAGATAAATCAAAGGTAAAACTAGCTTTCATCTCTTAATATGGTTACGACAATTATACTCTGTGATTAAAATGAAGGTAATACTAGTTTTCAATAAAAAACTCTACCAAACATAAGATAAAACAAAGGTAAAACTAACTTTCATCTCTCAATATGGCTGTGACAATTATACTCTATAATTAAAATGAAGGTAATACTAGTTTTTAATCAAACAACTCTACAAGACATAAGATAAATCAAAGGTAAAGCTAGTTTTCATCTCTCAATATGGTTGCGACAATTATACTTTTCAATTAAAATGAAGGTAATATTAGTTTTCAATCAAAGAACTCTACCAGATATAAGATAAAGCAAAGGTAAAACTAGTTTTCATCTCTCAATATGGCTGCGATAATTATACTTTGCGATTAAAATGAAGGTAATACTAGTTTTCAATCAAAGAACCCTACCAGACATAAGATAAAGTAAAAATAAACCTAGCTTTCATCTTTCAATATGGCTGCGATAATTATACTTTGTGATTAAAACGAAGGTAATACTAGTATACAATCAAAGAACTCTACCAGACATAAGATAAGGCAACGGTAAAACGAACTTTCAACTATCAATATGTATGCGGCAAATACTTTTTCAGGTTACATATGCAACCACTACAAAAGATTATTTTCTGCCGTTGGGAGGTCAGCTACGTTTTCCCTTATAACAGGAGGACGATCAGCCATAAATTTTTGAGCTTGAGCAGCCACAGTAATCCTGCCTTATTCTACCAGTTCAGCAGGTCAAGAACCTAACTCTATTTCTATAGAGTTTATACAGTTTCCTCGATCTACATCAGCTCTATAAATGTATCCTCTATCTGACAAATAGTCGTGCAAGGTATCAATCTCTAACTTGAGCCTTCTAATCTCTTCAACAAAATAGGCAATAACTGCTATTAACATCTTTGAACGCGATACTTCGGGCATAACAACCCTGCCAAAATTCCCTCTCACTTTCTAAAGACACTCTTACAACTTCTTGTACCATGCTTCATGCCATTCCGAATAACTTTCTGCACGAGATGTAAAATTTATATACTCCCACGCCTATCCATATGTTTTATCTGATTCAGCCTGGTTTATCATCCTCAATTCAGCTACCTAGACATGAAGTTTCTTAAGCTCCCTATCTTTACCTACACTTACCCCAACAGGAGAGTTCTTCAACAACTCATCATTTTTCTTTATCAAAATGTTCTTACCTCAGCATCCAGCTTACTATCGCGCTCCCTTAACCGCTCATTTCCTTTTTGAACGTAACCTTAAGTTTGAGCTACATTTCCCTCCAGCTCTCTAATTCGAGCTGATAGGTTAATCACATCCCCTTGAAAAATTGATACCCTGGCATTACCTTTATTCTTCCTTGAGCGCTCTCCGGCCTCGGTATTTTTGTCGCGTGAATTGGCCTAAGCCAAATCGGTCTTTAATTATGCCACCCTCTCATTTAACTCATCACATTTCCTTTGCACCAACTGGAACTCTATATTTTTAACAGGTAAAGCTGCAGTCAACTGCTCAATCACAATTTTGGAGTTAGATAAGTCATCTCGAGCTTTCATCAACTTATTATCTTTCTCAGTCATTTTGTTCTTCAAGCGCTCCAATTCGATCATGGTATTCACTAAATCAGCTCGAGTCTGCTCTTATTCGTTCATTTTGCTGATAATTTGGTCCTTCAAACTGGCCACAAAATGGCGTAACTCTTTCTCTAAAGTTTTTAACGCCTGTATGCGGTATCGAGCCATGTTAGCCTCCCTACTCTTTACTATTAAGGCATCATTCTAACTTTTGAGTTTCGTTGCCTTTTCTTTCATCTCTGCTTTTGCCTTTTACTAATTTTGGTATCTTTTTCTCTGATCTTCCGAGTGAAGTCATCAACGGTTTGAGTTACCTCAACAAACTTGAAATGTACATTTACATGTTGATCTTCCTTATCTTCATTTGCCTCTCTCATTTTATCAAGCTCTGTCGCAAACTCTTAGTTGCATTGGCGTGTCTCTTCTTCGCTCAAACGAGCTAACTTTAATTTGACTTACATATAATAGATACAATACATCATGTTCGATTCCAGACACTCATTTAATACATACATCTTATTTTTAACGAAATTTCTATTTTCTAACATCTACTATGTGAAACTTCTTCCAAACTTAAGGTCAAAGTATGATCCCAATTTGATGAACAATAACATATACTTCTAATTCCAAGTTTGATATTCTAACTTTTTCAACACTTTGATATTATCTATGCACGATTGAGTACCATTGCCCCTAAACTATTAGCAAGTTTTTGGTGTATCTTTATGCTCTAGTTTTTACTTTATAACTCTAAAGTAATGAAGCATACATGTCAAATATTTCTTGCTCTTTTCTAACCTGCAGCTCCGCTTATGAAGTCAAAGGGACGCTGAGGCATCTTTCTCCTAAGCGAGCTCATTCTCTAATTCTTTTATTCTGAGGCGCATATCCTTACGTTCCTACAAACAATGTTTGCAAACATAACTTAGCCTACAAAAATTTATCCTATAATAATTAATACAGTTACAATTCTCAAACCCCTCATAATCATACAACCAAATATTCAACAAGCCTACTCTATCTTCTCACTCACATTCTTCGGGTTGACATCATCATCCCCTTCGTTCTCTCGCACAGTCTGAGGAGAAACTCCATTCAAACCCCTCACAATGCCAGCTCCATCATCTTCAACCTCCTCATCTTCAACATAGGTATCTTCCATAATATTATTCACCTCAATTTTGGAGTACCCTATTTCCAAAAGGTGCCGCCCGAGTCTATTACGCTGGATTACCATCTCCTCCATATTCTTTCCTGCTTATATTATTAACTTGCTTATTTCTACCTTTTTCCGTAGCTTTTAGATAATCCAGTCGCTTCCCCTCCCTAGCCAAGTCAGTTTTCAAATGATCTACCTTCTTCTTGAGGTCAGCCTTCCCCTTCTTGAGCTCGGCTTGCTCTTCCTCCATCCCGAGGCAGATCCCCATCATTAAATGATCAGCCTACAAAAAACAACACATTCATCGACCACATTTTTTAGCTCAAACTACAAAACATAATTCAGAAGACATTCAAATCATCAAACTTACCATTTTACTCATCTCCTCCTCACTATTGCGAGCAATTAGCCTTGCCATTTCCTCTACCGCTTCAACTCATCTTCCTCGCTAGGTCAATTTTCTGTGACCTTCGCCCCAATCAGTTCAGAAGAAGGATCTGCACTTCTCTTCTTTCCCTCCCCCTCGACCTCACCACTCCCTGTAGCGCTAGAGGTCGAGCCACGCTTCAACATCCTCTTCTTTGGAAAAGACCGAGCTAACATGCTTGATGTAGTAGACTTCAACACATCTGCGTAATCTACTCCATAGGCCTTTGACAAAACCACTCATCTTTCTCCATCAGACCCCCTCTTCTTGTTGCCACCAACGCCTGTCACTAGCCTCGTTGCTTGAGACTTTTGAACTTTCTCGGACCTACTATTAGGTCATTCTTTTCTACTAATGCCGAGTTCTTTTAGTACAGCCTCGAGCTCGGTACCTTCCTGAGCAACAGTGTCTAACAAGAACTTCTTCCTCTTCACCTTCGACGTAGGACCTATCAAACAACAACTCATTATCAATAATAGAACAACATGACACATGTGATTTCAACATTTCAATATTATACGTTATTATACTTACTTTGCTTCACAGTTCTACATAGAAGTTCCATGGGTTCTTCATCATCTCTCTGAAGGCAATCACCCTTCACCCATATCACATTATCATTCAATATTCGACCTACTAAATTCAGATCGAAGAATAGAGGTCGAGTCGTACTCACAAAAAAGTATGTCCCTTCACTTGCAGAATTGTTTTTCACGCCATAAAACTGCAAGACATTTAAAAGAGATATCATTTTCTCAACCTCATCCTCCTCCCACAACTTATTCAAAAATTTACAGACATTTATTACTACCCACATGTTCTTGTTCAACTAAACATGACAAGTCTCAATGATATTCATAATCTCTTTCGTAAGATTGTTAAGGGGCAGACTCAACCCGTACTCCAATTAAGACAGGTAATACAAAAAACCCTCTTCCAAATTGCCCTGGACATTTCCATCATAATACTCCAAGGAGATCAATTCATCTAACCCCCTATGTAGTTTTCCTTCTCTAAATCAGCCAACAAAAAGAAGTGTTTCTCCCTATATCCTACCACACAACTTCTAAACTGTCTACCAGCATGTTCGACAAAATTGCCCCATCTTCCCCCTACAAGAGCTTTGGCTTTACAAAACTCTCTAAACATATTGGAGTTCAGAAGATATGATGCTAATTTTCTAGGAAAATCTAGAAATTGAACAACTTTTACCCCATCCTCTCTCTCGGAGACTACACTTTCAGACTCAGTAGAACGACCAGAGGTCGAAGCCTCCAGAATAGGTGAAGTCTCCATATCTACTACAGCTCTATAATAGATTTGATTCAACACAAAACTCCTTACGATCGACCTACATACAGGTCCAGGTATTCTATCATTATCTTTTACATGTACATCACTTGGATACGTATATCATTCGTATCTCTTTTTACAAATATATCTAACAGATTTTTATAGATTGTTATAAATAGTAATTTTTAGATTTGAATACCACAAAAAGGATTTTCAAAAGAAGCACATTCACAGTACCACAAATCGTCTACTAACCTTCTATGTCGGAATATGAATCTGATACAACACAAAATCCTTCCCTCATAACGCTGCTATATAACCACCTTCATGACTCAGTCTCTATAACTCTCCCTCTTTCTATGATTGTTGATCACTCTCAATTAATTTCTATAAAATTATCTGCTATTTTTTCTCTTTCCTCTTTCAATGCTCTTCAAGTTTTCAAAAGTTGATAAACGTTTGAATAAGGAAGATGAAGTATTATTTATATTTTCTCTCTCTAACTGCTGGCAGTTATTGGGCCACATACAAGTTGCCCTCAGTTTTGGAACAGAGGCATCTCTTCCATAATTAATGTCAGACGTCTTGTACCTTTTCGGTGAAAATACCCTCCCATCATTGCCCCTTACCCTATATTTTAATATATTTTCATCTCTTTTTCACAAATCTTCCTCTAACCTTCCTACACTCATGACGACTCAACACTTACACGCAATTAAACTTTCCCTATAATTACTCCAGAGACAAAATCAAAAGTTGTCTGCTTTTTTTATTTTTACTTCTTCTACTTATAAAAGTGCTAACGTCATTTTTTAAGCCCTCCCAATTCAAAATTTTAAATTCATTTTTTACAACAGTCACAAACAACATTTGTAACAATAAAAGACAAATTAAAACTTCATTCTCATTACATTCATTTAACAGTTATTTAAACTCATGCAATTCACTCTCTAACATATAATTACACCTAAAACATCCTAGATGTCCTGGAGAGCCACACCTGATCAGTTCACCTCCAACAATCCTCACATCTTCAACCTCGATCTCTTCTTCAACAATTAATCTTACAGCCTCTTGTTGAGCTGAAGGTTTCACAATCACTTCCCAAAATAGCTCCTCATAGAAGCGATGTCCTAACTCAAGTTCCCTACCCATCCAATCAAAACTATTAAACTGATACTCAATCATAGGCAGGTCAACATCATATTCTAGCAAGCCAAATATCCATTCCTGCACTTTAGCTATCTTTATAACCAACCGTCTTTCAACGGCATAACGAATTCTCTCAGATCGAGTCTACACCATTTTTATTTTCTTCCACCTATCTAAAGCTTATTTACCAAACTTATATATCTACATCGACCTTAGTTAATTCGGCCTACTCATCTCGAACTTATTTTTTCCAAGTCCAATACTTCAGAGCGACCTCCCAGTGCTCGAATTTCCAATTCCTATATATTTAAAATCTTCTACAGTTATCTATTTCCCCCAATAATTCTAAGTTATTCAGTTCAAAAATAATTTTTTACACATCTGTTATATTAATAATACATCTTTACAGCTCAATTTCTATAATACACTTTGTATGTCAAATCTTATATAATACATTTCATTATCTATTCGTAAATCTTTGAATTATTCATAGCTCGATTTCAATCACAAGAGTTATTCTATATATTAAAACAGATTTGAATAATCAAATTTTATTAAGCTCGAATATAAATTACAGGTACTTTACAGATAATAAATCTTTCAGGTACTTTACAGATAATAAGTCTTTCAGGTACTCCAAAATTATGTACTTTATAAATAATAAGTCTTTCAGGTACTTTACAGATAACAAGTTTTTCAGGTACTCCAAAACAACAAATCCTTTAGTTCATCTGTCTTCAGTGATATTTCACTTCGAAAATCTTCTGAAGCAAAACAGGCATTGGAAAACACTAAAAATCTTCCTTCCCATGAGTTTGATCGAAGTTTAGACATGGAGTCGAGCATCAAATGGAAACTATGGAAGATAGGAAGTTCATGCTTGAACCAACTCTTTAAACAGAAGGTCTTCTCAGAGCCAAGAGTAAATGATGGTACAGAAGCAGACTTCCAATCTCCATCTCCCTTCTCCACTACCATAAATCATCTCCTCTATAAACACCACCATCGAAAAGTTGGTGGTGATAAAGAGGGCCCGATCTTAGAATCCAATCCTACGCAAGACATCGGTAAAAATACCCTGCAGTTATACCGACCCCCGCATCTGTCTCCACAACCTTGTCTTCTGCAAGGATGTAGATACACCTCTAACGTTGCTCACTTGTCAAGACAACTTAATGAAATCTCCACATACAGTAAAAATCTTTTTTAGCTTTAGCCGCTTCTTCTTCTTACATACCCTGATACGTTGGTAGAATGGGAATGGGGGTGGGTATCTCCAAGGACTGATCACCAAAATATTTGAACTTAAACTTTTACATCTTAACAGAAGTACACTCTTCAGGTCTTCACCATTGTCAATCTAGACTACCAGAGAATTTTGTAACAAATAGCATACTTTGCCTCAACCCTCGGTGCAGGTACTATTTATATAACCCTAATATTTAATGTGCAGGTACGTTTCTCAAACATCATCATTCAAAACAAAAGAAACTTCAAAAATAGAAAAGCATGGGTTGAGCACAATAGAAAAGCATGAACAAGTTAAAAATACTTTGACTCTCACGAACTCAGTAGTTACTCAGTCAAACGCCACTTACCACATTATTCGAAGAACGTGCTTCAACATCATAAAGAACTGCGGACAAGGCCTATATAAAGAAAAAGTTCTAGAAGAGACAAGAACCCAGAAAAATATACGAGAATCACCAAGAAAACTATATTTTCTAAATTCTCAAACACCAAAATTCTTATTTACAAGATCAAGTATTTTTAGTTTGAGAGATTACTTGTAATAAGATATCAGCCTCAAGCAATAAAAGTCATTGTTACTAAAACCCTCAACTCAAGGTCATAATTTTTTACCTATTCAGAGGTTTTCTACGCTAAAGTACCTGTGTCATTTCTTATTTTACATTAGTTTTTATCACTGGAACATTGGTGTAAGACCTAATTCTAAGCCATCTAGAGCTTACAAAATTAGGCCATTACAAGAATTTATTTCTAAGTTGATTAAAAAATGTAAATTAATTATTGCAAATATGCAGAAAGATGGTTCCAAGACTATGGAGTTACAGAAGGAGGTGGATAAGTAAGAAGAAAACATCTAAGATTTGGAGCATGACTTTTACCAGGTAGTATCATCTTATTGGTGAGGTGTACCCAATTCAGGTTTTTCCTAAAAAGATGGCATGTATATTGCTCATACTAAGTTGGGTCAGGTCAAATTGAAAAACAAAAGCTGGCTAGAGTAGTCCGTGGAAAGATTTTCTTAAGCTATTATATCTATTAAGTGGGCAGTGTTTTTTAGTAAAATAAACTTCTTCAATGCTTCTAGCTTATCATTGTGAAACAAAGAATGTACTAACTTCTATCTATTAAGCTTATGTCTTATGCTTTTATCCTAAACTATTTTAGTAATGTTCTTAAGGTCTTCTTTTAATATAGCTTTGTTGTCTTCTTTTAATATAGCTTTGTTATCTTTTAATCTTGCAGCAAGTTGCTGCTGAAGGAGAATAATAAACTCCATAGAGAATTTCTTGCATTAAGGGAAAGCAAGATAATGTTCAGACTCTTACAGCTATCAAAATATATAAAAACATAAAAGCTCAAAGCATGTATGTGATTGTGATAATGTATCTCATGTGGTATTGGCATGTCTGAGTTCTAGAAAAGGTCCAGTGAAATTTGTAATGTAAATGAATCTTCCTAAATAGCAAAGCATAAAGCATAAATTTATATTGTCTTTATTAAGCAACCTTGGCTATCATCATCTTTCTCGACACTCATGTACATAACTAAATCGTAAATTGTATCCTAATACAGAGGAAATGTGCAATATTAAACCGTAAACTGAATCCTAATATGAAGAAAATAATATTCCTAAACCGTAAGTGGCTATCATCATCTTTCTCGACACTCATGTACATAACTAAACCGGAAATTGTATCTTAATACAGAGGAAATGTGCATTACTAAACCGTAAACTGAATCCTAATATGAAAAAAAATAATATTCCTCTCATTGTGGCTTCGTCCGTGCGAGCACGGGCTAATTGCTAATTTTGGCCATCTACATAATCAGAACATAAGATTGTGTATATTGCTCCTATTAAAGCCCTTGCGAAGAAACAATTTCATGATTGGGATGATCAGTTCAAAAAAGGCACAGGGATGAAAGTTGTACAGTCAATGGGGGGAAATAATAACATATTTGAAGTTGCTTGAGAAAGGGCAAGTAATTTTAAGCACTCATGATAAATGGGACGGTCATTCACGACATTGGAAACAATGAAGCATATTCAGCAAGTAAGCCTTACCATGGGTTCAGATGGAGGAGAATCGCAATGATCTCGGAAGACGATGAGAAATTTCTTTAGGTTAGTTGGCCTATTTAATGTATCAGACACATTTCCATTTCTAGAGCAGTTCAACTTGCCCGGTTATGAGAAAGAGTTGAAGGCGACCGCTAGAGAACTAGACTCCATATTTACGGTGTAATTGGAGGAGCATAAGGAGAAGAAACTTCTTTAGTATCCATTGTTCTTCTGCTTACAAAATATTTTCCATCACATTGATTATTCTCTTCCAATTATGGTTCAGCCATTAAAATTTTGTTTGGAATAATGGTATAACTCATTACTCATTAGATTGCTCAACCCAAAAAAACATACAACAAACTCTAGATGCCACTTTCTGCTATAAAAAAAAGTTCTTAAATGTACAACCCTTAAACACTTATACAATCATTAATTTCCAAAACATGTGGAATCTGGTTTGTGTTTTACATTTAGCGAGCTCAATGTCTGTCAAATTTTCAATGTAGTATCCCAGATTTTTATTTTATTTTATTTGGCTATTTATTAATATTATCATTCATGCATCATACCTTATGTATCCTCATACATCACCATTCATCTTGCATTGCATCTCTTTTCTCTTATCAGGACTTGGAGTTCTTCTTTTCTGGGTTTTGGTGGTTTCGGTGGTTGTTGGCGGAGTGGGTGAGTTGTGTCGGGTGCCCGTGTTGGGATAGGTATTGCTGTTCTTGTTGTTGTTGTTGTTGTTGTTGTTGTTGATGATTTTGGCTTGTGTCTCTTGAGTTGTTTATGGCTTGAGGTTGATCTTGTGGATCTAAGAAGACTTGGGAATTTTCCAGCAGTCGTTCGAACGAGTCAACTTGTCGCCTGGAATTTATCCCAAGACTTCATAGTCATTTGAACGACTTTAGGGTCCATTCGCGCAACCCCAGTTCTCGTTCGAATGAGCTATCGAATGAAGTGACATAACCCCTGGTGTCTTGGCCCAAGGAAATGTTTTTGTTCGAACGACCTTTCAAACAGTTGTTTGTTTCTAGGGTTTCTTTCCTTTTTGGCTTTAGTCGTTCGAACGACTTTAGCATCCGTTCGAACGACTATCGTATTCCTATTTTGATTTAGTTTTTCCCCTCTTTTCTTTTTGAGTTGTTCTTTGGAGAGGGTGAGAGCTTAGAGAGAGAGTTTGAAGAGAGATAGTTTAGAAAGAGAGTATAGGGAGATGATTGTCAGCTCCACCTTCCCGATCGTCAGCGCCGCATTTCTGTAAGTTTTCCCCATTTTCTTTTCACCCTAGATCTCTTGATTTCGATTTTGAGGAACTCTAATTGGTGGCTTAGTTTTGATTGTTGGGTTGGGTTTATTGTTAGGATCTAGTATTGATTGTTTGATTGATTGGTGGTTGTTGTGATTGCTTGATTTTTGTAGTTTCTGTGTTCCAGTTGCCGAGGGGCGGTATTAGGGTCTGGAGTGCGGATTATAGTTTTGTCGGGATTCGAGCATTATATTAGGCGAGTGTCCCTTCATTGCTAAATTTTTATGCTAGTTTAACTTGTGTTAGTTAGAGCATGCATTTGGTATTGAGGTGTTTGTGATTGGTTTTAAACTATATTGTTATGTCCGTTGTAGTTGTTGTTTCAGTGTTGCCGTTTCCTATGGTTAGGCATGTAGGGTGTGACCCTTTTGTCTTTAGGAAGTTGTGCATTTGCAGGGTATTGTCGTGGGTGGTCCTTGTCTGTTGTGTTCCAGTCTTGTAGAGACTGATGATCGTTGGATGTTGTGACTGGGTATATTAGTCACTGTTTAAATCTGCGTTAGGATTATTTACCATCCTCTGAGGCAGGTGGTTATCCTATGTGTGTTGGCCGGGTTTGGCGGCTGTGGTATTCTAATCCTTAGGATCTGGTTTTAGTGTGGGTTTCTTTTATTCTTTTAGCTTAACGGGACTGGATACATAAACTAACTCTACGTCGGCAGACCCTCGATAGGTTACCAGGATTCCTACATCGGGTTGAAATAGTTAGGTGATTCTTTGGCGATAGGTACTATCATATCTATTACCCATCCGAGAGTGTGGGATGGTACGAGACAGTCCTCAGGAACTGGGCTTCATCTTCCGTGAGGTTGAAATTCCATGGAATAAGTGAAATAGAGTTCAGACGTTGGCTCCATGGGTTGCAAAGCCTAGAACACTCTGATCAAGTGATAATATCTTTTAGACTGGTCGAGCTTGGAAAAGAAATCGTACCATGTATCCAATTGAGGTCTCGTTAAGGTTATTATGCATTAGCGGCTGATCAACCCAATACATTGATTTAAAGGCACTAGTTCTTGATTTTACAGCATCATAAACATTCATGATCAGGATAATTCTAGAATCATCTCACGCCATATCATATCAGCACATCGTCACTTTATCGCATTACTTCATACGTACATGTATCTCTGTTCCTTTTCACTCACCCACTAATTACTCCTTTCTGCACTCATATGTATCACTACATTATAATACTCCTTATCTCATTCACCTCTCATCTTTCTCTGCACCTGTTATATTAGTAGGTTGTTTAGCCTTGTTAGGCATTAGTGAGCCATGGTTTTGTTCACTCTCACTTTGTTCCCCCCTTTCAGAGGCGGAGTAGTTGCAGGGTTTAGCTAAGGGTTTCAGCTATTGGTTTTGGTGTTGCAGTTGTTGTTCCTGCTTCGATTTTAGTATTTTCTTGTATGATCTCAGCTCTTGACGTTGTTTTGTATTCGAGACATTGTATTTACGTTTTCTGTTATGTACATGTATCTTTTGCGTCTGCTTTATTCTTTTACTCTGATGGTATTGTTATAGTCAATGACTGAGCCTGAACTTGTTTATGGCTCGGCTGTTTGTGGGGGGAAATTGGTGGAATTCCCCGACCTGCGCAACCCGAATAATAGTAATTGGTCTAGCTACCGATTATTATATTTTGGGGCATGATATTCAATGCAACATTACCAAGGTGCAAGGAGTTTGAAAGTTTGAGTTGGACTTTTCTCTAATGAGTAGTTGCTATTGGGCTTTATTATGTTCACATTTTCTAAAGAGCCCACTCAAAAGAGTATAGAGACACAACTCTTCGATAAAACAGAATTCATTGAAAAAATACAACTCTTAAGAACAAATCTATAAAACCTTTCCCCTGAAATAGATTAATTTCTCTGCTTCTTTCTCCATCTTCTCTCATCAACTAAAATTTTGAACTCAAGTTGTAAAGATTTAACACCAGTGCCAATCTCTCGAAGGTAATCTAAACTTCTCTCTATCCCTCTCTCTTTCTCTGCTCTATAAAATACCTTAAATTATGATTGTAGACATTATGTATTGGGAGTTGTTTCGGTTGAATTAATTCTTACTAATTGATCTCCATTCTTGGGTTATCTGATAATCCCCATTAGATGTTACATGCTTTGCTGCTTAATTAACATTGCAGAACTTCTTAAGATTGGTTTTATTATATGAACAACGGCTAAAGTAAATGCTCATGTTGGATGCAAATTAGAAAATAGCTAATATATGATCAGTAAATGGTTGAAGATTGATGATGGGAACATCATAACCTGAGAGTTGCTTCTGTTGAATTGATTCTTACTAATTGATCTTCATTCTTAAGTTATCTAATAATCACCATCAGATGTTACATACTTTGTTGCTTAATTATCATTGCTAAACTTCTTAAGATTGGTTTTATTATAATAGATAACACCAAATCCAAACTTGAATTGTATCTATGGATAATGAAACCTCGGTTTGTTACTAATCAACTTATCTTTTTATGATGTAGGAACTTCGAGTTTTTTGTGTGGATTTAAACGTTTTTCCAGTATTGGAAGATCGTCATGGAAAACATCATTATTTTCCAAAGTAGAAAAAAAGTATTTCAAAGTTCTTATCACTATAGACGTTAAAATATGTCTTTCATTAACATGATAAATAGTAATAAATAACTAAAAATATAAGAATCTTTTAAAGAACAGACTAAAGTCTATACATTCTCTCTTTCTCATATGTAATAATTCCATTTTCCGTTATTATTGCGTGATAGCCAATCCCTTAAGTAAAAGAATTATATATTCTTCTTCTTTTTTCAGGTTAATGAAAATATTGAAACAAGAACTTACAACAAGATTGATCAAATCAATCACACAAAAGAACACTGGAAGATTAAAGTTAGAATTTCAAGATTACGGAAAGCTTTTGACTTTAACGACAAAACTATAATCAATCGTATCGAAATGTTGTTAATCGATGAGAATGTAATATCCTTTCTTTAACTTGGATGAAAAAATTACAAATTACTGTGTATGCTAATACTAATGTAATAACTTTTTAATTGTAGGGAGACCAAATACATGTTATTCATAAGAACTTAATTACTTCTTATGATAACATATTACAAGAAGGGAGTATTTATTTTATCGATAGGTTCTCCGTTGATTATCCCCAAGAAATTTATCATCCATATAATAGTACTTACAAAATTACTTTAAAGTGGGATACAAAGATAGAGTTTCTTGAAGGCGACAATCACAACATACCCCGATATAAATTCATGTTCGTGAATCTTAATGATATACCATCAAGGCATAGCCAAAATAGCCATTTGACATGTGGCTTACTTTTGATATATAAGTTGTTGGGTTTTTTTTTGTCACATCATCCTAATATTATTATTCTTCTAAAATTAACATTTTAAACTTAATGCATATGTTATTGGGGATCTTCATACACTCTCAGAAATCAAAGAATATACTAAATATGATGGCATAAGCTTTAGGTTAAGGGATTTAACGATTCATGATCAAAAGTTAGTTTTACTATATATCCAAAACTATTTTAGAGCATAAATATCTGAATAACCAAGTATTAAACACTAGCACATGCCTTTGATTTCAAAGGATGCGTCATAAAGATAATATTATGGAAAAATATTGCAAATCAAGTTCCGAATGATATCTCTATGGATAAAGAGTTTCATTATTTAATGATCGTTACTTCTATAGTTGTAAAAGAATTTAAAGGTACTTTATTTTCATGCTGCAATCTTTCAATTCTTCAATTTATCTCTCTATTTCTTACTACAAGATATAAGTTTATTTAAATTCATTCTTTTATCAGGCCTATAACTTATCATCAACAATGGCTACTAAAATTTACGTTAATCTCGATGTTCCCGAAATACTAAATTTCAAAGAAAGGTATTCAAAAAACAAAATTTGTACTTATATATTATATATCATACTCTTTAGTCAGATCTAATTTGTATATTTATAAACATGTTTCTCTTAGCATTGGGAGTCTAATAAAGGGACCTGTTGTGAACATTACAAATAGTTCAATTAATTATTCTTCAATAAATAAACTAATGTACAAGGTTATAAAAACTATATCATAAATTAAGAACATCGTTGCTGAATTGGAAACAAAGGTAACTATTTTATAGAAGTTTATGTTTTATAATAATATATTTTTTTAGCTTTTCTAAACTACTAATTTTATTATATAGGCTATCATTTATTGCTGTAAGGCAATAGTAGGAAAAGTTTTTAATGATATGTCATGCTACTATCTCAGCTGTGACAATTACAAAAAGAAGGTCATCAATGATAATTCAAATTACTGGTGTAAAACATGTAATTTCAAAATTTCGATTCCTACACCTAGGTAATATTTGAAATTTTTATTTTTATTTTGAAATGAAATTGTAAACGGTTAATTTTTCTTTCTTTCTATAGGTACTGTTTGAGACAAAAAATCGAAGATGATACCGGATACATCAACATAGTCGCATTTGACAATGAAACCGAAATTTTGGCAAAAACAACAGTAAAGGTGTTTTACGAATTGTATAACAAGGTATGTAATCAATACTTAGTATTTATTATTAAATACAAAAAAATCACACTTTTTTGGAAAAAACAATTATGTAAAATATCGAACATGAAAAGGCGTAATCTATTTTGGATAAGATGCTCGGAACGAAGTTGATTTTTGAAGTAAAGCATAACCAATCTAATATCAACAATGCATATAGCTCATACACACTATCAAGAATATTTCCTATAGATGATGACAACAAGATGCATGAACCTTCTTTGTTGGATGAGGTAATTATCATAATTATACTATAAACTAATTCATTAAAAAAATTATTTTTATTCTTAATGTATTAAAGTGAAGATACTATTATTCAAATTCTTCCATAATAGGTGACAAATGAAGATACAAGTTTTACTATCATAAAAGGAAAAGATACAAAAATTCAAATATCAAATTGGGACGAGGAAATAACCAAAAGTTACACAAAGAAGAGAAAACATATAAAATTGATATGTGAGGTATATTTCTAATTTTCTTACTTCATATAGTAACTAATTAGGTCTAAATTATTCTTTTATTTTTATCACAGGACAATGACGATAGAAATGAAGGAAGCCCAACCTGACTATAAATTTTTTTACATTAATTTAATTTGGCAAACTTTATTAGAGAATACATATTCATTTTATATTTGTTAACTTTTTCTTGTAATAACTATAGCTATTTTAAATTAGTTGTGTATAAGAAAAATAAATCTATGTAGTTCTATTAGAATTGAAGTTATTTTGTAGATTTTATTACCAATTGTCATTCACTTTCATTTCTTTTAATTTTCAAATGGTAATTCTGACGGTCATATCTCCTTTTGTAGGGTTTGGTTTTCTAGATTTACTTATCTTTGATTGAAAAGGTGAATAATTTTTTGGGTAAAGAAATGATATGATTTTACTAAATATAAAATAAGGAGTTTAGATGGAAATTAAGAACGTTCCGTGGACAGATACTTATATATCAAATCATAGCATTTAATTGGTTTTTTTTATCTCTAAATGTTAACTCTTCAAATGATCATTGCACATATCAAAGAGCAGTGATGGGTTTCTTATCACCTATTGAAAATTACCTTCCATGCTACTTTCAAATGTGTTCCATAATGTGAATGTAATGAAAATTTTAATTTGGGAAAAGTATTTAATATAAGTGTTAAAGTAACTACTTTAATGCTTGAAGGATATGAAAAGATGAACTAGTAATAATTTCCTCATACTTTACTTTTCCTTTCTCTATGTACGTATTGCACACACTGTATTGATCTTAATTGGTTTTGCAGGTTGCTGCTGAAGGTGAATAATAAATTCTATGGAGAATTCCCTGTATTAAGGGAAAGCAAGATAATGTTCAGACTCTTAGAGCTACCAAAATAGATAAAAACATTAGTCTGGTTTGCAATTTAGAATAGTTGATCCTCATGCGATTCTCATGGAGCAGAAGAAGTTTATGATACTTAAAACAGATAACACCACGATGAATGAAGCCAAATCAAGTAAGTAAAATTATAACTAAAATTTTGTATTATAAGTAGATGCAAATAGCTTTTGTGTACCTTAAAAGTAGATACAATAACTTTTGTGTATCCTACTTTTAACTAATGGAAGGGTTGGTAGTAGAAAAAAATATAAATCCTAAAGTACTGCGAGCCGAAAAAATTCAAAAGTAACCATTTTTAATGGCGATTGCATTACCAACTGCATTCCCAACACTCAATTTTGTTAAATCCTTTCGAGATGGAGAAATTAATTACTCCATTTACATGTAAAACATCTTAATATTAACCCTGTAAATTTGTTTTGAGTAAATAGAAATTACTTCTGAACAGATTTTGTTTTAAAACAAAAAGTATTTAATCTTTACCCCCATTTGTAATAGACAATTCATTGTTTCTTATAAGTTTTTATATCTTATATTTTGTGTTTGTTTATTTATTGGTAATGTGTTTCTAAAGATTTGATTTTTACACACCCCATTTGATAAATTTGTTGGTTTTGATTGAACTTTGATTGTTGAAGCTTTTGGGTGTTGAAGTTAGAGATTCAGCTATTTAGGATCACTCCAAACTCTACTTAACAATGAGGGTAGGCCTTATGGTTACTTATCAAAAACGAGTAAACTATTCATATAATAACACCCTACATTGACACCATTGGATACACTGGGGTTAAACACCTTGCATAGCTCCAATGATACCCTTAACCATAAAATTGATGAATAGGCTTACTAAAATCTGGGGTTAAAAAAATCTGCAGTGGTATTTCTTTTGCAAGGCCAAAGCATGGGTTGGGCAGCCCCAGAACATGATATATTAAAGTATAAAAGATATTACATCCTAACAAACTTCTTGCCCTTAGCATCCTCCTCTACTTTAACACGCAGGTCCGAGGCATAGGAGTTAATACGATTTTACCAAAAGAAATGCCTATAGAAGCAAGATAGTCAGCGAAACAGCTAGTCATGCACAAATAAATGCACAATACTAAAATACTTAAAGAACCCAATCACGCTTCTGATGCTAAGAATAATATAGTGCCATCTCCATGGGGGCTCTTTGTTATGCTTAATGAATTCAACATTTGCCTTGGAATCCACACAGACAATCATGATTTTAAAATCGTGGGTAATGGCATGTCTCAGCCCACACTCGATGGCCTGCATTTTCATGGACTATAAAGATAGCTAGGGTATAGCAACCATCATGGCTGAAGTTACAATCACCCTGGGAGTCCCTTTTTTTTCCTACCCCCCTCCCGAGTCACTTAAAGAGCCATCATTATTGATCTTCCATGTGTTAGCAGGTGGGAGAATCCAACTACAAAGATTAGGCTGAAGGATACCATATAGAAGGTGCATTGATCAGGAATCACAAAAATCTCTTCTGGAAGGGCTATCTACAACTTCAAGGACCTTTATCTAAACTCTAGCTTTCGTGTCTTGAACGATGATCTTACACTACCTCCTTAGTCTCTGGTTCATTCCTAAAGATTTAGAGATGAAGGAACAAAATACACTGTGAGGCTATTTTAACTTCAATCTTCGAGAAACCAGCCAACCAATTGACTTCATTAAGAAACCCATTAACTTACCTCACATAATTTTATCTGTACAAGATAGCCTGCCAAATTGATCTTGCACAGTTGCACTCCATCATAAGATATTCAATGCTCTCATTTTAGGCTTGATAGAACACAGAAGAAGAATTTAATGGAACATACCTCTTATAGAGCCAATCTAAAGTAGCAAGGTTAGCTAAAATAGTTTGGCACTCGGTGAAATTTTGTTAAGGGATAGAGCTAACACACCAGCTGATCTTAGTCCACTTCAAAAGAGTTATTTTAGTTCTTAAACTTTCATAGGCAGAAGCCACTAAAAACTTTTCATCTTCTTTGGCAAGCCCCAAATGAATCTTGGGGAAGTTCTAAAATTCTATCTCGGCAAGGTAAACTGATTGATAAAGTAATTTTCTATTATTCATTTTTTGATATTTTTCAATTATGTTCCTTAAATCTTTCCCTTAAACTAAGGTTATTTTTCTATATAATCTACCAGCAAATTGATGTTAAATCTATATCTCAAATGGCAAACAGAGAATTAGCATGGGTCTATGAAGTGTGATATCGGCGCTCCTGATCATGCTTATTCTAAACTCACAATGGAAAATGATCATGGGTCTCGGAGAACTGGAGTTAATGTTCAAACAAGACGATGTGCTTTATCCAATTATAAGTATGTCGTATGGATACATGTTACTTTTACACTGCTTTCAAAATCATGTATATACTCTAAGTCCAAATGCACTAAATTGGAAAGTTCATGGATACCAATGGAAACTGATTATGTAGATGACAATGGAAAGTAATTTTAGAAACAATATAATTTGAAACTAAGTTGCTCCAATGCTGATATATTAAATCTTAAACTTCATCTAGCTTTTACACTTCATATGTAAAAGGTTTATAGTATTTATGGCCATTTATGAATTTTACTTCACGTGTATAGAAACTTTTCTGAAATAAAGTAACCATATACCATATATTGAACATTGCATATACATAATCCGTACTTTTTGACTGTTGGCATAATTATTCAATTGGATGGTGACATTTCATAGTTGTTAAGGATGGTATTCAAAGACTTCCAATCCTTCTTCAAAGAATAACATTTAGGATTCATAAGTTGAGATTACTTTGAAACATACTCTAATAGTAACATCAATCACCCTTCAAGGTTCTTAGATAAAAATAATTTAAAAAAATCAGTTTTTTCAGAAGTAAAATTGAACTTATATTTTATTTAAGATTACTTCTACACAAATACTCTTTCCAAATAACCTTTACTCCATGCTCTCATATGGTAGCTGGAAGATTCGTAAACGCATACTCGACAAATGACTGGACACTTGGAGTTACATTTCGTGCAAGGTACACATGATTTATGTAGGTCTATTGTGCTTACCTAACTTTTAATTCCCATCATCAATCTTCTACCATTTACTGATCATAGATTAGTTATTTTCCAATTTGCGTCCAACATGGGCATTTACTTTGGCCATCTCCTAAAAATGGACTTTGAGAAGTTACTTGATCTTAGAGTTTCACAGTGTTTATGCAAAACATTGTTGAGTGAAGAATTTCAATGAATTATAGTCCTTTTGTTAGGGCTTAAAAGTTAAAAGCTATCGCACCATATTCACTTATTTTACTTTTGGTTTCATTTTATGTCTTATTAGAGCCAAACCCGCAATTCAACCTAAATATATCTAAACATCCCCATATAACAGTATCTAATCATATATAAAGCGATTTATGACTGGCAATCTACTTTCTCAAGGATTAGCAAGAATCCAACCTGTAGATGTTCCTAGGATTTAGAATGTACTACATCTAACCCCTTTAATACTCCTTGATATTCCTTGCTGTCTGGATTATACCTGAAGTGTCGAGCTAAATAAAATATGTGTTTTTATCATCTTCTTTTCCAGGTAGATGTAACAGAGTTTATTAAAGGTCATTCATCTTACCTTTGAGCTACTGAGCAGATTTTGGAACAGCTTGAACTGGATTCGTACCATCCAGTTTTTAAGACCCTGCCTGACAAACCCCAATAAGAATCAGGAAACCTAAATATAAAATAAGAAGTTTAGATAGAAATTGAGAACGTTCTGTGGACAGATACTTATATATATCAAATCAGAGCATTTAATTGGTTTTTCTTAATCTCTGAATGTCAACTCTTCAAACGACCATTACATATATGATAACTATTAATTCGTTTATTGCATTATGAAGATTTAATGAATTTCTAATAGCACCTAAATAACAAAAAATAGAATTTTATGTGCATCAAAATTTATGTTTGGTACCGAAAGCTTTTATATTTTTTTTAAGTTTATAGAGATTTTACTAAAGAGTGCTAAAATGAATGCTAGAATGCAACTATGAATCAAGAATTCAAAGTGGTATTTATAGGTTTTCATTGTTGTGAGCAAGTATATGCATTGTTCTGTAATTAATTATTAATAATTTTTATTAAGGATCCAAACACATTTCATCTATATCGAATAGAGATATAAATAAGATAGCAAACATCTTTTATCTTTTGCATTCTATGTTTTGCATTGAACAAGTACCTTAAATAGATGAATAGTTGATTTTTTCAATTTATTTTAAGAAATAAATGTCAAATCTCCTATTAACTCTTCATCGTTCAGGATTAGAATAAACTATGAAATTACTTTTACTTTACTCAATCATTCTCTTATTCCATCCTTATCAACTGTATTTACTATGGACTTCAGGAACATTTAGTTATAATAGATGCCTAAACGTTTGCCTAATTAACAAATATTTTGAAAATAATAACAAATAAATAAAACGCCAGGATATAATTACTCCTCTTTAAATATAAATTAATAAATTAGTTATGGTGAATAAAAAGGGTTAGTTGGGCTCAGCTGCAAGGTTTAACTTCTTAAGCGCGACTACAAGAAACAAACTGTTGTAGACCTCGGAAATTCATTTCTATCATTTTCCAAAGCGATAACTTTGCAGGAATACGAGCATGCGTCAACATACTTGGCTTTAAAGTATGTAACAATACGAAACTATACCAATGTTCGTATAATATGGCTTCAAAGACATATATTAGGTATTTTATTAACAATTACGACAATTTTTTGACGACCAAAATTTATAAATCTTCAAGAATAAAGCAAAATACATGGCCAAAAATATTGCATGAAGAATCGATACTCAAGTTAAGTAATTACTCTCGCAAAATTATAATTTAAGTATTTCTACATCATTTTACTTATGTGGATGTATATAAGTTTTTTTGACTACAGAGGATAATCAGCTAAGTGGTAGTTAGATCCCCTAAAATTTATCCCTTCCTAAATTATCTTAAAACAGTTACAACAACTGAATAGGTACCTTTATTTACATCTCCCCCTAAATCTTCTCACACTCTTCAGTCTTCATCTTTAAACGTAAAACAACAGATTGAACCAAACAATGCGTCTTTTCCAGATAGTTTTTTAAAACATCTATAAATTGATCCAATCAGGGCAACAATGTCTCATTCGATTTTAAAAATCCATCTTTTTTCTTCTTCATAGACCTCAAAATCATCATGTGGTTTTGAGTATTCTTCATAATCGAATCACAAATTAGTCAACAAACACCAATTGCAGAAGAATCAATTGTGAAGGTAATATATTCCCCCACCCCTCTCTCTCTCTCTCTCTCATTTCCCCATCTATCATTAATTATGAGATAAAGCTTCAATGATTTCCTTTTTAATTAAAATTTTCATTTCCTTGCAGTTTTGGTAGTATGGCTTCATTACTTTCGGATAGACGGGTGGGGATAATTGAAATTACTAGGGAGTCTTCGGATGTACGAGCTGCAAGAATCTAAGATGTGAATTGTTTTGTTAATCTCCGCATTACTAATGTTTTGCAGATGATTCATGAAATAAACGATGGTGACCTACAAATAAACATTAGCGTGCAAAGGCCGTCAATCATTAGGATGAGTCTGCCTGATTTTCTTGATTTTTTTACAGCCCCACAACGTTGGAAAATTATCAATGACCTCGAAAGACAGACGGCTGCTATGGATATCGATATTGGCGATAATTTTTTGCAAGTTCATGAAAATCGATTTTTTAGTTATGCACTACATACTGTTAGGGATGCACAGGACATGGAGATTGATGAAGTTGTTATTGTTGTTGCAATAAAAATATTAACAACAATAAAACCTAATCACAATGTCAACTTTATTTTGTCCCCGATTACGACATTAGAGGAGCCTCAACGATTCTCAGGCTATAACAATGAAACAAATCATATCTCATCACAAGATATATTGGAAGACCCACCAAGTGATAATGATAGTGAACCAATGGAAGAATTTGATAATGAAGAAAATGCTGATGAACCGGTGCAATTTTTTTATTACTACTATCCTGCAAGTAAAGCCGTAGTCGAACAACTAGTAACAAAAGTTATTGGTGAAGGCAATGAAGCTGGGAATGTTAAATGCTCAATTTGCTTGAAGATACTTAGAAATGCAGAAGTCACTGAAATGTCATGCAAACATGAATATCATAGTATATGCTTAAGAGATTGGTTATCCACAAGAAACACATGCCCAATATGTAGGCATGCTTTACCAGTTGATTAAGTATAGTAATGTATAAACTTAAGTGATACCAATGATCTTCTGTTATTTATTACAAACTCTTCCAAGATAATATTATTTCTCTTATATATACCAGATGTTGTCCACTATAACATGGATGGAGTTACTCAAGTTTGATTTGATTCATGTATACATCATACTGTCACAGGTTGAGTTTAGTTAGTATTTTTACTATTTCACAAATTTTGGAGTTCATTACTCGGTGTCTAAGTAATTGTTATTATGTCAAATATTGGATAAAAGTTAGCAATTGCTTTTGTTTTTTTGAATTCTGTTAATTGTGATTTTAAGTAAATATGGTATTCGTGTATGTGCAAACTATCCAAGGTTATTTTCTATAACTTCTAGCAGATAGTATCTATTCAATGATATAATTCTTTATCGGAAAATTCAAGAAAAGGAACGATGATTATCACGTTAAGAATGTAATAAAATGTTGCCTGGATAGAAACTAACTAAACTGTCAGCTGCTTTATTAGTCTCCTTGTAAACATGGTATATATCAAAGTTGTGAAGTTTTATAATCATAGTTTAATCCTGCTCATAGTGTATCTCATCTTCCAAGGAGGGATAATGTAATTCCTAATCAAGGGCATAACTAAAATAGAGTCTGAGACAATCTTGATTCTTCTGAAATTGTTTTGAATGAAGCAGCTCAAGGCCATGTTCAATCCAGAACTCATGTATAAAAGCAGAAGTAGGTTTTGTCCCCCTAAGTCAGCTACTGACATAATGCAGACATAGTCCCTTCTAATACCATTTAACCATGTGAGATTGCTACTACGAGAGTAGAAGAAGCTAATACTTGATACTCTATTTTATATAATTTATAAAATTCTGAAGCAGGGCATGTTTGAAGTATCCCATTGCACTTCTCTTCGATGCTTACGAATGCAACCATATAAATCAACCCCTGTCATGAATTCTTCTTTAGAATATTAGAAGACACTAGACCAAACCTGTTCATATGATCCCCAACCGAATTTCAATCATCAAATGCTACCTTCATCCTCACTTTCATAATGTTTCCCATCTGTTGCTAGCAATATATATGCACGTGATCTTTAACAAGAGGGTCGTTCAAATCTTTCTACAGCCTTTTTATAGTTTAATACACCACAGATAAAAAGTCCATATTGTGAAATTTGTAATAAACTCCCTTCAATCGTTTGATTAACTAAAAGAAAAAGGAAACTATATACTATGGCTGAAGGATCAAAAAATGGCAATGGAAATTGGCAACAAATACCAAATATTGGATTAATGTTTTGGTAGAAACGAATTACTTAAAAGTGAACAATATAATATGAAAGACACACAAATATACATCTTCGAGTCAAAAAAATTCATATTGTTGAGATAAAAGGTAGCTTAAGGTTATGAAGATCCATTTGATGCCGATAGTTAGTAATCTGCATCGATTTTTAACAGTTTAAGCTTCCTCTTGCATATTTTCAATGGACTAATTTTGTCTAATTTACGGCAGACATTTAATGACATCTTCATTTTATATCTTTTATTTGTGTGTTCCAACAGTATGAATTAGCTAATAATAGAGTAGGGAAAATCTTGGCTGTCAAATTTGACCCTTAAAACCTTAAATTTAGCCTCAATATATATTTATCCCTATTTTTTAATGTTATTCTGAAGTCCCTTCATTTAAACCCTAAATTGAGCTCCAAAATCTAAATAATGGATCAGTGTTTGTATGGAGCTCATGAACCAAATGTGGTTAAAGTAAATAAGAAGTCAAAAGAGGATATAGTTGTACGATATAGTTGTACCATAAACACCAAAGGATATAAAACCAACTTGCACATATACATAAGATATCAGAGAAAGAAATTGTCACGCCCCAAAATCCAGTAATCGGTAGCTTGACCAATTACTAGATTTGAAGCAGTGCAGGTTGGGAAATCCACATATTCGTCCCACGAACAACCGAGCCGCAGACGAATTTTGGCCCAGTCATTCATAATAGTATCACAACAGAGTAATAAGAAAACAGAAACAGCGGAAGATTAAGATAACAATTATCTAAACATGAGATTCTAGAAACCTCTACGCAGCAAGCCCAAAAGTAACAACTAGAGAATGAGCCTCCAGCTCAGCTCCCCAAAGATCACCGCAACGACAACTAAAACCTGAAACAACCTGCCACTAAAAGGAGGATGCGAGAGTGAGCAAATAACGAACTCACTAACTCCCAAGAATAGCTAAACGATTATACTAACCAATGTGATGGGGATAAGTAGTAATAATAGTGGGATATAATAATATCTAACGATAAACAATGTATATGAAATCTATATACATATAGTATAACTAATAGGTATACGTATGTATACTAATTCTAATAAATATATCTATAAATATACCTCGTGCAAAGGAATGTTAATCTATACTCCAGTCATAAGGACCACTAACTAAACTTTAATCACCACCGTGGCTCTCAGCGCTACGCGCAACTAATCTATTTTAGAGATACAATCACACGCAAGGGTAAACAACCCTCGGCTCACAGTAATCCAACAGGGTTACCCAAACCCTAACAAGGTACAACCCCGAAGCTATCACAAGCTGAGCGAGATCGCCCACAACCAGATACCGGCCTAAAGCTCACAACAGCCAGCCAGATTAGTTAACCTAATAAATTATATTATATACAAAAGAGGGAGGAATAGATGCAGGGTGGAGAGGAATATGAGGAACTAGGATAATCCTATAATTATCCCAATGCAATGATATGTTATGCTGATAATATGATATAATTAGAAAATCTTATGATCATCCAAAGTGCAGAAGATTCTATATTAAACATAATGCAAAAGGGTTAAGGATTTCCATCAGAAGAACCTACAATAAGGAAGTATGCAGAGATGCAATGATATGCTTAATGAAGATGATGATAATGATGTTATGATGCAGAATGGTTTATGATAAAGTGGGATAGTCCCATACCTATCCCAATGCTGAATGATTTAGCGATGTCAACCCAAAGGGCTATCCCTCAAGACTAAAGTGGGCTGACAACTGCTGAAAAAGGATTTACCTTACCGGATATTGTTGGATACAAGGGTACGATATACTACACTAGCTCGACCACACTAAAAGATATAAACATAGGTATTTCAACCTCGCCTGAGGAGTCTGGGCACCAGGAACTAGCATCCAACCATAACTTCACTCGCAGGAGAAGACTGGGCACCAGGAAATAGTATCCAACCATGTCTCTCTTCGTAAGACGAGACTGGGCACCAGGAAAACTAATCCAACCATATCTGTACCTCTAAAACTTTAACCTGATCCAGGGATCCTATCAATCTATCAGGGGCCAACAGATGCGGAGTTGTTTATGTATCCAATCGCAGTAAGATAAGGAGAGAATATATTATCTATGAATGTGAGCATGATCCTTGAGACTGAAACACAACTGCTGTTAACACAGCCAACACACAATAGGATAACCACCTGCCTGAGAGCGTGGCAACCAAAACTAACACAGATGCCCTCCTGTGACTCAGTTGCACCATCTAAACCTAGATGAAATAGCAATTTAACCGTCACGACATCTAAACAACATCAGTCTCTAAGATTCATTAAAGAAATATGATTACCATCAAGTGCAACAGTACTCTAGCTGTCAACACAGACTAGTATTCATGGGGTGACCTATAAGAGTCCAACAAGTAGTCAATAATTCCTAATAACAGAATTGCCCCACAATCCTCCTAATCATGTACATAAGTTTCCAACACGGATGTACAGGAACCGGATTCAACAGGAGGTTTCAGCCGCATTCTAACATCTCGGGTGACGTACAACTTCATAAACCACCTGGCTCAGCCACGGATCTCACTGAGCCATGCTGTCTCACTGCATCCTAGATGACGGAAGGGAACACAGCCCTAACAGCCTCATCCCAGGGAAAGAAGGCTTACGAGTAAGCTCTAATAGCTCTAAGAATCATGAGGACAATAAGTGTCACAACACGATAAGCAAATAATCCTAAGGCAAACTATCGAAAGCTCAACATCCACAACCAACCACCAAGGACAAGCCATCTGCTCACCATCAACGACTAACAGTCCAGGAGATACCACACTCCCACATGAAATCCAACATTCCAAACAACCACCAATCACAATGACAGCGCTCAAGGACCAGGCCTCGAGAATACAGAGTACACCTAGACTAGTCCTAAGACTAATCAAAACAATAGCAGGTAAGGGGACAAGCTCCGAATCGAAGACCATGTCTTACTAAAGCTATATCGCCCTAAGACTACCCTGGAACCAAATCCAGCAACCTAAACTAACCAAGATGTTATACTATAGGGTAAGAACTATAATCTCTGAACTACACTATCTCAGAGAAATGGCGGCTAACCACATGCCGACCATAAGTCTCTACTATTTGCCAAACCTAGTTACTAATGTCCTGAAACAAGCTGGGCACCCTAATAACTAACCAACAATACCACACTCTATATATTATATATATAAATATAAATATAGCGACGCTGAGGCATCGCAACATACAGAGAAATGCATTTTTTCTCAACCTCAGCGAAGAAAGGATCCGCAATAACCACCCTCAATGAAATCGGTCTAAGAGGAATCTCAGGAGTCATCGTCACATCGACGATAACAGAGAATAACCTCCTCTGACCAAACATAACTTACATGTTCTATCAAGTAACTAAACTTATAACTAACTCATGTTTTACTAACTTATCAAACCCTTAACTACTCTAGTCTGAGGTATGCCAAACGGATAACCCGTGAATGTGTCATAAGCAATTAACCCATATACTAACATAATCAGGGTAATAAACATGATAAAATATGTGATACAATAACTCACAAATCAATATAATGGTCTAGTTATTAAGGAAAATAAAACCCGCCTGACGATATGCTCGGAACGACAATCTCGGCGAAACTGCCCATACAGCACCCCAACGGAAATGTGCTCGCGAATCGACTTCCGGAACTCCAAATCAATCACGGAAAGAACCAGGAACACCACCACATCAGCCACTATCAAGGCCCGGAGCCCAAACACAATTCCAACAAAGGATTCCCACTCAAATTCGAAATCAAAACAACACCAAATCTGAATTCAGTAACAAAACAACATCTAAACCCACAGTTCACCACGCTACGCTGCGCTACTTCGATCACCCATAATCACATGAAGATATGCCACTCTAACTCCGCCAAATCAGCTGCCCAACAATCACGAACCCGGTGTTCAAAGGGCGTTAAAACAGTCCTAACCCTTCCTCCAGAATAACAGTAACTACGGCAGTAATTTCGTTAGCAAAGTTTGCTAAATATTCACGAAAAAAATCAGCAACTAGGTGAAGCAAACATCTGAACCAAAACGGCAACAACCACCGGTTCAGGCAGCCCCCACCGAAGCAACATCAAAACCCAATGATCGACCACCGAACGCCCAAATCCCTCAATCAAACACAACCCCTAAATTAACCCAACACCTGCAAACAAACATTACAAAATCCAATCACCAGCAATGCCCATTTGGCCAAACCCCAAACACCATAATTATAAACCCTATAATCAGTCCATCAATGACCCAAACTAACACCGGAATCAAATCTAAATTTAGGAAGAAGGAACGGCTGTAACCGGCGAGGGAACGACGTCAAATTGGTGAATCGACAATGGAAACGCAACCCTCTCTTTCTCTCTCTAGAACAGCAAATCTCACCCTCTGAAGAACTCAAACCAGGGTATAGGGGATGATAACTCAAGCTCCAAACAAACCAAAAGTGATGGAAGAGAAGTATTGAAGGGAGGAGAAGGGTTTCCAAAGTTTGGGTTTTACTTGAGGAAGAAGGGTCGGTTAGAGGGAAAGAGTTGGAGTTGGTTTGGAGAGAAAAATGATTTGTAAATGAAATGAAGTGTTTATATAGGGGAAGCCAACACTCATCTCGAGGTAAAATCCAACGCTCGAGAATGGCTCAAAAGACCCAACTTGGTCGTCTGAACGTACTAAATGTTCGAACAAAAACAGAGGAAAAATCATAACAGAAATATGCCCGAACATAAATAAGTCCAAAAATTAACAGTTGGCAAAAGGAATCCATCCAATGGAAAAATAAAGGAATTTATCAGTGGAAAACCACATAAATCCAAGGCTAACCAACGATTCCCCGAAATCACATCCACATCACCACACCACCATAAAATACTACTATAAACCTAATAAAGGTTTCCCAAGGTATAAACACCACCTCCACCGCCTCACGGCCACCAAAACGCCTAAACCCCCGAAAATGAATCTTTGCTCGGAAAACTCCAAAAACCTATCGGCCAATCCAACGGCTTACCGGAACCATACCAAACCTCAAACACATCGAACAAACATCACCACTAACCCATCTAGGGGTTCCCAAGGCCACAACGCCACCTCCTCCTCCGAATAACCACCGTACCACTGAAACTACATAAAATGAATCTAACATACAAAACCTGTCGAAAGGAATAAATGGATGCATAACGAATAACAATATATGAATAATAGTAACATTACTTAATAATAAACAACAACAAAAATTTCCCTGAAATTCTGGGACATTACAGAAATTAGCAGTCATAAATAAACTTAAAATTTTCTCACCCAAGTCATACACCAAATTCCAAAACAAAAAGAATCCCGACAAAAAAGGGTTAAGGATACAACATATCTGTCTCAGCTCCACACTTTCACATAAATCTTGCCTTCAGCATCTTCATTAGCCATCTCTTACAATACCTGAGAGAATTCTTCAAAGGTGAGATTTGTTGGGTGTGAACTCGAATGTGAAGAATGGAATTGTCAAAGACTGAAATTGTTAAAGTCGTTCAAATTAAAATATAAGTCGTTCGAACGAGCTTGAAAGGCGTTTGTACGAGAACTCAGTTTTTTTGCGTTTTGGAACTTTGTTCGTCAAAGTCGTTTGAACAAGCTTGGATGTCGTTAGAACGAGTTGTCATGATTCTAGGGCTGGAGACCAATTATCGTAAAGTCGTTTGAACGAGCTTGGAGTCGTTCGAACAAACTTTGCGTAGGTTTGTCTTGAATATTATTCCGAGACATTGAGATTTCCTCGAGATCTGTACGACTTGTATTTTAGTTCTCTGGTATATAAAAGGGACTTAGGTTATTTTGTTAGTCTATCCTTTTGTGTGAGTTTAATTCTAGAGAGACCTAGAATTTGAGAGACTCCATTAAAGCTTGAGAAGCTTGAGAGATCGTGTGTAAGTTGTTTGATCATAATGGATTAATCTCAGGGAGTGGTTTTTTATATGTAAGAGTTTTCTACTTCCCACCTCTGGGTAAATCATTGTGTTATAATTTAGTTTAATTTATTAATTGGCATTTTCATTTATCGTTCTTGGGGCGAGGGATTGGGATTAGCTTCCATGATTCCTAACAGTATCCAATAGTAGTGAGTAACTTAACAACATCTGCCATGACATCACAAATAAAAGAGAATATGACGTAGTTATATGATTAATTATAATTTCACAAGGGCTTGATAACTGGGGCTTACTTAACATGAATCCAATAATTTTTAGTGTAAGGACGGCTCCCATTCGGCCTCCTTAATAATCTTTAGAATCTCTTCAGCAACTATTTTGCTCCCCTCTGAAGAAAAGTAAAGACCATCCCTGATAATAAATAAATAAATAAATAACCTAGAAATAAACTCATTCCACACATCTAACATATTCCTTTTAGAATAAAATATATACTAGTAATACCCGTGGCTCGCCACGGCAAAAACAAAAAATAATAATAAATTATAAAGTAGAACTCTTCAATATTTTTTATTCTGAGTCATAATCAAAAACAAAAAAAATAAGAAACTCAAACACCATTGTGTAATGTAATATAGATTAGTCTTTAGTTCTTTCATTAATGTATTTACATACCTCTAGGTAAAGTAAAAATACAGTACATGGAGAAATCCAAGAAAAAAGTAAACTACTCAAGAAACAGACGATTAATAATTATTAGAACAATGGTTCTGATAATTTTTAGAACAATGGTTCTGATATTCATTGTAAAGTGATCAATGATTTATGCAATTATTTACTTACAAAAAACATGAATTTAACATTATTTCTAAGAGGCCTTTGATCAAATAAAAGCCACAATTTGAAATAAGAATAGCATTTCTAGAACAGTGGTCTGAAAGCACTAACCTTTATCAATCCGAACCACCAGCATAACCTGCAGGTAAGTAGATTTCTCCTCCAACTTCACCATATTGTTCCTCATTCACAGTTTTCTTAGCAGGTAAAAACTCTTTACTCATTGCATCAATTCCCTGTTGAACAACTTCCTCGATACTGCCATAACAGTGTTCCTCGTCATACTTTCATGCATCTTCAGTAATCTTCACAAAATAGAACTTGGGTCCACACATAGAGCAGAAATGTGCTACTTTCACACCAGTAATTGGAAGAAAGTATTAAGAGTAAATCGTGCGTAGATTTAAATTAAACATAGTAAAAATACTGTAAAAGGAAATCATATATAAATGGAAATAATAATGACTTATCAATGAGTCTTGGTCTAAACACTTAAATGAAAAGAAGCCTTTTGTATTAATACATTAGGAATTATAAAACATAAAAAATAAATCTAAGTCTATTCGATTATTCATCAAATCTTGAAGACCACTTTAATCCATTCTGGTTGAAAATTGAGTAAGCAATAAGTCCTAATGTCCATTCTGAAGTAGCTACCAGGCTTAAAATTATTGTGGTAAAGCTCGACCCATTTATGTCTAAGTTAAAAAAAATCATTGAGAAATTATGAGGTGAAATGTAAAATTGTTATGTAATAAATTATGTAAAAGTTTCTTACCGGTTCCATATTCAATATTTCTCTCAACTGTGCCAATTTGTGCTCTACTCGAAACAAATCTCGTAAATCTGGAAAATCCTATAGCAAGTAGTAGATATATAAATTAGCAGCATAAAAAATATTAGAAAAATAAGATTTACGAAAGAAAGTAAGGGCTACATACTTCAATTACAATAAGACTTCAGGGTAAACAATGTTAGTTGTACAACGCAAAGCATTTAGAGGTAATAGTGTAGTGATTATGTTTGCTGAAGTACATCTCGACATTGCTACATATAGTTCTCCATGAGAGAAAACTTCTATCCGCAGATTTATCCCCACATATTTGACCGATTGTCCTTGTGATTTATTAATTGTCATTGCATATGCTACCCGTATAGAGAACTGTCGCCGCGTCATTTCAAAAGGCATTTCTCTCATTGACGGTGTCAAAGAAATCCTTAGAATAAAGACCAAATTTCCAGAATGATCACCGGTCAAGATCTTTGCCTCAATTATGCGTGTCACACATCGGATTACCATTAGTCGAGTTCCATTGCATAGTCCATCTTTTGGAGCAAGATTTCAAAGTTACATTATCGGACATCCAATTTTCAGTTTTAGCTTGAACGGTAGCAAACCCGGAGGGTCGAGACTATTCAGGTACTCACTTGGGTAACAATTATTATACATACGATCTGCAGACTCATCTTCCTCAATTTTATCTGCTGCCAAATAAACTATTGATTCTCCCGGAAAAAGGCTTAAAGCCTCGTCTTTAATCAAGCTAACATCGTCGTTTCTTGCAGATAAGATTGTTCTATCTGTTATAAAACCTTGCTCTCTTTTGCAAGAAATATTCAAGTTCGAGTAGACAGAGAGTATTAGGTTTTGAACAATTGTACAATTTTGACTTGTTGAAGGCAATTGAATTGTTTTTTTGGGGTTGCTTTCGATCTAATAATTGTTGAAATAACAATGTAGAAATTAAGATGTTAACATTCTGATTGAATACGTTAGAAATAACTGTAAAAATAATTTAGCAAAATAGTTACCTCCATCAAATAATCTGCGAACCGTGCATTATCAGGGTTTGCATGATCCAAACGCATATTATCCACCAATGACAGAACACGTACATGTCTCCATAGGGATGATTGTCTTAACGATACTGCAACAATTTATTCACGTGCACCTTTGGGTATAACTAGCAGTATTTGACGAAAATCTCCTCCAAGGACAACTGTAATTCCACCAAATGGTCTACTGTCGTCACGAATGTCTCGTAATGTCCGCTCAATTGCCTTAACATAGTGTTTACATCGGTACCTCATCCCATATAATAAGTTTAGTTTCTCTAAACAACTCTGCATGAATATATTACTTAGTAAATCCACACTTTGAGTTATCCAACACATTTAATGGGATTTTGAATCTTGAATGTGTAGTTCTTCCTCCATCAAGAAGCAATGATGCAATCCCCGAGTTGGCAACCATAATAACGATATCCCCCTCCCTTCGGCAAGTAGCAGCAATAGTATTGTAAACAAATGTTTTACCAGTACCGGCTGCTCCATTCAAGAAGAAAAACTGCCCCCAATTATTAGCCACAGAATCTATAACGGCATTATAAATTTGCGCTTAAGCACTATTCAACCGACTCACATTAGCCACAACATATATAAATTGTGTGTCATATTGGAATTGTAATTGTTCCATTATAAGTCTATTCCCATTTACGGAACGCCAATTTCCTACTGGTAATGGCATTGGGGGAAAATCATGTAGAGTTTTACCCAATTCGAATAACAATTCATCCAATAGATATAAACCATAATCTTTGACATGATCCTCGGTCGGATTTTGAATGTTTAACTGGGTACGAAGTTTGTAAGCGAGGTCATTACAAATGTTTACCCAGAACTTATTTCATAACTCTTTTGGGTGTATTGGATTACATTCTAATAAAATAATACTGAACAATCTTCTCAACTGATATCTGGTTTTCATCACGGTTGCTTCTTCTAAAAAATCAACCCATTCTTTATCATCTTCCAGAAGTCTCATGGCAGCACATGCTACTTTAAATGTGTCATACAAAAGGCCATTGTGCGTACGCAAATATTAAAAAGATGTTGGACCTTTCACTACAGTTAGAAGTAAACGTAAGTAACATCTCTCTCCAGAGTTTGGGCTTGCATAATATATTCAGCCAAAAGAAAATTTATGTTGCTATACTCTCTTTGTCCAAATGTTTCTACCATCAGTACCACGCCAAACATAATGTTGAGGGAATTGTTGGTATGTAAACGCTTGTGCTTCCACATTTTTAGCACAGTATTCAAAAAAGGCAGTTAAAGATGTTTTTTCCATTAATTGCTCGAGCACGAATAAATGTCATGGTGTCGCTTGTGTTGAAAACAACGTGATGCATTTCAGGTAAGTGTAAAGCAAGTCGTACGATACTTGGTTTTTCATGGTGAAGATTAAAACTGAAAAGACGCCAAGCTCCTTCTGGTGGTCCAATATATCGAGAATCGAGATATTGTTGTATTTCATCCCAAGCAATGACCATAGTTGCTCGATCATGGCCCTTATAAATATACTTATGAATGTATTTTACACATTGAAGACCCGCACAAATTTCGATATTGATGTGACAGACAAATAATTCAAACAGGTAAGGGTTATATGGCACAACATCCCTGTTATCAACTATTTTCCCTTTAACGATGTAAGTTTTATCAGGTGCTGGTCGTCGTCTGTAAACAGGATAACCATCTGGACCCATGGCTGTTTCTTCAGCATATTGTCTATGATATCGCTTTGTGCAGTTGCCACTATCCATACATGGGGCGTTCATGTTTGTAAGCCCGCACGGTCCATGAATCATACATTTCATTACTGTTCTAAAGAGAGCGGGATGTTATTTTTCATCAAGAATTTTGGTGCTTACGATTTTATCAACCTGTGATATTGTTCGTATTTTATCCTCACGACTTAGGAAGAACAATGCATGCATATGCGGTAAACCACGCTTTTAAAATTCAAGTGCCCACACATGTGCAACATATGTTCCAAAAATGTGATTATTATCAACTTCCTTTAACAAAGCTTTCATCTTTAGCTCAAACACGCGGGCTACTAAATCCGGTCGATCATAGACTGACTGATTAGGTAGGAGTGCATTGTTAATCTCAGGCCATTTTGGATTAGCTGTCATTGTAAGAAAGATATTTAGATGATTATTGAAACGTGTGATCGCTAACGAATCTTGATAAATTTCATACATACTCCTTACACTTCCAGTATGTGAAGAAGGTAAAATAACACGTTGTCTAATTTGATTAGGATTCAAATCAGCTGTCATAATATCTCTCAAACCACCATATAATTCGGACTGAAGATTGTTTTGGTTTAACCTGACATATCTTAATCGATTTTGCTCAGTCGAGGCCCATGCATCTACTATAAATTGTTAAAATAATTTTGATCCTCGCAAGATTGGTGAATATTCTGTTGTACGTTGAAATAGACGATAACAATAGTATTCCCATTGAGAAAGTTTTTTAGTTGAATACCATGCATTAACTACAGCGTTCCAATGCTTTAAGTATACTGGCCAGCCTAGTTGTCCAGTAGGAAAAAGAAGAACATAATGCATGGGAAGGTATGCAGGATGACATTCACCAATTTGCATTAACCCTTGATTTGCCTTACGATATACAATGATATCTCTTACGCTATTGATTTCTGACCCATCTTCAGGTAGTATAACTAGAATCCCATATGTTGATGGTAAATTGTATCTACGATGATCTGTCGAAATACTGTAATAAAGGTATGCTGGCATATTGAAATTTTCATTATCGCCTGTAGCGTCTTCTAATACCTCATATGATGACAATAAAATTCACTGAATGGGATACATCAGACCAATGCATCTTGGATAACTTTTAGCACATTTCTATCTAGGTGTGGGTTCCTTTTATGACGGGTATTAAGAGATGCACCAGGGCTGTAGATGTATAATTGTGCATAAGAAGCTTCTTGTTCCTCATTTAGAACCAATGCACCTATTCGATGGTGTAACTCACCGTGGATAACAAAAGAAGTTGGACCTCACCCAGAGTTACTCGATTATCCATATGAACCCCAAGACTTGTAAATGCATTTACTGCATTATATTATCGCATATACCTTTGAAATGACCTTGAATGCGGACCGTTACCATCATATAATTCCTAAAATTCATTAGGCAATGCGTCAAGATTTGGGACCTTAATTTCACCTTGTAGGCAACATTGACCAAATAGTGGTTTGATGATTGAAGATTTTGATAGTTGCTCGTCCTTCCAATGAAGTGTAGAGCAATGTGTACATAGAATATCCATTTGGCCAAGGAAATGACGTCCTAATTGCACTCCCTCGTCATTACCGTTAATATTATCTTCATCCACTTCACTAACGTTATCATTACCTTCGTCATCAATGTTACATTCATCATCAATTTCTATTGGATTATAATAAACGGCTTCTACGTCATGATGAACACTACATTTGAAAATTTGAGATTAATTAGTATTGTTGTTTATATTGAAATTGTTTATATTAAAATCTTGGAAATAAGTAATTTAGTATGCACTTACATATTTGCTTGAGCCGACGAAGACTCTCCAATTTCAAATGTACTTGAAGGAAAATTAGGCGTGATGCGCATGATTGGATACGATATGTTGGGCGAATGCATTGTACAAGGTTGTTCTTCTAAAATAGTGATGTTGTCAGGTAGTAAAGTGGATGACTCTTTTCAAATGGTATGAGGAGGTTGTAAAGATACCCAATTAAATTCTGGATGTAAGTTTGGAAAAATACAATCTGATGAATGATTCGTAACCGCGGGATCTAACAACTAGTAATTTGTCACTGTTTCTCTCTGTTGCCGCTCATGTTCTCTTCTGACACATTGTGTAATAGACCAATTAGAAAGTTGTCATTCAATTGGAGGAAGACTCAGAGATCCTTCAATAAGGGTTGTGAAGATACCCAATTAAATTCTTCAGCTAAGTTTCGAGATGTTGGAGCTAAGCTACAGTTTGTAACTCCTTGGTCGAATAGTTGAGGAACTGTTGTAACTTCCCTTAGCTACCTCTCACGTTCTCTTTCAAAACGTTGTGCAACCGATTGTTTAGATAGTTGTTGTTACGCTGGTTGTTGACAATTTGTAGGTTTACTTAGTTGCCTATCGCATTTTCTTTTTCTTCTACCACGTTGAGCTAACGTTCTTCTTGAAAGGGCATTATCAGTTGAAGGAGTAAGGAGACTTGGCGACATAATATCATTGGTTGTATACACCCTATTTGACGATGTATAATCATTTGAAGGTGTTGACCGTATCACCATTTTACCGGCAGGAGGAATATGTGGTGATTCCTATTTAGTAATTTTAAGGAGTATTGGGTTATATTGTTAAACGTTAAAATTTAAAGTGTTTTAATAGATTTAAAACTATAATTAATCAAATATGGAAAAGCATAGACTGTAATTTTAAGTAACTAAAATTATGAGCTAACAATGAAAACAATGATGAAATAAATAGCCAATTGCGAAAGATGGAAATATAGGCTAATCACAATTTAGAGAAATGAAGCTAAGTACATTGACTAATAATGTAATGTGACTAACCTCAGGAGTATCCATTATGAAGAGTAGCTGCTTCAACCCTTTGACGGTATAGTGAAAGAAACTTTCTGTAAATTCAACGAAACTTCCATTATTAAGAGAATAAAGAATCATTTTTTGTAAACGATTTCTTCGTATTGTTTCTCTCTTTCTCCAAAAACAATTAACAAAAAAAAATGTTATTCATAACCAATGCTCCAAAACTTTTCTATAGTCTATTTAACCTAACCCATGAATGAGCTAACGACGGATGCGCTAACTATACAGTCCATTGTTCAGGATCATTTATATACTATAAAAAAGATCCTACAAACCCACAATATTGTGCAGCTCACACCAAAACTGAGGTTTATCCTCGGTTAAGGTAGGTCTGTAAGATCATAAGAGAAGTATATAAATGTGGGGACATGATATTCATAGGGAGCAAGAAAAGTAGATCTCTATATGGATTTGTTTTAAGGACCCTTCACATGAAATAACACATAATTATCATCTATTCATGGGAAGCAAGAAAAGGAAAAAACAGGTACTTCCCCCTGTCTATGAGACTAATTTTGTTGAAGGCACCTCCCCAAGGAAAATTTTACTTTTATCCATACTAATTTACTGCCCTGAAACTGCTTGATAATGCCGGAGTAACTGCTTCAACTTTTTGAGGCATCTGGTATTACTATCTGTAAATAGAAAAATGCCATCTGCAAAGAACAAATGAGTAGGGCCAGTAATTTATTTGATGGATACCATAGGCACAATTTCTTTTGTTGGCTGAGCTTACTGATGTTGATCCTTAGATTATCTTATGCTATTGCAAACAGAAGTGGGGATAATGGATCACCTTGTTTCAAACCCCTTTTAACTTTAAAATATCTTAAAGAACTCCCATTTATTGATATTAGGATCATACCGCTTCCAATCAGAGTTTTAATCCAGTTGCAGTATTGATCACAAAAGCCAAAAGCTTTTAGATTATAAATAAAAAATTCCAAGCTCATTGTATCATAAGCCTGAAAAATATCCATCTTTAGAGCAATATTCCCTCCTGGCCTTTTGCTCTTCATCTTATTGATCAGTTCAGAAGCCATACATATATTGTTTAAGATACTTCTGTCTTTTATAAAAGCATTTTCGTTGTTGGAGACAACCCTTGCAGCAATTGCTAAAGTTCTTGCAGCTTGGATTTTAGTGATGAGTTTAAAGATAAAGTTACCTAGACATATGGACCTGTAGTGTTGAATGGATTCTGGATAATTGATCTTGGGCAGGAGCACAATCAAGTTAGAATTAAAAGAGACATGTAACTGACCTTCCAAAAAGAAAGAAGCGATACCTAAGCATACATTATCTCCAATAAGGTACCAGAAGTGCCTAAAGAAGGATCCTGAAAAGCCATCAGGCCCTAGTGCGCTTTCCCCATCCAAGTCAAAAACTGTACATTTAATTTCTTTATTGCTTGGTATCTCACTGAGGGCATTGGTTTCTTCTGTATTTACCATCATACTAATACCAGAAAATAGATCAGAGTTCCAACTCACCGCCTGAAAGTCAATTTTTTTACTGAAGTAATCTATTACATGGTTTTTGATCTAATCTTGGTCTTTAATAATGTGGCCTCCATCTGTCTTGAGTTCATAAATTAGTGTATCTTCTCTCTTTCCTAAAATCAGCAATGGCCCTTTATCCTTATTATTAGCTTTTTCCCGCGAACCTTGTCTACAAATGTTATTTGCGCCACATGATCTCCATTGTTGTTCAATTCTAGACTAGGGATTTTACTCTGAATATCAGATTGATGATCAATAACCTACGCCTCACTTAATTATGACTTTATTGGTTTCGGACCATCCTTTCTCAGATCTGATTATAGGTTGGATGCTAATTTTTCAATCAAACATTCTTATCGAGACCACCACCATACCTACGTAGGCCATTTGTACACAGAGCTCAGTTACCTTCCTTTTTATCCCCTACTATGGTTGATGCCATTACTTCTAATACAACAACTACTACTACTATGGGTAATGTTTCTAATCCAATGTTAACCAGCAATTACAGACTACCTTCTCAATTAGGCCTCCCTAAACAATCACAAAACCTACTAAAATATGCAAAACCCAACTATCATATTTCAGTATCTTTTACAATATACTCCTCCTAAGTACCCACTAAACAATGTACCCTTACATGTGTTTGGCGCTACAAATCCGTCTAACAATTCACATCTTAAGTTGGGAGCATTTGAAGAACTGGGCAACATGAGTACTGATCTAGGAGGCCTACAAAGTATAGTAACTTTTGATTCTAGGAAAATCAATAATTAGGGAGAAGGTACTGATAATGGCCTCGATCAGGGTCAGTTGAGGTCTTACGGTAATTTACAGTGTGGGACTAATTGCAAGATGAATTTTTTTACCCCCCCACAACCGATTTTCAAGCTGATAAAGGGTCGGAGAATGTTACGTCCAGAGGGGAAGGTATAGTATGGCAGACCACATTATGAAACTTTTTATAATTGATTCATAAAAATTGAACACTTAAGTCATGCACAACATAAGACGTGCTCAGAGTATTAATATCAGGAAGTCGACGATGGAACATTGAGAGGCTCATAGATGACAACATTTACAGCATTGATCAGTTCATAAGCAGAGCTGCACACCTAGTCGTTTCTAACGTAGACATAATAAAATAATCGACATATTCCCTTTAGAATAAAATATATATAACACCATCAAACTCATTAAAATAGACGACACTATATATTTGATTATCATGACACTCTATTAAAGCATTTAAGTTGTTGAACAAGTTTACAAAGTGCTATGTAATTCCTAGCCGCACAAAAGCATGTAAAGACTTCTTGGATGTACTTTTAAAAATGCGATGATGAAAATAGTTAGATTAATTTCGATAAATTACTCATCAATGTAGTCTTCTTAAGACATAGGCATAAGATTGAAAAATAGGAGTTGCGTGCAGCTGCAATAAATCCGAAATTATGGAGAGTCGCTACAAATGCTCTGACGTTCCCCAGCAAATGGTTGATAAATAAAGTTATTACATAAACAACACACACGTAACGACGTCCAAACTTTCTTCGGTTTTTAAGTTGGCTTCATTCAGATAAAAACGATGACCTTGACGCGGAAAGTTCCGCTCTCCCCCACATGTACTCCTGACGCAGACTCCTCTGGCTTTGCTTACTCTACCCCACTAATCATATCCCTCCACGTGTCCACTCGCCGCTGGTTATCCTCCGTATCCCTCTCTCATTATTCTGAGAAATCTTGAACAACAAACTCCTCCTCGATTTGCGTAACAACAACTACTTTCTCTTTCTAAAAACTACTGCAACAACTACTCTCACTTTTACTGATATGAGCTGCTCTTCAGGTAAACACTACCACTACTACGAGCTCTTCGAAGTCGAAAACTAGGGTTAGGGTTTTATTTCGTCTCTCTCTCTCTTAATTTGGACTGGTTTTGATCTGATTAAGAATTTGTTTTTGATCTTTGCAGGTACGAGAAAGCACGAATTCACTTGAAATTTGAGGTGATTTGGTTTTTTTTTAGTCACATTATGTTGATTGTTTCGAGTTATTCTTCGCCGTCGTCTTCCGTTTGTGTTTCGATCTCGAAAACTAGGGTTTCGAGTGGTGTGAGTAGGTTTTCTTCGGCGAGGATTTGGAGTAATTCATCGACGGTGGTAAAGTATGGAGTAAGATGTTGTTCATGTGTTTCCAAGTCGAGGAAGGTGAAGGTTGGATCGATGGCGGAGTTGGTGGAGGATAAGGAATCGGTTGAGGATAATGTGGTGATTGGTGGGCATTCCAGATGTTTTATTGATGCGGAAAGCGAAGAAGGTTAGTGTTCTTGATTTTTTATTTTTTATTATCAATTATTTAGTTTGAAATTGCACTTATTGTAGTGTTTGCAATCGATGAACTCTTTTTAATTTGGCATAAATTTTAGTGGCAACTGAAACTAGAATAAATTACTCTTAGATACTAACTCATATTTTGAAGTTGTGCTTAGACGAAAGCACTGTTTAAGCTGTCAAATGATAGTATCACTGATTGAGAAATAGGAATCCAATGACACAATTAAGAAGTAAGAGCTCAAATGTGCAATTGGAAATGTTCATAAGAATTGGTTTACACCAGGGTAACACTAGCATATTATTATAGTATTGGATGTTGGTGACTTAAGGAGTAAGTTGCAGACCTTGCATCTTCAGTACTGGTGGATTTGTAACCCGGATTTAAGATAGGTAATGAGGTTTTAGTGATTTTGGAGGGATTTTGTCCGATTAATGGAGTATGTTAGATGAAAGAATATTGCAGAATATCTCACAAGGACTAATTAGATCAAATGGAAGGTATAGAAGATAAGTAAATAACAAAGAACAATCATGTATTACATTTAAACGATAAATGACAAAGGGAAAAACCATGGGTAAAGGTGGTAGGAGATGTCACTATAAAGAATAATGGAAATTGATTAAACTAGCCCTTTTCTGTCTCCACAATGAACCGGTGTATTTGTATACTCCAAACTCTAATTTGGGATCAATCTATTTAACTCTAGCTCTCATCCCTGGCGAGATTTACTCAATAGCTTCTAAGCTACCTCCAAAGTCGTGGAACCTTGCCTACCATCTATCAAGTTTAATCTTAAAAATATATTCTTTGATATTTCCTGTTGTAATCACAAAAACTTAACTGGTTTTGTCGATTGAAAAAACATGTCCATATAATAACTTTTTTTGTGTGGATAATGATAGAAAAACCTCTACTACAACTAATCCTGTATATTTAGAATGAAAGTTGAAACCAATAATCACTTGATGGCTTACGGCGGCTCTCTTGTCTAGTTCTCATGCTGTGTGGCATGCTCTTGAAAAGCCATATTCAATCTAGAACTCTTTATCTTAATGGAAAAAAGAAAAAAAAATACAAAGCACTAATAGAAGTGACCTGTCTATTTACATTTCATTGATAAATTAGTGATAAAGATGATATCTTAGTTCTTATCTAAATTCTTTAGAAATTGGTAATTAACAATGTCGGCCCTGCTTATGAGGTTATTGTCAGCTGGGCTCAAGTAGTCGACACTACCATTTGATTGGATGAACTTATTTGCGTAGTTTGAGCTTTGAAATACATAACACAACACAACACAACTTAGTGATAACTGAGCCGGTAGCTACGACCTTCTGCAATTTTAGAACTGTACTCAATATTTTCTTGGTCACGGCTGAAACCGTGATTGTAACATAACAAATGACTAAAGGTTCTCTATAACCGTCAACAAGAAATAGGAGGCTAAAACACGGATTCCATTCCACAGGACATGAAATCTTCGCAATTTGGAATCCTTATGACCAGCTTGACTTTTATTTATCTCTTCTTTGACACACATAATGCACTTACAGTTAGTTTCCATTTTATGCTTCTCTTTCCCTTTATCTTAGATAATCTGACGTATTTCACCTTTAAAAGTATGACATATCGCATGATCTGCTTGTTGTATTACTATTATGATGTTGAAATATGGAAGAATATAATTTCTATGTTAACACACTTTGGCATGTATATTTATTGAAATTATCGTGTAACCTTAATAGATTGAACACCACCTGAAGATTGGGGGACAATAATATATTGTACATCTGAAGAAAATTAGGGGACAATGTGCCAACTTAATTTGTATGATGAGCTATATCTCATTCTTAGTTTATTTTAAATTTATTCGTAGTCCCTTAATATGGCTTGCTCAATGTCATGATCATAAAAAATTGGAAGTTACACAAAATGCTTGCTTTCTTCCCCTAAGATTTGTATTGTTGCAGAGCTGCTATCTGGTGTTAGAAAAGAAACAAAAGCTGGAAGGTTGCCATCAAATGTTGCTGCTGGTCTGGAGGAACTATACAAGAATTATCGAAGTGCAGTAAAAACCAATCCCTGAATCTTTTCTTAAATTAAACTTTCCCTTGCATGTCGTTATTCGATACTGAATTATCTATCAGCTTAAAGTATGTATGCACTCATTGCTCAGAGAAGTGCTCTCTGGTCTAAAAGTGCAAAGTCTTGTTTCTTTGAGATAATTAAGTGAAAAGATAATAATGGAGGAGTAATGTTAATTTCTGTCATGTTATCTATTTGTCCAATAAAAAACTAAACTAAATTCCTATTTGTATTATATTATAAAGCTGATGAAATAAAAGGAACTTCTAGAAACATCCCCAGTACACCACTCAAAGCTTGAACATGCAGCTCACAATCCATGGCATTAACCTTGGTTGCATAGTAGTCCACATGCTATTTATGATTTGTTTTCTTACGACATTACTGATGCTCTTTGATGCCGACCAAAAATAGTTTGAGGATGAACTACCTCCACTGTAGATTAGCTAAAGATGGATCCTTGCTATCTACGTATTAAAAGAGACACAATAAGGCTTTGTTTGATAAAAATATATTTCAGATATTCGATATTTCAGATATCTTGATATTTGAAAAATCAAATATCTCATATATATGTTTTTTGTTTGACAGCCGAATATTAAAAACAAATATTCTAAAATTTTGTGTTTGGCTAATATATTTGACATCTCTTCTCATTTTAACAATTATTAATGTATAAACTATGTAACATTCAAATATTGAAATAGACAAAACAACCAAAAACTCATTTATTAATCTTTCAATAAATAGGCAACTAATATCGAAATAAACTTGAATAGATCCGAAAAATAAAGTGCTACGTTCCTACAAATAGTACGAACATCTTATTCAGCCTAATACGAAATACTTTAAATCAATGTAAAACTACTGGATATTTTTCATCTCATATTGCAAATAGTCATTCTTTGAATCTTGAGACACAGCAAGAAAACCTCGGGCAGCACCGTCATTGTCGCGATAGTAAAATAGGGCCTTCATTAGATCGTCTTTCGACAAAGTTGGGATTTCTTTCAACTTTTTTTCAACACAGCCAAATCAGGTTGTCTTACATTTCCTGCAAGTTTGTCAGCTGCAAGCGCTAATTTTTCTATAACTCCCTCTCTATCTAAACTGTCACGACGAACTCTATTCTTTTTAGGAGCCAAAGCACTAGTAGGAGCAGAGGCACCAAGAGTTGTTGAAGATGAAACACGATTCGGGGTTCTCTCGTCAATAGTGGAATAAACAGACTCGACTCCTTCATTATCGACTTCAAAACCTGATATAACAAACTTATAAAGCGTAGTTGTATGTACTAAATATTTCTAAAAATAAAATAATATTATTACCTTCTTGTGGGATGTTTGTTTCATCATTTCCTGTGCCAGCTTCTGCACCTGTCGCATAATCTTTTTCGACTAAAATGCCCAAGTTTCGATAATACGAGATTGTTTTTATCCCGGTAGTTCTTCAACGATGGATCTCTCTAACAAATAATATGGGTAAGAACGTAATAACTTATATTATTAAAGAAAAAATTATTCTATCACCAAAATATATACCTCAATAAATTCTTTCTAGACCATCTCCTCAGCCGTTACCAACTGAGTTTCTTCATTCCACCCAAAGCCACTCGATTCAACAACTTTTTTGACGAGAAGGTGATTTGTCTTTAATATCTTCCACCGAGTTTTGCATTGCTCAGCAGTAACATCTAGATTCGCTTCCCTTTTCAAGTTAAAAGAAGCTTTGTTATATGCCATCAAGCTCCAACCGCTCGTAGTTTTTTGGCCGTGTTGCCTGTGTTCCAATAATGTATTGATAAAGATAGTATCCATTTTCTCGTCCCATCTCAAATAAACCCTCCCAGATGTTGATGCCATTCTTAACTGTAGGTTTCCATTAATTTATTAAATCTACTGAGAAGTATAAAACAGTGATTTCTACTTCACACCATGAAGATAAAAAGTCTTACTTCACCTAGTAACCAAATAATCCTCAAAAATACGTGTTAAAGAGACTTGGTGTACCATCTGGTGCCTCAAGAAAACGTCTTTATCAAGTCACAAGGGCAAGAAGCCGGAAAATTGGAAGGTAAAACGCTAACAGGTGGACTTAAAGCTCTGCCTCTAAGCTGAGATTTCAAATGCAGAAGTACAGCAACATGCAAATTAACAAGTACAACCATATATATGAAACACAATACGGTCACATATTTTATTTTTATTTTTTTGCAGAAAGAACTCAATCATCATATTAAAAGGATCTTCAATATGAGGTTTACTTAATCAACTGTTACAATCTAGATCTCATATCACACCCAGCCCAACCATAATCTTCCCTCATGGTCCATGCTAGTTTTTTTTTAATCACAGTATTATGCTCTCTTGAGTAATCTAATTATGTTCTCTACCTGCTCACAATATGAAATTTTTGCATTCCATAATGATAACCCCAAAGCAAGAATCTTATCCTATACATATAATTAGTAAAAAAGAAAATAATAGAAATCTTCGTTAATCTTTTTACTTGTGGTTAGTATAATCTGCGTTAATGGCATCACCATCAGTTGCCTTCTCAGAAGATCCCAAGGGCCACTGGTGTCACTGCCAGGTGCAGGCCCGACAACACCAGGTTGTTGGCTTTAGAGGATTGCCCTAGCTCCATTACTTCCTGGTTGATGGCAGCCATAACATCCTTCATTGTATGAGTCAACTCAGAGGAAATTGCATATTTGAGTTCCCCTAGTTTCAACTCAACCTTCTCTTTAATGTCGGCATGAACCTTGCCTCCTAGCTTCTTCAGCTGCTTTTCAGTCCTGTAAACCACATACTCACCCAGGATCTGTGTCTACTACATCCCTCTTCTCCTAGTCCTCCTTAGCACACCTCTCTGCCCCCTAAACCGTTCTCTCCATCTTTTGGGGTCATTTTAAATGCCTTTCTCCCAACGTTTCCGATGAACAAAACTTTCGTAGAATTGTCATAAATCATTTCATCTAACTAAGCTAAGCATGGAACACATACAAAAATAAGAGCAAAATTGCAACCTATATAACATTGAATTTAAGAATGTAAGTAAAACAAGTGACAACCCATGCATAGAGAGAGAAAAAGAAATCTAACCTTTAAAACGAAGAATTGCAGTTCTTATTTGTAAATCGAAACTTGGAGAAGTGAAGCTTGGAGAAGTGAAGGAAGAGAGAGAGACCTACGAGAAAGAGAGATGAGAGAGTACGATGGTTTTTAAAATAATAGATATTTGTTTTTAGATATCTCGAAAATCGAGCGGGGTCCTCGGATATTTAAATTGGCAGTTACTGACTTAGTTTAGGATATCTACTAAGTTATTATCCTAAACCAAACACCCATTTTGTAAGGAATATCTAGGATATCCAAGATATCCGAAGTAAACAAACGGGCCCTAAGAATGTAATTTTTAATAATCAGACCTTACCACCTTGATGTCAGGGTCATGATAAAAATGATCCTCAATACCTAGTTGGAGACCCTAATAATTGAGGTAAGAAAGGAGACAGGTTATCTTAAATCCCATAAAGGCCACGATAAATTGTTTTTGGTTGGCCTAAATTCATATGAGGTCTGATATCAAATATAGAGGAGAACTATATGGCTAAAAGCTTACAATGTTAGACTTCATTAAGTACCTTACGGAGGTCAACACCAATTGTTAACATTGTCTGGGTAATGCAACCTCTGCAATGCTTGGTTGTGAGGTTAAACAGGGATGTTAGCTGGATTGACATTTTGCCAATTTTTATAATAAGTCAAGGGTTAGTGAAGTACTGTGCTCTGTCTTTGTATTTTCACAGCAAGATGCTTAGGCCGGGCTTCGATAAGTTGGAGTTCGATAGACTTAATACGTTGGCTTCCTTGTTGTGAGATTCATGTCTGTAAATATTCTACCAAGTGCTTTCATGTATGACAATGGGTAGAATCAAGCATATCAATGGCCCAGGCCGATTGTTAATCTGGTTTTGGGATCAACATTTTGGGAGGGATCCATTGAAAATCCTATATGGAAAACGTTTTAAATTTTAATATAAATTGTATTATGGAAACTGTATATTGTATTCCAGGAACATATATTCTACTTTAAATATTGTTACTTTAAACCCTTGTATTAGGGAGCCTAGGCTTGCATTGTTTATGCATATATTGTTTGTTGGTTAACTGCCACAGTTAGGATTAGGTTATATTTCTTCCCGCAATTTAATAGGAACAGGATTATGTGAAATTTGAATGCCAATTAAGTTATAATTAGCCCATACAGCTTAGCATTTCTCTTTTGGTGGTATCTTGATATTTGTTAATGTAAGCAACTTGAAGGCTGTCAATTCTTTTGAGAAAAAATATATGGTATGACAATTCCACAGGAGCAATGATTTTGAAAATCCTAGCAATTAACTCTTAAAATTAATTAACTCTACTCTTTATTTGAAATTCTACTGCAACTTCATGAAATAACCAAGAAATTTGAAACCCCAGGGCCTCCTTTTATAGAATACAAGGAGCCCTCAGCTTAGTAACTTCCCACCTTCCTAATTTGACTCCTACTAGGAAACTTAGTTTTTTAGAGCATGCAAATGCAAAATAGATAAAAGAACTACTAACTCGAGGGAGAGGGGGAAAGAGAGAGAGATGATATGGGTGGGTGATGACCCGATACACTAACCCTCCCTTTATTGCTTATACATCAAACATTTATCGCTTTATTTTCCACCACTCAGTCATTTCTCGCTTTACTACCCGACTAATTAAGGGCATATTCAATAAGCTTCGTCTCTACTAACATGACACGACAAGGATCCCCTAATGCTTATAAATAAATAAAAATCTCGACCCGATTCAACCAATTATTAAAAGAGTCGTGGTCCTTCTTTCTTTCAAACTCTATATCTTGTTGGTGATTTGTTAAATCCCAAATAAGAGTAGCAACGATTGTTACCTTAGTCGAATTTAAGACGAGGTTTGCACGCCACACAATTTTCTGAATCATCTTGGTAATTGTCGTTGGGGTGCTGACATAATATGGGAAGTGCAGGACGTGCAGAGGAAATTCTACAACTTGATGTTGACGCTGGCGTCCTTGGTAAACAGTACCTGTCGGGGGTTAAAACCTCGACTTCTCTCTAGCACATACCAGGCTCCATATATGTGTTCGGCTATCACTGAGGAATGGCTAGTGAATGGTGGCTAATTTCATCATTGGCTCGGAACCCAATCTTCGAAAAAGCGGTACCATTCCCCTAATATTTCTTGTGGATCTACGGGTTCATTCCAATTGGCTTGGAACATACAGATGGGAGGATTAGGGGACCTAGGCAACAACGACACTTCACTTTAAAAAAAGAAAACGTGTCCAACACCCCGGCACTCGGACAATTCGACACTCGGACACACGTGTCCAACACTATTTGCAAAGTGCTTTTCTATTTTCTGCCATATCGGACACCCCCGTACCCGTGTCAGACACTAACACCCGTATCTGTGTTGTTGTTACCTAGTAGGGACCCGTTGTTGGAACCTTTGGCCCCGCTTTGACTCCTGCCGACGAAAGGGACCGTTTCGGGATGTTCGGATCGTACCCCGGGCTTGTACCACCTCGGGTAGATTCCGAATCAATGGCTCCGTTTCATCTTTGAAGTTTGACGGCGATTCAAAACCCGCAAAAGGGTTTTTGTCACCGTTAATAGCTGGTACGCCATTGGACTCAAGGTCGGAAGTCCCGGTTTGCGTAGCTCCCTTTCCCTGTTTGATTGCTTATGCGATATTGGGGCTCCTTGGGTTGAAGACGGAGCACCTTGCGTCAGGTAGGAAGTCGGTCGGGGTTCTCCCACGCCCCCAACCTATGGTTTTGGGCTTTGATTTGAGGGTTTTGGCCACCAGAGTTTGTGAAGCCATTACAGCTTGGAAAGCCTCTAAAAAATCGTCAAATCTTTTTATGAGGGCTGCAATTTAATCGGCGGTGGCCAATTTCCTCAAATTCTTCTTGTTCCCATCGTTTGATTTGTCAAAACGTGTGGATTCAGCTAGACTCATTCAAATTTGTTCGGGAAAATCAGCGAAAACAATGATTTTTAAACTCTTGCAGTGAACACTAAGTAATTATAAACTCTCTGTTTATTAATTTGAAATTTTTCTATAACTTCATGAAATACAATATGAAAGAATTAAGAAATAATAAACTTTAGGGCCTCCTTTTATAAAACACAAGGAGCGCTCAAACCTTCCTAATTTTAATCATACTAGGAAATTTGAATTTTGTAAAGCATGCAAAAATAATATTAACAAAATAGCTACTAATTTGAGAGTGAGATTCAGTTTCTAGAGGGAGAGAGATGCGACGCTGGTAGGTGTCGACCCGATACATCAAAAATAGGATTTCTATTTTGTTTTTAGGTATTCCATTTGACGCACTAGTTTATTTACATTTTATCTTTGCTGCACGCCCTCCTTCCTTTAACAATTTGTACGGTGTTTTCTAATTGTCAGGTTCTGCAAAGTGGAAATCCCAGGGCAAAGGAGATTATATTAACAAACATGGCAGTGGTATTTGATCGCATTTTGCTGGACGTAGAGGTAATATAATTGATGCCAAGCACATGATTCGCCTATTTTTTTGGATGTACATTTTGTTCACATGACTACTTTCAAATTTTGCGTACTTCTTATATGTCACAGACTAAATATTTCAGGACCCTTTTACGTTCTCAGCACATCACAAAGCAGTACGGGAGCCTTTTGACTACTACAGATTTGGCCAAAATTATATACGACCATTGGTTGATTTCAGGTTGGCCAATTATATTGATGTTCTGTTTTATTTGTTTGCTTTGTTTGGCATGGTTCGATATATGTTTTGCTGATACGCAAATCCATCTGAATCAAGCAAAAGACTCCCTTCCCTTTAAAACTGATTCTCTATGGCTGCAACATCCTCAAATATTTCTAGAATAGAAAAACAAATAATTATTACAAGTACTAGAACGAATCTTGATTAATAATTTAAAGCATCCAGACTGAATCTTATGTTTGTCTGGTTAATATTGTTCGCAATATTGTACATGAGAGCCTGGATTTTTCAACCAAGTGTCCTTAGTACCAAAGTGTTATCTGTCATATGAGGCGGTGAATATGTTTATTCTTAAATGCCCAGAGGAATATCAACATTCTATTTGCCAATATTTCTCTATATACTTTCTTGGCCTTCCTTAACCAACTCTTTCTCTTCAGAAAATCATATGTTGGGAATATCTCTCATTTCTCCGATATCGAAGAGAAGCTTCACCAGGTGCTTATTTCAATCAATTATCTAATGGTTTTTCACTTGATTTTATGGGTGGTTTAGCTGGAAAAGTCTTTTTGCATAGGTGCTTGTAAAGCATTAGACAATTACTAGAGATGCATGATGGCATGTCTAATGACTTGACTACAATAGGAATTTATTTGGACAATCAGCCCCCTCTCATCGTATCTTACGCGCAACACTAACTACTATTTAAAGAATAGATTATTTCTTATTTTAATAATCACATTATATATGCCAAAGTTTATGAAAGACAGTAAGTTCGGATCAGACTTTTTCTGACAGTGAAGATTGGCCGTAGCCTATTAAATTTGACATGCTAATCGGATACATATAGCTAGGATTTAACTAAAATAACTAGGTGAAAATATTTAATTACACCTCTCTTTTGCACCAGCTTTAGGAGCATGGTTACAGGTACAAAGTATCAGGACGATTAACGTCCTCTGTTAACAAAGTTATCAATGGTTAGTTCTCTACATTCTTGTATCTTATTTGAGAGGCTAACACCCTCCTAGAAATTGACCATATCTACCAACCAAATGAGAAAGAGAGTCAAGATCCTTGTATGGAGATGTTGGCTTTAGCGTTTTTGATTGAAAAGAAATCCAGTCTCATAAGAGGATAGTGCCATCCACCGGGGACATGAATAGTAGCAAAAACAAGCTTTATTGGGTTTCACCAAACAATCTTGTTTTGTGTTTGTCCCTTAGATAGCTTTTTGCAAGTTGTACAAATCACTATGTACGACTGACAACCAGCTATATCCAGGAAATGCTCCGTATATAACCTCATATAAATGCTGGTGGCGATGCCAACTAGTACAAAGAAAAATACAAAGAGTGATCCAGGAGGATCTAGGAATGTTTGAGGTTTTAGTAAAGTCGTTCAAACGAGGTTGAGAGTCGTTCAAACGACCCTTTTCGTACTCTGGAATTTGGCCCAGGAAACCCAAGTCGGTCGAACGACTCCCTATTTCCGTTCGAACGACCATTTTCATACTCTCTGAAATTTTTGCCCATAGACAATTTTCGTTTGAACGTGCTTGGCGTAGGTTGTTATTTTGAGGCATAGTTTTGCCTCGGGATCCGTGCTATTAGTATTTTTAGTTCCCTAATATATAAAGGGGACTTAGGTTATTTTTTTAAGCTTATGTTAGTTCAATAGAAAGTTCTGAGGAAGAAGCTAGGGTTTAGAGTAATTCATTGTAATTAACTACGTTTAAGCAATTGAAGCTCTTAAAAGGACTTTTCCCAATCCAATTTTTGGTGTTCTTCTTATTTTTCTGCTAACTAGGGTTTCTCTATCGTATTGTGGATTAAGTGGTATCAGTTTTCCAGTTACGATCTTCGGGGGTTGATTTTGGTTTATGGTCTCTACACGTGACCGTCTCAAGCAAACGAATGAGAAGCTAGTGAGTCCGTTGACGATTCATCGCAAACCTAATTCGAAGAAGGACGATTTGGAGATGGACGATTCCAACGATCGACTCACGACTTTGGAAACGACAGTTTTCGACCTAACTTCTACTGTAGGGGAGTTAATTGAACAATTGCGTCTCACGAACCTTGCGAAGGCTTCCGCTTCGGCGACACGGCGAGGCCGCTCGAGGAAGAAAGGGGTTCTGGAGGTGGATGGAGATGTGGATAATGCGGAGATTGATAGTGATTCTAGTGATGCCGAATCCGTCAAGGAGCGCTCGGGTTTTGGTAAGTCAATGACTCTTATGCATAATATTCATATTGACTTTAAGATTGAAATTCCAGTATTCGATGGTTCAGTCGATGCCGAGAAGTTGGATAATTGGTTAGATAGGTTGGAGACCTATTTTTCTGTTTATAAAAATTTTCACGCTCAGAAAATTTGTTTCTCTACGTTGAAATTCGCAAGTCATTCACTAACGTGGTGGAAATCCTATCAGAAACGCCACGATGTAGGAAGTTTGAGTTGGAAAGAATTCAAGGTTTTGGTGAGGAAACAATTCTATCCAATTGGGTATGAACTGGAGTAATGCTACAAATGGCACAATTTGCGCCAAAGGTTTGGGCAATCCGTACAGCAGTTCACTACGGAGTTTCATAACCAAGCATTGGTTTTAGATATTGATGTGGATGAGTACGAGGTGTTCATGAAGTATACGGGAGGTTTGTCGAAGTCCATTAGAAAAGAATTAAAGCTCTTTAATATGGAAAATATCGAGGACGCTACTGTTAAAACAATTGCCATTGAAGGCAAGTACTTGAAGAGTGACAAGAAAGACGACAAGAGCAAGTCGGGGTACAAGGCTAATGGGAAGTACGATTAGAAAGGGAAGTCCAAAGGAGAGGGGTCTTTATCCAAGGGGAATATCTGTAGTCATTGTAAGGCTAATGGGCACATTTCAAATAGATGTTGGAAACTTTACCCGGAGCTTCGGCCAAAGGAGGAGAGGGGCAAAAAGGAGAAACGTGCACTAGCCGCAACGATTGTGGATCTTCCGGATTTAGATAAGCCAAATCCTAAGCTTACTCTAATGTTCAAGCAACCTATAGCTATCGACGAGGCGTGTCGGGAAGAGCTTTTTATGTCAGCATTCAAGTGAAGCAGAGCTTAGTCGAGGCCATCATTGATCTGGGTAGTCAGAAGAATTTAATTTCTGAGGCGGTGGTGAAGAAGATGGGTTTGGCTACTGTGGCTCATCCTAAGCCGTACGGTTTGGGTTGGATTCAGAAAGGCGCAGAGTTGAAGATCACTAAGCGGTGTACGTTCAAGTTTGCAATTATTGAGAAGTTTATTGACGAAGTGACATGTGAGGTGGTTCCGTTGGACGTGTGTCAAGTCATCTTGGGTAGCCCTTATCTTTGGGACCAAGTTGCAATCATTTACCGTAGAGCTCGCAAGTATCATCTTGTGAAGGATGGGATGGATTTTCATATCAATGCATGCAAGAAACATCTCACTACCAATAATTTAGTAACGGCGACTCAGGCGAAGAGGTCGGTTAATGCGAGCGGCAAATTTGTATTGTTGTTGGTGTGACTGGTTCAAGAGGGTCTGTCGGTTAAGGTGCTGTCTACTTTGGCAATGTCTCTTAAGCAACAAACCGATATGGGGAAATTGCAAGAGGAGTATGAAGACTTGTTTCTGGGCATAGAAGGGATGTCGCGCAAGAGGGATGTGGAGCATGATATCACCTTGGTGAATGGTGAGCCACTACCCAATATTGGGTTATATCGGACTTCTGTTACAGAGTCTGATGAGATCAAGAGACAGGTACATGAACTCCTGGAGGAAGGAGTTATTAATCCAAGTTGCCTACCTTGTGGTTTACCGGTGTTATTGGTACCGAAGAAGGATGGGTCTTGGAGGATGTGTGTGGATTATCGGGCGTTCAACAAGATTACTGTGAATAATCGTTATTCGCTTCCACGGATTGACTAACTTTTAGTTGAGTTGCAGAAGGCTCGGTTTTTCACCAAGTTGGATCTTAAGTTAGGTTACCATCAAGTTAGAATCCGGGAAGAAGATACTTGGAAGACAGCGTTCAAGACCAAACAAGGCCTATTTGAGTGGTTGGTGATGCCCATTGGGTTATGCAATGCCCCGGCGACGTTTATGCGTTTAATGAATGAGGTACTTCGTGCTTTTATTAATGATTTTGTGATTGTATATTTGGATGATATCTTAATATATAGTCGTACATGGGAGGAACACCTTGGGCATTTACGCAAAGTGTTGGGCATTTTGCGATCATAACTTTTTCTAAACGGGAAGAAGTGTGAGTTTTGGAAGAGGGAGCTGGTCTATTTGGGATTTATTGTTGGTGGCGGCGAGCTTAAGGTCAATTCAGAAAAGGTCTCGATCATTACTAATTGGCCTAGACCCCGTACAGTGACGGAAGTGAGGAGTTTTATGGGTTCTTGTCAGTACTTACGGAAGTTTATTAAGCATTTTTCACAAATAGTCGCACCTTTACATTCGTTGACAAAGATCGGAGTACAGTTTGTGTGGGAAGAACACCATGAGAAGACTTTTTTGTTACTAAAGCGCAAGATTATGGATGCACCAGTGTTAGCATTGCCCAATTTGCAACGGCCTTTTGAGGTCGAGACAGATGCGTCATACTATGCATTGGGGGCAATCTTTTTACAGGATGGGAAGTCGGTTACTTACTATTCTGAGATGTTTACAGGAGCAGTACGCAACTATCTTACCTACGATAAGGAGTTCTACGCGTTATATCAATCAGTGAAACATTGGCAGAGTTACTTATTAGGGAATGAGGTTGTGGTACATTTCGATCACAAACCATTACAATTCTTATCTACGCAGTCCAAGCTACAACAAGCTCGCCATATGAAGTGGATGTCGTACCTTCAACAGTTTACCTTATTGATCAAGTATAAGAAAGGAGTGAACAACAAAATGACTGATATGTTATCTCGACCCCCAATATCAACTATTTTCGTTTTGTTTGTAGCTATGCAGATCCAGCCTATTGTTCCTTCTGAGTACGTTTTAGGGTATGATGACGACAAAGAGCTCAGTGTGATTTGCTAGAAGTTGCTGCAAGGTAAGACATGCGAGTATGTTCTGAAGGATGGTTTGATTTATAGGGGCAGTCTACTATGTATTCCGGAGGGTGGAGACCGTTTGCATTGGATTCGAGAGGCACATTGTTCCCGGGTGGCAGGTCATTTCAGGGTTGAGAAAACTTTTGAATTTGCGGTGTTATGTCTATTGGCCGAAGATGCAGGTGGATGTTGCTCGTGTGGTTCGTGGTTGCGTGCTATGCAACACATTGAAGCCTTCCAATAGGAAGATATGACTGTACTTACTATTGCCAGTTCCTAGTCGACCTAGGAAGAGCATTTCGATGGATTTTATGGGGGGTTTGCCCATGACCAGGTGTAAGAATGACTATTTGTTTGTGGTGGTGGATCGATTCAACAAGATGATTGTTCTTATTCCATGCCAGAAGACGGTCACCGGGGAAGGAGCAACGCGATTGTTTTTCAAAGACGTCTGGAGGTATTTCGAGCTCCCTTCTATTATTTATGAAAGGGATAGCCGCTTTTGGGGGCATTTTTGGAGATCGTTATGGGGGATGATGGACACTAAGTTGAAGAGAAGTACCGCTTTTCATCCGCAGATTGGCAGGCAAACAAAGGTAGTTATTCGCACTTTGGTACATTTATTACGGGGATTCCATTCTAAGCATCCTAAGACTGGGGATGAGAGTTTACCGTATCTTTAGTTTGCGTTCAACCGGGCGATTCATGGTTCCACTTTGAAGTCTCCATTTGAAGTTTGTTTGGGGTACTTGCTGCAAAGCCCTTTTGATTTGGCGTTTAGTCTTGGCGATAAGACGGTGTCAGGGAAGGAGGATGAGGAGCAGGTTAAAGCTCAACGTTTCATTGAGAAGATAAGCAAGGTTCATGAGGCTGTTGAAGCACAGTTAAAGAAGACTCAAGCGAAGTATAAGGCTCGCCACGACAAGCATTGGGTTGAGTGCACTTTTCAAGAGGGCGGCCTAGTTTGGTTGCATTTGGGTAAGGAACGGCTTAAGGGGGAAGGTAAGAAGCTCAAACCTATCCGTTATGGTCCGTTTTTTATACTTAAGAAGATTGGTGTCAATGCATTCCAGTTGGATTTGTCACCTTTCATGAAGATGTATTCGGTGATTAATGCCGAGCATTTGAAGCTGTTTGAGCCGTCTCTTTTAGATGAAGACTTTACAATCGACACTCGCCTACCGTCAGTTGATGACTTATGGATGGAAAGAGAAGATCAGTTGTAGGAGGATGGTATTCTAGAGGGGAAAGTTCATACTACAGGACGGGGTGGTATTGAATCGTTCCGAGTTGGGAGGAAAGGTCAGCTACCTATTAAGTCGAAGTGGTACAACATGGATATGGGCAGCGCCGCATTCCCACATCTCCAGTTCCAGCTTAAACAGGAGCTCAAGGCTCCTAAAGGGGTGAGCCATGATCCAGGAGGATCTAGGAACGTTTGAGGTTTTAGTAAAAGTCGTTCGAACGAGGTTGAGAGTCGTTCGAACGATCCTTTTCATACTCTCTGGAATTTAGCCCAGGAAACCCAAGTCATTCGAACGACTCCCTATTTCGTTCGAACGACCATTTTCATACTCTCTGGAATTTTGGCCCATAGACAATTTTCGTTCGAACGAGCTTGGATGCCGTTCGAACGACTTGTCAAGTTTCTAGGGTTTTAGGCCGCCCGTTCGAACGAGCTTGGCATAGGTTGTTATTTTGAGGCATAGTTTTACCTCGAGATCCGTGCTATTAGTATTTTTAGTTCCCTAGTATATAAAGGGGACTTAGGTTATTTTTTTAAGCTTATGTCAGTTCTATAGAAAGTTCTGAGGAAGAAGCTAGTGTTTAGAGTAATTCATTGTAATTAACTGCGTTTAAGCAATTGAAGCTCTTAAAAGGACTTTTCCCAATCCAATTTTTGGTGTTCTTTTTACTTTTCTGCTAACTAGGGTTTCTCTATCGTATTGTGGATTAAAGAGGTGTCCACATACAAGAGAACTCTATCTTAGCTAACACGAGAAACGCAGGAGAACGCGAGCAAGGAGTCTACACCCAAGGTTTCGTGCGTCCCTCCATAACTAGCTGTGCTTTCGATCGAAAATCTTTACTTCACAGTGATCCTTGATGGCATATAACCATCTATATCCAATTGTTTGTTTCTAGGTGGAAGAGTAATCGGGTCTGGCCTTTCCCTTATTATCTTAGAGAAGATAGCCAATTATTCATTGAAGTTTGTTTTCATACAGAAGAGTAAGCTATTAGTGGGTTGGAGTAAGAGAATCATCACAGAGTGATAACTCAAAATCATGAAAAATTGAAGGCACGTAGAAGTATTAACTGAGTGAATTCCTTTCAACATAGCATGATAGCAATGTGCAATGGCAGGACCTCATTGAAAACAATTGTAATTCGAGAACGGAATCAAGGCGATGTACATATCCAGATGCTTCACCGTTTTTTGTTTGGTCATAGCCATGCTGCCCTTCTAGCTCCCTCTTCTTTTAAATTCCACTTCACTTGTACAAAGCTTCTTCAGTAATACAATTCGAAGCACCGTTTTGGTTGGGTGTGTGCCCAACGTCCAATGAAATCATGCAATTTGGAGCAAATAGACACCAAAAATCATTGTTTGGTGAAAGTTTCTGTTTATTTTTAGTTTTTTTTTCTTGAAGGTGTTAACAGTTCAGGATAACTTGATGATGACACGTGCATTTTTGCAGTAAATTTTCCAAATGACCCTGATTTGTTTTGTCAGTCTATCGAGTCTGCCACATATCTGTGAGGTCTGTGAGCCCTAGAGGGGTGTAAATCATGTACAACATTAGGCGATAACATTACCAGCCATGCCTCAAAAGGCATTTGCATTTCTATTCTCAGCAGGTGTTGCATTTGTACATTTTAGATCGTCTTTAGTGCGAGTCGTCAGTTCTTTTCCGCATACGCTTGTCTTTTTTCACAACTTTAGTGGACACAACTGACATTTTATACAACTCGATTGCAGGGTCACAACGTTATCTTGATCTCCAACCACCAGACAGAAGCAGATCCAGCAGTTATCGCATTGCTGCTTGAAACAACAAATCCATATGTCGCCGAGTCTATGGTAAACTGATTTTCAACTTAAAGCATCTGTTATAGTTTATGTGAAAAGTGCCCTTCTGACCATTTTTCCCCTTCAAGATTGACATACTAGACAAGTGAAAGTGAAGTTACTGAAAAAATCACTATTTTCCATTGGAGAGGGCTGTCCATGAGTTAAAGTGTATGATGTATACTTTTATTGTTGGTTGGTGAACTGACAAACCAAAGACTTTCCGCTTGTTATTTATTTTATCTTGTAGGGCAAGCTGTTTTTTATTTATTTATTTATTTTATTTGGCTCTTTAAAATATAATTCATTTGTAGCTAGTATATTATGGTTGCTCTCATTCATGTCAGCTATAAATGATTTGCCTAACCAGATTCTGTTCACTGTAATACAGACCTATGTAGCTGGAGATAGAGTCGTCACAGATCCTCTGTGCAAACCTTTCAGCATAGGAAGGTAAAGCCCCTTAATATGTGGGAACAAATAAGCATAGATATTTTGGTTAGAATAATATTAATTAATAGCTACTGAAATGAATGCCGCTTTATATGTTGTGTTAGGAATCTGTTTTGTGTATACTCGAAGAAGCACATGAATGACAATCCTGAACTTGCTGAAAGTAAAAGGAGAGCAAATACTTTAAGTCTAAAGGAAATGACTCTTCTTTTGAGGTATGTTTTACCTTTTTTGCTTTCTCAGTTAATAACACATTTTGATGTGCTCGATCCAGCAGAAGCAAATGAATCAATAGCATAAAAAATATAATAATTCTACTCCAATTAGGACTTTCTTATTTTATCAAATTCTAACCTAATTTAGGAACAAAATAAAGTAATGTACTAGAAATAAAAGAAAATCTCCAAGCTTGTCTAGGGATCTGTATAGCTAAGATAGTCTCTATCACATTTCGGTATATAGTAACTACAATCTTTGTGAAGCTTCGAGTTCAATACACTGTTTTACGTGGTTTTTGATTACTAAAATACAAGATTTGCTTGGCTAATGGAAGGGGAACTTTCTCCAAGGGATTTGATTTGATTTCACACTCTTGGATGGATACGCCAGAAGCTTAACATTCTCTTGTAAGAAATGCTGGAGGAGATAGTTCTGGCTGGACCTCGTAATAATCTTTGTTAGAACTTATTATTTCATGTATTCTTGGGAAATAAATATGGCTTTTGAGGAAAAAAAACCCGTCAAATGTTCCTATGATAGTAACTTTCAAATATGTCAATTATGAACTTTGTCTTATCCTCTACTACACTGTTTCCTGATTTAAGCTTATATGCATTTATAGGGGAGGATCACAGATAATATGGATTGCACCTAGTGGTGGCAGGGACCGTCCAGATCCTTCTACACAAGAATGGTCTCCAGTAAGTTATATTGCACTTGAAATTGCTTTAGTCCTACTTATGCTTAATATTAATGGCACTTTTTTCGTCGACACACTATAACACTGTTAATGGCATAGGCTTAAGTTAAATGAGTTATGTTCTTGGTGTGATTCTTCGTTTTCTTTTTGTTGTTTGTATTTCGTTATGTTTGTTTTGTTTTGTACTGATATAAGGACGACAGGCACCTTTCGATGCTCCTTCTGTAGATAGTATGAGAAGACTCGCCAGTAAAACAGGTGTTCCAGGGCACATATATCCCTTAGCATTGCTATGCCATGATATCATGCCTCCTCCCGCCCAGGTATTGCAAAAAAAATTATTGTTATCCGGGATTTATTTCTAAAATGTATTTTTTCAGTTTTTGAAAACAAACTTCATCCTATAGGTAGAAAAAGTAATCGGGGAGCGAAGAATGATTTCCTTTCATGGTGTTGGGCTATCTGTGGGTTCAGAAATAAACTTCAGTGATATTGCTGCAGGGAATTCAAACCCTGAGGAGGTCAGTATAATTTACTTACCTGTATTCATTAAAATTCTGACCCGAAGTCAAAATTTTGAGTTGCCATATTTCAAGACAGTTTTAAAAACTGGTTATTGATAAGAGGTTGTTAATAATTATCGGGAAAGCATATTTTCACTAGCCGAACAAAGTATTCCCAAGAATGAATTTGTCTTTCCATTTTAATCTTGTGTCACCCCAAAATTAAGTGTTTTTCCCCCCTTTTGGAAATTAAGTTTCATTATAAATGATCTGGTGCAAAATAATTCGAAACATAGCAAAAGCAAAAATCAAAATTGTCTAATTTTAACTGATTCGTCTTCTTAAATTTCACCCGAATGCGGAAAATGACAAAACAATGAAAATCTTATTCTGGTTTTTCTCATAAACAGTCCAAAAACTTGTTTTATTTCGTTCTACATATATTATAATGTATATGTTTAGACCTTTTTGGCTCCATTTAATCAAATTTCAGGAAATTTCTAAGAACTCATTTTTTGATTACTTGGAGAATGACGGGGAAAAATGTGTGTTTTCATTTCGACTCAGTCTCTAGCTGCCTATCCCTGCAATGGCCAGAGTTGTTGAAGCTTAAGTAACAAATGATTTAATTAGAGAATATATAAATTTTTTTTGGAAAAAGCATAAACGAGTTTCTACCTAAACTTTTATTTCAAGCCAAATAATAAAGGGAAAAATAAACATTGAGGGTGAAGTTTATTAGTTTATTTAATGAGCCACCTGTTGTTAGCAGGCTAGAGCAGTATATTCGCAGGCTCTTTATAGTTCAGTAACGAAGCAATATAAAGTACTCAATTCGGCTATACATGGAAATCAAGGACTTAAGGCTTCAAACTCCGTTGCCTCTCTTTCACAACCATGGCAATAGTTAATCTTCATAGCTTCTCATATATTTGGCAGGTACTTTTTTTTTTTCCCCAAATAATTGGCAGCTATGTCTATCAATCTTCTTTGTATCTTCCCATCTTTTTAGTTAAGAGCAGCTCTAACGATCTGCTATCCAAAATGCCCAATACATATTTCATTTTTTTCTTTTCTATTGATGTTTGCAGACATCCACCGGCTTTTAGATGTTGGAGGATAGCTGCTTACTGTACAGATTCTTAACATCATCATCAGAGTCCATTGCAAAGTCTGATAAGCAATTCGTCAATGTATAATAATGTTTTTGCTTTAATTCAATAAAAATGTTGTAATCTTTTTGTTCTTAAATAAACAAGGCTACACCAATTCATTGTTTTTTTTTCTCTGTTGTAAATGTACTACTGAGTGCATGTTTTAGAAAAAAAATATGCCTCTGAGTTGTCGATTTCATTTTATTTCAGACATAGTTCTTTTTCCAATCAATGATATAAACTCGACGGCAACATGGAGAGCATTAGTAGCAGCCAGTGAACTTAGACTTGTTGATGAAAATTCGGATCCTCCACCCGCCAAATCCGACACCCCTCGGAACACAATGCAAGGCACCCCAGTTGACATGGCTGTCTGCATAGAGATTAAACCAAAACTGTCATTCAGATGAGTTTGAATCATGTAGAGAAGTATAGCATGGTAATATTATAAATGAGCAAGACTATGTTATGTCCTGATTTTAACTGACCAGTACAATAGCGGCACTTTCTTCATCCACAGTTGAGACCTCAAACTTCTTGAATAAGAATTCCCTGTATGCTGCATTATCCAGAAATATATCTGCAGTCGAACCTCTCAACCCATAAACTACACTCGGGGTTTCTGGCAAGCAATACGTCTCATTTACGCATTGATCTAATTTTAAATCCTGCAAACAAATGCAACACTTCACGCATATTAGAAACGATCGCACTTTAGTTAAATAAAAAAAAACAAAAAAAAACCCAAGTATATTTTGTGCAAGTCACCTGTAGTTGGCTTGCAAGATTGTACCATTTGGGATCAACCTCAAACAAAAAAACTTCCTTCATTGGTTCTCCAACAGAGTAGAACTCCTCAGGCTTGAACTCTATCTTTGCCAACATATTCTCTCCCTCCATAGGGAGATTATAGTTTCCAATCCCCAGTGTTACAAGTTCACCCTCCTCTGATTCCATCTCCTGTTGCTTCTTCTTTTTTTTTCGGGTAAAAAATTATATGAAATTAATATCATGCAATTTTTATCGGGTCTTCAAGAAAATAGTTCATTGTTCCAAATTCATTTTACATATTTTTGTTTTATTACCTTCCAATTCCAAGAGCCTGTAAAAGCAACATGTTTTATCACGCTAACATCACCAAATGATAACGAGTTGTTAGCACTTCCGGCAGTTCCGTAATGAACTATTCCTCTAATATCAAAGATGTCGAGAAGGATTTGTACTGTAATACCTGCATTCAACTAAACATGCCATACCATACCATAATATAAGCTACATTATATAATTTAATGTGATACGAGTAAAAATAATAGTAGAGAAGCATTACCCTTCGTTGCCCTGACATTACGCAAATAACTTTGGTATCCTGAATGGTTCCTATGTTAAACCTCCGTCCTAAACAATTTTACGGTTGGTTAGTGTACATGGAAACATCAAATTATAGAATGTCATTAGTTAACTTGAAAACAGATGGGTTTTCTTTTTATTTTCTTAACCAAAAAATACATCGCCCTACTCTGGGATCATTTCCTATTTGTGGAGGTTCTCACATTACATTGGCTTCCAAACCATTGTATATTTGTATGTATGATTCATTTGTATTACAGTGATGAAACATCGATAAATGCACGCCCTTTGGGAATAAACACCATTTTACGGGTACCAATCAGGGTCATTATCTCTACAATAACCAATAATTGAGAGATAGAGAAGAGTGCAAAGTGCAAAGTGCAAACCAGATAAGTCAACCCAAGGGTGCTTAGAGTTGGGTATGAATAAGCCTGAAGATTGAAGGACAATCTCTTCAGCTGCATAAGCCATTACAACACCAACATAACCTCTACCTCCATTGGCATTCACTTTGTCAACCACATCATGTAATGGGTGGTTCAACCTCAACTGCATCGACAAACTCGGCACCAACACCAAAAACATCACCAATACTATCTCAAGATTAACCCACAATGACTGTGGGATAATAATATTTAGACCACTCAGGCTCACCCTTGGTGATGGCGAGGAGCCCATAGTGGTTTAAGACTGTAGGAGTGAAGTTGGGAGATGGAGAGACATTTCTACCTTCAGTTGTGTTGTGGTGGATGTCTGAGCTAGATCCCTTTTTTTGTTGATTGGTTGCTAAAAGTTATCATGTGAATCATGTGCTAAAATGTATATTTTTGGGCTCAGTCCCATAGACTTACCGGTCAGACCTTCAACTTAGTCGTAAATCATACCTCAACAACACAACATCTGAATTTTGGGTTTTATTTTTGAGAAATTTGGACTTTGGCCCACTAGAAAATAAAAAGTAGCCTCTAGATCCCAAGTTCCCCACTTATTCATTTATAGACCTCAAATTGCCTTTAAATGCAACTCAATCCTAGTTAATCTAATTTTTTGCACTTGTTTCCCTCTTTTGCCCCTCACGTGTATCACATTTAAAATAATACTAATAATAAATTATTGTTAATTCCTTCACGTGGGCGAGGTTGAAATATGAGAAGATTAAAAACAAATTAAAAAAAATGATACACGTGTAGGGCAAAAAGAGGGAAATAACAAAAAAAACTGGGTCAACCCAAATTGACTTGCAATAAAAGGCGATTTGGGGTTGAAAAATGAATATGTGGAGAATTCGGGGTCTGAAGGCTAGTTTTCATTTTGTATTGGGCCCAAAGTCAAAAAATTTATGTATTTTTCCGTTCGGGGGTTTGATAGTTGGTAAAAAAAGAAAAACATAATCACTGAAAGAAGAAAATATGGAGGAGACTTGTCCAGAACCAGCAACTAGCTACTACTGCATTGGAGAATGCTTATCTTGATAGATAGGACAACCCCTAGATCTAAGAAAACTTCAAAGAATAGAGAGAATGAAGTAAAAAGAAGTTGGGTCTGATTCACGAAAAAGAAGCAAAGATGGTTCCCTAGGTGGAATAAGGCAAGCAAGCCGAGAATCAGAGTTTTGGATTTTCGTTCATCCCTTGTTGTTGTAATAATATCTCGGGGTTTATAGAAAAAAAAGTCTAATGCGATAAAAATAAGGAATTATAAATGATGGAACTCACAAAAATAATCTTGTCTTGGCAGTAATTAACAATGTAGAGAGGAAGGGGAAATTGTTGAAGACCTCACTGACATTCATTCAATATGCACGTAAATAATCTTGATTCTTTCTTAGTTGGTAATTCGAATGACTTAGCTGAGAGGGTGCCAAGAGTCCTGCGAGAGATACAAATTTTATAGTTTTGTGTACATGATTACCTTAAGAAAAAGATTGATAAAACATAGCATTGTTTATGGCACAAAACATATAATCAGTGATCCTAGTTGTGTCACCCAACTCCCTCTCGCATGGAAACAAGTGTATTAGAGCATCTCCAACAGAGTGGTATGCTGTTCCGGTTTACCATACTGGTATTCCAAAATCGCATACTGTTTTGGTATTCCAAACTAGACGATCTGACTCTCTCTTTTTCCTCATCATCACACTTCATGTCAAAATCTTGTACTAAAATTAATTTCCTCTCCATTTCTTTCTGTTAAAACTAATTCAAAGCAAAATAATTTCAAAAACAGTTATTGTTTTTACAATGGAGAAAATAGATAACTCAGTTTTGTGTCATTTAAGGTGGCGTTTGTTTTTTGGCTGACTCCACTCAGTCGTCTGAGTCTGAGTGGAGTCAGTGATTTGGGTCACTTAGAAGCGTTTGTTTTTCTCTCATTAAGTGGCTGAGTAGAGTAAGAGTCAGTGATTTGGGTTGATTTGAGTAAGCCCTAGTAAGCCAGCTTACTGCTGAGTCTGACTTTGAGTCTAAATTTTCTGCCCAAATTGCCCTCAACAAAACTCGAAATTACAAAAAAAAATCATTACTTCAGAAGAAAAAAAAAATCACAGCTCCCAAACCCCAATTTCGATCACTCTTCCGAGAACCCTTTGCAAAGATTGGGAGACTCATCATCATCAACTCAACAACAATGCCTTTGATCTCTCTCAAATCCATAATCATCACTGTAATGTTAACTTTCACAGTTGTTCTTATCTTCTTCTTTCAATTCTTCGAATTCGCACTTGTATCCCCATCAATCTCACCTCCCCAAACCTCTAAACACTCAATCAAACAAACCCCAGAAGAAGACCCCTTTATCAACTTGTTGATTGCTTTTAAGAAATGGGATTCTCAAGTTGGGTGTAAAAGTTTCAAGGAGACTCACAAAGTGGGGTTTAATAATTCTTCATCTCTGCAAGATGGGGTTGATTCTGGGGTGATGAAGATGGATTTTATGAGTGTTTTGGTGAAAGGGTGAACTTGGGTGCCTGATAATTTGGATAATTTGTATAGTTGTAGATGTGGGTTGAGTTGCCTTTGGAGTAAGTCATCCATTCTCGCCGATAAACCCGATGTGTTGTTGTTCGAAACCACCACGCCTCCGGCCCAGGTACTTTGTGCTTAACTTATAATTGTTTCCTGTCACTTTAATGTGCCTAGCTAGTTTTGCAAACTTACAACTAATGGTTTCATATATCAATAACACCCGTTTATAGTTGAAATGTGAGATAAAAAAACTGGATATACATAGATATCATGAATAACTCACAGTTAACATATTGAAATGAGACATTCACATCGAAAGAAATGATTTGCCTTGTGTGCAGAATAGTTCTATATTCAACAATTGCATAGCGTTTATCAAGGATATTCTACTTAATGTATACCAAAGGGTTGCCTCCCAATCCTTGTTAGCAATGCTCAATATTATTAGATGATATCTAGGCTTATTGAAGCTATGCACTGCCTAGGTACCATCCATTTACAGTTCTTTTCCATCATCCATCCATCCATCCATTTGTAGTGCTATCTGTTGAAGCTATGCACTGCTTATTGAAGCTAACTGTTATTGAAGCTAACTGTTACTGTTATTGAAGCAATCCATTTATAGTGCTATCTGTTGAAGCTATGCACTGCTTATTGAAGCTAACTGTTATAAAGTGCTATCTGTTATCTGCTATATGTTATTTGCAATAAAGACTACAAAAGTTCAACCATTGGAGCCATCCATTTGTTATCTCTTATTTGCTATCTACTATCTGTTATCTGCTATCTGTACACCTGATCTTTGGCATTAAAGACTACAAAAGTTGGTGGTATATGTTCTTATGTTAACTGTAATCTGCAATATGTTAACCATCCATTTGTTATTTGCTTATGCTTATGTTGTACAATACCACCAACTGCTATCTACAATATGTTCTGTTTAACTAATTTGTCTATTTGTTTGAAATGTATAGTTATGTCGATACCACCAACGATACCACCACCAATACCACCAAAGAAAGACGGCTTTTTCCAACAACATTCACATTTCAGACTTGAGTTTATCATGAAATGTCAAGCACAGATAGACTTGCATAGAGTGTCTGGAACATCTTTAAACTAGTGATGTAGTTGTACAGGTATTGCAGGAAATGGTCAGTTCATATGCGATAGATAATGCATTATTTTTCAAGAGTTTGAAGTTCTTGGGAGGATCCAATGAGCACACTTACAGATTAATGTTTCTCAGGCTTCGTCCAGAGTAGCGTGTTGGTTTCCTTGAAGCCCTTATGTCTTGATTGGAATTATTTGTTTGCGTATTTGTAATAACTTTTAAGATTATGATATTTGCCTTATTTGTATTAACTTCAAACCAATGTCAAAATTATTTGATTTTAAGAATTTATGTATTTGTGTTTGCTATATATACTGGTCCTTTTCTATGTATTTATGTTTGATATATATACAGGTTCTTTTCTATATGTTTGTTATGTATATGTGGTGTTGACGTTGCGCTGACGAATGGGTTTCTATGTATTTATGTTTGCTATATATACAGGTTCTTTCCTATGTGTTATGTAAATGTGGTGTTGACGTTGCGCTGATGAAAGGGTTTCTATGTATTTATATTTGCTATATATACAGGTTCTTTCCTATGTGTTTGCTATGTATATGTGGTGTTAATGTTGCACTGACGAAGGGGTGGTGGTGGTGGTGGTTCCTTATAAACTGATAAGGGTATTTTGGTCTTTTGTCTATTTTAACACTCATTCAGACAAAAAACAAACACTCCAAGGTATCTACTCACCATCCACTCAGCTAGTGAACGCTTCTAAGTGGACTCAGACTCAGACTCAAATTCAGACTCACTCAAACTCAGAAGCAAAAAAATAAATGGCACCTAAGTGTATAATAGAGTTGACCCAAATCTCAGCAATAATGAGGTGAGGAAAGTATTTTCCTATATTATACTACCCATACACAAGACGTTTTGCCTCTTCGACTCTTCATGAGGCTCCCAACACCAGTGAACCAAAATATAAATCTACTTTAATAGTTGGGTGATATTTCTTTGCTATCATAAATAGACTAATCATCTCTCAACTCTCAAGGACCTTTATTGAAGGAGGAAGGCGACGTGATTCAGACAAAAACAAAATGAGATCTAACGGCTTATTTCCTCCCGTTGCTGGTGAAAGAAGGTATTTATCTACTCGTTTACATTTCATGGCCACACCAAATATTTTTAATCACTTGGATAATACTCTTCTTATTATTAAACTATACACATATTTGCATTTATAACAAGGTTTAAAGCTAGAACATAGATATTCTTTTAGAAACCCTAATCAGGCCGGCCATGGGGTGCGCGATGGCACATGCCCGAAATGAAAATGACCTAAAGAATTTTTTTTTGCCTATAACCCAAAAAAAAAAACCCGATTAAGCCCAACCCAGTTCAAATTTCACCTAAGAGAAGACAAAAGTCACAAAACCAAACCCAATTATTTAGAGAGGGAGAGTACTAATTATTTTTTTTCCTAGACTAAAAAAATTCCAAGTAAAAAAGCCAAATTTTATTCTTTGCACACGCGTTATAAAAGCTAGGGCCGGCCCTGACCCTAATACATAACTCTCAGATTTAATAATATAAACAAAAAAAATGTAAAGTACTTATACTGTTAATCATCAACAGATTAGAAGGTAAAGTTGCGTTAATCACGGGTGCTGCTCAGGGATCGGCGAGGCTACTGCAATATTGTATACTCAACACGGTGCAAAAGTCGTAATAGCAGACATCCAAGATGACAAAGGTTACGCGGTATGTAAGAAGATAGGGTTGAATAACACGTCCTTCATACATTGTGATGTTTCCATTGAAGAGGACGTTAAAAATGCAGTTGATCATGCAGTTGCAAAATTTGGAAAACTCGACATAATGTTTAACAATGCTGCAATCGAAGGTCCAACATGTCCGAGTGTAACTGATACTAAAGTATCTGAATTCGAAAAGACACTTAGCATTAACTGCACAGGTGTGTTCTTGGGAAATAAGCATGCAGCTCGTGTTATGATACCCCGGAAACAAGGTTGCATCCTTAGGAATGGGAGTGTGTCCACTGTCATGGGGGGAGTTGCATATCATGCTTACACAATTTCAAAGCATGCGATTATAGGTCTCATGATGAACACTGCTGCCGAGTTAGGACGGTTTGGGATTAGGGTTAATTGCATTTCGTCTTTCCTAATTACAACATCTATGGCTACTGATTGCTTTTCGGACAAGGATGGTAAGTGGATTGAAGATTTGGCATGCAAAATAGCCAATCTGAAAGGAGTTGTTTTAACTGCAGATGATGTTGCTAAGGCCGCAGTCTATTTTGGGAGCGACGATGCCAAATATGTCAGTGGCCATAATTTTATGATTGATGGAGGGCTTACCACTACTAATGAAGTGTTTGGTATCTTCAATAACTTGTTACCGAGTATACTATAGTAAGTGTGGGTTAAAGATTTCAAGTGTACCGTTCTGGTTGTTTGTTTGTTTTGTTTTTTTTTGCTAAAGGTAAAGATTGTATAGTATCTTCAATAACTTGTTACCCAGTAGACTATAACTTGGGTGATTTTTCGTTGAAACCTCGTTTATTTTGAAACAAAATAAATATGTTTCTTTCCCAGCATCGCCTCTTCGATACTTATAGAGAGAACAAAAGAACCGACTTCCTTGTACTTAATTGTCATGATCTTCAACAAAGAAGCATACTGACAACAATAAAATGTCTGAGCCTGGAGGGAGGAGAAACATTATTGTAGTCTCGTGAGACTTATAATGCAAAAGAACTAAACATTTAGGCTTCATTTGAGGATCGTGGCTAAGTGACATGGAGACACCACTCTTACCTGCCACTGGTTTCTTCTTCTTCTTTACCTAATCTCCTCTTCTCAAGTCTAGGGTTTCAGATCAAGGTGGGGGAAGATTAGATGAAAACAGATTCCGCCTCAACTCTCCTTTCTGTTAGTGGAGTGGGGCTCTATTCCTTGAGCTGTTGGATCCCTTGCTGTTGAACTGCTGTCAGATCACACTTCTGGGGATGGGATGCGTTCCCTCTGACTCTGTTGATCCAAAGTATGATCGCCCTGACCTTATAATCCAGGCATGTGTCTATCCTGACGAGGTCAAGTTGAGCCAAAATGGTTAGGTACCTCAATGCGTGTTTGTTTCGAGATTCCCATCACTAACCATGACGATTAGGAATGTACTTATCCTGATGAGGTCGAGTTACATGCAAGGCACCCTGGTTGACATCATTGTCTGCATAAAATCTAGGTAGATCATATATACTTCTTTTTACTGACCATTACAATAGCGGCAATGTCTTGAGATCAACCCACCACGGCCATCAGATAACGTTTATACCACCGACGCTCACCGTCGGCGATGATAAGTATCCCATGGTGGTTTAAGACTGTAGTAGTGAACTTGGGAGATGTAGAGACAATTTGTTTGTTGATTGGGTACTCAAGTTTTGGTGGATGTTCGAGATGAAGATCACATTTTATGTTGACTGGCTGCTAAAATATTATCATGTACAACTATTTATATTTTGGTCAATCCTTTGCAGCCCAAATGACTCGGGGCTAGCCGGCTAGCATAGTATCAGACTGGGGTTTCGATGGACTTACTAATTAGATCTTCATCTTAATCGTAAATTATCATTAGGAAAGCTTAGTCCAAATAATGGTTGAGTCGAGGTGATAATCATACCTCAAGACAATATCTCAAGGAAAATAATGGCTGATTTTGGGGGTTTTATTTCCATCTGGGTCTGATAGTTGATAAAAAAAGAGCATATAATCACTGACATAAGAAAAGAAAAGATGAAAAAGAATCGCAGGAGATGCTTGAAAACCAAAATAATAATCACTTCAACTCCATTTTTCATACAAGAAAGTTTTGATGCACTATATGCATGTATTTATGATGTCTAAAATTAATCCAGTTTGCTTCGAGCAAAAATAATAACGTTCTAAAACTCATAACAAAACTGGTTATACCTCTCCTTGTTTGGCAATCAATGGATTATCGGTTTAAGAGGATGCGCTCTCAGCTTTGACAAGTCAAGATTTGCGTCAAGCTCTTCATCTACTTCCCCGACTATACTTCTACAAAGGCAACATAACGAATAACAAGAGATTTAGTAATAAACATCGTGATAAATTAATAATTTCTCCCCTTATGATTATCATAATACAATTTCGAAATATTGTTTAAAAGAACTATGAAGACATAACTGAATTACGGTGAAACATGTCAAAGATTATGATGACTTACATGTTATCTCCCCTTATGATGTACAGACCAAGTACAAGTTGTTGGACACCTTCCTGCAAATCAGAAAGAGCAATGAACGGAATCAAATATGACAAAACTAGCTGATAATCTGAGCAATAAACAGATAGTACTATGTTATATATAAATGATTTGCTATAAATAGTGAACTGATTAGTAACAAACCATTTTTAGTTTGCTAACTAAGATTGAATTTATTTCACACAAACAAAATTATAACTTTGAAGTAGAAGAAGCACCTTCTACCATAGTCAAACAAAACCTGAAATACTCTCTCATGGATTCCTCAATTTTAAATACAGTAAAACCCCTCTATAATAATACAATGGTTCTATCCAAAATTATTACTATAGAGGGTTATTACTGTAGCAATTGAGGTCTTCCTACAGAAATCACATTCACTTCATCCTGTAGCTTTGTTCCTTATCCTGCCAGTCTATCTGAACTAAATTGGTTTCTCTCCATGTTGTAGAGAACCTGAATTGCTTATTTTGCTATCAAAGACCAAGGAATATTACCTGATCTTCAAAACATCTCCTCACTGGCCAATGCTTTTAGGAGAAGTCAATTACACAAGACATAAAGGCTTGAGGAAGCATTAGTATTAGTTCACGGCCTTCTATCTGCACTTCGGATCTTCCGATAAATAATCTTATGATGTAATCATCTATTCCAAAACTCTCACATTCTTCACAAGATACTTCACCGAGGACAGATCAATTTCATGACTACTTTAATAGTTAGATTCAAGGCTTCTATTTTCTCTAAGAATCCCTAGCTTAACTTCTTTCAGATGTGTTGACAGGCATTCGGGCACCATTGTATCTTCAAATATTGTTCCCGGAAAATCTTCCAAAACCTTGGGTAACACAATAGATTCTAGATTAGGTGAATACAGCAGTAGTTGCAGCACTTTTGTCCTAGAAAAAGTGCTATATGATTCCATTATCAGATGGGTCAGTTTAGACAATGTAGGTATGATGAGAATTGTTTCTTACAATTTCTGGATATGCAACAAGCTTCCAGCAGCTAATGTTAAGATCTTTGCATTAGAGATCTCTTTAAGAAACTTATTTGTCCACTTACCACATCACAATCCTTACTCCCCTTCCATCTGGTGGATTGTCATGTATGATACAGCTCTTAAGCGCGGGAACACAAATCTTGACAGTCATGGCATTCACCCATTCACAATAGTCCACAACCAACTCTTCAAGGATAGGGAAACTGAGTACGTGTTCCTGAATTAAGGGATTACCAACAGAATCCATGTGGCAAAATTTTACGCACGAGAGATGCAAAGTCTTGAGCCTTGAAAAACAAATGGAAGTGGGAATTTTGAGGACAGATTCCATCATTAGTTTTAAAACTTCTAGTGTTCTGTAAATAATGGGTGATGCACCATACACTCCGAACTCGAGCTTCACTTTTGGAATCCAACTCGCATTCCCAATAGATCTATAACTCAATACAAAATCCACGAAGCTTGCCCTCCGATTCCTGCCCTCCACTTGATCCGAACTACTACAGTGTGATAAATCCTAGAAGTCAAGATTGTCAATTGACGTCCATAAGTGTCTCTATTCCATTGTTAATACACAAGTAGCAACTGCCTATTTGGTGGGAAGCAAAGACAGAATGTGACGGAGAACGGGTTCGGGCAAATTACTAGTCCTATCTTCATCCCACCCATATTTGCAATCTTCCGAGTTTTTGACTTAGACAACGGAAGAATTGCATCCACTGTGTTTCAAAAAATGACCCAAAGATTGGAGTTGGAGATCTTCGATTCTGATCCAAGAAACTTGAGCTTAATGTCTCCGATCAATGATGAAGAACTTTGAGTTTGATTTGTCTGAACGATCTCTAATTCTTGCCGATTTAGGGTTTCTCAATTTCAGAGTTCAGAGAGGAGGGAATTAGTAACAAACACAACTTGCAGGTTCACAATTCGTTCTGGATCATTACCTATCTCTTAGAGCAGTATCAAATTGAATTGAGGCAATGAAGAAGTCTGTAATGAACAACCCTTTCGGTACATGGTGTTTAACAAACTTGGATGAATAGTGGACCAGTAGACAAGCTTCACAAATTAAATCCGAGTTGGAAGCTGCTTGAGAAGGGAATTGCTTAGGGCTATTTGGCATCCATTAGATTAGCCGGCCAAATCAGAAAGCAGAAGTTGTAGGATGTGTAATACAACACATTCTCAATCACTGCTTTTTCTAACCAGTGTCGCCTTGTCTCTGTCTCTTTTAACGCATCTCTCTCTTTTTCATCTCTCTCATATCACACCACTAAGTTTCACTATATCTTGAGTTGCGTCTTGCTTCAGTTTCATCCTAGTGGTGTACGAAATTGAAGCTTAAGCCATTTGCCTCGAAAAAATGTGTGAAAATTAGAGGCAAATAAAGATTGTGTGGAAGTTACCAACTTACCATCATGCTAAATCCAATCATCTTCTCGGGGACTAAAGTGGTTATTGATTTGATAATTCGAGTGTATCTATGATAGGAATCGTGGTCGTATCCATGACCACGCGTAGCACGTTTCGTGCATCGCGTGAGCACCTCTTTATTTAGTTATTGTTATTTACTTTAATTCCTTAAAATAATAGGACTAGTTTCTTAATTAGATTAGTATTAGGGTTTCTATTTGTGCTAGGTCTCTTCTCCTATAAAACAGAGTCTAAACTTAGTTTATTTATTATGTTGGTTTTAGTGAGAGAAAGGCTTAGTCTTAGAGAGAGATGTAAAGTTTGGGGTAAATCTAAAATCCCTAGGTTTTTTACCTTTATTTTATGCAATTGAGAGATCTTAGCTTTAATTGAGATTAATTTAGCTTCCGCAAATGTAGTTTTTAACAACTTGGTACCAGAGCTAGCAAGATTCTGCGGGATTTTTTTTACACCGATTGCAATAGTGATTTTGGCATCTGCTACAATATCTCTGCATTGCTACAGTGATTTATGCTACAACAATGTTAAGCCAAAAAGATTTAGAAGGATTATGGGACAAGTTCGGGTGGAAAGACGGCAAAGTAGAAGACTACATGAAAAATTGGATAAAACAAAGATTAGAAAATGACGAAGGCATATCTCTATGGAGAGAAGCCAATGAAGTATGGACTCCGAATTATCATGGATCGCAAATGCTTTTAATTTTAAAAAAGATCTGACGAGGGAGGCATTTTAGATGGCTGAGAACTCTAATGTCAGAAAAGATGGGTTTCAGACGAGTGTAGGTATTGAAATCGATATAGATTGCTTGAAGATTAACCACCACAATGTACCGACGGAGAGAGAGGTTCCCCGTGCGACCGATTTCGTGGGTGGGGTAGGCGAAGACGCGTTGGAGATTGAGACGGGAGTTGTGACGGAGGAATCGAAAAAATTCGATGGAGATGGCTTGGAGATGAAACACTACAAAGAGACGACGGGGAGAAAGGTTCACCGTGCGATTGATCTAGTAGGTGAGAAAGACGTAGATGTGTTGGAGAGTTTTCGATCAAAGTCCCATGAAGAAGTTGCGACATAATGCGAAAGATCACGCGTTCAACGATTCCAATCATCAGGAAGCTCAACCGAAGGAGACCAACCCCAATCCAAAACACTTGCCTGGAATTTAAAGAACGATCGGAGAAGGATTACCTAAAACACCAACGACGGAGAGAAAATTACCGACTAGAGAAAGAAAAGAGCCGACGGTGACAACGCCAGCCAATTCCGAGGTACCGACCACCATCGGGGCTGCCTATACCCAAATCAATTTCAATAAAAGGGAGAGACACCGCGTCAATTGTCGGACATGCCCCCAACCACGAAGAGTTACCGACAAACAACTGACACCACCACAACACTGGTGACAGAAAAAGAGAGAGAGACCGCGTAGAAGCTACCGATAAATCATTGGGGTGCAGCTTGAATCCAATAAAATCGAGGGGATGTGGAAAAGACACAATGATTTTTGAAGAAAATCACTTCAACAGAGTCCTTCCACAAGTCACACGAATACTCGGGGAGGGTTTTGCAGGTCGAGGAAGACCGGAATACGGCAAAAGAACACTAGGGTTACCTCATGAGATGAGGAGTAGAATCGGGGAAAAGAGAAACCAGGATCACGTGCTTGGCACGAGCCAAGGTCGCCACTGTTGGAGTATATGTGTGCATCTACACATATACTACTTTAGTTCCACATTAAGTAAGAGTAGAAATAGTTTAGAGTGCCCCTATTATATAAAGGGATACTAAGATGTAATCCAATTATCAACTTAAGAGTGAATAAACTTTCTCTTATTTATTTCTACAGCCACATGCTTAGCACGGGTCACGACATGCCAATAGGCAAGGGCAGAGACACACAACAGATGCTTGGCACGAATCACATCGCACGTACGTGATCTGGCATGTTTACAAATACGACAAGGGGCACAAGTCATGGCATGCCTTACGGCAGGGTTAGCATAAAGTTTGGCATGCCTCTAGTTAATACATGTGTTGGTTACGTGACCAATACCAACAATTCAAAGAATCTAAGCCTGGCCCCTCTTACCCAACCAACCCATCTTCTCCATGAAGCTACTGTAATACCCACTTCTTCTTATCTTCCAACTACAGCACCAACAGTGACCACCCCCACTTCATCATCGACCAACCAATGCCACGATGAACAATCCATTGGCCTCAACCATGAGTCCAACTTCTCCCACCATCATCGACAAACCTGCAACGACCACAAAAGCTTCTTCATCTGCAACTACGGCGTTACCAAGTTCGTCGATAGCCACCGGACCTCCGACAACAAGAACCCCAAATCCAAACACTTTGAAAACTTTGTCGACATGGAAGGAACCCACAATAACTTCGGCGACTTAGAACGCAACACGAGGTAATCGTAGGAGCATACGAGGTTTGGGGAATTATGAAACTAAAGAAGGAAGAAGACAGGAGGAGTTGATTCGCAAAATGATTGAGGAGAGGGCAATTAGTTTTGGTAATATACAAGGACATATTTGGGAACCACGAGGGAGTAATTTCTTGCAGACACGTGTACCGAAAATAGTTCCGTATGTTGACCCTTATTGGATAAAGTTTTTGGTTCGTTCTTTTGACTTTGTGGGTCCTACCGCCGTTGGTAATACAAATAAGCAACATGAGCTTCGAGATGTTGTGTTACAACGTCCAAAGGGTATACAAGCAAGTTACAGTAAAATTCGTGGTTGTATTCCCGAGACTTTAAGCGTGCGCTTTTCGTCTCATGTTGATGCCTTGAAAAATTTCGAACCAGAGTTCGCAATCGAACTCATCTTACACAGGGAGAGTTGATAGGAATCGTGGTCATATCCACGACCACGCATAACACGTTTTGTGCGTCGTGTGAGCACCTCTTTATTTAGTTATTGCTATTTACTTTAATTCCTTAAAATAATAGGATTAGTTTCCTAATTAGATTAGTATTAAGGTTTCTATTTGTGCTAGGTCTCTTTTCCTATAAAAGAGAGTCTAAGCTTAGTTTATTTCTTATGTTGGTTTTAGTGAGAGAAATGCTTAGTGTTGGAGAGAGATGTAAAGTTCGGGGTAAATCTAAAAACCCTAGGTCTTCGACCTTTTTATTTTATGCAATTGAGAGATCTTAGTTTTAATTGAGATTAATTTAGCTTCCGCAAACGTAGTTTTTAACAATCTTCTTTGAGTCTCTCATGGTTAGGCGCAAGGGGATTATCAAGGGTGGGGCCTGGCATGTTAGGCTCTTGGTGTTCAATTCCATTAGAGTTGAGGTATGGCTTGTTATTGTGTTTTGTTTTTTTGTAATATCAAAGACGCGATCCAAATCATATGAAAATTGCTCAGAATTAACCAACTGCTCAACCGCTTAGGCCAAAGCTGCCACATCATCATAAATCTGACAACTTTCTCAATCATTCACTCGTCATAATTCCACACCCCTCAATCCTAATAGAGGGCTAAAGCTTCAGTAATAAAAGCGACACCCATAAAATGATCAATGTACACGGGCAGACTTGTATCCTGTATATTGTATCATAACTACTAATTTCTATTACAAATCGGATTTGCTACAGGCTTTTAAATCGTATGTTATATAATGCACATGCATTTACTAAACAAGTTTTTGCACATAATACTCACAGAACTTATTCAGAATTCGAAGTTGCGTCTAGTAGGTAAACAAACCTTTGTGGAATAAACCCGTTCATGAGATTCGTCAAGAATGATATTAGTAGCCTGGTCAAAACCTTTTAGAACGCCCTACAAGATATAAAATGGTGGTCATCGTATTACAACATTTAACAGAAGAAATTTATCACTGTATTGAGTCAGCTTATGAAACTTACAATTATATTTCGGCCATCATTTGTAATAATTGATATTAGCTCTGCAAATACAAAGGCTAAGGTCATTAACTTAAATAATCATCTAAGTACAAAATAAATAGTCACATAAAAGTAAAACCCATTGAAATAAGAATACGACCTTTTTTGCTTAGTATCGTTAAAAAAAGAAGCAATCCATTGGTTAGAATTCTGCCTAACCAGTGCTCTATCCAAGGCTCAAGAAATCATTAGGTCATAGAAATAGGCCAAAATTTATATTACTTTATCAGATCACAATGCTCAATATATATAATGGTGTAAACACATAATGGCATATTCCCAGATCACAATGCTCACAATTTTTCCGTCTATACGTTCAATACATACAAAAAAAAAGTCATTTATAAATATGCTGCACAGGATTTAAGACTTATGGAAAATCCTAATATATATGTAATATCTTAATGGACGGATTGTGGGTGTGTATGTGTGTGTGCGTGTGATATAACTCCGATTTGATAATATATATCACAATCAACTTCCGACACATCTTGATTTATTTAATAAACAATAGTTTCATTAATAAGATGTAGCACCATATGCGAAGTAGGTTGATTATGCAGTGAACCATATAAACACAAAGCAGTGAGAGTTTACATACGATCTACAAGGGATTCGAGTCCAGGGCCACTTGACATTGTGGAGCTCCAAGACCAGTAACAAGTTGTTTCTTCTGAAAAGATGGCTGTCACCCTAGAAAAAGGCCTGCTACAAACAAATCAGACAAACCCGCTCTTAAGTAGTTGTACTAGTGGGTGAAGTACATTGTGATGAAAATTTTCTGCACTTTCTAGAAATCTCTATTCAAAAAGGAAAAAAAAAATTATAGTAAAAGATCCTATGAATTTGTTTCCTACTGATTTTCACATGTACCTAATAAAGAGTTGTAGGATTTAATCCTCATGTCCAGCACCATATCTAGTTTGACCAACACACACGGTATATATCATTAGTGATAGGTTGGGTGTGTGTCCCAAGTGTTGCATGTAAAACAGGTTGGTGGGACCTGGGTATTACCCTTATTAGGTTAGAAAGGCATAATGGGAAGGTCTCTCTAACCTAGTGCTATAAATACAAGGGGAGGTCCCACTTGGTCTACACGCCGGTTACCGCCCATTAGGTGCTAGTAGGAACCAAAAGATGATTTCTCTCTTTCGGTTGAAATCTCGAGTAAGGGGATCGTACTCAAAGGTATATGCTTATACCTTCTCCATACATTACTAAGTATGAATTGATTATAATTGAGATTAGTAGATCCTTCGGAAAATCCCAAAAATTGGTATCATATTTAGGTCTAAATCTCTTTATGATTATTCATATAAAAAGTCATTCGGTTATATATGCAATGTTATGATTAAAGGAAACCCTAAATCGCTTTTGTAAAACCCTAGATTATTAAATTTGATTTTAACAATCACAAATTCGCTTTTCGTTTAATTAGTAATTTTGCAGATTTATATATTTATAATCTTAAAGATATGACCGTATGGATGTGTTTAACATCCTGGTTTTACTGTACTCGTAAAATTTCAGATAAATTTGAGTTTTGTAACCTATCCGTCATAGTTTTCGAATATATGTTCAGATCTAAGATTTATTATCGAGGATAGCTTATTCATTCTCAAAATTAACAAAGTTTTAACCCTCCATATGTATATGTACTACAGTATATCTATATGGTTAGATTTTTCAGTTGCTCAAAATATTGTTGTACCTTATGTGAACAAGTTATTGAGCATCTATGATTTGGATTTTAAGCAAAGTTTTCCCAACACATGTTGTTGGATATTGGAAAATGCTTTCAAGTTGAGTATTGATTTTACATATGGGTTTTAGAAACACAATAAGGACTGGATTAAAATCTATTGGGTTAGAATCATAAGGTTTAACCATCAATCCAAAAGCTTAGTAATGTTTAACAACACCCAAGTTATTTTTTTTTGGTGGGTTTTAGTTGGATTTGAATTTGGGTATTAAAATTTTTGTAAGCATGATAATGCCAAACTTAGACATATCAGCGTTAAGCTTGTTATTGTATGCTTCCTTATGTATACAGTTTCTTGAGTTCTATTCTTAACATATGACACAAGCTTAGACCCAGTATATTCATTTCAATATTCCCTTTTTACATAAGATAAAGGACTACATTAGAGATATATTTATGTGTCTATGAATTTCTTATTTCATCTCTAATACTTTAGTCTATACTTAATTGGGTAGTTGGAGTAGCATTAAATCCACATAAGACATTAATTTCTTCAAAATTAAGAGCTAGTTTTGAATCATGAAATACAGCATTTTGCATACTTATGCTATATAACATGTTATTTTCTCGTATTCATTATAAGTTAGAGAATTACCAGATTTAAGTATACTTAGCTCGAGTGATAGTACTCCAACATATGGTAACCCAACTAAAGGATTTCAATAAATCATAAATGGTAATAGGGTTTTGATACCCAAGGATCTCCAATGGGGTTTAAGTGAGATCAAGTAGTCGTTAGGAAGGTGGGATACAAAGTGAGTAAATACACCCAAATGAGTTTTGCCCATGGAGTTGAACGTCTCCTTTAATTTTGGGACTTTCTTGCAAAGCCTCATTAAGATTATTTTGCATTAATTATACTCGAAATAATTAGACCACCCAAAGGAGGCTATGAAATTTCTAATTAATTTGTGGGTCAAGATAGGCTACACGGTACGGAGAGATGAAGATAACCCTCGGCCCAAAGGTGAGGAAGTGCTCAGAGTTAAACTGTAAGTGGTCAGTCTAGTCTTAAGCGTAAGTGATCGCCGCTAAGGGGCACTGCATGTCAAATCACCACCCAACGGAGGGATTAGATGATGTACCACTGACCCGTAAAGTGAAGCGTAAATTTCTTAAGACACGTAAAAGTTGCACTCTGATCGACTATTCCAACGTCGGATCGGATCGAGAATAAAAGACATCAAGTTGTTTGATTTTTATCTTAAGATCAAAGAGAACATGTACTAATATATTTAAACAATTTTCAGATATAAGTCATTGGTTCACGCAGCTATGGACCGTAATGTGATCCAGAACCAGTTGATTGATATCAAGACCTTGACGAACTTAAACTACTCCATAAAAAAATTCTAGATGTCATAAATAAACAGTTCAAGAAGTTTGTCAAGGAGATGTAGTAAAGTAACCTTATGTCAGCTTTTATCGCTGAAATATGACGGCACCGAGTATTTTTGATCATATATTCTCAATTCTTTTTATGGAAATATAACCATACCAATATTTATATGACGTTCAGGTTTTTTTTCCCTATTTTAAATCCAATCTAGTTGATGTTCCATCATTTTTTGGTGGCTAGGTTTTGGGAACTATTTATTATCTCTTTTTGTTTTAAGGTTATAACTGATTATAGTTTGGTTTTTATTTGTTGAGGCTAGTTTTTTTTTTCTACTTCTAAAGTTTATGAGCATTCTTAGATTTTACGGCATAATGAATAGAACACTTTTCTAGAAAGAGACTATATCTTATGGCTCGAGGTGGTGTTCTTTTATACTTTCCTAAACCTTTTCCTACTCCCTCTCACGATGGTTATCGGTATTTTATTACCTTCATTGTAATTTTTTCTCGTTATACCTTTATTTTTCCTTATCTATTAGAAGTTTGAATGACTTAATGTATTCAAAACCTTAAAATTAGTGATTGGCAAACATTTCGATCAAAAGATCATGTTGTCCCGTCAGATCGAGGAGGCGAGTATTATGGTAAGATCGATCAAGACAGTGAGCATTCCGGACTAGCAAGTTATGACATACGATTTTACCTGTGAGTTTGTGGGAATAGTGCTTATGTTATTCAGTCTACATTCAGAATCAATTTTCTTCTCATTTTATTCCAATTAAACCTTATCATCAATTGACTGGGAGAAATTCTAGTCTTAATCAATTGTATATTTGGGGTTGTTCTGCAGAGGCAAAACTGTTTAACCTGAATATCAGTAAGTTACATTTGTGTATACTCAATGGTTTCTTTGTTGTTTTCCCAAATAAATCAAAAGATTTTAGGTTTGATCATCCTTCTTAACCCATGGAGAGTGTTCAATTATCATTCCGATCAGTGTTGTTATACTTCTGCATTTTTCTGACGAGTATAGTTTCAGACCCAGTTATCGTTCCATATCAAACTATATTTCCAGATCACATTGTAACACCAATCTCCCAAAGATTCTTCTTCTTCCACCCATTCATGTTTAGTTTCATATTGTTCCACCTTTAGTGCAACTATGGATAGTAGTTTTGCAAATCAATGTTGTAATGCCATTATAGGGGAGATGCATTCTATGTCTCGCAACTCTGTGTGGAAGTTGACACCTTTTCGTGAAGGGTCTAAGGCTATTTAATGCAAACGGATCATTATATATACGTCAAACAGAGTGAGAGACGTTTTACCTTCATGGTTTTGAACATCGACGATATTTTGCTCGCTAGTAGTAGCATCCATTTTCTTCAGTAGACAAAAGCCTCCTTATCTCAATTTTTTGATATGAAGGGTATGGGATTGTCAGTCTCTTTGATGTTCATTGTTTTAGGTGATAGTTATTCATTTTATTTACTGTTACTGCACTAAGATTCTTTATTTCAGTGGGAGTAGTTCCCATTTTTTATTCTTGTAGACATTCAGTTATGATTTTGATTACTTAGCTGTTATTACTTTTGGATCCATTGCTATATGTGCACATATTCAGTGTTAATTAAAGTTATGCAATTGCAATAAAGTTTTTGGATACAAGTGATTTTATCACATGGCGGTTGTTTAAGTATCAAGTGCATATGGAGAATATTGAAGAGTTTTCTCAAGATTGCTTGGGCTGGATATGGGTAGGCTCCACGTCCATTAGCCTTCATTTCAATATGAGCGATGGTCTTCGCATGACGGTTTGTCCAAATATTAAAATGACATGTACCTGGTAAGTACATGTTGCAGGGTACTAATGAAAATGTACTTCACATACGGTTCATTGTATATTTTCCATTTACATACCATACTCCACCAATAAAGTAAATCTCTCGAAAGCTGTTGGGGTTGCTAGCCCGATGTCTATGCTATAAATTAGACATAGACCAAAAGGTCTAATCGAAATTTGTCCGTGAACCGCGTTAGTCGTCCTATCAGTCGTAGAGTATCAGTTCTAAGTGCAATAATGCAAATGATAAATACCTTGTGTGGTTTTCAAAAAACAAAGGATGGCCATCCGATTTCTTACAAAATTGTGAACAGAGGTAAAATATTTTTTCAAAAAATGATGTAGTGCTCGGGTGGGAGATTGTAGGATTTTATCCTCATGCCCGACACCATGTCTGGTTTAACCGGTTTCACAACACATACGGTATATATCATTAGTGACAGGTTGAGTGTGTGCCCAAGCGTTGCACGTAATACAGGTCGGTGGGACCTGGGTGTTACCCTTGTTAGGTTAGAGGGGCATAATGGGAAGGTATTTCTAACCTAGTGCTATATATACAAGGGGAGGCCCATCTTGGTCTACACGCCGGTTACTGCCCATTAGGTGCTAGTAGGAACCAAGAGATGATTTCTCTCTTTCCGTTGAATCTCGAGTAAGGGGGTTGCACTTGAAGGTATGTGCTTATACCTTCTCCATACGTTACTAAGTATGAATTGATTATAGTTGAGATTAGTAGATCCTTCGGGAAATCCCAACAAGAGTATGTGTGCATGATATGAAAATCAAACTCCGATAACGAGGGCAAAAGCAAATTAAGTCAAGAAATTGTTCTAACCATTAAGAAGAAAGAATATATCTTTATCAATGAGGAGATGTTGGTCCACTATACTAAAGAAGTTGGGTTTCACTAAACAAATTGAAGGGTGGTCTGAAGAGTTTGAATGGATAGTTAGAAAAGCAACTCTAGCAACAAAAGGAGTTGACCTTAGCTGTTCAAATGGGATTAAAGAAGGTTTGGATGGTCACGGATTCGAAGAACAAACATGAAGATGCAAATTGTTGTTGTACAATATTTATGAGCAGATCGAGCACCTTGAGGAAGTCAACATATTTCACACCTTTAGAGTGGCAAGTAGATGTGCATGTGCAGATCAAATGTCATCTTATTCTTTAGTCTAAGGTGAAAGAGTTGTTGGATCCTTTGAAGATGAAGTTCAGTGGATTCTTGGCTTAAATGGCAAGAAAGTGCTCTCAAGACTTATGAAGATTGCCTTTTGTGTCTAGGTTTACCACATCTGGAAATGCAGCAATGATAAAATCTTCAGAGATATCACCATTACTGCCAAATCTGTTCTAAGTGCTGTAGAGAATGAGATCAAATTCAGACTTGATAACACCATTGAGAGTGTTCTAGATAGTACAGTGACTGGAGCATCACCCCTATATTCAAAACTAAAGTGCATAAGTTCTGCAAGTGAACTACTCCGGCCAAGTAGTTTCTTCTTGTCAATTCAGATGGTTCCCTCAAAGAGAATGGAGGCTACGGGGGCCTAATTAGGAATTCTGAGACCGAATACATGATTGGTTTTGCTGGTCATGAGATAGCTGATGAAACAACGACAGTGGTATACATGAAGATGAAGGCGATAGCACGTAGGCTGCAAATTTTTATGTCTATGGGTCTAAAGAAGATGTAGGTGTCAAGTGACTCCTCCCTTATGATCAGCTACATTAAGCACAGATCCATTCCACCTTGGAGATGAAAGTACCTCATGTATGAGATTGACAAAGCCATTGAACAACTGGACGATTTTTGCATTATGCACACCTATTGAGAGGTGAATCAAAGTTAAGATATTTTAGCTTGGTGAAATTGTAATACCACCACATGCTATTCCTCCCGACCTCCTGGTCAAGCTTGACGAGGAACCAAGTGGGAAGACATTATTTATACATAGGGTCTGCCTTAACCTCAGTTTGCCCCCCAAAAAAATAAAAAATATTTTTTTTGACCCATAGCCCCTTACTCCCAATTTTGTATATTATGATGGTACTAAAGGAGGATTTGAAGGGGAAGATCTATCCTAGGTTCTAATTCTTTCAGTGCATTAATCTACCTGATCATGGGGTCCTGCCTAACACCAGCATAACTCGCAGACAAAAAAAAAAAAAAAACTAAATTAGCTTATTCGATCAAAACACGAAAACATCCCAACTGTTCCCCCGCCTAATTGCTACTAAATTTTTTCTACTGGAATTGACAGTCACTACCCACTTGATTATACTGCACCTAAGAGTCTAACTTATTAAACAACAAAATTTGAGAAATTTATCATATGAGTCGCCAAAATCACAAACCCTAAAACACTATCTTATAACCGACTGATCCGAAATAGAAAAAAAATCAAAAAAACAAACAAACAAATCACTCAAGTAATCAAACACTGAAAACTAAACAAGAAGTAAGAATCTAAGATTAAAACCCTAAGCATCAAAGTAAAGAAATTAAGATTTGAGAGAGAAATTTTACCTCAAAAGTCGAAAGTTGAGCTAAGATTGTGGTTTCCGCCAAAGAGTTTGAAAGAGGCACTAGAACAATCTCTAATCAAAAGCCAAATTAAGAGCTTCTCCAGCAGACTAGTTTGTTGAAAGGGTGATTGGTTATTAATTACCGTGCAGACGAGGGACTGAGCGCGCCAAAAAAAAATTCGTTTTGTAAATTGATGTGCTAGAACATGAAATACAAATCACAAACCAAAGTCTTAACTTTCATGATAACAATCTTGATTAAGGGATTCTCAAGGAATCACCATATTCAGCAAGCTTCTCTGTATCTTAATATGGTATCAGAGCGTGTTATAAGGCCCGCATCCCGCTTAGTTATGAAGGGGTATAACCAACATGAAGATTTTCTCGTTAAACCCACCACATGGAGAATTTCAGGTATATAATTCTGGTTTGCTTACTGCTAAGTTAAATATTTACTAAAATGACTGTTGTAAAAAACTTGAAACACTCCAAGAATATCCCCAAATCAATGGCAAGAACAAACCAAAGTCTTGAAATAAATAGGAAAAAGAGAAGATGGATGATTCAAAGCATGTCTGTTCCAGTATAACCTCAAACTCAGAATGTACAATAGTTTACCACTCAATACCTATATATCATACAATACATACAACAAAAGGATTTCCCTGTCGAATCATGTAAGAACTACAACCTTTTCAGCCCTGCAAAATCAATGTTTCCTTTTTAACATGTTAATCAGATAATCTTCAAAAAACTATTCTGTGTCATCTGCAGTGAAATCGGGTTCAGGAGGTTTCTGTAGTTTCACCAACTCTCTGGTGCTCTTACTATTCCGAAGCCTGTGAACCCCACGAAGAGCATTGGTTGCAAACCTTGATACATAAATGGTTGCACCAAAACTCGATGAACTCCCCGTAGGAATTTCAACGGGCTCTTCTTCCTCTTCTTCTTCTATCCGCCGGAGCTCCATAATTTTTCTCTTTGAATATCGTCTCCATGCTGCTTGGATGAAACAAGCTGCCCATGTCCTCCATTGCTGTGAGTAGAACCTAAAAGTGTGTTGAACTTGCCTGCTATGGAGTCGCCTAAATTGACTGGCAACAAACTTCAACTCTTCTGCGATTAAGGCAAAAGCTTCAACTTCTGTTAAAGCTTTTACAGTTCGAGTAGATGTTGGGAGGTTAGCACCGGATTTCGGATCTAGTGCCCAAGTTAGTAGCTCTTCACCACAGAAGTCACCTTCCTCTAGAAGACTACGGTTAAAAAAACCGCTCCTCCCACCATCAGTGGTCACACTCTCCAAGCTACCACGTATAATAAAGATCATTTCATCCACCGGATCACCTTCTCGAACTATGTAAGTACTTTCCGTGCATAAACTAGGTTTTAGCCGCTCGCAAATTGCATCAAGCAATCTCTCATCCATATTATTAAACAGAGGAACCTACCAGGAAACAGAAATGACGAAAACAATAAACTGTAATTAGAGACAAAATTGAGTATAAAAAAATGATTGGTCATAGTAAACTCTGGTATATCAACCTTTCTAAAAAGGTTCAAAAGCTGCTGGTACATCATAAATTGAAATTTATGCCTATCAGAATTATCAGAATATATAGCTGACATACTAATCTATCCTAAGAATATTGATAATTACGATACAATGTAAACTGGATGGTGATTAATGGAGAACATTAATATGGACTTGCAGTATTTACGATATTGCAGAGTAACCACGGACTATTGATGAGAATATTTTAAACGAAGTTTTTCAATAAGCAATGAAACTGACAAACAGCCGCATTAAAAGCACAAGGACAACATTCACTTATTTTGCTCTACTCATTTTTAGTTTTTTTTCTTATTTTTCTAACGTATAAAGTATATTACAAGAAGAAAGGAAAATGCTTTTGAAATAGAAAGGTAAAACGACCAAATAGAAGGAAAAAGAAGGAAAAAAATAAAAAAAATTCACGTACAACACTAAAATTACTGATTTTTAAAGTCGGAGCAATGCCTATTAAAACCTAGTCAAAATCTACTAATTTTACAATATCACATTCATTGGAGATAAGTAGATATCAAGTAGAGGGAAACATTTACCCTTCTGACTAAAGCCAAACAGAGATGCCGTTTGATGTCCCTTCTGAGATCTTTCGGTAGGTTTTGAACCAAGTTTTCTTCGTCTACACCCCGAGTTTCCAACCACTTGTACTGGTCATACCGCCTAACCCTCTCCCTGAGATTCTGAGGAAGCAGCCGATGATGCATCCACTGCTCTGAATCACGCCTTTTCACTCTCATCTCCTCAAGACGAATAGTAAGAGATTGAAGATAGGTCTGAAATAAAATCAGAGTATGCAAGCGTTTTCATACTCAGTTATACAAAAGATTGATGGACAACCAAGGATTATACAAAATTTGTCAAATGATTTGCTTTCCAGGAACAGGCTCAGAGTACTCAAGCATTTTCATACTCAGTTATACAAAAGATTGATGCACAACAAGGGTTATACAAAATTTGTCAAATGATTTGCTTTTCAGGAACAGACTCAAATTTTGTGCAGCTCCCACAAGGCAAAATAGAATATGAAAACACAGAGTTAGCCAATTACCTGCATGTTTCCAATCAGAAGCGCAAAGAGTATGAGCCCAAATATTGCTAGAGTTATAGAAAAGATGACTTCTCCTGGATAAGTACTGGTTTGAAGGCCCTGGCCCAGTGTACTGAAAATTTATAAAATGCAGTTGCTTCAGAATTTGTCAAACACAATACACATAAGGGGATATCATTTTACATAAGTCATTTAAATGCTCGGAACTCCTCTTTCGATAAATGGATGTGTTCAATGGTCAATAGAAGGTTTAGCAAGTGAAGTTTGACCTCTTCTGAAGATTGCATACATATGTATAGGACTGGTCTGGATGGGATGGGATCGATCCTAAATAAGAGTAGGATCCCGTCCCACCTATACGGATATATTTTTATCTGCAACAAGGATGCCATGATCATTACATCAGGTCCATTTCTGTGTTGGAGTGTCAAATCTGTTCAATGATGAGTCTCATTCCTTAGTTTGATAGTGTACTTAATATCTTAGATTATATTTTTGAAGTATTAAAAGTTCTAGATCTTCCAGTTTTTTTCTCAAAAGTTTCTTGTTGGTCTAGAACTATAGATTTCAATCCATACTGGCATACTGCTACGTTCTTTTTATCATTTCCGGTAAATATATTTGATATTCGTTCAAAATCTAGCCACAACAAATGTGGAAGCTCAAATACTTTACATTCTCTTTCAAGAAGGGCAGAAATTCCAAGATGGGATGGTTTAATCTTCTGAGGTCTATAGTAAATATCATCTTAAATAAACATAAACTCTTGCATAAATATTCATCAAGTTTTTACTCTGAAATGTGAGGACCCACTTGAAGTATCGAGCTAATGTCATTGTTCCCTTCAGTGATGTGAAATAATTCAGTAAAATCAACTTATTCTACTAAAATCAACTCATTCAGTAAAATCAACTCATTCTACTAAAGCTACTCTCTCTCTCTCTCTTTGAAATGCAGCATCCAAGTTAACAATTTGGTACTAGAAGTTCCAAAAAGGATGATGATAATTTGTTCTTATTTTGAGAACAAATTAGGGAATTCCAAAACTAGATGTAAGCCTGCAAGCAAGTTCTTATGTGCTTACACGGAGACGTACCTAAAGTTTAGATGCCAATAAAAGAATATAGATACCCCGTGAAAGATCGTAACAAAACCTGTCAGACACTGCATTCACTCACTGTCATCGAGACATACCAAGAGTTTACATGTGTATCTCGATAACACTTTACAACATATAAGGACGAGTGATTTGTGTTACGATCTCTCAAAGGGTTAAAACTTCCAAATGCAAAATAGGTCGTAACTCATGAATTGTTGTCAAGAAAAGTAAAATAACAATACTCAACCTCAAATTTTGCAGGCCCCACCACAAACAATAGCAATATTTAGACAAGAACTTTCTAGAAGAAACTACGCCGGATGACAAAGCTTGTTTGTAGATTCCGAAATTAAAAGGTGGATTGTCTTCGTCTAAAGAGCATTCCCTAGCAAGAACAGCGTCGCTCATGTTTTGCCATATACGATAACCTTCCATATGTTTGTTGCCACAATATAAATAATTTTTATTGCATTCTGGGGTTGCAGAACAAGCATCCTGCCAGCATGCATCATTGCGCTCCACAGCTAGCAAGTACCAAAAAGCCCCCACAATCTGTGGATAATCCATCAAGTACAGATTAAATATGTCATGCAGAACTTTAGACTTCAGAAAAATAAACCAAGCGGTACATTGAAATATACCAGCAGGGATTATAACCTATGTAACTATTTATTTTAATACTTTCTATACAAATTAAAAGGTGTAAGAGATAAAATCAAACAAAGAGGCCGATATAATTCATTCCAGTAGTTTTAATTTGTTGAACTAACAATGGCCAGATATTTAATGTATTGAGAGTACATCCAAATCTGTTCCTGCCGATGTATGGGTAGAATTCAATATTTATTTATTTACCCTTTTAAAACCAGGGTGACCCGGGTTCATAATTAATCACCATTTGCCTAACTAATCCGCGAGGGAAGTAAAAACCTTGCCTTTCCACATGCCGGGAAAGTCAAGATAAATTCTGGCCAGCCACCCTCAATGGCAGTGAATCAAACTCAGGACCTCTGCTTCTTAAGGTATGATCAATTTGTTTATTCATTGCTACCATCGTTAAACTGTAGAGCTTATGGAAAATATGACTAACATGTTGCAATTAGATCTTTCATATTCCAGAATTGTGAAAACCTTGAGAAGACCAGGGATGAGATCTTGACGGTTCTCGAGGTAACATGACCAGCCTAAACTTGACCCTACCAATTCTGGCATCTCTTATAAGAAAATTAAGGGGTGTAAGTGTGCAACTACCTTATCCAATCTAGGTGAATAATGAGGTTAAATTAAGAAACATCCTACAATATTTTTCTCATGTTAATACACAATAACACTGGCACTCACATGACTCGCAAGCATGTACCAAAGCAAATAATATGCGGCTCCAGCAAATGCAGATTCAGCAAATACACCAACAGTTCTTTTCAGCTCGGAAGTTAATGGTAAGATCCGGAAAAACCTAGGGACATATTGAAGCAACACAATAAAAAGCAATGCCTGCTTTGTAGCCAGTACATCTGAACCTTTTGATTTCTGAAGAAATTTCCAAACGGTAACCTGTCACAATATTAAAAGGATAATAAAAATTACTGCTCAGTCCTGAACTACAGCCATAGATCTTATATCGGATTCATCATACAACATATATACAAATTTAGGGACCAGCACTATTACTTTGAACTAATCTGTGGGATAAGTTTAGGAACCTAGATATATCTTAGGTAAAGTACCTAAGATTAAAAACGCAATTTACAAAGTACTGAAATATAGGACAAATTAATTGTTGTACAACAGGAACATATCAACCCATATTTCTGACATTTTGTAATAGAACTATATGGGATGATAATCCAATATGTCCAGGATATACCTACGTGTCGAAGTCAACTGTCACAATGTTCTAATCCATGCCTAAAAAGAAAAATGAATAACAAAAGACGGAATAACAAAATGATGGGTTTTTTTTTTTTTTACTGAACAGGCAGGGATTGGCAGACCTTAGGAGCTGTATTAATCATAAGATAGAGAATTAAACTTTGTGAAATTTCTAGCCCCCAGCATCCTCTGATAGTATATTCAAATGATGGGTTGGTTAATACAAATTTACAATAAAAATAGTTCAGAAGTGCTCAGGTAGCAAAACCTAAGATATGCATCCTTATAGGACCCTTGGTCTTTGACTGGTCACAAATAGAAGAAAAAGCTGTGCTACCCATAGTTCGGACCATTAAAATACTAAATGCCCTTGGAACCCTACGTTCAATTTGGTACACCCTTTGTGATTACAAACTAAATTAAAGTTTGGCCCAGTATTCTGTGGACTTATACGCCAGAGTAAGCCCGAATTTCCTAGACTTCAAATTTGAGCATCTATCAAGGAAATATACCCCCAAAAAATTACCGATCACCTACACGAACAACCTTAAGGCAAAAAATGGGAAAATGATAACATAATTGTTAGGACTAGCTAATAAAAAAATAATGAAGAACAAAGTGTTTAGGAACCTAGTTTGATATATACAAACTTGACAAAGAGCAAAATTATAGGGGTTGGAAATGGTCATAAAAATGGAAACTTCGACACTTCCTTGGAAAACTTTGGCCCCTAAGTAGACATCCAAATTGCTATATACCGGTTGAGTTTTTCGTTAACCAAAATGAACCTTAGTTAAACCTAAGAGCATATCATCTTCTCTGAAGAAATACTAAACAAGTTTGAGCTGCCCCATTACTTGTGTTACAAACATAAAGTGCATACTAAAGCATCTTTTAGGTCCAGCTTAAGTCTAACACAAATAAGATGTGCATAAGTGGTCAGAAGAATGAATTTCATAGTACAAAATACAAAACATAAATTCACCTGTGGAATGGGTAAAACAGCAAGAAGATCTATGATAAAGTACCACCGCAGATACCGCCTAGCTATCTTTGCAGGATCTTCCACAAGTTCACCTCGACCAAAAACTCGAGAAGAAGGGGCGATATATGCTGTACGGAATTGGAAAACCATGTGAATAACATAGAAAGCGTCAATTACAGTCCGCAACGTTGTAGTTGTGACTGCTAATTTCCAATCGATACCAAGACAATTTGATTGATGGTTGATGACGGGAAGATAGAAAAATAAAGGATCCACGGATACTGCAAGAATACATGATATAACGAATAGTCGATTCCAAAACTGGAGGAATCTATCTTGAGGATCGAATATTTTCTTCTCCGATTTTTTAAGATCTTCTGAGAATACTGCCCGGGGAACTGTGGACTTCAGTGGCCGGCCAATTGACTTCAGTCCTTCGGATCCCTTACGTATTCCTCTCTTGACGGATTTTGATGTGACTTTATTTGCATGACCAGCACGATTAGTCTCTATATTGAATCCAAATTTGTTCATCTTTCCCGTATCAGAAGAAAATGATGGTCTAGAATCCAAATCGTCTAACCTAATAAGATGATAAAAACAACAACCAATATAAAACAGGATAGATGTATACATTTTTCTTGTAAGTTCACTAGAAACCATGAAAAGAACCATACACAAAAGCTCACTATGAATTTGTAATTCTATGAATAGACGGAATAAAGAAAAGCAATATGAGGTGAGAGTTGTCTACATATAGTTTCAAATTCCAGTTATATGGTCATACATGTAAACTCTCTTTGGTTTCTATTACTAATACACCATTTTGTCTTGGAATTTACTTGAACTTATTAACTTCGACGTTAGACATAAGTGTAGGTGCATGATAGCAATATTTCAGTTTTCACCATATTAAGTACATCCACATTTTGACAAATTCCAAACCATTTTTCCAATTTTTAAACTTATATTAAGATGCAAGATATGTCCATGGAATATGTGAGTAGTCCGATGAACTAAAGGTGTTGAAGATCTAACGCTTATGTAGCATGGTATTGTGGGTTAACTAGTGATTGTATTTTTTTTCTTCTAATATTCTGCTATATTTTTATTTTTTTACTCTAGTTGTGCCTTCCGTACTTCTTCTACTGATCATGTCAACCATTACACACATCAATTGCTTTAGTAACCTGTCACCAATGACAATTAGGGTAAAAAATGAAGAGTACCCAGTAAGTGCCTTTTTCGAAAAAGCTAATCATACCTCATTTTGCTTATCTAAAAATCAAACTCTATTTTACCTTAAAATGAGGTGGATGTAACCAGATATAACAGCCTTTTTGCCCACCCTCCTTTTTATAACAACATAAGTTTCTCATTATTTTGCCTACCCAACTTTTAAAGCTTCGATGCATATTCGTAACTATCCCGACCCAATGTATCCATACTGCAACTCAAATTATATTTTCCCTAATATCTCCTATCTCTCCTCTCTTCTCCATTTACAAAAACAAAACACAGATTAATCTTCCATTGTTGGACCAAAAACCTCTTCAGAGAGACCTAATCGCTCAGACGATTAATTAGACTCCATAACTGCACTAAATCTTTCTTTGTTTTTTTTTTAATGAATGTAAAAAAAAATATATAGAAAAAGGATTACAGAACCAAAGCAGACAAAAACTACATTACAAGAAACAAATAAAAAGATAAAGGCATTGCGAGTTAGGAAAACGTCATGAACATCCAAGTAACTTTTTTCCACCTAGCCACTATAGAATCGAAAGAAGAAAAAAACCCCTTTCATATCCACCACCGCTTTACACCACAAGAAAAAATCCATTTGTGAAGGTCTGAGAATTGCTGATATCATAGGATTCAAAAGTTTTTGTACTATGTCAGACTCTACATTTCCTGTTAAAATCTTACAAAGTGAGTATAATACCCCTTCGACATGTATTCCAGATCTGAGAGATGCAAAAGAGATTGTTACCAGGATGGAGAGCTGCATCTTTTTGCTCAAACTCAGGGAAGGGAACAAGCCTGCAAACTACGTCTCCTCATAAATGGATACTCAAGATGATTTTGTTTTTAGTTTCCCTGTACTTACTTTGGTGACGATCCAGCATCTTGAATATGCTAGTCTACAACAGTATAATGTGTACTTTTTCCCTCCTCTTGTAAATTTGTGTACAGCTGACTATAACAGTAAACTGTACCCTATAATGTATTTTTTGTAAATGGAATAAAGCCTGGTGGGGGGTGGGTCTGCCTAAACCTTAGCTTCCCTCACACACACCAAAAAAAAACTATGACCACAAGAAATTTTGATGACGATCCAGCATCTTAAATATGCTAGTCTACACCAGTATAATGCAATAACATAAGAAAAAAGTTTCATGATTGATTAATCCTTTATCACTCTACAAACTATGGATCAATCACAATTCTTTTCGAAGTTCATTCCTAGTTTCTAGCTAAACATGCTTAATCAATCAGAAGAAACAGGATTAGTAAAATTATAAATTTGGACAAAAATGTTCTGCATGGGTAATTTTAATCCAGATTTGGCAAGTCTAAAAAAACTCCTAAAACCAAAGGGTGAATCGAATGACAAAAACAAACAAGTATAATAGAATAAAAAATGCAAACACCATGTGTACCTTACAAACTTTTCTCTTTGTCCGCTTATTAACTGGGTCTTATGACCACCACAATCGAACATTTTGCATAACCAAATTATCGTGCAGAGTTTCACTTCAGATCATCACTGTTTAATTTGATCGAACTTGAATTGAAAATCAACAACTTCTCTTCCCCCTTCAAGATGTCAACCCTACACAACATATTAAACATGTTCAAACCAATACCTCTCCCTCTCTCATCTCATTTCAATTTTAAAATAGGCTTACCTGATCAACAATCCCGGGTTTCAGCCAAACCCCAACTCGAAACTAAAAGGCAAGAATTAGAAAAACCCCTCCAATATCAAATTGATGATCACAATAGAGATCCAATGCATCCCTATAATCACAAAATCCAAAAACATCAGAACAAAATACACTTTTTGATTCCAAAATAATACAAAAAGGGGTTTTCTCTTCAAAATGAGATAATCATACCTAATACAAACCACCAAAAACATTCATGATCACACAAAATGCTAGATCTTACGAATTGGGTATCGACATTTCAACCAAACCCTAATTGGGAATCACCAATCTCAAATTCAACCCAACCCCATGATTCAATTACAAGTTCTACACAATAATGACGAATTAATTGAACTTTGAAGTAATTAAAAACCCAATTTTTAACAAAATGAGAGTTATTTAACAAAATGAGAATTATTACCGTTTGGAGAGAGAGAAGTTTGAGAGAGGAAGGAAGAAGGGAGACGTCTCTGTTTGGAGAGAGAAAGAGAGGACTCTCCCTCCGGTTTATTACCGTTTGGAGAGAGAGAAGTTTGAGAGAGGAAGGAGGAAGGAAGAAGAGAGACGTCTCTGTTTGGAGAGAGAAAGAGAGGACTGTCCCTCCGGTTGGTTGAAAATACGTTTTCAGAGACGAAATTACCCTTGAGGTCAATCAATACATGGACATTGAGTGCTGGCCGGCCATGGTGACATTGCAATATATCGCGGAATCGGTGCGTTAGTCCCACATCGGGTAATGATGAAGTCCAATACAAAGGATACGGACAATTAAAAGTGTACATACGCAATTTAAGAACAAAACTTCACACTTAGCCTGATCCCACAACAGAACCCTAAAAATAATCCCACCAAGCCTACATGCCCAGTAAAGTTCCGATAAAATTATAGAAAATTTGTTTTTCCCCCCCATTCAGGGCCAACCCTCGTAATTGGAAGGCCCTGTGCAGAAATTCAAATGGGGGCTATTTTTATTTTATTTTTGTTGTAAGAACTTGAACCTTAGCCCCTTAGAGCATCCACAACAGCTAGGTACACCCTGACATGGCAGGGTGAATTTGGTTTTCCACCGTCAAATCCACCCTCTTTGGTTCCCAGCAGCTAGGTCGATTGGTGACATGGCAAAAGTTTTCCACCTTGAGGGTGGAGAATTCACCCTCATGGTGGATTTTGGTGAATTCATGTTGCGCCCTTCTGAACCGCGCGTAGCCTACGAGCTAATAAGATTAAAACATGTGTCAACAATCCAGTGGCTCCCATTGCGCGCAGTTCTGAAGTGCACGTATACACAACGGCCAAGATTAAAACACGTGGACGGCTGAAATGCTTACAAATTCAAACGGCTAGTTTTGCGGCGCGGTTTAGAAGTGCACGGCAAAAGCCTGTATGAAAAATATGTTGGTTCCCCTTTATTTATTGGTTTTTTCCTGATCAAACTTCTTCAACAAGATGTTCAACGGCTATAAACGGTTAGTTTTTTCTCTATCTATAAAACTCATTCATCTTCTACTCTCTTAATCTTCTACAATCAACTCATCCATCTTATATCTCAAAACTCAACTTTCTTCCTTTGTTATCATTTTCGTTGAATCATGTCTGACGAAATCCTAGCTGACCTACTCAAGTCTGACACATCACTCTCATCTTTGGAGTCATCTTCTTCATCATCGTCCGGACGCGAAGAGCTCTTCCGACGTTAAATTGAGTTGATGCACGAGTATAGCAAGATTATGATTGAGATCGGAGAAGCAGAAGAAAAAAAGTAAGAGGGGACAATATCACGGAGGTAGGGAGGTAGTAAAAGGGGAAGGATTGACAAGCGGAAAGGCCGTGATCATAAATTATGAGAGTTTAGCCTTAACCGGGATTACTTCGGTGACAACCCAAGATTCAAAGGTATCCCATTTCGTAGTCAATTCCGTATGAGCGAAGGTGTGTATCAACGTATTTATGATCAAATCTTTTTTTGAACCCCTATTTTATTCAAAGAGAAAATACCGCTAAGACGATGGGTTTATCCTCGCACCAAAAGATAACGTGCACACTTCGCATATTATGTTACAGTACGAGCGCAGATGCCTAATAAGAATACTTTCGGATTGGGGAGTCTACGGGTATTTTGTGCTTGAAAGAATTTTGTAAAACTATTATAACACAATTCAAAGCTCAATACCTTAGATCTTCCAATAAAGACGATACATTACACTTGTCAGAAGTGAATGGATCGCGAGGCTTCCCGGGGATGTTAGGTAGTTTAGATTGTATGCATTGGAAATGGAAAAATTGTTCTACCGGGTGGGCAAGACAATATACCAGGTATAAGAAAATCCCAACGGTGATTTTAGAAGCGGTTGCATCCCAAGATCTTTGGATATGGCACGCATTCTTTGGGGTGCCCTGTTCTAACAATGACGTGAACATCTTGCATCAAAGGAGATTTTTCAACAACTTGTCTAATGGAGTTGCGCCGCCATGCAATTATAATATAGGTACGGTAATGCATACTATGGGGTATTACTTAGCGAATGGAGTCTATCCAAAATGGTAAACACTTGTTCAAACTATAAGAAATCCGTCCAACGATGACGAAATACATTTTTTGAAGATGCAAGAAGCATGCCGGAAAGATGTAGAGCGTGTTTTTGGGGTATTACAAGCTAGGTTTCAACTATTGGCACACGGTGCGTGATTTTGGAAACCTAGTGATCTAGGAAATGTTATGTACGCATGTATAATCCTGCACAATATGATCGTCGAAGATAAACGTCATACTTATATCCGATAAATGGATGTTGACCCCGAGTTTAGAACATCCGTGAAGATTTGGAAGGAGGACTTAAATCCAAGACACGCAATCAACACTATGGCAGAGTATATCCAGAAAGTTCATGAAATTATAAATGAAGGAGCTCATTTTCAATTACGAGATGAACTTGTCGCGCATTTGTGGAATCGAAAAGGGGCGGACTAATTGTAGTCTTCATCATTGTTTTTTTTAATTTTCTAAAATAATGTATTTTGTTTCAAAGTTTAATGTTAAAGTTGTAATGTATTTTGTTTCCAAGTCTTCATCATTGTAACACTTTAAGGAAGCATGGTTTACTGCTTCTGCTTTTTGATTTTGTAATAATTTTAAGGATTACAAACTATTAATAACAATTTTATTGAAATAAACTATTAACGTTAAGGATTACATCAATCTTCATCACTAAAAATGTCGTCATCATTTGGACACTCCTTCAACTTCTTTGAATATTCTTTAATTTACTTCTTCATCTGACGCTTTTGTGCCGCTAGTAGGTTACTTGGGTCCGTTGTCATCACCTTAACCATATGCGCATCTTCGATGACTTTTTTTTAGTTAGCTCTATTTTACGCCTCCTTTGAATCTCAGCCTCTCTAGCCAACTTTAGTTCCTCTCATGCTCTAGCTCTAGTTTCCTTTTCCTCTTTCTTTTGCTCGTCTCTCTCATTCTATGCCTTCATCATGTTGGTTGTTGTCTTAAGCATCCTCTTCCCCCAATAACCTATACCTGACTTTGCCGCTTCTTTTGCCTTATATTTTTTGTTTGTTGTTCGGTCGTACATCCTTACAAGAATATAGTGGTTCATCCACGTCGATAGAATAATTCAGAATTACGATATTTGGAGTTCTAGATGTAGGTGTTTCAGGATCGGTATTGGTGGAGTTACCCGGGCTATCGTTAAAATTTGACTTTCTAACGATGTTACGGTCGGGTTACCCGGTGTGATAAATTTTTGACCATTTTGGGCAAGTTTCCAAAACTTTGTACGCTTCCCCATGTGTAAATGGTTTGTGTTGTAGTTGAAAAAATGTATCGAATGCCATACGTTCCTAGAAATCAAGTTATAAAATTCTTTAGAGTATGATTCATCAACTTCATTAATGAAATGAGAAAAATAAATGAAATACTTACGAAGTCAGCCGTTCCAATACCGGTAAAATGTTGGCTCTTAAGATCTTGAATGATGCCTCTAAAAATCTAATATTCCTTATTAAGTCGTCCCTTATACGCACAATTGACACCGTTGTACGGTCGCCACATAGATTGGTCAACATAGAAGGAATTAAATTGATCATTAACCTTAAACCAAAATGTAGCAGCTTTTTGGTTGTTCGTGGTATCGAGGTTTTGAGACACTTGGGACTAAGCGCGTACAAGATTCATGAAGTCACCGAACGACCAATTTTTGGAGTTCTTATATTTTTATTTGTCATCATCAACTTCATCCTCAACTACAATAGGTGTCGATGCCGTCTTTCTTTTAGACTTTGCCTTCCCCCGCGTATTACTTCTTATGAGAACCGGATTAAGTTCCTCAGCCTCAACTATATCATCAACTATAATAGGTATCAATGTCATCTTTCTTATAAACTTTGCCTTCTCGCGCGTATTACTTCTCGTGAGAACCGGATTGAGTTCCTTGGATATGACCGGAGATGTAACCGACGATGTATTAAGATTTAAATAATTTAAGCCCCATGTACCTTGTATCAGCGTAGTACTTGAACTTACACCGGCAAAACCGGCTTGAGATGAATAATATGGATTTCCCGGTTGAGGGTACGAGCCCGTATACCTATCAAATTGAGGGTAATATCCTTAGTTTGGGTAATGAAGGTAATATCCATGGGTTTGAGATTGAAATTGATTCTCGGGTACCGGGAATAGTTGGGGAACATACCTTAGATCTTGGAAAGTGTTAGGCATTTGCGACGAATCAAATACTCCAAATTGAGGAGGAAAGACGTTTCTTTGTTGGTTCGTATTAGAGGATTAAGAGTGGTTTTGAGAATTAGATTTGGAGCTTGAGGAAGACATAGTGGTTTTGTTTGTAAGGTAAGGAGGGAGGATAGTGTTGAAAATTAGAAGGGAGGAGAGTGTAGGAGATGAATGACATTTATAGTTGAAAAAAACAAGCCGTTAATATAACCGTTAATATGGCCGTTGAATAACTTGGACAACAAGTATCCAAGATTAAAAATAGCCGCTAATATGGTCGTTGAGTAACTTGCATAACAAGTTTGCCCATATTATATTAATTGTTTTATTACCAATTAAACTAAGAACAGAGAGGAGGAGATCATAAACTACCTAAGGTTTAACATACTGAAATATTGGTTGGGCAGTTCCAATAAGAGTGAGGTTAACCAGACTTGACACTCCTCACTTCACTTCAGTCTCATATTAATCAAACAATATTAATACTAGTCTCTGATGATTGAACATAACTAGATCGACTCTTGATTGTAATCGTGTAGTAACTTTGGCCATTGAGTAACTTGGACAACAAGTTTCCAAAAAAAAATCTAAAAAAAACAACAATATTAATACTCAAAATAGTTTAAATAAAACATAGTTTAAATAAAATACCATTTAAACAAACACATAGTTTAAACAATATTAATACATAACATAGTTTAAACAAAACATAAATCAAAGTTCTAAATAAAACATAACCTAACTGGGACAACCTCTCTTCATTTGGCGGGTGCGTCTGCTACGTGCGAGACTCTGGTCATAGGTACATTGCACAACCGGCTCTGTCTGGTAGGAAATAGACATCTTAGGTAGTCTCTCGGATGATCTCATCCCTCTGCCTCAGCTGTTCCTCTAACTCAATCGTGCATTCAGCGTATTGCCTCGAGTCTTTATATAGCGCATACCGCATTCTTTGGTTTTGATGCCAAAACTCATCCGTACTATGCGTAGGTAGACACGGGTACGGTACCTGCATCACCGGGATCAGTATCCATCTACGTTGATCGCTCATTCCTGCCATATCCATGAACCATCCCATATCATATGGATCGCCAGTCGCCTGGACACCATAGTCTTGCACCTGTGAAAGACGTAACTAAACTCGACGTAGGTGGCAGTATACATCAGGCCTCACTAGATCATGCCCGACGATCCAAATATTTCCCGCCCTCTTTACTAAACTACAACCGATCTTGAGATTTGGATGAACGGTACGCCAATATGTCATGTAATCTACGTCTGAAATAAAATAATCGCGATCATCGTAGAAGTCCACATCTTTCAGACTCTGATATAACTCTCGATCCTACCTTGGAAATTCCATAATCTCCTGAGGGGGGTCATAAGGCACACTATCATGCCCGGTCATCTGACGCATACACCGGTCTTCTAAATACTAAAGTGTACCGTGCCCGTATAGGACTAACACCAATGGAACCCTCTAGAAGCTCAGCGCTAAAGCAACTCTTACCTCTGGATGGATTAATTGCCTAGACTTGTGCCATGGTTGCCAATCTATGTTGGTTATGTCCTTCCATTTTATCATATCTCTATTCACAGCAAAATAGTGATAGATTTCAGACCCCGTACTCGCCCTTTCATCTCTCCACGCTCCCATACGGGGATAAATATGGTTAAAGTTTTATACCTTAACTAGATACATTCCAACCCGATAGTACTCGAAGAACCAGAACTCCAATATCGCATATAATTTGGTAATCGATTTTTTCACCTTCCCGTCCCTCAAAACTGAGACTTCATTAAGCCCCCGATACAAAGCTGCCATAATCGGTGTACCCCAATCAAAAAGCGACGTATCAATAATATTGTAGTCTGTCATGGCTGCAAGATAACTCGCCCGAAGAGATGTACTACCATTTAAGAAGAAGAGATTACCCATCATATAGGCAATAAATGCCATCGCATACACGATATCCATTTGTGGGTCATAATTGTGGAGACGTGGATTCAAAGGTTCTTTCCACTTTCTTAAATAGGCGAGAGTGATGTTACCGTACCTAATGTCAGAGTTTGTGATTCCTGGGAATATCTTTAATGCTTTTTCTAAGTTGGAGTGCCTATCGTCGTACGGGAGTTCGCGACCCCTCCCAAAAGATATGCCTGTTAGCATGACAAAGTCTAATGGTATGAAACCCAGTTCCCCACAAGGAAAGTGAAAGGTATGGGTGGAAGGCCACCACCGTTCCACGAGAGCATGAATGAGACGGTTATCTGAGTTTTCCGCCTTAATCGAGCAAAAATCCTCAAAACCCATATCGTCGACCAACTTCTTCAACGTCGGGTTCACGACAATCCATTGGTACCACTTCAGTACCTTTTCCAATGATCCCCTACACTGTAATTCATTTTGGTTATAACAAAAAAAGTACATTAACACGTTAGAAGTTCATTCGGGCATTTCATCGAACACATTGCAATATACGTTAATAACACTTAAAATTTATACAAAACTTGTCAGCATTTCCTCTGATCCAACAGAAATATAGACCCAGCCGTCTGGGAGGATATCTACTTGGTTCAACTCTTCGAGCGTTGGGGAGGGATCGCTGTCCGACGTTAATTGTAATGGCCAAATGTTTGTTACTTCGGCGTTCCTTCTTCATTTTACTTACGCGTTTATGTTGCGTTGGGTTTTGGAAAAACTTAAGAACGGTCGCGAACTAGACGAACCCAACATTTTTAGGTGATTAACAGAGGAAATGGGTTGGGAAACTTGTGGAGTAAGGGTTGGGTATTCCTATCTATAAAACTTGAAACACTTGATATACCTTGAGAAATGCCTTGTAAATAACACTTGAGAAAACCAAAAAAAGTTTAAGCCTAAACTTTGCAGCATTATACCGCGCAGTTCTGAACTGCGAGACTAATTAGTTTTTAAAAAATTGACGTGTCAATTTGTTATTGGCTGGTAGTGTCGCACAGTTTAGAAGTGTGCTGGAGAGATGGAAGGCTGAGATTAAATCAGGTGGAGATATCTTGAGCGTTGGTTCTCCCGCATAGTTCTGAACTGCGCAAGGCAAATTCACCTTGATTTTAAACTTGAATTATTGTGGGTGGATTGGATTCACCCTGGTTTTGGGCAAATCCACCCACCCAACTGTTGTGGATGCTCTTAAAAGCTACAAGAAGTAGTAACCAACTAAGCTAAAGTTAATTATATGTAGCATACATTTTTTTTATATTTATTTTATTTTAGGCCTTAAGGATCTTTTTTAGGCCCTGTGCCGTCGCACATGTTGCACACCCCCATAGACAGGCTTACCCCCATTATGATAGATGAATTTGCAATTGCCTCTCAGTGTTGGCCTGAATGAGTCTATAAACCCCATTTTGGCTCTGACCGTGGTTTGACCAGTCAAAATTGGCTGAACCACCTAAAATACTCTCACATGTTTTGTGCACGACTTTGTCAACCTAAGTAACCGGTTACCCTTTTCCCCTAACCAAACTAATCTCTGTACCTTGTTCTTGTTGAAACTATTAGGTTTGTTGGCATTGGTTGGTGCCTGCGATTTCAAAGCTAGATGTTCGGTTAGAATACAATTATAATCAATCTCAGTCATGGGGTTTCTGTGGTATGGAGAAAGCTCAACTTTCCTTGAAGAGCTTCGATAAAGTCGGCCACATTAAATCAAGATAGCATTGACTACTTCTTTGGTACAGTTTAAGGTTTTGATGATGGCAGGAGAATTGGGAATAAAAGTAGTTGGTTGCGGTAATTCAATGTCGATAGTAGGTTTATGTTAATGGCTTTTGTGTTGTTTGATGATGAAGATTTGGGGGGTTTCTTTAGCAGCAGCTGCTACTATGGTCTCGTTAAATTTGAGATTTTATAGAGAAGATGAATAGGTAGCAACAACAACAACAGATTTGAGATCCTCATTCTTCTTCTTGCTCATACAAATACCTATTTTTGTTCTTCTTTAAGATTACAACATACACACATATACAGAGAGAGAAGAAAATGGATTAGAGATTGAAAAAGGATGCACGTCCTGATCGCAACGGTGATAAAGATCTGAACTATGACAACCGGTTGCCTAAGTTTACGTGTTTGGTACGTGAAGATGTTTTTGGAAGTTCACCAAAATCTGACCAGTCAAAGGCATGTCAATCCAAAAATGGGGGTCATAGGCCAATAAGTGCCAACACTGGGGGGCAATTGCGAATTCGTCTATCATAATGGGAGGGGCAATATAAAATTTGCTCATAAAATTATGTAGAGTCACTCCTTGTTATTGGTGAATCACAATCAGGAACTCTACTTCAAACTCTTGTTGGCTAAGATAATTAGGCACGATGCTTTCAATTTTATTTATTTTTGTTTTTTTTTTTTTTTTTTTTTTTTTTGGGGTGGGGGGGGGGGGGGAGGTGTTTACATCAAAAAAAATAGTAATAGTCGAGCCCCATAAAGTCCAAGCTCAGCAGTTGATAAAATAAGTATGGGTTGGGTTTTTCGGTCAACCCACCACTCTAAATTCAAACCAAAACTCTTCCAGCAGTCAAAAAAATGGGTTTGAGTTGCTTGCGTAGCACTGTTAGAACTCAACCGGGTCTGGGGAGCTCACACTCAAAAAATGATTTTGGCAGTGTTTAAAACACTGCGTTGACTAAATTACACCGCGCAGATTAAATATTTATTTATTGGTGTGAGAGGAGATGAATAATTGTGGGCGGAGTAAAGAACACCGCATAGACTAAATAATTATTTTTATTCAAAAATGACCTGCCACGTCATTAGCAACTGATGAGAGGCTAGAGTGTGGGTTGGTTTTTTGGGGTTTAACATGGTGGGGGAAACAACCCAACTCACACCCAACTGCTGGAGATTCTCTAAGAGTTGAGTTTGGGACAATTACTATGTATCCCGACTCTCTTCTTCTCTTTGGAAATTAATATAAGAAAAATTACCAAAATACCCTTTAAAGGCTCAAAAAATTTCACAGCTTTTCTGGTAAAAGTAAGTGTAGCATGAAGCCGGTTTCTACTGTCAATTAGCACGTGGCATGGAAGTTACTACCAAAGGCAAGAATTCTATGATCCATGATCTCTAGCTAGTATATATGTAAGCTTTCCATGTTTGAGTTATTATATTCATGCTAATCTGAGTAGATAAGCAATGCTGGTGTAGTAGCTATTTACTTATTTATATTTTATAATATTCTAGGATCGTGCGTAAACTTTATAATAAGACATGGGACTCAAATTGATTATGAAATAAGATCATTCTAACAAATAATTAATGTCTTCAAATGAAGCATATCATAAGAGTATTAATGTCTCAAAATCAATCTAAAAATTAAAACAATCTCAACAACTACCAAAACACATAATGCAATGAGAAAGATATAACATCTGTGCGAAATGGTTTCATATTTATTTGTGAAACAAGATTCCCAGGGAAACAAAAATGGGTTTCCAGAGAAATGTTTACTTGCCCCAATAAACCATGCATACCATAGAATTTTAGAGAGGAAAATGCAGGATAAAATCGACGTTCATGTTCGATCATGTTTTATTGTGCTTCTGTTGTAATGTGATTTTCACCCCAAAAAAACACATGTCGGGTTTCAACACAATATATACTTATGTTTTATTGTATTTGGCAGTGAAGTTCATGTTCATCCTTGACATTTAAGAGGGAGCATCAACTTGTAATTTGACCCCTACCATGTGTTCACCATGTAATAATCTTTTAACCCTGCTGGATGATGATCTATCGAGAGAAGTAACTATTTTTTTATATTGTAAACGGTATAAAACAACTTGGTGAACACAACTTGATGATCTATCGAGAGAAGTAACTATTTTTTTATATTGACCCCTACCATGTGTTCACCATGTAATAATCTTTTAACCCTGCTGGATGATGATCTATCGAGAGAAGTAACTATTTTTTTATATTGTAAACGGTATAAAACAACTTGCTTCTTTGGACAATTATAGTGAGGATACATGCTCCTAAGCTTGTCAACCAAATCTCTTGTTCTAATCGTGTGAGATGAGCAAATGTATATCCCTTCTGCTTTGGGATTCTCATACACTAGTAGGAGTGCATATGCAACATCTAGTACTTTTAGGTTACAACTCAAAATAGACGAAGTCGTTCGAACGAGTCATAAAGTCGTTCGAACGAAAAGGCTTTCCCTTCTGCTTTGGGATTCTTATACACTAGTAAGAGCGCATCTGCAACATCTAGTACTTTTAGGTTACAACTCAAAATAGACGAAGTCGTTCGAACGAGTCATAAAGTCGTTCGAACGAAAAGGCTTTCCCTTCTGCTTTGGGATTCTTATACACTAGTAAGAGCGCATCTGCAACATCTAGTACTTTTAGGTTACAACTCAAAATAGACGAAGTCGTTCGAACGAGTCATAAAGTCGTTCGAACGAAAAGGCTTTCCGTTGAAGTCGTTCGAACGATACTGTATTTGTTTGACCGAAAACTTCGGTGTTTGTTTTGTTAAGTGCATTTTGAAAGGGATTTATTCTAAGGCGATGGTTTGTCTCGTGATGCGTACTTTGTTGATGACCTAATAGAGAGTATAAATATACAGTGTGTGAGTTAAAAAGCTTTTATATGAGAAACTTGAGATTTAGAAGAGATTTAGCCTCTGTGGTAGACCTTGTAAAGAGTTGGTCTTTACAAGGAAGAAGGTGGAGGGTGTTGTTCTCTTGGGATTTGATGTGAGAGGGGAAGTACATCTTGGTTGCTAAGATGAAAAATCAATGTAGAGAGAAGATTGAAGGGTCTCAAGAAGAAGGTATGCAACATGGTCTTTGTTGAGGTAATCTTTAGATTCTTGATGGATATCTTGTTTTCTTCTTCTTTTGTAAATCTATATGAGGGTATTATGAGATTAGAGAATTTTATGTTCGTTGGAATCTCTTGAGGGTTTGCAATTGAACTTAGATACATAGTGAATTTCTAACTTAGTGGTGGGGAGTAACCTTAAGGTGAACCTCTGATAAATATTGTGTTTTGTGGGCATGAATTATTGTTTATAATATCTTGGTTAATTATTTGAATTCCATGAGGATAACGGATAAAACCAAATTGCGCACGGGTGATGTAATCCGCACGGTCACCCCCCAAAAAATTAATGGTGGCAGAGAAAGGTTAAGACCTTGGGATTATAGTTCTTGAAGATTCTTGGGTTCGATGGTTAAGTCAGATATTTGATTTTTTTAAGATGGATTTGGTTTTGGTTATTTTAGCTACATGATTTTCTCAAGCGATGGAGTTTGGGAAAAAAAGATTTAGATGAAAACGATATTGTACATAGGCATGGAAACATGGTTTATGTTGTGAGAAAGGCTTGAACATGGTATTTTATTCAAGGTGGAGTGGTTCAGGCAAAAACTTCAAAAGTTTGGTAGGGAGGGATGGCTTTTCTCTAGGACCGATGTTCGTTAAATTTGGTAATCGTGGTGGTACCTCAAGTTATTCACCATGGTTGATTACTAAATTGGTGGGTCACAATTTTTTATGAATCATGGTCGCAAGTTATGGTTCGTGCGGTGACAAAGTGTGTCGATGTGCGGAGACTCTAGGTTTGCGACATAATGTCAGATTTTGCAGGTTTGTTCGACATGGCCGGGTTAATGTGTAGTGTTTAGTTTTTCCTTTCTAAATTAAACATACACTGGTTCTGATTTTTTTGGTGTAGGCAAATTGTGTGATTTCATTGGTATAGATAAAATTACTGCTTTAGAGGTTCCTTTCTGTGATAGAGTTCAGGGGTGGACTTGATGGTGTTTATAGAGATGTGTTCAAAGCGGATGTTGGAGCAGTATAGTTTCATGGCTATAGGTGGAGCAAGCTCGAAAGTATGGTTTATCACAAAGAGAAAAGAAGCTAATGGATGTTCGTCGGTTTTGACGAAGGTATCCAGTTTTTGGGTACAAAAATATTTTGATCGTGGGTAGCGGATACGGAATAAACAAGTTTAACCATTTTGTTGATGGGTTTGTTCGCGCTATGGATGGTTAGTGATGACATGAATTAAAGTTTTTTGCCGAGGTAGAGATTGTTAGGTTACGGCTCAAAACAAACGAAGTCATTTGAACGAGTCATAAAGTCGTTCGAACGAAAAGGCTTTCTGTTGAAGACGTTTGAGCGAGACTGTATTTCGCTTAAATGAAAACCACGGTGTTTATTTTGTTAAATGTATTTTGAAGAGGATTTATTCTAAGGCGATGGTTTGTCTCATGATACGTACTTCGTTGATGACCTAATAGAGAGTATAAATATACAATGTATGAGTTAAAAAGCCTCTGTGTGAGAAACTTGAGATCTAGAAGAGATGTAGCCTCTATGGTAGGCCTTGTAAAGAGTTGGTCTTTAGAAGGAAGAAGGTGGAGGGTGTTGTTCTCTTGGGATTTGATGGTGAGAGGGGAAGTACCTCTTGGTTATTAAGATGAAAAATCAATGTAGAAAGAAGATTGAAGGGTTTCAAGAAGAAGGTATGCAACATGGTCTTTGTTGAGGTAATCTTTGGATTCTTGATGGATCTCTTGTTTTCTTTTTCTTTTGTAAATCTATGTGAGGGTATTATGAGATTAGAAAATTTCATGTTCATTGGAATCTCTTGATGGCTTGTAATTGAACTTGGATACATAGTGAATTTCTAACTTTGTGGTGGGGAGTAACCTTAAGGTGAACCTCTGGTAAATATGTTGTTTTGTGTGCATGAATTATTGTTTATAATATCTTGGTTGATTATTTGTATCCCATGAGGATAACGGATAAAACCAAATTGCGCACGGGTGATGTATTCCGCACTTTCACCCCCCAATAAGTACATCTACAAGTGCCTCGTTGTATGTTTTCTAGTGCGTCGAGGCCATCTGTACGTGTTTAATCAAGCATAAAGACATTGTGAGTGCCACAATCACATATATAAATGAAAATGGGCAATTTATGTTAAAGGAATTGTAAGGGCCTATTCCGAATCTCGAGCTCAAGTCTCTCTATTCGACCATCACACATTTACTCGACCTCGTCAGCATACACGTGACACATTTATGGCACATTACAGCTACAAAGTTTATTCATAATTTTTGACATCTACATCAACAGGTTGAGTCAACAAGCACTCCATCATTATTGAAGCCGTTACAAAATAGTAAGATTAGACCATTACACAATCAGTTCAAAGACTATCAAATATATATAGAATGGTCGTCAAACGATCATATTAGAAGACCCATAAATAGGACCATAAAATTCCAGATGATGGACGAATAAATCTTGACTTAAACACTATATACAAAATACTCAGAGCATCTCTTGTAATAGCTAGCAACTATCAATAAAATATCTCTTTCTAAATCCTCAAGAGAGGTTGTGGTTTTTAACCTATTCAAAGTTTTTCCACGCTAAACTTTGTGCTAGTATTCATTCATTATTCATCTAAACGCTATGATTATCATTGGTGTAAAGACTAAGCTCGAGATACAAAATTACGCTATTACATTTGGTGTCGTCTGTGAGAATCGCAACAATTAGCTGCGATTTTTTACAATAAGTGTTTATCATTTTTTCATAATGCCAAATTTCAAAACCTCTTCAAACATACCTCACTTTCACCTTCTTCACCCAAAACTCTTAACCCATTGATACATACCTTACAGTTTGTAACAGTCGTCTCGTTGCCCAAAACCCCCACAATCTGCTTCAATGGCTTCGGTGCATTCATTCGAATTAACCTCGTAGTCATCTACAATGGGGTTGTTTCTTGAACTACAATACCCTTTCAAACATAGATCACATTCGGGTTAATCTCCCAAACACCATTACGCTTTCAAACATAGATCATTTTCTTCTATAGAGGGTACAATTATTATAGCCCCTAGGGCTTCATCAAAAGATTCTTGGTCGAAAGATGGGAATGAAGGTTGATGCGCCAAAATTACTTCAATGCCTCTCTTCCTAGATGATCCTAAACCTCAAATCTCTGAATTACAAACTGATTCAAGTTCATCCTCATGTTTCCCTGACGAAATTACAAAACCGCGCTCAATTCGTTACTCCAAGAGGCAAATCGACACGAATCCAGAGTCAATTCCAGTCTAAAACGGTCACAGAATCATGGGATCGTACTATAAGAGGCAATAACTTGAAAAATCACTCGATCATACTATAAGATCGAAACCTTTTATGTGTTGGTGTCAACAAAACCCTCCAGCAAGTTCCAAGCTACATCGTTGGGGTGTCTGAACTGGAAGCTGCTAAGGAGGGTCACAATTTTGTAGACTTCTACTGGCGCTTAATATCCATGCTCCTCTGCCATCTTATGAGATCAAATTACAACCACGAAGCAGTTCGTTTCACAGCCATGAAGCAGTTTGTTTCACAATTCAAAAAATCTCATTAAATCGAGCGTGGGAGGTCTGGAATCTCGTAAACGAGCTCGAATACGCGCTCTAGATAATTGCTCACTCGAGCTCGACAACAAACCTCATTATAGGAGGCTGAAACTCATCACGAAATCGTTGATTCTCGCATTTTTGAGGCAAAAATTGAAATGGAAAGTGTATCAGTTTTGATCAGAGCACCACAAGTCCATCACTACAGAGATCTCTCGTAACTATGGCGATGAATCAACAAAGGAAGTCGAGTCCGATTACTACGACCTCAGTTGCTCTGAACATCTCTCGTTTAAAGTCACAGATTCAAGCGAAGAAATAACACTTTCCGATATCGAATCCGATGTTTTCCCTAAAAACATACAATGATGATGATTCGATGGAGTACAATCCGTCTGATTACAGTTACTCTGATCTCACCGAGTCACCGACCAACTTCTCTCAAGCGTTCAACGATGTCTCCAACAGTTATAAAGTATTCCCCAATCCGACAAAACTTGTGTTTGATTGCTTTAGCAGTTTTTTTACCTACAGGGGAAGAAAACTTACCTCAACAAAGCCTCTCCTATGGACACATCTTGCTCATGCTCATCCCGGACTGCTTCCTACTCTTTGGATGTAATACTCGTACTAATGACCAGGACAATATCGCCACGAACTCTACAATCGAAATGATATCAATAAGATTTTAGGTCCTAAAGCTTCGTGCATTTTGTTTAATGATTCGGCATGAAGGTGTTTTACGTACATGGTGTTCTGGTTGATCAGACGACTCTTGGGCACCGGTTTATCAAGCAGGAGTTTAATGAGACTCTAAGATTTGGTTAGCAGATCAATCCCTTTCGACACTCAGTAGTGCAAGCTTCTTTGTTGGGAGTAGACGTTGTTAGGAAAATTTACTAAGTTACCTCTGCAACAGTTATCGAGAGCAGAGATTAACAAAGTTATAACATCAACTATGGCAAGATAAACTGGAGATACCGAAGTGATGATCAGGAGATGCTGAGTCGAGGACTAGGTCTCTATCTTTAAGATGTTTTGCCACACTGCCATTTGCAAACAGTTGATTGCTGCGTCGCCTCCAGGATAAAACAGCCGAGTGGGAACTTCTCTTGCAAGGAAGAAGTACCTTCGAATGATTTGCACTTTCAACAACTTTACTCAGATTCTAGACTCATGATCTGAAGAGAAGAGAAAAATTGTGTATTCAATGGATTGATAAACTGAGGCACAGTTTCTCTTTATATAGAGCAATTTTGAAATGGTAATAAGAGTTAATGGTGGGACACGTCATCAAAAACGTTCGAAACTAAAGTAAAATATTTAAGACTTAAATACGAAACGGTTACGCTTGAGGAATTTTAAAAACCGAAAAGGTTCAGTTCGAATATGCTCGGTTTAAATTTGGTCTCCTAGAATCTCCGGGTCAAAATAGACTCAGTTCGAATTTGGTCTTCTGGGAACTCCAGTTCGAAAGGACTTGATTCAAAATGATCCAGGTCCAGATCGATTAGACTCAATTCGAATTGGTCTAGTTGGTTCAGGTCGAATAGAATTGGTTTTGACAAAATCAATTCTTTTATAGAAGCCCAAGTTCGAGGCCCAAACCCATGAGCCAATCAAAGTTTTAAACCCATTTTTTCGGCCCACCCCCACCCGACATAGTGAATAAAGGACCTAGGTTATATCAAGGATATAAACTACTCTTCCAAGCAATGTGGGAATAAAGAAGCTACATATAGTTTTGGAGATATAAAACCCAACAGACGTTGAATTCGACTCTCTTTCTTTGGTCGAATCAATTACCAAGCTAAAGGAAATGATAAGTCTCTTAAAGTTATTTGGTGCATCGCATGTTGGACTTACTTCTGCGACGCTCTAGAGCCCAAATTTGCATCTAAATGGCGTAAACACATCAACATTTTATGATACGAGTTACAAACTTTGCAAAAAGATACGACAAAGATGGATGATTATTTTCAACAAACAAAAGCTCTCTCTGATAGATTGACAACATCTGGGAATATAATCCATGAACCAGATATACAAAAACTCATCCTTCCAAGCCCTGAATATGATGTTATTTATTCAACTCATATTGCAACAGTTGAAGAAGCCCATATGGAGGATTTTCAGGCTCATCTGTTGGCCTCTGAACAACATCTTGATCAACAAAATACTACAGTTGATATCACTTAACTATATGCTAATGCTACAACCTCTTCTAGTGGGCGCGACAACTTCAAAACCAAGCTAATTCTTTCCATCACAACCATATCGAGGTCGTGGTCATAATTCTTACGGTCCGGTTAGACGATTAGATATTCTCGTAAACGAGCTCGATCGAGCTCTGGATTCTTAGTTGGAACTAGTCATAAATTTGAGCAATGGTGCTAATCACCAAGTCAATTGTTTCTCTAACTAGATCTCTGCCATTTGAATAAGAGTGGAACCGGGTATTCTAGCAATTATCAAACAGTCATTGGAGTTTGCTACATTTTTTTTTATGGGGAAATGGGATTACTGCCTTCAGAATACTTAGGGGCGTGCTCGATCAACACATTAAATCATGCTTAAATCAACATACAATCCCCAAATACTAGATTCAGTCAATCAGCTTGAATCATAGTTGGGGGCGAGCTCAACCTCAGCTTCAGACTCAATGCTCGACCTTATCTTTTCAACAACATCAGCCGCATTATTAAGGTGCTCGAGGTTGAGGTACTCGAGGTTATTGTAACTTATTATCAAGTTCATAATGTGGTGAGCAATATCAATACTCGAGGTCGAGGTCGAGGTCGACCTCAGCTTCAAGCACAATGCTCGACCTCATTATTAAATTAACTTAAATCATACTTGGGGGCGAGCTTCACCAACATATTATAGGTCGATAATTGGTTTATCCAAATTCGACCAACAGATAACATAATCTAATACATTACAGGTCAATAATTGGTTCATCCAATTTCGACCAAATAGATTACATATTACAGGTCCATAATTGGTTCATCCCAATTTGACTAACCCATCTAATACATTACAAGTCGGTTATTGGTTTATCCAATTCGACCAAACAGATTACATATTATAGGTCGGTTATTGGTTCGTCTAATTTGACCAACAAATCTAATACATTACAGGTCGATAATTAGTTCATCCAAATTGACCAAATAGATTACATATTACAGGTCCACAATTGGTTCATCCAATGCGACCAACACATCTACTATATTACAACATATTTCAGGTCGAGCATTGTGTTTGAAGCTGAGGTCGAGGTCGACCTCAGCTTCAAACACAATGCTCAACCTCATTATTAAGTCAACTTAAATCATACTTGGGGGCGAGCTTCACCAACATATTATAGGTCGATAATTGGTTTATCCAAATTCGACCAACAGATAACATAATCTAATACATTACAAGTTGATAATTGGTTCATCCAATTTTGACCAAATAGATTACATATTACAAGTCCACAATTGGTTCATCCCAATTTGACCAACCCATCTAATATATTACAGGTCGGTTATTGGCTTATCCAATTCGACCAAATAGATTGCATATTATAGGTCGATTATTGGTTCATCTAATTTGACCAACAAATCTAATACATTACAGGTCGATAATTGGTTCGTCCAAATTGACCAAACATATTACATATTACAGGTCCACAATTGGTTCATCCAATGCGACCAACACATCTACTATATTATAACATATTTCATGTCGATAACAGGTTCATCCAAATTAGCCAACAAATTACAAGTCAATCGACTTAAATTGTACTCAGGGGGACCACAAAGCCTCAAATTCCCGAAAGTAAGCATCGACGACATCGGTAAATAGCTGCATCAGAATCAAGACAGTAACTGATATAGAATAAACTTCTCAACCAACACCACTCACCCGTAATGCTTCTCGTACTCTTGGCTAAGAGGGGGCGGATCTAAGGGCCTATTTCGAATCTCGAGCTCAAGTCTCTCCATTTGACCATCATATATTTACTCGACCTCGTTAATAAACACGTGGCACATTTATGACACATTATGGAGCAGTTACAAAGAAGAGGAGTTACTTAAGCCATTACATAATCATTATGAAGACTAATCAAAGCCATATATTGTGATGTTCGTCATTAAAGTAAATAACGGTCACAAAACAGTCATATTATAAGGCCTATAAATAGGACCAAAAAACTACAGATTAGCGACAGAGAAAATATGGGATAAACTTTTTCTATCAAGAAAGTTTGGACGGATAAATTTTCACTCAAATACTCTATAAAAAATACTTAGAGTATCCTTCGTAATAGCTAGCAACTATCAATAATATCTAATTTTCTAAATCCTCAAGAGAGATCATGGTTTTTAACCTATTTAAAGGTTTTCCATGCTGAACTTTGTGCTAATATTTGTTCATTATTCATCTAAACGCTCTGATTATCCTTGGTGTAAAGACTAAGTTCGAGATACGAAATTAGGCTTTTACAGGAATTAGTCCTATATCTGCTAGTATATAAACCATAGATCGTATACACACGTACACAAATATATCTACAATTATAAGAAAGATTATGAAGGTAAATAATAACAAACCTGACAAAATCTTGATAAAAACTGAGTTGCTACCATTCGTTGTGGATTGCTGAATGGGGCCAACACGAACCGGCTTGTGTAAGGACGCATGCACCTACCTCCACATGAGACCCCTCTCAAATGATGCCATTTGGCAAATGACAATCCATTAAGAATTTTATCCCACAAATCCCTCAATGTAAATTAAAAATACCCTCTTATATTGTTACATCTTATCTTTATCTCTACCTTTTGCTTATAAACCACTACAACTCTACATTCAAAATTTTCAAATTTATAGTTTGAGAACTCTCATTAATTCACAGAAAAAATTTCAAACCCAAATTTAAAAATGAGAGGTGAGCAATATCAATGTTCCCTATATCTTCAAAACCTGGCCGAGTGTGTATTTTTTCTTCGTCTTTTTTGCTATTCGATTACCTTGATTACTTTGCAGTACTCTTCGTCCGACCAACATGCTTCATCCATAGAATGATCCCGTGACCATTAGGACTTTTATTTTCTTTTCTGAACAGACCTCGAGTACATTTCGTGTACTGGCTCAATCATTTCTATACCTCCATCATATATCTTCATGCAGTGCAATTTCTTTGGGTGCCCAAAAGCAGTTCTTCAACACAAAATATATATATATACTACTACTAACTGTGGCCAAGTCACGACAATAATATCAACGTGCCTTTGACGCTAAAAATGATGCTTCGATAATTGACACCACTAAACTCTATGATAAATAACTCATTTATGTACTTATGGACACGATCAAAACCGTTCCTATGAAATGGATGTTTTATTTTTATTTTTATCAAAGTATATTTAGTTTCAATGCTAAGGTTAACTATTATAACATGAAAAAATAAAGTCACACTGAGTACATCAATTTTCGGTCAAAGTATGGCAAACTTCTTATATTTTGTGCTCCAAATTATTGGATGTGTTCTTCTCAAATATAAAAGAGCTTTCAATATACAATGACCATCAAAGTATATATATAAAAAATCCTTTAAACTTAAAAGGAAATCAATTAATTATGTTAATGAACATTGTACTCCACGTTTCACCACATCTGACCCATTTTAGCAATTTTACTTTGCTACTTCATTCCTATTTAACGTCATCTAATCATCTCAAAATTCATAAGTAAAAGTACGAATAATATCACCAATTGAAAATGGCCCCAAGATTGTGACTCGTAAGGTGATATGGATTTTACTGGGATTCTAGAGACAGTACCAAATATGCCTTTTATTACCCGCCAGATGTACTTTCTCCCTTACTCCATACTCTTCATTACTTCATACTCACTATAATTAGTTTACACCCCAAGAGAAGCGAAATGCCTCTGACCATGAAAACTAAAATGAGTTTAAACTTGAAAACCATTCAAAAAATAGCTAACAAATTGAAAGACTGAATGGAAATCTGAGATATTAAGTTCTGTTAATTCCATACTCGAAACACAGAGAAGTTCATCATGGAAAAATTAGATAGGAGCCTTAATGGAGGCTATTTTAAAATTTGCATAAAGCATATTGGTATTAGAAGATATCAAAATTAAAGATTGAGAAGAAAACATTGATGATATTGTACGCTTGGGTTACCTTATTAACATCAAGTTTGCAGATGAGGATGATAATAGTGTTAATCAATAAGAAAACTAAAGGGAGATAATATAAAGTAGAAATTTAAAAAGTGGTAAGATACCTTGGTGATTTGAATTCCAAAGAAGTAATGTACATCGAACATTCTATTTGCGGCAGAGATACATTGCGAAATCGAAGAATACTTAGAAGACCACAAAATGCACTTTCCAAAAGATTACTTTAGCATTGCTATGTTTTCTCCTCATGAAAGAAACCCTTGCTCTTGGATATTTAAATCTAGACGATCATATGGTTACCCATTTTTTCCAGATATTTTAACTTAGGACATGGGTGAATCCCTATAATAATATATCTCTAATTGTAACTCTCCACCCTCCTTTTAATCCCTTGTTAACAACCTATATTTCTCCTCCACCAGTACAATCAAAGCAAACTATGCCAACACTACTATTACTCCTTAAATATAACAAATTAAAACAATCAATTGTCAGAGACATAACAATTCAAATAAAAACAATCAAAAGTGGTGAAAATATTTCTAGAATTAAACATCAAAATCGGAAAAAAGATGAAACCAAAAGAATCCCAACTTTAATCGAGAAACAGAGAGAATTTTATCTCTTGAAAGAGAGAGAGAGGAAATTCTTACTTTAGATCACCAAAATCCCAAGATCCCAAATGATGCAATTGTGAAGCCATTTCATTTCGCCTTGAAACACAATTGTGAATTTGCAATCCTGCATTAATTTTCATGTTAGGGAGGAGGGTGGAGAGTAATCGCCGGAGAATAAACAACTCTAATTAGCTATGGAAGAAATTGGGAGGAGGGTGGAGAGTTAACGATGGAGAATACTTCGGAGAATGGGGAGGAAACTGGGTAGAGAAAGAGAAGATGAAGGGATTTTGTGGGAAGTTAGCACTGGGGGTTTAGCCACTGCTTTCAAACTATTTTTTGTTTAAATTTTGTGGGAGATATAAACACGTGGCATAGTTGAGACGTATTTGAAGTAGAGGGTTCAAGTTAGGGAAGAAGTTATGGATGGACGGATGTAAACGTAGAGAGAAGTGGTTATGTCGGTTTCAAAGTTTGTTCCCTTGATAAAACTTTGCTGAGTGTACTTGAAGCCACGTCTTTGAAGCATAAAAGGATACGTGAGTAGTTTTATGGATGGGTAGTTTAATAAAGTTGGGTTTGGGCTTCCTCAACGCTCAAGATCCTTGGGCAGTTTTTCTTCGAGCAAAATTCTTAACCAAAAATGGTCTTCTTATCAACTACAACAAACACTCCTCAATCTAGATTGGTCTGAAGGGAGCTATAGCCACGGTAAAAGCCAACTCAAAATGGATCATTGGATCGGGCAAATACATCGATTTCTGGAGAAACTGTTGGGGTTCAGAGGTTGCTCTCATAGACCTCCTGGACATTCAAACTGAAATATGGAAGTACTACAAAGCCAAGTTAAGTCAAATTATTTCTCAAAACTCTTGGTCGGCACCTCTAGCAATTGTGGAATTCCTGAACTCTCAAGAGAGCGATCTGAATAAAATTTTCCTAAATGACTCTGACCAAGACATCCGAGTATGGAAGCACAACCCACACAGCCACTTCTCGGTGCACAACGCTTTCAAAAAAATCTGTTCTCATCGGCCAAAAGTCTGGTGGCATAGCTACACAAAAAGTAAAGTAATCCAGCCAAGAATTGTTTCCTTCACCTGGAGAGTCTGTCACAGCTCGTTGGCAGCCGAGGACAATCTTATTAAAAGGGGGTTGATATGGATTTCTAGATACTCTCTCTGTCTCTATAATCTGGAAACATTAGATCATCTGCTATGGCAATGTCCTAACTTCAAACAAATTTTGGACTAGCTGGCTTCATTGTTCCACATTCAAGCTGTGTTTTCAAATCTCAAGCAAACACTTGATTATTGTTCTCAAATGAGTACTTATATATCAGACCTATGGAAAGATGTTTTTCTCAACTATATATATCTTCTTTGGAGAGCCAGAAATGATTTTGTATTCGAGGGGTATCCCTTTTGCCCCATTGATCTTAAATGCAAGATTCTTGCTGCAGTAAAGGAAGCAGTAGACCTTTCTGAAAATAATATGTCCAATAACTATTTTGAACTTGCAATTGTCACAGCCTTGGGTGTCCCTACTAAAGCTAGACCTCTTCCTCGAGTTTAGAGCTGCACCTAGGCATTTCCCTGGTTTCTGGAAGTTAAGATTAATATGGGGGCAGTTCCTATTGGCTCACCAGGAACAACCGGTACTGGTGATGTGGCAATAAATCATCGCGGAGAAGTCATAAGTGTTCTCTTCCATGGGTTAGGCATTAATACCCATTTCTTTTCCGAATGTGAAGCCGTGATTGGAGCTCTTTCTTGGGCTGTACAACAAAACTAGAACAACATCTGGATAGAAGCAGATTTTCAACCAACTATTACAGGCTTTGTAAGAAACCAAGCTCCCTAGCTTCATAGAGCACGATGGAATAGAATAAAGAATTCATTCGAGACTCTCAGATTCACTCACTGTTGGAAAGTGGCAAACTTCTCAGCAATCCAAGTCACCAAGAGGGGCAGTCATCTACCTGCAGGTAGCTCTGAAAGATTTTAGGACAGACTAAGTTTTCTTACTAAAGTAGAAGAACCACATGTATGCTACTATAGATTTTCCTAGCTGACTGGGCTGGCCATGCCTCCCCTCAAATGTATCTCTTTCTCTTCTAATATACTCTTACTTTTTGCTAAAAAAAAGGGTTGGATGTCAATCTCAACTCTTCATTGGAGTTTTTATTCCTCAAGTCACATATCAATTTGAGTTTGTCTTGATATAAGTACCCTAGAATGTAATATAGATATATGTCAAAGTTTAATGGAATTGAACTAGTAGGTGCATTATCAAAAATAACTAAATTACAAATAGCCAATGTAGGACTTGGAAATTTTCTGGGGAGATTTAGCCATTAGCGCTTGTTAATACTTGGTCAACCATACATCACTTGAATGCAAAACACCATTTTAGTTAGATTAAAGTGAGTTATGAGTACTGGGATTGCTGCTAGAATGTTAGGATTGGCATTCAACTCTCTCTCGCTCTTTCTCTCTCTCAATAGAATATACTTTTACTTCAGTTACTGAATCACTAGCAATGTCTCTCTCAAAGAAGGGTTTTCGACTCCGGTTTGGGGAATGTTGCGTACTAAGTTTTTTATTGCACCGGTTTATGTTTATCTTATTCTCTTGTTGATATAAAAAACAAATATTCAAAGGTATAACCGTATAACCTATTCTATGTGGTTAAGTAGTGTGGCTTAGTTCAGCACATACAACATGTTTAGACTTTAGATAGAACCGGGCAGAAAAACTCTGACGCATACCTTCAATAGCTGCACAAAGAGAGTTGTAGTCTAAAACAAGAAGAGTTTTTGGTTTTCAGAAGCTTTGTCGAGTTTCTTTAAATGAGCATTCTTATTTATTGTCCCAAAACAATTTAAATAAACCATTTTATGAGTAGTGCCATCGAGCAACAAGTCTTTAAAGTGGATTTAGAGGCAATTAAAGAGCTCAAAACCGACTTTATATTTGAAAATGGTTGTTTATGGCCAATATTTATAATGGCATTAGGCAACATAACTAACTACTTTACTTAAGGGGCGGGTCATAAGAGGCAAACAAAGGCATGCATATGATTCTATCTATATTATAAATCTCAATGATTGTCCTTCATGGCGCAAAAGAGATGACTGGGACAAGATGACGTGACGTTCATAAATAACTGTTGGGATATGATCAATCTAGACCAGAATAATACTAAAGCATGAACAAGAGAAAAATAGAGAAAATGATTTATTGATTATCATAACCGTGTTCTCTGTACATAGTACAGTGATATATATAAACAACCCAGAAGGATTCCCTATTCCACTCTAACTCTTCCCATAACCCTATTGGGCCTATGGGTCTGCTAGGAGTCGGTATAGGACACCCCAACCCTGTTGGGTTCCTAGCTTGGGCTTGGACCCAATTCCTAATACTCCCCCTTGGGGTATTCCATACTAGGACGACTTGCCTCATTAAAACCTCTGCCTAGTAAAACCCTTTTGGTAAAAAGCTGTACAGGGAAAGAGTATAATCATATGCCCTGTATAGGTTGTGGGCACGTATATGTTGCCCCATTAAAACTTCCAGCCAGTAAAACTTTCTAGGATAAAAACTGCGCTATCAAGAAAAAGAGTACAACACGCATGTGTCCACGTCAGGCTGGAACTACTCCATCTGATTTCGATCTCCCTGAGATAATAAATCTTGTAAACTGTGCATGCCGATTCTATGGACTAATCTCTTGAACGTAGGATATGCAAGAGCCTTCGTGAATAGATCGGCCAGGTTATCTTCTGAATAGACTTAAAAACCGTCGATCTCATTCGTCTTCTGCAACTCGTGCATGTAGAAAAACTTTGGTGAAATATGCTTCGTTTTGTCATCTTGAATAAATTCGCCTTTGACTTGAACGATACAAGTTGCGTTGTCTTCATAAAGTGTCATCGGTTTATCTTGGATAGAATTCAGACCGCAACTTCCGTTGATATCGTTGATCATAGACCGTAACCAAAAACATTCTCTGCCGCCTTCATGTAGTGCAAGAATCTTCGCGTGGTTTGCAGATGTAGTAACCATCATCTGCTTCACTGATCTCCATAAAATTGTAGTATCTTCATACAAGAATACATAACTCAATTACGATCAGCCTTTATGTGGATCTGACAAATATCCTATATCGATGTATCCTATAATGTCCTATTTGCCAAGTTGTAGATAGAACAGACCCCAGTCTTTCGTGTCGATGAGATATCTCAGAATGTGCTTGATCTCAATCCAGTGCCTTTGGGTAGGAACAGAACTATGGCAAGCCAAACAGTTCACTGCGAGTGAGTCATGGGTCTAGTATACCTAGTTAACTTTAGCAAAGCACCTCCTAGCTAGTACCATTTCCCTAGGATTTTCTCCCCCCATTAAGTTGGTAAAAGATGTCGTTGTCCACATCCAAGTGCTGGATGCGTAATAAATGACTTAGCATCATGTGCTACATCAATATCAGAGTGTTAGATAGCTCTTTCGATATATATTGCTTGGTGTACGAGTGCCACTATCAAGATGTTTGATCTGTAAATCGAGATACTCTTAATTTCTTAAGGTCTTATATTTTTGAATTCCTTCCCAAGGTATTCGGCGGCTCTCGCGATCTCCCCCAGAGGTTTAATGATAACCAAATCATTACGTACACTGTTATGATGATACTGAAGCTAATTTTTGTATAAGAATGTATAGACAGATAAGGATATTTGTAAAGTTCTTGACCAGCAAATACTCACTCAACTATGTCATATGGGCCCATTGCTTCAAGTCAACAATAACTTTTCCAGTGTTATTACGTACACACCTCGTGTGTCGGGCTTAGTTACTTTCAGAAGCTTTTACCTTCCCAGGTAGCTTCATGTATATATCCATATCTAGTTTCCCATATAGATTTGCGGTATGAATATCAGACGCATGCCTAGCTTATCCCTGATAACTTGACAGACTGATAAGTATTGAAACATTATAGTGTCCATAACTGGGTAATAGGTCATACTGCAATCGATGCCAAATCTCTTAAAGATTTCTTGGGCAACTAGTCTTGCTTTGACCATATTATCTCTTCGAGTTAATTATGTTTATGTACCTTTCCTATTTATAACCGATAGGCTCAATGGTATTACTTTGCATTATGTGGAAGTTTAGCTCTGCTTGGATTCCAGATACTAACTTTTGTTAATGTACAACAACACACAGTAGTTTATAATAAGTAGCTCTGAATCCTCATCCTTGATGGCGAGAATAGCAGCGAATATGAATACATTGTAAATGGGTGGTTTCATCTTTGATGAACCGACTACATCATTAGTCATATTTGTCCCTTATTTTGTAGCTCCCCGGCTCAGAATACTTTCTTCCAACGGTGCATCGCACTAGGTGCAAGCCTCAGATTTGTTTGCGGTACTAATTCTCCTGGAATGTTCTGCTGCGGTACTAGTTCCCCCAAAACATTCTGCTATGTAGGTGTACTACTTACAGATACATACACTTAAGGTACTTTAATAGTGCCTATGAATACGTCTAGCAAATCATTTACGATCTATTGGAGGTTTGTAATCCGTTAAACCTTATTGTCACCTAACTTATATATATGGATCTAGATGAGACAACGATGGTGTTTTCCAAGATCTCTTGGAAACATCCTCAGCACTGACTGTCAACTCCCCCCAATGCTGGGAATATCGTCTCATCAAAGTGACAATTATCTGTCCTACAGTATATACGTCGTCAGTGGGTCCAAATATCCAGTGATAAATGCGAATCATAACCCACATAATACGAGGCCGATGTTGAGGGTCCCATCTTCATACATTGTGGTCCGATTGGCCCCTGTAGATAACATCCAAATGTTCATCGATGGGCGACACTGGGCTCCGACCCAGTAACTAGTCAATTTTTGGGAAAAATAATTTGATGATTTGCTAAGGGATGAACGCTAATCAGTGTTGTGGGAGCAAAAATGTATATCCCACACACTAGTTGGAAGCTGTGATCGTAATAGCAGTGGCCTAACGATTATCCTAAATCACCTGATTAGGTTATCTGCCAATCCCGAGATAGGTATGGTATGAGGTACTCACAATGTTTAATCATCTATCCCATTTAACGGTAAAATAATCATCAAAAGCCTGTGAGTCCAGCTCCCGATCCCCCATCAAGTCGCATCGATCTACTTGGATCGGTTAATCCAAGAATTGAGCCTGTGTTTGAATGATCTAAGTGAGAAATCGTGCTAACGTTGCATTCGTAGAACCATCTCCTTGATGCGTCTTTTATGACCATAAATATTCAAGTGTGCCACTTTGTGGATGGAAAGGTCCATATGGGTCTCCATGGATGCGGTTGGAGCAAAGGCTGGAGATCCCACTCCACCTTGGTCATAATAAACCTTCTTTGAATACAATCGTTATACGTACACTCTCTGGATCTTCTCTCCTTTTAAAGAAAGTTGAGATGTAATCCTGATAATTCTCCTCGTTATCCCAGTCGGAGGAGTGTATTAGAAGCCATTCCAATAGTATGTTCTAACCTTTAGACATGGAGAAAATACACAGAACCTTGTCTGCCATTTTTTCTGATAGTCATTACGTGATAAAAATTATCATGTATCTCCTTTAACTAAGTAAAATCCGGCTGGATTTACTAGTTTAGAAAATGGTCTAGATACCCTGTATCGTACCGTGAGGGAGTAATAACGTGACGCACTCGGTACGTTCTATCATGTTGGCCGTGCCAATGATATTCGTGCCATCCCTAATGCACAAGGTTAGACAAGAAATATATGCATAACTCAAAAGGATCGAGTACGTGGTACTAAATGTCTCGGAGACATATGCCGCCACTCGTCCGATTATCGATCATGTTCAATGAGCAGAGAGAGTCATAAGCAGGTTGTATGTAGTAGATCAACTTTTATACATAGAATTTAACTACTTCCCAAGCAATAAATTCAAGTAATCATAATTTAGAACAAATGGAGAATCTCACATATGTCACGAACACTTTATTGAAATATAAATGATATGTTCCCAACAAAATAAAAAATACTAACAACAAAAAGTAAATTAAGTCTGTCAAGACAAGAAACTACTGGTGCTCTCTCTAAATTGACATCACATGTCCACTGAGATATCATTACGGATTACTCCGTATGGTGATCCATGACGATATTCGTGTCGTCGAAGAAGTTTGACGCTATAAACTCTAGAGGGGCAGAGTTAGTGCTAGTATTAATAACTACCTGGTGGGTTCGGACTCTGTCACTGGTAGCCACCCGTGGTATAAGGCATTCTCGTGCCCAGTGTCCTGTGTCACTACAGTTAAAGCAAGTAGATCCCTGATCAATCTTCTTTTCCTTCTTCGCATTGCCTAGTGTCCAGGATTTCTTAAATCCTTTACCTCTCCTAGGGCCAAAGGGTTTCGGGCTCCCACTCGCCCTGTATCCCTTGTAGCCTCCTCTTCCCCTTCCATATCTTCGTTCCCGACGTATAAATTTGCTTCCCCAAAACTGTACATTATTAGATGCAGGCAACAACGCACTCCCAGAGGGCCGCATAACATGATTCTTTATCAGAAGTTCATCGTTTCTGCTTAGAGTGGAACAGTGCCTGAATCAAGACTGCATGAGTCTTCATTTTCTCTCACCGATATTGCCTCTGAATTATAATATTGCTAGCATGGATGGTTGATAAAGTCTTCTCTATCATTTCAGTAGCAGTGACTTTCTTCTCACACAGCTCAAGTATAAAAGTAATTTTATGGGCTGCTGAGTTGTAATCAACAACCATCCTAAATCATGGAACCTAAGGGTATTCCATTGGTGCATCGCTTTTGGGAGCATAATGGTCTTATGAGGACCATAACGCCTCGGAAAGCTTGCCCATAAGTCCGCTGGTTCAACCTTGTTGGGGTATTCAATCTTTAGGTCATTCTAAATATGATGACGGAGGATAAACAAAGCCCTTGCTTTGTCCATGGGATCTTCCTTGTTGCCAATGAAGATGGTCTTCTATAGACCAAGTGACTTAAGAATAAGTCAGCGTCAATGCACTAAGTGAGGTAATTGGCTCTAATTAGCAGCAATGGTTAAAATTCAACATTATTGAGTGTCGTCGAGATCGGTAATGCAAGATATAGATATCGCAATAAGAGATAATACTTGATAAACATATCAATTGCATAAACGACAGATCATTGTACTTAGAATAAAGCTAAAAAATTATTCCCAATCATATTATAGGTGAACCCAGTTCATATTCTAAAACTCATAAAATTCAGCTCTAATGATTAAATCCCAAATTTACCCTGTAAAATGATGATCTTAATCTTAGATGTGCGCTTTAATAGAATCTTAGCCAAGATTGCTATTCAAAATCACTAGATGTGTGCTGTCCTTATGAAATCCTTTGGAAGTACATGAAGTCTAATCATTACTAAAGGCAATTCTATTGAATAGAAATCAATGATTCTCAATCATTACCTATAGAAGAACCTTGTTTATATCCTATGAAGCGTTAAATCACAAATTTACCCCGTAAATGGTGATCTTATCCTTTAAAGTATATTTTAATAGAGTCTTAGCCAAAACAGCTATTCAAGACTACTAAATACGCGCTTTCCTTATTCTAAGAACTAGGGAGTTCTAAGCCCTCAAGTTCTAGAAAGGTATGTATATTATAGCCAAATAAACCATTTGCTATGAATATGAAGGGTATTAGATGTTTAGCTGACAAGTGGTTCAATCCTAAAGTCAGCTGGGTTGACAAGATAAGTTGATTAGGCCCTGTCTTTGAACTAACAGAGTAAGGTATTATAGGCTGCTATTAATGCCTATATACCTCTAAATTTTATGTTTGTAACATCTAATTATACCTAAATACGAAAAATTGGTTCCTCAGACACCAAGTTTTTAGAAATAAGACTAAGTCAATTCCTAATTGAGCTTTAGTTATTTGTCCTTGACAAGTAACTGCGATTTAGATATGACTCACAGTCGTATGCAAAATTAGCCTTAGTTTCATATTATTAGTGATCCCTGATCAAGATAATTAGTATCCTTGGGGAATACCAACAATATCCTATTAGCTATCGTAAAGATACATAAATAGGTATTATACCATGTACTTATATCACATATAAGTGAGCCAATGCTCCTATATGAAACACTTATACCCAAAAATTTTTAAAAAATATTTTACATAAAAAAATCAAAATGGGTCCCCCACGGGGTAGGTCCAGTCAATATGAATTTTTTTTAAAAAAATTGGGCTCAATTTGAGAAAAAATAGGGCGATTAAAAGCCATTTTATTGTCTAGACCGGCTCTGGACTGGTCTGGCTCAGTCTGGGTCAAGGTCTGAACTGGTCTGACATGGTTTAAACAGGTCTAACTCAGTCACACGTTCCCCGCACATGCACTACACATGTTACACACGTCGCACGTGTCATACGTGTCACACGTTCCTCACACGTCACGACCACGTGTCACACACATTGTACGTGTCACACACGTCACTGATCCGGTGACGACAGGAATATTAAGGTAACTGGGGAGAATATTCTGACAATCGTCTAATAATTTTTCCGGTCTATATTCCACACGTGCCTGGGCATGCCACACGTGCCAGGGAATACCACACGTGTCATGCCACGTCAGCGTGTCACGTGTCCTCGATACGTGTCACAACTAATGTCACTATGGATAAGGATGACGTCACTATGATTTTTTTTTGATGATGTCAGTGACCAAAAAAATGCCGTTTTTGGCCGTAAAACTGCCCTTTTTTAATGAGCTATTCCTAGCGATTGGGGCTTCTCCCTGAGATGTGCCATATATCGTTCGAAAGCTCTCGGAGTAGGCTATCCAACCGAATTGGTTTTGTCTCCATCTGATCTCCATAGTGAAGATTTACTTGTTCAAAAACTTCCCTTTAACAAGGGTAAAAAGCACTAAAAACCCTAGTTTTTAATCCAAAAAATAGGGAAAAAATAGGTTTTCGAAACATGCTGATCTATGATATATTATAGATCTAAATATAGTTATATAAAAAAATGTAAAATACCTTTTCTCCTTATCACTTTGTTTTCGTGAAATCTCGATTGGACAGAAAAATTTGTTCTCTCCCTCCTAGAGCTTGCGTGCTGATAACGTGTTGGGATATGATTAATCTAGAGCATAATAATACTAAAGCATGAACAAGAGAGAAATAGAGAAAGAGATTTATTGATTATCATAACCGTGTTTTCTATACATAGTACAATGATATATATAGACAACACAGAAGGATTCCCTATTCTACTCTAACTCTCCCGATAACCCTATTGGGCCTAAGGGTTTTTTAGGAGTCTGTAACCCTGTTGGGTTCCTTGCTTGGGCTTGGACCCAATTCCTAACAATAACAACTTTCTACTTTCTTTATTCCTCTTATTTTCCTTTAACTCATAAAAATGTCTTCAAAGGGTGAAGTCGTCTATTCTTCTTATTTAAACGTATTGCAACCGACTCCCTCGCTCTCTCTCCTCTAAGCATCTCTCAATCTCTCACTTCTTTCTTCTATCCTCAACTCTCCCATAATTGATTACCATAATATCTCACTATAATTTGGAGTTAAGAGGGATAAATACGATGAAACTGTTCTTTGAACCGTTTTGCCCAATCTACGGTGAAATCAATTTCTCTTTGCCTTTCCTCTACGATGTTTGCCATAACCAAGTTTATCTCAATAAAAAAATCTCTGACATTCGGCTTTCCCGGTATGTATAAACTGTTAAATCGTTTTATTCTTGCCATTGTAGTTGTAGTTTAAGCTTAGTTATGTTTTGTATCCATTGTTTCCTGATTTCTTATGATGTATTTTTCTATGTTTGCACTAACCTCTTTTTAATTCAATCCCCTGACCACCTGACTCACAGAAACAAGTTTGATTGTAAAATTTGCCTCCCTCCATATTGTAAAGTTTGCACCAATCCCTCATTCTCTTCAACAACAAGTCCGAGTTTCTTCAAAATAAGGTACTCTCATTAATTTGTTTAAATTTTTTCTATATTTTTGCAGAAGTACTAAACTTATGCATTAAAATTTGTATGGTAGTTTCAGTTTCTAATGGATAATTTTAAATTATCATTGGAATTATGAGAAAATGCTATTTTTTATCACCTACAAGTTTAGTGGCTGCTCAAATTTTACTCCGATTGAATACAACTTCTGCAAAGGTAAGTGATTTCTCAATTTACCTTGACAATTTATTCTAATATGTGTCTCCTACTTTAATATTACATCTTGCCATGACGTTGTTGCATTAAAGATCATAATTATATCCGGTTTTCACAAATTATTATGAATTTAAGGTTATTAAGCTTTGAGATTTCAAGTTTAGGGACCCCCATGTTGTTATTTGGTGGAAAGTTGTGGTAAAAATATATATTGTACATTTTTAATGTACCTCTTCAATGTTGTAGTTGCATTGGAACCAAGGCGGAAATTGCGGTTGAAGTATGTTAATTGGAAGAGGCAGTTTTTGGGTGTAAAATGGTACTTGAAAATATACATTTTATTTAGCATGCATATATAGAGTGATGATGTTATTATTTGTTAGAGCCAACGGTGGGGTTTTTAGTGTATTTATTATCATGTTCATGAGCTGAGGAATGAGTGAAAGAGTTGTTCGAGAATGTTATGACATTATCGTAGTATTTTTAACTTAACTTTATGGTATTTAAGTAAGAGAGAACACTGACTTTAATGAGTAAATGGTTGCATTTACTTCATTTTTCTGGTGTAACTAAGCATATAAATATATTTCCATGATGTGGAAATACTATTTCTATCATTCCCTATGAATTAAGCGTACCCCTAATATTAATGGGCGTATTACATTGTTCTTGCTTTCTTGGTATAGTTTTGCTATATTACATTTCAAATATATATGAATAATCGAGTCTCTTCGCAATTCCTGGTTCTGAGTTCTTGGTCAGGACTTGTAATGACGTATTTTCTGAAAGGATAATCTTTGCCAATACTTTTTGTTAGGGTGATGCAATAATAACCTAAAACGAGTAAGATTTTACGTAAAAACTCAGTAAAGGTTGAGAAAAACCACGACCTCGAGGAGGATTTTGATGTAAAACCTAATAGGTTGCTAGTTATTACAGTTTGTTGTGTGATAGTAAAGTAAGAATAAATTAATGGTAAAGTTGCGGATCTGAATAATCTATTCTCTACTTGTATTTATAGTAGATACATGCAGTTTACAAAAAGACGAAGCAGTCTCCTATTTTTAGGGTTGTGGGCAAACTTTGCGGATCTTTAACGGTTCTTTCTTAACCAGGCACAACGACCACTTTTAGTAGCTCGAGAACTTGTGGCTGTAGATGTGGCATCTTCTCGAATGCTAGGCTCTTTGACTATGTTATGCTGGCTTACCCTTGTCGAATATGGAAAATATGCTACTACAATCGCCCCATTCTTGATATCAGTACTTGTGGTTGTGTCGAGAAGAAATCTGAAGTTGAAGAGGTTGTCCAATGTTCACACGAGTCTTTATGTTTTCATTTCTGAGGTCAAAGTCAAGTGAATCTGGTCATGTTTTTCCTGAGATGCATTTAATGCGGGTCATTGGACTTTATAACTGGAAGCGGAGTTTATAAATAGATGGTTTAAATAAGGATTTGTACGGTGGTATTTGGGAAGGATGTCGCCCCATGTATGGCGTAATAAGTGGCCTGAGTATATAGAAGGTTACCGTGACGACTATACAGAGGTAAAGTATTACTTTAACCCTGTACCGGTTATCATCATGGTGGGGAGATTTGAGGGAGGTGGAGTTAGAGAGTGTTTTCACGCGGGGTATCTGTTGGAGCTAGTGTCAGTTGCTATTGCAGAAGGTGTTGGAGTTCATCAACTATTTGGAGAAGGGGCTAATGTTCATATTGAAGATGGTGATGTAAAGGCTGGCTTGGTGCCTGTTTATCTTGTTAACCCTAAAGAATTTCTTGCAATTTTCTGCTGCTGTTCTTCTGCTGAGGTAACTCTATTTAGAGGTTCCCTGACCTTAGATTCATTGAGTTTTTTAGGATATCATTGCCCTTTTCACCGGAGGCAATATCAGATTCTGGTGAAAAGAAGCTCATAACAATTATGCCTTCAAGTCGAATAACAAATTGAAATATAACTGGATGTAATATAATCGAATAAGTGAATTTTCGAATATAAAATGTAACATATAGTTTTATGAATAAACTTTGTTCTTCGATTCATATTGTATTTATAGTTTTACGATCTTGAAGTTTGAACTAAACAAGTGATCAAATTATTTTGATATCGAAGTAAAATGTATTGAATGTGAATGAGTGTCGAGTTTGAGATATCTCAAAGTATAGTTTATTTGTGTGGGGCCAGGAACAGATTTGGATGTTGATTGATTTGATTTTTAAAGTAAAATTCCAATGAAAAATAAATGTTGGACTTGATTGACTTGAACTCAGATGTGCTATAAGTACCCCTTATAAAAATTGAGATTTTGTGTTTGCAGAAATGGTGAAGACCAGGGTGCAAGTTCATAAGGAACAGTTCAGTCGTGTTCAAGCTGAGTATTGGGAATTGTTTAGGTGCTACTTCGGAAATTAGTGCGCCAATTTTCAAATGGAATTTCCAGTGAAACAGAATTATGAAGGGATGAGCGAGGTAGAGGCGAAGGATGCGGAAGAGGATTTTTCAGTTTCATTGTTGACTTGAATTTTTGAGTCCTCCGGAACGTGTTAGTAGCATGTACTCTCGTGCAAAATTATTTATTAGGGAGGAGGATGCTGATACAATTAGGATTTGTTGAGGATAATTTGTTTTGTGAAACAGGCAATGTAATGATTGAATAACGTTGTATGGCAAAATAGAATGAATTTTTTTCTCAGAATGTAGTTGTCGACGTTTGTAATGAGAAATGTTATCGAATATGTTTTGACATGTGTGTCTGAATGAAATGCACTAATACAATGTTGCATGTTGGTAATTATAATGTCGAATAAAATTTGAATTTTGAATTGCATGTTTGAAAATCTTCCTGAGAATATAGGGGAATTGTAAATAAGGTAACATGTGTCATGGTAATGATAAAATTTAAAATGGCTAGGTGTACTCCTGTAAGTGACATTGTGAAGTGCAAGAAAATGGATGTATAGCATCTTTGTGAGAAAATAGGCGATATTTTGGTGAAGATGGATATATTCGAGGATGTACAAAAAGATATGCTAGGTTTGGAACAACAGTGCATGGGTTTATTGGCTTTTAGAAGGCGATGAATCAAAGACTTTGAGAAAAGATGGATAATGCGTAATGCTCGAGTACTCGAACGGTCGCAAAGTGGTGCAATGAATAGTCCCGTAGGGTCTATAAATAGCTTCGTAGTAGGCGACTGTTCACATTTAAATAAATCTGAAAAAATTTATTCAAATGCGAATTTTTTGTGTTCTTTGCTAGAATCGTTGTCAACAATTTGGAAGGAGGAGATACATGTATTAATTGAGAGGGCAAAGCGTGTGAAATAGTAGGATACCGAGGCAGCGCAAATCCACGGTTAGTGTTTTTTGTGTTTTGTGTGATATTTGAATGATTCGTTGTAAATTTGTATAGATATGGATATGATAAGGATAATGTTAGAAGGAATTTCTATTTGGAAGGATGGATTGAAACAATTGAAGATTTTGTCATAGTAGGGTTTTTATGGCAGAATTCGTGATAGTGGTGGATGAAGGTTTCTATTTTTGTGGTAATGCTGTCAAAAAGGGTGATAAAGGTTTGTGAGAGTGAGGTTACTGGAAATGTGTGGAGAGAGTAATTGGTGAGAGTCGCTGTCGTTACAGCGCGGTTGTGGGGAAATTGCCAAATTTGCTAGAAGTTCGGTATTAGAATGCCGGAGTATATGTGATATGGCCATGTTTTACGCCTGAGAAGGTGGATTCCCCTATTTTTTGAATTCATTCTTTTGGAAGGAAATAGACGAAGTGCACTCGAGATGTTTGAGGTTCCTAAATATCGAGAAACAACATGAGTATAGTAATCGATGTTAGTACTTAGATAAAATAGTAAATTAAATTTTGCATCGAGAACTGAATGCATACAGTAAGTGTATTCGTGTAGTAATGATATCCATCAGATAGTAATGATAATAATGAGAGAATGATATGTTGGAGAGTAAACTCGACAACTATATGAATATGAACATATGAATATATATAATATATCAGATATGATAGATAATAATTGTTGTTAAAAATAGAATCTGATTTTTAGGTTCATAAAAATGGCTGAACCTATCCATATTGATGATAAAGATATATTCGAGAACCTTCAAGATGTTAAGCCCCTGATGATTGGTGTAACAAATTGTGCCCAACAGTTATGTAGTAGATATAGGATGGGGTCGAGTAGTCCAGATTGAGCTAGTGCCGACTAGTTTAGAGTGGCACCCAAGATTGTGGAAGCTTCTAATGAGGAGGGTACTGCCAATGATGTGGATCATTAGCCACAAGGCTAGTAATCGGGAAGGTAGTGGATGTGAGGATGAAGATTTTGAGGAGGTGGAAGAGGCTTGTTATGGTGAGGGGCCAAAAACAAAGGAGATATTGAGTTTCAAGAAAAAGTATGGTATTCCTCCAAATATTAGGTTAGAGAAGTATCAGTATGATATGATCGATTATGAAATACCCTTGGGTGGGATTCTTGTTCATCGAGAACAAATTAAGAAGGAGTTAAAGCTCCCTCATCGAGCGGATCGGATGAAGTTGTTGAATTTCTTTGACGTTGCACCTGGTCAGTTCAACCCAAATGTGTATGATCTATGTGGGGTGATAAATAGTCAATTAAAGGTGATGGGTGAAGAATTGATCACTGTGGATAATCTATGTGTGTACTGCACACTTAAACAAAATCTGCAGAAGCTAGGATGCCGGTACTTGGAAAAGTTTTTGAAGAGACTGCTATTTTATGACATGGTTTCAACAGGAGGGCAGTATAGTGATGAACGTCTTTTGGTGTCGGGGAATTATGAGTTTGACAAGAAGGACCTGGGGTAGCCCTTGAAAAGGAAAGCTTTCCATTTAAGTATGTGGTTAGGTAACGTAAATATCAATTTTTTAGATTTGTGTATTTGATTAAATTGTTTGTAACTGTTATTGGTGTTTGTCCAACCTTGAAAGAGAGCGATAAGAATTCTGATGTACAAGAGCAATTGTATAATATCAAGAAGAGTTTCTACGGTAGGATCGTTAACCTTGTCATCAACCAAGAGAAAGTGGGTACTTTGTTTCAAGTGGCAGGCTTAAAGAGGTCGAGGGCTAAGGGGGAAGAAGTTCCAGTAATCGACGGAAAGTTGTCTACGAGGAATAAAAGGGTTGCAGAGTCAAGCTTGCCTTTGGAAAATCTTTCGCTTGCTGGGTATACGACGGACTCTGTAACTACTGAGAGAGATTCGATGTTCACGGAAACTTTGGGGAAGGGTAAGAAGAAAAGGACGGCTAGCCAAGTTGTGCTCTGCTACCTCTGAAGAGGTAGTTTCAAAGGTTAAACATCGAGGAAGGGGCGAAGGTTGAGACACCAATTTCTGTGCCTGATGGGCGACCTCCACTAGCTTCGACAAGTATGCTTCTGGAGAAGAGGGCGGATTCGGAGGCATCGAAGAAGAAATATGTTGTGGAATCTGAGACTAAGGTCCAAAGGACCATGGATGCATATGTGTCTGGGACGGATGTGCTGGAGGTAGAAGTGGATGACTGTTTGGTTAGGACAAATAGTTTGATAATTTTTCTTAGTGAGGGCCACCTAAATATGTCGAAGGTGAGAAATTTGTCTACTTTGATTCGTTTAATGAATCTGGTACCTCATTCGAATACTTATTTTTTAAATGTAATACAGATCAAGAAGTTGTTGACTGAGGCTAATGGTCGCATTGTTGGTGGTGGCACACTGCCAAATCTTCTGGTTACTCAGAAGAATATCGAGAAAGATTTGACGAAGGAGAAAAAAGATCTGATCGAAAAGAAGAGGAAGCTAAATGAGAAGTTGAATAGGTATATTTTGGATGCTGGGAAGGCAATGGAAGTTGCCCTTCATGATACGAGGAAAGTGTGGGAGAAAAAGGTCGAGGAGATAAGGGCTGAGCTTGCGAAGGAGAAAGATGAGGAGTTATCATTGCTGAGATCAAATTTTGAGAAGGATGTTCGGGAGTAGGTAAATGATGCTCGAAGAGTGATGAAGGTGGAGCATGGGAATGTTTTGGATGAGGTAAAGGCCGAACTTATGCAAGAAAGTCTCGAGGCATGTACGAAGGTGAGGGCCATTTATGGAGGGCAGTTCGTGGAGATAGAGCAGATGAAAGATCATTATAAAGCATTGGTCATAGCTGAGAATCTGGATTTTGATAATTTAGATGAAGAAGACGAGGTTTCAGAAACTCCTGAAGGTCTTACTGTTACGAAAGTTGTTGATGATTTTATGATGATTAATTCTGATGGTTTGCGTCCCGAGGAAATACAGGATGTGCTTGCTCCCGGTGGATTAACAAAGGTTGATGATGTAATGTCTCCTCCTGCAGAGTAAAATTGGTCTGTAAATTGTTTTTGTTTGATGTCAGATGTAAAAATGGTCAATGGGACTGAAAAAATATTTTGCTATGTGTTTGAATGATGACGTTTATGGTTTTGAAGAATTTGTTTGAAAAATAATTTATGCATAGATTGTGTAAAGTTATGCTAAGTGTTTAAATTCGATAAGATGAGTAGAATATAATTTGATGTAGATTGCGTGAGGATAGTTCGGAATCAAGCATGTTAAATGATAGAAAGAGGGCCATGTAATGGCCTTAAATGATGGTAAGATGTTTTTCCCTTTGGGATATCTGGGTTTGTATTAAGATTATGAAATGGTATTCCTCGATGGCATAACGTAGAAAGGAAATGATGATCAAATGTTATTCCTCATTGGGATATCTGGGTTGTCGATTGAGATTACCATATGTTATTCCTCTATGGGATATCTGGGTTTCGATGACCAGATCATGTTATTCCTCTATGGGATATCTAGATTTTGATAATGATTATCACATGTTATTCTTCTATGGGATATCTGGGTTTTGATTACCAAATGTTATTCCTCTATAGGATATATGGGTTTTGATAATGATTACCATATGTTATTGCTCAATAGGATATTTAGGTTTTGATTTGGAATCAACAAAACATGACTTGTTTTTTGCGATTAGTAATGATTGCAAACGAGATCCTGTAATTGGATAGTGTTTGTCGAAGAGAAGAATGCTAGTTTGTGATTCATATATGTTAGTATGCATTGATACTAAATAAAAGTAAAGATGGTAAAGATAATTGTGCGATAGATGTATTAGAAAGTAAAGATAACTTTATTGGAATCAGCCGAAATCAGTTGCAGTTTGTCATCTGTAAAATATTTTTAGTTGGGCAGTATTCCATGGAAATTCGAGCTGTTCTTCGTCTTCAGTCATCAGCCAGTAAGTCCCACTATCTGCTTTTTTACTGACAATGTATGGCCCTTACCAGTTTTCTGACAATTTTTTGGAATTCTTAGGTCTAGTACTATCTTGAACCCGTCGAGGGACAAGGTCTCCAATACCAAACTTTCACTTTCAAACCTTCTTGTTGTAAGTTTTTTTTAGTGTGTCATGGTACCGTCCCAAGTTTGTAATAGAGGAGCAACTTCGACCCATTTTGTGAAGTAATCTGTGGCCACATGAAAAATTTGCAATTACCAGACGCTGGGGGGAAGGGTCCAATGATATCGATTCCCCATCTTTTGAATGGCCAGAGGACAATGCTTATATATAAATCAAGTGCTGGGCTTTTGATATCTTGAGCGTGGATTTAGCATTTGTAGCATCTACAAACATTACAACAAAAGACTAAAAAACGAGGGTAGTAGTCCGTCGCTTTTACATAAAAATGATGGCAATTGCCGTCGCTTTACCCATCGCCATTGGTTAGCCACATTTTTTAGCAGTACCACTGGCCGTCGTTTTTCATGGTCAATACGACTATGCAAACCCGTCGCTAATTTGCGAGAACAATAAGGGGTCATTTTTTTCCTAGTCAAGCAAAGCATTTAATTGTAAAATATGACTATTAGGACATGCCATTTTTCCTCGCTAACATGGTCAAACAAAACGAGGGCCAAAACCACTGCAATTTACTAAAAAAAAAATATTTTGAGTTTTTGGTATATAGGAAGAAAAATTAACAATAACAAAGAAATAAAAGTATTATTAATCAAAAAACATAAGGTATCATCATTTAAAAAAAATGTTGTAAGAATACATAAATTTGGAATCATTAATAAAGAGAACTTTATCTATCCCTTCACCATAATATGACATTGACTACAATCTAACTAACGAAAACATCTTCGAACAACTTGTTTCTCATTAAAAATGGAGAACACTTGTTCTTTGTAAGCCCATTTTTAAATAAGGTTTGGTCCTCGAAAATCCTTTGAACTCTTGGCGTATCAGTTACTCTTGGAATATCAGTACATCATTCTCCCTCGCCATGAATGGATTACCTGAGATAAGCACAAAACCAAAAATAAGGAACCATACAAACATAATGTGGATTAAGTTAAAAAAAAACTGATTTCAATGAAATTCAACAAAGTGAGGCTTCATGTATTAAGGTTTGTAGGGAGTAAACTAGTCAAATTAATGGAAAGCATTTGGCACATGTGTTGTTACATATTAAGCAAAAATGTGAATCAACTACTAGTATATTCTTCTGCCTATGATAAGTAAAGAAACACAAATTAGCAAATTCTGTAAAAAAAAAGTACAACTTACATGTTGGAGCTGAAGTTTTGGAGTTGAATTGATTGACATATGCAACCTGAGGCATGTTAGCCAAGATAAGCATGTTTAACATACTTCAGAAGGATAAAATATAAGTTAATGACATCATGGGTGAATAGTATAACGGTTCTTACATATCCATAACACTCCTCAGATTCCCAAATTCCCCAGGAATATATCCAGAAACCTGGTTTGAGCTTAGATTTCTAATAGGAAAGGAAATGTGCACGGTCAGAATGAAGAAAAACCACAACAAATAATGAGCCAACAAACAAGGAAACTCACAGTTTCCAAAGATGCTCCAAGGAACCAAGAGAGAAAGGAATATAGCCAGAAATATTGTTGTGTGAAAGATCCTTGTGTTAAGAGAAAAGGAAAGAATATAAACTGAGAGCAAGAAATAACATCCATATACAAAAAAACTGTCTTGACTGGTGCACTTACAGTGTATCCAAATTGCCAATTCGAGATAGCTCAATAGGTATTGGACCTTTAAGATTGTTTGATGATAGATTCTTGTATAAGTTGGTAAACATATGACCATTTTAACCAATTTTGACAAATACAGACTTCAGAACTTGATGTTTCAATTACCATAGGTATTAAATTTGGTTTAAAGCCATATGACTCTGCTAATTTGGTTACATATACTGAAATAAACATACTGATACATGTTTTTTAATTCATAAGAAAAGATAAAGATGAAGAGAACCCAAATCAAAGTTATACAATTTTGGACTTTGGTAAACTAGAGAAAGATGAAACTCACAAGTATGTCATACTCTCGAGATTTTCAAATGTAGGTGTGATAGTTCCATTCAACTTGTTGCCGTACACATTGCTGCAACAAAAGAAATATGTTTAATGAATCTGAATGGGGTCAAAAAATTGAAACAGGAAAGAATGGGATGGAAGTTATCTTACAAGCTATTTAAATTTGTGCATGAGCTAAGATTATCTGGAATTGGTCCTTCAAGCTTGTTGTTAGCAACATTCCTGTAATTAAGTGGAAAAGAGGAATAAAGCCTCTAGGAATCTAAAGAGGACTTACGGATCAAATAGGTCGGTGATCTTCCTAAGTTTAGATGGAATGCGTCTCCTAAGCTTATTATTATTCAGCATGTTATTAGAGATTTAAAGCAGAAGAAAAGAAAATTGATTTCCATCTTAAGATCAAAATGGACTTCTAAAGCAGTTGGGAGTTAAACATGGTGTATATATATTGTGGAGGGTGGTTTCACCACTCCATCCAGCAGTAGTATCCACGAAGAAGATACTTGACACTCCCATAAATGCAGCCCAATCAAATAACTTCTAACAATCTAATTGAATATTTTCAATCAAAATATCATCTTGTAACGGTAAGTAGAAGCATATAGTTTTAGTACACCTCAGTAACATATTATCAATACAAACATGAACAATGTATACATAACAACGAAATAAGCAAGGAATAGTTTAACTTACAGTTTTTTTAGTGTAAGTCAGATTTCCTAAAATGGCAGGAATGGGTCCACTTAAGAGGTTGCAACTGAGATCTCTGTGTAAAATGAAAAAGTCACAGAAGGCTTTGAGTGACGCGTGTCATTTTAAAATGAAAAAATGGTAGTTGATCTACGACTAAAAGAATAGTAAATATACAGTGCTTACAACATAGCAAGTGCCTGCATCAGTCCATTCACATATGAGATTTTACCAGTGAGTCAGTTTCCTTCCAGAGATCTTCCACCCACAAAACAATAAAGTAATAATCAGGCCACTGGCTCCAAAATTTTAAGAAACGATGCCTTTCACATAATATTAGAAACAAATCCACATACAGTTTAGCTACTTGGAGAAACCCAATGTTAAAGGGCATCTCTTCAGCATGTAAGTTGAAAGACAAGTCCCTAATAAGCACATGAAGAGAAACATAGTAACTTAGCTTGATTCAAGTATTGAGACACATTATACCAAAGTAGTAGACTTAACGGTATACATACAAGACTTGGAAGCCGGTAGAGTTTCCAATATTCTGAGGAATGTTGCCAATTAGGTTGTTGTTTCCCACGTCACTACGACAGGTGGAAAATACAAAATCAACCAATGCCAAATGCGGATTATTAGACAAGTATATGAGTAGAATATATAGGAAAAAAGAGGCAATAACTTACAAATACCACAATCCAGTTAGTTGGCACATATAAGGAGAAAGTGTCCCTATCAAGTTGTTCCCTCGCAGTCCCCTAAATATAGAAATCGGGCATTCATTAGCATATAATTTTACAAGTAAATTAAAATTACAATACTGAAAGCGTTGATCTTGGTGTACTCATAAGTATTATAGAACATCGTTCCAGTAAATAAGCCTTGGTATCTCCCCACTCAGATTATTTTGTGCAAGATCCCTGGAATCATAGGTTGGTTGTTATATATGAATGTCTAATAGTAGGAGGAAAGGAAAATGAAATAAGAGCAGTAAAACTTACAATATCTTTTTATTTGGAATTTGGGACAAGGTGGATGGAATGGGTCCAATGAGTTGGTTATTTTTCAAAATGGTGAAATATGTTATTCAGTGAGAGACTATCATAAGGAGGGGAAGAAGTAAAAAAGATAGAAGTTTTAGCTTACAGTGATTCTAATTGCTTCAACTTAGACACTGAAAACGGAATGTCACCATATATCTAATTGAAAGATAAGTCCCTAAGACAAGAAAAAATCTGATACATGATTAAGTTACCTCCTAGTATCATAGTTGTGCAAAATAACATAATCACTTACAGGCTTTTCAAAGAAGAGCAATCACCAATTTCATCTGAAATTTGTCCTGATAGATGGTTTCCATGAAGGTCGCTAAAAAAACAAAAAACATAAAACAAAAAACAAAAAAACTATTAACTCAAGGGTTTTACATATCATTTAAAGTAGTAAAAGAAAGTGTTGAATAATAATACATAGAGAGTAAGCTTTTGAAATCTCCAATAGAAGATGATATTTCCCCACCGAGATTCAATCCCGACAGATTACTGATAGACAAAACAACAACACATACACATTACTCAATTATTTTATGAGTATAATTAAGAAGGTAAACAAGTAATACCTCTCCAAGAACAGCAGTCTGAGGACAAATTAGCCCATACTCATAATTATTCAAGCTGCAATGTCCAAAACTACTTAGCACTTTAAAACCCATACTCATAATTATAAAGGCAGTTTGCAGATTAGGTTATGGGCAACCAAGTTTTGCTACTCATTTCATACCCAGAAAGTATCATAGAGTTTAAGTCATCTGTGAAAGCCTAACAATGGTTTCCCATAGATGTTGGTTTCCCCGAGATGTTGGTTTCCCAAAAATGCCAGTTCCGACAAATGTCAAAAGTACTACTTGACTTGGAATTATATTTGTTGACTAGTTAATGAATAAACTCTCATACCTCATTCTAACTTTTCACTAGAAGCATAAATAAATAGCCGCAAAGCTGCCATTTTCTTAGATATCTTCTATGTGTAGGAGTAGTCCTTATCAATTCCCTACCTTGTCCCACCAAAGCGAATATTTTGAGTGAGACGCTTACCTTTTGCATAAAGTATGAATCATAGTTAAGAAACAGTAATAACAGGACGAGAAGATAAATACATTAACATGGCTCAATCTCCATAGCCTATGCTCAAACGAATAATCTAGAACTTTAAGATTGTGGAAAGGATGGTGCTACTCTTTAGATCATTTACTCATTAAAGAGGAAACTTGGAAAATAAGTAAAAGTTTGTAGACATTGTTGACATTTTTTTTAGACCATGGACTACACAATACACATTGTTAAACTCTAAGCCTAATATAATATCTCTAAACTACAAATATGCATATGTAGGAAGATTAAAAAAATTAGGAGAAATATGTAGCAAATTCAGTTTCAAAAAGATTGAAAAAATTTCACTGCGGTAGCATCGACATATATATAGACATAAGAACTCAACCTTACCATTTCTGCAAGGGTATAATTTCTTTTACGGTTATAGTTTTTGTTTCTTTTTAGATACTGAGTTATACAATAATAAGAGAATATTACCATAAAATAACTAACACTTTTCACCTCCATATTCGAGTACTTTTCATTGATCATTGTCTGAGTCTGATTCATTTTTAACTGCCATACTAGCACCTAAATATCATTTCTCCAAAAGCACTTTGCCCCACTAATGCATATGTTTTAATGTATCACTACTAGAGTTCTTAAAACATGATCCTAATATAAGAATCACAAACCTTAAACGAGCACTATCTTAACTATAGCTCACCAACAATATCTGAGAGAAAAACAAGCCCAGACTAATTAAGAATGTTTTAGACAACCCATTACTTCAGACATTTAATTTAGATGAACATAACCCATGACTTACAAGAGAACCCCATACCTATAAATCATGATTTAGAAGAAAGTCTCATACCTAAAAAACCCATTAATAAGTACAAACATAACATTTGAAGATTACAAGAGAGCTCCGTACCTATAAACCCCAATCACACAGAAAAATATTTATCACAAAATTCACAATTCAAATAAAATTAAGAACTTTAGATAATAAATTCCAATAGGGAACTCACCTTTGAAAATAGGGAAATGAAATATCTTTATTTGCAGCCAGAAGCCAAATTTACTTTTTTTAGGTAAACAACATTCTTTTTCAATCGCTGAATTGGCTCAATAGGTAATGTACATCAATCATTCACTTGTTAGGGAAATAGTCGCTTGGATTTGTAATATTCTGGTAGATAATTGGAGATAGACGTCCTGCTAAAACACCAAAAAAGCACCCGTATTTTACTTGCCTAACAATAGGAGACGCTCACCCATGAATGCCACGCCAAGAGATGCCAAAACCCATAGTTAATAAGAATAACCCAACAAAATTTCTCTGGCCAGAATCCAAAATTCAATTTTAGAAAAACAACCAAACCATAATATATCAGTAGAATCAGATTAAGCTAAAATCCTCCAAACTTAATGGTTTCATCATATAATAGACCAAAAAGTCCAAATCTATATCACTTCAAAATCAGTTAAGAATACCCAATCTCACTTGATCCTCTATAATTCAACATTAAATACTATAACAACAACAACCCAAAATTAAACAAATACCATAATAATAATAATAATACTTCACAATCAAATTAAACTTAAAACATAACACACCACTAAAAAAAATAGAATAAACAAAAACTTACCCAAGAGTAACTACCCTTAAAGCAACATAACTTCTCCAAATAAACAACCCCTTTCAATCCAATCTCAATCTCAACATCTATATCTCCTCCTTTATTCCACTAAACTCAAATCGCTTCACCCCAGAAATATTTCTCAAATCCCACAACCTGAAATATAAAAAAACATGAAAATCAATCCAGAAAATTAAGCCCCATCATAAAAAAAACATAAAAAATCAATCACCCATGAATCACATATGACGTGTGATTAGGAAAGAACCCACCGATCTGTGATTTTTCTCAATTAAATTCCATTTTCTATAGATTGCTTCATATGCATTTTAATTGCATCATCACCCCCCCCCCCCCTCTCTCTCTCTCTCTTTTTTTTCTTTCTCTTGAGCAATTGGAAAGAAATTGTTGTTAAATCATCCTTGAGCCTAGCTTGAATCTCTAATTTTATTTACTAAGACAGTAAAAAGTAAAAACTTTGTAGAGCACGATAAACCTATGAAATTGAAAAGGATAATTGCAGGGAAGCTTAAAAAAGAATAAGGAAGACCCGTGAAAAAGCGAGGGGACGCATAGGAAAGCGAAGGCAACATAGTCGTTAATTAACGACATGGTGCCTTGTCGATTTCATGAGTAGTAATTTTGCATTTTTTTTGTTGTGAAATAAAGTCTTCACAATCTTGTTGCATTGTTAGCCAGTATAACCCTTGAGTGAATGCCCGTTGGACTAATGATCGTCCTGAAATGTGAGCTGTGCAGATCTCTTCATGAAGTTCTTTGATTTTTATTTGAGAGATGCATTTAATAAGAGGTCATCCTCCAGTAATGTGATAGAGTATGTTATCTTGGACTATAAATCTTAGACATTTGGCCAAGAGTGATCGGGCCTCTTTTTTGTTATTTGGGAAGTTGCTGGAATTGAGGTATGCATAAAAAGGTCTTCTCCAATCGTCTTTATCTTCGTCTTTAATAATATTGATTTGCACCGTATAACTTATATCGAGACGGGAATGTTCCCTTTTCACTGTCTTCGGTATCCAAAGTTCTCTTTGATATCTAAAGTTCTCTTTTCACTATTTTTGAATATTACAGCAATGTATGCCAATGCGTCAGCGTGACATTTTTCGGGTCGAGAGAAGTAAGAGATTGTTGCTAATTAGAAATTGCTTATTTTTTCTTCGACTAAGGCTGCATAGTCAACCATCTTGTTGGATATTTTAAATATCTTGTTGTAATGATTGGCAACAAGTAAGGAGTCGATATAGGCATCTATTTCTTTTACCCCAAGTAATATTGCAAGATCCAGTCTATGAAGGATAACTTCATATTATGTTTCATTGTTGGTGGCATAAACTTTAAGTTTAATAGCTTTCTCGATGCGATGGTTGGATGGTATAATGAGAACGATGTCAATTCCTGATCCTCGAGGCCCAGCAGATCCATTCGTGAAGAGCCTTCATCATGTGTTTCGGGACCAGGTGTATGGTTTTGCAATTGAGTCATCAACCAATACTTCTTTTAGGTCTTCCTAATCGAGGTCTTCGATTGAAAAATATGCCAAGAAATCAGCTACTGCTTGCCCTTTGATTGATATCTGAGGTTTGAAGAAGATGTCATATTCCCTGAGGAATACGGACCATTACTGAATCTTTAAGAATTTTTTTTTAGAGAGTACAAGTTTGAGATGATATTTAGTAATAATTTTGATGGGATGAGCTTGGAAATGAGGTCGAAGTTTCTAGGAGCTGTAGACCAAGGCATGTAGTTATTTTTCGGCTATTGTATAATTTTTCTCAGCAGGCATGAGAGTCTTGCTGATGAAGTAGATTAGTTTTTCTACACTGTTGTCTCCTAGAATATGGACAAAGCTAATGAAATAATCGGTTGTGGATAAGTATATTGTTAGTATTTTGGTTATTAAATGGAGTACTCATAATAAGAGGACATTCTAAGTATTGTTTAAGGTCTTAGAAGGCTAATTCACAGTCAGGTGTTCAAACGATTTCCTTGGTCTATTTTTTTGATAGTGAAGTTAGATTTCTACGTAGAAGGAGGTAAAGAGGTTTGCATCTATCAGATGATTTTGAAATGAACCTATGAAGAGCAGCAATCTTGCCAGCAAATTTCTGCGCATCTTTCTTTATTCGAGGAGATGGCATTGCTATTAGTGCTTTGATTTGTGTCGGATCGATTTCGATTCCGCTTTTACTAACCACATGCCCCAAAAATTTATCGGATGCAACACGGAATTGGTATTTTTTTAGAGTTGAGTTTCATCTGGTAGGTAAGAAGGATATTGAATATGGTTTAGAGGTTGCTGCTGTGATCTTCACGCTTCAAGCTTTTGTAGATCATATAATCATGATCTTTGAATATTTTGGCGATGATTCGCTGGTAAGTAGCTCATGCATTCTTTAACCCAAAGGGCATTACCATGTAACAGTAAAGACTTCTTTATGTGATAAAAGTTGTTTTTTCCTTCGGCGAGTGAAACCTGATTGTAACCAGAAGCTGCATCCATCATCGGAAGAAGTTTGTATCCTACGACAGAGTCGAGGATATACTAGATAAGTGGGTGAGGAAAGTTATCTTTCAAGGTAAACTTGATGGGTTCTGTAAAATTAACGCAAACTCTGATTTTCCCATTCTTCTTCGGGACTGCCACTATGTTAGAAACCTATTGTGGATATTTGGCTTCCCTGATAAATCCTATATGAAGGAGTTTATCAATTTCCTCATTAAGGGCTTCGCGAAGGCAAGGAACTAGATTTTAGCACTTCTGTAAAATTGCTTTACTCTCTTGAATGTGGTTGAGCTTGTGGCATGTGGCTAAAGGATGAATGTCAGGCATCTCTTGGAAAGACCATGCAAAGATATCAACATTTTTCTTAAGGAGCTGGATCATGGTTTCTTTCTTATTGGATGGTAGCTTGGAGGCAATGAAGGTGCTATGCCCGAGCCCGTCGAGTTTAATGGAATCTGCTACCTCAGTGTCATGTTGCTCGAATGTAGGGGGTGCTTCCTGCTGCAGTTGCTATGCCTTGAGAAGTTTTGCCATATGAGAGTTGGTAGTGGTATTCTCGCACATACGTGCAACTACTTGGCTCTCTTTGATCTCGTAGACTTTGTCATATGTTGGAAATCTCAATGCTAAATGATATGTAGAATGTACTGCTTTGATCGAATGTAGCCAACTCAACCCTAAAATTCCATGATATTTGGACTCAGTATCAATGACCACGAATTTAGCAAAAGTGGTTTCAGACCCAGCTTGAACAGGCAGTGTGCTTTTTCCTGTTACCGATTCTTTTGAACCGCTAAAACTTGTGATCGTGGTTGTCGAAGCTTTCACTGCATCTTTGAGTCTAAAAACTTTAATTGCTCTTCTAATTAAAACATCTATGATGCTTCCTGTATCGACGAGAGGCGTGTGTAGGTAGTCTTGTCCTACTTTGAGCATAATGACCAGAGGGTAATTGTGAGGGTACTTGACATGGCTGGTGTCGTAGTCCTCGAAGGTAATATGGTACATACGTTTTGATTTGCTCAAGTTGGGAAGAAGTTTTGCTAATTTTTTGGAGGAAATCATTTTGCAACAAGATGTAATTCGATCATCTTATTTTCTTTTCTTTTCTTTTTTAATTTTGATCATGTAAAGATGTCGAGCTTGCCCTTGGCCTTGCTCTTTTTTAATGTCTTTGTTCTTAGTTTCTTCTTCATGGAACTTTTAAATGTCAACTACATAATTATGAAGTCTGCCAGCTAATAGAATGCAAGGGAAAATTCGAATGAGAGAGTAGCAGTTGTCAGTTTCGTGACTATGTACGTTGTTATACTAACATAAAGGTTTGCTGGGGATATCAGGAATTGTTTGTGCTGCTCGATATAACTCATCTCTCTTTATCACTGGTAAGATAATGAAAAGAGTTATTGTCATTGGAGGTAGAATTGGGACGGGTCTGTCTAGCCTTCCGTTTCTTCTTCTAGTGTTGTCGGTGTGTTATTCCGCGTTGCTTGGTTGTTCAATGGTGGCTAATTTTTGGGGTTAAGATGTAAATGTTTCACGAGACTGGATGGTAGAGGAGCTCTTCATCTTATCATTCTTGGATTGCTCTAATTCGATGTCGTTATTAACGACATCAATAATTTATGCCACCGTTCTAGGCTTGTGTAAGGTAAGATCTTCTCAAACTTTGGAATCGATATGCAGAGCTGAGGTGAATGCTGGAACGGCGATCTTGGGATATGAGTTCCCAATCTTTCGGGTTTCTTGTAAGAAACGTTTGTAAAAGCTTGCCAATGTTTCTTTTGTGCCATGCTCGAAGAAGAACAAGGAATCTACAATTATCTCTCACTCCTTTGCATGAGCATAATTTGACTCGAAGAGACACTGTAACTGGCTGAATGTGGTGATGAAGCCTTCAGGGATAACATTGAACCATTTGAGTGGTTCCCCTTTTAGGCTTGTATTGAATAATCTGCATAGCATATGGTTAAATTTGGAGTATAATATAACTGCGGCTTTGATCAGGCATGAATGAGAGGGCCTGCATACTGAATAAATTTTAGCATATGGAAATTAAATGGAATGAGCATAACTTAGAGATAAGGAGAAATAAGGTTATCTTGATTTTGTCGAGGGCAGGCCTTCAGCCTGGTATATCAGAGTTTATGGCCTGGATCCTATTGTTTAGGTCGTCCAAGGTAATGAATTGTGGCATAGGAATTGGTATGGTTACAACTGTTGGATCAAAGTCTCCTTGTCCTTTAGGTCCCAATCGGTCCTTGATTGGTCTTCTTTTTAGTGGTGGGGGAGTTTGATGATGCGTGCGTCGACTTCCTTGAGTTGTCGTTGCTGAGGATGTATGTCTGAAATGTCAAGAAACTCTATCTGGATTTCTGGATCTGGATCAAGAAGTTTGTACTCATTCTTCTCTTGGTTAATTTTCTCTCTGGGTTGCCCTTGATCGATGATCACTTCAGGCTTATGGAGGTGACGTTTGACGGCTAGTGAGTCAATCTTGAGTTCTCTATAAATTCTCTAACTCTTTCTGATGTGTTCGACTTTGCTGGTCTAAGGCTTTTCTACATTCATCTCATTCCACTTGAAGAGCCTGTGCGTGGATGCGTTGATCTTCCAACCTCTGGACTCGGTCAGATTCTATTTGTCTCTGCAATTCGATCACTGCACCGTGTAGATCAACAATTTTTGGTATCAGGTTAATTTTGTGATTCCTCAGCGTACTAGAATGGCTTCGGAGATTCATGTTTGTCATCGGATTATTTATAGATCAGTGGTGGTAAAGAAAAATATGATTTTCCCATAGATGGTGCCAATTGTAATGGTATGTTTTCCAGAAGGATAATCTTTGCCAATACTTTTTGTAAGGGTGATGCAATAATAAACTAAAATGAACTGAGGAAAACCATGACCTCGAGGAGGATTTTGATGTAAAATCTAATAGGTTGCTAGTTTTTACAGTTTGTTGTGTGATAGTAAAGTAATGATGAATTAACGGTAAAGTTATGGATCTGAATAATCTATTCTCTGCCTATATTTATAGTAAATACAAGTAGTTTACAAAAAAAGAAACAGTCTCCTATTTCTGGGGTAGTGGGCAAACTTTGCGGATCTCTAACGGCTTTTTCTTGACCAGACACAGTGGCTACTTTTTGTAGGTCGAGAACTTGTGGCTGTAGACGTGGCATCTTCTCGAATGCTGGGCTGTCTTTGACTATGTTATGTTGGCTTACCCTTGTCGAATATGGGAAATAAGGTACTACAGGACTGTAGACAGTTTAGCTACAATCCTAGCAATGAATAATAGGCCAATGATACTGGTAATGTGATGAGCATACTAAAGATTACCCTGCATTCACAAAGAACACATACCTTCAGCCTTACATTTAGATCTATTCTTTAAGATACATAAGTAGTATTTTTTTTACCCCGTGCTTAATATCGCTGGATATATATTGTACTCCTTCGCAAAGACAAAGGGAACAATCCCTTGAGGAAGAGCTGCCTATACAGCATAACATATCCTTTGCATAATTATATTATATACTTAATTACATATATAAATATATATTAATGCATAGTGACAATACACTGAATACACAAGTAATAGAACTTCATGACCTACTGCATTCACAAAGAACACATACCTTCAGCCTTACATTTAGATTTATTCTTTGAGATACATAAATAGCAAAATTATTTTTTACTCCATGCTTAATATCGTTGGATATATATTGTACTCCTTCACAAAAAGCAAAGGGAACAATCCCTTGAGGAAGAGCTGCCTACACAACACAACATATCCTTTGCATAATTATATTATATACTTAATTACATATATAAATATATATGAATACATAGTGACAATACACTGAATACACGAGTAATAGAACTTCCTGACCTGCACGATCGCTCCTTAACAATTTCCCTCGCAGTTCAATAGTAAAGGAGGCACCTACCATTAAGGCAGGTAATAAATACTTCTCACAAGGTCCTCATATAGAGGGGCAGGTCACATCTTTTGGTCAGTGTATGTTTTCAAACTTTGAGAAGCTCTTTCAAACAAAACAAACTTTCTTTGTTTCTAGGTTTCATGTTGACTAGAAACTAAGCTGTGAATGGGGAATTTAGAGTGTTGTCTCCCATGGTGACTTGCCTTGAATATTAAATTACATAACTTTCAAGGTATTGCACAATGTTGTGGTGATATCTTCCCATTGATAAAAATGGGTCAAATAAATAGATCGTTTATGGCAAAAGCATTAGTGTTCACGTCCACTTTAACAACTAAAACATAACATACAAGCACGGTAAAAAAGTTACACCTTTCTTATTTATCTATAAACATAAGTGGACGTGAATCTAAATAGGATCTAGTTTAGCTCTAGAAACCACTCGGGTTCAAGAGGAAAAAATTTAAAATGAGAAAACTTAGCATTTGGGACCTTTTTGAGATTGTATAACCCCAATGCAAAGCCTTATTTAATTTCCATTTAAGAGATTATAGAGCAACTTTAAACTGTGTAAACTTGAAAAACTGACATACCTATCATCATCTTTGCTTGAACGTAGATCATGAAACATTGGGCTTCATGAGCTCTGCTATAATCTATATCAAGTTCTGGTTGCTCTATAGGTTCATATTTTCCGCTCTTCTTCACTTCTCTGTTGCCAAGGCAAAAGAACGTCAAGTAATCCTTAGGGTTTGCCTCAAAATCACTATGGTATTGGTCCAATTGAATTTATTAAGAAGAGTTTTTATCTTACAGTTCTCATCAAAATTTTACCAGCATTTTGTGCGTGTGAAAAAGACTACTATTAAATAACAAGTACCAAAATCTAAGATGATGAAGTCTTGTACACAAGTCACGCAACTATGCTCAAGGAAAATATTGTTGGGGACATATATTTGTTATATATTTATATCCTATGCATCACAAACTCATCTCAAGAGCATCTGTTTCGCATAAAAATTGTCCAGAGAGCATTTGCTTATATATATGCTTTTAATCCTAATGGTTTCCCCAACACTTTCTACCTCAAACTTAAATATCAAATATGTTACAGGATTTCAAGTTCCTCTACCATTTGAGCTTGAAAATGGGTGAGTTCATACTTTTGTTCTTAATCATTTGGGGTTTGAGGTTCTTAGCTTAATATATATAGTTGATGATGTTTCAGGTATGTTAGGGTGGATAAAGTGGAAGATGTGCAATTGATTTATTATTTTTTCAAGTCCTATAACAACCCCAAAGAGGATCTTGTTCTTCTTTGGCTCACTAGAGGTCTTACTTGCCTCTGGTTTCAGTGGATTTGCTTATGAAATAGGTTACTCTCTCTCTCTCTTCTTTTATTCCTTCTTTTTTAGTTATAAATATTTTTTATATTTTCTTGAGGTTTGTAAACTACTACAAACTATAATTTGCAAAAAAGTTTGGTCTAATATATATCTCAGGCTAATAGTAGTCTAATAAGTGCGAGCAATTCTTTAGTTGGGATATAAACTAAAAATAGTTATATCATGGAAAGGCAAACCATTTGGTGATGTTTAAAACATTTGATGAAAAATGTAGGAAAGGCGTTAAATTCGACTTTATAAGCATCACAAAAGAAATTGATATTTAAGGTCCATAAGGCGGTCGTGACCTTTGCTTCTGAATGTTGCAGGTTCAGTGCATTTTGTGGTTGCGGAGTACGATGGGAGTTTGCCAAAATTGACGCTAAACCCGTATTCATGGACAAATTTATTGTACCTCTTTATTTCCATGTACAACTTTAGGTGCAAATATGCTCATATGTTATGACCAGGAGTTCCCAGCAGCGGATCCAACGATAGTCGCGTATGAGATTAACATGTGAACAAAATTTTAGTCGGAGCTTTTACATGTTTTTGACATGTATAATGAACTTTTAGGTTGCAAATATAATCTTTGTAGCGAATTCAGAAAAATAGGAAATTTCTCGCATAAAACTATGCAAAATTCATGGAAAATCTTACAAATAATGGTACAATTTAATAAATTAGTTAAATTAATAACACAGCATTTCATAATATACATAAACCAATGGAGAACAAGCTATAATACATTTGTACTTGAAAGAGAATAATTCTGCCAAATTACTGAAGGGAATATTTCTACGTTTTTGGGTTAAAGGATTTGGCTTAACTTACCCTTACATGTATACAACTCATTTCATTTTCGATAAGGATACGACCCCAACAAATATGTATAAATTATATGCAATTAAACTGCCCAATATATATATATATATATTTTATCCACGATTTTCCTTAGGTTTGGCTAGCATTAGATTTTCGAATCTTATTTTGTGTTCTTAATTCATTATTTTTAATTGCCCTTTAGTTATGATTTGTTTTTTATGTAACGATTTTTTACTTTTCCTAGAATGCTAATTATTTTTATATTATTCTCAGTTTTATGTTTTGAGACAAGAAAGAACTTTGATGGGGGAAAAATTGGTCATAAAGGAAATAATGAGGATGAACCATGTGATGATGTCATCAGATGAGTCTATTATATTGCATATTGTGTGTTGAATTTTTGCAAGTTGTTAATTCCCAATTAGATTAAATGGAGTGAATCAGCTATATTTAGTTTCGATTTTAAAATCAGGTTTGCATCGAACTTTATGCACATTGCTTTTCCTTTTATTGTTAATTCCCATTTAGAGTGAATGGCGTTTGATTTGTACTCTTGCTTGCTTGAAGTTATTTTGATCAATATTTATATTTTGTTACCATAAAACATTATTTTAATTTCTACATTTTTCAAACATATTAATGTTAATGAAATGATTATACCCCCATCAGCCCTAATAATAGCAAGAATCTAAACTTATGATTATTTTTATGTAATGATTTTTTACTTTTTCTATAATTCTAATTATTGTTTTGTTATTCTCAGTTTTATGTTATGAGACAAGGAACAACTTTGATGGGGAAAAATTGTCCATAAAGGAAGTAACGTGGTTGAACCATGTGATGATGTTATCAGATAAGTTTATTTTGTTGCAAATTGATTGTCGAATTTTTGCAAGCTGTTAATTTCCATTTAGATGTGAATGGAGTGAATCGACTATATCTAATTTCGATTTTGAACCCAATCAGGTTTGCATCTAACTTTAGGCACATTACTTTTCCTTTTACTGTTTATTCCCATTTAGAGTGAATGGCATTTGATTTGTACTCTTGCTTGCTTGAAGTTATTTTGATCAATCTTTATATTTTTGTTGCCACAAAACATTATATTGATCTTTAAAATTTTCAAACTTATTAAAGTAGATCAAATGATTACACTCCCATTAGCCTAATAATAGCAAGAATCTACGCTTAATTTCTCATAGTAGTTAAAGCTAGGAGGGATATTTCGTGAATACCCAATCTCGCTTTGACTTTCACTATAACTTTTTCCATTTTATAGCTTTCACTTCGATCTTAGTTTTCAGGTGAACACCACAACAGAAACTAAGCTATTATGGTGTCCAGCCACTGCAATTAATAACTTACACCGACTCAATCGTTATTTATTTTGTATGTTGTTTTATTTTTGTATAATACTGAATCAGTCTATTCCGTAGAAATCTATGGGAAACGAGCCTACTCACCCATATGTAGATAAGATGAAAAGGACAACAAAGCTGCTGGCTCAAGTATGAAAGAAATTGACGGTTTAAAACTACTTCATATAAATTTACCAAATACGTTTACAAAAATAATAATAATGATGTGGACTAAATTTCTCATTTAGGAAATAGCACAAAATGCGTCAGAAGTTTTGCACTCCACCGATGATAATCGACGTACGATGCAACAAAGCGAACAACATTCAATACAGATTCCTTCTCAAAAAACAACGCCTCAAGGAGATAGTGTACTTACATGCAGCCATACATTTTCATGTGTATATATTTTATGTTCCGCAATCTTGAATATATGATTTTTTTTTTGGAAATAAGCCTTTTCTTAATATACAACAACATCAAAATTAACTCAGTGAAGCCAATGAACTTATTCAGGGCTTTCAAGATGGTACGAAAGAATCGGCCCAAATACGTAATGGAAAAAATCTTATGACTGAGGTACTTGAGAATGTATACGAGTAGATGCCTTATTTCAACTATTTGACATTTATACATATTATATTGCTAAGTCTACGTTTGGTGATACATTTTTTGTTTCTATATTCAAGCTTTTAATACGTTACATATGAATCTTATTTAATAGGATACTCTTCACAACTTTCGTGCATTGGCATAACGTGCAAGACGAGAAAGAGAAAGAAGCACTCAACTTCAATCAATGGAAAGTACCCCTTCAATTGGACCAGAACCCGAATGTCCCCCACCAAACAAAAATACCTCTACAATAATTCTTGAAAGTTTGAGGAAAGATGGCTTCCCAAAACATATTCCATTACCGCAGTGTATACGAGAGAGTAAAAAACAGGGAGAAATTTAGAATAAGAAGAAATGGCAGATATCTCAATCGACTTCAAAATCTACAGAAGTCGACAACGTTATAGAAAATGGAATACAGGTCATGGTGGAGCAAATGTCGTCTCAACGTGCATTGGCACAACGTGCAAGACAAGAAAGGGAGAGAAAGGAAAGAACTCCAGCACTATATCAACAACCAACAAAGAAAAAAATAATACGGTGATGATACAATTATGATGAGCGCCCATCCTAAAAAACACACAAATTAGGCATCTCAAGCTCAAGCGCCCCAACGTTGGCGGTCCTTGAGCCCGAAATTTGATGGAGTTAATACACATACAGTCCCTGAAGTTTGTGTATCTACACTAAATACCACGTAAGTCCAATACTTTAAATTTGTTTAAACATTTTATAGTCTGACCATACCTGAATAACCCATCAAACTTTTTCTTTACAGTGTTAACCTTGCTGAGCATTATAGTCATGCACTCGAGATTGGAGAATCTTCAAAGGGAAATGATGACATGTAAGATTCTCCTCCATAATATAAATATATTTTTTGTTCACAATTGTAATCTACGTCCCATTTGTAGATCAAACCCATTGCCACAATAACCATTTATTGAGGACATATTCTGGAATGATGATGACTACAACTCAGACATTGATTATATGATTAATCCTTTAATCCAGAAGTGCAACATAATTTGGGAGTTATGGATATCGAGTGTCCTTCGTGTAGTGCTCTACATTGGATGGATAAACAATTGACGAAGTCACCGAAGAATCAACCTTTGTTTGGAACATGTTACCTTCAAGGAAAAATAAGATTACCACTTCTTGAGCCGCTGCTACCTGCGATAAAAACATTGTTTGATGTTGCCTCTACCCCAAAAAATTCCTTTCGTAAACATATCCGTAAGTATAATGCCTCAAATGCTTTTACGAGCCTTAGAGTAAGGTTGAATGACCGGGATATAAATGGACGAGTCCCGCTACCATTTACTATCCATGGAGAGTTGCGACATCGAATCAGATCATTATTACCTGATCCAAGTGAACTTGCAAAATATGACCAACTTTATATCTATGACTCCTCTGCGACTCTAAATGAACGTGCGGAACAAAACCCGCAATTGGGAATTGATGTCTTGAATATTATTCAGGAAAATTTGCTGGAACATAATTCTTTTGCTCGAATTTATCTTTAGGCATACGAAGTTCTTAAAGAAGAATCCATGGTAATTGATCAAGATATGATTATTCAAATACATATTCATTATGCCTCAAGAACAGACCGTCAGCGCCATAACCTCCCATTAATTAATGAAATTGTAGTCATACTTCTAGGGGATGGCCATGAACCATGTAGTATGAGAGATATTGTTGTATACCTTAAGGCAGGCCAGAAGCTAATAAGGATAAGTAAATATCACCCAGCTTATTTGTCGTACACTACGTGCTTCTGTTCCCACGCAGACAACTTGGTTAGGCACCCGATTTATTGCATTGGAATGCTAAGTACAATAAACCTTAAGTGGATCGACTAACCCAAAAGGAGTTCTATTCGTATCGACTCTTCTAACGTCCTACTGAATATTCTTCTATTTTACGAGGAGGAAGGTTACTTCATGAATTTTTGGTGGATGTTTGGGCGTCAACTGAGCAAAATCGACTGACTTATCATAAACTACATCAATGAAAGCTTTATTCCGTGTTATATGGTGGACTCACTGATTTAGCTAGGGTTGGATTGAATTCTAATGAAGTGGGCCAAAGATTAATTCTTCCTTCATCTTTCATTGGTGGTCCAAGACACATGTCCGAGAACTTTCAAGACTTAATGGCAATCACACGTCACAATTGCCATCCAGATATTTTCTTAACGCTGACTGCATATCTAAATTAACCCAAAATCCAAAATGTACTTCTGCCACACCAAAATGCTACTGACCATCCTGATTTAGTCACACACATTTTCGAACTAAAGAGATACACCTTGATGAAAGAAATAAAGAAAAACAAAGTCTTCAGAAAAATTGTTGCCTATGTTTACGCGATTGAGTTCCAAGAACGAGGTTTGGCACATATGCATGCACTATTCTTTATGGAACAATCATCCAAGATTCGTAATGCTGATCAAGTCGATAAGATAGTATCAGCTGAATTTCCAGATGAAAATATTGATCCAGCATTATTTCAAACTATTAAAAGGTGCAAGGTTTATGGTCCATGCGGCAACCGAAATCCTAAGTCACCATGTATGGAAATTGGTAATTGGACCAAAAGGTATTCGAGAGATTTTGTTGAAGCTACCTCTATGGCTGCAGATGGATATTCTGTGTATCGCCGTTGAAAATTTTAAAAGGTACATGAATTGGTAGATGGGAAAGGGTCGACAACAGAGATCTAGCTCCCCATAATTCACACTTTACTAGGATGTTCGATTATCATATTAATGTGGAAGTATGTGCAGGAGTCCAATGTGTAAAATATATTCACAAATATATTTACAAAGGTCATGAATGTACGACTAGTTTTTATCGGAGAGGACAAAATTCACTAATATCTTGATGCAAAATATATTGGACTGCCAAAAGCTTCTTGGCATTTATTAGGTTATAAGTTGCATGAAGAAATGCTATCAGTTATTAGATTTGTATTACATTTACATGGTATGCACAAAGTAGTCTTCGACGAAAGGGAGCTGTAGGGACCTATCTCTCGATCTCACCTATAAATGAGCTCAACTAGTTCGAATTTACCTCTATCTTAGATTCACGCAATTTTCACACATCCTCCCCAGCCAAACATTCTAACCTACCCCATGAACTGGTTAAGAACGTGGGCCAAACTTTAACCAAAGAACATTATCCAGTCAAAGAGACCTATCTCTTACGAACTCGTCAGTTATTCAGTCAACCGCCACTAACCACAATATTTGGATAATGTGCTCGAATTTCTACTTCATGATGGATTAGTAATAATGCTTAAAATGATGAAGTTTGTCATACACACAATTATGATCGATACTAGTAGCGGTATTGAGATTCTTTTTCAGAGTACTATCGACCAAATGGGTTTGGCCGATCAAGTTATTCAGAACGATACCGATATCAATGGGTTCAATAGTTTCTGGGAAGAACGACTAGGCAAGATCGTCTTACCTATTACTGCAGAACCGGCCACCATCGACCTTGTTTTCTATGTCATCAACGTCAAATTTCGTTATCTCAGGATTATGGGCCGCTGCTGGATTCACAACATGGAAGCAATCGCTTCCACCTATCATCAAGCACTCCGATTTAAACACGACATCAATATTTATGATATTAGAGGTAGTCAGAAGCTCTCTCAAGCTTGTAAAAATGTCGTATCTGCTATCGTAGATACTTTTAACATATTTGCTGCATAGCAATTATAGGAAACTGATCACCTCAACGATCAACCATTAATAGAGGAGCCCACAGAATATATCAACATTGATGGACCAAGCAGAGGTACTTTCATTGGTACTAAGTTGGTTCATAATGAAAAATACGCCCTCATTCAGTTCTTGCAGCTAAATCGGGATATTTTTGTATGGTCTTTTGAAGAAATGCCTGGGGTCGATCCTACCAAGGCATGTCATAAATTGACCATCAATATCAATGCCACAGTGATCAAATAGAAACAGCAACGACTATCACCTCGTCTTCGAAATGAAGTTTACACCAAGATCAAGAAATTGATCAAAGTGGGATTCATTTGAGAAGGCAAATATCCAGACTGGATATCCAACATTGTCGCTGTCCTAAAGAATAAAAAGGTTCGAGTTTGCGTAGATTTTACCGATATGAATAAACATACTCCAAATGACAGTTTCCTTCTTCCCAACATTCATCAGATTCTCGATTCTACAGCAGGCCATGACCTCCTATCTATGATGGAAGCTGCTTCGGGGTATAATCAAATTCTACTTTTGGAAGAAGATCAAGAAAATACAATTTTTATCACTGAAAGATGTCTTTATTGTTACAAAGTCATTCCCTTTGGACTCAAGAGCGCGGGTGCTACATATCAACGGTTGATGGCTACTATGTTCAAAGTACACCTAGGAAATGTTGTTAAAGTCTACATCGATGATCTCTTGTACAAAAGCATACAGTCAATCAATCACATCTTAGATCTGAACACTATATTCAACATCCTTCAATCTTACAGGATGCGTCTCAACCCTGATAAGTATCAATTCGGGGTACATTTTGGCCGCTTTCTAGGCCACCTCAACAGCAAAAAGGGGATTGAGGCCGATCCAGATCAGATTCGGGCTCTCCTCAATATGCCCTCACAAAAAATAACAAAAGATGTTCAGAAACTTGTCGGCAAGATTGCCGCGATCAACCGTTTCATATCTAAATCTTCAAACTGCTACCGTTGGCTATTCCTATTACTCCGCGGCTGTACCAAACGTGGAAAAGTTCAGCCAAATACAGAGGTCACCTAGACACCAGAATGTGAGATAGCTTTTCAGGATCTTAAAACCTATTTGGGGAGGTCTCCCATAATGAGCACCACAATAGATAATGAGAAACTGATTATCTACCTAGCTGTCATAGATAATTCCCTCAGCTCCGTTCTTATTCGCTTAGAAGGAAAGTCGAGAAACCAGTCTATTTCATCAACAAGACCCTCACCACCAGTAGAAATGAGGTATTCTAAAATTGGGAAACTTCTTCTCACTCTTGTTTACACTTCGCTGAAACTCAAGCACTACTTTCAAGCTCATTCAGTCAAAGTCATGACGAACTACCCATTTCGGGAGGTTCTATCCAAGAAAGATAAATAAAGGAGAGTGCAATAGTGGTCAGTCAGTTTGGGGGAACATGATATCAGGTTCGAACAACGTCATTCCGAAAAAGATCAGGCGATTTCCGATTTCCTCGTTGATTTTCCAGTGGAGGATCCCGAGTTGGAGGAGCACGACCCTGACCTTACGAAAGAAACACCTGAAGATCTACCCCCAAGCCATTTGACGAGCAAGCTGAATAGATCACTACAGCAGGGTAGAGGATTCTCACAGATGGATCAGCAGGACCCGCAGGGTCTGGAATAAGAATTGTTTTGATTATCCCATCCAATGACAGAATTGAAAAATCAATCCGCTTGGGTTTTGAGGCCTCAAATAATGTCACCGGGTATGAAGCTCTCATTCATGGACTCGACCTCGCTCTTGAGCTCTCGATGTTCCCGAACTCTTAGCTTATACAAATTAACTACTCATCGTCCACCATTACTCTGAGCAATACAAGAAGAATTGAAAGATGATCGAATGCGCAACCCTCGTGACAGATAGGATAAGCAATTTCACGAAAGCAACTCTCAATTATCTTCCTCGAGGTGAAAATAGACACGCCGATTTCATGGTATATCTAGCCGGGGTATTGGGTACCAAAGCTCGATATCTTCATATCAAAATCATTTCAGCCCCTAGCATTGATCGCATTTCTGTATACACGATCAACACTGGGGGCGATAAAGGGGGAGAGGACGATTGGTGAAAGCCTTTCTTAGCCTACCTTAGTATCGATAATAGTTACAACGGACCACTTCCAACAGATCTGAAAGAGCGCCGACAGCTGATCAACAACTCTAAGTGCTACACAAATCAAAATGGTATGTTATATCATCTTTTCATCATAGGGCCTTACCACATGTGCCTCTCCAAACCAAAAGCAGATGAAATGCTCTGTGAACTACATGAGGGGACTTGTGGCTCCCATGCCGCAGATCGATCACTAGCAAATAGATCTATTATACAAGGAGTAATCTGGATCGGCATGCGCAAGTAAGTAGAGGAGTACTCATGAAGATGAGACGCCTGCCAAAGACATGGACACATGATACGTACCCATGCGCTCAAACTCCATGCAAGCAAGGTGTTCTGGCCATTCAAAAGATGGGTACTTGATCTCGTTGGTGAATTTCCTAACTCTCCAGGTAACCGCTGTCACCTACTCGTAGCTACTGATTATTTTACAAAATAGGTAGAAGCAGTTCTACTATGTCAAGCCTGGCAAGAAGAGGTCATCTTTTTTATCTGGGAACACATCATCACTCGGTTTGGGTTCCCCCACCTAATTTGTATCGATAATGGGCCCTAATTTGTGGGAGAAAAAATTATAACCTTCCTCAACCAACACAATATCATCCACTCACCATCCAATCCTTACTATCCTCAAGGCAACGGCTAAACTGAAATAACCAACAAAACCATCGTGGATGGACTCAAAAAATGGCTTCACTCACAAAAATAAGGGAATTGGGTTCAAGAATTGCCTCATGTCCTATGGGCATATCGTACCACTCCCAGATAGTTAGTATGATGCAGCCCATTCCTCCTTACCTGTGGCACCATGGTCATCATTCCTTCTAAATTCCATCATCTAGTTTGAGATCACGAGTTGACTGATGAGTAAAATGAGTTCAAATTGGCTTACAACCTTAATATGATTGATAAAGCCAGGAAACGTGCCATCGCTAGGTCGATATCATCATATGCTAGCTAGGTTGTACAACAGCCAAGCCAGGAGCCGTACTTTTCAAATCGATGATCTCGTCCTCAGAGAGATTCCACAACATCATAAAGAGCCTCACGCTGGAAAATTAGCCGATAATTGGGAGGGTCTATTCATTATTACAGGTCTCTCAGGCTTGGGATCATATCATCTCATGATAGACGAGGGAATCCCTATTTCAAATCCATAGAACATTAGGCGATAGAAATGGTACTATCGTTAAGTGTCTTGCTACACTATTTCCATCACGTTTTTTCATTTTTGTTGCTTTCTAAATTCTAAAAGTGAGATTTTCATTTTCATTCAATGTAAATTCTAAACTAATTAATGAAACTTTTAAGTTCTTCGCAATATCTCTTTACTTACGTAGATTTAACCACATTTTTTATATTAAAGCATATATCATACTAGCTTTCAATCGATCATATGCCAGTTAAATCAAGGATACCACTTGGTTTGGCAGACTCTACTAAATCTCTGCGATTGAAACAAATGTAGAAACTTGTTTCATATCAAAGGCTCAAATAAGCATAAAATAAGGCAAAGGTAATACTAGCCTTCATCTCTTTCAATATGTATGCAACATTTCTATAGTTAAATCAAAATTTAACCTGATTTAACTTAATCAATCTCTGCGATTGAAACAAATGTAAAACTTGTTTCATATCAAAGACTCAAGTAGGCATTAGATAATACAAATGTAATACTAGCCTTCATCTCTTTCAATATGCCTGCAATATTTCTATAGTTAAATAAAAATTCAACTTGGTTTAACTCAACCCATTTCTGCGATTGGAACAAATGTAAAAACTTATTTTATATCAAAGACCCTACAATACATAAGATAAAGCAAAGGTCATACTAGCTTTCATCAGTTTTACTATGTTTGCGACAAATACAATTTATTTTTAGGTCATATTACAATAGATATCTTTTCTGCTGATGGGATGTCAGCCATGCTTTAACCTTTAGAAGGAGGTCTAGCAGAGTTCACCTCACGAGTAATAATAACTCTGCCCCTCTCTATCTGATCAGCAGGTCGTGGGCCTAAGTTGGTTTCTATGAAGGCCATAAAATTCCCCCAATCTATACTCACTTTTCAAATGTATCTCTTGTCAGACAAGCTCTTAAACAAGGTATCTCATTCTAACTCAAGTCTTTTTATTTCCTCTACAAAATATGGAACAGTCGACTTTAACAGGTCTTCCTGCGATGCATAAGCTATAACGATTCTTAAAAAATTATATCTCACCTTCTCAAGACGTGACTCCAAATGCGAGTACATATTCTTATGATTTACCATTTCCCTATCTGTAAGATCTCTTCCACTTTTTTGTAATATTTAGCTGATTCAGTCTGAAGAACAACCTCTAAGTTTGCCACCTGAGCGTACAATGTCACAATTTATGTATTTAATTCTTCACTGGAAAAAATATCCTTTAACAAGTCTTCTTTCTTCTTCATCAGAACTTCATTCACCCTGATTTCCCCTTCCAAGACCATCTCCCTGATAAAAGCAGCATCCATTTTGTGCTGACATTCCCTTAAGTTCGCATTTCTTTTCTACACATGTCCTTAAATTCGAGCCACATTACCTTTCAGCTCTCTAATTCAATCTGAGAGGCTAACTGTAATGGCCAAATTTTGTAAGCTTGATATGATTAGGAATTTGCTATCACACCAATGAACCTGTAATAATACTCTACTAAATAGTAAGAAATGGAAACATATGTTTTTAGCGTAGAAAATCTCTGAATAGGTAAAAAACCACGACCTCGTATGGGGGATTTTTGTAAAAGTATCTTTATTACTTGGAGTGAATTTCCTTATTGCAAGTGATATCTAAAATATAGAAATGCTTTTGATCTCGTAAATAAGGAGATTGAGTAATTTTTCTGGTCCCTGTCTCTTCTAGAACTTTTCCTTTATATAGGTTTCTTCACAGCTCTTTATCTTGCTAAAACATGTTTTTCGAATAATGTGGTTAGTAACGGTTGATTGAATAAATAACGAGTTCATGGGAGACATGTGTCTTTGACTGGATAACGTTTTCCGGGTTTAGCTTGACCCACGTTCTTGAGTATTTCATGGGGTTGGTTAGAATATTGAATGGAGTGGTTAAATGTAAAAAATACGTGAGCCTGAGATGGAGGTAAATCGAGCTGTGTTTGCTCGATTATGAGTGAGATCGAGGGATAAGTCCCTACAATTGCATAGACGGAAGAATGATAAATACCTTAACCAATATGTAGGTCAAGCGTGAAAGGCATCTCAATAGGTCAAAAACATGCCTGTAGAAATTATTTTAAGATGGGTAGTTCATTTGTTAATGAGGTATCGACCTCTGGTCGGACGAATGAGTTTGATAATGAAGGGGAAATAGGATTATAACAATTTTTGGGTTTCCCTGGTCAATTGGAATCTTATCCTTCTGGTTTTGATGCCTTTAGAGAGTTTTGTAAAGCCAGGGCGGCTGTAGAAGGGAAGTGGGACAAATGTGTAGAGTTTGCCGGTAGGCAGTTTAGGGGTTGTACGGTAGCGGTGGGGGAAAAGTATTTTTACCTGTTGGCTGATTTGGAAGTGGAAAAATGAGAAAGGGGTATAGATTAATCGATCTCGTTAAAATATTTTAATGGGGATGTCCAAAGTGACTTCTCAGAGGGTTTTTTGTGTTTCCTATCTCAATTAGAGTATGGGCTGAGCCTTCCCCTTATCAATTTGGCGAAGGGGATTATGAATACAATTGGGGAATGTCCTGTTCAATTAAATAGGAACATGTGGGAGGTAATAATTGTGTGTGACCATCTGAATAAAAAATAGGAAAGGGAGGAAAAATTAAGGAGGATAACCCCTGATGACGTTTTACAGTTTTATGGGGTAAATAATTTTACGGCCAGTGGGGGGTCAAATTTCTGTGCGAGTGTAACTCGGCATCATTTTTTCAATTCGAATTTAGCAGGTTGAACCTGGAATGATAACATCATATGGGTGAAGGGTAATTGCCTTCATTGAGATGATGAAGAACCTTTGAACCTTCAGTTTAGAACTGTAAAGAAAAGTAAGTATAGACATGCATAGATTGAATTATTGTTATGTTTTTTGACAACTGTAATTGATGGTAAAAATGTTGTTATTGTAGGTGTGAAGTCTATAGTGGAAAGGAAGGAATCCCTGTTGGACAAAGTCGCGAAGGAGGAAACTGAACTTGAACTAGTGTTGAAGGGACTCGGCCTGAGTAGAAAAAAGAGGGTTGACAGTAGGTCGAATAAGGTTCGAAAGGCTCAGTCTACCAAGTCTATGATGGGGGTTGATGAAGGAAAAAGGCAAGTGGTGAGGTGGTTCGAACTAATTTATCCAAGACTCCTGGAACTGGAAGTTCGACTCAGCCAAATCCTGTCAAGCCGAACAAAGTAGCTCAAAAATATTTGAAAAAATGGATGCTAAAGGCTCTACCGGCCTCTAGTACCACTGGAAGTGGTGAGGTCGTGAAAGATAAGAGGAGGAGGGTCGAACCCTCGGGGGAGTCAGAAGAAAAGGTCACTGAGGGGTGATCTACTTCAGTAGACGACCTCAATGAGGTCGAGGAAAGGGCCAGGTTGGCGGTTCTCCAAGGAGAGGAAGATACGAACAAGATGGTAAGTTTATATTATTAGAAAGAAATTATTAATATACTAATCGCTGAGATCGATGTAACTTTGGTAGGTTGCTCTTCTTGTCAAGGGGATTTGGCTCGGTATAGAAGAAGAGAAAAACGAGTTGAAGAAGGTCAATATCGAGCTAGGAAAAGAATTAGCTCGATCCAGAGCTGACACTTTGAAGGACGTTAAGCAGCTGAGGGCTTCTCATGCCGTGGCGATTGGTCAGTTGCAGGTGGAGGCAAAGGCTAATCTTGACGAGATGGCTGAGAAACGTGACAGACTAGGGCTTCATTTGATGCTGATTGGCTATTCTGAGGAGGAGGTGAATGCCATTAAGGTGGACATTTATGTTGAGGAAGAAGATGAGAAGGAAGCTGAAGTGGTGGGGATCGTGGACGGTCTGGATGGTGTTTCCTGCCAGACGGTGCTCGATAATCAAGGAGATGATGTCGAGCTCACAAAAGATGGTAGTGAGAAGGTAGGGTAGACATACGTGTTTGTATTAATATTTGTAAGCAGTTTGAACTGTGTGTGGAGAAGAAAACTTTTGCTGATTGACTTTATTTTATTAACCTTTTGTAGGTAGTTAGAGAGGTGAGTCTCAGAATAAACAATCTAGAGTCTGGACTTGCCAGGGAAAGAGAGACCTCTAAAGCCTTGATATCTGCGCAAGCGGAGCTGCAGGTTAGATCAGAATTGGTCTTTCAAATTGTATGTTATTCCAATGTTAAGCTATCAAGTAAATATGATATAGATGCATGGTAAATATCCAATGTTATTAATATAGAGTAGTATTTCGAAAGTATGTACCTTGTACGCCAAAAGAAGGCTCATGAATCGTTTATCTGAGAACTAACTCCCAACTTTTAATCTAAAAGTATTGGAAGTAGATGTTTAGAAATCACATAGTCTCTTAGAAATGTAGTATGTATATATTCAAAGGCTTTCCTGAATCAAACTGTACTAAATTTGTTATACTTCCCATGTCGAATTAGATTCATCTCACTTACGTGAGGACAACGTACTTATGTGTAATCAGGAATTTGTGGAGCAGTTCGATATGATAAAGGAGGCGAACGAGAAGTGAGAAGATCAGTACGTAAAAGTGTATTTCAGACTTGTAAAGTTGACTCAGGCCATTTCTGACCTGACTCTTCAGGTCGAAGAGAAAGATTCTGAGATAAAGAACGGATTAAAAAAGCTATTTAAGGTAACAGAACGTGCCGAGAATATTCAGCTTCAAGTTGACGCATTGGCTGGGAAGGGTAATCTGGCCGACACGGCTCAATACTGTATTCAGGCACTAGAACAATCAGAGGAACAATTTCGATATGATCTTCATAACTGTAGGAACGAGCTGAAGCGAATGAGATAAAAATTCATCGAAAAGGACGACGAGCTGAGGGTAGCTCGAGAAAATCTATCGGCTACGGAAGTCGCAGCTGAACATTTACAAATAGCCACCCTCGCCAAGGATATGGAATTCCGAGAAATGCAACGATTTAAACGAGAGGGTTGCACGACTTAAAGCCAAACTGGCGCAAGTCATTGCTCGTCCTAAGAAAGCCGAGGGTATAAAGCATTTAGGGGGAAGTAGAACTGAGGTTAAGGATCCTTTAGTTTGAGGGGATGTAGTTAGTCTCTCAGATCTAGTTAAAGAGCTGGAGAGTGACATATCTCATATTCAAGGGTATGTTTAAAAGGGAAATGTGAATTTGAGGGAATGCCAGCATTAGTTGGATGCTGCTCTTATTTGGGGAAAATGGAGAAAGTTCTGGAAGGGGAGATCAAAGCAAATGAATCGTTGGTAAAAAGGAAAGAAGAATTATTGAAAGATCTGCCGGCTAGGGAAGAGTTGAACGCAGAAATTGGGAGACTTCATGCTCGGGTAGTAGACTTAGAAGCCATGAACCTAGCAGAGCCAACGAAGTATATTGCCAAGTTGGAAGAAGATGTAATTTTTCATGCTAAGGTCGATGCGGAAATGACTAAACTGAAGAATAATTACGCTAGACTAGAGTCATGCCTCATGAGATTGAGAACGAGATTTGCAACAATGATAGTACCTGATGCGTCTCGATCTGACATGTTAAGGGTGATTCTTGCATATTTTGTAGAGGAAGTAAAAAGACTTGAGTTAGAACGAGATACCTTGTTCAAAAATTTGTTGGATATGGAATACATCTGTGGAGCTAAGATAGATCAAGGGAACTGTCTGGGCGTCATGGAGACCCAACTGGGCCCTCGAACTACTGAACCGATAGAACAAGGTAGAGCTATTGTTGCCCACGAACTGAAAGCTCAACCTCTTGATGTGGGGGGAAGCACTACGGACAGCAGAAAATAATACTTTGTAATATGAATTTCACCTAAAAATAAATAGTATCTGTTGCAAACACATTGAAATAGATGAAAGCTAGTATGGCCATTACCTTATCTTGTGTCTTGTGAGGTCTTTGATATAAAACAAATTTTTTTCATTCATTTTAATCGCAGAAATGGGTTGAGTTAAACCAAGTTAAAACTTGATTTGAACTATAGAAATGTCACAGACATATTAAAAGAGATGAAAGCTAGTATGACATTTGCCTTATCTTATTCCTAGCTGAGTCTTTGATATGAAACAAGTTTCTACACTTATTATAATCGCAGAGATGTAAAGAGTCAGCTAAACCAAGTATTATCCTTGATCCAGCCTATGTGAATGATCCAAACAAGTTGAAAAAGATGAAGACTAGTATTACCTTTGCCTTATCTTTTGTTTGGCTAAGTCTTTGATATAAAACAATTTTTTATACTTGTTATAATCATAGAGATGTAAAGAGTCAGTTAAACTAAGTGCTATCCTTGACCCAGCCGGTTGAAATGATCCAAACAAGTTGAAAAATATGAAGACTAGTATTACCTTTATCTTATTTCTTGTTTGGCTGAGTCTTTGATATAAAACAAGTTTTTACCCTTGCTACAATCGCAGAGATGTAAAGAGTCAGCTAAATCAAGTGTTTTCCTTGATCTAGCCGGTATAAATGATCCAAACAAGTTGAAAAAGATGAAGACTAGTATTACCTTTGTCTTATCTCTTGTTTGGCTGAGTCTTTGATATGAAATAAGTTCTTACACTTGCCACAATCGCAGAGATGTAAAGAGTCAGCTAAACCAAGTGTTATCCTTGATCCAACTGGTAGAAATGATCTAAACAAGTTGGAAAAGATGAAGAATAGTATTACCTTTGTCTTATCCCTTGTTTGGCTGAGTCTTTGATATGAAACACATTTTTACACTTGCTAAAATCGCAGAGATGTAGTAAAAGAAGCCAAATCAAGTGATATTCTTAATCTAACTTGAATAAGATTGATTGTAAACTAGTATTAACTATGCTTTAATCTGCAGAATATGGACGAATATTCGTGAAGAGAATGATATTGTTCCATAAAAAACTTTCATTGATAAGCTCAAAATTTACATTGGATGGAGATTAAAATCTCACTTTTGGAATTGAAAAGCAAAAAGCGAAATATGGAAATGGAGTAGTAAGACGCCTAACGATAGTACTGTTTTAGTTACCTAGTGTTCCAAGGATTTAAAATGGGGACTCCCTCTTCTGTCATGAGATAGTATAATCCCAGGCCTGAGAGACCTGTGATAATGAATGGACCCTCCCAATTGTCGGATAATTTTCCAGTTTGGGGATCTTTGCGATGTTGAGGAATTTCTATGAGGACGAGATCTTTGATTTGGAAAGTACGGCTCCTGACTCGGTTATTATACAATTTGGCAAGCATATGATGATATCAACTTAGGTTAGCGATGACACATTTCCTGGTCTCATCTATCATGTTGAGGTTGCAAGCCAATTCGAATTCATTCTCCTCGTGGATGATGATATTCAGAAGGAATGACAGCCTCAGTGCCATAAGCAAGGTGGAATGGGGTATGCCCTATGGATTGTCGGGGAGTAATTTGATATGCCTATAGGACATGAGGTAGTTCGCGAACCCAATTTCCTTTTTTTTTTCTGTGAGTGAAGCTATTTTTTGATTCCATCTACGATAATTTTGTTGGTAGTTTCGGCTTGGCCATTGCCTTGAGGGTAGTATGGATTTGATGGTGAGTGGATGATATTGTGGCGATTTAGGAATGTTATAACCTTATCTCCTACAAATTTAGGCCTGTTATCGATACAAATTAGGTGGGGGAACCCGAATCGAGTGATTATGTGGTTCCAGATAAAAGAGATGACCTTTTCTTCTCTGGTTTGACATTGTGGAATTGCTTCTACCCATTTTGTAAAGTAATCGGTAGCTGCGAGTAGGTGATGGTGATTACCTGGAGAGTTAGGGAATTCGCCGATGAGGTCTAGTGCCCCTCTTTTGAATGACCAGAAGACCTTGCTTGCATGAAGTTTGAGCGCAGGGGCGCGTATCATATTTCCATGTCTCTGACAGGTGTCACACCTGGGGGAATACTCTTCTGCTTGCTTGCGCATGCAAGGCTTGAATACTCCTTAAATTATAGCTCGGTTCGCGAATGATCTACCTGCGGCGTGGGAGCCACAAGTTCCTTTGTGTAATTCGTGGAGCAGTTCTTCTGCTTTTGACTTCGAGAGGCACTTGAGGTAAAACCCTATAATGGAAAGGTGGTAAAGCATACCATTTTGAGTAATGTAATGCTTCAAGTTGTTGATCAGCTGTCGGCATTCTTTTGGATCTGCTAGGAGTGGTCCGCTACACTTGTTATCGACACTGAGGTAGGTAAAGAATGGCTTTCACCAATCGTCATCTCCCCCTTTATCGCCTTCAGTATTGATCGTGCATACAAATATGTAATCAATGTTGGGGGTTGAAATGATTTTGATCTGGAGATATCGAGTTTCTATTCCCAAGACCCTAGCTAGATATGCTAAGGAATCGATGTATCTATTTTTACCTAAAGGAAGATATTCGGGAGTCACTTTCGCAAACTTACTCATCCTATCTACAATGAGGGCTGCGTATTCGATCATCTTCCCATTCTTCTTGTATTGCTCGGAAAAATGATGAACGATGAGTAATGAATCTGTGTTAACTGAGAGTTTGGGGACAACTAGCTCAAGTGCGAGGTCGAGTCCGTGAATGAGAGCTTCATACTCGGTGACATTATTTGATCCTCAAAATTAAAGCAAATTAATTTTGCAATTCTGTCATTAGAAGGTGTAATCAAAATGATCCTGATTCCTGACCCTGCGGGTCCTGCTGATTCATCTGTGAGAAGCCTCCATCTTGACTTAGTGATCCAGTCAGCTCGTTTGTCAAATAGCTTGGGAGTTAGATTCTCCTCCCACTTGGAATCCACCACAAGAAAATTCGAGAGAAAATTGGCAACAGCCAAACCTTTTTCAGAATGATGTTGTTCAAACTTGATATTATGTTCTCCCAAACTGACTGACCATTGTTGCACTCTTCGCAACTTCTCTTTTTTGGACAGAACTTACCGAAGTGGGTTGTTCGTCCTAACTTCGATTGAATATGGTTGGAAGTAGTGCTTGAGTTTCTACAAAGTGTAAAGAAGGGTGAGAAGAAGTTTCTCAATTTTGGAGTACCTTATTTCCGCTGGTGTGAGTGTTTTGCTGATGAAGAAGAGTGGTTTCTCTATTTTCCCTTCCAGGTGAATGAGAACAGAGCTAAAAGAAGTATCGGTGACTGCTAGGTAGATTATCAGTTCCTCATTATCTACTATGGTGCTCATTATGAGAGACCTCTCTAAATAGATTTTGAGATCCTAAAAAGCTGCTTCGTATTTTGGTGTCCATGTGACTTCTGTAGTTGGTTGAACCTTTCCTCGTTTGGTATATCCGATGAGTAATAGGAATAGTAATGGCAGCGGTTTAAAGATTTAGGGACAAAATGGTTGATCGCGGCAATCTTGCTGGCGAGTTTTTGAACGCCTTTTGTTGTCTTCGGATAAGGCATATCGAGGAGGGCCCGAATTTGATATGGATCAGCCTCAATTCCTTTCATGCTGATGAGGTAGCCTAGAAGGTGGCCAAAATGTACCCCGAATTGACATTAATCAGGGCTGAGACACATTCTGTAAGATCGAAGGATATTAAATATCGTGTTGAGATCTGAGATGTGATTATCTGACTGTACGCTTTTGCACAAGAGATCATCGATGTAGACTTTAGCGATTTTTCCTAGGTATGCTTTGAACATAGTAGTTATCAATTGTTGATATGTGGCACCTGCGTTCTTGAGCCCGAAGGGCATGACTTTGTAGTAATAAAGGCCACTTTTGGTGATGAACGTTGTCTTCTCTTGGTCTTCTTCCAGAAGTAGGATTTGGTTATACCCTGAAGCAACGTCCATCATAGATAAGAGATCGTGGCCTACTGTGGAATTGAGGATCTGATAAATGTTAGAAAGAGGGAAACTGTCCTTTGGAGTATGCTTGCTCAGATCTTTGAAATCTATACAAACTCAAACTTTTCCGTTCTTCTTCGGGACAGCGACAATGTTGGATATCTAGTCTAGATATTTTGCTTCTCGAATGAATCCCACTTTGATCAATTTCTCAATCCCAGTGTTAACTTCCTCTCAAAGATGAGGTGAAAGTCGTCGCTGCTTATTTTTTACCGTTGTAGCATTGATATTAATGGCTAACTTGTGGCAAGCCATGGCCGGGTCGACTCTGGGCATTTCTTTGATAAACCATGCAAAAATGCCTCGATTGAGTTGTAAGAACTGAATGAGGGTATCTTTCTCATGTTGAACCTGCTTGGTTCTGATGAACGTACCTCTGTTAGGTCTATCAATGTTGATATATTTCGTGGGCTCCTCTGTAGGTGATTGATCGTCGAGGTGGTCTATTTTTTAAAATGTCTATGCGGCCAATCTGTTTGAAGTATCTAGGATGGCAGAGATAGTATTTTCACAAGCTCGATAGAGTTTCTAACTACATCTGATCTCATAAATACCATTGTCGTGTTTGAATCGGAGTGCTTGATGATAGATGGAAGCAATCGCTTCCATATTGTGTATCTAGTAGTGGCCCATAATACCAAGATAACGAGAGTTGTCATTGATGATGAAGAAAACGACATCGATAGTGGTTGGTCTTGCGGTAATAGGTAAGATAATATTTCCTACTCGATCCTCCCAAGAGCCATTGAACCCACTGATGTCTGTGTCGCTCTAAATGACTTGGTCGGCAAAACCCATCTGGTCGATCGTACTCTGAAAAAGAATTTCAATACTACTTCCAGTATTGATCATCATTGTGTGCATGACAAACTGTTTCATCATGAGCATTATGACTAACACATCATGATGTAGAAATTTGGCATGGCTAGTATCATAATCTTCGAAGGAGATTTTGAGTCAGAGATTGCCCGATTCGGGAAGAAGGTTGGCCTCTTTGTCTTGAGGTGGGTGTAAGATCACAGCATTCCGTGAGCCTCCGGCGCTTTGGTCGGTTGGAATTGGTGATCTGGTTGATTTCGATCATGTTGCTGAGGTGTATATAGTAAAGATGCTTCTCCTCAGCTCTGTCGTTTACTTGAATAACATTGAGTTACTTCTTATGGTTGCCATCTTGGTATGACTTCAGGTCAACAATGTATTCGAGCATCCGTCCTTCCTTGAAAATGAACTCGAGCAACTGCTGTAGAGCATAACAATTGTTAGTAGAATGATGATTTACCTTATTGTATAGGCAAAATGGTTGATTCTGGATGGGCATCAGTGGTTGAGAGATGCGGTAGAGCGTATCTTTCAGCAGCAGTGGAAAAATTATGGAAATTCGGACGTTCAGCTTTGGGAGGACGGGTTTGTTTTGCAGACCATTTCTCTGAGGGTATCCTGTGTTTCCCTTGGTTCTTTTCTGATCTCCCTGTTCCTCCTTAGGCTTGCTGATTTATTCTACAAGTAGGGCTATGGTGGAGAGGACAAACATAGTAGACTTTTGTCGCTTAGACATTATCCTCTCCAAGTTGACGTAACCGTTGACTTTGGTGATCATCTCCTCTAATGTCGTAGGCTTGTTAAGGAAGAAGTATTGTTTGGCTTTACAATTGAGCTGAAGAGCATTGGTGAAAGCGGTCACAGTTATTTTTTGGTCAAGCTTATCCACCTTTCTCGCAAGCTCTACGAATTTATTTGAGAAATCTTCAAGCTTTTCTCTATGTGACTGCTTCAGACCGATAAGAGAGTACAAGTTCTCCTCTTTGTCTCTGTTGTGAGCATATATCTTGATGAACTGCTTCTGAAGCTGATCAAACGTGTAGATAGATTCCTTAGGAATAGAATGGAACCATCAGAGTGGCTTCTCCTATAAACTTATGGCAACCAGACGATAGAGAATGGGGTTGAGATTAGAGTACAACCCCAATGAGTCACGGTATTGCTGAATATGTTCCTTCGGGTCAGTACCTTTGTATTTGTGAATTTTGGGAGTACGGAAATCTTTTGGTATCTATATATCGAATAGCTCTTTGACAATCAGACTCCCTTATAACTTCGTGCTATCGCTGGTAGTACCCAGAACTTGTGCCTCGATCACCTCCTTAATTCGTTGGTCCATGTGTTCTTTCATGACGTAATGTCAAGTTGGTTGAATCGCTGGACGTGCTGGCAAGGGATGATGAGTTCCCATACCTTTACTCAAGGGATCTCGTACTAGAACTTGATGTTGAGGTCGTTGGTCTTCTTCCTGACCGATGGGAATCTGGTGACCTCGACTAACTTCTGATTGGACTTCTTCCCCCAAATGGATGGAGAGCTGCAGTCCATGTGGTAGATTTCTGGAAATGGCTTTACTGGTGGCTCCCTGAGTTCCCAATCTTTCCCTTGCTGAAATGCATGAGGTCTCTAGAAGTTGATCGCGACCTCTGGCTGGAGGAGCCTGCTGAGTATTTTACTGAGCCTCGAGTGTAGTCTGTATCGTCGTCATCTGATCTTCGTATCATTTGAGCATTATCAAACTAGCTTGTCTTTCTGCATCGAGCTCTTTCTCTCGGAGCTCGTGATCCTTTGTCAATTGAAGTTCGAGTTCAATGCATTTTTTTGTCTTGGCGTGAAGATTTGCTAGTATCTCGCTGAGATATCACGGATCCACAAAAATTTGAGTTGAGTTTCTGCGGCCTGTCGTCGGGAAGAAACCATAATTAAAAATTGTAGTAAAAGACTGCCTAAGGGTATCGTGGAAATGCAATCAATCCCACAGACGGCTCTAACTGTAATGGCCAAAATCTGTAAGCTCGTTATGATTAGGAATTAGCTGTCACACCAATGAACCTGTAAAAATACTCTACTAGAAAGTAAGAAATATAAACATGTGTTTTTAGCGTGGAAAACCTCTGAACAGGTAAAAACCACGACCTCGTATGGAGGATTTTTGTAAAAGTATCTTTATTGCTTGGAGTGGATTTCTTTATTACAAGTGACCTCTAAAATACAGAAATGTTTTTGATCTCGTAAATATGAAGTTTGAGTAATTTTTCTGGTTCCTGTCTCTTCTCGAACTTTTCCTTTATATAGGCTTCTCTACAGCTCTTCATCGTGCCAGAACATGTTTTTTGAATATTGGGGTTAGTGATGGTTGATTGAATAACAGACGAGTTCATGGGAGATAGGTGTCTTTGACTGGATAACATTTTCTAGGTTTAGCTTGACCCACATTCTTGAGTATTTCGTGGGGTTGGTTAGAATATTGACTGGAGTGTTTAAATTCTAAAAATGCGTGAGCCTGAGATGGGGGTAAATAGAGCTGCGTGAGCTCGATTATGAGTGAGATCGAGGGATAAGTCCCTACACTAACTACATCGCTTTGGACTAGTAGAACTTTAACCTCAGTTCTACTCCCTCTCGAGTGCTCTCTAGCCTTGGTTTTTTTGACACGTGCATTGGCTTGCGCCAATTCGGTCTTCAATCGTGCCAACCCACTTATTTAATTTTTTACACCTTCGTTGCATCCCTCAAAACTCCATATCATTGGCATGTAGGGCTATTTGTAAGTATTCGGTTGTAGCTTCCGAGGCTGATAACTGTTCTCGAGCTACCTTCAGCTCAGTATCTTTTTCACTCAATTTTTATTTCAGTCGCTCCAGCTCGCTTCTGCAATTCAGAAGATCAGTTCGAAACTGCCCCTCCGATCTTTCCAACGTCTAAATATGGCATTGCGCCATTTCAACTTTCTTACCCTTAACCATCAGTGTGTCAACCTGACTTTGAAGCTTCGTAGCGTGTCCTATAACCTCCGCAAGCTCTTTTATCCCCTTCTCAATTTCGGCGTCTTTCTCCATTACCTTGCAAGTGAGGTCAACAACCATTTGATTGGCTTCAGCAAATTTAAAATGTACCTTCACGTGCTGATCTTCTCTATTTTCAGTCACCTCCCTCACCCTGTCTAACTCCTCCGCGAATTCTCGGTTACAGTGGAGTGTCTCATTTTCTCGAGAGCGAACTGAATCCAATTCGACCTACACAATAATAGATACATTATATACAGCTCAATTCAAAAAGCCCATCAACATGATGTATGTCTCATTTCTAAGAAGATATATGAATTTCAAATATCTACTGTGTGCAACTACTTCTAGCCTTAAAGGTTGAAGCACAAACCCAGATAGGTGCTCTATGACACACATTTCGAAGATAAGTACATATTTACGATATTCCACTTTATCTAAATACTTTAAATTTTTCTACGCCCTATATTAGTGTGGTTTTCCTAAAGTTAATAACAAGTTTTTGATCTAGCTCTGCGCTTTATGTTATCTAATTTACTTGGTAGCCTTATGTTGATATAACATACAAGCCAGAAGACCTATTCCGTTCTAACCTGCAGCTCCGGTTGAGAAGACAGCAAGGCGGTAGAGGTATTTCTTTCCCTGGCAAGCCTGGTCTCTAGATCTTTTATTTTGAGACTCATTTCTCTAAGTGCCTACAAGAGGTTTACAAAAAGTCTACCTACAGAAGTCTATTCAACACGCACATGTACAACAATTTGCAAGACATTTCAAAATATTCATACAAATCATTTATCTACCCTACCCTCTTATTTTCGCCCTCGGGGAGTTCGGTGTCATCCCCTTGATTGTCTAGCACCGTCTGGCAGGAGACACAGTCTAACCCATTAACAACTCCCACCGCCACCTCTTCTACTTCTTCATCGTCACCTTCCTCAACAAGGTGTCTGCCTTAATGGCATCCACTTCATCCTCAGAATATCCCTTCAACATCAGGTGGCGCCCCAACCATTCACGCTCTACCTCCTCCATATTCACCCTCGTCTCCGCTTGTAGATGGCCAATCACCACTGCATGAGAAGCCTTCAAAGCCTCTAACTTCTTTGCCTCCTTAAGAGCATCGGCCTTCCCTCGAGATACCTGCTTTTCAAGCTCGATTTTAAGTTGCATCAGCTTGGATTTTTCTTCTCCAACTCCGGGCCAAATCCCCTTCACTAAATGAGCAACCTGCACAAAACAAATCAACCTCAGTATGAGTTCAAAACGCAAGAAATATTTACAAGATCAAACATCAATACATACCATCTTACTCAGATCCTCCTCTCTATGATGAGTTGCCAGCCTGGCCCTTTCCTCTACTGTTTTGAGATCGTCCTTAGCAGCAGGTCGCTCTTTAGTGACCTTTTCCCCTGACCTCCCTGAAGGTTCGATCCTTCTTCTTTTTTCTTTTTCGTCACCCTCACCACATCCGGTGGTACCAGAGGCCGATAGACACTTCTGCATTTGCTTCTTTGGAAACATTCGAGCTAATTTGCTCGACGTAATAGACTCCAGCTGAACCGAACTGTCTATTCTAAGGGTCTTGGCCACATTGACTTGCTTCCATTCTTTTCTTCTTCCCCACCAATTCCTCTCTTCTTTCCATCATCAACACCCACCATCAGCCTAGTCAATTGAGATTTCTACACCTTTTTCGACTTGCTTCCAATCCTCTTCTTTCTACCAAGGCCGGGTCCTTCCAATATAAACTCAAGCTCAACCTCTTCCTCTGCAACTTTGTCAAACAGTGAATCTTTCCTCTCTACTCAAGACTTTGGGTCTGCCATGAACAATAGTTATTATTATCACCAAGAGATCATCAGTTCAAACATATCAATATTATATACTCTATGCATTGTTATACTTACTTTATTTTACAATTATAAACAGAAGATCCAAAGGCTCTTCATTATCTCATGGAAGACAATTACCCTTCACCCATATTACGTTGTCATTCCAGGCTCGACCTACTGAATTGAGATTGAAGAAGCGACGTTGAGCTGCGCTCGTACAAAAATATGCCCTACCACTGGCCTGATAATTCTTCACCCCATAAAATTGTTGAACGTCCTCAGGGGATTTATCCTCACTTTTCCCTCATTCTCCCATTTTTTATTTAGATGATCGCAAATGGTTATTACCCCCCACATGTTCACGTTCAATTAAACAGGGCATGTTCCAATCGTATTCATAATCCCCTTTACCAAATTGGTAAGGGGGAGACTCAACCCGTACTCTAATTGAGACAGGTAATAACAGAAACCCTTTGAAAGGTTACTTCGAACACTCCAATCAAAATATTCTAATGAAATCGATTCATCTATACCCCTATCTCATTTTTCCTCCTCCAAGTCGGCCAACAAATAAAAATACTCTTCCCCCGTCGCCACCGTGTACCCCCTAAACATCCTACCAGCGTATTCTACGCAGTTACCCTATTATTTTTCCTACGGCACCTTTGGCTTTAATAAATTCTTTAAGTACATCTGAACCAGGGGGATAGGCCACCAATTTGCCAGGAAAACCTAGAAATTGCTCCAAACCAACTTCTACCTCACCATCAGACTCTACCGTATGACCGGAGGTCGAAACCTCGTTAATAGGCGAACTATCCATCTCAAACTACAATTTTACAAGCAAAGATTGATTCATCCCAAATTCCTCACTCGTTCGACCTACATGCATGTTCAGGTATCTATCATTATTTTTTACAAATCGGTCATTCATATGCAACATATCATTCAAAGATTTTGTCTATATGTTAAATATCATAGATTGCTATAAATAATGATTTACTAGGATTTGCTTAAACAGATTACGATTCGCAAAGTAAACATAACACACGTCTCTACTAACCTTCAGTATCAGAATGAGAATCTGCAGTAATGCCAAATCCTTCGCTCACAACGCTGTTGTATTGCCACCTATGTGATTTTGAGCTCACAACTCTCTTCGACTGTTGGTCACCTTCAGATAAATCCTTGCCAAATCCTTTACAATTTTTTCGCACTTCTCTCTCAGTGTTCTCCAAATTTTTAGAGGTAGAAAAACGTTTAAATGATGAAGACGGAGCACTATTTAAATTTTCTCTCTCTAACGGCTGGCAACTATTATGCCTCGCACGACCCGTCCTCGATTTTGGAACTGAAGCATCCTTTCCACTATCCATGTAAGACGTCTTCTACCTTTTCAATAAAACCATCTTTCCATCATTACCCCAGCCCTCAAATTTTAACCTATTTTTATCTCTTGTTACCATATCTTTCTCTAACCTTCCCACACTCATGATGACTCATACTCTACGAAATCAGATTTTTTGTCGCTTTGCATAAAAGACAAACCTAGAAGCTCCTGCATTTTTTCTATTCTTTTTCCGTATACTTATAATACTAGTGACGTCATTTTTAAGGCTACCAAAAATTTCAAACATATTCAAAATTTGTTTATCAAAACAGTCTCAAACAGCATTTGCAACTATGGAGGATCAGATTGACTTCTAACTTTCTATTAAACTAAACAACCCTTACATTTATTTAGGATAACACTTTACATGTAATTACATCTAAAACAGCCTTGGTGACTTGAACAACCACATCTGATCAAATCTCCTCCTTCGATCACCTTATCTTCAAATTCGATCTCCACCTCAGCGATCAGTTCGATCATCTCTTCTCGATTTGCTGGATCCCAGACCAATTCACGAAAGCATACCTTATAGAAATACCTGGCATATTCAAGTTCCCTATCACTCACCTCCAATCCTTTGAGCTGACATTCCCTCACTGGTAACTCAGCATCATAATCAAACAATCCAAAAATCCTCTCCCACACTTCAACGATATTTATGGCCAATCGTCCTTCAGTGGCATGACGAATTCGCCGAGATCGAGTTCACAACATCACAATCACTTCTCATATCCAGGAAATAACTGATACCCTTATTTGTACATTTATAAAACACTTTCCGCCCAAAATATGATTTTGACCTATTATCTCGTAAAAGAAACTCAAAAATCTTGAGACAGGCTATTTAAATGTATCCCTTCACTCGAGCATAGACGTTACATTATTTTTAAGCTTATTCTATCAAGTATTATCCTTGTATCAACCTTTATTAGCTCGAATTTTTGCATTGCATATTTCCTGCAGTTTTTCTCCCCCATATTTTTAACACACATGAATATTATACTAAAATCACAACGTCAATTTTTGCACGTATTTATCTTAGTTCGAACATTACAACAAAAGTGCTTTCAATAATTACTTCTATTCAATTCGTACACCCTACAATGACTCAATTCGATTAAACGAGCTATATTCTATCTACATAATACAAATAATTGGATGAAAAATTCTTATTCATATCAATAACATTACACATGATTTTACAGATAACAAGTTTTTCAGTGATTGATCTTAGGTTTATTACAACGATATAATTGATCCTGAACCCAACCCCAAGTATTTTTAAGGTAACAAGTTTTCACTACTTTTAAAAGTCACAGGTCATTCAGGCACGCCGACACATCAGCTCCTTCAGTTCTTCTCGTTTCAGTAATTTTTCACCCTGATGCAAAGCAGAAATTGGAACCAACAAAGAGCTTCCCCCACATCAGTTTGGTTGAAGTCTCTTTAAACTTCAAATGGAAAATATGCAAGCAGTAGACTCAGTGCTGGAACCAAATCCTTGAACTGAAGGTCTTCTGAGCACCAAAATGTAATGGAAAAGCAGAAGTAGACTCCCACTGGCTTTCTCCCTCCACCATTACCATCACCCCCTCCTCTGAAACCACCACCTCTGAAGAGTTGGTTGAGATGAAGAGGGCCCGACCTTAGAATCCATGGTGATACAAGAAATCAACATAACTGCCCCGCAGTTATGCCTATCCCTGCATATGAATCCCCAACCCTGTCTTCCGCAAGAGTACGGAGACAGGCCTACCAATCCTCACCTGTCAAGACAACGACATAATACCTCTACTTGAAGTAGAATTCCTACTCATCTTTAATTGCTTCGTCTTCTGACATGCCTTGATACGTCGGAGGAACAGGAGTGGGCATCGACATATCCAAGGATTGGTCACCGAAGTATTTCAACTTCAACCTCTGTATTTCAGACGCAATCCTCTCTTCAAGGGCCATACTACAAGGAGTCTTCACCATTGTTAATATTTTAGGGAATTTCATAAAGAACAAGCGTAGTCTACTTCCAAAATCTGATATAGGTACCATTTATATAACCCTACATTTAATGTGCATGTACGTTTTACCAAGTGCCATCATTCATTACAGATACAACATTTCGTCTCATAATTGTCACATACATCAGCATCTACATCCTTATTAAATACACACCATTTCCCAATAACCCGCATAACTCCACACAGTCAAAGCCATCATTATTCCATTTCAATAATCAAAAGTTTAAACCCAGATTCTAACTCACAAATAGATAATTTCTCAACCAAATCCGTGCATGACTTCGGTTGCGAGGGGGCGATTGTAGGGACCTATCCCTCGATCTCACCTAAAAAGAAGCTCACCTAGTTTGAATTACCTCCATCTTAGATTTACGCATTTTTAATACATCCTCCCCAGTTAAACATTCTAACCTACCCCACGAACTGGTTAAGAACGTGGGATAAACTTTAACTAAAGAACATTATCCAGTCAAAGACACCTGTCTCTCACGAACTCGTCAGTTATTCAGTCAACCGCCACTAACCATATTATTCGGAAAATGTGCTCAAGCACGATGAAGAGCTACAAAGTAGGCCCATATAAAGGAAAAGTTCCAGAAGAGACTAAAAGGAGAAAAATTACACAAGAGATCATCAAGAAACTATTGATTCTAGATTCTCGACAAATATTAAAAACTTTTTAGTTACAAGGTTCAAAGCATTTATATATTTAGAGATCACTTGTAATAAAGATATCCGCCTCAAGCAATAAAGATACTTTCATAAAAATCCTCCTCACGAGGTCGTAGCTTTTTACCTATTCAAAGATTTTCCACGTTAAAATCACATGTTTCATTTCTTACTTTCCATTACAATATTGTTACAGGTTCATTCGTGTGATAGCGAATTCCATGAAATTTTGAGCTTACAGAATTTGGCCATTACAGGTGCCAATCCAAAATATTGTTGCCAGGACATCAAAGCTGAAATCAACACTTACTGGCTTCTTTGTATATTGTACTGCAAATAAGTATGCAAGAGTTTATACTTATCAAGAATTCCTAGAATCTCATGTTTGACACAAAAAACAAGGTATATGGCTGACACGATCCAAATGTAAAGCAATAGGAAGAGTTTATTTTATAGCTCCAAATTTAGCAGAGAGGTTCTACCTTTATATGCTTTTGATATTATAAAGGGACCTAAATCTTTCGAAGACTTGCGCACTGTAAATGGCATCGTCTACAATATGTTTAAAGCTGCATGTGCAGCAATGGGAATACTTGAAGATGATAAAGAATGGATACAATGTTTAAAAGAAGCTTCAATAATGAAAATTGGATATCAACTCCGTCAACTTTTTAGCGTCATCCTAATCAATTATAATCCTGTCAGCCTGGAAGAGTTGTGGGATAGATTCTCTGGCAACATATGTCATGATCTTAAGAAGTTAATTCAGGATATATATGAAATTCCCAAACCAACTGATGATCAGGTTAGCGACTATGGACTATATTTGTTAGAAAAGCTACTCCTTGAATTAGATAAAACTCTTGCAGATTTTAAACCAATGCCAACAGTAACTGGAAAGTGATCTACATACACTAGGAACTGACTAATATGGGAGCAAGAGTAGTTAAAGAATGATGATCGACATAAGGAATCTCTTGAAAATGTTATCCGCCTAAACTAGCAACAACTTAAGGCTTATGATATTGTAATGGATTCGGTTGAAAATACTATAGGGTCCATTTTATACTTAAGTGGGGATGCTGGAGCAGGAAAAACATTTGCTTACAACTCTATATTAGCTAAATATTACAGCAAAGGAAAAATCTGTATAATGATTGCCTCATCCGATATTGCATCGTTACTACTAAATGGAGGTTGTACATCTCACTCAACTTTCAAAATACCTATAGATATTTTCGAAAACAAAATGTGCGGATTCTCAAAGCAATCAATGCATGTTGAGTTTTTCAAAGATACAAAACTTATTAATAAGGATGAAGTACCTATGCAACATAGAAATTGTGTTGAGGAAGTGGATCGAACCCTCAAAGATATACTTAATAATAAGAGACCGTTTTGAGGCATCACTATTGTATTGGGGGGGGGGGGATTTTTGACAAATTCTTCCAGTTGTACCAAAAGGTGTTCGTGAAGATATAATTTTTGCATCTTTAAGGTGATCTTATATATGGAGCCTTGTCAAAGTTCTTTTATTGCCGCAGAGCATGAGGTTAAGTTGCATCAACTCAGACAGTGCAAAGTTTGCAAAGACATTGTTAGAGGTAACACTAATTTGATTAGTTAAATTTTTTTCAATTAAAATAAATATTTATTAATTATATTGATAGCGACATTGTTGTAAATTGGAACCAATTCGGAAGAAACTATTCGTCTACCATCTATAATCAACCAATCTCAAACCCTAGAAGAGCTCATATGTTTAATTTATTCGCAGTTGCAAGAATTTGGAACAATAACAACATGTTACTTAACAAAACGTACTACTTTATCGGCACGTAATGATGATGTCAGCTCTATTAACACACGAGCTTTAGAAATGATGCCCAGGAAAGAGATTGTCTATCTTACTGCAGATATATTATCAAATGAAGACTCTGACGATCGGGCGAGCTTTAGAAATGATGACCAGGAGCCTGTTACCATTACGCTTATCTTTTGCAATGACTATCAGCAAGTCACAAGGCCAATTCGTCAAAGTTGTTGGAATCAACCTAAGAACTTCAGTTTTCACTCATGGCCAACTTTACGTGGCATTATCAAGATGTACCTCCCTAAACCGAATTAGTGTTCTATTATCACCCGGTGATGATACAATAACAAATATCGTTTACCCAGATGCTTTGTTAGAGGTGAGAAAATTTTATAATAATCATTCTTAACTTTTATCTTTATTTTAGGAAGTGTTCCATAGTTATTCCATATGCTATAATATTTAGTATCTAATACTTCTAAATCAACTGTAGGATAATGGATGTTAGTAGTGAGGGGACATTGTTGCACCTGAGCAATTAAAGGATACTATCAAGCCTGTTAAGGATACTTTTATAAAGGCACAATTAGAAACCATATCTAAAGATATAATACACAGTCATCTATACATTACTCTCATACTAAATAGCAATGAAGAGGGAAGAAACTTACTTTATGCCTTTATACAATACACAGTCAACCATTCTGCAATATTGGAGGTCCAGAGTTAGGATTTTTTTTAGTCAAATCGTATATGGAAAGTATGAGAGATAAGTCATTAGAGATCAGAGGATATTCTATTTACTATATACCCTGCAGAGGTCATGTTCATTCCTTAGGGATTCACCAATGACTAAGACATCTAAAGCCTTCCAAGCATTATTCCAAGTTGTAAATGTGAATCCAGTTATCCTCAAACCATTCCAAAATTCCAAAATCAAGCTTTTCAGTCCATCTCCATTATTTCTAATATAAGTACTTTTATGTATGAAGGGGAATGATGTCTTCATAAATGTAAAGGTATAGAACAATAGAGGCCAACAATGATATAAGTTAAATAGACATCCAAAAGCATGGCTGCTACCACTTTACGTATTTTCTTCAAAAGTAGAAGCAACATTGTAGTTTCATTTGGGAGAAGGTGTCCACATAACCTTATCAGGAAATAAAGAATATGAGACAGTAAGGAAATTAGCTTGATTAATTGTGATAAGGTGGCTAATGTGATATGGAATGGCCCAACTACCATAGCTTAGCACATTACTAGCAGTTGCCTGACTCCTTCCCCAAAAAGGAGTCATAAAGAAAAGTTTTAGGAAATTGTTTAAAGAGAATACCAGTTTTGAGTCAGGGATCTCTCCAATGTTGAGTATCCCTACAATCACTAATAACATGGAGAGTAAACTTGCAAACATAACCTAAGTTGTTCTATGCGCTGTTCTTCACTAGAGACCATCAACTATGCTTTTTTTCAATGTAAGTGGGCCTTAAAGGATTGACTTGCATCTCCATTCCAACTTTGAACACAAATAAATAATTTTACCATAAATTGCAGTCAAAATAAAGATTCCCTGCATGATTGTGTAGAATGATTCTTATGATAATAAAATCAAATGACAAATAAGAGTAAAATATCCATAGTCCTCTATGAATAATGCCAGTTTACATTCTCTCTCAACACATTTTACTGTATCGACAATCTTACAAACACAGAAATATGCAACTCTAAAATTATTCAATATGAGAAATCTTTCTAATAAAGGTTTCGGCTAACCACAATTAAAAGAATAACCAAGATGCACAAAATTCTCAACAAGTTTACGGTTTATACTGATCCAGGATCTGTTACAAAGATGGCGATGCTCTACAAACCATAACTCTCATCTAAACTTGGTTGTCTATAGAGGTGGATGACACTTTGTCTTGATCAACACCAACCACAATATTTACTCTTTGTACAGGTTTGTTCTCTAATGAAGCCTCTTTGTCCATAATGTTTATCATTTCCTTCATGTTGCCCTCCTCCTCTTTAAGCTGTATTTTCATTATTTTCTCCACCTCTTTATCCAGCGGTTTAAAGTATTGTTCAACAGTAGCTTCCTGCACTCACAGAGAATGGAAACAAAATTAATTGCCACAAAGGTTAATACACAAAGTGTATAATTTAATTTTTGTAGTAGTACAAATAGTCCGAGTAGATAGTGTTACCTCTGTATTTATTTACTTGCAAAAGCATTAATTAAACATTCTGCAAACCTCAGCAATGACATTTTCCTCTTAAGCAGGTCAAAATCTTAAGGTTTACTATCAAGTCTAAAGCACATTATGTTTAGACCCTTATTTTCTTTTACATAGTGGAAGTCAAATATTAGTGAAGTTATCTTTATAAGTTCCCCTAGTATTCTCAGCGTTAGGCCCCTTGTTGTTGTGGTAACGGGGCACGGGTTCGTATTATGCACTTGAGCCTGCCATTCCTTTCTCTTCTTAAGTTTCAAAAATTGGTTGGTGTGTTTAAATCTGCTGTTGTACATTCAAGTACACCTATCTCTTTCACTGATTCTTGAAAATCTTGTAAATTCAACAACTTTTTTCTTTTTCTCACAATATGATATTTCACATTGGTAGTTCATTTTTGTTACAAGCTATTACTTTTGTTTTCATCTTACTGATTTATTGTAACAAAGGATGCACCTGGTTTGACCGCGACTAAATTAAAAAAACAAAATTGGCCTTAGAATGTTTCAGAATGGGGATATCCTCTTAAATGGAGTCTTTGTTTCTGATAAGGACAAGTAACCTGGTGTTAACTCTTTTTAAGATACAAGCAAGGTACGAATAATTGATCATAAATTTGAAAACGATGTAGCCACTCAATTTGGTGGCCTTATCCTTCACTGGAAAACTTCCTCTTTGGTGGTCTTATCTCTCACTGGAATGCGACAGAAAACCACCTAGGATAATTGAAATTAGCATCAAAGGGTTTATGCTATTTTATTACCACTGTAAGCAAGGGTTATCGCAGGACCCCTTGACCAGGATTTATAAAAGAAGAGACTTCATCTAATTGTGTTCATAATAGAAGTGATCTACTTTTAATGACAGATGCTTCTTGAATTATATCTACTAACCAAGGTGGGGGTGACTTTTATTTATCTTTACTAAAAATGATAAATGTTTACTTGAAAGAGCTACATGGATCAGTGCAGACGAAGCCGAGGGGAGAGCTAGAAAGATCACTTCTGCAAGTATTATACAACCTTAATCAGGAAATGATTGCCTTGATGCCTAAAACGTTATAATGCATTTTGTGGGGAGGTATCTCCTTCTTGACATTATCATAAATGGGTCCAGACAATGTCACCAAGATACCCTTTCCATACTTTGCTGATTGTGATTTGAAGATTTAGAAATTATGTTGTATTGCAACATAATAAGGGATAGAGATCTTTGAAAGGTAGTTAAGTCGTCATCCTCGATAAAGTTATTAATTTTGCTGGACCTCACAATCACACATATAAATATATTTATCTCGCCTGTTTGTAGATCTCTTAAAATTGTTCTTTGTAGATTAAAAAGTAATATTTCTAGACAAAATCAAAGTGGTAAATCTCTCTCTTCCATTTCATGTGCAAGGTTTGATCTTTTGTGGTTTTCAACAACATGCTGCATGCATTGTCCTAGTCTTTTAAAATTGGGTCTAAAATATTTTTAATTTGTTAATATGTTCTAAAACATTAGTTTGTAGTTTTACTCTAATGGATCCATTACTCATTTTTTACAGAACATTCCTCAATAAATTATTGGGACTCACGAGCTGCAAAACATCACAGGCCTATCAGTGAGAATGGTAACAGTATCATGGTTCATTCTTTCTCGTGCCTACTGTCAGTACTATTGAAGTACTCCCAGAGCTAGAAGGGACAAATGGGTCAGTCTCTGTCAAAGATGAGCATGATTACTTTGATGGGCCTGAAATAAATTGAGGCCGAACAAAATGGATAAGAAAAATTTGATGTAGGGTAGTAATTTATGCATTATAGGTATATTTCTCAGCCAACTATCCGTCTTCTTCTTGGATCTTGATGTAAACAAACATTTCTAACAATGCCTCACATTAAGTTAATTTTATGAGATTGATTTATCTTGCCTCACATTATGTTGATTACCGAAAGCATCACTTTCGTAAGATTTTATGAAAATAAAGGGGTTAAACTGTTCCTATTGTTATTGATTACATTCTCATTGTTGGGCATATGTAATAACAAAATAATCTTATTCTTATTACAACTCCTCTCTTCCTAAATTCTGCAATTCTTTTATTTTGAGTTTAATAGATGATGTGGCTTATCTTATTGATCTTATGTTATTCCCTTATAGGCTTGGAAAGCATATACAAACCTAGGATCCAAAGCATTGGATCCTATAATCTCATAACTCTATAATAATTCACTCTCTTTATATCCCCTTTTAAGTCCCCTCTATAACATCCATAACAAAAGTAACTCCTCCCTTTTTATGATTGTTATTTACATAACATCATGCATGGATTTTTTTTTTGTTTTTACACCACCTTTAACAATCTTAATTTCTCCAATAATTTCTCACATAATTACCAAACTTTATAGCGTTTGTAACTCACATTCCCATACTCTATATAAGTCCACTTTCTTCTTCTCCCACCTCTATCATAACCAACATTTTTGTCCCTTTATGGTAAGTAATCCTTTTGATAGTTGTCTTTGCTCTTACAATTTTCTCATACACCGAAGCTTACTTTCTCACTAGTAACTACTTAAAATCACCTACTTTAAAATTATCCCTTTATATTTCTTTCTAAGTTAAACAAGATTGTATTCTCATTGTTGGGCATATGTACTAATTCTTTGTTGTATGTCCCAGCTATTATACTCTTCTAGCATCACATTCATACACAGAAATGGCCGTTGTATGCATCACCAATTTGGAGAGTATAATTTTTGAAAAGCATGCTTACCACGTTAGTGTTACCCAAACATTCGTAGAAATACATCTAAAGAGTGTCCTCGAGGTTAGAAGATTGTTGAACCTTGAACTCCTTATAAGATATGACGACCCCATTGAAGTTGTGAAATTCTCAATAGACTTTTTTGGTTTTCTTGCCGAACTAAGCCGTGATAAATTAATACAAGACTTTGTTCTCAAACAGAATCTTCGTCTAACAATCTTATTGGTGAAGAATTTGGGGTTAGCAGCAGAGATACCTTTCTCCAAATCTCACTTGATGCTCTAATTGATACACTATTGCGGGAGTCAGAAGAGTTAACTATGAAGCTAGAATTAGATATCGTTACAATCGTCTATGATTATGCTGATCCAGGGGTTGCTATTATAACTCTGGCCATGGATTCCATAAGTACAGCCAACGCCTCAGGAACTACACCAGGTGAAACCGATGAAGGAAGAGACAAAATTTGCCTAATTTGCTTGGATTATTATGTAGAAGGTCAAAATGTCTCAACCACCCAATGTGGACACAAATTTCACTTAGGGTGTATACTCCAGTTGATTTTGATTTCACAAAAAATGGAATGTCCTTATTGTCGGTCTTAGATTCCAACAACTATTTATTTCAACAAACGTTCTTCTTTGATTTATTTCTTATGTATGGAAAACTATTTTTGGATAGTCATAAAAAGTTTTGACACATTGCCTCACATATAATATATTCATTTATGCATGATTGTTGGAGAGGAGATGAACAATTTAGGTTGAAATTTAATGACAATTTTTTTGAGAAACCCGATGCTTCATACCTTACTCTTTCATACTTAACCTTAATATTTAATAAAATTATATATATCATATAAATAAGAGATGTATCATTCACAATATGCTACTAAGATATTGTGTATTTCTAGAAATGCTTCTCAAGCATATCACGATTAAGGAACAAAGAGTGACCTGTAATAGTACATGTAAAAAAGTAATATAAAGTTTGGCTTATGATGTATTATGTGACAATATCTTTTGCGGAAGATGGATCCTATCATTACTCTACCCTATGTCTTGCATCGCGGTGTACTAGGATCCTTGCACGTCTTTTCTTTTGTGAGCTTCTATTCCACGTGTTTTGGAAGTATGGACTAGCATGGAGTGGGAGAGCGAGGAATTAACCAACTATGCAGGTCTTCGTAGAAAAAAAGTAGCTAGAGTACGCTTCGGGTCTGTCCTCTAAACTACTCCTTAGTCCTTTTCTACTAAATAGCTTAAAAATGAAGTAGGTGGCCTAAACTGCGCTTAGAGCTATTCATATCTTTTTTTGGAGTGACCATAAGGATCCTAGCATCGTAGTAGACGCTGTCTGAACCACTTTCGCAAAAAAAGAAGGTTTTTGGGGGTGACGTTTCTCTCTAAATGCTCTTTCAAAACTTCCTAAAACACTAATGTTATTTCTCTTAATTCTCATTATGAGTGTATTAATGATCTTCCTATATCCAAATAGTAAATTAAAACGTTTCATACTAAATCCCCTCTTAATCATGTCTTTAACATCATCTCCCCACCTCATCCTCTCTCTCTCCATACTCTTTCTCACATCTTCCATAGCCTAATAATTTGATAAGCACTGGATCATTGATAAAGGAAGCTGGTTTGTCAAGGTATGCTTTCTATTATCTTCTTCATCATAATCAGATAATCTTGATAGTTCCCCTCATTTTTTCCCATATTTGTCAAGTTTATTCTTAAGCAATCAACTCTTGATGTTAACATAAGGGACTCCTCCCCAACATCCATATTTATAATCCCCATTTGATCTTCTATTTTTCCCTTATTGATTTAGTACAAAACTTTATGCTTCTTAAGGTAAAAAAATCATCATCTTTCAATCTGTTTCTTTAGAATTTTCCTCTGGATTTTTTCCTCTGCCATAAATTTTCAACCTAAAGTTGATTCATCTTTAGATTTAATCTAATTTTGCATCCTAAATTTATAGGCTCTTTCTCAAGTTATTTTCAGCCAACTCAAATCTTAACATCCATTATATCCAAGGAGCAAACATTTCTACAGTCTGAAGAATAACCTTTAGTCAATAATATTACTATGTACTACAAAGATTCACTAATCAAGATAATGATCTCTTTTTTCATCAAAAGACAAAAGGAATAGACAGGCAGAGTACAAACAATTTGTTATTGACTTACGCAGGACGCTCCCGTTCCACAAAGAAGTAGCTTTATTTTACAAACTTTCCCGTAAGATTCCATTTTTCTCAACTTTAGCTAGGTTCTCCTACAGGAAATTAAGCCATAACATAGGAGAAGATACCACACACCATATTCAAACACGAATCCTAAACCACAAGTCTTAAATATCAATAGACTTGTTCAACTTTTATTAATCTTTAAGCACTTAACCCGCTTAAAACAAATTGCCACTGGAAAGTGTTTGATAAAATCTTCTTGAAAATAGTATCATTTAAGTTTAGTAAATGTGTAGTGCATCTTCTTAAATATTGGGAACCTTTAATAAGCTTAAGATCTTTTGTTCTACAATAGAAACATAAAACGACAGAGTAAGCTGATCTCCACGCCACAAACCGCTTTAACTTCTTCGGGAACTCATTAGAGCATCATCTCACCAAAACCAAGATATGTGAGCATCATCTACAGTCTACTATCGATGTTAAATCATCTCTTGCTACATTCGACAAGAAATGTTATATAACAAGCAAATTTCGCTATAGAAAATAGAAGGCATACCTACCATACCATACCTATTTACCAGTCTCTGTGCCACACTTTAGCCTTTGCTATTTGGAATGCAATAAGTGCTTAAGTTTTAAGAAATTTTGCCACATAATGCTTTAAGCAGACTATTAAGAATGATCGACAGAGCTTTCTATTGTAGCTTCCTTCTGCAAATTTATAAATTAAGTAGGCAGTATTTACAACCATATGAGGTGTCTACTGTATTAGCACCACCACCTCTATGTCCTTGCTGAATTGTAGTATCATAATTTTACTTTCTTTTGAACCTCAACTATTGCTGTCAACTAGGATCTGTGACGTGACCTGCAAGAGAATCCTTAAAATCTAGGATTCAAAAAAGGTTTGTACTTTCACCTCATTTTCATAGTTTCCAATTTAATAAAGTAAATGAAATTGATATTTGATCCATTGGCCATATTAAGGCGTTGGCTAAACAAAAAACTATATACATACGGGAAAAGGTTTCATGGGATAAATCGGATTGGTTAAGAACTTCCAATTATACGAATTTACTTGAGACAAGTCGATATTCTTAGTCTCCTCGACTATGATTGTCTTAATGAGGTGAATGAGAAAATTTTCCAACTCCTGTCCATTGCTCCATCTGTGAACCTTTGCCTTCATAAGCAATGGGTCATTGCAAATTAACTCGCATAGTGGGTAATCCATCTTTGGCATCATATGATCACCTTCTTCTAATTTCAAACTCGGGCAAAAGTCACCCTTTCCATCCCCAAGATAGATGAATCATTTTATCCCCTTAGCAGAAATAGATTCCCTAATACTTTCAATTATGCCAACCCCTTGCACATGTTAGGAGGGCAGGGGTTAGAGAAACGAGGTGATGCTTCCAGATCATGGTAATGAAGAATCCTAAGCCTCCCTTCTTTGCCAATAACACTCGAGTTAGTGTTGATTTCTTAAAAATAACTCATTAGACCACGATGTTCCAATACTGTCTTAATGAAGAAGACGCTCGCGTCAGTCACGATTCTAAAATCACACCTAAACATCAGATGACAAAGCTACATGAATATTTTTCTTAAGGGAATAGACATCAATTTTGAAAGGGGTGTTTTAAAAATTTACCCAAGAGCATGAGCTGATTTAATGGCTTGAACAATCCAGGGATTTAATGCAACACATTTCAAACAATTCGCGATATCTTCGATAGTCTTCCCTTGTAAGTGTAGCTCCATCATCATCCTATCCTGAAAATACCAATGAAAAAGCAAAGCTCACATCACTATCAAAGAGAAGTACACAATTAGTAATATAGATCATGATCTCATAACAATACAACAATTTATCATGCCCTATTTTCAAGTTGGCTTTAGCATACATTGCATATAATTCCCCGGGTTGATCCTGCCTAATTAAACCCAGCCTTCTTTTATTAATTAGGCATGCCTGATAACTTTTCAAATGAGCACAACTAATGTCTATTTTGGTATTTTTCCAGATATTTTAGGTATGATCTCTAATTATAATGATGGGCATTTTATGTTTGGATTCCATAAATGGTTTTTTAATGCATTTGAAATAAAAGTCATCCTATAAACTTTATCTGCTTTACTCTATTTTAGAGGGTGTGAATTTTAATATAATTTCAGTTTGGATATATTTCGAGCATACATTTATGTAATTTTTTTAATCATGCTACTGCTAATTTATATACTTATCCATAAATGTAAAAACATAACATGTATTGTGTAAATTATTGTTTGTTGGTTACTTTTGAATCCACATTTATGCACCAATACATACTTCAAAGATTACACTCATACAAAACTGTCCCATCATTTACAACTTCAAAAACTCTAGATGTAGCCTTTTAGGCCATCGAGGATAACTTATGATTCTTCTCAGTTATTTAATGAACATCTTTTGGATTGGATAATTGCATATTATTTTTTCAACTAATTAGTTTTTAGAATGGAAATCAGGAATAAGCTATTGTACATCAACTATTGGAAATCATCATGTTTTTGGTATATCACTTTTGTTTATTTTCAAGTATAAATATATGAGTTACCGTTATTTTAACTTAGTTCTAACATTATTTGCTCTTTACCACAATTTGCTGCCTCAATCACCATGACCCAGGTTCGTTATGCCCTTTTGCGACAGCTAACTCCTTCACAGGACCGTTGGCACTTGAAAGTCCGCTTGAGTAGAAAATGGGCCACAAGAAACTTTACAAACAAAGAAGTTTGGGGTCTAGATATGTTGTTCATTGACGAGAATGTAAGTACACTCCTAACACTTACAAGCTACCTAAAAGAAATTCAATGCAAAAAAATATAGTTTTTTACGTTTAGATTTTAACCATATTTATGTTATCAAATTCTCAGGAGGATCAAATACATGCATTCGCTCCAAGAGACCTTATTTCACAGTTCAGCGACATACTTATAGAGGGAGATATTTTCCATGTAGAGAAGTTTAACGTCTCTAAAATTAATGGTACTTATCGACCTATTATTGATGGTGAATATAAGATTTAATTCAGAAATGACACCATCGTGAAATGATATGAGGATCAAACTCTACCCATACCATTGTTCAAGTTCTCTTTCGTAGAGTTCAGTGAAATACCTAACAAATATAACCAACCAAAATATCTTACAGGTATTAACTACTGACCTTATTCTGTGTAGTTTTTACAATAGTGAATTATTTGAAATTTTATCAATAAAAATTTGATACAGATATTATCGGGAAGCGGAAGGCCATAACAAAAATTGAATTGGCCAGCAAAAGAAACGAATATACATCCCCAAAACGAGATCTAATTCTTGAAAATATGTAATACAAAAATTAATTGATATGAAATTATATGCATGTACACAATTTGTTATCTATATTTTTATAGTTATTCTTTATAACTTCCCCATGCCTCTAACTCGTGGTAATGGTCATTCTCTTTTTGTTTATGCTTATCACTCTTTATATGTCTCCTCATTTTAGTTTCCTTGTTTTAGAGACATATTATCTATGTGATGCTGCCTATGCACAAACAAGAGGTTTCATGACCCCTTACCGAGGTGTTAGGTATTGGTTGATTGATTATAGGCAAGGACAAAGGACAAGGAACCCATAAGAGTTGTTTAACCATGCGCATGCTAAACTAGGAAATGTAATTGAGAGAAACTTTGGTGTACTGAAGGCAAGGTTTCCTATTCTGAGATCAATGCCTTCTTATGACTTTCCCACACACAGAAACATTGTGGTTGCATGCATAATAATTCGCAATTATCAAAGAAGGGTTTCTCTTAATGATGAACACTTTAAATAATTTGAGGGTAATAGTAGTGGCTTATTCCGCATCTCAGACCCATGCATTATCTTCGACCAAAGCAAGATATCGGAGTACTATCGATACATTGCTCTATTAATCATCACATAATATTTTTTATTTATCATCAAAATACAGTATACAACAATCTAACACATAAGCAGGACCTGTAATAAACTGGGATACACTATTTTCGCTTCTTCGCGATATGAGAAGACTGCCATTTCTCTCTCGCATTCTTTCTATTTGTCACTTGAACACCTATAGGGGATATAAAGGTCACTACTTCCTGTTGCGTTGTTTGCACCGCGATCGTGGTATCAGACTCTCGACCTCCTCCTCATTCTCTTCTGATAACAATTCCCCCGATCTAGGAATGGGTTTTTCCCTAACAATTTCCTCTTCATCTTTAGTAAACCACATATTTTTAGCCTTGAAATTTTCAACATCAAAATCCTTCCCACACTCCGTTACGAACTTCCGAAATTTGTTCTCTACCCTCGCCAGTTCTCCCCCATAAAAGTCAATGACACTGTCTATATGACGCTCATATTCTATTCGAGCTGCAATTTTTGCTCGCGACGGATACAGATGCTCCTTCAATTACATATGTGCCTTGTGCAATCGTTTGCGTATTTCTTTTTGCAAAACACCTGACGCCCTCATCTCAGTTTTTATCATCATTCGTAGAGTAACTTCTTTGGACAATCGTATCGTTAAAGATATTTTCTGCTCAACATGTCGCGATACTTTATCCTGCAACCCCTTTAACTCACCCTCTAATTATTGTTGAAGCTCTATTTACTCTTTTCTTATCCTGAAAAATATAATTCTCATGGCCCTCCGATCCTACATAAAGCTAAACACATCAGATAACGACAATATATTGCCCTATATTACAGACACACCAGCTCGAGCAGAACATTTTCTCGCCTTTAAACTATGGCGATTATGTACTTCTTGAGCTAAAAACATAACTCGAGCTGGGTTCGGAACTACACCTTTTTCCTTCAAAAGCTCCACATAAGCTTTTTTAAAACCCCGTTCACTATCTACTAGGACCTCGAAATATAATGTCAGAGCAATCAACATACTTTGACACCTAGCCTTAACACTCGGGTCGTTAAAACAAGACAAATCTTTTTTTTTTTGAACTAATATTCCCCTTTCCTCCTTTTTTCTTAACATCTCATCTTTTTCTATTTTTATCTTAGCATATCTACACTGAATGTCATATTACTCTTTAAAAGTTTTCTCCGAATTAAATTTAAATTGCCTTCGCTCATATTCAGCTTTATTAATTACCAATTGAATACGAGCCACGAAATCCCTCATTATACTCAACGACTTCTCCAGTTCGGAATTCATTTATCTTAATTGCTCTATCTCCTACATAAATTACAAATATCTCATTATCATACAAACATTCACGGAAAGCATATTAAAGGCTTCTACCCAACTTAACAGTTTACGACTTTACAAAATACAATCCCATCAAAGTTAAACGAACTATACTGTTCGGAACAGAGTACTACATATTGTTAAAGAATCGTGCTAATGTCTGCCTCAGCTGGAGGATCCGATGTCTTCTCAACAGCAACAACTGGTTTAGTGGAATCCGGTATAGCTGGTTCAGTGGGTGTAACAAGTACATGGACTGGATCGACAACATCAGCCAACACTTCACTTTCTACCTCAGTAGGAAAATCTATTTCCTCATATCTCCCAGATTGACCCAGCTTAACATCAACACGAGTCAACCCAAAAGAGTAATAAGATTGAACAAAGCAATCTCTTTCCATCTTCAATGCCTGGCATGATCGCGTCATCACATCATCATGCTCAGATAACAATCTATACCGATCCTCGGCAGCCTTGACATCTTCAGCTCTCTGCCTTTTTTCTAGCTCGAGCTCAGTTTTGAGCTCCCTCATATGAGCCGATTGAGCATCAAACTTCAAGATCAGATCACTGAATTCCAGGCACTTCGATGCTCCCTTCGGCAGTATCGAGAGCTGCTAATGCAATGAATATACAAGCACTAGTTCAATACAACTGGTTTATGTTTGAATACAAAACAATTAACGAGTTCAACCACATACCGCGAAAGTATGCTCCTGATACTCTTTATCGAGCTGCTTCAGATCGATCCCCGCCATCATGCAGTACTTATGCTCCAGCTCTTTCATTCTGGCCGCAGCATGAGGGATAGTACGAGAGCTACCCTCATCCTTATGATGTTTTCTCTTCAGCAAGTTTGTCTCCACTTCTACAAGACTAATCGCACTCACTTCCTATCTTTCCTCCATAACAGGCAGAGTTTTTGCGATCTCTTGTTATGTGGTCACAATCCCAGTGGCAGGAGTACCCTGCAGAGCTGACTTTCTTAACCTACGTGTAGTTCGCTTCAGACTTTCAGGAGCAGGAACTGGTAGACTAAGGACATTGTCCACGGTCAAACGAGCTATCTCCTCAGCCGTAGCTCGATTCTTGGGAGCTCGCTGAACCTTGGGTACTATAGAATCTACCCTTTTATCCCTAGAAATATCGAGATCACCAAGTACTTGCTTTAACTCGTCATAATCTCGAGCAACGCAGTTGAACAAGCTGATATGATAAGGTACCGATGAAGGTTTGTGTTCTGACAAAACAAGGAACACAACATTAATTAACAGCCCGAAGACAAGATAATGGTTAGTTGAAGATGTAGCAACATTACTTACTCGGGTTAAAATATTTATGGTTCAGATCGAGCGCTGGTTCGCCTAAAACATGCATATAGTTACCACCTATCCATACAAGGTGATCATTCCATGGCCTACCCACGGATTCAAAGTTAAAAAAATTTAGCCTAGAGGAGTTACTATAAAGGTACCCACTAATTCGACCTTTGACATATTTCCATTTATAAAACTTTAACACCTCATTGGCTTCGAACTGCTTAGCAGTCCCTTCCTTTTTCCATTTCTCATTTAGTGATTCGCATACCCTCATTATCTCATAAACATTATGTAGTAGCATATTCCCCAGATTCGACAAGAGTAAGCCAGCAGTGTGTAGTCGAAGACATGTAAAAGATAGCCCTTCGTAGTCAAAGATAGCTCAACACTCCTAAGCCAGCAAGTTGTAGTCGAAGACAACTCAGCATTTTAAAAGATATTATAAGTCCTTGACCTACCAAAAGTAGCTGTTGAAGCCTGGTCAAGAGAAAACTGTTAAAGATCCGCGAAATTCGCCCACTTCCCCCATAATAGGAGACTATTTCTTTCTTTTTGTAAAACTGACCGTATGACTATAAATATAGGTAGAGAATAGATACTAACGAGACAATCTTTTACTATTCTTACTTCAAACACCTACCTTCACTCTAAAATGTGTAATAACTAGCATTTTACTAGATTTTACATTAAAATCCTTCTCGAGGTCGTGGTTTTTCTCAGCCTTTATTGAGTTTTCCACGTAAAATCTTATTTTATCTAGCTTATTACCTTCTCTTTACGAATAAGTATTGGCAATGATTCTCCTTCCAGAAAATACACCACTACAATTGGCGCCGTCTATGGGAATTACCACATTTTTTTCCGTCACTGATCTAAATAACGTCCAATGATAAACATGAACCTAAAATGCCATTCTAGTACTGTCAGAGATCAAGAAATACCAGGAACTATTGATCTTCATAGTGTTGTACTCGAGCTTCAATAATAAATGGCCACAGAAAAAGCCCATAAAATGGAAGACCAGCGTGTCCACGCTTAAGCTCTTCAAACAGAGAGAGATGAATGGCAAATAGCCTTAGATCAATAGAGCCAAACACATCAGAAAGAAATGGAATGACTAAGTAGAACGCAAGATCGGCTTACTGGCCGACAAGCGTCCCCCCCACTTGCTCGAAGCGAGCATAGATCATGAGCAATTCAACGTGACGATCCACCAAGAGACGACGAGCACCCAAATTGAGCCTCTCGACATTTTGGTTTAACATCCTCAGCATCGACAACTCAAGGAAGTCGACGCACTCGACATCCAACCCCCCGCTGAAAGAAGACCAATCAGGGATCGATTGTGACCAGAAGGACTGAGAGATTTTGTTCCTCAGATTGCAACTTTAACATTTCCCCCGTAACAATTTGTCACCTTGGATGACCTTAATAACAGGATCTAGGCCATAAATTCTGACATTCCAGGCTGAAGGTCTACACTTGATAGAATCAAGACAAACCCTATCTTCCCTCATCTCGAAGTTATGCCCATTTAGGACAATTTCCATATGCCCAAATTTATTCAGTATGTAGGACTGACTAATCCAGTTACGCATGTTCGACATTTTAATGCCGCAGTGGGATTATATTCCAAACTTGACCACATGCTCTGTAGGCTATTCAACATGAGCCTGAAGGAAGAACCGCTCCATTGGTTCCATATTATCCAAGAGGCCTCCATCACCACGCTCAACCAGCTGCAGCATCTTTTTGAATCCAATTACGCTCATGCCAGAGAGTGATAAATCACTGTCGATTCCTTGTTTTACTTTGAGCAAGGCACGAAAAGTCCATGGCGAACTTTTATAAATGCTTCTTACAAGAAACAAAGAAAATAGGGAACTCAGACCCTAAGATCGTCGTTCCAGCATTCACCTTTGCCCTTCACATTGACACAAAAGTTTGAAAAGAACTTACTCAACACAAGCCGTGTACAGTCACTGAGATGACTGATGTGGTTAATAACTACATCGAACTAGAGCGATCAAAGAAAGAAAAGATGAAAAGCTCATATGTAAACCATTCTCGAGAAACATCTTTGACCCCATCTCAATGAACAATCAATCCTGAAGTGCCTAAACAACGCTATAGAAATACTGACAACAATAGAAGATGGGATGGCAAACCAGATAGACCTATCCCAGTTTTGCCGCCAGTGAGAACAAATCTCCCCGCTATCTTGCCGACAATAAAGGGAGATAAGTGTTATCGCGTACCACAAACAATTCTTGATCTTCCCAACAGACCACTATGCTAGTATCATAATGTGCATAGCCATGAGACTGATGCCTATTACTCCCTCATACGAATCTTCCATCACATCCTATTAGCTGGAAGACTCCACAATTATGTCATTGACATCAAAAAATTCCTTGAAAATAAAGCAAAAAATAAAGAAGTAGAGCAAAATCAGGCCCAAGGGCAAGCTCGCAACCTGTACATGATTGAGATCAAGAAAGGAAAGAAAAGAAAACAAGATGATCGGACTACATCTTGCTATAAAATGACCTCCTCAGACAAATTAGCAAAACTTCTTTCTAGTACAAGTAAATTGAAGCGTTCTTACCAAATCACCTTCAAAGACTGTGACACAAGCCACGTCAAATACCCCGATGGTGACCCTCTCGTCATTATGCTGAAAGTCGGGCAGAACTATTTACATATACTTCTCATTGATACTGGAAGCACCACATATGTATTATTCAAAAGAGTAATTGAAGTCCTAGGCCTTACAGATTTGGTAAAAGCTTGGACAACAACGACTGGCTTCAATGGTTCAAAAGAATCAGCCACAGGGGAAATTACTCTGCCAGTTCAGGCAAGTTCCGAAACTACATTCATCAAATTTCTTGTTATCGATGCAGAGTCCAAATTCTTAGAAATTTTAGGTCGAAGCTGGTTGCATTCAATCAAAGTAGTGCCTTCCACTTATCATTTAACACTGCGCTTTCCAACAGATCACAAATACGCAAAAATACCACAACCAACCCTCGTATAACCAAACTTTTAAAAGCATAGCAACTACAACAAGAAGAATCGACAACATTTGAACATCATGACACCGAGATGGTCGAATCTGTTGAACTCAATAGCCCAGGGTGCACAACCTTCATCGACTCTAAATTATCGACCGATGAAAAAGAGGCCATGATACAGTTACTTAAGAAGAACATCAACATTTTTGCCTGGACTTTCCAAGAAATGCCCGTCATCGATCCTTTAATCGCTTGTCGCCGTCTTAACCTCCTTCCAAACAACAAAGCTTTCATTCAAAAATGATGGAATCTATCCCCCCAACTCCAAGATGCAGTAAATGAAGAAATTGATAAACTCCTTAGGGTAGGATTTATTCGGGAAGCTAAATATCCGAAGTGGGTTTCTAATATCGTGGCGTTACCAAAGAAAAATAGCAAAATCAGGGTTTCTGTTGACTTCACAAAACCCAATAAGTTCACACCTAAAGACAGCTTTTCGCTACCACTAATTCTGGAAGTACTCAACTCAGTCGCAGGACACAAACTTCTTTCTATGATGGATATAGCCTCTGGCTATAACCATGATCCACTAGCCGAGGAAGATCAGGAAAAAACAACCTTCATCACCGACAGAGGTTTCTACTGTCACACGGTCATGCCTTTCAGTTTAAAAAATGCAAGCGCTACTTACCAAAGACTTGTGACTAAAATGTTCAAAGATCATCTTGACACAATTATGGAAGTATACATTAATGATATGATTTGTAAAAGCCTGAAATGAGATGACCACTCCAGCAACCTTCAAACTATATTCGATATCCTTCGCAAGTACCAATTGAAACTTAACCTAGAGAAATGTCAATTCAGAGTTGCCTCTAGAAAATTCTTAGGACATCTAATCAGCAAAAGAGGAATATAAATCAATCTCTCACAGATCAAAGCACTCATGGCAATGCCATCCCCTCGAACAAAAAAAGACATTTAAAAATTTGCAGATAAAATTGCTGCTCTTCACAAATTAATTTCAAAGTCATCTGATCGATACCAATTCGTAGGCAAAATCGCTGCTCTGACAACCCCACTCCTCTTTCGAACATACAACACAAGGAAGTTATTTGGAATCCTAACTGTAAGATGGCTTTCCAAGAACTTAAAATGATATTTGGGGCATCCTCCTATAATGAGTACTTCAATTGAGGGCGAATCTCGTATAATGTACTTATCCACAACCGACGATTCGATCAGTTCCATCCTTATTCGAGAAGATGGCGGAGTAGAAAAACCAATCTATTTCATCAGCAAAACACTTATGCCTGCTAAAAAAAAGTACACGACAATAAAAAAAAATAGCTACGCGCTCTGGTCTACAGTTCTCAAAAACTTCGTCCCTACTTTCAAGCTCATCCCATCAAAGTCTTCACCAAATACCCCCTCAAACTAGTACTCTCCAAAAAAGAAAAATATCTACGAATCGAACAATGGTCTATTTTCCTTGGAGAATACGACATTTCATTCGAACCCCAATTATCTTTCAAGGGACAAGCAATGGCTGACTTTTTGGCAGACTTTCCCGTCGAAGACCCTGATTAGGATGAACTCGAAAAAATCTTCATAGATGACTTAATAGCAGAACCAGACGCATGGTCCAAAAGCTCTGGTTGGTGAATTTTTACAGACAGATCTGCTGGACCACAAGGATTAGGGATTGACATAGTCCTCATCACGCCTTCTAATCATCGAATCAAAAAAGATATCAAACTCAACTTCTATGCCACCAACAATGAGACCGAATATGAAGGAAGCTAACATGGTCTCGATCTCACACTTACTCTCGGAGCAGAAGAATTAATAGTCTACGTCGACTCTTTGCTCGTGGCAAATAATTACAACAAAACTTTCAAAACAACGGTAAAAATGGTTGATTATGCAGCTCTGGTCGAAGAAAAGAAGCAGCGATTCAAACATGCAATAATTTCTTACTTACCCCAACAGGAAAATTAACATGCCGATGCTTTAGCTTACATCGCTGTAATGCTGGGAGACAGTGAAAAAAGGTCTTTAGAGATTGAAATCATCGAGCATTCCAGTCTCGATATACTATTGACACTCTAGATCATCATTGTTGAAGAAAACGATCCTGGAGACTGGCGAAGACAATTCTATGCATACCTAAATTCCAACATCCTCCCAGTAGCAAAGAAGAAGCTCGATCACTTTTGGTCAAATACCCCAGATTCACTGTCTAAGGTCACATCTTATATCGAATTACAGGAGGGGGACCACTTATTGAATGTATTTCTCATAAACAAACCCAAATCAAAATTCAAGAACTTCATGAAGGTATCTGTGGAGCACATGTTTCAGGCAGATTGTTAGCACAATGTGCTTTTACACAAGGGTTATATTGGACCAAGATGAGACAAGACTGCGAAGACTTCGTTCGAAAATGTTACAAATGCCAAATCAATGCCAAAGACATTAAAAGCCCAACCTTAGATCTGGCCATTCAAACGATGGTGCATCGACATCATTGGACCTTTCCATCCAGTATCGGGAAACCGAAGGCTCGTCCTGGTTGTAACTGATTACTTCACAAAATGGGTTGATGCAGTTCCTCTCTGCCATACTGATGAAAATGAAGTTATCAAGTTCCTTTGGGAGTACATCATCACCAGATTTGGATGTCCGCAAATGATACGCTCTTATAATGGCAAACAGTTCATCTACACCAAAGTACTTGCCTTCCTCCATAAATATAAAATCCAGCTCACAACATCCACGCCATATTATCCTCAAGGCAATGGACAAGCCGAAGCTATAAACAAAAACATCAAATCAGGATTACCACTACACCAATTTTACTAAATTACCACGGACCTAATCTGTGGTAATAGTCATTTTGCCACGGATAAAGTTTGTGGTGGAGGTATGCAGCAAATGGTGCGTGACAATTATTTTGCCACGGACTTTGTCTGTGATTATCTAATATATATTGCTATGGAGTAAATCCGTGGCAATTTTTTTGCCACGGACTTTGTCTGTGGTTATTTAATTTATATTGATACAAAGTAAATCTGTAGCAAATTTTTTACCGCGGATAATATCTGTAGTATAATTATGATATTTACCTCTGCTTTAGCCCGTAGTAATTTAATTTTTATTTATTTTAAAAAAAAAATCAAAAAAATAGCCACAAAACCTACACAATTCAGAAAAACAAATTACACCTGTTGTATACACATATATAAACAAAAACAGATAATTCAATAACTTGTTTCATTTATAAATATTGGCCCAAAAAATCCAGGTACACTGGTTACAAGCTATATACATGTTCCTTATAATAAATCCAAAAAAACCATGGATTGAGAAACAAAAAAAGGAAGTACAGTGGCTTCAAAAATAAAGAATTAATATAGCGGTGTTCAAACCATAACCTCAAAAGTTGTAACGGATCCATCATGGCGATTAATCTGATGCAGGACTTATGGCCACCTCTGACATGGCACTACTAGTGTGGATGATAAGTGTTACATCAGCAGCACTGCTCCCTATTCTCCCACACTTCACAAGAAAAAAGTAAGACTTTCATTAGCAAAGTAAACTGATAATCATTGGTAATTGTAGCGATTAATCTGAATCATTCTTCATGTACTTCTACATAATTAAATACTTAAATTTTTTTAAGAGAGAATCTTATATACCAGACATTGGATGGATCCCATTCTGCATTGGGGCCAAAATGAATGCAACTCCACCTGATTGACGGCTGGTACGATATTTGCAAATTGGAGCAATTCTTCGATTTGCCTAACACTGAAATTGCTAACACCTATAGCTCGAACCAAACCACTTTCTACTAGAGCTTCCATTACTTTCCAGGTAGGCTTCAACCTATTAGAAAACTGCATATACTCGCTAGCGGATTTCCAAGGAGGATCGGTAGCTAGCATCACTAAAAGCAAAACTCTCAGGCCAATGCACCAAATAAAGATCCAAATACGATACCCCAAGCTGAAAGTACTCCAATAAAAGTGATAGAATCAGGTTTTATATCTTGACACCTCATCTGCTTAAATTCAGTCCCAACAACACTGCACGATAACATTACAAACATAAATATATATCATCAAAATAAACGGTGAAGTGCAACTGCTTTGTCTAGACGTGTAAGAGAGAAAAAGAAAGAGGGACTAACTGGTTGTATCTTCCACATTGTCCAATTCTGCTCCATTCGAGATCCCAATACCTAATGATCAACAAAAACAAATTAGTATTAGTTCAAAATAATCTACAATTGCAAATCATATCAGGCAAATCCACAAGTAAGAGTGCAAAACTATGTACCCTCTTCTGTCTTCTTTTTCATGGCCATCAAGTAAATTTTCGATACCGTTATATTTTATCACAGACACAACCTCTCCCGGTTTCACAAAGGTTACTTGTAAGAGACCGTTATCTAAGATAACCTACAAAGGGATATTGAATATTAGCTTGATACGTAAAGCAAACAAATGCTATGATGCAAAGGCAACTTACAATTCTAATAAAGGGTAATTGCAGTACATATTGGTCTTGTATTTGCAATTGTACAACGTAATCTGATTTTGATGAGGAACTATGCGAAACCCCAGAAAGTTTCCTACAGAAACATAGAAGAAAACAATAACTCTTACTGATCTAGGCTCAGATTAGATAAACCCTAAACCCTAAAAAAAATTGCATTTTGGAACTTGCTAAGGCAAACCTGTTGGGGCTCTTCCATCATGTGATGCTAAACTCCCATCTTGTAATTGAAAACTTTGTTGAACAATTACAGCTAAGAGAAATATGCAAAACCATGCACCCAATGAGCTTACCCTCGAACATTTTTCCCCCATCATCAATATCCAAACAATCAATCTATTTCAAAAATATCTCACTACATCAAAGGCAAAAACAAAAGCAATCTTAAAAAAAAAAGGAAAAACATAAACAGTTTATAGAAAAGATAAAATATAACACATACAAAGATTAGAACCTTCAATACCACAGTTGTTTTCTAATCTTCTTGTTATGCAAAGTTTTATACTTAAAAGCATAAAATATGTAGAGAACATCAGTATATGTTGCCATTAAATACGTACCTATAACTCAAGAAGACACGATTACTCAAAGGAGGAGAAAGGGTCACATGAGTTCAAATTATCTGAGAAAGGGCCACATAGGTTTATTTCATATAATCATATAATCTGAGAAAGGGCCACATGAGTTCAAATTATCAGCATTTTAATCCATTTCACTTTAATCCATGCAAGTAAGTGCACAGCTAATTTCTAGCACGGGAGGAGAAGCAACCTTATACTGGAAGGTTATCAGGTTGGAGTACAAAAAAATAACCTGCAAAGGATGTTACTAACGATTATGAGCATTGGAAATGTGATGTGAATAGCTCATATCTATACATAAAGAAAGCACCCAAATTTAGATAGGGAGGATCTTGCAGGAATCCTTGTAGAAAATATAGCTTATAAACTCCAAGAATACACAGAGTTATGTACTTGGCTAGACAATAAAGTTTCTTTAATATTTAGCTAGATAATTAAGGATTTTGAGTACTACCAAATGATATTAAAGAATATTATTCGTTGAAGAGTGAATTAACTACGACCCATATCAAGGCATTAGAATATTTTGGTCTAAATTTGTGACTGTTTCTACAAAATACCTTACATAAGAGTCTAAGTATTGTTTAATAGACCCAATAAAAAATAATGGAGAAACACATGCAATCCATGTTTTACCTTTTCTTCTAACTACAGTAAAGGTTATTATAGAGGTCTATAAAAGCATACCTTTTTTTTAATGAGTACTTGTTGTGCATTTGGTTATCACTGGCTAAATTAAAGTGCACATATTTACTCCACGAACAGGGCAAACTTGTGGTGTCCTCGACAACTAAGTTCATTGGAAAGTGGTCCACGATGTTTCCTTCTGAAAAATCAGTACATGTCTATTATCTAACGCAACATCAAGGTTGATTTAAACTAGTGTAACAAATCAAGTTATTTCCTTGTCATTTATAGTAACCGACAACAAAAACATTAGATTAGTACTCCTTGGTGTTGAACATAAAAAAAAGTTACCTTGTCCTCATGAATCTCGATGTCCTGGTATCCTCCATATGTTGGTTATCCACAATACTTACAGTTAGGGCATGTTCTACTGCCACTATATGAACACAAAAGAGAAATAAAAACCTAAAGAAGTATAATGACCAACTAAACCAACTACAGCCCATCATAATCGAACTGAACTTGGATCAGTTGGTTAAGAAAATCAAGTGAGGTATGAATAGTACCTTCAATTGCCTCTGGACCCTCAAACTAAACCGTAAATCTAAAATTGGGTGCAAGAAATTGAATCCCTAAAATTTTGCAGTCTTATTATTAATTTTAACAGTTGGATCAGTGGAGTTCCACACTGAAGGGGAAATATCAGCTCAGTCTTGTCTTGGGAAACTTGACGCAAATGATCCTCTCTTTTTATGGAGTGCATTTGTATTTTTTGACATTTTATAATATTAGTGTTTGTTAAGATGGTTATTATCATGCAATTGCATTTATGCCCCATGTTTATGTTCTAAAAAAAAACTCCCACTCCCACTAGTGCCAGGTATGTTGTTCAAAGTCTTTCAGATAAGAGCTAGCCATTTTCTAGCAGGTGCATTATCTTCTGCACCCAAAACATTTCCAGCGTTCAAAGGGACAATTTCTTGAAACCTGGTAATGATAATGGCTTGTTTATGTTCATTCCTTTAGAAGTTTGTAACATATCCAGATTTTAAAGTACAATAAAAAGGAGAAGAATTTAAAATATCCAAGAACATAAATATCAACACGAGGTGAGGTATGGAACCAATCTTCGAGGTTTAAATAACAAGGTGGAGACTTTCCACCCACATTCCATGTAGCTACAAAGATCCTACTCCCCTATCAAAGAGAGTAAGTTAAAACCAAGTCTCAATCAGATTAATTCAGTTTAAACCAAATAGCAAAGCCAACCTGTAGTTCTGCACATCTATAACTTGAGCAGGGTCTAAATCGATCTTCCCTCGCCAAAGCCGTTTGGGATTCAGTCCAAACTATAATCAGGAGAGCAAAAATAAATGTTGCAACTCGATTAGCTTTGGTATTAAATGATTTCATCTATTTACAACAAAGAACCCTAAGAATTTAAGCTCTAACTATAATAATAATAATATTATTAATAATTGAAGATACCTTTATGTTAATTTTTTCCATAGTAGCTAACCTTTCGCCATCGGCTTCTCTAAGGTGGCCTTTAACGTAGACTTAGGGTATTGCACGCATCTGAAAGTTATGGTAAAGCTCGTGAGCTATATATTGCAGCATAGTCTTTGTAGTCATCCAGACTGCCCAAAAAATTGTAGACTAGCCTAGCCGTCCAGACTGCCCAGAAAATGGATGGAAAAGGCATTCTCATATTAGAAAATGGATGGGGGAGAAAGATGGCCTTTCTGATGCATGCCTTTCATGGATATTAGAAGCTCATTGATGTACACAAGTGGAACAACTGGTGACACCAAAGGGGTACTCTTTTTTTTATCTTACTCTTCATTTGGAGTAAGATCTCCAAGGCACAAAGTTGTTAATATTATAGTGGCACCAGGGGCTGCAACACGTACCAACTCGCTCACAAACTGCCAGTTAAATATATTAATAAAAATTGAGTCGATGTAACCATATATGAGAAAAACAGAAAAGATTAAAGCATATGCTCAAGAAATCATTGGGATCAGATTCCCGTTTTGGTATTAATGAAAATGCTTAACAATTGAAGGTTAATCAAATAGGAACTTAAAAGCGAGGGGACTGTTATTGATCTAATCGCCTACATACTATTCCACCTAAAAGTTTTGATAGAGTTTAAACCCTTAATATAGATAATTACGAGCATCTTAACTAATTAAATAAGGGATATATTATGGTGATGTGGGGGTCTTGGAGGACCATAACACGCATGCATCACTGCAGATGAGTATATCGGCCCAGAAATAAGAACATCATGTATTACGGCAAATGTTGTATAAGTCTTTGTAGTATCGTGGGATTAGTCCATTAGATGCATAGGCAATAGGCATGCAATAAATTTCAGCTAACATTTATCTCTGAAATTGAAGATGCTAGGCCAAAAGAAGCCGCATTGGATAAGAAAGAATAATGGAGGGACCTACATTTTATCAGGCAGATGGTGTCCACACTCCAGGGACCAAACAGTACCAAATTTCCCATCAGAAAAATGTAGCTGAAGTGCATCTGCAACTTGAAACGTAACCTGTAAACCATAACCATTGTTATAGAAAACTGAAATCCAAGAGCTTCTTCAATCAAACAAAAGATATGGATGCGTACCTGGAACATTGGCGAACCGGAGAGCTTCTTCAATCAAACAAATTTGAGCAGTTTGCACGTTAGGTTTAGTTATGGCATTAAGATCGTAAAATCCATGATGCATATGAGTTCCCCAAATGTCTTCAAACGATGGGTTGCTATACAAATCGATAATTTTCTTGTTCAACTCCACATTTGCGTTATTAGTTGAAGTCATATTCCCGCTGCGTGTTCTGGCACTGAAATTGATTATGGATCACTCAAAGTTTCGATTTGAAAATAAACTAGAAATTAGGAGCGTTAAAAATACAGAAATTGCTTGGTATCTGTAAAGTTGTCATTTGACATCCAATGACAACAAAGGAATAGGTGACCATCAGACTTGCCTCCAAGATTCTAATAGGTTTCCATTCCCCCCGATAAGCTAACCAAATAGACATCCTGCCATGATATACAAGAATAGGTGCATATATGATGACCAACAAACAAATGTGCAGACAGTAAAGCAAAAAATTCTCAGAGACATACAAGACACATTAATCCTCTCTAAAGGCAGTATGGACAACAGTGGGGATAAAAGTGAAATGATATATCAAAAAGTGGATTAAATAACAAGTTTAGCAAAATGACAAAAGAAAAAGTTTACGTGTCAAATACAACTAGGATATATTTTGAGCTTTCTATATCCACGATCCTTCAATAATTTCTTCATCTTCATCTACGTTTTCATTTATTAATCCCAGCATTAAAGAAGTAAAGGGGTTCCCCGTCTAAAAAATTAATGGTTCTTCATACGCGTCAACGTCCTTATCTAATCTTTTTGGAGAATCAATTACCACAGACCAATCAGTCATTGTTGGATCTTGACAATAGAAGACTTGCGACGCTTGAGATGCAAGACAATATGGTTCATCGTCGACCTTTGAGTTTCTCTTTAACTTTTCCAAATTCACGAAAGTTAAATTTGCTTCAGCATCAAATGTACATCCATTAACTTTATCTTCAACCCGAACCCAATCACAATAGAATATTGTTTGGGGGAAATCATAATAATCTAGTTCAATAATTTCTTTAACAACCCCATAGTATATGGTTTCCGCTTCACGTGGGATTTGATCTCTTGCACTAGCAACGAAATTAGTCATCGCTTTCATCTTAACCCCACTATTTTGTGTTGTCCTGCTAGACTCTGAGTCTGTGGTACAAAAGACAAATCCATTTATGCAATATGCTTTGTATGATGTCGCTTTAAAGCTTGGCCCGTCGACTAATCCTTTTAGCGTAGACATTTCCGAGTTATCAAACTATAAAAGAAAGATATATCCAAAATTAGCTTGTCTGAGATTAATAATTATCGTCAAAATGCATTAAGTATGTTTTTACCTGTTCCCTTAACCATAATATATAATCTAGTGGTTTTCCCTCGTTTATGCTTCCCCTTCGTCTTGAAACTCTCATGAAATCTTTGAGGTAAATATCATACTTCCTGCATATTAATTAAGTATTTGGTATGACCTACATAGTTACATTAAAGTATACCCATTCTTCAATTCCATCATATGAGCTCAAAACCCAACGACGCACTTGCTCGTACTTGAGTGTTTCGAGATGTATGACATGGCCTTTATTAAGAGGTTGTTCCTTATCTGCATCATCATCCATGAACGCTGGTTGCCCTCGTTTATGGGTCCCTTTTCTACCATTAGGTATGTACTCCATGCAGTACAATATCGCCTCATCCAAAACATAACGGTTAGCGATACACCCTTCTACACGTTTTGGATTCTTCACATAATCTTTGTATGTTATCATTTTCCTGATGCATGTAGTAAATTATATACCATTTTAAGCAAATGTACGTTAAAAATTAAATAAGCTTTAAGCTGCTTACAAACCTCTCAAAACCATACATCCATCTAAACCTGACGGGTCCACATCTCAATGCCTCATCCCCTAAGTTCACAACAAGGTGAACCATGGAAACAAAAAATGATGGAGGAAAGTACTTCTCAAACACACATATAACTTCAATAACCCGTTTAACCATGACTTGCAGTTCTTCTCGACGAATAACCTTGGAGCATAGCACATTGAAGAATGAGGATACCGTTCAAAAAGCGACAAGTAATGGCTTCTGCTTTTTAAAAGAATGCATTAAGACTACTGGTAAGAGTTGTTGTAACATGACATGATAATCATGCGACTTAAGGCCTTTTAGTTAATGTTGCTTCATGTCAACATTATGTTTCCAATTAGAACTATACCCAATAGGGACCTTTAACGAATGTAAGGCACGACAAAAGGATTCCTTCTCTGTTTGATCTAATTCGAAGGGGGCCTTCAGAATGAAAGTCTTATTCCCTTTACATTATAGCCATAATTGTTTCCTTATTTTCAAATCCTCCAGGTCCTTGCGAGCTTTAATACCATCCTTGGTTTTTCCTTTAGTCCTCATTATTGTTGTTATGGCAATTGAAGCAAAGTTACTTTCCACATGCATTACATCAAGATTATGCGGTACAGGTAGATACTGTACATATTAAATAAATTAGAATGCATACTTTAACATCTAATATGTATTGATTCTACCTAAGTATTCTCTTACCTTCCAATAAGGCAAATCGAATAAGATTGTTTTCTTTGACCAAGGAGTCGGATCGTCATCTTTATTTGCTACTCTTTTTCTCTTTTCTCACACTTTTCCCCCTTCTGCTACTAGATTATCTACTCTGCTTAATACCTCTAAACCAGTCAAACATATTGGCGCCCTTCTATGTTCCTCAGACCCATTAAACTGTGATTTTTGTTTCCTAAAAGGGTGATCAGTTGGTAGAAATCTCCTAATATCCATATAAACATGCTTACATCCATATTTTAACCTCTTTGAGGATATGTTTTCGCTACAAATTGGACACCCATATTTTCCTCCAGTTCTACAACCAGAAACATGTCCATATGCCAGAAAATCATTGATCGTCCATAATAACATTGCTTTCATTGTAAACATAGTCTTCTCATGAGCATCATAAGTTAAGATACTATTATCCCACAAATCTTTTAATTCTACAACCAATAGTTGGAGGTAAACATCGATGTCTTTTCCTTGACCACTCTTACCTAGAATAAATAGCGTCAGAAGAGTAAAATCTTTTCGCATGCATAAAGATGGTGGAAGATTGTAAGGGACTATCATCACTAGCCAACAACTATATGAATTGCTCTTATTACCAAATGGGTTGAACCCATCTGTAGCTAGTCCAAGACGAAAACCCCGTGGGTCTTTCAAAAATTTAGGGTACTTAATATCTATTCCTTTCCAACACAAAGAATATACAGGATGACGCATGATGCCATCATTTGATGCCCCTTTATGATGCCATTTCATACTCTTAGCAATCCATGGAACGTTGCGAAAGAAAATATAAAGACATAACGCCTATTTAGTTGGTCATGTTTATAAAATAAATATACAAATTACAAAGATTAACACTAACCTGTAAAACCTTTTCAATCTGGGTGTTAAGGGAAAATTCTTTAAAACCTTTACTGGTACCTTTCTTGATTTTCTCCTAGCAAGGAACTCGAATGTCCATCTACTTGCAACACATATGGGACAATTTTCTTTGGTCTTATGCTCCATCCAATACAATATACAGTTGTTCGGGCACGCATCACTATTCTCATAATCCATACCTAAACACTTAATCATCTTCTTAGCAGCATACATACTTTCTTTCTCGCAAAGTGTTCCTTTTAGGAAAAAGTCGTTTTAACAAAACCAACAACATTGTGAAGCCAGTATCAAAAAATTGGCAAGTTGATTTCAAATTCATTAACTCAATTATTGCTGACAACATTGTATCTTCTGGTGAACATGAAGGGTATAGTGGACGGGAAGCATCATCCTTCAACTTTTGATACTCGATTTGTTCCTCGGGAAATTCATTAACACCTACATAAGGCCCATCTTCTTGCGTGTCTTCGTTAAGGCCTTCTGGTTGTATATAACTGAATGCATCATCAACTAAATTAATTGTTCTTGGTCGCACAACATCATCATGTTGAGTAATAAATGGTTCATTAGGATTCTCAATGTGTGCATCAACAGTTGTATCTTTGGACTCCCCATGAAAATACCATGTCGTATATGGCTGATCTATAGCATAAGTTATTAAATGAGTTCTTATTTCTTCAACTTCCTTCACCCCATTGACATTACGACATTTGCTACATGGACAATATACTGTATTTCCTAAAGTTTGTTTTACATATTTAATGAACGACCGAACGCCATTGAGGAAATCATAAGTCAATCTACTTGCTTTCATCCAATTCTTGTTCAAATTCTAGGAAGACATGTCCACAAAACTTCAATATCTCTGGCTAAAACAAAATAGTCCTAAAGTGGGAAAATAAAGAAATGACAAGTTAAAAAGGTGAATCATAGCTCAATGATCTATATCTCTTAAAAATATATGTCTCTTCTAAGTGTATCCCAATTAATAGGCAAGTGAGGTATAACCAACAATTTCGAATAATCAATACTATAAAAAGAATTTAAAAACTAATGTTTTCATACTCAAATAAATGGTAGTTACTCAAATTAAGCATAACATACAAGCAAACAAAACCAAAAGCTGAATCAAGATAAAGACAGGCGATTACTGGATGTTGTTAATTACATCCAATTCATTTTTTATACAACTAAAGGCAAGGGTATTACTCAAATTAAACATAACATACAAGCAAACAAAACCAAAAGCTGAATCAAGATAAAGACAGGCGATTACTGGATGTTGTTTATTACATCCAATTCTTTCTTTATACAACTAAAGGCAAGGGTATTATGGTTTGGAGACCCAACAATGGATTAGTTTCATTCACCAAGTCCAATGCTGAAGAAGCCTTTATTTTATTATTCCAATAGGATACATATTCAAAACCAAATCAAATATGGGGCAGATGGCTACAACAGACGAGCTGCATATAAGTATCAACTAAATGACCACACAAACAGTGAAGGGTAGTAATACTAAAACAATGATAGCAATAACAATACAACGGTAGTAACAAATCTGCATAGGAAACAAAGTTCACAATCACATGAAACTGACAGCAAGTACACTCAAAGGGCGTAACATTGAAACAGGAACATGGTAGTAGAGTATCACAATCTCAGAGTAATGAGAAATGCTCTACTTAGTATTCATATCCATCGTCACTATCTTCGCCCTTAGCAGACTCAACACCAACCTCCTCATAATCCTTCTCAAGAGCAACGAGATCCTCATGAGCTTCAGAGAACTTTCCCTCTTCCGTACCCTCACCCACGAACCAGTACACAAATGCGCGCTTAGCATACATAAGATCAAACTTGTGGTCAATCCTAGAGAACACTTCCGCGACATTGGTTGAGTTAGAAATCATGCAGACAGCTCTCTGCACTTTAGCAAGATCGCCTCCTGGGACAACAGTTGGTGGCTGGTAATTGATACTACATTTGAACCCAGTTGGACACCAATCCACAAACTGGATAGTTCATTTGGTCTTGATGGTTGCTACTGCAGCGTTCATATCCTTGGGTACAACATCACCTCTGTACATCAAACAGCAAGCCATGTATTTGCCGTGGCGCGGGTCACATTTGACCATCATAGATGACGGCTCAAAAGCGTTGTTGGTAATTTTAGCCACAGAGAGTTGCTCATGGTACGTTTTCTCAACAGAGATCACAGGTGCATACGAAGAAAGTATAAAGTGGATCCTCAGGTATGGCACCAGGTTGGTCCGGAACTCTATCACATCCACGTTCAAGGTACCATCAAACCTCAACGAGGTAGTGAGAGATGAAATAACCTGAGACACTAGACGGTTGGGATTAGTTTATATGGGGCGTTCAATGTCAAGAGAGCATCTGCAGATATCATAGATAGCTTCATTGTCAAGAAGCACATCAACATCAGTGTACTTCAAAAGGGAGTGGGTGGAAAGGACACTGTTGTAAGGCTCGACGACGAATGTAGAAACTTGAGGAGAGGGGTAAACATTGAACCCAGCTTTGATTTCTTTCCATAATCAACAGAGAGGCGCTCCAAGTGAAGTGAACCTAACCCTGAACTAGTACCTCCACCAACAGCATTGAAAACGAGGAAGCCTTGAAGGCCAGTACAGTTGTCAGCAAGCTTTCGAATGCGGTCCAAACCGAGATCAACTATCTCTTTACCAATGGTGTAATGGCAAAGTTGTTGGCAGCATCCTCCTTACCACTGATAAGCTGTTCAGGGTGATAGAGTTGACGGTAAGTCCCAGTCCTGACTTCATCAATAACAGTGGGCTCAAGATCAACAAAAATAGCACGGGGAACATGCTTTCCTGTACCGGTTTTACTAAAAAAGGTGTTGAACGCATCATCGCCTCCACCAACTGTCTTATCACTTGGCATTTGGCCATCAGGCTGAATCCCGTGCTCCAGACAATGGAGTTCCCAACAAGCGTTACCGACCAAACCCCATGACAAATATACATGCAAAACTTTAAATAATCCAAACCCCATGACAGATATACACATGAAATTCAAATAAGCAAAACCTCATGATAGATATATACACATAAATTCAAATAAACAAGACCCAATGACAGATATATAAACATAAACTTAAAATAATCGAAAGCCCATTGCTAATATACAAATAAATCCTTCATAATCCAAACCCCACCTAACAAAACCCAATAATTACACAAACCCAATAGAGAACACATCAAATTAATCACTTAAAATGTGAAATGAGCAAAAGGGGATATCAGTCAGTTACTTGTGGAGACAATTCTATAGTTTACAGGGATTTTTAGATCAAGTGTGTGAGGATTTTGAGTCCTCTTCCCTCTGTTTCCCTTCCCTCTTCTACTCAATTTTGGCTTTTAAATTGCTCTTCCCTCTTCTACTCGATTTCGGTTTGTAAATTGCTCTTCCCTCTGTTTCTCTTCCTCAGTTACTCTTCCCTCGGTTTCGGTTTCAGCAAGTGAGCAAATAGACTATAAGAGAGAAAACGAAAATATTAGAGGGAAACCAAAAATTATAGCCAAATTAGAAAACAAAAAAAACCACAGGCTCTAATTTTATTTGCCATAGATAAAATATGTGTCTAATAAACTGTATATAATATCTGTGGCAAAAAAAAATTGTGGCAAATTGACAGTTTTGGTGTAGTGTACGCAATCGTCTCAACGACAAGAAATGACGATGGGTGGATGAATTGCTCAGTGTTCTCTGGGCCTACCGCACCGCACCTTGAGTCTCAATAGGCTTCACTCCATTCATGATGGCTTTTGGCACTAAAGCAGTTATACCTTCGGACCTCGATCTACTCAGTACTCAACGACGTATTCCAGACGAAGACAATGAACTTGGTCTCATTTGTAACCTCAATTGGATAGAAGAAACCAGAGACAAGGCCAATGTGAATCTGGGACGATACCATAATACATTGAAAAAGCATACAACGAGAAAGTTCAAGAATAAAAATTTGGTATTGGAGACCTTGTCTTACGACGGATCCAAGATAGTACTAAACCTAAAAATTTGGGGAAATTATCAAAAAACTGGGAAGGGCCATATATTGTCAGCAACAAAACTGATAGTGGAACTTATTGGCTTATGACTGAAGACGAAATACAGCTGGAATATCCATGGAACACTGCTCAACTAAAGTTGTTTTATAGATGATACACTGTAACCATTTTTCATCAATTCAAATAAACAAACTTTGTTATCAGTTTCCTCCTTACTATTTGATTTGATCTCGATCTATACTTTTTAAGTATACATCAGACAAACAATCTCATTACTATTTGATTTGATCTCAATCTATACTTTCCAAGTATACATCAGACAAACAATCTCATTACCATTTGATTTGATCTCGATCTATACTTTTCAAGTATACAACAGACAAAAAATCTTATTACTATTTGATTTGATCTCGATCTATACTTTTCAAGTATACATCAGACAAACAATCTCATTACTATTTGGTTTGATCTCGATCTATACTTTTCAAGTATACATCAGACAAACAATCTCATTACTATTTAATTTAATCTCGATCTATACTTTTCAAGTATACATCAGACCAAAAATCTCTTTACTATTTGATTTGATCTCGATCTATACTTATCAAGTATTTATCAGACAAACAAAATCCTTACTATCTTGATTTGTTTTTGGTCACTACTTGACAATATACAATTACAGGATATTCTATTTTGCGATCTTTACTTATCGTACAAACTCTGAAAAAACTTTTGTTATTCTCAAATCTAAATCCAAATACCCATCTAAGGATATATATCTGGTCCTCATTCTTTTACTTACCATTTTCTGGCCATCACTCACCTACCGCGCAAGCAAGCGTTATTCACTTATCTGGTCGACCTTTAGTCACATTCAATCAAAATAATTTTATCAAATCTGTTACTTAGAACTATTTACAAAACAAGTTTACAAAATTATTTCACAAAATAAAACTTGTTCAGCAACACAATATTGTTTCACCACACACTACTAATTAAAATATTTCGGTCCCACTGAGCACTTTTACATCCTTTCTCACATAAACATAACTTACCCAAGGTTTAATATATCAGAGGGAGATTTATCTTCATTCAACTTTAGGGAACCTTCAAGAACCTGCATATCTGCTACCTCAACTGGACGAGCACCATCGACATCCACCAGCACTTCATCTTCAATAGCTTTGATTTCCCCGCGTACATCAGGCGTCTAGGGTACATTATCATCTGAGCTGTCATCAAACACGGTACCACCAGATTTTACAAGTCCCTTATAGAATTTTTTCCTCTCCTCCAACTTGTCATATTGCTTCTTATAGTGCGCCCTCACTTCTATGAATTTTAACAGTTTCTCCTTATTCATCTTTACCCTCACCTCATCGAGCAGCTTGCCTTGTTCTTCCTCCATTGTTTTACGAACATCGGCAATTTGATCCCTTGCATCTTTTTCAAAAGTGGCATGCTGCAACGCGAAAGCTTCATTTTTCTCTTTCTTTACCGCTTTCTTTACTTCCCCTAACACCTTTTTCCTTGCCTTCTTGGCATCGAGTTTATACCTATTCAATGTGGTATTCCATTCTGCCTTCTCCTTGGTCAAATCCTTTTCTATATTTTTATAGGCCATCTGGTTTGCCAGTTCACCACTGCCCATAACGCATCCCATAGCTTCCGTTACCAACTTCTTAATCTGCAACAAAGTCATATAATGAGTATTCGAGTGGCCAACAAATTTTTTCATTCGAAGAAAAGCATTAAAATTTCACAACTTCGACATATTCCTCTGACCCTCGCTGAAAAAAGTGTTCAAACTATCAATCCCCACCATACAATCCTCCAACTCTGTCTTCAGCTCATCTGTCCCAGACGTATAAGCATCCATGGTTTTCTGCACTTCTATCTCAGATTCTTCGACAAACTCCACTGGTCCTCTTCGGGACCACACTGCCAGAACCCCGTGGGGGACGCATATCCACAGCAGCTGCCAGTTTAGCAATCCCAACCATCTCCTCTGCTGGCGATTGTCGAGTCAACCTTTTATGATAAAGCAATGGAGGCACATCAGTACTTGCCACCCTTTCTTTTTATTTCTTCCCAGTATCTTTCCTAGCATAACATCAATCTATGTGTCAATACTGTACCCAACGAAGGAGTGGTTTTCCAATGGTAAACTAGCATCCGCAGCTCTCTTATTCTTCACTGACATTTTTCTGTCGATCACAGGCACCTCCGACCCTTTAACCCTTGACCTCTTTAAACCAGCTTCTTGGAAGAGCGTATTCAAAAAATCTTGGTCGATAACTAGGTTATCGATCCTACCAAAAAAATCTTTCCTCACCTTATACAATTCTTCTTTTACCTGTGACTTCCTATCGACCTCTTTCAATGCTGCAAAAAACAACATAAACAAGTTAGAAATACTTACATCTCATTCACACAATTCGAACATCTAGAATTACATTTACCTAACCACACGCCCAAGAGAAATGTTTTTCTCTTTAACGGTTTTTCGGGATCTTTCTTATCAAACTCGTACTTTTCGAAATCAAGAAAGCACTCATCGGTGTACCCCCCCCCTGTCAATACCATATCATAAAACAATGGTCTTTTCAGGAACCTCACCAAATACCGATAACCTAGCTTCGGCAGGTTCATCTTGAGTATGTAGTACACACATAAATCATCAACAGTTATTAACCCCTCCCCCTGATTTTAAGTCGACCATTTATGGCCCATCAAACCCTGAACAGATCATACGCGTTCGAATTTGACTGCCCAGGTGCCACATCAAAGAAATTCATTAATTTCTTTTGGTTCGTTCTGAGGGGAAGCTTCAATCCCTTTTTTATTTGTTCTCGATGAACTAGAATACAATTTAGAGGTATTTCCTGGTCGATCATTTCATACTGGTTAATATCATTTACCTGGTCAAATACATAATACTATTATTCATAATACTATTATTGTCGAGTTAACACTTTACCTATTTCCTGGTCAAATATCATTTCATGCTACTATCATTTACCTATTTCCTGGTCAAATACATGCATTTATTCATACTGGTTAATATCATTTACCTGGTCAAATATCATTTCATGCTACTATCATTTACATTTATACTTATTACCACAATTATCTATATAGTTAATATCATTTAATTTATATTGATATTTTACATTCAAGTAACACATCCATTCAATTCTCGATGCTTTTCTATTTTTCATAAGTAACATCGATAACCTGTTAACTTCATTTACTTTTTGTCAAATACATGCATCTCAACAGCATCTCAACAGCATTGAAATAATAAGTATAAATGTAAATAACCTGTTATCGTTCATTTATTCATAATACTATTATTGTCGAGTTAACACTTTACCTATTTCCTGGTCAAATACATGCATCTCAACAGCTTCTCAAATAACACTTTACCTATTTCCTGCCAAAAATACTATTATTCAAAAATTGATACTTCCCATTTTCCAGCATAAAATCCGGCCAAATCCTAACAAAAATAACTTCCCTGACAATCTCGCCGTATCAAAACGACGCTTCCTTCATCCCTACAATCGCGCCGTAACAACAGTGCCACCAATCAAGACTTCTCTTTACTCCTCTCCACCCATTTATCATCTCCCCATGCCAGAACCAATCTATAAATACCTAACGATACCAGTTCTTACACCGTCACACAGATAACAATTCTCACTAGTTCAGAATTTCAAAACCCTCTGCCAAACCCTAACTTTGTCAATTTTCTAAAATTCTTTGCAACTAATTCCCTTTCAATTCAATTTATTATACCACATCATTCACTTTACTTAATCCTATTCATCTATTACATAATCAATCAAAACCCAAATAATAAACAATAAAAAACTGATTCACTAGCATTGTTTTCGTGCTGCTTCTGTGTCTCTTTCCTTTGCTCACTTGGCTCATGCAATCAACACGCTTATCTCCTCTTTCGCAATTGTCAGTAGTGAATTAGTAATGAGCAACAACAATTAGCACTTGAGAAAAAAAATTATGTGTTTGAAAAGTGTGAACAGTCGCCCATATCTGAGGTTTTTATAGACCTCACGTGACTGTTCATCGCACCACTTCGCGATCGTTCAACTCTTCGAACAAATGTTTTCTCTTCCTCTTCTTATTCTCTTCGACACGTCGCCTTCTTAGAGATATCAAACACTTGCACTCTCACTTTAATTCTTCCATATCTTGAAGAATTTCTTCAGAAATATTCCAACGCAACAAATCACCAACTATATTATCACAAAGATAGTATACATCACTTTCTTTATATTTCATTATCTCCCCTAATGGAACACATCTTGCCATATTCATTGGTCTTGGTCCATAAACCTTTTTTTTCTACTTTACCTAAAAATTCCTATCTTTTGGGACATATCTTCGACAACATACACTTTATCATTATATTCGACATTCTACCAGAAACTTGCTTAAAACTATTTGTCAATACCAAAGTTCAATAAGTATATTATCCATTCGACAAGTAAACAACAAATTACTACCATCGACAATATATTATACACACTCTTTTATTATATTTCATTCCCCTTCACAAATCCTTACACCGACCTACTCCTACGTAAAGTTACAACTTTATAAACCCCTCACTGCAGCTTTATCCTCCCTCTTTACCAATAACTTGGCTCGAGTTCCCCAATAACTACACCAAAATTATAGCCTGACCAAAAACTCAAAGTCCTCCTTAGCCTCCCTCGCTTCTGCAACACTCATCCTTTCATAATCGCGTACCTTCGGATCATTCATGTGCATGTCACAGTTCCAAGAATGGAAGTATCACGTGTATAACACCCAATACATCGCTTGAATACGTTTGAACACACCATCACGGGCCTGAGCTCTCGTCTTCGCCATCTTGCATAAATGCCTCACATATGTAGCAACAAAACTTATTTATACCCCCTCCAGTCATGGTTCAACTCCCTGCATTTACTCTACCTTGGAACTTTATAAATTCAAAGTCAAATCAATCAACCTTGAAATCCGTTCCCGGACCCACTCAGTCAAATTCATTCGAGATATTATGACAACCTATCAACAGTTTATATGCATTCACATTCGACATTTTACATTCGATTATTTAAAACTACTATTGCTACTCAACATACACATGTATAGAATATCGAAGATATTAACTTTATTTATTATTATGAATAAGTTGCAATTCATATTCGACAACTTCCTCCTTCGATTTTGTTGCATATACCATCCGTGACTACATTCTTCGATTATATTACATCAAACTACATCTATTTTTACATTCGACATACAGAACTAATTTCTCTGTTTTCTTTTCACAAGAATCTGACATTAAAGCCTCTTTTTAGTCCTTAAAGCTTAATGAATCTCAAGTCACTAAACTTCTAAGAGATGCTTCAGCAGAAAAGAGACAACAAAAAATTGTAAGAAAACTCAAACGTTTGGCAAGATCCCTGGACGCCCATCTAAGTTTAAAATTTTCATCATCAATACACATAGTTATCCCTTCTCCCCTAAATTGATGCAATCCATTACCTTTACCACTGCATGATGATATAATTATTTCTAACAGATAAACATTGTCTTTTTTTTTACCTTGTTCCCACCCCAACGATATGCCACGATCACATGCCAGCTTAACGTCGATCGGTTTATACCAGATTTTTCCTTCAGAATGATCACCATCTTCAGCCCCAGAAAATGCCATAGACCACACTTGGGGAGACATCTCTCCACAAACCACCACCACCAACCCACCTTTAATAACCCCCTATTTATACCGATTATCCTTCTGCCAAATTTAATGTACCGTATTTATTACGCCACGGGAATGACTTAACCAGATACAGTTCTTTTGACCTTGAAAATGATACAGACGATTCATCTTCTCATTCGACAACCTCTTCAGATTCCAAAATTCTTTTCGACATACCTACAAGTGCTTCTGTTGAGAATGGGACAATTGTAGTAGCATTTTCCCCAGATTTGGTAAGAGTAAGCCAGTAGAGTATAGTCGAAGACATGCAAAAGACAAGCCTTCATAATTGAAGACAACTCAGTACTCATAAGCCAGCACGGTATAGTCGAAGATAGCTCAGCATTCTAGAAGATTCTATAAGTCCTCGACCTACCAAAAGTAGCTATTAAAGCCTGGTCAAGAGAGAACTGTTAAAGATCCGCAAAGTTTGCCCACATCCCCTAGAATAGGAGACTATTTCTTTCTTTTTGCAAAACTGTTTGTATGACTATAAATACAGGCAGAGAATAGATACTAGCGAGACAATCTTTTATTATTCTTACTTCAAACACCTACCTTTACTCTAAAATGTGTAATAACTAGAATTTTACTGGATTTTTTATAAAAATCCTCCTCGAGGTCGTTGTAGGGACCTAACTTTGTTAGGAGGGGAAGTTGGTTCTTACAACGTAGAATCAATCTTTAATCAAAGGGTGCAAGTAGTAAGTCTAAAGTAAAGATTAACTACAGATAAATACTTGCGTAGAGGCCCGAATATGACTCTCTACGACCTTTGATGAGGATTTTTAAGATATATTATATTACTGAAGAGTAATTGTAGGGTTCAAATACAATATATATTGGGTGGTCGAAGGTAAAATGCATAGGGACGAAGATGATTCTTCTAAACCCATCTTGGTTTCCCCTCACCTCTATTTATAGAGATATAGAGAGCTGACTCACCAAGTGTGGGTCAGGATTAAAAGATTACTGTTAAGAAATCCTGGTGAGTTATGGGCGCTGGTCATATCGGTACTGTCACTGCAACATTAATTGGTGATGTTTCTGAACGGTGCGATGGTTGGACATGTTACTGTAGCTGTACGGGCCAATCAATGCGTCGTCTTATCTGATGAGGTGGGGGTCTATCTTATCTTGCTTCGATCATGTGTTAGTAAGGTCAATGGATTTTTGTTGTAGTATGTTAATCCGTCACGGAAGCTTTATCTGATGTCGAAGCTTCCTCTTCGGAGAATCTCTGGGGAGTCTATTTTAAGAGATCGAGTGGGCTTCGATACATTCTAGTAGGTTGTGAAGTGGGCTTTGACTGTTTGTCGAAGGCTACGAGTAGGCTACTACATTCGCCCCCTCTTAACGGAGGTCTTGAAGCCAGGTGGAGAGGTGTTCACAGAGAAAGTTATTCGGCCTTAGAATCTAAGCTGTTTGACTGTTGGTCTTCAGGTAGGTAATAAAAGAGGGTAATTAAGAGGTATAGGTGGTTATAGGGTAATAAATGAGGTGAAGGCTATAAAGATGGGTTATTGTGAAGGGATGTTGTATCTTCTCCCTTGTGCAGTGGTCTTCTGCTTTTTCTCCTGATTCTGAACATTTGAATGGATACCACGCCAAACACGCATTACCAGAAGTGGATGGGCTTCGCTTGCGATTGTCGAGTGGGGCAGAAGATGGCAGAACTGCATATGATGTTTTTTGGGTAGCATGATCTGAACTGTTATATGCCAGACCTTGTGGAGGTAGGACCTGAGGAGTTCATCAATGGTGATCCTTATTCCTATCTGTGGGAACAGCTGAGGTTTTATTTTACGACTGCTGAGAGGCACTATCTCTTCCTGATGGCTCTGGCTGAAAGTCCTGTCTGTGCAGAAGAGATCGTCGAGGAGCAGGACTCGACAACTGAAGCCGGGCCTTCTGGATGTAGGACCAATGGTTAATGTGGGGATTTTTGTATCTTTGGCATGCTTGGTTTTTTTGTATGGGGCATTTTTCTTGGGATAGTAGTTGGAATGTAATATGTTTGTCTGACCGGATACTAGGAATGGACATAATTTTTTTTGTACACTGGTATTACTGTGTTTAGTTGATAATGTAGACGAATACTCTTGTAGACGCACATAGTACACACATGTTATCAAACTATTAGGGGTATTGAGGTATAATGATGTGATTTAAGGTAATGGTAGTCGAAGGCTATGATGAGATGTTGTTTGTGATGATCGATGGTGAAAATGGACGAATGCTCGACGTTGGAGGTACACTCGACTAGAAGTCCTCAGGAATAAGGTTTGAATCAGTTACGTCTAGGAAGATGGAAAGGCTGTATGTTGACTTTTCGAAGTTGGAAATTAAAGGTTGCCATTAATTCGGTTAGGGAAGAGGGAAAGTTGTGGTGGGTTTGTAGGTATAAAAGGGGGTAGGGTGGAGGGAATTTCTTCGTCTGTCCTGCAACATTCTCTTCATCTGTTTCTTTAACTTGGTTTGAGGCAACATGGCTAGAAACGTACCCGTTTAGGAAGATCAAGCGGTGGTGAGGGCCAGGAGAATCCAGAAGGCCTTGTTGGGCTTGTAACGGAGGTTCAGTATAGAGGAGGGTATTAATGCTAAAATGCCAGACCTCTTTGAAGTTGAACCTGGGGTACCACTCTACGGCATGCCCTTCACGTACTGGTGGGGAATAGTATAGATGATGGGGTCGTTACCTGGCCATCGACTGTCTCTTCTCAAAGACTTTGCAGATGATATAGTAGACCAGGAGGATGCAGATACAGTGGTCGTAGTTGCAGAGAAGCATCCCGCTAATAACTAGGGTCGTCTGTCATATGTTGCTGCTGTTTGCCTTTCTTTACTCTGTTTCTTCTCTCTGTCTTTTGTACGAGATTTGTAATGCTTGCTTCCTTTCTGAATGAAAATAGTTTCTTGGAATAATATGTTTTGTCAAACTGTGAGTAGTAGTAATATAATTTGAATTCTGGACATAATATCTTGAATTGTTGAATTGTTGAATTGATTGTACGACTTTCGGAATGTGTTGTTTGTGTTATTCGAAGGTAAGAATGAATTTTTTCGAAGCGGAAGATACAGTTTGTCGAAGCTGAAAACATTATCTGTAAGCATAAATTTTGAATGACCGAAGTTTATGATTGTAGTCGGTCGAAGGGTCGATATATTTGATCAGTGAATTGGAGGCTATCTGATGAGGTTTGCTCGGGACGTAGAATTGTCGAGTACTCAAGATCGAGTATTGTCTAAAAGGTTATGCTTGATGGGATTAGCCATTCTAACTACCCAGACGGTTGGTCTGTCAGACTAGTACAAGTGCCTGGGGCAGTGTGCAAAAAGTAATGATTATGTTTAACTCGTATTACGGAAAAGGGTATGATGTGACTGTTTGGATTTGATTGCTTAGTTTCGAGTAGGGGGAAAAAAGGTTTGTGAAGCTTCAGCTTTTTACAGGCAGTTTGAAGTGAAGGTGTTGTTCGCACGTGGGAGATACGTGGGGTACATTGGTCAAAACACGTTATAGCCGAAAAGCTGGGGTAGTGGGGTCGTGGTAATGACAATGGTTAGAAAATTGAGGCGGTTGTGGTTTTTGGAAATATATATAAGTGTGAAGAGAGTAGTTACTGTACGGTTTACTGTATAAATCAAAGAGTGTGAAGAGAAGAAAACGTACGCCATTTCGAGCTTGGAAGTGGTTGCTGTATTTGGTGTTTTGATCTTGTTGAGTCAAGGATAGTACTGCTAATCGTCGGTAAGTCATTTGATCTCTGCCCACCTTACTTTGTGGGGGAGGTATAGGGTTTGAGATTGATGCTTTGATAAATTTCAAGAGGGGGTAGGCGGGATAGGGTGTGTGAACATAAGATTGTCGAGTTTATCGATCTAATTGTGTGCCTATTCTTCTGTAGGCTAAAATGCATAACCGTCAAGCTTCGAGACGGAGACTGATAGATGAGGAGGTCAAAAAATTCAAAGCTAGTATTTTTTGTCGAGCCCCAATGGATGAGGGTAGTGATGTAGAAGTGTTAGATGTTATAACCGAGGCTCCATTGTCTATGGTTCGGCCAGCTGAGGAGGTTCTGGTTTCGAGATGTCGAAGGACGATAGTGACCGAAGATAGTGATGAAAAGGAAATAGTATGGGGGTGGGGGTAATATAGGGCCTTCGGGTGGTGAAGAGGGAGATAAGGTGCAGAGTGAATATAGTGGGGATTCAACTGAGTCGGATAGGGTCGAAGGTGCCGTTTCAGCTAAAGATAGGGTTAGATTAGATCGGTTTGCCACCAAATTAGAACTCTCGAAGGTGGGGGTGTATCTGAGTGTTGCGGGGGAAAGGTTGACATTCAAGTCGGACCCTGGGGAAGGGATTTTAGCATATAGAGGCCAAATTCGATTGGGACAGGAGCTTCCTTTTCGAAGACTGGTGAAAGATGTATTAAATTTCTGGGGGGTGGCTCCGGTGCAAATGAACGGTAATTTTTATGAGACGATGAGGGTTGTAGAGGGGATGAATGTAAAACTGGCTAATGAGGGTCGAAGTTTGATTAAGTGGTTTGACATTATAACTTTTTACTCGAGGAAGGCTAGTCAGAACCCGGGGACCTATCACATCCAATGTCACCCAGAGAAACCTTGGTTCTTTGATCTGTGCTCGACAGGCCGGGGGTAGAATAAAGATTTATTGATATTAAGGGGTAACTATGAGAATGTAGATAAGGATGACTCGTATAAATTACAGCATAGGGTATATAACGAAAGTAAGTTTACTATCGAAGGGTTATTGTTGATATGTATCTGAAATAAGTGATAATTGTGTTCTTGTTTTAATCTACAGGTCTGAAGAGTTCGTCTCGGGATAATCTGGTGAATTATATTGATACCCTGCTCAAAGATAGTGAAGACTGGGTAAATTCTATGTTTGACAGTCTCAAAATCAAAAGGCAAAGGAGAAAGAAGGCGGATTCCCTGCCTAGAGACGTAACCGCTACGCCGAAGCTACCAAAGAGAAAATGAGGTGAAGGTGTTTCAAAGGGGCAAAATGAGATGGGAGGGGAAGAGTTGCCAAGGAACTACCAGTTTGTGCCGAGATCGCGTAGGGGATCGAAGTAAGCAGCGCCAGTTCCCGAAGTGGCAGGAAATGCGTCGAAGTTGAGACCGAGGCCGGTAGCAACTCAAACTGAGAAGGGGAAAGGCCGGTTAGCTCCCGAATCCCCGAAGGTGCTGGAATCGAAGGCTGGCCAACGCAAAGAGGCGTAAGGTGCTGGGGGAGGATGATACACTGGAGGAAGATGAAGAGATGACAGAGGTTGAACGACAGGAGTAGGCTGTGGTAAAGCGGGCTTTGATGGTCGAGCTCTGGGAAGATGATCCAGATGAGGTTTTGAAAGAAATAAAGAAGCACATGCTTCAGGTAACTATATGCGGATTTTTGTTGTGGTACTTTGAGATTTCTTGAAAATTCTTCGAGTTTCGAGTTGCATTGATTTCTTAAATATTTTAGCAGACGGATGTTTAGGTACAAACTTCCATCAAGGCAATGAAGTCAGTAAAGGTGAAATTGAAACAAGCAAAGGAAAATTTGAATCTTTCTCGTGGGAAAGAGATATCATTGGTGTCTTAAGTCAGGAAGTTGAAGCAAGATCTGAGGGTGCTTACCGACTCTTATGACGAGAGGCTCGAGCTACAGCGGTCGAGGCTGGAGTAAGAGTGGTCTGCAAAGCTTGTGGCATGTGGGAGGGAGAAAGCGGAACAGAAGGTGAATTTCCAGCGGCAGTATGATGACGAATGCAAGATGAATGTTAAGTTGAAAAGCTTTATAGATGATAAGGGGTATGACCCCGAGATATTGGAACCTTATCCTGTGTCTCCAGAACTTGTTGAGGGGGATGATTTGCAGATGAAGGGAGGAGAGGCGAACATTGTTGAAGAAGCAGTTGGAATTACTGAGGGTGGTGCAGATACTTCTCTAGTTGAAGCGCCCATTGGTAGAACTGTTGATGGTTTGGTCATCGAAGTTTCGGATGAAGCTGCTGGGGGATCTGTGGAGCAAGAAGGTGTAACCGCGCCAATATAAGGCATTTGGGGTTGGGGTTTCATGTCTTCTTCTGCTGATTATAATGTTGAGTTGTAATATGTTGAACGATGTTGTTATTTTCTGTTGGTCTCTAAACTCGGCAGGTTGTTTGTGCTTTTGTTATCTGTTAAACTTCTGAAATTGATGCTGAACATATTAACGCGCATTTTCTGAAGTGAATTCCGCATATATTGATTTTAAATATACTGATTTGATATCTGATTTTCTGATTGATTGTGTTATCTTGCTCTGACTTTGAATTGTTAGAATTTGGATGCGTATTCTATTGATTTTGCTTGTTTTGGACTCTTGATGATTCATCTTTGAATTGTACTGTACTGTTCCTCTGATGGATAATATGTTGAATGTTTTCTGCACTTGATAGAATTGTAGTTAGTATTTTCATATACAGTTACGGTTTGAATGACTACAGTGTGATCGAACTCTGAAGAGTGTCGAAGATGCTTTGATCGAACTCGGTATGTATGTATTGTTTCTGTTGAATAACTATAGAGTGATCGAACCCTGAATAATCTGCTGGAAATCGAAGACCGAAGCCACAACGATGTTGAAATTTTGAAAATTTTCTAAGTCGCCTCTGAGTATCAGTCGGGCCGAGGGGACATGATACCTAGAGGAAACCCAAAAATTTACTGAACTTCGAAGGCCTAAGCCACAGTGAAGCAATATCTGATCGCATCTAACGCATTCCTGAGGGTCCGGTCTTTCGACCATTCGTTCCCCTCGAGTTTGCTCGAATGTTAGAAACTTGAGCAATTCAAGGTCGCCACCAAGTATCAGTCAGGGCGAGGGAGGACATGATACCCGGGGTAAACCAAGAAAAGGACTGGACTTCGACAGTTTCAGAGCCTGGACGAAGTATATCTGATCGCCCCTAATGCATCCTCGAGAGTCTGATCTTTCTACCATCCTTGCCCCTCGAGTTTGCTCGAAATTGGAGACTTGAGCAATTCAAGGTCGCCCCCAAGTATCAGTCGGGGAGAGGGTGGACATGATACTCGGGGTAGACCAAGAAAAGGACTGGACTTCGAAGGCCTTGGCCACAGCGAAGCAATATCTTATCGCCCCCAATGCATCCCCGAGGGTCCGGTCTTTTGACCATTCTTGCCCCTCGAGTTTGCTCAAAGTTGGGAGCTTAAAAAAACTCAAGATTACCCTCAAGTATCAGTCGGGTCGAAGGTTGACATGATACTTGAGTTAAATCAAGAAATTCAAAATGAAATAGGAGACAAAGTAAGGGTTGAAAAACTTGTTTATTGAATATTCTGGATTACATCAGTTGTACATGGTTGGAGATATGGCCTGTTATAGAAGACCAGTTGCATTGTATTCCAGGGGTTTGGTAGAGGTTCTTCGTCTTTAAGTAATAAGAACCCTTATCTATTTTATCGTAGACGACATATGGTCATTCCCAAGATTCGGTTAACTTGCCAGCATTTCGTAGTTTTAAAGATTGATTGACACGTCGAAGTACTAGATCTCCAATGTTGAAACTCTGTGGTCGAACTCTTTTGTTGTAGGATTTCTGAAGTGATGTGTGGCACCGGCCAAGGTTGGGGATAGCTCGATCTCTAGTTTCATCGATCCATAACATGTTGCATACAAGTTCGAACTCATTATCTTCATCTGGGAGGTTAGGGTCTCGAGTGGGTACGTAGAATTGAGTTGGTAATACAGCTTCGGTTTAATATGTCAGGAGGAAGGGGGTGGATACTGTAGATTTCCTTAGGGTTGTGCGATATGCCCAGAGGACATGTTGTAACTCTTGAACCCATCGTCCTTTCTTTGCCTCGACTCTCTTCTAAAGACCATCGGCAATGGTTTTGTTGATTGCTTCGACTTGACCGTTGCCCTGGGGATAGTAAGGTGTGGAGGGTGAGAGGATGATGTTGTGTTTTTAGAAGAAGTTTCTGACTTTGCTGCCAACGAATTGGGGACCATTGTCGAATCAAATCATGTGGGGACAACCGAAGCAAGTGATGATGTTTTCCCATAAAAATTTGATAACTTTCTCTTCTCTGGTTTGGCATAGAGGTACAGCTTCGACCTATTTGGTGAAGTAATCGGCTGCGACGAGGATGTTTTCTCTGCTACCCGAGGCTTTTGGGAAGGGTCAAATGAGATCGATGACCCATCTTTTGAATGACCAAGAAACTTGACTGAAATGGAGGTCTTGAGATGGGCAATGGATGTCATGGGCATGACGTTGGCATTTGTCACAATGATTTGCATATTTTGAAACCTGTTTTCTCATATTGGGCCAAAATAATCTATGGATGACAGCTCGAAGGGCCATAAAATGGCCGGCGGTGTGAGTACCGCAGGTTCCTTCGTGGAGTCTGGCTAAGGTTTAAGAGACTTCGGCTTGGGATATGCATCGAAGGAGGATGCCATTTGGGGATTTTTGATGTAGTTGGTTTTTGTGGATAGTATATCTGCGGCAGTTTTCTAGCAGAAACTGTTTGGCTTTGGCATCGTCTGGGAGGATGGCACTGTTGAGGTAATGAAGAAATGGTGCTCGCCAATCGTCTGGAACGTGACTCTCGCCCCTAGTATTGATGGTGTTGATTTCCATTTGGTCGATACTTGAGCGTCCGGGTACTTCGATATAGAGGGCCTGAGATTATGATTGTCCGAGCATAGCTGCTCTGTAGGCGAGGGAATCTGCATGTCCATTTTCTCCTCGAGGGTAATGGGTGATTGTGGACTTTTTCGGGAACCGGATCATGCGTTGTCGCACAAAAAGAGCGTAGTCAGTCATGCGACCGTTAGCTTGATTTTCTCCTGTGTAATGTCTCTGAACAAGTCAGGAATCTGTAAAGACTGCAAGTTTTGGAATGCCGAGGTCGAGTGTGAGGTCGAGGCCATGGATCAAGGCTTCATACTCTGCTTCGTTATTGGAACATTCGAATGTAAGTTTGACAGCTTTCTCTATGCGGTCATTAGTGGGTGCTACCAAGACAATACCAACTCCTGAGCCATTAGGTCTTGCTGATCCATCTGTGAATAACCGCCAGCCAGTCAGAAGGTCCCAGGGATCTACAAATTTGGGTTGATCATCTGATAAGTCATCTTCGTGTTCTTCCCAATTGACATCTTCTTCCGGGAAGTCAGCTAGAAAGTCTGTTACTGCTTGGCCTTTCTGGGATATTTGCTTCTCGAAGGTAATGTCGTGTTCGCCAAGGTATACGGACTACTGTTGCACTCGTCTAGATTTTTCTATTTTGCTAAGGACTTCTCTAAGGGGATAACTAGTAATAATACGGATGGGATGAGCCTGAAAAATAGGGTTTAAGCTTACGGGCGGAATTGAAAAGTGTGAGGAGCAAACGCTCAAGTTTTGAATATAGAGCTTATGTAGGGGCTAGGGTTTTGCTGATAAAATATACAAGTTTTTTGATATTGGAATCATGTCGAATGAGCACGGAGCTGATAGTGGTTTCTATGACAGCAAGGTATAAAAAGAGTGTTTCTCCTTCGATAGGTGTGCTGATGATCGGTGGACGGCCAAGATAAGTTTTGAGTTCGAGGAAGTCTTGTTCGCACTCAGGGGTCCAAAATTATTTTTCTTTTTTTCTTTAAGGATGCTCTAATTGCGCAAGAAGGAAAAGAGCCAAGCACGTCGATCTGAGGATTTAGAAATTAAATGATTAAGGGTTGTTATTCTGCCCGCCACTTTTTGGGCGTCTTTCTTGGTTCGGGGCGAAGGTATGTCTATGAGGGCTCGAATATGGGTGGGGTCAATCTCTATCCCGCATTTACTGATAAGGATGACACGCCATATTATACGTGCGAAGTATTGAGAAGATTTCTGAGAGGTCTTGGATATGGGTGTTTTTCTGAAGGCCCTTATATAACATGTCATCGATATAGACTTCGACGGACTTTCCAGGTAAAGGTTTGAACATGGTTGTGACAAGGCGTTGGTAGGTGGCACCGGCATTTTTAAGGCCGAAGGGCATAACATTGAAATAGTAAAGACCTTGTTCAGTTATAAATGAAGTTTTAAGTTGATCTTCGGGGAGGAGGGGTACCTGATTGTAACCCGAAGCTACGTCCATCATGGATAGGCGTTCGTGTCTAGCAGTGGTATCGAGGAGTGCCGAGATAGTTGGGAGGGGGAAACTATCCTTCGGTGTGTGCTTGTTGAGGTCTGTGAAGTCGATACAAATTCGAATCTTGCCATTCTTCTTAGGAACTACTACAATGTTAGATATCCAGCCTGCGTACTTCACTTCTCTGATAAAGCCTGCGGCTATGAGCTTGTCTACTTCAAGGTTCACGGCTTCTCGAAGTCATGGTGCCAGGGTACGCTTCTTTTGTTTTACTACTGAGGAATAGGGGATGAGATCGAGGCGATGGCAGGCCAGGTTGGGGTCGACACCAGGCATCTCTTAAAATGTCCAGGCAAAGATGTCATTATTTGCTCGAAGGAACTCGGAAAGTTCGATGCGCTTTGACTCATTGAGGATGGTTATGATAAATGTACCCCGACCAGGACCGTCGTGTTCGATATAAACAATGGGTTCGATGGATGAGATGGTATCTGTCAAAGTCGAAGGGATAAAAAGATACTGTAATTGCTATGGGTGGCTGACAAGTTTTCGGGTTTGGTCGATCTCTGGATGCTCGCATGAGCGGGCAAGGCATTAAGAGCCTTTTAAATTCCAAGTACCCTCGTGATTGCTAAATCGAAGGGTCTGATGGTAGGTCGAAGGTATAGCTCACATGGAATGAAGCCAATCTCGTCCGAGTATACCGATGTATTCAGACTTCTTGTCAATGACGATGAAGTTGGTTTGAAGGGTAATGGGGCCTGTAGTGACGGATAGGCTGATACGGCCAACGACTTCTGTTGATCCATTAAAACCTTTTAGTTCAATGTTGGCAGCGGTTATGAGGCCTATTTTCTTCATGGTTTGGATTGTTTGGAGAAAGAGGACATCAGCTGCGCTCCCAGTATCTACGAGCATTGTATGGAGGACGAGGTTCTCAATCTTAATCATGATGACTAATAGATCGAAATGGGGGAAACGAACGTGTGAAGTGTCACAGTTGATGAAAGAAATACCTTCGAGTCGAGGATGACAGCCTGATTCTGGCAGAAGTGTAGAAAATTTCTCCTGATAGGTGAGCTTGTAACATTCTTTGATGCGCTTTCGTTTACTCTTGGAATGTCCACTGTCTATGTTGCTGACTTCGATAAACTTAACTCTATAGATGTGTACCTCGGCTGGGTCAGTAGTAGGGGTGGATAGAGATTTGAGGTGAGACCCATCGAGGTAGCTTGGAAGATCAGCAATATACTGGTGCAAACGTCCTGCTCTGAAGATAAGTTTGAGAGAGCGCTGAAGGACGAAGCATTTATTGGTATGGTGACAGTTGCACTAATGGTTGGCATAGTAAGATTCGCCTTGTTTGACTTCGATGGGGAAAGGGATACGCCAAATGGGGTCTGCCTGTATGTGTGGTAGAAGGGTGCTGAGGGGGGCAGTGAATGTAGGTAAAATAGGCCTTGGTCACTTCTTGCGAGCTTCGGTGTTGTTATCAATGTTGGGGCGTTTGTGGCTCTCAGCCTCCTGTGAGACAGGAGCGATCAGGGGTGTGGGAGCAGAGTAGGGGTGCTACCGAGGATTATTAAAGTTTTCTGTTTGCGAAGGTTGGCTCTGTTTGCTGGACTCTTGAAGGGGATCGAGATCGATATAGCCATTGACCTTCGAAAGCATCTCTTCGAGTGTTATTGGTTTATGGAGGACTAGGTGCTCTTTTACTCAGCTGTGGTCAGGCAGGGCATTCGAATATGCCAAAATAGAATTCGAGCAGTCGAGATTTTCTATTTTTTGGAATTCGTCGAGGAATCACCTGGTGAAGGTTTCGAGGGTCTCATTGCTGGATTTTCTAAAATTGAATAGAACGTCGACTCTGACCTCTCTGTCTTTGTTGAAGGCAAACTGGGCAATGAAAAGTTGTGATAGTTGCCCGAAGCTTCGTATCGAGCCATTGGGCAGGTTGTGGTACCATCGAAGGGGGATGTTAGGAAGGCTCGTTGGGAAAAGATGACATAATAGGTTGTCAGCCGTAGAGTAGAGGCTCAGGGAATTTTGGAATTCAAAATGTGGGATTTGGGGTCTGTATTACGATATTTGCTGAGTTTGGGAGTACGAAAGTTGGAGGGTATTTCGATAGCCAAAAGTTTAGAGCATATCGGGCTATTGAGGCGGCTCTAGGAGTTTGTTGCTAGGCTCGTGCTAACGCGAATGACGGGTTATATTTTGTGGTCGAAGTTCTGCTGTGTAACATATGCAGGATGTGGGGGAGATTGATGAATTCAAAGGTTGTGAGGCTGAGTGTGTGGTATAAAATAAGCAGTGCCTTTGCAGAGCCGCTCCCGAGCAGAACGGCGTCTGGGGTGTCTAGAGGATCGGAGGGTTGAGTCAGAAGAGTCTTATGTGGGGTGAATCCCGAGGTGAATGGAGCCGATTGGGGGAATAATACGGGGAAAACCTTCGGCACCGGTGTGAACGTGGGGTATTTCGAGGTTTGATGAAGGTCCTAGGCAGGCGCGAGCAGAGACGCGCGATGGCCTGGTACCTGGGACGGGCGAGCAGGTTCCAAGGGCTGTAATCTCTGTAGCTCTCGGACGGTGTTGCGCAGTTCATCAATTGCTCTGCTCTGTCTATTTTCATCATCCAAGCGGCGAATCCGCTCAGTTTCTAGTGCCAAGCAGTGGCTTTCACGCTCTTGGTTTAGTTGGTTCTGGTGGCGTTCCTCTGCCTGAGCAACTTGTTGGGTTAAAAAGGCTATTTGGGAAGCTACTCCGTCAATGGAGTTTCCTGCCTGGGTTGAGTTAGAACGGCGTGTGGGTTCCATTGAAAATAATCAGTTGAGGTGGAAAACAAAAAGAGGGGGAATAAAGGAAGGGAGATTGGTGGTGTGATTAGCACATACATCGCCAATTGTAGGGACCTAACTTCGTTCGGAGGGGAAGTTGGTTCTTACAACGTAGAATCAATCTTCAATCAAAGGGGTACAAGTAATTGGTCTAAAGTAAAGATTATCTACAGACAAATACTTACGTAGAGGCCCGAATGTGACTCTTTACAACCTCTGATGAGGATTTTTAAGATAGATTATATTAATGAAGAGTAATTGGAGGGTTCGAATACAGTGAATATTGGGTGGTCGAAGGTAAAATGCAAAGGGCCGGAGATGATTCTTCCAACCCCCTCTTAGTTTCCCCTCTTCTCTATTTATAGAGATATAGGGAGCTGAGTCACCAAGTGTGGGTCCGGATTACATGATTATTGTCAGGAAATCCCAGCGAGTTATGGGCGCCGGTCATGTCGGTACTGTCACTGTAACATTTATTGGTGATATCTCTGAACGACGCGGTGGTTGGACCTGTCACTGTAGCTGCACGGGCCAATCAATGTGCCGTCTTATCTGATAAGGTGGTGGCCTATCTTATCTTGCTTCAATCGTGTGTTAGTAAGGTTGAAGGATTTATGCTGTAGTATGTTAATCCGTCCCCGAAGCTTTATTTGATGTCGAAGCTTCGTCTTTGGAGGATCTCTAGGGAGTCTATTTTTAGAGATCGAGTGGGTTTCGATACATTCGAGTAGGCTGTGAAGTGGGCTTCGACTATTTTTCAAAGGCTACGAGTAGGCTACTATAGTCGTGGTTTTTCTCAGCCTTTACTGAGTTTTCCACGTAAAATCTTGTTTTATCTAGCTTATTACCTTCTCTTTACGAATAAGTATTGGCAAAGATTTGCATTCCGAAAAATACGCCACTACACATTCTCATTCAACTGGGCAGGGCAGCACTGCAATTCGTTCATCACTCCTTTTTAAAAGAAATTCAGGGGGTTTTAAGGTCATACACGACTTGATTTAAGTAACATAGAAACTCGTCATTCGGGCCCACTAGCCCGAGATCATTAAAGTATGATAGAGTCACATCCTCACTAATCCCTCTCTCCCTTTTCCACTTCTCCAAATAAGGGACTTGGTAGTATGCCGCCTCCTCCCTTTTTCCTGGGACATAGGCCCTGAACTAGCGACCTTGGTTCCCCAAATAGCTTCCCCACTCTTACTGTAATTTCTTTTTGTATTTTAAAAATTATTTTCCTTCATCTACTCCTTCTGGGTAAATAATAAATACTTTATCTTTTCTTTCCTATCCTCTATTTCAATCCCTTTCTCTATTTTGCTGGGTTCCCCAACTTCTACAGTCATCTTTATACTATTTGCAGCTTCTTCTATGGTACTACACTCGTCCTCCCTCCCCGACGACGATGTTTCCTTTGAACTTGAAGATACTACAAATCTACTTGAGGGAATTATAGGTTTGGAACGTATAATTAACCTACAGATACACAAAATATTTTATCATTATCTCTACTGTACATATTACACCATACACAGTAAAATCAGCCCCACAAATATTTCTACCCAGTTAACACGCTTACTTTATAAATTCTCAAAACAAAAGGAAATTATTTTAAGTTTTCCTCTTCTTCTCCAAGCAAACATTTGTTTTGCTCTCTCTACAGTCTGTTCATATAACCAACGCTTCTACATTACCAGAGATCTCGCGTCAATGACTTAACAGTATTACAATCCATACATTATCAAACTTCTAAAAGGATCAACAGATAATATCATACAAATTACTAGCAAAAACACAAATCAAAACAAATAGAGCCGCATATAACCAACCTGTACTTGAAGAACAACAATCATCTGCTTTACCCGAGCGCCTTTCTCCAAATGACCGTTTCTGTCGTCTTTCAAACAGTTTTATCTCACACGATGAACCTTTCCCTCTCAGCTCAAACTCGGAACTCAAACGCTTTCTCTCTTTGGTGATAGAACTGGCACACCTTTTTTCTCTCTCTACAATTATTGATAATTTATGAGGGAGAGAGAGACGTGCTTTTATATTCTCCCTCGGTTTTTAAAACGATGGCTCCTTCATACAGGTGTCAATCACCCCTACTGTCTCTATAGGCACGTCTATTCGGTTAACAGAATCATCATGACCTCTGTGATAACATTTATGGTTATCACGTCTGTCTCTATTATCTGCCATTACAACTTCTGCCCCTCTTCCAAACGCAATACAAACAACCAATCACCTTACTTTTATACTATACCAAGATCGTATGACATTTCTAAAATAGTTTAACATTCAAAATTCGGAGATATCTATACATACATGTTTCCCACCACCCAAAGCTAATCTCGCCCATCTTCAAAACTAACCTCAAAACAAATTGCTCCTAAATTAAACTAGATGGTAAGAATTCCTTTCTACTATCACAGGAATCTATATTATCCTTCTCTCAACACCAAGTTTTTTCTAAACATTGCTAACAGTCGTCCACAGAACACCAAACCACCTTCTTCACCACACACCCTTTACCCGTTTAAGTGATAAATGTAAGCATCCTCTTTATCATATCAAATGAAATCTCTCATCAACAAATCTAAAACCTTGAGGAAACTAATAGTAATTTGAAATGAAGCCATGAATTGCATTACAATAGCGAGGTAAATACCCATGCTTTCAGCACTAACACAAACTAATTCTTTTATCTAATCAACATAACAACCATTCCTAGTTATTCACCAAGAATTGAGATAAAATCTCACACTATCATTCGACTTCCATGTTCATATACAAACAAGTTAAAAAATACAAACTCACCACTACACACTTCACACCAATGTACGGCCCCAAAGCCTCAAATTGTTCCGCAGTCTGTATGGCAAATTCCCTGTATACAACACAACAAAATTTAACTACTAAACATTAAAAGGAATAGATTTTTATCAAACCAAGTAAAGGGGTTACTGAATTAACCTTGTAGGAGAGATAACACAAGCAAAAAATGGCTTGGGAGATTCTGCAAGGCCATTGAGAATTGGGAGAACAAAAGCTCCAATTTTACCAGAACCTGTTTGTGCTAACCCAATTAAGTCTTTCCCTAAAACCCATTACACAAAAACCCATTCAAACACACATAACAATATCAAATTTAAGATTACAATATTGGGTTTTTACAGAGAGATAGATAGAGAGAGGGAAAGACCTTTGAGGGCAGGAGGGATGGCTTGAGCTTGGATTTTGGGAGGGGTTTTCTAATCCAAGTTGTGACATGCTTCTACAAGTTGGTCAGATAATCCCAAACTCTTAAAGGTTTTGATTTCTTCATTGTTTTTTGCCATTTTGCTGAACCTAACAAACAAATGCTCTGAAATTACTTGGTTTGGAGGTGAAGTAGGTGATCGAGGGGGAGTTGCGTTTGGTGGTGATCTAAAGTAGGTAATCGAGGAGGAGCTGTGTTTGGAGGTGATCTGAAGTAGGTTGGGGTTTCACAGTTCGGGGAGGAGTTGGAGCAGATGTGAAATTTGTTTTGTTATTTTGATTTTTTTAGGGGGGAGGATTTTGAGACACTCAAGTCTCAAACACTAAGGACTCACTCAACCACAACCACTCATCTAACCACTCATCTCTATTAGATGAGTGGCTCTTAAAATTAGGCTTTTCCTATATTAGGAAATGAGGTAGAAAAGCTTGGTCAACCTGCCCCACACTCTCTCTCTCTCATCCCTCTAGCTGGTAGCAGACATCATCAGCATAAATTTCCCTCTCACAAATTTCAAATTCAAAATCACTCATATATCTCTCTCTCTCTCATATCACACTCTCTCACCGTTCATGTCTCACTCTCTCTCTCTTTCTACAATCAAATCTCCACACGACTTCATCATCTCCAACCATTTGATTTGAGAATCAACACCTGCGTTTAATTTTTTTTACAATTTCTGGTCTTGATATGTTTTTGGGTGTTGATTCTCTCTCAAACAATTGCTTAAAGGTTCCATTCAAGATCTGCCTTTGGGTGCTGATTCTCAGATCTATTTTTGGGTGTTGATTCTGACAATTTTCAGCTATTTGTTTCCATAAATATTGTTCTACCATGTACTAAATCATGCATTCCTCTAAAAGTAAGAGGTTAGGAGAGAAGCGAGAAGATCCCAACCATTCGAACCCACCAAGGGTCTCTGCCAAGGGAGAAAGCCATATACTACAATGGATGATACAGTCAATCCACTTGAACAAGATAATCATGAAGAACAAAATGTAGACCTTGCACATGTGTGATACAAGATAATCATAAATATTGTTCTATACTTCAGTCTGTATCCATTTAATGCCCATGTTGTAATTACCCCTATGCATGGATTGCAAAATTTGTCGATTATAGATGGTGCATGGACAATACAAGCTAGCCCTATGTCCATATATTGTCGATTTTGACAATATATGTCAATCCACTTGTAAGGCAATTCACTTGTAAGGCAATTTACCCATCCATATATTGTCGATTTTTACAATACTTATGATCAATAATATACCCATCCATATATTGTCGATTTCGACAATACTTGTGATTTTGCATCACTTTGGTCAAAATGAGCATCTAATATTGTCGAAATCGACAATATATAGATGGGTAAATTGTCGAAATCGACAATATATGAATGGATAAAATTTTTATCATAAGTATTGCCGAAATCGACAATATATGGATGAGTATATTTTTCTGAATAAAAACCCAAAAACGACTAAGTGTAAACTAGAAATCCTCATGAGCCCATGGCCCCAAGGCCGAATCATAGACTTATAAATAGTCTAGGTGGGTCTTATACACAAGCCCATGGGCGTCCTCATATTGCAAGCCTTCACACACTCGCCTCACACACGCGTGAGGGCACCACCTACTTACACATGCTGCATATGATAGTAGTGTGCAACCCATTATAAAGTGAAAATCATCTTTTCACTTATCCAATGTGGGACTAAAAGTAAACACACCAAAATGACATTCAAACCATAGGAAAACACATGGGTTTTTCCAACATATTGGATTCTCATTATCAATGAAATTGTCGAATCCGACAATAACAAAAATAATATTGATAGCTAGCATCCAATATTATTTTCGATTTCGACAATATTGGATGCTCATTTTATTTTTTCTCGAGGCAACCCGAACAATAATTGTCATATTTAATGGGGTTTTGAACAATTTACCCATGTATATATTGTCGATTTCGACAATATTGGATGCTCATTCTATATTTTGTCGAGGCAACCCGAACAATAATTGTCATGTTTAATGAGATTTTGAACAATTTACCCATCTATATATTGTCGATTTCGACAATATTAGATGCTCATTTTATTTTTTGTCGAGGCAACCTGAATAATAATTGTCATGTTTAATGGGGTTTGAAATCATCAATATTAGGAAACTCCCATGTCTATCTTTCATGTTTTGGAGTTGTTTATATGATTTTATCGTGCATTCTTATATACTTGTTTGCTGTTAATGACTTGTTGCCAGATAAACAAAGAACCTCATGTTATCGAACCTGATAATAATTGTCAAACCCGACATTGTTATTTTGCTGTTACCCTTCTTCTCCGGGTAAGTCCTACATCTTCTCCGGAGACTCACATTACAACTTGCCATTGGCAGCGACCAAACAATGGTAAAACACAACCAAAAACCCACAAATCAAAGTAAGAGAGAGAGAGAGAGATAGAGTTGCTGTAATTAAGAGGGAAGAGTTGGTAATGACGAAATCACTCACACTGTGATAACAATTCTCCGATGATGAGGATTTCTCCTGTAATCGGTGGTTGAGGAATCACCAAAGAGAGAAAAAAAAAGAGATAGAAAGAGAGAAATATGTGGCATATTAGAGAGAGATAGAGAGTGTGATATGAGAAAGGGAGAGAGTGAGTGATATGAGAGAGTTTGATACGAGTGTGAGAGAGTGAAATGAGAGAGTGTGTGTGTGTGTGTGTGTGTGATATGAGAGTGAGAAAGATATGATGGGTCGTTCAAATTTTGAATTTGAGAGAGAGAGAGAGGGAAAAGTCTGTTGCCAGCTAGAGGAAGAGTGAGGCTGATTGGACCCATGGTTTTCCACCTCATTTCCCTATATATAAAAGACCAATTTTGGGAGCCACTCATCTAATAGAGATGAGTGGTTGTGGTTGAGTGAGTCCTTAGTGTTTGAGAACTGAGTGTCTCTAAATCCTTCCCCTCTTTTTAGGGCAGTAAAGACTCAGGCTCCGATCTCTCACTCAGATAACATATTGGATATGAGTGGAGATAGCAGTTTTAAGTGAAAAAAGCTAAGTCTGACTTGAGTTAGCACTAAAAAGAGCACCCCAAATTACTGAACAGACTAAGACTAAGACCACTGAGTCTAACTTGGTGAAAAAACAAATGCCACCAGAGTATGAATTTACTTTAGGCTGGACCAACTAACAATACTTTTCGCCCAACATTATGAGTTAGATTTTGGATAACCTACATTGGAAATTCCTAAATTTCTTCCATCTCAGTCCCTTCTCATTATATTTCAATGCACTTTCTCTCAGTCTCTTCTCTCCTAAATGTCATTTAAGACCCCCGTTGACCAACCTATAATCCAATAATGCTACCATAAACACAGCCTATAAACGGAAAAAATAAAGTTTGCTTTACCTTAATCATGACCATGCCTCCACGGAAAAACTAACTTCGCAATTTTATCTGGATTAAGCGATATCACCATCTGCATTACCTTTATCAAAACCGTGTCTCCATGGAAAGGCAGTAACTTCGCATTTTTTGTCCGGGTCGGCAACATCACCAAATTATCATCGCTGAGTGCCAGTTCGCGACGTTGTGAATCAACCAATTACATTCTTACGTTCTAATATTATAGTGCTGAAATCTTTCTTGTTCCCTTTCTATAAAAATCAGAGTATCACAATCAACCTTCCACCTAAAAAAAGAAAGAGGAGAGATCAAATACTAGATAGGGAGAAGAGGTCTTCTTACGAGTTTGAAGATTTTAGCTTGGCTTGGAGTCATGTTTAATTCTAAGATGACTGTGATGTACTGCTCAATAGATATGAGTACGAGTTTCTGTTTGAGTATGAGACCAATTCATCTCATACGGTGAAGCACACCGAGTGTTCCAATTTCTATTAGGTTTTGTCAATTGTTTCTTACAATTGCTATTTGTTAGTTTGAAATTTTTGTTTACATTTCTTTGTAGGGTGGATGAGTATGGCGAGAATAGTAACAAGGCCTTCAATGCAATGCATAATCTGGGAAAAGCTTACATTGGTGTAGCATGATCATTTATGGGTTCATATTCTGATTCCTCAAAACTTAAAAATGGAAAGAAAAAAAAAATTATGGAAAAATAAAATGGGTTACACTTACTTTCAAACTTTTCTCTAACAGCAATTTATATTTATGTAGTGTAGGTTGCACTACTTAAGACCGCAAAGGTGTTTTGTTTAATGCTTCCCTGGCTCTTAATAGAGCACAAATTATGGCGGAGGACATGCTCATTTTTCAAAGCGAGATATACAACTCAGATTTGAGTTTACTTGTGACTTTTGCTGAGCTCCACTCTGAACAAGGTAATTAGACTAGCTGCTCAAAACTACTACAAAACTTGCAACAATTACTTTCAATATTGAGTTAGAACTTGTCATACTAGTATATTAATTTTATTACTTGTGGACTTGGCCCATAGGAGATTTGGATTTGTTATGTTTAGGTTATGAGGAGAACATTCACCCTCTTCTGCTATCGACCTTCAGGTTCTTGAACGAGGAAATGTTTCATAGACTATCTGATTCTTATCCTATTTATATTCAGTACTTTGTTACTGTTATTAAATTAGATAGATTATTACATGCAATTTCTTTAATAGGTATCAGGAATCTCTAACCTATGGGAGAGACATAAAGACCCCAATTGGATTTTCTTGATGAATATATGCATCAATGACTTTAAGATTTTGAAAGAGCGGGTTCGAGTTGGGCCTTTTACTGCTGAAAGCAGGGAGGATTTCATTGAGAGGGAAGGGATAAATGGGTTATGGAGGATGAGCAATGAATCTTCTGTATATGATACGCTAGCACTTTGCATAAGCCGTTTGGAACAAAAGGTAAGTGCTTCTTACTTATGCTGGCTTATTTTTTTATCCCTTTGCTATTGTTTTTTAAGGAATAAGGAAATATTGGCATACAAATATTGTTTTTTAAGTTATCACGTAAAGCAACCAAAAATTGCACCAACCGTTGTTGTTCTCTATACGTGATCCAATCCGAACATGCGATAAGCCCAAATGGCTCAGCCAAAGTGAGATGATCCCACTGAATAGTTATTACACCGTAAAACTCCTGAATGTTATGATCACCCTGTTGAACACCACGAACATCAACCTATTATTGATATTGTCTAGCAAAATTGGATTTAGTATATAACTTCTCCAAGTTGTCTCATATCTCCTTAGATGTTTTGAATTTGGCCAACTAAACACCAATAGAGAGTTCAACTGAATTACCGATCTCTCTAATTCAGTTCATTAGCCACTTCTTTAAATTAGCTGCATACGACAATTTTGTAGAGTCTATGGGCTTCGTAGCAGTCCCATCAAGATACTCCCGTAATCCTTTTTCTGTCACAATATGGGTCATAACATCAGCCCAATATGTATAATTCGATCCCGTTAATATCACATTTATGACTTACAACAAATCAGATCTTTCAGTCATTCTCTCAAACAAGAAAAAAAAAACATAACTGATTACAAAATCTGTAATGCACCACCAAACTTTTTGTAAAGGCATCTCATAAATTGGTAATAACACTGTGGATTTAGTAACAACATCCTGGATTTAGAAACTGCACCCCAGATTCTGAATATAACACCCTGGATTCAGTTTATAATTCAGATTCTGAAAAAACCCTAAATCATCTAGCAATCGCAAACAAAGCAATCGATTCCCAGCTGTCAAATCAGAAATCCAGTTGATTATAATACCATGATAACTTTACTAGGGGTTTTCTATGAAAATATGGAAAGAAACCAAAGTCTTTATTATTGGAATTGATAATCTCCTACTATTCAATCTATTGCCTATATATAGCCAAACATAAATGCCTAAATTAGGAACTTACTAAATGTGACAACTGGAAACTTATTAAATTAAACATTACTCTACTAATTGTAAGCAAGACTAGTCTAATTCGAGCAACACTTACGCCGAAACCCACATCCCCTAAAACCACTTTGATTATGTTGAGAATATGTTAATAGCTTGGATAGGAGGAATAATGTCACTCCGTCAATTTTCGTGAATGGTAATATTTCTTAGGTTGCCAAACAGTGAGATGATCGTATGCATATTTCACGTCAACCCCAATTGATGAGTGCGCTCACGCAACGTGGACATTAAGGTTGTTGCGGTGAATGCTAGAGTAGGTGCCCTCTACTGTGAAAGTGGGAAGATGTATCCCCCACCAGACAAGGGCGATTTTTGCAGGGGCAATTTCTGTACTGTAGCAATCTCTTTCCCACACTTAGGGGCATTTCTGTCTCTTTGGTTTCAGATCTTGTATTCTCTTTTCTCGAGGATTTTTGAAGGTTCGATGGTTGGTGTTAGGTTATAACATATGCTACTGTAGTAGTACGGTTGTCAAGAAAATTACTTGAATCTAGCCCCCTTCTGGGCTGCTGGTTCTCTTCGTTTTGATCACTACCGAGTAAATTGGATTCCAAATCTCCATTTGGGGACGAGTAGAGCTATTGGAGACATGGTTGGCCGAGGAGGCATCTCCACGCCACCAGTGGAGAAGAATGGTGTTGACCGTGAAGCTGATTTTGCGGATATGGGTTTGATTTCGAGTGATTGCAAGGAGCAAGAAGAGTATTCTCTTATGGAGCTCTTCCACTTAACATTGGGAATACCTGTACCGATCAAGCACAATGCCGAAGTTTCAATTGAAGAGAGAAGGTGTGCAAAAATGATTCTGGAAGCTAGGTTGGATAAACTTGACCCGGGAATTTCGAGTACAAATTTTGAAGGGAAAAGGCAAGGAGAAGATTCTTCCACAAAAGAAGACTCATCACTCAACCTTTAATGATCAAAGAGAAGCTAGCAGATTTAAGATGATCACAACCAAATTGAGCACTCGGGATATCAGGCTTCTCTCTGTTGGTATACCAGTTAATAAGGGAGATCCTGATGTTACTGATACTGAACAAAGCTATTATCAACAACTGCTGCTGATTAAAGAAGCTGAAGAGGATCTTATTAGGAGAGCAAGGAGGGACCAAATAACAGCAGAGGAAAAGATGAATGAAAAGCTAAAGGAAGCAAGTGAGCTAAAGACCATAACTGAGGAGGAATTTACACACTCCAGAGTTGCAATGGGAGAACAAAACCTGGGAGATGCTGCCAACACAGGTACACAAGCTTTTTGTGATAATTTTAATGATAGCTTTTCTGACTGTGACTCTGTTGAACCACAAGAGGATAGCCCTGTTAACATACCTACTTTCACATGTCTCAAACTTTGTTGTGGAGGAAAAAACACTAGCCCAATCTGTGTTGTGACTAGTAAATTAGTGAAGGAACATTCCCTATGTCAATGTGATTGCAAAATTACAGATAAGACCTCTGAATTGTCAGGGAAAGGTCTACAAGGTGACCCCAACCACCAGCCTACCTTTGCTGAAATGATTGGAGCACCATCCAAGGTTAGGAGTACTACAAAGTTGGTTTATACCCCACCTGCTGTTATTGATGGCAAAAGAATAGTACTAATCAACTCTTGTGACTTTGATGAGGAAACCAAAGAATGCCAGGAAATGTTAGTGGGGAACTTTATTAGGAAGAGACTCCCTTATTTGTTTGTCAAAAATACCCTTTTGAGACTTTGGGAGCTGAAAGGAGATGTGGAAATGACCACAAAGGGTAGACATCTGTTCTTCTTTAAGTTTTCGTGTGATGAAGACAAGCACAAAGTTCTGGATATGGGACATCAGCACATCGCCAGTCGAGTGTTTTTCATCAAAAACTGGAGACCTTTTATTGAATTTGAACCTATTGAGATGAAATCCATACCGACTTGGGTTATGCTCCAAGATCTTCCTGACCAGTTTTGGAATCCAGACGGTATTGGAAGGGTTGCGAGTGCCTTGGGACTGCCATTGTTTCTTGATAAAGCAACAGAGCAAAGGAGACGGGGAAGGAGCTTTGCTAGAGTTTGCATTGAGATGGAGGTTGATAGTAAGTTCCCTAATAGTATCACAGTTGAGATGGATGGGGTCTATAACATTGAGATTCAAGTGGCCTACAATTGGATTCCTCCTTCATGTGAGGGCTGTAAAATCTTTGGGCACAACTCTCAGAACTGCCCTATTAGGAAAGTAGAAGAGTTTGAGAAAGCAGCCCCAGTTAAAACCCAGCAGAAGAAGCCTGATGCTGCGGGAGAAGTGGATGTCCAGAATAAGAAACAAACTGTTGACAAGGATGGGTGGTCCATCCCGAGGAATGTTGGTTTATTATCTAAGGCTACTCATAATGATTCAAGTCTCATTGCTTCCACCTCAGCTACAACTAGCCAGGAGGAAACAAAGGAAAGTACTGAAGCAAATAATTTGAAGTCTAAAGAAGCTCAAGAGAGTGGAAAACAGGGTGAGCAGCACAAACTGTCAAAGAGTGCTCTTAAAAGGGAAAAAAAGAAAAATGCTAAGCAAGCCAAAGCAGTTAAGAACCTCGCTAAAGAAGCTATTCCCTCAAAGGCTAAGTATAAGGAGGATGAAAGTTCTGCAAAAACAGTTAGTGGGGCTTTGAAGGCCAAGGGTACTGCCTATAATAACCATAATCATGGTTTGTGAGCACTTGAGAGGTGAGGTTGTGTGTGAGGCAACAAAAATTCCTCCAAAAAAGGAGCCATTGTTCCATGAGAATGAGGGAGGTCTTTCAAACATCTTTTTATTCAAGACAGGTTCTGATAAGTTATGTTGCCTCAACATAAATTTGCTTTTTGTTTTTGTTAATTGGGAAGCCCATGTTCCTGGTTACCTTTTGAGAATTAGATTGCTTATTAATACTTATAATAAAGTGGGATCTAGATGGGCCTGGCTCCTTATCCATACTCTATTATTTGTCATTTCTAACTATAGAATCCTCAACTCTTATAGTTGGCACTACTGGGGGAGTTTGATCTATAGTATGCTTTTGAGCTTTGATATGGATCTTGGGCTTAGCTGGGATAGGCTCCTTACCCTTGTTCCGGTTTTGAAAACCAAATTTTATACTATTAACAAGCCTATCCATAGCTTTCACTCTGAAGCCACCCATTTCTTTTGGAATCTCCTAGGTATCAAACAGAATATAACCTTCTTTAGGGGTGTGCATAGCTGGGCTAGGCTCCTTACGCCCCCTAAACAGTTTATTCACTTTTGTTGTGCTTATAAGACCCAAAAGGATGGTGATGTTGAGTATAAATCATCTCGTGAGTGGTTTTTTCTTACCTTGAGGAATGTGAACTTAAGAGAGTTCTGCTGGGCATCGCTCCTAACTCGCTTGAGGTTGGATTTTTTCAAGTTCTCCCTGTGCTCTTATTTTGCAGGGTTCCTTTTGGAGCTGAAGGCCCTTTTTATGAAGAGGGTTAATTTCCTCCAGAAACAGTTTTTCTGGAGAGTACATATGAGGGGTTTTGGGGCTTGTGAGGGAGTGAGATGCCGGTGCCCTTTCTATGTTGAGTGTTGGGGTGAATGGGGTGAGTGGAGTGTTTTCCACAGTTGCTTTTGGAGGATGAGCATTCTTGGCTCTCCCAAAATCCTGACCTCTGGTTGGGTTGTTAAACATGGTAGCCCTAATGACCACTGGAATTTGAGTGGGCTTAACCTTCATTCCAGGATTTTCATAATGAGCCTAATGTTTTCAACGCTCCCATAAGTCACGGATGGTCTGTAAAACATGGTAGTTGTACTGGCTGCTGGAATTTGAGTGGGCTTGGCCTTCATTCTAGGAGTTTCATTATGAGCTCATCTGTTCTCAACACTCCCATAGGTTTGTGTGTAGGCAATGTGGACTTGAGGTTCACCGTAATACAGTTTTTTGTCTTCTACCTTGCAGGTACAGACAAGGACAGGAGCAGAAGACTCTTGAGACTACTTCTCAAGAATGTCTATTTGAGGGGGATTGAAAGTGCAGTGTTTATAGGATGTTGGGGTTTTACTACCATAGTTTTGGTGCTATCCTATAGAATGGTTCTTACTAAATCTGAAGATAGCCCCAACATTGTTAAGGAAGGATCTCAACTCCTCACCATGGTTAGGGAGTGTTTGTCTAAAGTATGTTATAGTGCAGGTACTTCGGACAGTTACATCGATTGGTTCTCTACCACCTGGCAGGGAATCCATTGCTGTAAAATGAAGGAGGAGAGAGGCCAACTGCAGGCAGGCCCACTGACTTTACAAAAGGACCCCTTCCATTTGTTCTTTGAGAAAAGGGAAGTCTTTATGGTTCTTTTGACTGGGCAGACAGGTATTTCTGGTAACCTGCAACTTTATTGGGGTTATTTTTGCATGTACTCTCCTAAGTTCGACTTAGAGTCTAAGGTCCCCTCTAGCCATTCATGATTAATGCTTTATGCTGGAACCCTAGAGGTCTAAATGACTATGTGAAACAAAAAGAAGTCAGGGCGTGTATTAAAAAGTTCAATGCACCTATTGTTGGCCTTGTTGAAACAAAAGTTATGGAGCAAAACAAGGATTCCATTTTTAACAATATTCGGCCTGGTTGGGGGTTATATACCAACTATGAGCACTCCCAACTTGGTAGAATATGGTTAATGTGGAATCCTACTGTGGTGTCCCTTACAGTTATTGACAAACTTGATCAAGCTATTTTCGCTGAAGCTACTCTTCCTGGTGGCCAACAATTTTGTGTTACCATTGTGTATGGTAGTAACTGTTCCACTGAGAGATTACATCTATGGGATAGGATTTCTCATCATGCTAGGTTACAGAATAGACTTTGCATCCTTCTTGGCGATTTCAACTGTATTATTAACTCCCAAGAGAGAGTTGGGGGTGGTGAGTTCAGACCTTCACAGTTTGTTGATATGCTTAATTGCTTAAATACGACTGAGCTCTTTGATTGCAGGTTTAAGGGAGCCTACCTTACCTGGTCTAAATGTATACTGGGAGAGGATAGAGTGGCTACCAAAATTGATCGAGTCCTCATTAACTCTGCTTGGTTCAACCAAATGCCAGACACAGAAGCTGAATTCTTGAACCAAGGGATATCAGATCACTCCCCAATGGTTGCAGTTATTCAAAAAGATCCAGGTAATGAGCCTAAACCGTTTCGTTTTTTCAATCACTGGACTGACAATGAGGAGTTTATGCCCCTTATCAAACAGACTTGGGAAAATGCTTTGGTTGAAGGTTATCCTATGTATCAACTTGTGACTAAGCTTAAACTGGTTAAAAGTGCTCTAATTACATGGAACCATTGCAAGTTTAGCAAGTTAGAAGCGAGAGTTCAGGTTGCAAAACAACACCTTGATTGTGCTCAACATGCTCTACAAGGCAATCCTCTGGATAACCAGTTATCCCACGATGAGAGACAATCAAGGTCTAGTTATGTCCATCTAGCTAAAGCTGAAGAATCTATTGTTAGACAGAAATCTAGGGTTCAATGGCTAAACCTAGGTGATAATAACACTAGATTTTTTCATCAGGCTATTAAATGTAGAAGACCTAGAAATAAGATCAATCTCATTATTAAAGAAAATGGAGATAGGCTGGAAGAGCCTAAGGACATTGAAGAAGAGAGTGTTGAGTATTTCAAGAACATCCTTGGCGTCCAAGGATGCAATTCTAGTAATTTGGAATTTGTGAATGATTTGTTGTTTGAGCAAATTGATGACAATTTTAATGCTAGACTGATTGCTCCTGTGTCCTCTGATGAGATCACTGAAGCCCTTTCGCGCATTGGGGATGACAAGTCCCCTGACCCTGATGGGTTCACTTTCCATTTCTTTAAGAAATGTTGGAGCATTGTTGGGCATGACTACATTAAGGCTATTATTAACTTCTTCCGATCTGGCAAATTATTAGGTGAAATGAATGCGACTGCTATTACTTTGATCCCTAAAACTAACAATGCTTGTGCTTTTGGTGATTTCAGACCAATTTCTTGTTGTAATGTTGTGTATAAAACTATCACAAATATATTAACCTCCAGGTTGAAACTGGTTATTCACAACCTTGTTAACCAAAACCAGTCTGCTTTTTTACAAGGTAGACATATCCAGGATAATATAATGATTTCTCATGAGTTAGTTAGGAACTATCATAGGGACCATGGACCTAAGAGATGTACGATTAAGATTGATTTGAAAAAAGCTTATGACTTGATTAACTGGTCTGCTATTTTTGACCTACTGAAAAGGCATAACTTCTCTTGTGTATACATCAGGTGGATTCAGGAGTGCATTACCACTCCCAAGTATACTATCAACCTTAATGGCTCATTTAGAGGATACTTCAAAGGCCAACGAGGAATCAGACAAGGTGATCCCATTTCTCCTTATTTATTTGTTCTTGTTATGGAGCTTTTGATTAAAATCATTAATAAGAAAGTTAATGACGGTGATTACATTTTACATCCCAAGTGTTGTGACCCAGTTATTATACTCATCTTTACTTTGCTGATGATTTACTTGCGTTTATGGATGGGAGCATCTCCTCGGCCAAGGCCCTTGCAGATGCCCTTAGCCTAATTAAAAACTACATTGGTTTGGATGTTAATTTGCATAAAAGTCAGTTCTTTACCTCGGGTTTAAATGTTGCTGAGATATATAACCTTAAGAGTATCCTGGGGTTCAATGTTGGTTCTTTGCCTGTTAGATATCTAGGGCTGCCCCTTATTTCTACTAGACTTAACCACAATGACTGCTTGCCTCTTATGAATTCAATCCAGCAAAAAGTTAAATCTTGGAAGGGGAGATTCCTCTCTTATGCAGGTAGACTCCTACTCATTAAGGTTGTTATGAGCTCTATGAGTGTTTACTGGTGTGCTTGTTTTATCCTGCCCCAAAGAACGATTTATGAAATCAACAAAATTTTTAGGAACTTTCTTTGGGGGGGTGTGGACCTACATCAGAGATCGCCTAATGCTAACTGGTTTGACACTTGTCATCCTTGTAATGAGGGAGGGTTGAACATCAGGAATATTGAGACCACTAATAGAGCTGCTATTATGAGGCAGATTTGGGCTCTTATAGCCCGTAAGGACAACATCTGGGTGCACTGGATTACTAAGAACTACTTGAGAGGTAGGAGCTTATGGAGCATCAACCCCCCTGCTGATTGTAGCTGGTGTTGGAGAAAGTTGCTCCAAGAATTGGGGACTGCTAGTACTATGGCCTTTTACACCATTGGTGATGGGAGGGAGACTAGATTATGGTACGACCATTGGCATCCAAAGGGCCCCCTTCTCCCCTTTTTCCAGTCTCACTTCACCTATGACTCAGACCTTAATCGTAATGCTTTTGTTAGCAATATTATTCAGAATGGTGAGTGGAATATTCCAACTGGCCTATCAACTCTTGTTGATGACTTCTCTTGTCTGTTGGGGAATGTAGAGATACATAATGGAAGTACTGACGAAGTTGTTTGGATTGCTAGCAATAAGGGTGAGTACTCTCTTAAGGAGACGCACAACTTCCTTAGACATAAAAACCCAAGATTAAATTGGGCGAACCTGGTTTGGTTTCCCCAGGCTATTAATAGACATAGTTTTATTACATGGCTTACTTTAAGAAAGGCTCTTAAAACTCAAGATAAGCTCCTCTCGTGGGAGTCTATATCAATAGTATTAACTGTCTTCTTTGTAGTGCTACGTGTGAATCTGAGGAGCATCTTTTCTTTTACTGTCCTTTTTCAAAACGCATTTGGGATGGGATTTTGAATGTCTTGGGGGTTGTGCATAGTTCTACAGACTGGAATGATGAAATTATTTGGTGTGTTACTCATTTTGCTGGTAGTGATCCTGTTACGCTTGCAAAAAAACTTGCTTTTAATGCATTTTATTACCATGTCTGGGGGAACGAAACAATATAATTTTTAGAAGCAAACAGAAGCATGCTAATCAAATCCTGCAGGACATTATCACTGAGATTAAATGCAAATTGACTTCTAACAACATGCTTGTGGAGGATAATGACAGAAACAGGAAATTCATGGATAAGCTGAATATTTCAGTTTCCTACATCCATAAAACTGTGATTAAATGCGCTTGGCTAAAGCCTGAAGTTGGAGAGCACATGATCAACACTGATGGATCTCTGACAGGTATTGTTGGTGGGTGTGGTACTATTATAAGAACTCATATGGGCTCTGCTGTGTTTGCTGCTACAGGTAGCTCAAGAAGTATCTCAGTTCCATTTCATGAGCTCCAAGGTATCAGAATGGGGCTGCAATTAGCTATTCAACAAAGAAGTCAAAAGAGCTTGTCTTGGATCTGATTCTCTTCTTGCAATTATGTACATTAATAAAGTAGTTGATCCTCCTTGGGAAGCAAAATGGATTCTGAAAGACATTTGGAGACTTATTGGCACACTGTTTGAACAGTTTAGAATCATCCATATTTTTAGAGAAACAAACAAAGCTGCAGACCTTCTAGCTGGTATTTACCCTGGTGTACCTTGGTTGAAGATTGCTGTTGAAGACTTTTGTGAAGCTCTGAAGAAGTTTATTGCTCTTGATGCTTTGGGGTTTGTGTATGATAGGGTTTAAGCTGTCTGTCTTTCTCTTCAGTAGGTGATGCTGGTTGCTGTTGAAGACTGTTTGCTTAAAGATCATCCTTTCTCTGGTCCTTGTTGTTAGTTGTGGGCTGCTTGAAGACTTTGGTTTTCTGTCCAAGGTTTTGATCGCTCTGAACTGGTTTTGACAGAACTGCATCTGAAATTTCACTTTGTGCTGGTCCCACTTTTTCTGGGTTTTGCTGCTGCTGCTTGTGCTTCCTTTTTTTTTTTTTTAGGCAAGGCCACTATGTGGCTGAATCTTTTGGATTGGTGAATGCTTGCTGTTTGAAGACTTCCTTTCTCATCCATTTTTTCATCCTTTTCATCCATTGTCATCTTGCTGTTTGCTGCTGCTGTTTTGAAGACTTTGGTTTCTGTACATGGGTATTAGAACTTTGTTCAGTTTGGTGGCGTTTTTATTGCTACTTGCTGGTTCCACCTTTGTTGGGTTTTGCTGCTGCTGGTTGGGCAGGCCCCTCTTTGTGGCAGATCTTTTATGGTGCAACTCTGATGAGTCGGTCTGGGTTGTTTGTTTGGGGAGTAGCTATGTGCTGGTCACTCCTGGTTTCTGTGTGTTGATGCTTCTTCTATTGATGTTTTTGAAGCTTGATAATATTTGTCGTGCTGCATGTTGTATATAGGCAGGTCCCACCTTGCCGCCTTGCTGCTTAAAGTTGTGTTTTTCTAGGGTTTTTGTTTCTTATTGCTTCTGCCCTTTTGGTGTGCCGACCTTAAGGGAGTAGCTTTTTGTACATTATTCTAGGTTGCTCCTTGCTTTCTGACGTAGGTGTCTTTGAGGTAAGGAGTTGCTTTACTCTGTATCTGTTTTCTTTTTTTTATCCAAGCTCACTTTCCAAAAAAAAAAAGAAAAAAAAAAAAAGAGCGCTCAGAAGAAGGATATGAAAATGAATGACAAATAAGTCAATTTGGAGAAGTATTTATAGTTAAATGACGCAAGCTGTTTGAATCAAATACCGATTACTCATTTATAGTCATCAGGTCTGTTGTGAAAACGTAATTAAAAACTGTTAAGAGAGAGGCAACATGACATCCCTTTTGGCGTTGGGCAGAGCGCCCTTGCCAACCCAACATTTATAGCCGTCAGGTCTGTTGTGAAAAACTAATTAAAAACTGTTAAGAGAGGCAACACTCCATCCTGTTTTGTGTTTGGCAGAGGCGCCTGTGCTATCCCAACATCCTAACTTCCCATTTGGCGTCTGGGCAAGTAGTGGATTAATCCGTGAATGCTCATTCTCCAAAATATCCCTAGAAAATATAATAATCCACTCCTATTTTCATAATTTTGGGTCAAACTCGGTGCAGATAATTGTTAACTCTACCATCATAGTTGCTCTTAGCATTAGGAGATGTCTGATATGTACCATTTTAGTGTATATCAAATTACTCAGTATAAATTATGTTGATATTATTGTATTTGTGTAGCTAACTTGCGATGTTTGTTTTATTCCAGCTTGACGACCTGAATAGCCGATGTGCGCAACATGTTCTGGACAATCTTACTGTGGATGTTGGAATATAGTGATGATTTATAGATACAATATATATTGTTAATCGTGGTTTTACTTAATCTATGGACCTGTGATGATTTATAGATACAATATATATTGTTAATCGTGGTTTTACTTAATCTATGGACCTGGGACATATTTAAACACTAGGTATTGTGGGTGTTTCAGTGATTCTGTGGTTGATTGCTATTTTCCTTTGACGTGTTATTTATATGCATGTTCGTAGTCGAAAATTGATTGCATGTATAATATTATTGCATCCACATATTTTGGCTTATGAACATGTAAAGGCTAGAGCATGAGAAAATGATGATAGAAAGTTTACTAATAAACGGAAATTATGAGAATAAATACTACTTTTTGCCATCTTTACAAAATCAGACCCAGGGAATAATAAATTCCTGGCAAGAGTAAAAATTAGTTTTGCCCCTACTAAAGTTGCAATATTACAACAGACAACCACCTGTTTTTGGGCTCCACAAGTATGAATGTCACATTCGAAACAATAAAAAATTTTAAACTCATTTAAAGCTATTATATCAAGCCACGTGTACGTGTAAGATACACATTGTCACCATCTCATAATTTACTTGTTGTAATGGACTTATTTCTAAACCCCGTACTCAGTACGGTATCCGAACTGATATAGCTCGGATCAACAACAATCCAAGACCTAAGAACAGAAAGTCCTGATGAAAATGACCTTGCCTAAAGTTCTTAACATTGGTGTAAGACGTGTTTTCGACCTACTAAAAAATAGGTCATTACATTTGGCGCCGTCTGTGGGAACCCACGATTATACTCCGCATTCTCTTTTCCAGAAGCCGACTTCCAAAATTTTTAACGGATGACAAACCCAGAAAACAACGTTCCTGACATTGCTGGGGGGGGGGGGGGGGGGTGACGGATTTACGAATTGCATGCAGCAAGAACAAGAAAAACGACTACAACTGGAGAAGCAGGTCGCAAGCATGCAGAACGTAATAAAAGCTCTTCTAGATCAACAACCAGCCGGCCAAAGACCACAACCTGCTGGGTCGCGAGTCTCAGTCTTGCATAGATTGGGAAATAAGGGCAAGGGGGCGGTGACTCCTTCAGTTCGGCATACAGGTGACCCCCGCTCACAATTACCAGTCCGATCAGTCGGTGACCTACGACAGGAAGAGCAACATGGAGACACCCTTCACCTACCACGCATTTCGGTGATGGACCGTTTAGGCAAAACAATGGGAGAGCACGACCCACAAGGAGTGCGAGCCGCACGACGAGGAGTCACATCTCACCTACATCTCACCCCAAAACAGGTGGATATACGCATTAAAGAGCTTCTTGACGCTCAAATTCTAGATGGGAAGAAAAGCCATACTAAAATCCAGAAGAGCCCAATTGCACAGACTTTACTTGACGAAGAAGTGCCCGCCGGCTTTTATACACCAAAAATTCAGAAGTACAAGGGAGGAGATCCTGTGGAGTACGTACAGGAGTTCCAAGATTTGTTGGGATTGCATTCTATGTCAAACCACATCCTCTGCCGCCTCATTTCCCACCAGTTTGAAAGGCGAGCCTCTACGATGGTTTCACTCCCTTGACGAAGGTTCCATCTCGACGTTCGATCAACTCCGCAAACTGTTCGTCAAGAACTATTCGCACAATAAGGAGAAGGAAGAAACACTTTACTCTTTATTCGGCCTCAAGCAAGCCCAAGGCGAACGACTGGAGTCATTCACAAGAAAATTCTTGATTCTAGCCCGGAAGATAGACAATCTTGACCAAAAGATTGCCGCTTCGGCCTTTACCAACTCATTGCTCATGGAAAGTCAAACCAAGGAATATCTCATCCTCAACAAACCACCATCATTAGAGGATATGCTCGAGAAAGTCAACCGATTCATTGACCTTGAGAGGTTGACCGTGGAAAGGCCAAAACCTCAGAGCTCCAGTATCTCCGACAAAAATTGCCCCGACGAGCGCACTCACGAGAGCTGTAAAAGTCAAGGGGAAGATAAGAAGCGCTTCAAAACCAGTAACGACCGAACTCGCCAAGGAAAGAAGAGGCCGCCACCACCCATGCCAAAGCTGAACACAACTATGGCCAGTCTGTACATTTTGATTCAGAAAGACGATCTTTTCCGAACTCCCAGGGATCTCACACCAATTGAAGGCAAACCATATTGCATCCATCATCAAATCCAACATCATGACATGGAAAGATGTTTCTCACTTAAGTACCTATTTCTCGATATATTTTCAAAAGGTCGTTTGCTCGAATACATCATCGATGTCGAGAGTTACCGTAATGGAAGTTATAAAAATGAGGGCGCAATTGTATAGATCGGTGAGGTAAATGAAGAAAAGCATTTGTATTTCATTGAGACCTATATCATCAACACGTCCAGCAGAGTCAAACGCCGACGTGTAGCAGAATGTCACGACCTATCAATGGGAGAGAAAGAAGCTCATTTACTTCCGGAATTCAGCAACAGACGAGCCGGAATATCTTTTGGAGATTGCGACGTTCGGAACGTCACTTTCCCACATCATGACGCTCTCGTCGTCATGCTCAAGATGAAAAACATAGTCCTTCATACTATGATGATCGATACAGGGAGCAGTATCGAACTATAATTCCAGAGTACAATCGACCAGATGGGCTTGGTGCACAAGGTCGAACCGAGTGAAATCAATGTCTCCGAATTCAACGGTTCAAAGGAAGAACGGGTAGGCAAAATCACACTGCCTATCACAGCCGGGCCAGTTACACTTGATGTAATCTTCTAGATTATCAATGCCAAGTCAAGTTACTTGGGCATCATGGGGTGACCTTGGTTGCACAACATGAAAGCTATTCCCTCCACCTATCATCAGACTCTGAGATTCGACTGGAAGGGAGGGATTTATGAAATCAAGGGTAACCAGAAGTTGGCTCGTGCCTGCAATAATACTGTTTATGCAGAAGCCAACCCAGCCGCATCAACAACAACTACGGTGCCAGCCATCACAGCACCAGTCACAACCCCGGCTGCATAGCAATCACAGTAGGCCAAATCATCAGAACCTCAGCTGCCAAGCATCGAGCCTACAAAATATGTCGAAATCAATGGCAGTAAAAGAGGCACTAATATTGGAACTTTACTGAGTTCGGATGAACGTTCGAAACTGATTCAGTTCCTCACACAGAATAGTGATGTCTTCGTATGGACTTTCCATGAGATGCCAGGAATCGATCCAGCTATAGCATGTCACAAGCTAGAGTTGAAAGAAAAAGCAGAACCTGTAAAACAGAAGCAGCGAACTCTAGCGCCAAGATTACGCGAAAAAGTCAACAAGGAGATCGACAAGTTGATTGAAGTCGGTTTCATCAGGAAAGCTGTCTATCCCGATTGGATATCTAACATTGTCGCAGTACCTAAGAAGACCGGTAAAATCCGAGTTTGTGTAGATTTCACAGATCTCAGCCGCCATACACCGAAGGACAGTTTCCCATTGCCAATAATCGGTAATCTGCTCGATTCCACAGTAGGGCACGAACTCCAATCTATGATGGACGCTGTGTCAGGTTATAATCAGATACCGCTTTTCCCAGACGATCAAGATAAGACTACTTTTATTACTGAGCACGGCCTATACTGTTATAAGGTCATGCCTTTCGGTTTGAAGAACGCAGGAGCAACTTATCAGATATTAATGACAGACATGTTCAAAGACCATCTTGGAAAGACAATGGAAGTTTACATCGATGATATGCTTTGTAAAAGTCTTAAAAGAGAGGACCATCTCGCAGATTTGAAAACAACCTTTGAGATTTTACGAACTTATAAGATGCGTCTGAACCCTGATAAATGTCAGTTCGGGGTGCAGTCCGGAAATTTTTTGGGCCATCTAATCAATAAGCATAGGATTGAAGCAGACCCATCCAGAATATGCGCACTCCTAGCTATGCCTTCACCGAAGACAAAGAAAGATGTTCAGAAGCTAGCCGAGAATATCACAGCGCTTAATCGGTTCGTATCAAAATCTTCAGATAGATGCCGACCATTGTTCGAACTATTTCGACAAGGAACAAAACAAGGAATGCTAAAGAAGGGCCTGGAAATCGAATGGACAAACAAATGTGAGAACGCTTTTCTCGATCTAAAAAAATATTTGTGTACCCCTCCAGTAATGCGTACGCCGACAGAAGGGGAAGTGCTAATGATATATTTAGCTGCCACGGACACCTCTCTCAGCTCCGTCCTCCTCCGCACGGATTAAAAAATCAAGAAGCCTGTGTACTTCATCAGCAAAACTTTGACTCCAGTAGAGACGAGGTACATCATGATCGGGAAGCTTCTTCTAGCTCTCGTTTATACATCTCAGAAGCTCGAACAATATTTTTAGGCTCCCACAATTCGCGTTCTGACGAATTATCTAATCAGAGAGATCTTGACCAAGCGAGAAAAGACACGACGTATTCAACAGTGGACAGTCGCACTGGGTGAACACGATATTCATTTTGAGCCTCGACATTCAGCAAAGGGTCAGGCTGTAGCAGATTTCCTAATAGACGACCCAGATTGGGAATCAGATATTCCCGACCAGCCAGAAGAGTCTCCTCCCGATCAACCTGAAGATAAATCGGAATGGATTTCTAAGAAGAGTTGGCGACTTTTAACCGACGGTTCCGTCGGGCCGTCAGGATCAGGAATTGGAATGGTTCTCATTACATCCTCACATGATCGTTTAGAAAAATCAATACGACTTGATTTTGAAGTAACCAATAATGATGTCGAGTATGAAGTATTGATCCACGGTCTAGACATGGCACTTACATTGGGTATAGCAGAACTCTCTGTTTACACAGATTCTTTACTAATAGTCAATCACTATACAGGCGTATACCACACCAATGGGAAAATGGTTGACTATGCCGCAGCAGCTGCCAAACGAATGAGCAAGTTCAGGACTATTTCTATCGAACATTTCCCAAGAGGGGAAAACAGGCATTCAGATGCACTCGCCTACCTTGCTGGCATTCTCGGTTCAGAAAAATGTTATATAAAGATTGATGTTATTTCTAATCCCATTATTAATGTCGTCACGGCCAATACCATCAATACTAGGGGCAATGAAGAGGTCGAAGATGATTGGCGACAACCTTTCATCACCTACATAGGACCTGACAACAAGTTCAAAGGACCACTCCCGGAAGATGCTGCCAAACGAAAGAAAATAATTGACAATGCTCCAAGATATGATGTCCAAGACAACCTCTTGTACAAAATCTCAGTCACGGGTCCATATCTTTTGTGTTTATCCGAGAAAGAAGCGCAACAATTCTTACACGACCTACATGAAGGCACATGTGGATTCCACGCATCAGGTCGTTCTCTTACAAACAAAGCTATTACTCAAGGAATGTTTTGGCCTAACATGAGGAAACAAGCCATCGAATATGCTTGGAAATGTGACGCTTGTCAGCGACATGGACTAAAGATACGAGCTCCAGCAATCAAACTCTATCTTAGTCAGGTTACTTGGTCATTCAGACGTTGGGCTCTCGACTTAGTGGGAGAATTTCCTACAGTACCAGGCAGAAGGAAACATCTTTTGGTTGCTACAGACTACTTCACCAAATGGGTAGAAGTAGTGCCACTATGCCGAACGCGCGAAGAAGAAGTTATTCGCTTCATCTGGGAGAACATCATCATTCGATTCGGCAGACCACACCTCATCAGGATTGATAACGAGCCCCAGTTCGTTGGATCTAAAATTGTGGCATTCTTCAATGAGCACAAAATCATCCATTCTCCATCCAACCCATATAATCCACAAGGGAATGACCAAACAAAGATTATAAATCGAACAATAGTGGATGGAATCAAAAAATGACTTGACGACAAGAAGGGCAATTGGGTGAACGAGCTACCACATGTACATTGGGCCTACCGAACTACTCTAAGAATGGCAACAGGTTGTACTCCATTTCTATTGGCCTACGGGACTGAAGCAATAATTCCCACTCAATATCACCATCTAATCCATAATCATATAATGACAGATGAAGAGAATGAGGTCCAATTAGCATGCAATTTGAACTGGATCGAAGAGACACGCGACCAAGCTATTGCCAATTTGGGTCGGTATCAGTTGGCTTTAGCCAAAACGTATAATAAAAGAGTTCGACATCGAGAGTTCACAATCAATGACCTCGTTCTCAAAGAAATACCACAACATCGCAAGGCACTCAATGCTGGAAAATTAGCTAATAATTGGGAATGACCTTTTATCGTCACTGAAACAAATGGCTTAGGATCCTACGAACTCAGTGATCACCACGGAATCCCAATACCTAATCCATGGAATACCCGAAGACTGAAGTTGTATCAGAGATAAAGTTGATGTACGAGACTATTGATTCAGATTTATTCAATAAAGAATCTCTTTTGCATACATATTGCAAGTCTGTTCATGGTCGCTCAACCCGACCTTAATTATCAAATACAAATTCGACCTGTAATTGGGACTGCCACATAGTTCATAAAACACATTTGCTCTCCCAAATTGATCTGTGCCCAGCTATCTCAAATACAATTTTGTCTCATTATGGTTGCTTATTGATACGCTCAATTCGACCTGTAATTGGGACTGCCACATAGCTCATGAAACATATTTGCTCTCCCAAGAGACCTGTGTCCAGCTATCTTAAATACAATTTCGTCTCATTAAGGTCGCTTATTGATACGCTTAATTCGACCTGTAATTGGGACCGCCACATAGCTCATGAAACACATTTGCCCTCCCAAAAGACCTGTGTCCAGCTATCTCAAATACAATTTCATCTCATTAAGGTCGCTTATTGATACGCTCAATTCGACCTGTAATTGGGACTGCCACTTAGCTCATGAAACACATTTTCTCTCCCAAGAGACCTGTGTCTAGCTATCTCAAATACAATTTCGTCTCATTAAGGTCGCTTATTGATACGCTCAATCCGACCTATAATTGGGACCGCCACATAGCTCATCAAAATACACTTACTCTCCCAAGAGACCTGTGTACAACTATCTCAAAAACAATTTCATCTCCTTGAGACCAACATATAGCTCGTAGAGTACACATGCTCTCCCAAGAGACATGGGATACAGCTATTGCATTTTATCAGTGAGGTCGTCAATTTACACTTAAATTCGACCTATCACTAACACACTTGCAAATACAACTTATACATATAACTCTGAATGATACTTATTGGATAACCCAATTCGTGTAAACTGTCTCAACAGATCATTTTATAAAGGTCAAGCATATGTTACAACGACCCTTCTATTTATTACGCTTTGGGCACACCAAAGTAGAACTTTCCCCAGGAAGCAAGGTTGGGAAGAGCATATTAACGACATTTTCAGCTGATGGGAGATCCATTATTCCCGGCACTCGCACCATCACAGAATCCAGAAAGGTTAAACGCAGAACTTACAGATCATACTCTACGCCTTACTGCTTTACAGTTTTATGATCATCTTGCACTTTCTTTACGTCAGAGCGCAAAACTTCAAACGCTCGTAATGAGGCTTCATCCGTAAGAAGCAAAAAAATTTTGGATAGTCCGGATTTCACCTTCATAGCTCCTCATCAAGATGCTTACATCGCGCTATAAGGAACTCATTCTCCTTCAACAGAGAACCCTTATACTCATCAGTAACGACTACAGTACGGTAGAGTTTGTCCTTTATAAATTGCAGCTTCTCGGATAATTTCTGACACTCCACACTATCATCCGGCTCATCCAAACTCTCGTCCACTACCGACTCCTGCAACTCACGGTATTTCCGATCTAATTCGGTATATCGAAAGTCATCTTCCAGACGTAACAACTCCAAGGATTGTTTCTCATGTTCTACCTCGGATATCCGGATATGACACTTGTTGAGGGCCTCATCAAAATTGAGTTCCTTCTTTTTATGCCTGTCGTCTTGGGCATGAGCTCTATCACTTTTCCTCTGACAAGAAGCTCGAGAAGCATGCAAGTCACGCATTAGCATATCTATACGACCTCTCAGATAATGAAGTTCACCATCTTGTTTCTTTACAAGATCTGCATTCTCTGACGAACTGCGAAGACTCATAAGATCAATTTTTTGTTGCGAAATGATACTATTCAAATCCTGCACTTTCTAATTTCCAGTCATAGCGTCGAGCCTCTTCTTCTTCAATGCAGCCTTATATGCTTCAACACTTTCTTTAACAGCAACTATATCAGCATCTCTCTGAGACAATTTTATTATCACAGCATTTAGCCGATCCTGCAAATCAAATAAATTCGATTCGAGTTTGGAATTCAAGATTACAGTCTCCTCTACAACCAACAAACACTTTTGCAATTCTTCATTCAATTTATTAAACGAGGTGGACAAAGCAGAGAGTTCGTTCTGCTTATCAACTAACTCCTACAAATACAGATTATAAACGGGCATGCATACGTCAATACAAGAGAGCTACATCATTCTCCAATATATATTACAAAAGCCCAAATTCGTTGTTTCAATCACAATTGAACCCTACTAGCATCTGTTTGCAGTGATTGCACTTTCCTATCATCCTTTCTCAAATTGAAGAAAAGGATCCTCATCGATCTCCGGCCCTACAAAAGCCAAGATCATCAAGCAAAGGACCTACATCACCCCATATTACAGACACGCCAGCCCGGGCTGAACATTTGTGGGCTTCTACACTATGGCGATTACGAGCTTCTTGTGCCAAGAATTTTACTCGAGATGGGTCGGACACTATACCCCTCTCAGTTAAAAGCTCTAAATAGGTCGCTTTCAAGCCACGCTCACTATCTACTTCGGCCTCCAAATACAGTATCAAGACGGATAGTAATTCTTGACACCTAAACTTACAACTCTCATGAACAAATGGAGTATCTCTCACAGTTTTACGAAATTCAAGATACCTAGTGTACTCTTTTCGCAAAACTTCATCTTTCTCCATTTTTATTTTCCCATACCTACATTGGAGCTCGACTAGCTCACTAAAGGTTTTATCATAATTTGATTTATGAAGACGTCTTTCATATTCAAGTTTATTCTGTACCTGTTGGGTACGAGTGATGCTATCCCTTGCTTGACTCTGGGACTTCTCAAACTCGCTCACTCGTCCTCTTAACCGAACTATCTCCTACAAGCACAACATGCAAGTCAAGATCAAACAACACCAGCGAACTATTTAAACTCTCAAACCAACAGGACAGTAGTATTATCAATGCAAAGACAAGGTTTCCAACCAAGTGAACTACAACAGAGTACAAAATCAAAGATTAAACTTCAAGCTACCTCCAAGTTTGATGCATGAGTCGAAGGAGGGACAGAAGTTTTCTCAGGAATAACGGTTGGATCAGCAGCTGGGGATGCGTCATCTCTGAGGGGATTGACCTTTTCATAACCACCAGCAATAGACAGCTCTACTTCCTCGGCAGACAAACCCCAGTGGTAGTATCCATTAACTAGATGGTTTCGACCTTCCACCACTTCAGCAATAGCCTGCTGACCCGCTTCTATCAGTTTGGCTCTCTGTTTAACAAGAGCAGCCTCGAATTGTTCTTTCTCTAGAAGCTTCTCCCCCTCGAGCTAAATTTTTTCCTTCTCGAGCTATACGTTTTGTTCTTTTAACTGCTGAATCAAGGCCGCAGTTTTCGCCTCAGCCGCAGCACGCTCAGAATGAGCCGACATCAACACTTCAAACACTCCCTGACAAGAAGCAGCCAGCTGCACCATAAAAAAGACAGTATAAAATTTCAGATCGCATTATTGTCAAAGAAAAAGGGTACAAAAAGTCATCCATAGACACATGCGAGATGCTCGACTGAATCTTCACACTCAGAAGGCTAGCATTACGCCTCATCAGGTTGGCAAATTCTTTCGCAATGGCCTTTATATCCACCTTATGAAAAGAGCTCGGTTCCACGACCACAAATCGTTTTTGTTTCTTTAAAAGCGGAGCATCACGCCCAGAAAGGTCGACCACATCTTTTGTAATAGGGGCCGGTGGCTCAGGAGTAATAATCTCAGCCATGGTTTTAGAGCCTTTCCTTCCCCGCTTCAGAGCATTGTCAGAAACCCCCATTGGAGCAGGGACAACAGTTGTAGCTTTAAAAAGAGAGCTCGGAGTGGCCAAAGCTCTATTTTGATGACCCCGCTGTATTTTAACCACTGTGGAATTCAGCCTCTTCTCCCGACGGATGCCTAGCTCACCAAGTACTTGATATAGCTCGGTTCCCTCTCGACCTATAACGTCAAATAGACTTGACGTATCAGCAACACACTTCGGTTTGGGCTCTGCAATGATCAACAAGGAGTGATGTTAGAAGTTCACCACAAATTATAATAAAGCCGAAACAGTAAGAAAACACTTACTCTCACAAAAATTCCTGTGAATCAGCTCGAGCGCTAGTTCCCCGGCCACTTGCATGCAATCACCCCTCGCCATTACAAGATGGTCGCGCCAGGGTCTCCCCGACGATTTAAAATCAAAGAATTTCAACCTTGTCGAATCACTATACAGATATCCACTGCGGGAAGGTTTCAGATACTTGAATTTATAAATTTTCAAGACATCTTCAGCAACGAACTGTTTATCAATATCACCAGTTTTTTATTGGTGGTTGAGAGCTTCGCAGACCTTTATCATCTCGTACACATTGCTATTTAATTGAGCAGGGCAACAATGCAATAGGTTCATCACCCTTTTCTGGAAAAAAGTCAGGGGAACTCTCAAGCCATATTCGAACTGGCCAAGGTAACGGAGGAACCCCTCTTCCACGACCTCTTCACCAGTCCCGTTATAGTACGAGACTTCTACGTCCTGTCCTATACCCTTCTCCTTTTACCACTTCTTCAAGGAGGGCACCTCATAATGCTCTATATCACCATTATCCCTCACAATGGTTCTAAACCATTTACTTCCATTACTGAGGTAACGCCGCCAACTCCTATCTAAGCATCGTCTATACTTAGAAAACCACTTGACTTCATTACCAGGTTTGGGATAACAAAAGAATTCCCTAGTCTCCATCTCAGTGGCAAACACATCTATAGCAGGGGAATCTCTAACCTCTGCATCGTCCACGGTCCTATCAGAGGAAGATGTCTCCGATGACCAAGACTCCATAGTCTCGACAGACATCACTATTTTACTACTGGGTTTAATATTTTTAGAACGCATCTAAAAATAAATACAACAGCAGGAGCCCTTTTCAGAATGTTTCAAACCTCAGGGCTCCTCCCCCAGACGAGACAACACAGTTCAAAAATACTACTATCACAGTTGAACTATATCAAGCCATTCAAAAAATTAAAGAAAATAACACTAACCTGTACTCGAAGAGCAACAGTCTGCAACGCCAACAGATACTCTCACTCCAGACGACAGAACTTTGTTTATCCGGGGCAACTCAGATGGCAATGGCGGACCACGTTCAAAGTTACAAGATTTTTTCTCTCTAGAAATATCCCTCTCTTTCTCTGCAAACAAATGAGTATTGTGGGAGGAAGAGAGACGGCTTTTATTACCACCCCTCGATTCAAGATGACACACGTCAACATCCTCCCTCGCAGCAGGCACGTCTTTTCGTTTGCCCTCATCATTATGTTTGGGGTTACGTGCTCTGTTATCACGTCTGACCCTTGGCTCTATAACCGCCTCATCTTCCTGCCTGTCTACCATTATTTTAAGCAAGGTTCACTACCCAAGAAAATCAGCAATAGTACGGTTATTTACGTACAACAACAAAGTCTGCAGCCACACGACCTTGCCTTATTATATATAGCTTGTGTTAAAACCCTAATACAGTTATCGCAGCTGTCACTCATCCTATTCTGGATCTACACAAGCAGAAAATCATTCAACAATATTGCGTCCGATCCATTCGGGATAAGAGAATATCAAAGAAATCATTTTATTATGGTCGAGAATCCGACCCTACTCAATTTACAAAGAATGATCTTCAACAATACTCTCGTCCTCTACAATCTTTTTTTCAGGCATCATCTACCGAACTATCACTTCGTATGGTTCAGAACAAGACAGTTCTACCTCCTCTATCATACTTTACCCATTGTGTCCGAGATCTCATCAGGATCACAGCCGCTCCTGACAACTATGGAGATACCATTCCAGCAGAGCGGGTATATAGCACGAAGAGATTATTATGCGTAATAACTTTTCAAACAGATATGGCAACAATAAAAGCTGCACAAGGAGCACGTATACAACTCGACACCAGCAATGACTATGTAATTCAGATGTCTATATCCTCAAGGATATTCTCTGACTCTGAAGAATACAAACTCTGTACTAGCGACCTACTTTGCAAGGGACTAGTTCGAAGAGTATAAAAGAAATATTACCGACGACAAGTTTATTTCATACAAGCAGTTCGGATACAGTAAAAAACACACTTCAGCAGACAGATAGAAGAAAAGTCAGCAAATAAGAAGTTTTCATTCAGTTCGGAATTTCGATTACAACAAAACATTTTTACAGACTGTTCGTTCTATTACAAGACGATCTACTGTGTTCTTCAGAAGATGAAGTGCAACACTTAAACCAAAGTTTTCGTGCTGCCCCGTATCATCCAGCACAACAGTGGGGTAGAGAAGCAGACAAGGCAGTGAATCCGATACAACTGCCTCTGTATCCCCACCACCTCCGTAGGTAACAAAGACGACGCCCCTCCACCGTTTACACTACCCAATCTTCAGCGGGGTATTGGCAGTACTTTTCAGGAGTCACCCCAGCCTTCTCATCTTCCGCTTCCACGACATCTTCGGCCAACATCCGAAAACAGGACAGACGGTCACTTGCCAGCACAACGATATGGTGGAAGCCACATGTTATTGTAATCTTCCTCTGCCTCCACCATTTCATCCCACGTCATACCATGGAAGGTGGGAGGAACAGGAATAGGAGTAGGCGGAGAGAGCGACTGCTTACCAAAATATCTTTCTTGCAAAATATTCATCTTATTTTATACCCTAATCTTTTTGGCTTGATGACGAGTTTCACCATCAGTCCCTTTCCAAGCAGTACAGGCGACTGACAGGAGAAGAAGGATGAACAGTGACACGCCACGTTAGAATGTTTATATCAGAAGTATTTAATGTACATTACAACTTCCCATGAAATTCAAACTGCAGTGCGCGCCTCAAGCCAACATTTTAAAAGCCCAACAGTCAAGGTCATTTTTCCTCCAGATTCATGGAACCATTCAATGAAGCATTTATGACGACGGAAAAACTTCTCACCCAACAGCACTCGCAACACATGTACTTCCTGCTATTGGCTGAGAGGGGAATATGTAATGGACTTATTTCTAAACCCCGTACTCAGTACGGTATCCGGACTGATATAGCTCGGATCAACAACAATCCAAGGCCTAAGAACAGAAAGTCCTGATGAAAATGATCTCGCCTACAGTTCGGAGACTTTGAGGCATTTTCTAAACTCACACTGCAGAAGATACTCCTCTATTCATCAAATAGCTCGCATACATGAGAACTCCAGAAGATCGTATCTTCTCCAAATGGTCTGAAGTACAATTAAGAAGGCCGTTACAGATCAACAAATATCGAATATCAAGGCGTTACAGGAAATCTCATCAAAGCTCATCAAGTTCAGACGACCATAACGTTTATCAAATATCAAGACGTTACAGGAAATCTCATCAAAGCTCATCAAATTCAGACGACCATAACGTTCATCATTAAATATACCCAGCGGTCGTATTATAAGACCAATAAGTAGCTACCTGGAAGGAAGACCCGAGGGGATCGATGGCTAGTTCTTGCGCATGACATAGTTGGAGAAGATTACAGTTGCATTTTCTGTAATCACTCCACTTTCTCTCTGTAATAACTAGTCAATCGAAATACAACGCTCTCTCTCTTTTCAAAATCCCCACTAGAGGTCGTAGTTTTTTACCTATTGAAAGGTTTTCCACACTAGATACTGTGTTATTTACCTATTGAAAGGTCATTACACTTGTCATTTATTTTAGTAGAGTTTGTTCTACATTTTACCAGATTTGTTATTTGTAAGAAGGCAAAATATTTCACCAATAATGTTACTATTTTGCATCGTTTATGGTTAGGTATGACGTGTAATTCACAGGAGTTCGTCTGGTTTTTGGCGCCAAAAGTGATCCCGATTCATCAAACAGTTTCTTCTTCTTACTCAACGGCAAAAGCCGCCACGATTATTTGTCACAAACTGTCTGTGTGATTGCTGTCTACCAAGTGTTTGATTAAAGACTTGTACTCTACTCCTTGGGAATAGAGGAAATGATGGTACTCATAACTCCTGTAGATGGTACTCTAATGTACTCAACTCGTGAAACAAATGATGACAAATCGTCTGTGCGGTTACAGCAAACCACACCATGTCATTTATTTAGTTAAACTCTGGCATTCTTTTAGACATTTATGTCATTTGATAACAGCTAGTTCTCATTATCAATAAAATATTTCCCATTTGTTTAGCCTACTTTGTCATTTGCTATATATAACTTTGGGGGAGGATTCGCCAACACTCCCTTTGTTGCTACACACCCGCTACACTCTCCTCTCACCACTCATCTCCCCAACTCAGGTGCCCACTCAACATCTCTCTCTCTCTCTCTCCCACTCAACTCTATATTTGGCGATAAAAAAAAACTCTCTCCCTCTCTCTCTCAACTCTGTCACTCAACTCTCTCTCTCTCCACTTGACTCACTCTCTCTTCACTCAACTCTCTCTCTCTCTTTCGCTTGCATCGCTCCGACAACTCGTCGCTCTCTCTCTTTCTCTCTCTCTCTCTCAATCTTGAACTCACTCATCGTGTCTCAGTCTCCACTGAGCTCAGTAACTCACTCTCTCTGTCAACTCAGTCTCTTTGTGAATTTTATCCCAAACAGCAAAACCTATCCGTCATAATCAAGTATAACATTTCGCCTCAGTTATAAGCTTGAAGATGTAAGTTGAAACCTCCATCATAAATTGTCGAATGGTTAGAATTCGACAATTTCTTGTCGAATCCTCTAACAATTTAACAATTTATTGTCGAATCCTCTAACTATTCAACAATTTATTATCAAATCCTCTAACTATTCAATAATTTATTGTCGAATCCTTTAACAATTCGACAATTTATTGTCGAATCCTCTGACAATTCGACAAATTGTCAAATTGTTAAAATTTTGACTTAAACAATAAATTTTATTTTTGTCGAATTCTTCACATTGTTTTTTTTTTTTTTTCTTTTTTGTCACTTTTTGGAGTAGATATTGGTAGATGTTCGGATGTCGTCCACTGACCACCTGTTATTCAAGCAAGATCAAAAACCATGTTACCTCCGTAGAACAATTCTATTCGGTTCGCGAAATACAGTTTTAACATGGTAATAAAAATAATGAGAGACACTGAGAAAGCTTCGTACCTTTACCAGAGCCACAAAAAATCAAAGCTGGAGGCTGACAGAGAGTGATTGAGTGGGAGATTGAATGGTGGGAAATGACGGGAGAGAGATAGAGTGAAATTTGAATTTAAATTTGGGCGTACAGAGAGAGGGAGAGAGATCGCGACGAGTTGTCGGAGCGATACAAGCGAGAGAGAGTTGAGTGACAGAGTTGAGAAAAAGAGAGTGAGTCAAGTGGAGAGAGAGAGAGTTGAGTGACAGAGTTGAGAGAGAGTGAGAGAGTCGAGTAGAGAGAGAGAGAGTTTTTTTTTTTCTAATTTTTGAATTTTTTACTCGACACGTCAATACTGAGTGGGAGAGAGAGAGTTGGCGAGTTGGAAAAATGAGAGGCTACGAGAGAGTGTAGCAAAAAGTATAGCAGGGAGAGAATGTAGGCGAATCCTCCCCCTATAACTTTACCATTCTTTTAGAAAAATATCAACTACTTGAATATTATAGTAGGTTTATAGGCCGTGGGCTCAACAAGTAAGGCTACAGGTAAGGTCGTGGGCTCCACTAGTATGAATCTCACTTCCTAAATAATAATAATAAAAACTCAAATCATTTAGAAATAAAGCATCCAATTCTGGAGTTTGTTTCATTTAGTGTTTAGAGTAGGCGTCAACATTATCTCGTGGTTATCCGGCGTCAGTGAATGTACGTGGAACAACTACAGCGGGACTGACTGACTCTAAACAGGTAAGTAGATTTCTAACTTTTTATTCTAAAAAGTCAAGCCTATGTATTTTACAGAGTATAAAAACGTAATAAGAATGTCTCTTTAAAGAAAATAGAAGTTCTATTCGAATAACCTTTAATGTTGTTCGAATATATTGCAACAAATAGAATTGTATTCAAATAGAATTACTTCTGCTCGAATAACTTTTAACAGTTGCATTTATAATCGAATAGATTGATTATTGTTAGAATAACTTTCAACAGTTACTTCTCTGTTCGAATAGAGTAACTGTTGTTCGATTAACTTTTATCAGATAGATTCCTGTTCGAATAGATTAATTTTTATTCGAATAGAGCGCGTGTTTTATGTTTTCTTCTTAAGACATACTTGTATTTTTCAAACTCTTACTTCTCGAAAACCTATTTTTTGGAGGCTTGATTTTTAAGAGTGAAGAGAGATTGATCTTTGAGAGATTCAAGAGAGGATCAAATCACTCAATCTTCAATCAATCAATTGATCAAGAAATCTTAGTCATGCATTAAAGAACTAAATTGAAGGACATGAGCGATTCAAGAATAGGAGCTTTGACGTGAGATTGGAGCGAGGCGTTGCTAGAACGCGGAATTGATTGCAAGAAGATTCATTGGAAGAGAGATAACCATGGGAAGTGCTTATCGAGTTTGTAAGTGATTAAATTCTTGTAATTCTTTTTCAATAGTGGATTGTTTAGCTATCGAGTGATTCGATAGCGACTTGTGGGTTTTTCTCCTGAGAAAGGTTTTCCACAGGGTTAAAAATCTTTGCTTTGTTTTTAATTTCCATTGCTTGCTTGACATTAGATAATTGTATCGATTTGAACTAGGTTAAGCCTTGACCATTAATTCAGAGGATTTAGGATCTTTCGATTTAGGCCTAAAACGATTAAAATTTGTTAGCCACAGGCGACTAGTTATTTAAAAAATATAAATTATCATGCCAAGTGTCTAAATTTAATTCCTCGATGTACACGTGCCATTAATATTATAAGACGTATAAGGCAGACCCTGTCACTATTTCATGCATTTATTGTCATTTATTGAAGCCAATTTATCAGGCGTTTAAACATAAGTTATATTGGATCATGTAGACTCTGTCACCATTAGTTATATTATTTAAAATTTCTTTACTGTTGTTTAGGGTTAGGTAAGAATTGCAATTCACACGAGTTCGTCCGGCTTTTGGTGCCAAAAACTATCCCCATTCCTCAAATACTTTCTTCTTACACGACCACTGCAAAGACCATAAAAACTGCAAACACTGTCCTATTTCTGCACATCGTGTGCGTGATTGACAATCGCAAAAACCATCCTGGTCGCACAAACCGTTTTCTCACAATAGTCGCGAGTTTACCCATTGTGTGTATGTGATTTAAGTATTATTTCAGTGGCAAATCGTCTCTGTGACTACTGCCTACCAAGTTTTTAATTAAAATTAATATAATTTTTTTCTTTTACAATGAAGTTTTTTAAAGAAGTGAATGAGCAATTTGACAAGGAGAACCGAATCCAGGAAATTATACTTCTCGATGTACAGGTGTGGGACTTCACAAAATATTTGCAGCTCTACCTGAAGAGGAGAAGAGTACTCTTCGTACCACCTACTTTGTACTGTTACTGCTGGTTGATCCAATAGCGACGATGTCGGCGTTGGTTGTGGAAATATTCAATCGTCATCACGGTGATATGATGTTCCAATTTGGGGGGACAATAATTCAGATGAAACCCATTCATGCTTGTCAAATTTTGGGCTTATGTGTCTCTCCTTTACAAATAAGATCTTATTTGTTGATTCTAAGCATATAACAAATTTCAGAATGAGGTAATTTCCCAGGAATAAGAATACATATGGGTTGAAGGAAATTGACGAGGATTTAAAACAGGCAAAATTGGAAAGACATCTTGGTAAGGTTCTAATTTGCTATTTGTTTGGTCTTCTTTATCATCATACTTTCCTGTATTTCTCACCCCTTCAATTTTTGTATTGTATTTGCCATTTTTTACTCATAATTTTTTAAGGTTCTTATCATTACATTGTGTTGTTTTGTTTTGTTTTGCAGTCGATGTTCTTCGATTAAATTTGTTAAAAATTATGCTATCCTTTCTCCTCTCGAACAAGGGGAGAAACGTTGAGGGGATGTATGTTGATCTGGTAGATGATCTAGATAAGTTCAACAGATTCCCCTACGGCGAGAAAGTCTATAATTTCATGTAGAGGCAAATAGTGGAGTTTGCCAAATATCGATCAGCCACTGATTACAAATCGAATAAAGCTTTATCACTGCACGAATGTACCTGAGTATTGATAATATGGACTTTCCTTTCTATTCTTAGCATGAAGTTTCAAGAATGCATGATTTCGTACATTTGTTCCCTAAGCTACAGGGATGGAGGATGACATCCTTTAGGCGTCACCAAATTGTGACGTTTAAAAAGTTTTTTATTAACCCTGACTTGCTGGTAATTGCTATGACGACATCTGAGACAGACATGCAGCAAGAACTTGTGCAAGAGGTCATGGTAATCTTCCATTCTTTTTATGATTGATTCATTTTATTACTTCCTTGTCATTTAATTTAGGTTTTGTATCATTTTATTTGCTTAGGTTTGGTATTTTGTATCCTCTTCTTGTCATTTATTTGATTTTTTTTCTATCATTATTAAGTCCTTTTTTGTCATCTGTTGTATGCCTATTATCATTGCTAGATTTTTTCTGTCATTTCTAAGTAGCCCTTTTTTATTGTCATCTGTTTGAATATTTAAGAGAAATCATATTGAAGCACCTGCAATCGGCGCTGTGCCTGCAATTGAACCACTTGCAGTCGATACACCTGGAATAGGTAGCAGTTCACTTGCCACAGAGATCGGAGCTGTAGTAGTTAAGTTATGCTCCCAATTGGAAGGGCATGGTAAAATATTGCAGAAGTTGGAGGTCTATGGTAAAATGTTGTAGAGCCATGATAAAATGTTGGAACAAATTTCGAAGTCTACAGTTAGAGACAATACTTTACCACTTAGAGATACTCCACTCCTTGGGCAGTACCAATTCTCTACTCCTGAGAAAACCGTAAAATGCAAGCGAGAAGAAGGTCATGAAAAGGAAGATGGGAAAAGGAAGAAGGCAGAGTCGAGAACTTGGCAAAGAGTCCTCCAACAAAAAAATTAAAAGATTGAAGAAAAGATAAAATCTAAGGGAGAAAGGCAGAAGAAGACGAATGCTAACAAGAAGAACAAGAAGGTAGAATGTGCCCTTGTGGAAAAAAGTTAAAGGCACGAAGATAGAATATCTCACTGATGAACAATTGGATCATGTCCCACTGATCCAATTGAAAACTTTAATCCCCAAGATCCCCAAGAAGGGCTTGGGTAATAGAGCTTCAAGGAAGAGACGGGCGGAATTTCTAGAAGTTGATCAAATTTAATCAGCTGCAAAAAATTTACTTCAATAAGTTGCGCCTGGAGAGGGATTAGAGGTGGTAACATATTTAATGGTAGATGATGATGTTGAAGTTGGGAGGAAAGCAAATTTGGAAGCGATATCGTCTGAATATGGTGGCGGTCTTCAAAAGGAATCATCTATTTACTATTTTTTATCATTTATGACTTTATTTGACATTTGTTTTTCAAAAAATTAGAATTTACTTTATGAACTTTGTCATTTGTTCAAAAGTCTATCATTTGGCATTTGTTAGGATGTCTTTGCCATTATCTTTTCCAAACCTTTCATTTCTTCTGAAGTCTTTGTTCATTTTATTTGTTGTATGTAAAGTTGAAGAATGGTGATGAAAAAGTTAATGATGGTGAGAAGGATGGCGAAGAGAAAGCTAAATATGAAGAAGAACAACCTCAAGTTGCTGAAGAAGAGGATTCAGAATAACAAACTGTAGTGGCGTATTATAATGGAAAAAAAGATATACAACATGCCAATGAGGTATTTACTGAAGAAGAGGATTCATAACCTTAAGTTACCTGACTATAACTAATATTTGTTTGTATTGAGCTTTCCATAATATTAACATTACCTATCCATACCATTTTTTTTAATTTTAATTTGTTTCTTCTCTAACTTTTATTGTACAGACTATGGTGGCTGCAGAGGTAGCAAAAAATGATATAGTATTCTTCAACCAGGAGGAAGTTGTTGGTGAAGCTTATCAGACAACTTATAATTTGTTTGCAGGTGACTTCTCATTTTCTTCTTTTATTTTACCATATCTTGTATCACTCTTATCATTTGTAGTCTGTTTAGTTATATACAGGCTAGTGTTGACCAAACACCTGCTGTATCTGTCGAGGAACAGACTATGGAGGTTGTAAAAACTAAAGTAGTAATCTTCCACCAGGAGGAAGATGTTGATGAAGCTAGTCAGGTAACTTATTATTTCTTTGCAGGTAACTTCTCATTTTCTTCTATTTATTTTCCCATATCTTGTATCACTCTTACCATTTATAGTTTGCTTATTTACAGGCTAGTACAGACCAAACAACTGTTATATCTGTAGAGGAACAAACTATGGAGGTTACAAAAATTGTAGTAGTAATCTTCTACCAGGAGGAAGATGTTGATGAAGCTAGTCAAATAACTTATCATTTCTTTATTGGTAACTTATCATTTTCTTATATTTATTTTCCCATATCTTGTATCACTCTTATTATTTGTAGTCTTTTTATTTATAGACCAAAGAGAGTAAATAGGAGATGGAACAAAGTAAAAAGGAGGTGGCTGAAGGTAAGGATGATGATGATGGAAATTCACAAAAAGAAAAACAGACCCTCTATAAGTAATAAATGAAATGGCTGTTGACCAGACCAATATATGAAGTACTTTTAAACCAAATAACTGGTTTATTACTCATTCTCATGTAATATGCACATTAATATTTCATTTTCTTATTTCGACATATCTGTTCTAGGTTGTTTTAATGGAGACAGAAGTGGATGTCACCTTAAAGTAGAGGCATACACTAACTGACGAAGATATTAATGAAAGAACCTTCGAAATAGCTTGCCAAATAAACTAATTTTATGCTCACCTTGGCGAGCTTCTTTCGGGAGTGTTATTCCAGTCTGTTATTCAAAGACCCATTTCCCAGGATAAGAAAAACTAGGTAGACCAAGTCTGGTCACTGAGGAAAGATGAATTATCTCTTGAAGCTATGAAAAGCACTACGACTACCTATAGGAGGATAGGAGAAGAAGCTATTTGCCTTAACACTCTCTACACCTTACATCCAAAAGAATGGTTAGACAATATGGTATTTATATCATTTATTTCTTTTTCTCTGTCATTTATCGGGTTATCCCTGCCATATACTTCATTTTTTTAGAAAACTGCCATTTGTACAAGAGTCTCTACCATTTGTTTTCAAATTGTCTATCCTTTTTTCGTTGTACTTTAGCATTTCTAGAAGCAGAAGTTACTTTCCTTAAACTTGATCATTTGTTTTAACATTGTTGTCATTTGTATTTATAAACTTTATCATTTTTGGTTTATAATTTGTTATTGTCTTTTTCTGTTCAGGTCATTAATGTTTATATTCAAACCATGATTCAATATTTTGATGCACAATATCGTGACCGCCCAACTAAAGAAAAGATTGTTCTTTCGGATGTCTATTCCTATCAATATATTGAAAGGGCTTTCAATGTTTGGAGTCGTATTATGTCCTCTCAAGCAGGTATAGAATTGATGAGGAAATTAATTTAGGAATAAATTATATCAATGCAATGGGATCATACAGTTTCTAGTTACTTTCATCGAGGAGATTTGAAAATGCTCAATTCAAAATTAATACTTATTCCCTGGAATCTTAATGACAACCACTGGGTCCTTTGTAATGTATCTTTTAAGGGAAGAAAAATTTATATGTACGATTCACTGGTGGATGCGAAAATTGTAAATGCACAGAAGAAGAAGTTATCTCCAGGACACCGGCATATTGAAGATCATCTATCAAAGATTCTCCCAAAAATGTTAATAAGGATAAATTTTGTCGATCATAGTGGTCCACCTACTGGTTCAGAGGTAAAGAATTATGGTATAAGCTCTAAATGGACAACTCATTTTGGGAAATGTCTAATATAACCAAATGGATATGACTGCGGGGTCTATATGCTTGTCTTTATCGGCAATATCCTAAAGGGGATAAAATTTTCCAGATCTGATAGATAGTGATGAATATCGTTACACAATTTCTTATGATATATTGATGCTGGGAGTTGAGTCGTAAGAGATTTTTAAACTTTTATCTACATTTTGTTGTAATGTACAATTTCTGTAATATTGTAATGTTATAAATATTTATTAATGTCATTCATTTATATGATCTTTCTCATTTGTTATATCTTCTTTGTCATTCGTATATGACATATTTATTATTTGTTAGAATGAAGTTAGAATCTAGTCTATTTAGTTGGATGTATGCCATTTTATGAATTATGTCATCCACTTATAATTAATTTGCCATTTCTTATGTATAATTTGTCATTTGTTATATGAGATTTGGCATTTGTTATCTGAGATTTATTATTTGTTATCGGAGATTTATCATTTGTTATCTATAATTTATCTATGATTTGTCATTGGTTATATATTATTTTTCATTCGTTATCTATAATTTTTCATTAATTATATATTATTTATCATTCATTTTCTATGATTTGAGATTTGTTATATATGATTTGTAAAATATGAACGGACAATTGATCTATTTGTTTTAAAGATATACAATATTTAATGTAAGTCAATGGTCTATTTGGTTATTTGTCATTTGTTATATGAGATTTGTCACTTGTTATCTTAGATTTGCCATTTGTTATATATGATTTGGCATTTATTATCTAAGATTTTTTATTTGTTAGCAATGATTAATTTTTATTATATATGATTGTGAAGGTTCAATTGATCTATTTATTTTGTAGATAGACAAAATTTTATGTAAGTCAATGGTCTATTTGGTTATTTGATATAATTTGTTATTAGGAAATATGATTTGTCATTTGTTATATATAATTTGTCATTTATTATATGAGATTTGTCATTTGTTACCAATGATCAATTTTTTATATATGATTTGTGAAGGTTCAATTGATCTATTTGTTTTGTAGATAGACAACATTTGATATAAGTCAAAGGTCAATTTTATATATGATTTGTCATTTATTACGAATGATCGATTTTTTTTTATATGATTTGTGAAGGTTCAATTGATCTATTTGTTTTGTAGATAGACAACATTTGATATAAGTCAAAGGTCTATTTTTATATATGATTTGTCATTTATTGCGAATGATCAATTTTTTTTATTTATGATTTGTGAAGGTTCAATTGATCTATTTGTTTTGTAGATAGACAACATTTAATGTAAGTCAATGGTCTATTTGGTTATTTAAAATAATTTGTTATTTGGAAATATGATTTGCCATTTGTTATATATAATTTGTCATTTGTCATTTGTTATATGAGATTTGTCATTTGTTACCAATAATCAATTTTTTATATATGATTTGTGAATGTTCAATTGATCTATTTGTTTTGTAGATAGAAAACATTTAATGTAAGTCAATGGTCTATTCGGTTTTTTGATATAATTTGTTATTTAGAAATATGATTTGTCATTTGTTATATATGATTTGTCATTTGTTATATAAGATTTGCCATCATCCTAAGATTATATTTCTTTAGTTTGAATTTGCAATACTCATTCATTGGGCACAAAAAAAGAAAATTTCATTAGCTCAAATATTGTTACAAATAACAGTTTGCATTACATCAATTTACATCAGTTTACGGAATTGGAGGTGGTGGTGGTGGTCGGTTTTCCCAAACTACCGCCACCATCTCCTCCTCTGTAACCCCCACCACCACCACGGTTTCTTCCTCTAATTCTACTCAGGGTACCGGCAAAACATTATCGGACGTATACCAGCCGCTTTATCTGCCGCTATAATAACATTCTCTGCTAGAAGGCGCAAACCGCTCCTCCGCCTCTACTCCGATGTCACCATATAGTAAAAGTGGAGCATTTGATAATAATCGTCATCCACCTCTTTTATCTCATCATACGTCATCCCATAGAAGGTAGGACGCACTGGAATGGAAGTAGGAAGTTTAAGGGATTGGGTCCCAAAGTATTGAAGTCGAAGCTCTTACATCTTGGTAAGAACCCTGGCCTCGTACGCTTGGCGTCTGGTGGTCACAATCTTCTTCACAGAGCAGTTATAGAGGAAATAGTTGCACAAGATTAAAATATGAAAGAACTTGCCGAATAGACCACAACAATATTTATGCCATACCACTGCAAACTAGAATAGTATTTAATGTTGAGTTCCAAATCCCAATGTCAGACGGAATTCAAACACAACAATCTTGACCAAATCCATTAGAAATGAAGGAACATTGGAAATAATCCCCGGGTGCTAAATATATTTGCTATCATTTTAAGAATATATGTCATCCATCAGGTAACAGTCTATCATTTTTTTTAACATGTTATCATTGGTTATGTATCATTTATCATTTCTTATTCCGCATCTATCCTTTTATCAATTTCTTTAAGAAGTTTCAATCAGCTGTCAAAGACATTGGCAATAGGGTGGCAGCTAGTCTTACAACCATAGATTGAAATCTTGAGAGTATTGCTGACAAAGTTAAATCACTAGAAAAGAGGTTGCCCGGTCATAAACCATAAATTTGCCTATCTTCTGCAATATTATTATTCAGTAGAATTTGTAGTTCGATTATCATTATTTATCATTTGAATTGCAGCTTTAAACATATGTTCCTTAAGAGTTTAACATTCTAGATCCAGAAATTAGCATCACTAAAGATAAGGAATATTACACTTCACTCCTACATATTTTCTCTACTTGTTAAGATCTAGAGATTTTAACTTGGACAAAAAATCATGCAACATCTCCGTTTTGACTTCGAAATTCCTTAGTTGAGTGTAAGTTTCATTTGTAATAGTGTCGAGGATCTGATTGCTCCATTGACCAGATTTTGCGATGTCTTCCGCCATTGACGATTGTGGCCTTTTAAAATCATCAGGTGTAGAGGATTCTCGAAACCAAGTTTCGTGCTGACAATGGTATTGTGAGCAATAGTAGAATCTCCTACCAGGCAGTTTAGAGACTCTATAAATGAGACCATAATCATACTTTTTCACCTCATCTACTCACGCCTATAAACCACAACAATCAATTTTGGGAGCGCATTGACAGAACCAACAGTTAGGGTTGAGGCTTGTGCGTCAGAGACAATGATCATAATGTTTATCATACCAGCAAATAAAAGAATACATCGTCGGTAGGGAAGTATGTAATGCTTGAGAACTGGAAGCATGTATGTAAGTTATATAGTTAATACTCTATGATAGTGATAATTCATTCAAAGCAGGAAAACGACAAGCTATTTATAAAGAAATGATAATTAACATTCATTTTGATGATACCGTTTGTCACAACAAATGCCAAATGCTTCACTTTAAATCTGACATATTCTTTCCTTTACAGTCAATATGAAAAGTCAATCTTATCTTTATTTCATGATTTTGACAGCCTAGCATAAAGTCAAATTTGAACAAGTTATCTATCCAAAACATCTACGTTGGTAGAGAAGTATGTAATACTTGATAATTCACAACCGTAAAATGACAATGATATCATAAAGGAATGACAAATACTAATGGGAGGATAACATTGAATTTATGGTAACAAATAACTGCTCTAAAATGTTACCCTTTGTAAGAACAAATTAGAAATTAGGCATTTTAATTCCAAGGGCATCTTTTCTATACAGTCAATGTAACAAATCAATATTTCCAAGAGTATAAAAGTAGTTAAGTACAAGAGATGCAAGATATCTATACTCAACAACAACCCCAATAATATTATCACCACCACGACCCACAGTTCTTTAATTTAAACCCTACATCGACGGCAGACCCTCACAAGTTATTACACCTACAAAGATGTTCCAATTCTTTGATGCTCCCCAATTCATCAATATCCTTTACCAATCTGAATAAGAAACTGTTGGATATATTTTGGAAAATCCCTTCTGTGGTGACCGATTGTGCGCCAAGTATTTTGTATAATCCACCACCGTCGATATTTAGGGAATTACCTTATGGATATGGAACCTAGTGTTAAATTTTAGGATTGGAGAGGTTTATCAAGATGGTGACAAAAGGATGTTTGAGAACTCAGTGATAGATTTTAGGCAAGAGATGACTGTGGGTGGTACCGTAGTGGTAAGAGTAGAGATGTGGAGGTTGTAGACCAGACCAAGTGAGGAAGTGTGGAGGCATTATTTGAACTTTGAAATTGAAAGACTTGTTGTTACTTGTTACCCTAAAGGTTAAGGTCTTAAAGAGTAGCTTCAATATAGAAAATTACAATTAAGCCAAACTACTTAAACAGGTCACGGGTCGACCCGAACTACTTAAGCTAAACCCTAACCCAATCTATTTATTAAAGGTTAGGCAGGTTCGAGTCAAATGGCCTGCAACCCCTTAAGGTCAAATCTAAACCCGCCAAAAACAGGGCTGGGTTGGGTAGGGTTGGCGGGTCATAAGTTACTTTTCCATCTCTAAAGGAAAGTATCTAATACTTGATAAGTCACTCCAGTAAGATGACAATGTGTAAAAAGAGGAATAACAAATACTACTATAGGAGGATGACATTGAATTTACGGTGATAGTTAACTACACTAAAATGATACTCTTTGCAAGAGAAAATGATAAATAAGCCGTTTAAATTTCAAGAGCTTCTTTCTTATACAGTCGATGTGGCAAGCCAATCTTTATTACTTCATTAGACAACTTAGCTTAAAGTCAACTTTAATTATGTTTAAAACAAGTTATCTATCCACAATATCCACGCGGTTCCTACCACTCTAAACACTAAGCCCTAAACCCTACCATGCGTGATTCTGTCCCAATTTTCCCAAGAATTAATAAACTTAAAACTAAAGCTCTTTTCAGCTATATATTCTTAAGCCTCAGCTATTCAAACCCTAAAATATTTATAACTTCTCAAGAAATGTCAAACTCCCACTTCACTTGATTTAGCCGTACCTCTTCCAGTACCCCTCAAGATTGGTTTGAGGCAGTAGGATTGAGGAAGATGAGGCTGACGAATGTCTCTTCACATTGAATAAAATTTGCCTAATAGAAAAGGATTTCTCTGGCGGGAGGGCGCAACTGCTGAAAGAATATTACAAAGAGTTCAAAGAGAAATTAGGAGAGCTCGATAAAATGGAGAACGAACTCGATAAAATTATAAAAAAGAAAAGAGATCGTTCTGAAGAGTTTAAGTTCCATATCCGCTTCTTGGAAGATCAACTCTGCACCGTAAAGTTGAACCGTGATGAGCACAAAAACTTTGGGAGGGAGTTAACCTATAAAATTAACTGTCTCGAGCCAAAGATCATGACTATGGAACGTGATTAGAATTCCTTAAGTGAGGAGTTGTAAACATTTATGTTGTTTTGTATTTAGGTTTTTTAATTGTTGCTATTATTGTTTCCTGTGTATGAACATTTGTTTTGTTTTTTCTCTTTCAAATAGTGAATTTCGTCTGATATGAGGGAAACAAGCAATTAAAAAGTTTTATTCGAAATAAATGATATAAAGGATCCAAACAAATGATAAAAACTACATGAACAATCGTAGATAAATTTTAAACTTAAGGAAACTGGTGATAAGATTTGAACAGACAAATGATAAATTATCGTTAAGCAATTACAGTTCAGGAAAGAAAAAATGATATATTGCATACAAACAAATGCAAAATTCTCTTCAACATATTAAAATTCGATGTGATAAGTAGTGATACTTGATTAGACAACTCCGTTTAAATACTCATATGACTTGCGTGTACAACAATAAATAACGGCGCAGAACTGAAGTAATAATTACTTTGACCCTAAATATTGTATAATCCCTGACACGCGTCCCTTCCCAATGCATTCAACTCCCCTTATAAAAAATTTAATCTCAAATCAACTATTCTTAACTCTTCAACTATTTAAACCCTAACCCTAAATTCTTTTCAACTTCTTAAAAAAAAATGTCGCACTCTACTCGAGTCAGCCATATCTCTTCGAACACTCCATACGATTGATTTCAGTCGGTAGGGATGCAGGAAAATCAACATGACCAACATCTCTACAAATTGAATAGACTATGCCTAATAGAGAAGGATGCCTCCATTGAGAAGGTAGAAATGCTGAAAGAGCATTACAAAGACTTCAGGGAGAAATTATGAACGTTTGATGTAATTCGGGATGAACTTTATCAAGTTATAGCAAAGAGAGATCAACATTTTGTAAAGTTCAAGTTCCATATACGCTTCTTGGAAGATCAGCTCTGCACTGTAAAGTTAGACCGGGATGAGCACAAAAAACTGTGTGAGGAGTCGTCTTGTAAGATTAGCTCTCTCGAGCAGAAAATCTAGGCTTTAGAGTGCAATTTGGAATGCTCAGAACGTGATCAGGAGTTGTGGGCATTTATTCTGATTCTTTTGGTGTTTATTTTGTTAGTTTTTATGGTAACTACTACTTTCCCTTTGTATGATAAATGTTTTTTTTGTGCTATTTCTTTTGCGTTTTGCTATAAAATAGTGGTTTCCGTTTGATATGTGGCAAACAAAATAATCATAGTTCTATAAGAAAATAATGATGATATAAGGGGGGGACAAGTTTAATGATGAATTTAACAAAATTGATGATAATAATTCAACAGATAAATAACAGTTCAGAAGAAAATAATGATAAAATATAAACCAACAAATGCAAAATTCTTTGAGAACAAATGATAGTTCAAATTGAAACAATGATATCATGGAAACAAACAAATAAGAAATACTTCTTGCACAAATGACAGTTTAGAAGCAAACAGTGATATCATAGAAATAAACAAATCAGAAATTCTCTGTGTACAAAAGAAAATTCAGAGGCAAATAATGATATAATGGAAGCAAACAACAGTTATATTTAAACAAATGATGATTCTAATAACACTGACGATAAAGATCATACAAATAAATGATACATAGAGTACCCAAAATCTTCAGTGCAAATTGATTGCAACATCTTTATTTAGGATAGCAGGTGGCTCAGTGCTCATCGCAAAAGATGGTGTCATTGTCAGACATGTATTATCGTCAGATGGGATTGGTAGAAGCTTACATGAACGACGATTGTTTCCATTTTTTTGATACCTACTGCAAAATCTTAGTTTGGTGACAAGACCATGATTTTTTTCCCTTCTCTTCCTTTGCGTACGAGGACGACCAGCTTAAACTGTTGGAATAGGAGCATGAATACGTGGATCAGTTTTTAAAATTTTCCACTGGTCAATTCCTCTTATAGGAATCCATATATACTAATAAAATGCCTTGTATGTATCATTTGTAAAGTACTCAGAGACACGTGTAGTTGGATCAATATTAACAAGACCGAGAGTGCGTACTCCATGTTCATAAGGTATACCCATCATTTGCTACTAACGGCAAGAACAATGGCCATCTTTAATATTTACAGAATCTGTTCTGCCATAACTAGTCATCTAAAAATGGTGACGTGATGTACGAACCCTACAGGTTAGTAAATCTGCCATAAACATTCTACTCCCTCAGTGATCCGTAGCCTATGTCATTAAGTTAGCTTGACTCTTCTCAGTTTCCTCCCTATACGTGTTAGACATTTCCGAACACATTCTATGCAATTCCTCAATAAACACATGGATAGGGAGATCTCTCATTTTCAAAATAACGTTATTCCAACTCTCGACATGATTGGTGTAAGCCACTCCATATCTGAAAAAATGGCAAACAATTGAAAGAAAATATTAAATCTATAAGACCTGATGACAAATGGGATCATGCAACTACAAAAGGAATAATAAAGAACTGATGACAAGTATTTGAAAATAATGACGAATAAGTATGCAAATGGAGTAATAATGATTATTCTTAAAATAAAAAATAAGAATTTGATCAATAGAGAGTGACAACATACCTACTCATTGGAATCTATAGATTATACCATATTTCTTTGGGAATACCTAGTATGTATTGGAGACTCATTAGATCTATATTTTGGATAGCATTCATATGTATATCGAAATCAATGCTGGTTATGGCCTCTGGTGCCATCCAAAATGTGATCCTTGTGCTTTCTAGGGTAGTTTTAATGTTGTTCGATATGTGGAAGACACAAAATGTATGGATTGCAAATGGAAACACCTTGGGTATAACATTAATAATTATGGCATTCCTGTCAGAGATAATGACGAATCTAGTATCATAACCGTGGAAATTAGACCTAAACATCTCCAGGAAGTATGTTCAACTTTCGATGGTCTCCGAGTCTGTTATCGAAAATACAAGTAGAAAAATATGATTGCTTGGGTTAATGGCGATGGTTGCTAGTAGAGTCCCATGATATCTCTCTTTTAAAAATGTTTTGTCAATCATAACAACAGGTCTTAATAGTTTATAAGTTTTTTTGGGAGGAGCAAAATGTTAAGATTGGTGGATCAAAGTTAGACCCACATTACTTAAAGATGTGGTCTAACACAAGGATATAAGAAGATACAGACTATTAAATTGCACTGAGGCCTTTCCAGATATAACCCTACACCTAGCCCATACTAGGTAGTCAAGGTGGGGACATTATCGGTGCAATGAGGGATTGAACCCTAACACAAAACGCCAAAAACACCTTGTGAATCTCTTATCCTTACAACTCATAGTTTATATGTCAAACACCAAATCCGGGTCAACCAACCTCACTTCCGCAAAGTAGCTCATAAATAGTTGGTATGCCCTCGCATCTAAAATTATTATATAGATCAAATGAAATTGTGTCGTAAATAAATGATAAACATCACAGTACAAATGACACAGTGAGTCGATAAAATGACATGTGATAAAATGATAAACATTATTGTACAAATGACTTGTATGGGGGTATAAATGACATATAATGTGATGATACCTCTGCGTGGGATTTTTCTTTCGCACGCCAGGCAAAATTGTATGTTACATCAATATTGTGATGAATTTGTATATTATCAATAATTTTGAAAGGTTTGTAGTTTGAGTTTTTTTATAGTTTTTGCATGATTATAGAAGCAACCCATCTACTAGACGGTGCCTTATACGCATTGCTACCTTCAGTTTCTACTCGGATGCATGCATGCACGGAGCAATAAGTACTTACTCTAAATAGGGCAGAACCGACCAACTTTGTTGCATAAATCCGCCAAAAGCATTTATGACCTTTGAAACGTACCATAATTTTTTATTTGTTGCCCATAACGTGCTCGAGATTGATTTTTTTTTTCAACTGCATAAGATCTTATGTGATTCTTGAGTTCAATCCTATCTAGATATTGATCACTAATGTTAAACTCTTTGCTGAAGTCATAGGAATCTTCCTTGTACGTAGCAGATTTGAACTGAAAATCCATGAGATCTTTCACCTGTTCGGGCTGTGGCTCAAGCTGAAATTTAGCTGAACAAATGAGAAACGTGCCTCTTAGCATGATACTAATTTGATAAGAAATGTTAAAAAACACCTCACAAATGATAAATTTTGTGAGCTTACCTGAAGATTCAGTTTATCCAATGATAGGTTTGGGTTCAATTGAAAGAAAAACATTAGTTAACATAGGTTCATTTGAAAGAGGAACATTAGTTAACACAGGTTCATTTGAAAGAGGAACATTAGCTAACACAGGTTCATTTGAGAGATAAATATTTGAATAAGAAATACAAGGTTCATTTAAGAAAGGAACATCAGTAGGGATAATGTGAAAAGGTTCATTTGATTGAGGAACATTAGTTAACATAGGTTAATTTGAGAGATGAACAATTGATTAAGAAATACTAGGTTAATTTGAGGGAGGAACACCAGTATGGATAGTTTCAAAAGAATCATTTGATTGAGGAACGCCATCATCATCTACTAAAGGTTTAAACCTACGTGGATCAAGCCCTCTGCCATTTGTTTCAAGGTAACCCCTGTATTCAGGTTTAGCGTCAAAAATAAAAATTAGACTTATCATCCCAGCTTTGATGGTGGACAACCCTTTACCAGAAGAACAAAAATTAGAAATAAAATTCTGGGAGTTCTGGGAAGGTACCCTAAGCTCATTAACAATCCATATGTGAAAGGGTGTGCTAGGATGGTTTTATACATATTGATCATTATGGTAAAGTCATGGACATATTTTTGTGCGAGCGCAACTCGGCCTCGCTTCTTCGATCTAAATTTTGCAGGTCGAGCCTGAAACGACAATGTAATATGGGTGAAGGGTAATTGTCTTCAGAGAGATTATGAAGAACCTTTGGATCTACTGTTTAGAACTGTTAAATAAAGTAAGTATAATAATGCATAGAGTATAATATTGGTATGTTTGAGATGATGATCTTTTGTTGATAATAAAAATGTTGTTTATAACAGGCTCGAAGTTCCAGGTGGAGAGGAAAGATTCGTTAGTGGACGAAGTTGCTGAGGAAGAGTTTGAGCTTGAATTTGTGTTGGAAGGACTTGGCCTTAGCAGAAAGAAAAGGGTTGGGAGTAAGTTGAAAAAGGTTTAGAAATCTCAATCAAATATACTGATGGCGTGTGTTGATGATGGAAAGAAGAAAGGAACTGGTGGGAAAGGGTGAGTGAACTTGCCCAAGACCCCCAAAATAGATAGTTTGATTCAACCAGAGTTTATTACGTCGAGAAAATTAGCTCGAATGTTTCCAAAAAAATGATGTTGAAGCGTCCGTTGGTCTCTGGTACCACTGGAAGGGGTGAGGTTGACGGAAAAGAAAAAATGAGAAGGATTAAACCTCAGGGAAAATTGGGGGAAGAGGTCGCTGAAGAGCAACCTACTGCTGAGGACAATCTCAAAGAAGTGGAAGAAAGGGCCAGGCTAGAGGCTCTTCACGGGGAGGAGGACATGAACAAGATGGTATATCTTTATGTTTGATTATGTGAAAATTTTATTTATTGCATTTCGAGCTCACGCTGAGATCGACTTGTGTTTTACATGCTGCTCGTTTGGTGAGGGGGATTTGGCTCGGAGTTGAAGAGCAAAAATCTGAGCTGAAGAAGGTGAAGATCAAGCTTGAAAAGAAGGTAGCTCGAGTGAAGGCTGATACTCTCAAGGAAGTAAAGAAGCTAGAGGCCCTGAAGGCTTCCCACGCAGTGGCGATTGGTTATCTACAAGTGGATGCGAGAGCGAATTGGAGGAGGTGGTGGCGGAGGTGAAAGGCTTGGGTGCCACCTAATGTTGAAGGGATATTCTGGGGATGAGGTAGATGTCATTAAGGTAGACACCTATGTTGAGGAGGGAGATGATGAGGAAGTGAATGAGGTTGCGGTGGGAGTTGTTGATGGGCTGGATGGTGTCTCCCGCCCAGAGGGCGAGAATGAGAAGGTAGGGTAGAGAAATGACTTTGTATTAGTATTTTAGAAGTGTCCTGTAAATTGCTAGATTATGTATATTGAATAGACTTCTGCTAGCTGAGCCCCTTTTTTTGGTAACCCTCTTGTAGGCACTTAGAGAAATGAGTCTCAGAATAAAAGATCTAGAGACCGAGCTTGCCAGGGAAAAAGAGATCTCCACATCCTCGCTGTCTTCGCAAGCGGAGCTGCAGGTTAGATCGGAACATACCTTTTAACTTTTATGCTATTTTGACATAAAGCTACCAAGTAAATAAGATAACATAGAACGTAGAGGCAGACACAAAACTTGTTATCAGTGTTAGCAAAAATACACTAATATAGTGCAGAGGAAACTTCAAACTTTTAGACAGAGTAGCATATAAAGAACATGTACCTTAGACCTTGAAATATAGGTAATGGAGCATCCATCTGAGATTGTACTTCGACCTTTAAGTCTTAAAGTAATTACACACGGTAGATGTTAGAAATAAGATATCTCTTTAGAAATGAGATATATATATATATATATATATATTGCACATGTTGATAGGTGTTCTGAATCGAACTGTATATAATGTATCTATATTGTGCAGGTCGAATTGGATTCAGTTCGCTCGCGCGAAGATGAGGCACTCTAATATAACCAGGAATTTGCAGAGGAGTTAGACAGGGTGAGGGAGGCGAATGAGGACAAAGAAGACTAGCATGTAAAGGTGCATTTCAAATTTAGAGGCAACCTAGACTGTTGTCGACCTCACTCGTAAGATCGAGGTGAAAGATGCCAAAATTGGCAAAGGGCTAAAAGAGCTTGCGAAGATAAGAGAACACGCTGTGAAGCTTCAAAGTCAGATTGACACGCTGATGGTAAAGAGTAGGTAGGTTAAAATGGCTCAATACCGTATTCAGACGCAAGAAAGGTCGGAGGGACAATCTCGAGCTGATCTTCAGAATTGTAGAAGCGAGCTGGAGTGACTGAAATAGAAAATGATTAAAAAAAATAACGAGCTGAATGTATCTCAAGAGAATCTATCAGCTTCTGAAGCTACAGCCGAACACTTGCATATAACCCTACCTGCCAAGGATATGGAGTTTTGAGTGATGCAACAAAAGTGTGACGAGTTAAATGAGAGGGTGGCATGATTGAAGACCGAATTGATCCAAGCCAACGCGTACGTCGGGAACACCGAGGCTGGAGAGCGCTCGAGGCAGAGTAAAAATGATGCTATGGTTCCTCTAGTCTAAGGGGATGTAGTTAGCCTATTAGGTCGAATTAGGGAGCTGGAAGGTGACGTAGCTTAAATTCAGGGGCATGTGCAGAAAGGGAATGGAAATTTAAGGGAGTACCAACATTAGTTGGATGCTGCTATTATCAGGGAAAAGGTCTTGGAAGGGGAAATCAGGGTGAAGGAAATTCTAATGAAGAAGAAAGATGATTTATTAAAGGATGTTTCGTCCATGGAAGAGTTGAATGCATAAATCGAGAGACTTCGCGCTCAGGTGGTGGACTTTGAGGCCATTAATCAGGCTGAATTAGCTAAAGCCGTTAAAAAATTAGAAAAGAGTATAGCTTTTGATACTTTGACAGAAAGGGAAATGGCACATCAGAATAGACTGTATGCAATTTTGGAGTCACGCCTCGAGAAGGTGAGATCTCACTTTTCAAAGATAGTCGCATTTCATGTATCATGCTCAGACCTATAAAAGTCGACCGTTGCATATTTTATAGAGGAAGTAAAAAGACTTGAGTTAGAATGAGATACCTTGTTCAAGAGTTTGTCTGACAAGGAATGCATTTGTAGAGTTAATATAGATCGAGGGAACTGTATGGCCTTCATGGAAATGAATTTAGGTTCTCGTCCTGCTGGTCTGATAGAGAGGGACAGAGTTGCTGTAACTTGTGAACTAAATTCTGATCGACCTCCGGGTGTAGGCTAAAGCATGGCTGACATCCCAACAACGGAAAATAATCTATTGTAGTGTGACCTAAAAATAAATAGTATCTGTCGCAGACATATTGAAATATATAAAAGCTAGTATGATCTTTGCCTTATCTTATGTTTGGTAGGGCCTTTGATATAAAACATATTTTTACATTTGCTCTAATCGCAGAAATGGGTTGAGTCAGTCAAACCAAGTAAATCTTGATTTAACTGTAGTAATGTTGCAGATATATTAAAAGAGATGAAGGCTAGTATTACCTTTGCCTTATCTATTGCCTGTTAGCGTCGTTAATATAAAACAAATTTCTACATTTTTTTTAATCGTAAAGATTTAGTAGAGTCAGCCAAACAAAGTGTTATCCTTAATTTAACTGGTATAATGTCCCAAACAAGTTGAAGTAGATGAAGACAAGTATTACCTTTGCCATATCTAATATTTGGTAGAGTCTTTAATATAAAACAAGTTTCTTCATTTGTTTCAATCATAGAGATTTAGTAGAGTCAGCCAAACCAAGTGTTATCCTTGATTTAACTAGTATAAGATCGATTAAAAGCTAGTAATATCTATGTTTTAATCTATAGAATGTGGTTAAATCTATGCGAGTAGAGAGATGTTGTGAAAAACTTAGAAGTTTGATTGATCAATTTAGAATTTACATTGGATGGAGATGAAAATCTCGCTTTTGGAATTGAAAAAACAAAAGTAAAAAATAGAAATGGAGTAGTGAGACGCTTAACGATAGTATCATTTAAGTCGCCTAGTGATCCATGGATTTGAAATGGGGATTTCCTATACTATCATGAGATAATAAGTTTATTTCAATTAGAATTTGGGTCCCCCCCCTCTTGTGTTAGGTTATTTGTTTATCAATTAATTCAGTTAAGTTAGTTTTGTTTAGATTAAGAGTTCTAGTTAATAAAATTAGAGCCTAATTCTTTTTGATAAATCTGGTGTTCTTCTTAATAAGTTTACATCACCATCAGCTCTTAGAACAGAAAGGTGACTTGTAAATTTAATAATAGAAATTCAACGATAGGATATTGTTATAGGCGAAGATTTTGTGAGCTTTCTCTTCAGCCTCTTAATGTTCCCTCTGGGATCTGTAGTAAAATTTCTTGACTGAATTGAATACTTTACTAGTTTGTACAAGAGTGAAATATTCCCGTTTCGATTAACAAGATGCATGTTCAAATGGTAACAATTTCCTACTCTCCCCGCTTGTCGCCCCATCATTTCACTTTTAAAGGTAGCTAGCAGAAAATTATAAATCCGGTGACTCTGGATTATTGTATAAGCACACAAATATATATAGTTATATACTTCATTTCCCTCAAATCAATACAAGAACCGTACTTAAGTTGTAAACTTTTTGGCCTTAACGGATCTTGAGAAACAGGCTTCAACCGATTTTTTGCCACTGATGAAACAAATTTAGTGAACAAAACTTGACTACATTTTAGTATCGTGCTTATCTAGTAAACAAAATATACCTTAAAACTTGTTTTCTTCACCATGAATCATGAATCAAAACAACAAATAGACACAGTCAAGGCAAGAAACGTAATTTTCATAAATGAGCATTAGCTTCACTCATCTCATATTCTCAGTTCAAGGGAATTCCAATAGGCAAACTTCTTTTTTGTACGCCTTGCATGCATGAATATATTGCAAAACCTGTTTAAGAGATATGCCAACTCTATCTATTAGTATCCATTCAAGATCAAAGGAGAATAAGAAAGAGGAAATACGAAGCGGAAAACTGAATTTACCTTTAGTGTGCCATGATTACATTTGTGGAAAGTAAGTTCCACTAAGAGAACTAGGAGGATTGGAGCTCAATCGTGGAAAACAAGTCTACTCCACCAATAAAGTTTGTTTGCGATTACATTGAGAACTTTCTTTTTAAGATACTAAATCATATCAGGATATTTTTTTTAGAATCCTTGCCATACTTGCCTGTTGGATAATTCATGCTAAAGTTGCTTCAAATCGTCAGGTTTTAGTTCTACTCAGATTTCCGTTACAATGTTGATGATACCTCCCGTGGTCCAATACAAGTATTAACTATTAACCCAACAACCCCTCAAGACTGAACATCTATACACCTAAAACACCTAAAGGAATAACTTATCATCCATTTTTAGATCTCAGCCTTTCGTTACCCATTTCTCGTGATTATTTAGGCCGTTACGGATCTCTCCTATGCTTTAAAATTAATTCCCAGCCGTCGGATCCCACAAGAAATTTTTGAATTAGTTTAAACTTTAAAACTGCCAAATTATCTGCTGATTTGGCCTATATTTTTAGTCAACCAACATTAGTTTTAAGCTTTAAAGTCAAATCATATGGCAAACCCTCTATCCAAACCCTAAGTCCAAATCCCTGCTCTCAATTACCCTAAGCTCAAATTAGGGGTAATTGAACAAGTATTTGTAATGTTTAATCCCTGCTCTTAATTACTCCTTCTCCCTCTCTATATCACAATCCAACACCTAAGTGCGAACTTGTGATGTGAAGTAGTCAGTCCTTTATAAGCATCTCTGGTTGATTTAATTGGATTCATATTCACTGTTGAAGCCCCGAGAATTGGTGTTTGACTTAAAATCAATGTATATTACTTGAACGTGGCATTTTTAGATGTGAGTATTTACTAATTTCTTTAATGTCAGTTTTAAATATTTAGCTACTGTGTAATTGTTACATGATTGAGCTAGATTGGAGATAGATTGTTAGCTTAACCAATGTGTTATTTAGGAATTTGTTAGACCCCAATTGGAAATTGAGATCCGTTTCTAAATTTTGTAGTTGTTGTGTTGCCATGAATAAATTTTGCGCTCTTATAGTTTTTGTTTCTGGGATTGTTATGTTTTTTTCGTTTGATATTTAGCATGTATGTTTATATATGATATCTGCAAATGCATTTGTCAGATTTGATGGCCTTTACCAGAACATTGGATGGTTTGCAGTACATTTGTATGTTGCATATATTGGTTGTTATCCAAACAATTTGCATATTTTATGTACTTTTTATTCTTAACAGGTTGTTGCTGATCATATTGTGAGCTCCACAATGTTAGTGAATTTACTATATCTATGTTTTGCCAACCTTTCTAGTATTGGTGGCCACAAAAGCTCTCTTGGGTTTAGAGTTTCTCCTATTGCATTGGGGTCAGGTTGGAGATTGATTGCCGAAGCTGATGTACTCGTATTGAGTTCGATTGGGTCGATTTAGTGAAGTAAGGCGATGTTGATACTAAGGGTTTGGGAAGTTATTAAGGTAAAAACTCTGGGTCTTATGTGAAATACGCGAGTAATAGTGGTGGTTACGATGGGTTAACTACGATACTGACGACTATAGTTGAACCAGTTGTATAGGGCAATGAACATTATGAGAATCATGCAATTTGAAGTAATAGTTGTGGCAATAATGGTAGCTATGATGGATCAATGGCAGCAATGTCAGATCCCACGATTATTTGCGAGAGAGTAGTGTAGTGGTTGAAAATGTAGTAAACATGCCAGGGATTGGGAAGAGGAAGAGGAAGGATGTGATTTCGGATGATATAGTTGATGAAAAATTGATCAAAAGAGGATCATGTCAAGCTTACAGGAATTGCTTTTGGACCCTCTTGCCAGGCATTTCACTTTCGTTTTATGTTGTAATTCTACATATATATATTCTTCTTAAAGTTTTATAAGATCTTTACTATCGTTGTTCCAGACTTGTTATGCACAAATAAGTTCAACAGTAAGATATTTTAAGCGATTGAACAATTACCTAGAAGGCTAAAACTGCATATACTAACATACCCACTCTTTCTACATGTAATGCGTAGATAAACAAAGTATCTTTTCTAGTCCTTACCGAGATTCTGCATACAAATGAAATGAGCATAAATCATGATAAAAAAATTCGACCTAAATACTGAAATATATGCATTTTCAAAATTTCCCAAAATAATGATCGTAAGTTTAAACTGCTTCTTTTCTTGTCCAATATTTCCCAAAATTCAATAGTTTTGCCTGAAATTTAGCTACATTTTTGTTTCTTTAGGGTCCCCAATATCTTCTTAAATCGAAAAATGTAAACCTTAAGTATAACGTGTATGATGAGCATATTCGGATCCATGATGCGTTGGGGATGCAATTAGTGGCCATAATACAACTGTACAAATATTTAGACCCCTCCATAGGGAAATCTTAAAATTTAAATGAGGCACCTAATCCATGACCATATGAACCCACGATTTCCAAATTTAGAATTCCTTAATGAAAACCTAAACCTGTATGGCTATATAATAAGTATTAGTGAGGGACATATATTTTCGTAGGGAGACATATTTTTGCGGTGAGAAAAAAAAAATGGAAGGATATCCAGGAGAGTTTTGTTTGGTTGAAGAGGGTGATCTATGGTCTGGTCTTTTTAGAGGAGGAGACCAAGCAGAAAGCTTATTTGTTATTGGGGATCTATGGAGAGATATCTCTCTCTGTAATTTACATGAAGCTTTGGATTGGATCCTCTAGTCACCTTTGCCTTTTAATATTGAGAAGATGTTTCATGAATATCTCCCTACTATAATGATAGAATCTCCTACATTCAAACTCAACCTCAGCAACAATAACAAGAGCCCACAAATATTATCAATGTTGATGGAGAGGAAGAAGATGACGATGACGATGACGAAGAAGAGAAAGCTGAAGACAAGTTGCTTAGTAGAAATTTGGTTTCTGTGTGAAATAGGAGTAAGAAGTTGAATGAACAACTTTTTGTATTAAGGTCACAAGAACCCATGTCACTAAGGTAAGCATTTTTTTAAATATTGTATAGTAACATGTTGTCTACTTAGTTTAATCCAAACTTTGATGTTTGCACATGAATAAGAAAGCGATTAAGCAATTTTGTTGAATACGATTTCATATCTAAAGGGTATACTTGAAGAAATAACAAAGGATGAAGAGAATCACTGCAATAGCAATGAAGAATCAGAACTTTGACCTTTATGTTGATGAAACACAAAGATTAAATAAACTGAAGCAATATAGGCAATGTGAACATCCCAAGATATCGTAGGTTTGATCAATACTTCTTTCAGTTTAACTACATTCTTTGTTTCACTTGAATTAAATACTCAAGGAGATTTTTTTGTGAGATCAGATGGAGGCTGGTATGGTAGATAGAGAGCATTTCATGTTAAAGCTGAGCTACAACAAGGAAATGGGAGCGTTACGTTCTGTGCAAAGAATGATCGAGTCATTAGGCATGGATGTTATGTCTACTTCAATAAACCCGTTGAATGAGCACCATATGACCACCTTGAGCTTTTCCATGTACGTGTCTAAAGTTCATGTCTCAAAAGTCAAAACAGACATAGTAATAGAGAACGCTGCGACACGGTTGTTAAAGTGATCATGGAAAGTGTAAGGACCTATCTCTCGATCTCACCCGAAGTCGAGCTCACCTAGTTCGAATTACCTCCATCTCAGACTCACGCATTTTTAACACATTTCCCCTGTCAACATTCCAACCAACCCCACAAACTGGTCAAGAGCGTGGGCCAAACTTAAACCGAAAAACCTTATCCAATCAAAGACACCTATCTCCTATGAACTCGTCAGTTACATAGTCAACCACCACTAACCATATTGTTCGGAGAACGTGCTCCGACACGATGAAGAGCTGCGGAGAAGGCCTATATAAAGAAAAAGTTTCAGATGAGACAGGGACAAGAAAAATTATATTAGAGATTACCTAGAAACTACTTGTTCTAGATTCTCGATAATCATCAAAACTTCTTAAGTTACAAGATTTAAGCATTTCCATTTTTAGAGATCACTTGTAATAAGATATCCGCCTCAAGCAATAAAGATATTTTTAACAAAAATCCTCCACACGAGGTCATGGCTTTTTACCTATTCAGAGGTTTTCCATGCTAAAATCACTTATTTCATTTCTTACTTTCCATTAGAATATTGTTACAGTTTCATTAGTGTGATAGCGAATTCCAAGTAATTTTGAGCTTACGGAATTTTGCCATTATATTTGGCACCGTCTGTGGGAAAGATTACATTTCCACGATATCCTAAGGTAGTCTTTCTGTACAACTTTCAATCATGGTTACTTCCAGACGACCGCCTGCAGGAACTCAGCTCGAAGTTTCCATGGAGCCGGGGCAGCTCACAGAGTTACAGGTAAATCTTAACGTCGAAAATGAGAATCGTGCCGAACTCAAACTTCAGTTAACAAAAGATTGGGAGCTCTAGGAAAAAGAGCTCGATACAGAACGACAAGCTCGTTTGACAGCGCTCAAATGGCATGAAGATAGGATGACAACAATACAGACTGCCCGAGAGGCTCTACAAAATACTCAGCAGGCTTCTCCAGCAAGAGACCACGAATAGCATCCAGAGACCTCCCGCGTCTCAGAAAGGGAAAGATTGGGACCTCAAGGATTCGCCAGTAAAGCCATTTCAAGGAATCTACAACGCGAACCACAACCCTCCGTATATTTGGGGGGGAGAGAAAGTTTAGTCTGAAATCAGTCGAGGTCACCGAATTTCCATCCACCAGGAGGAAGAGCAACGACTTCAACATCAAGTTCTAACATGAGATCGCCTGAGTGAAGGTACGGGCACTCATAATCCATAGTCAGCTTGTCCAGCAATTCAACCAACACATCATTACGTCACAAAAGAGCATATGGACCAACGGATTAAGGAGTTAATCGAAACACAGGTTCTGGGTACTACCGGCGATGCCACAAAGTTACAAGGAAGTCTGATTGCCAAGGATCTATTCGATATGGAGATATAAAAAGGTTTCCATACTTCCAAAAATTGTAAATACAAAGGTACTGGCCCAAAGGAGCACATTCAACAATACCGTGATTCATTGGGGTTGTGCTCCAGTCTCAACCACATCCTCTGTCGTCTGTTCGCCATAAGTCTATAGGAGGAACCACTCTGATGGTTCCATTCTCTCCCTGAGGACTCCATCTATACACTTGATCAGTAGCAGAAGTAGTTCATGAAGACGTATGCTCAAAATAGAGACAAAGAGGAGAACTTGTACTCTCTTATTAGTCTTAAACAATCGCATGGAGAGAAGCTCAAAGATTTCTCGAAGAAATTCTTAGAGCTTACGTAAAAAATAGATAACCTCGATCAGAAAACGGTTGTTACTACTTTTACCAATGCTCTCCGACTCGACTGCATGGCCAAAGAATACCTCTTCCTGAACAAACTTGCGACCTTGGAATAGATGATCACCAAAGTCAACAATTATGTCGACCTAGAAAGGATGATGTCTGAGTGACAAAAATCTACTTAATCTATCCTCTCCACCAAAGGCCCATCTACAGATCGAGCTAGTGAACCCAAGGAGGAACAGGGTGATCAAAAGCGCACCAAGGGCAACACTAGTTACCCTCGGAAAGGCGGTCAACCAAATAAACCCATCCTCCCAAAACTGAATGTCTGAGTCTCTGTAATTTTTCCACTACTATTAAAGGATTCACTCTACCGTGTCTCTCAACCACTGGAACCAATCGATAGTCGACCATATTGCTTGTATCATAAGGTAAATCATCATACTACTGACAATTTATATGTTCTATAGCGGTTGCTCGAGTACATTTTTAAAGAGGGACAGATGCTCGAATATATTGTCGATCTGAAGTCATACAAAGATGGTATCTATATGTAGCAGCTCAAAGTTATTCAGGTCAATGATCGAGCTGAGGAGGAGCATATCTACTATATGCACCAGGGCAACATGATCGAAATCAATTAGATTACCGATTCTAACAGATCAAAACGCAGGAGATTATCAGAATGCTGCGATCTTACACCTCAAGACAAAGAAGCCAAGCTACTTCGTGAGTCAAGCAATTGCTAACTCGGGATCTCCTTCGAAGATTGCGATACTAGCCATGCCAAGTTTCCACATCATGATGTATTAGTCATAATGCTCAAGATGAAGAATTTTGTCATGCACACAATGATGATCGATACGGGAAGCGGTATTGGGATTTTTTTTCAGAGTACAATCGACCAGATATGTTTGGCCGACCAAGTTATTCAGAGTAACACTATATCAGTGGGTTCAACGGCTCCAGGGAAGAACGAGTAGGCAAGATCATCTTACCTATTACCACAGGACTAGCCACTATCGATGTCGTTTTCTATGTCATCAATGCCAAATCTCTTTATCTCGGGATTATGGGCCGCTGCTGGATACACAACATAGAGGCAATCGCTTCCACCTATTATCAAGCACTTTGATTCAAACACGACAGCCGTATATATGAGATCAGAGGCAATCAGAAGCTCTCTCGAGCTTGTAAAAATACCGTCTCTACTATCTTAGATACTTCAGACAGATTTGCTGTATAGCAATTGCAGGAAGTTGATCACCTCAACGATTAACCATCCACAAAGGAGCCTACAAAATATATCAGCATTGATGGACCTAGTAGAGGTACTTTCATTGGTATTAAGCTGGTTCAGCACGAAAAAGATTCTTTCATTCAGTTCCTGCAACTCAATCGAGACATTTTTGTATGGTCTTTCGAAGAAATGCCTGGGGCCAATCCAGCCACGGCCTATCATAAATTAGCTATCAATATCAATGCTGCAGTGGTCAAATAGAAACAATGATGACTTTCACCTCATCTTCGAGATGAAGTTAACACTAAGATCAGGAAATTGATCAAAGTGGGATTCATTCGAAAAGCCATATATCCAGACTGGATATCTAACATTGTCGTTATCCCAAAGAAGAACAGAAATGTTTCAGTTTGCATAAATTTTATAGATTTGAACTAGCATACTCCGAAGGATAGTTTTCCTCTTTCCATCATTCATCAGATCCTCGATTCTACTACAGGCCATGACCTTCTATCTATGACAGACGCTGGTTCAAGGTATAATCAAATTCCACTTTTGGAAGAACATCAAGAGAAGACAACTTTCATCACTGAAAGAGGTCTTTATTGTTACAAAGTCATGCTTTTCGGACTCAAGAGCGCAGGTGCCACATATCAACGGTTGATGATTACTATGTTCAAAGCACACCAAGGGAAAGTTGCTGAAGTCTACATCGACGATCTCTTATGCAAAAGCGTGCAGTTAGCCAATCACATCTCAGATCTTAACACTATATTCAATATCCTTATGATAACTGTCAGTTTGAGGTACATTCTGGCCGCTTTTTAGGCTACCTCATTAGCAAGAAAGGAATTCAGGCCGATCTGGATCAAATTCGGGCTCTCCTCGACATGCCCTCTCCAAAAACAATAAAAGACGTTCAAAAACTTGCCGGCAAGATTGTCGCTATCAATTGTTTCGTTTCTAAATCATCAGACCGTTGCCATTAGCTATTCCTATTACTCTGCAGATATACCAAGCGAGGAAAAGTTCAGTCAAATGCAAAGGTCACATGGACAACAAAATGCGAAGTAGCTTTTTAGGATCTCAAAGCCTATTTTGTGGAGGTCTCCCATAATGAGCACCCCAGTAGATAATGAGGAACTGATTATCTACCTAGCAGCCACATATACTTCCCTCAGCTTGGTTCTCATTCGCCTAGAAGGGAAAATTGAGAAACCAGTCTTCTTCATCGGTAAGACACTCACACCAACGGAAACAAGGTACTCTAAAATTGAAAAACTTCTGCTCACTCTTGTTTACACTTCACAGAAACTCAAACACTACTTCCAAGCTCATTCAGTCAAAGTCATGACGAACTACCCACTTTGGGAAGTTCTATCCAAGAAAGAAAAATCAAGGAGAGTACAACAGTGGTCAATCATTTTGGGAGAACATGATATCAAGTTTGAACAACGTCATTCCAAAAAAGGTCAGGCTGTTACCAATTTTCTCGCGAATTTTCTAGTGGAAGATTCTGAGTGGGAAGAGCACGACCCTGACGTTACAGAAGAAACACTCGAGGATCAATCCCTCAAGCCATTCGATGAATGAGCTGAATGGATTATTACATTAGGGTGGAGACTTCTCACAGCTGGATCAGCAGGACCCGCAGGGTCAGGAATCAAGATCTTTTTTATTACCCCTTCTAATGACAGAATTAAAAAATCAATCTGCTTAGATTTTGAGGCCTCAAATAATGTCACCGAGAATGAAGCTCTCATTCATGGACTCGACCTCGCTCTTGAGCTCGATATCCCCAAACTCTTAGTTTACACAGATTTACTACTCATTGTCTACCACTACTCAGAGCAATATAAAAAGAATGGAAAGTTTATAGAATACGCAGCCCTCATTGCAGATAGGATGAGCAAGTTCACGAAAGCAACTCTCGATTATCTTTCTCGAGGTAAAAATAGACACGTCGATTCCTTGGCATATCTATCCGAAGTCTTGGGTACAGAAGCTCGATATCTCCATACTAATATCATTTCAACCCCCAGTATTGATCGCATTTCTGTATGCACGATCAACACTGGGGGCGATAAAGGGGTCGATGATGATTGGCGAAAGCTTTTCTTAGCCTACCTCGGTGTCAACAACCATTGCAACGGACCACTCCCAGCATATCAAAAAGAGTGCCGACAGCTGATCAACAACTTGAAGTGCTACAGTAATCAAAACGGTATGCTAAACTGCCTTTTCGTCACAGGGCCTTACCTCAAGTGCCTCTCCAAATCAAAAGTAGACAAACTGCTCTGCGAATTATATGAAGGAACTTGTGGCCCCCATACCACAGGTCGATCATTAGAAAATAGAGCTATTACTCAAAGAGTATTCTCGCCTGGCATGCGCAAGCAGGCAGAGAAGTACTCTCGCAGATGCGATACCTGCCAAAGACATGGACATAAGATACGCACCCCCGCACTCAAACTCCATGTAAGTAAGGTTTTTTGGCCATGATGGGCACTGGATCTCGTCGGCGAATTCCCTAACTCTCCAGGTAATTGCTGTCACCTACTCGTAGCTACCGATTATTTTACAAAATGGTTAGAAGCAGTTCCACTATGTCAAACTAGCATAGAAGAGGTCATCTCTTTTATCTGGAACCACATAATCACTCGTCTTGGGTGCCCCCACCTAATTCGTATTGATAACGGGCCCCAATTTGTGGGAGAGAAAGTTGTAACCTTCCTAAACCACCACAATATCATCCACTCGCCATCCAATCCTTACTATCCTCAAGGAAATGTCCAAGCTGAAATCACCAACAAACCATCGTGGATGGACTCAAAAAATAGCTTCACTCACAGAAAAGAGGGAATTGGGCTCGCGAGTTGCCTCATGTCCTATGGGCCTATCATACCACTCCCCGACAATCAACTGGGTGCACCCCATTCCTCATTGCTTATGGCACTGAGGCCATCATTCCTTCTGAATATCATCATCCAGTTCGTGACCACAAGCTAACTGATGTGGAATATGAGTTCGAGTTGGCTTGCAACCTCAATAAGATATATGAAACTAGGGAGCACGCCATCCCTAACCTAGGTCGATATCATGCCTTCCAAATCAGAGATCTTATCCTCAGAGAAATTCCTCAACATCGCAAAAAGCCTCACGTTGAAAAATTTTGCCAACAATTGGGAGGATCCATACATTATCACAGGTCTCTCAGGCCTGGGATCATATTATCTCATGATAGAAAAGGGAATCCCCATTTTAAATCCTTAGAACACTAGGCGACTGAAATGGTGCTATCGTTAAACATCTTACTACTCCATTTTCTTTGCTCGCTTTCGTTATTTTGTTTTTCTGTTCCAAAAGTATGATTTTCATCTCCATCCAATGTAAATTCTGAATTTATCAATGAAATTCCAAGTTTTTCACAACATATCTCTACTTAGGTAGATTCTACCAAACATCAGATAGGGCAAAAATAATATTTGCCTTCATCTACTTTAACTTGTTTAGGTTATTTATAACGGCTATATCAAGGATAGTACTTGGTTCGGCTGACTCTACTAAATCTCTGGGATTGTAGCAAGTGTAGAAACTTGTTTTATATTAAAGACTCTGCCAAACATCAGATAGGGAAAAGATAATACTAGCCTTCATCTACTTCAACTTATTTGGGTCATTTATAACAGCTAGATCAATGATAATACTTGGTTCGGCTGACTTTACTAAATCTCTGTGATTGTAGCAAGTATAGAAACTTGTGTCATATCAAAGACTCTACAAAACATTAGATAGACAAAGATAATACTAGCCTTCATCAACTTCAACTTGTTTGGGTCATTTATAATGGCTAGATCAATGATAACACTTGGTTCGGCTAACTCTACTAAATCTTGGTGATTGTAGCAAGTGTAGAAACTTGTTTCATATCAACGATTCTATCAAGTATAAAATAAGGCAAAGGTAATATTAGCCTTCATCCCTTTTAATATGTCTGCAACATTTCTATAGTTCAATCAAGTTTCAACTTGGTTAATCTCAACATTCTCAAGGCGTGACTCCAATCTAGCATATAAATTCTTCTGATGAGCCATTTCCATATCGACTTTAGCATCATGAGCTACATTCTCTTCCAATTTTTTTATATATCTAGCTGATTCTTTTCTGCTGATGGGATGTCAGCCGTGCTTCCCCCTACAACAAGAGGTTGAACATTCAGTTTATAGATTAAAGCAACTCTACCCCTCTCTATCAGGTCAGCAGGTTGAGGGCCTAAATCGGTTTCCATGGAGGCCATGCAGTTCCCTCGATCTATGTTAACTCTGTAAAATGCATCCCTTATCTGATAGAATTTTGAACAAGCTATCTCATTCTAACTCAAGTAATATGTAACAATTGACTTTAGCAGGTCTAAGCGCAACGCATCAGGTACAACCATCGTTGCAAAGTTTGCTCTCACCTTCTCAAGGCGTGACTCCAATCTAGCATACAAATTCTTCTGATGAGTCATTTCCATATCGACTTTAGCATCATGAGCTACATTCTCTTCCAACTCTTTTATATATCTAGCTGATTCAGTTAGGTTCATGGCCTCTAGGTCCACTAGCTGGGCCCGGAGTCTCTTGATTTATATATTTAACTCTTCCCTAGCTGGAATATCATTTAATAATTCTTCTTTCCTCTTCATCAACATTTAATAACTCTTCCCTTAAGTTCGCATTTCCTCTCTGAATATGCCCCTAAATACGAGGCACGTCACTCTCCAGCTCTCTAATTTGACCTGATAGACTAACTACATCCCCTTGGACTAGAGGAGCCTTAACCTCATTTCTACTTCCCCTTGAGTGCTCTCTAGCCTTAGTTTTCTTGGCACGCATGACGGCTTGCGCCAGTTCGGTCATCGTGCCACCCTTTCATTTAAATCGTTACACCTTCGTTTCATTTCCTGAAACTCCATATCCTTGGCAAGTATGGCTATATGCAAGTGCTCAGCCGCGGCTTCGGAAGCTGATAGATTTTCTCGGACTACTCTCAGCCCGATATCTTTTTCAACAATTTTTTGTTTCGGTCGCCCCAGTTTATTTCTACAATTCTGAAAATTATATCGAAATTGTCTCACCGATCGTTCTAGCGTCTGAATACGGTATTGGGCCATGTCAGCCTACTTACCCTTAACCATTAACATGTCAACCCGACTTTGAAGTTTTGCAGCATGCTCTGTTATCTCCGATAGCTTTTTTAGCCCCTTATCTATTTCGGTGTCTTTCTCTTCGACCTTATAAGTGAGGTCGGAAACAGCCTGGGTTGCCTCCGCAAGTTTAAAATGCACCTTTACGAGTTGATCTTATTTGATCTCATTCACCTCCCTCATCCTATCAAACTCCTCTACAAATTCCCGGTTACATTGGAGTACATCGTCCTCACACGAGCGAGCTGAATCCAATTTGGCCTGTATGATATAAAGATATTAATACAGTTCGATTCAGAACACCATCAATATGCATATATATATATATATATATATATATATATCTCATTTCTAATATTATATATGATTTCTAACATCTGCGGTGTGCAAATACTTTTAGACTAAAAGGTCAGGGTACATTATTAGATAAACGATCCATGAGGTATATTGCAAAGTCTAAGGTACATGCTTTCGATATGCTACTTTTTATAAAGAGTGTTAAATTTTTCTATGCATTATATTAGTGTTATTTTTCAAAAGCTAATAGCAAAAGTTTTCAATCTGCATGTACATCCTATACAAGTCGAAAGACCTATTCCGACCAAACCTACAGCTCCGCTCGTGAAGACAGCAAGGCTGTAGAGGTTTATCTTTCCGTGACAGGCCCAATTTCTAGATCTTTTATTCTGAGACTCATTTCTCAAAGTGCCTACAAGAGCTTTATAACAAAAAGAAAAGTCAACTTACAAAAGTCTCCTCCATATACACAATCCAACAGTTTACAAATATTCACACAAAAACACATTTCTTACCCTACCTTCTCATTTCACCCTTTGGGAGGTCGGCGTCATCCCCTTGATTGTCAAGCACCGTCTGACGGGAGACATCATCCAGACCATCAACGACCCCCACAACTACTTCTTCCACTTCTTCGTCATCTTCCTCCTTGACTTAAGTGTCAGCCTTAATGGCATCTACCTCTTCCTCAGAATATTCCTTCGACATCGGGTGCCACCCCAACCTTTTGCACTGCCTCCACCTCTTCAAGAGTCACCCTGGCCTCCGATTGAAGATGGCCAATCGCTACAGCATGAGAAGCCTCAGGGCCTCTACCTTCTTTGTTTCCTTAAGAATATCTGCCTTCGATCGAGTTAACTTCTGTTCAAGCCTAATTTTTTCCTTTTTCTGCTCGGATTTCTCTTCTTCAATTCTGAGTTACACCCCCCAAGAAACAAGCAACCTACAAAACACAATTCAACCTTAGTGTGAGCTCGGAACGCAAGACATAAGCATATTTCACATGATAAAGCATAAACGACTTACCATCTTGCTCACGTCCTCTTCACCTTGAAGAGCGGTCAGCCTAGCCCTTTCCTCCAATTCTTTGAGGTCGTCCTTAGCAGAAGGTTGCTCTTTAATGACCTTTTCCTCTGACCTCGCTGAAGGTTTGATCCTTCTCCTTTTCTCTTTTACGACCTCACCATTCCCAACGGTACCAGAGGCCGACAGAGTCTTTAACATCCATTTTTTCAGATATTTTTAAGTTATTTTGCTCGACGCAATGGGTTCTGGCTAAACCAAGTTATCTATCCCAGGGGTCTTGACCAAATTGGTTCAGCCTTCCCCATAAGATATTTGCTTCTTCCCTTCGTCAGCACCCGCCATCAACCTGAACGACTGAGCTTTCTGAACTTTCTTCGACCTGCTATAAACCTCATTTTTCTACAAATTCAAGCTCAGCCTCCACCTCCATAACTTCGTCCAACAATGACTCTTTCCTCTCTACGGGGGACTTCACACCTGCCACGCACAATATTTTTATTATCATCTGCAGGCGTCAGTTCAAATATATCAATAATATTATCTATGCATGGCCGTACTTACTTTTTTTTACAGTTCTAAACTAAAGGTCCAAAGGTTCTTCGTCATCTCTCTGGAGGCTATTACCCTTCACCCATATGATGTTGTCTTTCCAGGTTTGACCTACTTAATACAGATCGAAGAAGTGTCGCCGAGTTGCGCTAGCACAAAAATATGCCCCACCACTGGCCCTATAATTCTTTACCCCATAAAACTGCAAAACGTCCTCAGGGGTTATCTTCTACACTTTCCCCGTATTTTCCCATTTTTCATTCAGATGATCGCAAACAGTTATTACCTCCCACATATTCTCGTTTAATTGAACAGGACATGCCCCAATCATTTTCATAATCCCCTTCACCAAATTGGTAAGGGGAAAACTCAACCCGTACTTTAATTGAGACAGACAACACAAAAAAACCCTCTATGTGGTCATTCCAAACACCCTCATCAAAATATTCTAACGAGGTCGATTCATCTATACCCCTATCTCGTTTTTCCACTTCCAAATCAGCCAACAGATAAAAATACTTTTCCCCCGCCATTACCATACAACTCCTAAACTGCCTACTGGTGTATTCTACACAGTTACCCCACGTCCCTTCTATAGCCGCCTTAGCCTTACAAAATTCTCTGAAGGCATTAGAACCTGGAGGATAGGATATCAATTGACCAGGAAAACCTAGAAATTTTTCCAATCCTACTTCAACCTCAGTATCAGACTCAATCGTCCAACCAAAGGTCGACAACTCGTTAATAGGTGAACTATCCATCTCGGCAATAATTTCTACGGGCAAGTTTTCAAACCTACACAATTACTTCTCACGCTAGACCTACATACAGGTTCAGGTATCCATCATTATTTCGTATACATCGATCATTTACGTACAACATATATCTTTAGTATATTCCGTGTATATGCCAAAATTACATAAATTGCCATACATAGTTATATTTAAGATTTGCTTAAAAAACAATTGCGATTTGTACAAACACATATATACTGCATATGTTCTTCTAACATTCAGTATCCGAATAAGAATTTGCAGTAATGCCAAATCTTTCTCTCACGATGCTGTTGTATAGCCACCTGTGTGAACCAGTGTCTTTTGCTCTCTTCGACCATTGATCACCTTCACATAACTCCTTATCAAATCCCTTACAATCTTTTCGCGTCGCTCTCTCTATGCTCTCCAAATTTTTAGAAGTTAAAAATGTTTGAATGATAACAAAGAAGCACTATTTATTCTTTCTGTCTCTACCGACTGACAGCTATTGTGCCTCGCACGACCCATCCTCAATTTTGGAACCGGGGCGTCATTTTTACTATCCATGTCAGACGTCTTGTACCTTTATAATAAAGCTGTCTTTCCATCATTACCCCTCCCCTCATATTTTAACCTATTTTTCTCTCCTGTTTCCATATCTTTTTCTGACCTTCCCACACTCATGATGACTCACCCTATACAATATCAGATTTCTGCAACTTTACATACAAAACAAAACTAAAAGGTTCTGCATTTTCTCATTTTTTCTTCTTTGTCCTTATTTATCATACATATAGTGATAATAACGTCATATTCAAAGCTGAGGAAATTTTCAAAATTATTCAAAATTATCTATCACAGCAGCCTCAAAACATCATTTACAACTATAAAGGATCCAATTGATTTAAATCTTTTCTGTTACATTTAACAAACTTATTTTTACTTATGATAAACACTTTACACAACGTGTAGAACAACCTTAAATAACCTGAACGACAACATCCGATCACATTATTCGTCAGTCCTCCAATCTTCAAATTCAATCTCAACCTCAGCAATCAAACCAACTATCTCTTCTCGATCTACCAGATCCTTCACCAATTCACGAAAGCATACCTCATAGAAATAATGGGTATACTCAAGTTCCCTACTCCTTACATCTAATCCTTCGAGCTGATACTCCCTCACTGGCAACTCGACATTATAGCCACGCACACCAAAAATCCTCTCCCGCACTTTAGCAGTCTTTATAGCTGACAATCCTTCTGCGGCGTGATAAATCCTCTGAGATCGAGTCTGTATTATCATAATCTAATCTCCATTTTCATAAATCATCCTACCCTTATTTATACGTTTTTCACACACTTTCCCCTTAAAACGTGATTTTCACCGTATTTTTGAAATAGAAAATCCCAAAAATCTTGAAATAGAGTATTTGAACGTATTCCTTCACTCCAGTACATACATTTCTTTATTTATCCTAGCCGAGTTTATTATATCAAGAGTTATATTTCTATCGACCTGTAGTAGCTCAAATTTCCGCGTTGCATATTTCCTATAATTTTTCTCCCCCACATGCTTAAACGTACGACAAAATCATACTTACATCACAATATCAAAGTCAGCACGTATTTATCTCAGTTTGATCCCCACAAAAAAAGTGTTTTCAATACTTATATACTTCTATTCATTTTATACATCCTACATAATTCAGTTCAATTCTAAGATACATTTTCTATCTACATGATACAAGTACTTGAGTGACAACTTTTTATTCATATCTAAAACATTACATGCAATTTTATGAATAACAAGTTTTTCAGTACATCAGTCTCAGGTATACAATAGAAACATTATCCGTCCAACACCGAACTCTAAGTTCTTTACAGATAAGAAGTTTTTTACTGCTTTTAAAAGTCACAGGTAATTCAGGTGCGTTGACACATCAACTCCTCCAGTTCTTCTTGCTTCAGTGATCTTTCACCTTGATACAAAGCAGAAATTGGAACCAACAAAGTGCTTCACTCACATGAGTTTGGTTGAAGTCTAATCGAACTTCAAATGGAAACTATGCAAGCAGTAGACTCAGTAATAAAACCAAATTCTTAAACTAAAGGTCTTCAAAGCACCAAAATGTGATGGAAATGCAGAAGTAGACTCCCACTGGTTGTCTTCCTCCTCCAGTACCATCACCCCCTCCTCTGAAACTGGCACCAGCGAAGAGTTGGTAGAGATGAAGAGGTCCCGACCTTAGAATCCATGATGATACAAGAAATTAGCATAACTGCCCCGCAGTTATGCCTATCCCTGTATATGAAGCCCTAACCCTATCTTCCGCAAGAGTACGGAGATAGGCCCACCAGTCCTCACCTGTTAAGACGATGACATGAAACCTCTACTTACAGTAGAACTCTTCCTTAGCTTCAATCGCTTCGTCTTCCTACATGCCTTGATACGTCGGAGGAACAGGAGCGGGTATCGACATCTCCAAGGATTTGTCACCGAAGTATTTCTACTTCAACCGCTGCATTTCAGATGTAATCATCTCTTCCAGGACCATATTGCGAGTCTTCACCATTGTTAAAAAAATTTCAAGGAATTTCACAAAGGACAAACGTACTCTGCTTTCAAAATCCAATGCAAGTATCATTTATATAACCCTACATTTAATGTGTATGTACATTTTGCTAAGCGTCATAATTTATTACAGATGTAACTTTTTGCATCATAACCGTCACATACGTCATTATCAACATCCTCATTAAATACACGTCATTTCCCATTCATGCGTATGTTCCACACAGTCAATACCATCATTATTCTATTTCAATTATCAAGAATTTTAGCCCATATTATAATTTGATCATTTCTCAACCAAAGCCACTCGTAACTTTGGTTGCGAGGGGGTGATTGTAGGGACCTATCCCTCGATCTCACCCGAAGTCGAGCTCACCTAGTTCGAATTACTTCCATCTCAGACTCACGTATTTTTAACACATTTCCCCAGTCAGCATTCCAACCTACCCCACGAACTTTTCAAGAACGTGGGCCAAACTTAAACCAAAAAACCTTATCCAATCAAAGATACCTGTCTCCCATGAACTCGTCAGTTACTTAGTCAACCACCACTAACCATATTGTTCAGAGAACGTGCTCCATCACGATGAAGAGCTGTGGAGAAGGCCTATATAAAGAAAAAATTCCAGAAGAGTCAGGGACCCGAAAAATTACACATGAGATTACCTAGAAACTACTTATTCTAGATTCTCAATAATCATCAAAACTTCTTAAGTTACAGGATTCAAACATTTCTATTTTTAGAGATCACTTGTAATAAAATATCTGCCTCAAGCAATAAAGATACTTTAAGCAAAAACCTCCACACGAGGTCGTGGTTATTTTATCTATTCTGAGGTTTTCTACGCTAAATTCACCTGTTTCATTTCTTACTTTCCATTAGAATATTATTACAGGTTCATTGGTGTGATAGCGAATTCCAAGACATTTTGAGCTTATGGAATTTGGCCATTACAGAAAGTATCAGCAAAAATTGCCTAGGATGGGCATCAAGGGATACATCTAGCGTCCTATTGTCCTACAAAATCAATCGCAGGTATGAAAATTCATTCAGTTTTGACACATATTTTCTTAACTTAAAAGATGTTATTTGTAAATTTTTTGGATTGACTGAAAATTGAAAAGTTTCTGGTGAAACCGCATGTATTGAAAACTCTAATCAAATTATATTGGGACATATTATCAGACTATCAATTTTGGATACATGCTTCAAATTTCCCTGATGGCCTCATTATATGCATTAAGTCATTAACTAGTAAAACTGCGTGCAGGGATACTGGACCTGATAAAGTTTCATTGACAATAACATATTGTGGAATTTGTTATGCCGATGTCGCCTGGGCAAATAACATTCCTAGAAATACAATATATCCAGGGTATGTATGCCACTTATCGCAATCTCTCAAAATGTTCTAAGACTTCTTCTAAACTAGATTTTCTTTAAACCAGACATGAGATCGTAGGAATTGTCAAAGAGGTTGGATCCAATGTCCATCGCTTCAAAGTCGGCGATCATGTTGGAGTTGGGCCATATGTGAACTCTTGTAAGACATGCGAACATTGTAAAATTCAAGAAGAAGTTCACTGCGATGTTGAAACAACACACACCTTCTATCCAAACGATGAGGATGGCACAATTACAAGAGGAGGGTATTCGAGTTACATTGTTGTTCAAGAAGGGTAAGTCAATCTCCTACCCTCTAAGCCTGAATTCATTTTCTTAGGGTTTATATATGTGTGTCTGCCTGCAAGCTCTAAGCCCTATCATGTTGATATGGGTGACTACATAGGTACGTCTTCAAAATACCAGACAACTACTTGTTGATTTCAGTAGCACCATTACTTTGTGCTGGAATTTCAGTCTATGCTCCTATGATGCATCATAAGATGAACGAACCTGGTAAATCTCTTGGAGTAATTGGGCTAGGTAGACTTAGTCATTAAGCCGTGAAGTTTGGCAAGGCTTTTGGATTACATGGAACAGTTTTCAGCACAAGCAATTCAAAGAAAAATAAAGGCCTGAATCTTCTTGGAGCAGATAAGTTTATTGTATCATCTGACATGTAATAAATGGAGGTAATGTTATTGTAAAGATTATGGCCTGGTACTTTTATTCACATCTGATATGGCTCATTGTCTCTTATGTTTCCTTGCATTCTTTGGCAAGATCACTTGACTTCATAATCGATACAGCATCTAGGGATCACCCATATGATCCCTACATGGCTCTTTTGAAACCAAGTGGAGTTTTCGTCTTAGTAGGATTTCCCAGCGAGGTCAAATTCAACCCTATGAGTCTTTTAGCAGGTACCTTCTTCCCTCTATTTTCTTTTTCTCCGAAAACATAACCTTCAATTGTAATACATTACAAAATAGCCATAAAATCGTATTTTTCGCAGGTTTGAGAGCTATTTCTGGAAGTGTAGATGGTAGTACTAAAGATATGCACACGAAATGCTAGATTTCTGTGCAGCTAACAAAATCCACCCTGAGGTTGAAGTTATCCTAATCCAGTACATTAATGAAGCACTTGAGAGGATGGAAAACAGGGACGTGAAGTATCAATTCGTGATTGATATTAAGAAATCCATGAAATGATACTCTACATAAAACACATGCTTCTCTCTATATGTATGTATTTATGTAAGACAAATAAAAATAATGATATGTAGGAAGTAGATTTAAGAACAGTAAGGCATCTTTTGTATCAGTTATATCGGGTTAGAAGACCCTTCTCTTTGCTAGGGATAAACATAAATTTAGTTGTTGCATGAGAACAAAAGTTATGAAGGCCCTAGTCTTTGAATTTAATCTCTCAGTCTTTTGACATGTCCTTAATTAGCCAACTGATCTTCTTTGTCTTGGGCCTTAGTTTTTATAATTTTTTTGACCTTTTTGTTTCTTGCTTTCCCTTGGACTTCGAAGCCCTGTACCCAACTCTGCTGGATCCTTATGGTAAAACTTGCTTTTAACTCGTGACAGATTACTTAATACATCAAAGCTTTGGAAAACCCCTTGCCAAATGTTTTTCAGAGAAGGCTTATCACTCATACTAACAAGTTATTTATTTATTTTTTAAGGAAAAATGATTTTTATTGAAGTAAAAAGAAAATACAACAGAGAAAAGATAGGGCCCATACCTAAAAGAATGAGGGAAGCAATATTATCAATACTGTTGCACGCCTCTAACAATTTCTAGGGGGCGCCTCATCTAAATCTAAAGCTCGATAAATTGAGTACATCATGAAAAAGAAAAGAACCTAAAAAGATATGCATTGCAGCCACTAAGTAAACGTAGGAGCAATAAGAATGGCCATGTTGACAAGCTTATCCGCCGTCGTGTTGCCTTTCCTAAAGATATGAGAAACTTTGAAATTGATAGATCCAATGTTGTGCAAGCAATTAAGCCATCTGTTTTTAAGTTTCTATGGTACTTCAGTCTTTTAGTTAAGGAGCATACCTGTGACAGTCCATGAATCCAACTCAAGCCAAAGGTGGTGAGTATGCATTGCTTTAGCTTGCTCGAGGGAGGTAATGATTGTCATAAGCTTCGCATAGAAAGCATTGTGATAATCAAGCGAAACTCCACATGCACCCAAGAACTTTCCATTAGATCCTCTGAAAATACCCTTACAGCCAGAAGGGCCTGGGTTTCCTTGAGAGGCACCATCCGGGATAAGCTTGGCATAAGGCAGAGCTAGAGGAGTCCAAGCAACTTGTTGAATAGAAGGGGCATTCCGAAGTTTTCCTATATTGCCCTTGGAGAGTATATTACCATCTGAAATAGCAATGCATTGAGTTGTAGTCACGAAATATTATTACCCTGACATAAATAATTTAACTGAGGATGTTGAAACATTTTCATGACAGGAAGGAATGAAGGGGTTGGTTACAATTCCTTGTGGATTGTGTAGTAGTACTTTAAAAGCAGTCAATTACTAATAGAAATATCCTCAAATGATACAGGTAGCTATGGAACTCTTGAAGAACTACTCGATTAACCTTATAGGATAAATTAACTTTAATGCCTTCAACAAATCATAAATGCTACTTAATGCCTTTCTCCATTAAATACAAATACTATTCACACTTAATACCTAAATATTTGTTGAGCATAACGGTCTAGCATGCTCGTTAGCGCGTGCCTCAGCGCTCGTATACATTATAGATATATTCATGCTATTTTTAGAATTTTTATTCAAATAAATAATCAATTTGTAACATACAAAACAGGATACAAATAATTCGAGCAAAGGTTCATACGATTGACAAACTAGCTTGAAGGTATTAATTTTATGCACTCGCCAATTTATTTTACTAACTATATATATGCAATTGAAACAATTGTATGCTTTTGTCAAAATAATTATACTAATATCGTTTACTCTTCAATAAAATTTATAGAGAAAATTTTTAATGTCAACTTCAACTGATGAGAGCATTTCTGACAAAAAATGAAATAAACAAAACACCACTCTAAAAGATGTCCACAAACGTCTAACGTTGACTAAAAGGTAAATTTTACAAGATATTTTTAGTCTAACATATTTCTATCATATTTGTACGCAAAGTTATGAAAATTGTAAATTAACAGATCTTCTCCAATGTTTAATGCAGATCATATTGTGATTGCCATGAATCCTTCTAAAACATCTCCAAATACCGAGCTTGCCTTATTATGTTTACTTTGTCTTTAATGTTAATGAAGACTTCCAAATATCTCTATGATTTTAACAAGATCTTATTATGTCTATTGCGTTTAGAATGAATATGTTTCCACCTTTGCAATTATATTCATATTCAAACTTGTTAAAATGTTTTGCAAAGCTATCTTGAGGTGATGTGATTTTGTAGGGTAGCTATAGAAGAAATTTTTTAATGGTTGTTTCAAACAGGGTTATGCATTGAACTATCTTTGTATGTTTACTCCATAACTTTTTCTTTCGTTTATATGTTTAACATTTTTTTTTTGTTTCTTGAGGTTATCTTCTATGTGTTTGTTGCTTCCAAGTGCGATAATTCTTTCCAGTGTGGCAAATTGCTGGAGTATCTACATTATTAATATCTTTGACCCGTAATGAGTCTATAGACTTTTAATATTGTTGCTCTTTCCAAGTAATGTCTTATTGGTATACATATAACACCAAATTATATGTATATTCAAAAGCATGTATATTTAAAAGTATGCAATTGGAGACTCCAAATTATGGTTTGATAAAATCTTATTGGTGTACATATAACACCTTCTACCTAAGGTAAGGTAAACATTTTTAAATGTTAGTTTGCAAATGATTTCCCCAACAAAATATAGTTGAAGGACTAAGAACATATTGTTTTCTTTAAAATTCATAATGCATTTTGACAATATTATGAACTTCTATTAAAACCTTAGTATTGAAATTAGCCAAAACTGAAATGCATTAGCCAAATACTACACAAACTCTATATTTATAAATCAATATAAACTAACGCATCCGTGCATAGCACGGGCTTATAACCTACTATGATCTATAATGCGACGTCTATGGATTACCTTCTACAATTATATAATTACAAAGATGGTGCTAAGCCACGCCGCGGAAGCCAAACTCCGATTTGATTTGATTAGTAACAAACAAGCAAAATGGAAAATACAATCAACAACTAATAACAAGGATTTAAAGTGGTTTGGTAATTGCCTACATCCACACATAATAGAGAAAGAGAGTTTATTTCAAGACCAAGGTTACAATCTTTACAAACAATTGAGGTTTATTTCTTTAGAATTAATCTTCAAAAAGATCTCACCAAAGGTAGCTTCTAAAAAATCTAACTCTCCCTTATATACTTGGGAGAGTCAAATACTATCACTCAGATCTCGAGGCAAATAAGAGGCCTCAAACAAACCTCAAAAATGGGTTTTATCGAAGTCTGCTCAAAAGTTTGTTCGAACAGACAAAGTTTATTCGAATAATTCTCCAAAGTGTATTCGAATAAACCCCCCATTTGAGTAAAATGTTCGAACAGACCTTGAGTCTGTTCGAATAAAATAAGGTCCTTTCGAACAGACTCAAAGTTTTTTTGAATAGAGAACATGGCAGCCTCACAATTCTCAACCTCGGTAAAGATTTCCCCAACCAAACGAACCAAAATTTGAGCCGAGCATAGCCATCAACCAAATGAATTAGAAACAAAACCCTCTCACTAAATGTCTCCAAGGACCCAAGCAAAAAAACGTCCCAAGAAACCCAAACAAACCAACACCCCGAAGGACCAAACGTCCCAAAGTACCCAATCAAACCAAACGTCCCAAAGGACTAAATTGAACCAAACGTCCCAAATGACCAAATCGAACTAAGTATCCCTAAGGACAAAATCTCGACGACTGCACCAAATCAATGGTTGTCTACGTACCATGGATCAAGTCGCCCATAGTTCCCAAAATCCCCATGAGGGGCCAAATCAATCCATTGGAAAGATACACACCATTCCCTTATCTCTATCTCTATGAATCTCCTTACCAAGAGTCTGTTTGTACCATTGTCTTGGAGACTTATTCAAATAGTATAACAATCTCTTCATCAATTGACACAAATTGTCTTCCTTTCTAGCAACTGTAAACCTACTTGGTTGAGTCATATTGATCTCTTCCATCAACTTTCCATATATGAACGTCATCTTAACATCGAGTTGTTTCAATTCTGATTCCAATTCGCTACCAAGTCCAATAGGGTACAAATGGAGAAATGTTTCACCACTGGACTTGCCTTGAAGCGTAACATCATCTTAAGATCCTTGTTTCCTTTTGTAAACCCATTTACAACCAATCGCCCTCTTTACCTTAGGCAACTTTGAAAGTTCCCAAGATTTATTCTTATGAAGAGAATACATCTTTTCCTTCATTGCTCCCTCCCAATGTTTACTCGTGAAAGGAACACCTTCATTAACGACCAATAGTGCATAGGCTACCATGACCCTCGCCTTTGGAAGCACAATGTCCTTTGTAAGCTATTCTTGCTTACTCACATTCCTCTTTGGCTTATTAGTTACAATTAACTCTACAACCAGAGTCTCCTCATCCGTATTATCAAATGCTCTACTCTCGTCTGTGTCTTCATCATCTAGAACATGAACCAATGGCTCATCACCTATTGTCACACAATAGATGATACCCCTTTTAGTATAGAACTATCGGCCAATGTGAAGACACATTAATCTCTACCCAATGCAAAATCTTGCTTATCGACTTCTCTGTGTGCTTAGAGACATGTGACTTCAGCATATAAGCCCCATCAAAAGTGACATCTTTGCTCAAAATTATTTTCCGGTCTCTCATATCCCATAAATTGTAGCCTTCCACACCTTTCTTTTACCCAAAAAAATGGCCCTCCTTGCTTGCGGATCCAACTTATCATCTTTGACATGATAGTATGCTGGATACCCAAATATTCAAAGACATAATCTGTAGCAGGTTCTCCCGACCAAGCTTCCATTGGTGTCTTACCCTCAATTGCAGCTGAAGGTAACCTATTAATGAGGTAACATGCATATATCAAAGCCTCAACCCAAAATACTTTGCCCAACCCAGAATTGGACACAATACATCGCACATTTTCTAGCAAATTATGATTCATGCGCTCGGATCTACCTTATATACTTGGGAGAGCCAAATACAATCACTCGAATCTCGAGGCATAAAGAGGCTTCAAACAAATTTCAAAAATTGGTTTTACCGAAATTTGTTTGAACAGACAAAGTATACTCAAACAATTCTCCAAAGTGTATTCGAATAAACCTCCCACCTGAGTAAAATGTTTGAACAGACCTTGAGTCTGTTCGAACAAAACAAGGTCTGATCGAATTGCACAGTTTGAACAAAACAAGGTCTCCAAAGTGTATTTTAACAGATAAGCGAATAACACATAACGATTATATTTTACATGTAGATGTTAGAAATACATACAAATAACTATGATCAATATCAGAACATGTAAAAACGATTAATACTAACCTCTTCTCCTGCTCTTAGAAAATCACATGTTCTTGAATGGAGTCTTCCCTTGGATTGGCTGCAAACCTCAATGGGATGGTTTTCTGTGTTGTAGCTTCCAAGATGGACTTCCTTTATATTTAACCTGATAGGGTTAGAGACTTAGAGTGGTCTGCCCATTATACCCTCAAACCCTAATAAAAAGTAACATTAGGTCCCACCTACCTTAACTTGATATAACAATTGGGTACAACCAATAACACCTATACGACCTATTAACATGTGCGCTCGTGAACCGGAAGAGTAGTGCCGGTATAGATGGAAAATCCAACAATCTCCCACCTGGCACTAACTCGATTTTAAGAAAAATATTTTTAGCCGGATTCACAGTTTTTTTTTTTGAAAAGCGGATCCTTTGTTTTTTAAAACCACACATGATAGTTTTTCGAAGGCAATGTTAATTCAAGCTTGACTGTCACTCTACGACTACAAAGATGACTAACATGGTTCACAGATCAATTTTGGTCAGGCCTTTGAGCACATGCCTCATTTATATCGTGGATATCAGGCTAGCAACCTCCATAACTTTCAAGTGTAATTTCATTACTGGTAGAGTTTAGTCCTTGAATGGCAAATATAAACCTTAACGATGTGCTGGTACATTTCCATTAGTATTCTAGAATATGTATTTACCAGACACATGTCATTGCAATACTTAGACAAACTGTCATGCGAAAGCCTTCGCTCATACGAAAACGAAGGCTACAGGATGTGGGACCTACCCATATCCAGCCCAAGCAAACTTAAGAAACTTTTTAGTATTTTCTACAGGTACTTGATACTTAAAAAACCGTCATGTGATAAAATCACTTATATCTAAAACTTTATTGCAATTGCATAATTTAAACTGAATATGTGTACATATAATAGCGGTTCCAAATATAATAGCAGCTAAATAATCAAAAATCAATTCTGAATGTCGACCAAAATAAAACTGAGAATAACTTCCACATGGATAAAGAATCCTAGTGTAGTAACAGTAAATAAAATATACCAATAACTACTCCCACGTAAAAGAGCAATCCTCAAAGAGACCCCAGCAAAATCTAAGTCAGAGTAGCCAAAAATTATAAGCTCATCCGATCTCCTATAAACCAATTTGTAATCTCTAGTCCTCTTTAAATGGCGAAGAACCTTCATGGGTGCCTGCCAGTAAATAATAAAAGGGTTTTGTTGGTACCTTCCTAATATCCCATAACAAAACTGTTGTCGGGTCTCATACATATCATGCCATACATGAGGTTACCAACAACTGAAGTATACTCCTTAGCGATGTCTGAGGAAACTGTCTCGTACGGCATCGTCTTCCTGAAGATATTTCCCTTCACAATAGGAATTTCACCTGCTTTACAATCCTGTATGTCATACCTTTTCAAAACTTTATCGATATACGCAGTCTGCGATATGCCAAGAATCCCTCTAGTCCTTTCTTGCTCAATCTTGATGCTAAGAGCATAACTTGCATCTCCCATATCCTTCATATTAAAATGCTGAGATAAGAAGGCTTTTGTCTCCTGAAGAAATTGGACGTCACTGCTAACGAGTAAAATATCATCGACGTACAAAACCATAAATGTAAAACGTCTCCCACTCTGTTTGACGTATGTACAACAATCCATTTTGTACTTAACAAAACCATGGTTCGAAACTACCTTAGAAAACTATAAGTACCACTGCCTAGACGCCTGCTTGAGACCGTAGATATAGTGATTAAGCTTACAAAATAGTCAAACATTCTCTTCGGTCTTATAACCTTTGGGCTGGTACATATAAATCTCCTCGTTGAGACGTCCATTAAGAAAAGCTATTTTGATGTCCATCAGATGATGCTCCAAGTCAAAATGTGTCGTAAGAGCCAAAATAATATGCAATGAATCCTTTATCGAAACTAGTGAGAAAGTCTCATCAAAATTAATTCCTAGACGATGCTTGAAACCCTTCGCAACAAGTCTCGCTTTAAAATGCTCAACCTTCCCTTCAGAATAACATTTTACCTTAAAGATCCATCACACAGAGTTGTGAGAGATAGAATCTATCTCCTCTATCATGGCATTATGCCACTGATCTGTAAAACAATAAGCCATAGCCGTACTAAAAGACACTGGATCCTCAAAATTAAATAAATCCCCTTCAACTAAATAAAGATGGTAATCCAAAGAAATAGCTAAATGCCTCTCTCTGGAGGATCTCCGAGTAGTAGCAAGAGGCTGAACTAGAGGTGGAATAACATAAAACTGAACGGTAGCAGGTGGAGGAAAAAAATGAGTAAGAACTGGTGTTACGACGAGGTGTGGAACTGGGTCTGGAATCGTACTCGTCACAATGTCAAAATTTGATAAACGCATAAGCACAGCAATACTGATTAGAATAGCAGCTGGACTTCAAGTTTAAGAACCCTCGTCAAAGATAACCTCTCTATGAATAATACTGGTAAAATAATCAGTATGACATAACATGTTGTGAACCATATACTAATAAGTTTGATTACGGCGTTCACAAACACCATTCTGCTTTGGTGATCATGGGGTAGTGTAGTTGGCTATAATACCCTGATCCTTTAAATACTGGTAGAATAGTCCTTAATATTGACCGTCTTGATCGATCTTACCATAATACTTGCCTCCTCGATCTGACCGGATAACCTTAATCTCTAACTTCTTCCTAGAAATATGTCTTAGTCATTTGTGCCATAACATCAAAGATTGCTTAGAACACTAGAGCATTTAGAAGTAGAAGAAGTACTAGCCTTAGAAGATAAACACAATATGAAAGCCTAAATGAATGATCAAAAGATAGATGAAATAACTCATAAAATAAAATAAATAAATAAATGAAAAAATACAACCAAGAAAACCGAAACTAGAGATCGTCTTATAATGGAACATAAAAGGTGCATATCAAATCTAAAGTAACACTTGTGTCTAAAACCAAGCAAAAAAATGCCAGTAAACGTAATGGAAAAATGTCAAGCATCCTCAGGCCTTGCCGACCGCCTGCTGAAGAGCCCCTCCTTTCTTAGTAAGCCAATTTTTGTAAGAATGATAGTCCTGCTTCACATGGCCTTTCTTCTTGCAAAAGAAACATTCTATAGTTGATAAGGTGGTTGCTGACAAAGTCACATTCTACTTCCTGTTCCCATTCCCTGAATGAGAACTCTGCCTTGGACCAGATTGGGAACCGTTTTTCTTCGTAGAACCTTGATTATTGAACTTCTTCTTTCCCTAAGAATTGATGGACAAGTGCTTCATGGACGTAGTCAGATGAACCAATTCTTCTTTACCTTTCTTCTGTCATTCTTCCTCATAAACCAATGCTGCAATCAACTCATTTATTTCCCAAGTCTTCTCCTAATTCTGGTAGTAAACTTAGAGCATCTCAAAACTTTATGGAAGAGACCAAAATGCTAAGTGAACCATCAACGTATCATCAATGGTAAGACCGATTTCTTTCAAGGTAAGAACTAACTTGGAGATCTTAATGACATCGCATAATAGGATCGACGGAAGAACGTAACATTTCTACTGCCGTTATACTTTAACGATAAAAGCAGAGGTAAGATACTGTACTACCTTCCCTTGACGGAACCCTCAATCTATTTATTAATGACATCGCATAATAGTATCGACGAAAGAATGAATTATGAGATTTACCACTTTATTGTCTTTGACCCATTTAGCATAGGCCACTTTTTCAACATCAGAAGAGGTATCCGTGAGATCCGCAAGCTTGGCTTTAGTGAGAACAAAATCAAAATCAAGGTAGCCTAGGGCAATCTAGATTTTGAGCTTCTAGTTAGAGTAGTTAGAGTTCGTTAAGGTTTCAATATTAGTCAATTGGTTCTGGATCATAAGGTCTATAGCTGCATTAACCAATGACTTATATTTTGGACGTGTAAAAATTAATTTTATGCACATTTAACTTGATCTTTAAAAGATCGATAACCTGATGTCTTTAATCTCGATCCTACCTGGGGTTAAGATGGTCGAGTCAGAGTGTATATAATATTTAAGGTATTGATTTTTCACTCTGCGGGTACAACTATGTATCATCGAATCCCAATTTTGGGTGGTGATTTGACATACATTACCCCCTAGTTGGTGATCACTCACGCTTAAGACTAGAGTAGCCACGTATAGTTTGACTCGAGACACTTCCTCACCTTTGGGCCAAGGGTTATCCTCATCTTCCAATACCGTGCAGCTTATCTTGGCCCACTAATTAATTAAAAGTTTCTTAGCCTCTTTTGGGTGGTCTAATTATTTCAAGTTTAATTAGTGCAAAATAATCTTAATGAGACTTTATAAAAGAGTCTCAACATTAAGAGAAATGTTCAACTCCATGGGCAAAAATCTTTTGGTCGTATTTGCCAATTTGTTATCCCGCCTTTCTAACGACTACTTGATCTTACTTAAAACCCCATTGAAGATCTTTGGGCATTAAAACCCTATATCATTGTCACGCCCCAAAATCCAGTAATCGATAGCTTGACCAACTACTAGATTCTAAGTAGTGCAGGTCTGGGAATCCAAAGATTCCACCCCACAAATAGCCAAGCCATAGACAAATTCTGGCTTGCCTATTCACATATAGCAATAATCATCAGAGTAAAAAAATAACAATAATAATATAACGCGGAAGCAAAAAATATATGTATACACATCAGTCGAAAATCTAATACAATATCTCGAATAAAACTCAGCGACATATGCTGAGAACACCTACAGAAATCTGGAACTAAAGGAAATCTGCAGCGGCAAAATCTGTCTCTGAACTGGCTAACCACGCGGCATTCCAAGCTACTCAACCTCTGAAATGGTTATAAAATGTGGGTGAGTAAACCACCGCTTACTAAACCCAACAGAACTAAATATCCTACTAATAACCTGTACTAGAAATAGAGGTAGAGATGAATGTAATAAAGAAACAAGTTTACACAAGTCTAGCAATATATATTAAATGACTACAATAGATAAAGAGTTGATAAGGAAAGGAGATTAGAGTTGATAAGAGGGTGGAGAATAGAGTCAAGAATATGAGAAGAGGGAGATGCGATGATAAGAGAATATGCAATACCATGACGTGACGTGATGACTAGGATAATCCCATACTTATCCTAGGTGCAGTGTGACGTAATGCTATAAAATCGATACTCGTAAGTCCTAAGTAGTAGGTTGATCAACCGCTAATGTCTAATTTTCTTAAAGAGATCAGTAAGGGGATACATAGGTACGATTTGGTTAAGCTCGACCAAGCTAAGGATAGGTCTCACTTGATTAAAGTGGTAATGGGACTTTTCAACCAAACGGAGAAATAGTCCGTATCATTTCATGGAATTTTAACCTCAACGTGGATAAGTTGGGATCTCCATGACTCTGTCTCATACCATTCCACACTCCTAAGTGGTTGAATTAGGTATGATAGTACCATTCCCAATCTCGCCAAATCTTTTAACCTGTTCTTAGGACTCCTTGGATCCTATCGGAGGTTAACCGAAGCGGAGTGTTCGTGTATCCAATCTCAATAAATTTTAAAAGATGTTATTATAAGTTATTAGGATGCAACAGGTGCACAAGAAAACAACACAGCTACCGCTCACACAGCAACACAATCCGGATTAATAGGGACTCGGTTGCACCGACTAAGCATAGCCGACACAGCAACCTAACCGTCACTGCATCCAACACACGTCAATCTCTTAAGGATGGAAGGGGCATTCAAGGGAAAAGCCACGAGAACGCTAACCCAACCACTACTAACTAAGCTCAGGTCCTATTCGAACGATAAATCAAGCTCCCGAATAATTAACGAGCCTAAACTACAGGTTAACAATATAAACAGAATAATTCCTAGGTTAAATTATAGTTTAATTACATATTATCTCTAAGTTCAATTTAACACCCTAAAACAATACTCAGAAACTAGTATAGAAACCTAGTAATGAGGGAATAAAACTCGCCTGATAATAATTCAAGTCCGACAGAAAACCAACTCGGAATACTAAACCTAGGATCGACAACGAGGCAATCGAACAACGAACAAGCTATCACAACCAATAACAACAACAAGCAAACAATTAATTTAAGAAAATGACAACAAAGCCCAAACCCTAGAATTAACCCTACGCCGAATCAAGAGAAAAGAACGGAAAGGGAATCGAGAATAACTCACCAAGGATAGGAGTGAAGGTTACGACGAAGCTGGCGAGATTCCGCGAGTGATGGGGAAGATTGGATCAAGAGTATAGAGGAGAGAGGAATCGGTTAGGGAGAAGAGAGAGAGAGAGAGTATGAGTTTGAGTGAAGAGAGGAAGTGAGGAAAATAGAGCATTAAACCCAACAGGTGATCAAAATGCGCCTTTGTTCGAATAAGAAATATTCCTATTCGAACAGAGAGAATATTCCTATTCGAACAGAGAGAAGGCTTATTCGAATAGAAGAGGTCAGCGAAGAAAGCGCAACTGTACAAGGAAGGACTTATTCGAATAGAGAAACATCCTATTCGAATAAAATAGTTCAGGGGAAAAACAACTGCTCTAAGAAGGGTTCTATTCGAACAGAGAGAAGTCCTATTTGAACAGAGGGAAATCTTATTTGAACAGAGGGAAATCCTATTTGAATAAAGCAACTCAGGGAAAAATCCAACTACACCAAGAAGGATCATATTCGAACAGAGAAAGTCTTGTTCGAATTGAACTGGTCTGCTCAGAAAAAGACCCCAGAAATCCTATAAAGGATTCACCCCGGAAAACGCCCACTACGCCTCCACCTCAAGCAATGCCAAAACACCCAAAAACATCGCGACCCCCAAACCACATTAACAACAGCCACACAACCACCAAATACAACCCAACTGGGGGTTTCCATAAATCACAACACCGCCCCATCGCCTGAAACCATCGGAACGCCGAAAAGGAATCTAATAGACAAAACCTGCCGAAAGGAATAATGGATGCACAATGGATGAAGGAGTATATGCGGAAAATGTATGAGGACTTAACGTGGATAATTAATATGCAGACGAGAGAATGAATAGGAATATGCGGAGTATCACAATAATGAATATAATAATAGCTATAATTAGGAAATAAAAAATCAGGGCCATTACAATCATGGATGATATATTATAGCTTATGCAAGATATTATTATCCAATTAATAATAAATGTGAATAATTTATTGTAATCCCTTGACAGGGTTGCCATACATTGGATATTCTCATACTAGAGTTTCTTTTGGTAACTTTTACTCATGATAATGTCTTGCTAGCTAACATATAACAATAATTCCAGAGATTCAACATGATCATAAGCAAAACATATATAAAAATTCATCTTTTTATAACAGTAAGTAAGAGTCTAACCCAATATAAAAATTTCATATTTCACGATATAAGACTAAAAAAAAGGAACATGGAGTTTGTGAACCAGTTATGCAACTGGTAACAATTGGACATCGTCAACAAATAGAGCACGATTCTACTGCAATAGAAAAAATTACATAGGAAAAAGGTAGTAACATGCGCCTGTAGAGGTTAAGGGCATGCCCAAACACGGAAAACAAAAGTTTTCTTATGCTTAACGTGTTTCGGGACATACTACGAAAAGCTATCGTGTCGTTCTGTCGTCAACTGTTGATGAGCCCTTTCTATGGTGTGTGAAGGATTTTCTGGCATTGATGGTCCTATTCTCTAATTTTATACTTGGGAGGGTAGCAGAGACATGGCGTAGTCAGAACATCAAACACTTCTCCATTCACCAACATCCAAAGAAGAATAAGCACAAACCAACCCAAAATCCCATTGCTGGGTTCAACAATCAAGATTACACCCCAAGGATATTAAACCCCAATATCCACAGTCCAACACTATAAGAACAAAGGGGGAAGATACGTATGGTACTCAAATCAGATTCAAAAACCCAATCTCTACTCAAATCCGATTATAAAACCCCAACCTCCTCAAATCAGATTTCATAAATGTAAATCAGATTATAGAAAAACCCAAACTTTTCTCAAATTAGATTTTGTAAGCCCCAATCTCTTCTCAAAACAAAGTACAGAAAACCCAAACACCTCTAGAACCCTAAAATTGTATTTCCCCAAAATCATTACATCAAAATCAGATCTACACAAGGCTTGAGGGGTAGGGAACAAGTCTTCATGGTGATGCTTGAAATTAAAATAAAAATAAATAAATAAATAAAACTTTGCAATCGCAGCAGGGAAACAAGCAGATTTCAGAGATAAACCCTAGCACTTCTCAATCGCAAAACCCAACAATCAAATAGCGAAGAATAATGAATTAGAACTTCAAATAAAGGAGAGAAAGATAGAGGAACTCTACAGAAATTTTGGAGAGTGTTGATTTGTTATTTGTCAAGAGAGAGAAACTCGGTAAATAAAAGACTTATAAGCTATTATATTCTCTGTTCTCTCTTCTTCAAGAAAATAAACAACATTAAAGTACGAGAAAAAACTTCTGACAAGAATTATTTAACCATAGTATTTTGTATCCTAGCTCTGACACCAATTGTTGGAAATACATGCAAATAACTTTGATCAATATCTGAACATGTAAAAGAGATTAATACTAACCTCTTCTCCTGCTCTTCGAAAATCATATGTTCTTGAGTGGAGTCTTCCCCTTGATTTGTTGTAGACCTCAATGTGATGGTTTTCTGTGTTGTAGCCTCCAAGATGGACTTCCTCTCTATTTAACCTGATAGGGTTAGAGTGGTCTGCCCATTATACCCTCAAATCCTAATAAAGAGTAACACTAGGTCCCACCTACCTTAACTTGATATAACAATTGGGCACAGCCAATAACACCTATACGACCTATTAACATGTGTGCTCGTGAACCGGAAGAGTAGTGTTGGTATAGATGGAAAATCCAACAGTAGAAATATAGTTCACATTGCACAGTTGGTTTCTATTATGCCATTAGTGTTGTGAAGGTGAATCGTAGTAAATAAAAGGGACATTAAGCATGGTCGACTGAGTCAAGTGCTCGCCACCAAGGATTATATGCCTGGTGGTAGTTTAACAATTCAACTACTATAAATATAATATCATTAATCACAAAATAAACGTTTGAGTTGTTGCAACTTATCATAACTAAACGTAGGAACAAATCAACTAATCACCAAATCAACTGCCGCATCATCAAATTCCCATGTAATTAGGCCTCCTTTTAACCTGTAATTCTCAAAACAAAACAAAATAAAAAATCTTAACATGATTCTACCATCAATTCTCCAATTAATCACTAGTCGACGTATCCACTATGCTCTAGTATGGACGGTGATCTTAACGGTAACGGTGGTTCTGGCTTCTTTTGCTCCTGAAATGGCATTTGTTTCAGCGTTATATACGTCATCTTCATTCTCAAAAGCATGCAAAGCGGATGGTTACGTTAGAGTTCCATTAGATGGTAGTTCTCAAGATCTGTTTTGTTTGCCGGCTCAAATGTTTAGAAGATCAAAGATTGATTTGGTTGTTCCTCCAGTTTTCGCGGGTTTGGTTGTGGCTGGGTCGGCTTGTTTTGTTCGAGCCATGAGCTTGTGGGGAGGTGAAAACCGATGAATATATAGTAGGTCATTTTTGATTTCTTCTTCTTGAAGCATTAATGTTATTAGTACTATTAGTAATAGTATATATATATATCGAAAAGCAATAGGGACTCAATATTTTTATTTTGGAGATGTTTACTTATCTTTTTCAGATGGTCGATGAATGCTGCTTCAATCCCGTGGGTGTCAACGATCGTGTCTCTGTCCAGGGATCAATAGGGATCATTGTGTGATCAAAGTTCTCGGCATTCATAAATATGTGCATTGGATGTGGATCGATAGATTACATGATAGAACATGAATGCCATTTTGGCGATATTATAACTGAATTTTAGAGTGTGTTTGAAAAGGGAAGCGAAAGCACATCCATTTGATGTTTCTTGAGAGCAATTATGATCTCTAGAACCCCATCTGCATAATTATCGTCACCACAATCAATTAGACCTACATAACCATGGTTGGCAGTAGATGAAATGATCGATCTCAACCTTTTTTAGTTACCTTTTTCAGATCGTTGATGTATGCCGCTTCGGACAATTGTGCTTCTGTCAAGGGATGGAAGCAACAAACTTGTGATATCTCCACTTAAGCTACATGAAGTGAGTAAACAAAGGTCATACCATCAATTACACTATGGCTAAATTTCCCCCCAACGCAGATTCCTAAGTTTGGAAATAATGTTCGCACGGCTAATAATGGGTATAGGGTTGAGCTAGTGGACTAATGGTTGATGACCGTGGTGGCAGATGAGTACTCAGTGGAGCAAAAATGTTGACATCCCGAGGATGGTTACCACAATGGAGAACGAAATTGAGTTACTAGATGATTTCAGGTACAACAAATTGTGGAGACCAGTGAGGTTTCCTGCAAGGGGAAAGTGCTGGAGCCTGGAGCTTTGGAGTCGGGATAAATGACGTACATTCAACTCCAGGGAAGTCTAGAAAAGCCGAAGAACAAAACAATAAGAAAATGGACACAACTGCACCATTGCTGGTTTAAACACCACGGCAGGAACCTCCAGTTGGCTCATTTTGTGCATCGAACTTATAGAGCCAGTTTAAATTTTTTCGCACTAACGAAGTTTTGAGTACTACGAACACGGGAAAACAAAAGTAACTTATTAAATAGTTATAAAAACCGAAAAAATATATTCTGTTGCTCGATCTTCCTGTGTTGATTGAAGTATTGGTTGATGTAGAAGTTCGAAGACTACTTTCAAACCTTGATTGAACGGTTTAGCATGTTCTTCAAACTCTTCTACCTTTCCATTGGTGCCAAAGTCTTGACGAAGTGATCTAAGGATCTTAAGGTTGAATCCAACGATGCAAGCTTTTGGACAATCTTGTCGTTAGGGTCGAATGCTGCTCGAACTAATTGATCACTTGTTGCAAATTCAATCTCTTCCCATATCACAAAGCCTATAGAAAGCCTGTTGAAATACTTTCTTCTTCTCCTTATACTCTGTACAATTTGCAGATGTGCAAAAGAAAAACAACTATTTAATAAACAAGTAAAGTTTAAAATCTACAGGAACATCTCCGCCAAGTTTTACTGACCATACAGTTACAAATCATACCTTCGGTTGGACTGAGTTGTGGGGAGTAAAAAAAAATATATATGCTGATTGGCCCGGGAATACTATATTTAATGTAGTAAAAATTCGCAATAAATTGATAAATATCAAATAATAATAATAAAAAGTAAGACCCTTCCATTTCGACAAAAGATCCACACCCAAGCTTTGGGTCCGCTATCCCGATCATGATTTTCCTGCCCCCAGAGGTAAGGGAAAGGTCCTTTCCCTTTTGGGCCGGTTGTGGGCGAGGAGGGATTCGAACCCCCGACACCGTGGTTCGTAGCCACGTGCTCTAATCCTCTGAGCTACAGGCCCCACCCCGTCTCCACTGGATCTGTTTCCGGGAGTACCCTAAAAAAGGAAACTTTCTTCTCCTCAGCCATATTTCCGGGTTAAGAAGATGTGAAAGCGCGTTTCTCTCTATGAGAATAGTGTGCCTTCCGAGCTGTGAAGTGGGAGAGAAGGGATGTCATAATTGGGGTTTTGAATAAGACGACGCACGTACTTATTTCCGTTTTAGTTGTTTTGGTTAATAAATAGGAGTAGTGAAGTTTATCACTACGTGAAAATTGGCTATTAGCGACGTTTGTGCGCAACCATTAACAACTATTATAACTGCTGAAAAACTAATTAAATTCCCAACTATTTAAAGTGTCGTTAAGGAATATAACAGTCGTATTCTTTATAAAATATTAATATGGATTTACGGCAGTTTTAAGTGTTGTATTTCATAAAGTTTTGTGACATATAGTCAGCCAGTAATGAAAATAGCATGTAATCCAGTTATATCTTAGCAAAGAAAAAAAAAAAAAAAACAAAGCCTACCTCTTCCTTCTCTTGCTCTTCCTCTCTAATTCACACACACACACACACTCTCTCTCTCACACACGCTCTAATGATGATCATGTTTAAGGTCTCTCGAGTGGAGAAGAACATGATAGATGGTAAAACCAGGAACATACGGGCTCAGGATGAGGGTAATCACAATAATTCACTAATTTCATTAATGATCGGTTATGAGAATTTTATATCGATTCGTGAATCTATGATCTTGAGTACTTTTTTTTTCTCTCTCTCTCTCATCAGAAAGTTTGCATGGAAAATGTAATGTAATGGGACAATATGTATGTTGATTGCAATGCCATCTAATTTGGAGATTATGCGTAATTAAGATTAGGGTTTTTTGTTTGGTTATTAAATTTATAGATGAATCATGTCTACATCAATCGCCAACTTCACACTGTGAACTTCTCAAGATCAAAAGAGGGGCTGAAGTAAGTACTAATCTTCAAGTTCAAATTCAGATTTAACATGTGTTTACTGAATCGTGACATTAACAAACACTTTGAAATATACGGTACATATTTTCCTTTACAAGTAAATGATGGCTTGTTGCTATGTAGGGCCTATCAACTATGAATTAACGCTTGCATTTTTCAAAGTTGTAGGAAGAATAGCTCGTTGCTCATTCCAATAAAGAAATCTTCTTGTTCGTGGGAGGTATTAAAAGTACCCGTTTATTATCCTCTTTGTTTTTTTCTTATTCTTAGATTCAGGTTTATAACAGAGTAAAAGTTACTGAAGAATCCTTGTATAATAGTCTCATGATATCTTATGTATCTAGAATAACAAGACCAACTTTGTTAATTAGCCCAAAAAGATGTCGGTATAATGTTCGGCAAAATGTTTCCCAAACATAGCTACGTGCTATCATAATGCAGTTGATTTCGTTGCGAAGTAATCTTAGTTACCAAGAACATGAGTGATACATATACATTTGAAGCTAATAGAATGAGTAATAGAATTAAAAAGCTGTAAAAATGTATATAGAAGTCACCATAAAGACATCGCAAAGTATCAAAAATAAATATATTAGGTGTTGGTATTGCCTCACATTTCCAAAACACAGGCTTCACTATTCCGGCACCCATAATAATGGCCAGTTCCTCCAAAATATCTCAATTTTATGTTTTTCATTTGCCTTAAACATCCTAGTAACTACCCAAGTAAATTGATCTCTGAATTTTCTCCAATAAAGAGATATTAACTTAGTGATGTAGATTACCAAGACAAAGCCCAATCAACCCATACATGTGGGTCATTCGAGCCATGTCCAAACACAAACCCAATCTATCGGAATGTCAAGGGACTTAGAAGTTAAAAGGTTTGGTAACCTTTAATAATCAATGTTTTAGTGGGTTTTAATTTGAGGTCAATTAGGAATATAAGAAGTTTTATAACTTCTTGTTTAGTGGCATTTAATTCGATTAATGATTGTAAGCCCATAAAAAGCCAAGTTCTATATTGTAAAATTCATTCATTCAATCATCAATCAATCAAGTATTTCTCTTTATTTCTTACAGTTCTCCTTTGTTTAACCAACAAAGTATTTATTTCCCTCATGGATTCGAGGATTTTGAATTCTTCTGTGCCAACTCTTCATTAAGTAGTATCAGAGCAAGTCGTAGGCTTGTAACCATGACGGGAATTGAATCAGAAGATTGCACTCAAGACGGAAGTCTTGGAAACTATGTTATGAAGGAAGAACTTGCCAGTTTTGCGAAGAAAATCGAGGCTTTTATTCAATAATTAAGTAACTCCATCGCGGCGCTTACTACTTAAGTTGGTGCCACCCCACTATCCTCAATCCCTTTCATCCCTACCCCCAAATACATAAGTATCCCATGACCCTTCTTCATTAAAATCCTAATTCCCTGTCCATACTACCCCCACCCCCACCACCATCCCTTCATCTTCTCATACAATTTCCACCTCTCAAGCTTCACCATATCCCATCATGACCCCTCCAACACTCACCAACTTAAAGCTTTCACATCTTCACCTATCTATTACCAGCAATATGAAATTATACCCAATCACCAAAGTCCACAAAATAAATACCAATCAAACAAATTATCCTCCGGGTTACCTTCCTCCGTCACGTCGAATTGAGTATGACCTAATCGTGGATGATATAGATCTTGTTGATGGTGTTAACAGTCGCCCTCACGATCTAGGAATCTTTCGTACACAACATCATGCTTATAAGAACCAACAACCTCATCAATTTGAGTGCAAAATAAAAGTTGATCTTTCGGCTTTCAATGGTCATCTTCATGTGGAAGATTTTCTCGATTGGTTATCTATGGTAGAAAATTTCTTTGACTACATGAATATTGCCGAAGAGAAGAAAACATCTCTTGTAGCCTACAAACTTATGGGTAGGGCCAACTCTTGGTGGGATAACATTGTGGAAGCACGTCGTAAAGATGGCAAGTTACCGATTCGTAATTGGGCACAAATGAAGAAATATTTACGTCGTCGTTTTCATCCTTCGAATTATGAAGTTTTCTTGTATGACCAACTCCAGAATTTAAAATAAGATACTTATTCCGTAGTCGAATATCTTGATGACTTTTATCGTTTATTCGCCCGGAATGGTGTTCGAGAGAATGAAGTACATCAACTTAGTTGTTTTATTGGTGGATTACGATTCCAAATTCAAGACAAGATGTCCATGTCCACAATCTCATCAATGGATACCGCCATTAAATTGGCTCAAAAGACAGAACAATTTTTTGAGAAGGCTAATCAAATTTCTAGTTTTGGGCGATCACCAAATCGTGGCTACTCTTTATCCCCTCAATCCAACTCCTCACATTCCAGCTCATCTTCCAACCTACCTTCATCGACTAATTTTAACCGTTCCACTACCCAAAATGTCACTAATTTTTTGCCAACCACCAATCATTTCCCTCCCCAAAACACCCGTCCTACCCGACCTAAACCTATATTAGAAAATCTAAACAACCCATATGCTAGGCCAAAATAAGACTTTTGTTATCGTTGTCATAAAAAAGGTCATACATTGAATATTTGACCATCTCAAAACAATGCCAATATTAGAGTGGGTTACACTCACCACGAGAATGAACCTCCAGTGTCTAATGAGCATAACGACGATCCTTTCTTTTTAGCCTTTTTTACAACAGAGTCAAATGAGATTACTCCCTCCAATGATGATTACGTTGAGCGGTGTAATGGTGATGAATGCTTTAAATGTTTGATATTGCGCAAACTTCTTTTTACCCAACAAGGTGACAATTCACAAAGGAAGAACATTTTTCGTTCTTAATGCACGATACAAGGTAAAATTGCCAAGTTCATCATTGATGGTGGTTCTAGTGTGAATATCGTTTCTCAATCCACGACTGAGAAACTTGAACTAAAAATTCTTCCTCATCCAAATCATTATCCTATTTATTGGATTAAGGATGATTGTGCATTCAAAGCTGTTTCCCAATGTCGAATTCCTTTTTTCGTTGGGAAGTATCATGATGAAGTTTTGTGCGATGTGGTTGCTATGGATGCTTGTCATATTCATCTTGGTAGGCCATGGTTATATGATTTGAATGTCGATCATAATAGACGTGTAAATACATACTCTTTCTCTAAAGGCGGTGTCAAATTTCTCTTCACTCCCATGACGTATAAGGCATCTTTAAATGCTCTCATCAAAGAGAAAATAGTTTTCTTGGTTTCAAAAGACATTGAAGACAATATTGGCGATGCGGAAATTTGTGCTGCCCTTGTTGCTAAAGACAACACGTTAAACCTCATTATTGTGCCACCTCAAGTTAAAACACTTTTGCAAGAGTTTTCAAGTATCCTTCCCACAGACGTCCTGAATTTTCTTCCACCAATAAGGGGTATTTAACTCCATATTGATTTGGTTCTGGGTGCTAGCTTACCAAACTTACTTCATTACCATATGGCGCCAAAAGAACATGCTATTTTACAAGAGCAAGTCCAAGATCTATTGATGAAAGGTCTTATTCGTCCATCTATGAGTCCATATGCGGTCCCGGTTCTTTTAGTTCCTAAAAAAGATGGGTCTTGGCATATGTGCGTCAATAGTAGAGCGATTAATAAAATTATGGTGAGGTATCGCTTCCCAATTCCTCATCTCGATGATATGCTTTGACATGCTTACGGGTTCTAAGGTCTTTTCCAAAATTGATCTTAAGAGTAGGTATCATCAAATTTGACTTCGGCTTGGTAAGGAGTGGAAAACGGCCTTTAAGACTAAAGATGGCTAATATGAATGGCGCGTCATGCCTTTCGGATTGTCGAACGCTCCTAGTATTTTTATGAGGCTAATGAACGAGGTTTTGAAGCCATTTTTGGGAATGTTTGTTATGGCTTATTTTGATGATATATTGATCTATAGCAAGGATGAGAAGAATCATCTTAATCATCTATCACAAGTCTTCAAGGTTCTCCACGAAAACTCTCTCCAAATCCAACTTAAAAAATGCACATTTATGCAATCTACTCTTATCTTCTTGGGTTTTGTCATTTCTGTCAACGACATTCATGTTGATGAGGATAAGGTCAAGGCTATTCGCGAGTGGTCTACTCTAAAAAAAATCTTTGATGTTCAATCTTTCCATGGTTTGGCCTCATTTTATGCTTAATTTTTTCGCTATTACTTCTCTTCTCATGGATTGTTTGAAACATTCTCGTCTCATTTGGTCTCCTGAAGCCGAAGAAAGTTTTGTGAATCTTAGAGAAAAACTTTCCACGGCTCCCGTACTTGCTATGCCCGATTTTACTATTCTATTTGAGATGCATCCGCTCTTGGTGTTGGTGCGATTTTGTCTCAAGAAGGGAGACCCATTGCATATTATAGTGAGAAGTTATGTGATGCTCTCCGAATATGGACTATTTATGAATTGGAATTCTATTTGGTGGCTCAAGCTCTTAAACATTGGAAGCATTATTTGCTTCAACGTGAATTCATATTGTACACCGATCATGAAGCACTCAAGTACCTTCAAAACAACACAAATACAAATCGTATGCATGCTCGTTGGAGTACCAAAATTTAATAATTCAACTTTTCCATCAAACATAAATCCGGGATGAAAAACAAGGTTGCCAATGCTTTGAGTCGTTGAACATCTCTTCTTATTACCGTTCGTGCTTCCATCAGTGCTTTTGATTATCTTAAGGAGCTATATGCGGATGATCTATATTTTGCGGAGATGTGGGCTGCATGCAACAATAATCAAGGAGGTATGTCCAATTTTGTCTTACATGATGGTTTTCTTTTTAATGGTATTCTTCTTTGTATTTCTCAAGTTTCCTTGCGCGAATATGTTATAAAGTAGTTACATGGCGGCGGACTTGATGGTCATATGGGTAGAGATAAAACAATTGCCTTGGTTGAAGAATGATATTTTTGGCCATCTTTGAAGAAAGATGTTATAGATTTTGTTTGTAAGTGTTTCATATGTCAATAAGCCAAAGGTCATGGACAAAATACGGGTCTTTATACTCCTCTTCCCATCCAAGAATCACCATGGACCAAAAATTTAATAGACTTTGTTTTGGGTCTTCCTCAAACCCAATGTGGTGTTGATTCGATTTTGGTAGTCGTCTATCGTTATTCAAAAATGGTACACTTTATATCTTGTAAAAAGATGCATGTTGTGGTACACATTGAAATAAATAATCACTTCAGATTAATCAATTTTGATTAATTTAGGTCCAAATTAATAGGTTCGAATTCCTTTGAATTAATGATCTAACCTTAACCTAATTCAAATTGATTCGATTATCTCTTGCCAACAAGCAATTGGAAATTAAACACAAGACCAATTTTTTTTAACCCTGTGGGAAACCTTTCTCAGGAGAAAAACCCACAGGTCACTGTCGAATTACCCAACAGCTAAACAATCTACTATTGAAATCAAATTATAAGAGTTTAATTACTTACAGACTCGAAAAGTATATCCCATGCTTACCTTTCTTCTAATCATGCTTCTTGCAATTGATTCCTCATTCTCGCAATGCCTTGCTTCAATCTCTTGTAAAAGCTTTTAATCTTGAATCTTACAAGTTCCTTAAATCATAATTTAAGTTTTTGAGTCAATGATTGATTCAAGTTTGAATTGTTAGTTCTTGTTTGAATCGCTCAAAGAAATCTCATCTCTAAAAAATCAAACCTTAGAAAAAGTTCTTTTAGAAGAGGTGAGTTATGAGAAAAGAAATGATATCTTAAATAGAAAAATTAAAAACCCGACCTTTGTTCGAATAGAGACAAAATCTATTCGAATAGAATAATTTATATTCGAACAGGACCAAGATCCTATTCGAACAAATAAAGTTCTGAGATAATTTATTCGAATAGAGAAATAGTCTATTCGAACAAAACATGTTTTATTCGAGCAGAATAAAAACCTATTCGAACAACTAAGTTCTCAGGTAATGTATTCGAACAGAGAAATAGTCTATTCGAACAGAACAAGTTTTATTTGAACATAACAAAAATTCTATTCGAACAAACATAGTTCTGAGTAAAAATGTTCGAATAGATACTACCTCTTATTTAAACAAGATCTTATTCGAACATAACAAAAGCCTATTCGAACAGAGACTATTTTTCCCAAAAAGACATTACTTTCTTTTCATACTCTATAAAATACTAAGTGCTTGACAATTAGAGTAAGGAGATACAAACCCACTTACCTGTTTAGTATCAGTCCAGTTGTAGTTGCACTACGTACAATCTCTGACGACGAATAGCCGCGAGAAAGTGCTGACACCTATTCTAGACATGGAATGAAATAAACTCCAAATATGGATGTTTCAATCTCTTCATTTGGTTCATTTCGTGTCAAAACTAGAACTACAGGTAATAAAAGAAAATTATAACTCGATGGACTGATTCACTCACTGAACATCGATTCTTTAAAAAACATATCCTCTGGAATCCCTGCACACTAAACAAGATACATGACATAACCATTCCCATTCAAAATAAGGGATTCAAAGGATAAACATTACTTACCTGGTTTACCTGTCAGAGCATTTCTCCCCCTTTTTGGCACAGATGAACAAAGGTAAGCAAATCAAAAATAGAGATGAAGATAAACATATATTAGACATACTTAGAACATCCATGCATAAAAAATAACTGTCAATACATAGCATACCCAAAAATGACTACCAAAATAGAATATATACACCGTGAAGATAGGATAAACTAAAGTAGATAGAGATAAGAAGAAGAAAAACGCAAAATAGTCACTATAAAGTGAACAAGATTAATCAAAGTCACATCAGACCTAAGACTGCTCATATGGATTGGGAACGGAAGGACCACTTGAAGAGTTACGAACTACACTACTCAGATCATCTACAGAGGTCTGGAGTCGACCGATATCCTCACAAAAAGTTGAAACTGAGAGTATCTCTGACTGAACTGAGAGTTCATCTAACCAAACTGAGACTCCATATAGGTGTAGAGAGAAGCAATATCATGATGTGTTGATCCAGTAGAAGCAACTGTAGAAGCAGCTGGCACAGTAGTAGTAGCAGACCTAGAAGCATCAGCTTACCTAGCTATAGTGGGCTCAGCCTCAGTCTTAAAGTCCTTTGAACCCTCCTCTAACTCAGACTCTGACTCAGCTACCATGTGCTTTTTACTCTTTTCCCAATACTTATGATCAATAACTTCGTCCCTAGGATCAGCCACCTCCTCACGAATACCATAACCCATAACCGCCAAAAGATGAGAAACAAATCTGCTAAACGGCAAAGCCCGTGTATAAAAATTAGGGTTAACCGTAAGAATCATCTCATGCATAATAATACTCACCAGGTCAAGAATATACCCCATATTGTAGAGATAGACAAGGTAAAGTATATTACCCACCAAAACATTCTTATTCCCGAATTGGGGGAAAATATCCGATGAGCAATCATATGAATTATGCACAGTACCATTAAAAGATTCTTACGCCTGATATAGGGTCCTTTCTTCTTCCCAGCGTGAAGAAGCCTCACTTCCATTTCCCTCTTAGAAGGAAACTGATCAGGAACTGGAGGCCACTCTGTAGGTACATTAACCAAAACAGAAACCTGAACTAAGCCAAATGCTTTCCGGATGTCAGCCCGATGAATCTGAAGCTCGAAACCATCAATAGACACCTGAAAGCTCGTGTTCTCACCAATCCCACGTACATTGCAGAGAGAAACATAGAACAGCCAAACCAATCTAGGGTAACAAGGCATCTGGGGCCGCAGAAGGCCACTCCAACCACGAGCAGAGAATGTATCAAAGATATGCAAGAACCCTGGGTAGTACTGTAGTAACCCTGCCTTATCCAATGACACTTCCCGCTGATAATTGTGAAATTTAAATCCATGTCTCAGAGTAGACCAGTTGAGAGAATTTGGATACATGCCGTGATTCCCTCCATCATTGTCTCGTGGCAATACACGAGGCCCCCCAACGCCACTAGCTCCTCCTCGGCGAGAAACCAGAGGAACAGAACTGCTCGGACCCGTCCTGATTCCCCGCGTCATCCAACCCTATTTAGACGCACCGCTTGTAGTAGGAACGGGGGACGCATCCTTAGGACGTTTATCCCTAGCCATAATCATACAATCCGTTCAAGAAGCCGTTGTCAATTAACACCCAACAACCTCCAATCAACCCAAATCAACCCCAAACTTGCAAGAAATAAGATATACTTCCTAAAATCCAACAACACCCCAATTTTCCAACAATTAAACGTAAAATATCCTCCAACAAGAACATACACACCGAACCACAGTAAAAAACCCCAATTTAAAATGCACAAACCAATGCACACCCCAATCACCTGCAAGAAAATACCCATGTCCGCAGAATCCAATTCCATTAATGTAAATAATCAAACACTCAACAATCACAAACCAAATCCTTCAATCAACAAGCACCAAGCAACGTGCCAAATTCTAAACACCAATTTCAGCACAGTCGTAATAGGGATGAAGAACTTGAGCACAAAACTCAAAGGAGAGAGATCAGAACAAGCTTACAAAGGTAAGGATGGAAGAGAGAGTGACTCTAAAACACCCTTGGGCGAAACTGCCGAGATCAAACCACCAAATTGGAATGCCAAGCTTCGAATTGGAAGTGGAGGAGGAGTGGAAACATCAAGCACAAAAAAACCCCTTCCAATCAAAACAAAATTGATCGAGTTTGAGAGCAAAAGCACAAATGAAGGAGTAGAACTTGAGTCCGTGATGGATAGATATAGTGAGGGGATAAAAAAGAAGTTGAGGGAGATGTATTTGTTTGTATATTTAAAAAAAAAAAAACCGTATTCGAACAGAACCTCAAGTCTGTTCAAATAAACATGTGTCTAAGTAGATTATTCGAACAATAAATCTTGTATTCGAATATGAAAAGGTCTATTCGAATACACAGGAGGTATATTCGAACAAAAATAGTCAGATAGCACAAACAAAATAAAAATAAAAAACTAAAAGGAAATTTTTATTTTTATTTTTAAAAGAGACACAAGAAAAATAAAAATATATCAAAATATGAACTACTCCCCCTATATGCACCACAAAAATAAGAAATCACAATGAATATAAATGTCAGAATATAACTTTCCTCAGTATTAAATCAACCTCAGTATAGGAGCCTACTCAGTGTGTGTGTGTGTGCACAGTCAACCTATAATAGTAACATGCAGTAAACAGAGTAAGCAATTAAAAATAAATAACTATGTTGGAAATTTGTTTCAACTTAGACCTCTCATGGTGGTTACTTAAAATCACTGAGAATTAACTAGCAAACACTCTGTGTGAAATATGATTATGAACAATATGCAACGAAAAATTAATATTTCATCAAACAAGCAGCATAATGTGAGCTGGAAGATCTCATAGACAAGAAATCAAATGTAATTAATGGTGTCAAGTTACTTAATATAGACACCCTATCTCTCATCTCCACTAAACTGATTATGCTAAACTCAAGATCAAATAGGTCTTGAAAATGTTATAATATAGGCAAGGGAAGGAACATGACAGAGTAGACGTTTTGTAGGCGTTCTGAGACTACAGTGTACATTTTCACCCCCTCTTTCTTCAAATGAGTTCACCTCCCGCCATTCTTTATCTTTATTGACAATGAATAGAATACTTGTTATCTTTCTTCATTTTGAGTTCACTTCCCTTTTATATTTTTATGCAACGAGTACAAATAGAATATGATGTACCATAAAATCATTGGAAAAACTCTCTTCTTATATCCATCTCAGCCACTAAAACCACATGGTTATTCTCCTTTTTTTGGTTTTTTTTTGTTTTTTTTTACTGAAAAGTCTGAACAAATGGGTAAAGGATAAAGGATTTGGATAGAAAAAATAAATGCATATTTTAAGGCACAAAGGGCTGCAAGTGGAAAAAAATGGTTAGAAATAACGAAGGCCAGAAAGGTATAACAATAAAAAGCCCATTAGCATATCTTCGGTCTCACAAAGTACATTTTTCGTATCGAATCAAGTATAGAGAGTGTTCTATTAGACTAACTTGAACTTTAAGTTACCATTGACAATTGATTATAAAAAATGAGATCAAAAGAAAAAATCCTGAATATGGAAAGAATTTATAAAATAATACTCAATGCTTGTAAAAAAGCCAGATCATCACATAGCATTAGGTACGAAGTCTCTACAGGTATCCTCAAGAATTTTGTCAATAATTGCCTATCTATTTTAATCATGGAACTAGGTGACTTACGTCGAAATATATCCTAAGTAAGACCATACTGAATATTTCTCACACTGAAGCAGAAATCACATATGAGAAAACATATATTACGGTGATAATCTAACAAAAAGTAGTGCAAAGCAGAAGTAGGAGACATACCTAATTAATAGAACAGACACCGATGGACTATCTTAGAAGTTCAAACCTCATAACATCTAATGGCTTGGTGAAAAAATCGGCTAACTAACTCTCGGCATGAACATGCTTAACAATGGCTATCTTTCGCTCAACAAGATCATGGATAAAATATAAGCGAATATCGATGTGCTTGGTTCTGGAATGTTGTTCAAGGTTCTTGGAAATGTTTATCGCACTTGTATTATCACAAAAAAATGATATCATCCCCTGGACTATTCCATAATCAAGCACCATCTGTTTCATCCAAATGAGTTGAGTGCAACAACTTCCTGCAGCTATATACTCCATCTCTGCTGTGGATTAAGAGATGTAGTTTTGCTTCTTGCTTTGCCATGCCGCAAGATTATTCCCAATATAGTAACATCTAAGTGCTCTTCCCATCATATGCATTACCTGCTCATTCTGTATTGGAATAACTAATATCCTTGGATGTTGTGTCATGTGAGTACCATAAACCAAAATTAGAAGTCCCACATACATAACGAATAATGCGCTTAACAGCCTGTAAATGGGACTATTTAGGGCTATCTTAATAGCGAGCACAAATACAGACACTAAACATGATATTAGGACGAGTAGTAGTAAGATAAAGTAAACTACTTATCATACTTCAATACATCTTTTGATCAACATCCTTACATGTCGTGTTCTTACTTAGCTTTATTATGGTACTCATGGGCGTCGGAGCATGCTTTGCAGAGGAGAGACCAAACTTTTTCACAAGATCCATTACATAGGTAGATTAAGAGATAAGCATTCCTTTTTCCACTTGACGTATTTGGAGACCTAAGTAGTACGTTAGTTCTCCTACCATGCTCATTTCAAATTTATTTTTCATTAAAGTTGTAAAAGAAGTGGTTAGTAAATTCGAAGTAGAACCAAACACAATATCATCTACATATACCTGTGCGACGAGCACAACGCCTCCCTTACATTAAATAAATAACATTTTATCAACTCCCCCTCGAACAAATCCCTTATCCAAGAGAAAATTTGAAAGTCGTTCATACAATGCTTGAGGAGCTTGCTTCAAACCATAAAGTGCCTTCTTCAAATAGAAAATGTGATCGGGATGATAAGGATCCTCAAACCCTTTTGGTTGGGCCATATACACTTCTTCCTCTAGGAGCCTATTCAAAAAAGCACTCTTCACATCCATCTGATATAGCTTGAATTTTTTATTACAAGCAAGAACCAAAAGTAAGCGAATAGACTAAAGCCTTGCAGTGGGAGCAAACGTTTCTGCAACATCAACCCCATTTACTTGATTGTACTCTTGGGCAACCAACCTAGCTTATTTCGAATGACATTTCCAAATTCATCAAAAAAATTCTTATAGACCCATTTAGTCCCAATGACATTCGTACTAAAGGGACATAGAACCAAATCCCAAACATCTAGATGTCAAAACTGGAAAAACTCATCCTGTATTATATGTAGCCAATATTCATCTGAGAGAGATTTTTTGATAGTTATGGGATTGATCACAAAAGCATAGCAAACACAGTTCACCATCTCATGGTGTTGGCTTCTAGTTTAAACATGAGAGCTAGCATCTTCGATGATATCGTTATGTGAGTGATCCTTACGAACTTGATGCCATCCGAGTTGTGGTATACCAGGAACTTGAGGGGGTGGTAGTGCTGGGAGTGGTGGAGTAGACAATGAAGAGCCAACCTTTGATCTAGGGCTCGGTGCAAGAATATCGCTAGTTGACATCTTTAAATTTTCTATTGTACCATCGTCTTCTCCAACATCTGTAGAGCCAATGGTGCAAGTATCATCTACAACAACATTACATGACTCCATCATCACCTTGGTCATGGAATTATAGACTTGGAAAGCTCTACTATTTGTTGAGTAGCCCAATAAGATACCTTTATCACTTCGAGAGTCAAATTTCCCAATGTTCTCTCGATCTCTAATGATGAAGCATTTACTCCCAAAAACCTAAAAGTAATTGACATTCGACATCATTCCAAAGCAAAGTTCATAGGGCTTATTTAAAGTAAGTGGACGAAGATACACCCTATTGATAGTATAACACACGGTATGGATAACCTCCTTCCAAAAGTGTGTCAGAAGATCCTTGTTGTGAAGTAAGACTCGTCTCATTTCATGAAGAACTTTATTCTTTCTTTCTACAATCCCATTATTTGTGGAGTGATTGGGCAGATAATTCATGTTTAATCCCGTAAGAAGTACAGTACTCGATCACTCCAGTATCCTTAAACTTGCTTCCATGATCACTTTGAATTTTATTGATAGAACAATCTTTCCCATTTTAAATTCAAAGCGATATAGTATGGAATTCTTCAAAAGTATTAGACTTCTCTCTCAAATGAGCTATTCAAGTATAACGAGATAAATCATCTACCATTACCAAAATATATTGCTTACCTCCCAAAGATGCAGTTCTCATTGGACCCGTCAAGTCCATGTGTATTAGCTTAAGAATCTGAGTAGCAGCAATATTGTTAAACTTCTTGTGAGAGTTCTTTATTTGCTTGCCAATTTGACATGGACCACACACAATATTACTCAATCTTCCCAACTTTGAAACACCCCGGATAAGATTTTTACTCAAAATCTTGGATAAATCATTAAAGTTAATATGTTCCAACCTTTGATGCCACAAGTCCACATCACTCAGTTTAGCTTTGTTATACAACATAGCTTCTTGTTAAACAGTATAGCAATTGTCAGAGATTCTAGAAACATACATCACACGTTGTCCTTGGGAGTTCAATACATCACAGCCACCTCTAGAAAAAGTAACAGTGTGATCTGTATCACATAGCTGACTAACACTGAGAAGATTCTCTTTTAGCCCCTTAACCAAGAAAACATTATCAATCGCTTGAGTACCAAGTCCTTCAGCCTTTCCCTTTCCTACCACAGAAGATATACTCCCATCACCAAAAGTAACATCACCACCCTGAATTTCCTCTAGGTGGCTCTACTTAGACTTATCATCAGTCATATGATGGGAACATCCACTATCTATATACCGCTGAACCAACTTGAAGGCATTCAAGGCAGTTAGTGCAACATTGCACCTTATTTGAGGTGCCAAATCAGTCTTTCGTGCCCAAATGCTTCAAAAAATCCCTCGAGCTGAGGCTTCCTGTGCAAACTATCTAGACACATTCTCACCTTTCATATTAGTAGAAATCACATTAGACTTACATCTTTGTCCATTGAATGGGCGAGCTTATGGTTGATAGGGTCCAACAAATCTACAATAAGATGCAATATTTTCCTTTCGACCACATATTCCACAATAATAAATATGAGAGTAAGAGAACCTTTTGGCTTGATTATGAGTGAAAGATATTATATTATGTTTGGGAAATGATGTAGTAGCAGATGATTTCACAAATTTTATGATGAGGAGTCATGGCATTAGAGAGATGTTCCTCATATCCTAGACCCCTTTTGTCAGTATCCGTCTTTCCCAAACATAACATCTTATCAATGTTCTTAGCCCCATGATAGAATATTTCAAGTTTTTGCTAAGATAAAACTTCATCAAACTTGGCCGAATGAAGTTCATCCAAAGTAGATTTCATCTTCTCCATCGCATCATGAACTTCTTTTTCTAACATCTTAAGTGTGTCATAAAGACCTTATTTCTCATTTTTAAATACTTTTATCTCGTGACTTGAATTCTTAGTTTTTTCATGAAGTTCACACGTGAGTGTATTAATTTGGTCTTTCAAGACTTTATTAAGTTTACCAAGTTTAATACACTTTGCAAAAATCTGAGCATACAAGTCTTCAAGATTCAGGTCCTCAAACTCATTTTGTTCATAATCACTCTGATTTTCACTAGAACTTTTAAGTTCAAAAGCGCCACAGTTATCATTGCCACAATTTAGAAAAGTAGGATATATACAATATTATCCGTTATCAACTACTTAGGAATTACTCTCATTGTTATCATTCTCATCATCATTGTCATCCCAAGTAACACTGATATTCATGGCTTTGTGATTGGTTCCAGATTTCTTATTAGGACAACTATAAGCATAATGACCAAATTTGTCACACTTATAACATTCAACTTGACTCAGGTTAGTATCATTATTGGTCTGCTCATTATAAGATTTGACCCGATCATGAGGTCGTGGTTTATAGTACATCGATTGCTCTTATTTTTGAAATTGATACATTTTCAAGATTTTTTAAAATTGTTGACTAATAAGAGCAATTGATGAATCTAAATTCGAACCTTCATCATCATCTGAGATATATGAGTGATCAACCTCTTTGGTACCTTTAGAAGAAGAGGAGTGAGATGAAGAGTTGAAAGTAACACTCTTGTTCTTCTCAAGGATTTCTATTTTCATCTCGACTTCAAAAGTTTACAATTTTCCAGCTAATGTATCAGGTTTTATTTTCTTAAGATCCTGAGCTTACTCGATAGCATCACGTCTGGATCAACTAGGAAGAGATCTTAGAACTTTGCGAACAATTTGAACATCGGAATAAGGTACTCCTAATGCGGCACTAGTGCTTGAAATATCACTTAGTCTCGCATAGAATTTATCAAAAGGTTCATTTTTACTCATTCTAATATTCTCAAATTACGAGATAAGCATTTGTAGCTTACTTTTTTTAAAATATATCATTGCCTTCATGAGTTCAAACTAGAATGTCCAATTCTTCTTTCGAAGTGGTATAAGCAGAGATATGTCGAAACTCACTTTGACTCACAGCCATAAAGATAACAATCTTTAGAATTATTATCGACAACATCCTTTTCTTCCTTTGACCATTGATTCCTAGGTTTAGAAACCTCTATAGCACTACCTGTTATACCTTGCATCACAATAAGATGTGTCAATCCATCTTCAATGGCAATCCATACATCTTCTATAATTGATTAAAGGAATATAACCATTCGGACTTTCCAGTATGGGTAGTCTTTGTCATCAAAAGGTGGAGGACAATTTACAGGACCTCCAAACTTCTCAGAATCTATTATTCTCAAGCAATCAAGTCAGGATCCACGCTCAAGTTGCTAATCCTCGAAGCGTGACCACTCTGATACCAATTGAAATAAATAATCACTTGAGATTAATCAATTTTGATTCATTTAGGTTTAAATTAATAGTTCTTAATTCCTTTGAATTAATGATGTATCCTTAACCTAATTCAAATTATTGATTATCTAGCATCAGTAAACAATTGGAAATTAAACATAAGACCAAAGAATTTTAACCCTATGGAAAACTTTTCTCAAGAGAAAAACCCACAGGTCACTGTCGAATCACCCAACAACTAAACAATCTACTATTGAAATCAAGTTATAAGAGTTCAATTACTTACAGACTCGATAAACACATCCTATGGTTACCTTTTTTCTAATCAAGCATCTTGTAAATGATTCCTCGTTCTCGCAATGCCTTGCGTCAATCTCTCGTCAAAGCTTTTAATCTTAAATCTCACAAGTTCTTCAAATCATGATTTGGGCTTTTATGTCAATGATTTATTCAAGTTTGAATTGTTATTTCTCGTTTGAATTGCTCAAAGAAATCTATTCTCTTTAAAAATTCAAGCCCTGGAAAAAGTTCTTTTAGAAGAGGTGAGTTATGGGAAAAGAAAGGATATCTTAAATAGGAAAACTAAAAACCCGACCTCTATTTAAATAGAGACAAAGTTTATTCGAACAGGACCAAGATCCTATTCGAATAAATAAAGTTCTGAGATAATTTATTCGAATAGAGAAAGAGTCTATTCGAACAAAAAATATTTTATTCGTATAGAACAAAAACCTATTCGAATAACTAAGTTCTCAGGTAATGTATTCAAACATAGAAATAGTCTATTCGAATAGATTAAGTTTTATTCAAACATGACCAAAATCTTATTCGAACAAACATAGTTCTGAGTAAAAATGTTTGAATAGATACTAACTCTTATTCGAACAAGATCTTACTCGGACAGAATAAAAGCCTGTTCGAACAAAGACCTATTTTTCTCAAAAAGACATCACTTTCTTTCCATACTCTGTCAAATACTAAGGGCTTGATATTTAGGGCCAGGGGATACAAACCTACTTAACTGTTCAGTGTCAGTCCAGCTGTAGTCGCTCCACGTGCAATCTCTGACGAAGAATAGCCACGAGGAAGTGTTGACACCTATTCTAGACACGGAATAAAACAAACTCCAAATATGGATGTTTCACACATTATTAATTTATTTTTCAAGGAAATTGTACGTCTTCACTGTGTTCCTCAATCTATCAATTTGGATAAGGATACCAAGTTTTTGAGTTATTTTTAGCAAACACATTGGCGACGCTTAGCTACATCTTTGAAGTTTAGTAGCACCGCATATCCACAAATTGATGGTTAAAAGGAAGTGGTAAATCGTACATTGGGCAACCTAGTTCGGGATCTTTCTGGTATAAAACCCAGATAATGGGACTTGTGTCTTCCTCATGCCGAGTTTTCTTATAATTCTTCTACAAGTCGCACAATCGGTTTCTCTCCTTTTCAGATTGTTTATACCGCCGTTCCTAAGCATACCCTTGATTTAGTAAGTCATCCTTACGTTCCGGGTGTTAGTTCTTTGACAAATGTGATTCTTGATCAAGTTGCCAAAATCTACGAGATGACTACAAAGAACATTAATGTTTCCAATGCCAAATACAAAGCATATGCCGATAAACATCGTCGATTTCATACTTTTGAGGTTTGGGATAAAGTAATGGTACACTTACGTAAAGAACGTTTTCCAGTTGGAACTTATAATAAGCTAAAGAAAAAGAAGATTGGGCCTTGGAGATTCTTAAGATGATAAACGACAACACGTATGTCATTGATTTACCCAATGGTTACAACATTTTTTCCACTTTTAATATTTTGGATCTCTATCCCTATCATGGAGATACTCATGAGGCTTTGCCTTTAGTAAACTCGAGGCCGAGTTCTTTTCATCAATGGGAGAATGATGTAGATTACCAAGACAAAGCCCAATCAACCCATACATGTGGGTCATTCAAGCCAAGTCCAAACACAAGCCCAATCCATCAGAATGTCAAGGGACTCAAAAGTTAAAAGGCTTGGTAACCTTTAATAATAAATGTTTTAGTGGGTTTTAATTTTAGTTTAATTAGGAATATGAGAAGTTCTATAACTTCTTATTTAGTGGTGTTTAATTGGATTAATGATTGCAAGCCTATAAAAGGCCAAGTTCAATATTGTAAAATTCATTCAATCATCAATTAATCAAGTATTTTTCTTTATTTCTCACAGTTCTTCTTTGTTTAACCAATAAAGCATTTATTTCCCTCGTGGATTCGAGGATTTTGAATTCTTCTACACCAACACTTCGTTTCTTAGCCTTATCTAATGACTTAACTGATAAGCATTAAAGAAACTCAATAATACTCCTTCAATCTAAAGCCCTAAATCCCAGCCGATTCACCCCTTGCGCCCTCGTGTCTTTGAGGTGTTAATTGTGATTGTTCTAAATATATTGATTTCTTTTTGAATTTTTAAACAATCAGTAACAGGGGAAAAAGCTGATGAAAATGTGTGATTATCCCTTGCATTTAAGTCTTTCAGCTACCTTTTAAGTTTGTTATATTTTAAACTTTTGGTATTGCTTTTGTATGGTGTACATACAATTAACTAGCCATTTGGGACTGGTAATGGTGAGCAAATATTCCAAAAAGCAATCCAGGAACAAGGCCGAGACTAGGTTTGTTTTACTACTCCCCTCCTTTTGATCTTCCGTCTTTTTTACACTTTGTATGTCAGTATAGAACGCCATATCTTTTACAGTTATTATTGTCTATAGTGCCAAATTTAGTGGTGTCACATGTTTACTTTGAATAATTTAGAACTCCATTGTTACCGTGACATTAATTTTTGAATCACCCCTTATCCATGTACATATAAGATTTTTAGGATTGTATTGGCTCATACCTACCTTCTGATTATGAAATTAGAGATTCTAACACCATAAATCATTAATTCAATCAATTTTCATTGATAATCTGGAAGGATTTGCCAAGAGTTTTTGTTTCGGAAATAGGATCTTCTAGGAGTCATTGATTGAACCACGCATCTCTCAAACTATGTTGAAGGGGGGGGGGTAAATCTCAAGAATCTAATATCTGGTTTTCTTCTCGTAAGTCTACTCCATTTTATCTTTTCCTACTCCTTTATTAAAATTTTAATTATGCACCTTTCAATATACAAGTTCAATATATTTACTACAGATACTTATTCATGTTATTTTCTTCGCTGTTGAACATGAAAAGTCAAGGAGCTTATGGTTAGTATAGTTAAAGTACAGAGTGATGATTTGATATATTTAACTCACTTACATTTTGTTGATTCTATTGCTCATCATATAGAGCTACAAAGATAAGGATAGCATCTAATCTATCTGTTACAAAGAGATAATGGTGCAAGTAACTACTGGGATCTGTAGGAGAGTATCTAGGCAGTTTCCTTAGCATCTTTATCTCTAGCATGCCTCTTCAAGCAATACTATCGATAGACGACAGCGAGCTTGTCATAAAGTCTCTGAAAACGCTGGTGGCTTAGTCTTTTGGTGAAGATATCGGCAATCTGATCGACTATGGAAACGAAGTGGACTTCGAGGTGTCTTTTGGCAATTCAATCATGAACAAAGTGAAAGTCAATTTCTGCATGCTTAACGTGTCCATGGAATATCGGATTGACTGAGAGATATGTGGCACCGACGTTATCACACCATATAACGGGCAGTTGAGATGATAGGAAATCGAGTTCATAAAGGAGATAACGTACCCAAATCAGTTGCGCAACGACATTTGCAATGCCTTTATACTCAGACTCGGTGCTTGAATGTACAACAGTGGCTTGTTTCTTCGAGCTCCACGAAATGAGATTGGATCCAAGATACACACAGTAGCCACTCGTAGATTTTCGGTCATCGATGCAGTCAACTCAATCAGCATCTATGAATGCATGAATAAGATTTTTTTTGAAGTTTGATTTATCTGGCCGCATGAAGCTGAGATATTACAAGGCACCAACAGTGCTCCGATAAAGTAGTGGATTAGATAAAGACGTGCCAATATGAAAAGAAAGCTTGGTGGAAGTGGCCATTGGAGTATGAGTCGGCTTAGCACCATCCATTTTGGTCTTTAGGAGTAGGTTTCTTATATATTGTCTTTGAGAAAGTGTAAAGCCTTGGGATGACCTTTGCGCTTCAATGCCTAGGTAGAACTGTAGAAAACCCAAATCTTTGAGAGAAAATTCAATGCCAAGATTGGTGATGAGAGATGATATTTGAGTAGAATCACTACCAGTGACAATAATATTATCGACATAAATGAGAACAAGAACGATACCCTTCTGTATGCGTCGAATAAAAAGGAAAGGGTCAACCTTTGACCCAACAAATCCTTGTTGTATGAGGTAAGTACGAAGGCGCGAAACCATGCCCTTGGTGCTTGTTTCAGTCCATAAAGAACTCGTAATAATTTACAAACATAATTTGGGAATCGAGGATCAACAAAACCAAGTGGTTGCATTATATAAGCCTCTTCGGATAGAAGACTATGGAGGAACGCATTGTGAACATCAAGTTGCCGAATCACCCATCCCAAAAAAACTGTGATTTTGTGGAGCGCATGAATAGATGAGGGCTTGATCATTGGGCAAAACATTTTTCCATAGTTGAGTCTGGGTTGCTGGTGATGACCCTTAGCAATGAGGTGAGCTTTATAGCGATCTATAAAGCTGTCGAGACGCCGTTTGATATGGAAAACCCATTTGCAACCAACAATGTTCATGTTCGAATTATATGGGATAAGTTTCCACGTACCATTATGAAAAAGAGCATTGTCTTTTGAGTCCATTGCTTGTCGTCAATGTAGGTTTTTGTTGGCCTGTCTAAAGCATGTAGGTTCGGTCTCTTTTGTGTCTAAATCGGTCAAGAGGGCAGATGGAAGGGGGTGAAGTGTGGTATGAAGCACCTTGGGCTTGTGAGTGTTGTCCTTCGTCCGTGTGATCATAGGATGTAAAGGAAAAATATAACGTGATGTGACCGAAAATGAAGTTGGTCGGACACTAGGTTCAGGTATAGTGGCTTCTTAAGGATTTGGTACAATAGTATGTCGAGGATCAAGTACAATAGTTTCATATGGATAAGAAATAGAAGATTGAGATACTACTAGATTAAATGACGGTTGAGAGGTAATGTTGATGGTGTAAATATAGTGGTAGAAGCATGTTGAGGTAAGTTTGATGGTACTTCTAATATGGGACTCGAAGTAGAGGAAGGAAAAACTTGTGATTTGGATGGACTAGGGGTTGTTTCCTTGTTTATTGAGGAAAGGAAAATCTGCTTCATTGAAGATAAGATTTCTTGAAATATAGATATGTCCAATTGAAAGATGCAAGAAACTGCAGCCTTTCTGTTGTGTCGAGTACCCAAGGAAGACGCATCGTATGGATCAAAATTGCAATTTGCTGGTGTTATAAGGCCGAATATGTAGATAACAAGCAGACCCGAAGACACGTAAAAGCTTATAATCCGGCAAGCGATGAAAGAGTATCTCATACGGTGATTTGTTGTGAAGAAATGGAGATGGTAATCAGTTAATAAGAAAAAAATGCCATTTGAAAGGCATATACCCAATATTCAGGAGGTACTGAGGCACGAACCATGATTGTTAATCCAGTTTCAACAATATGGCGATGTTTTCTTTTGGAAGTGCCATTTTGTTCGTGAATGTGCGGACACAAAAAATGGTGAACAATTTCATGTTCCGAAAGGTAAGACTTGAATTTTTTATATTCACCACCACCATCAGATTTGAATTGTTATATTTTGCAGCCCAAAAAGTTTTTAACTTGGGTTTTAAATCTGATTAAAGTACTAAGTGCTTCAGACTTTGGAAATAAGGGGAAAACCCACACAAATCGACTAAAATGATCAATAAAATAAATCTAGTAACGATGTCCAAATGTATCAAGCACGGGGGAAGGACCCCAAATGTTAGAATGAATTATTTCTAAAGGAGAATTATAATGATTAGTACTATAAACAAATGGTAAACGATGATTTTTCCCAAGCAGGCAAGCTTCACAGAAGCGCGAGGATTTATTTGACACTACGGGTAACTTATTTATTGCGAGAATGCGATTGACTATTTGACGAGAGGGATGGCCGAAGTGTTCATGCCAAGTATTGGTAGAGACGCGTTCGCTGATGAAAACTTGAGGATGTGCGTCACACGGACAACGAGGACCAACTTTGACAAGTAAGACATAAAAACCATCTTTAACTATTCCTCAGAGGAGTGTGGTCTTCGACGCCAGGTCCTTCACAAAGCAAGTAGATGGATTAAACTTAAAACTAACATTGTTATCTCGAGTAAACTTGCTCACAGATGGAATATTTTTAGTGATATGTGGGACATGAAGCATATTTTTCAAATAAAATGATTTATGAGGAGAATATAAAATAAAAGACCCAATGGATTTAATATCTAAACTTGCACCATTTCCCATATGGATTTGATCATTACCGTGATAGTTCGAATGAGTGGAAAGATTTACCATGTCCGCAGTTAGATGGTGCGTGGCACCCGAATCTGGGTACCAATTGGGATCGAAAGAGGTTTATCGTGTTACAAGCATCGCCCTTGGTGCATTGGGTTCACCATGATATGGCATGTTAATGTGGTAGCATCTTGAGGTGGCACGGCCTACACGGTTACAATATTGGCAGATCGTTGAGGAAAAATGACCACTCCCACGATTACGCCCCATTCCACTGTAGCTATTTTACCTTCGGTTATTGTTACTTTGGTTAAGCCCATCAGATGATTATCGTCTTTGGTGGCTACATTAACTATAAAAGCAAGGATTTCAATATTGCCAATCTTATCTTGTAGATCTCTTGGCTTAAGAGGAAGCCAATAAATTTGTCTAAGCCTACGGGATTAACACGTGTATTGACAGAGGTAATCAAGGATTCATACTCAAAAGAGAGACCACTAAGTAAAGATGGCACCATATCTTCATCGGATACGGGGCAAGCAACAGCGGCGTGGTTATCTCCAATAGACTTTACCTTCAAGATGTAATCGGCCATGAACTGAGATCCCTTCTTCACAGTGTGCAGTTCATACTTGAGCTGTTGGACCCTTACACGAGACAAGGGGATAATTTTTTTTTCCAATGTCGTCCACACAGTATGTGATGTGGAGAGGCCCACAACGTGGGCAAGAACATTCTCGGAAAGGAAGGATAAAATCCATAAGAGGAGAAGCTGGTCACGCTTCATCCATGTTGTGTACTCTAGATCGACTTCAAGGACATGCCCTTCTTTGCCTTGAAAAGAAGGAGAAATCATTTTGGTTGGGCAGGGGAGAGATCCATCGATGAATCCTTCAAGGTCGTGAACAAGTAAAATGGGCAGGAATTGAGATCTCCATACAAGATAGTTGCCTCATTCTAGTTTGACATTCAGAAGATGGGTAATTGATCCAAGAGAGGGCAAGGTGAAAGAGGAAGAAGCTATGTAAGAGGGTGGGGAAAAGATAAATGGCATTAGTCAAGTAGCTCTTGAAACCAAGTTTAAGTACAGAGTGATGATTTGATATATTTAACTCACTTACTTTCTGTTGATTCTATTGCTCATTATATAAAGCTACAGAGATAAGGATAACATCTAATCTATCAGTTACAAAGAGATAATGGTACAAGTAACTATTGGGATCTATAAGAGAGTATCTAGGTAGTTTCCTTAGCATCTCTATCTCCAACAAGTATGACGTATGGTTGATTTAGCTACTTCGGTACATATACAAATACTATTGTAAGTTTCTAATGCTCCTAGCTGTACCACTAATTGTCTTGCTCCTCTTGTTAAGGTTTGACTTCACTGTAAACACTAAATAAATGGTCTCCCTTAGATTTCTTAGTTTAAGCATAAAATAACAATTGTGAGATTTCTAAGCATAAAATAACAATTGTGAAATTTCTTAGCTTAAGCATAAAATACCAAATGTGGCAGTGAAAGACTTTTATATTAAAATATCTATTGCAACATATATGCGACAATTATTATAATTTTTCTTGCATTCATTTAATTGTACTCTTGGTTTGATTTGGAAATGAAGTTTATGCCTAGAATACCATATAACTTTGTCACATGATCTGATCTACACACTCTTTTGAACTTTTAGGTAGTCCAGTCCTTAAGGAGTTTGAACATTACTAGAATTTAAGTATATTCAGCACATCTTAGTTCTTCCTTGTTGTTGTTAGAAAATGGCAAAATAGTTACTAGGTAGGATTCTTGAAAATATTTGGCCACTAGCTATGCTGATTTTTTTTTTTTGCATTTTTTGTTCTTTTGACAATGATTATTTTTGTATGATTTTTTTTATGGATTATAAGCTCAAAAATGGAGAGAGCGCTCAAACTTGTAAGAGATTGATGGTTCAAATCCATCTAATCCAAATTTTCAGAAGTTAATGGTTTTTCATTTCGATTAAAAAACAATCATTTTTGTAGAACAACGATGAATGCATTTGTTGTGTATGTTTAATATAAATGACATTTTATCCCTAGAAAAATGACATAAAGAACGACATATATATTGGTCATTTATGTTTAAATTTAATGTCATTTTCTCCTCGAAACGACATAAATCATAACATTTATAACTGTCGTATCTTTTTATAAACAACAACGTATTTATCTATTATAAAAGTACGACACTTATAACTGTAGTTAACAACAACTCCATTTTTTATGGCAGTTATTAACGATTTAATATATGTCGTTAATCCACTATCAACGACATATATATTTCTCGTTAATAACCATTTTTCATGTAGTGTATGTGAGTTTAGGAGAAAACTCTAGAAACCCTAGTTTCAATTTCAGTAAATTGTTTTGCTTCTACACTTAGTTTCTATTAGTTCGTCAAGCTATTTTGCCTTTCCTTTGGTGCCAAATCCTTTACATAGTGATTTAAGGAATACTAAGGTTGAATCCAACAATGCATGCCTAAGTGACTTCTTCTTCTTTGTACAATTTGCAGAGGGGCAAAAGAGATGCAACACTTTAGTAAATAAGTAGGCTAAAATATCTACAAGGGCATCTCTGCCGAGCATTTTACTTACTAAACATTATGATCTAAGCCCCGCCCTTCTACTAAGCCTCCAAAGCCATTGCTTTGGGCCACCAAAACCCATCTTCTCTGAGAAAGCTTACAGTTTAAGTTATGAAGCCTATGATGAAGTTTATTTACAGTTTTAAAGCAATTAATAGAACCAATATTCAACTTTTTAGTTTTAACCCCCACATTATGGCATCAACTTTCCATTGACCCCCACATTCCTAGAAATTCGACAATAGACCCCATTTTAGCCTAAAAACCAAGTCAAATTTTGTTGACCGATAAAGACTTTGGTTGACCAGGTTCAAATACCAGCTTACCCCTTATAAATAGAAAACTCAACCCACACTTAGAAATAAAAAGCAATTCAACTATGGCACGTGGATTGCACGTGCTACTTAAGATCTTATCCGTCTGCTATTTGCTGACGTGTCGCGCGATCAACAGCTTAATTTGAGGCGGGAAATCCCCCCCCCCCTTTTGGCTTACTTTAGGAACTCTTTTTTTCATACAAACCTTTCTTCTCTATTCTTTAGACAAACCTGTATATTTTTCTCTCTTTTCAGGCAAACCTCTCTATTTCTCTTTCTCTATCTCTCTCTCTCTCTCTCTCTCTCTCTCTCTCTCTCTCTCTCTCTCTTTTAGGACATACTAGTTTACATGTTCTATCACAAATGGTGAGTACATTGCTCTTTGGTGCACAAATGGGTTCCTCTAGTGGGAGGTACGTTCTTCTTATCCCAAATTAATGCTAGGGTTTACTCGATTTCTATTTGCTATTTTTTATTTTTTCAAACTAGCTGGGGTTTACAAATTTGGGGATTTTCTATTTTATATGTTATCTCATAATGTGAATAATATCTTTGTTTGTTTGTTTTTACTTTAAAATAGTCATTGGGCTTTAATTAAACATGTAGTCATACACTTTGGTAGAAAATGGTTTGTGGATGAACCTTCTAGGGGGTATGAAGTAACACATTTCATAGGTGGGGAAAATGACAAGTTTAAGGATGCTGATGAGGAATATCTTTGCTACATGAATTTATTAAATGTTATAACTGAAACTGTTGACCATAAATGTGGAAAAGAATTTTGTCCTGCTGGGAGTATGCTTGTACGACACTGTATTAGTAAAGGCAAAATAGTAGTCATTGATTCAGATAATGCATTGACTGGTGTATGGCATAACAGTGATGAAGACCCAACTAGTTTTATTCATTTCTTTGTGCTCATCATAGCTAGCTTTGGCGCCAAGTGTACCTGGTACTCCTAGAGTCATGCATGGGACACTTGAAAGGGATCCAAATAATATGGCAAACTTACCTAGAAAGAAAACCATGGCTAAGAAGACAGTACCAAGAAAGAAAGCAGTTAGACTAGGAAGTGTTGTGGATAATGTGAATATGGTCCAAGTTATGGGTGATATGACTGTATCTCAAGTTATGGGTGATGTGACTGTGTCTCAAGTTGTGGGTTATATGACTATTGGGGGTGCCTATGATGATGAAAATGTTATTTTTAAGAAAAAGGCTGGAGCAACTAAGAAATACAAAAGGAAGAACACTGAAGCTAATGAACAACATCAACCTTCTATTATGAAGAAGAAGTAACTGAGGCCAAGTGAACTACCTGAGGAAGAATTGGATAATTTGCCACTATTTTATGTGAGTGATGATGATAATGTAGCAAGTGACAATGTGGAAGTTGTTGGTGAAGTTCCTATTTGGGAAGAAGGTCTTGTTGAGAATGAGTGGTATGATAATGCATGTATTGAGAATGAACAGTATGATAATGATATGGGTGAAGATAATGCTGATGAGGGTGGGCATGATGATGATATGGGTGAGGATGATGCTAATGTGGGGGAAGATAATGATGACGAGGGTGGGCATGATGTTGATATGGGTTGGGATATGGAAGACAATAAGACACAGGTTAATGAATGGATCTAGTTTCCTCAGTTGAATGTAGATAATTTAGATGCTGAAGAAGGTTACTACAATACCTACTCATCCCAGGATGACGATGGTATACCTAATGAAGAAGATATAAGAAGATGTGAGATGTTTGGAGATTTTTTGAATGGAGCAAATAATATATTTGAAGAGGAAGAAGATGTTTTTAAGCTACAACCTCAAACTAATTATGAATCATTGCATGTTGGGATGGATTGGCCAACTGTTTCTAAAGCTAGAGAATACTTGAGAAAATTTACAATTCTGAATAAATTTGAAACTAAACAGGTTAAAAATGAGAGTTACAGGATTAGGTACAAGTATGCTTTAAAAAATGTAAGTGGGTAGTGTATACTAGGAGACGCTATGATGGTCATAGCATGGTTCTTAATGGGTGCCATTTTGAACACACCTCCACTGGGATGGTTAGAAGTAAAAATAAGTTGGCAAATATACTTTGGATGGCAAATGAAATTGAGAAGTTTGTGAGGGATATGAATACTTTGACACCAAAGGATGTACAAACTACAATAAGAAGAAAATATGGGGTTAATGCAAAGACCATTTGCATTGAGAGAATCATTGGATCATTTGATAATGGCTACAATAGGCTACCTGAGTTAACTAAACAAGTACTCTCATCAAATCCTGGAAGCATAGCAACTTGGAGCTTCCAGTATAACACTAAGCAGTGGACTGGTACATGTCTGGCATTTAAGGCCTCACTTGATGGTTTTGTAAATGGATATAGACCTATATTAATTAGGTCTTGATGGTTGTTTCTTGAAGGGCAAGTATGGAGGGCAGTTTCTTTCAATTGTGGCTTTGGATGGAAATAATAGACTATTTCCAATTCCTATCTATTTATGCAGGTCTGAGTGTTACAAAACTTGGCACACCTTTCTAACTATGTTGGTTCATCATTTGACAAGGCACCAAAGCAAATTGACATTCATTTTAGATAAACAAAAAGGCCTAATTGAATTTTTTACATTGAGGTGAGTGTTTGAACTTGTTTTTAACTTTATTTCTTTATTTACTCATTTGTATTTCTTTACTTACTTATTGGGTTTATGTTTTAGGTGTTCCCACATCAAAACCACAGGTTCTACTTTAGGCACATGTGGAAGAACTTCAAAAAAGATTTTAGGGGGTCATACTTAGAAAGGCTATGTTGGGGAACAGCAAAGGCTTTTGTTAGAGCTGGTAAGCAAGTATTTCTAGAAAAGATTCGAGTTGATAATCCTAAAGCCAAGAGATGGTTGGACAAGGAACCTGCAGAGTATTGGTGTAGGTCATATTTTAACTTTACAACCAAATGTGAGCACATCACTAATAACTTTTTAGAGTCTTTCAATAACTGGATTTTAAAAATTATAGGCAAAGGACTAGACAAGGTAATTAAAGGTATTAACTTGATGATGATGAAATTACCATATGATAGAAGGGTGAAATCTCAAGGTTGGGATTAAATTCTATGGTACCTAGGGCCAAGATACATATTGATAGGATGAAGAGGTTGTACAATGAGTATGGACCCCAAGGTTCTGATTTTAATAGTTTGGTGGTAATTTCTAAAGATGGGAAGCAGTGGAAATTATATCTGGAAGAAAGGACTTGTGATTGTAATGAGTGGTAGGTTATAGGGTTGCCTTAAGTTCATGCATATTGTGTGATAAGTCGCATCAGGTTAGACTGGATGGGGTAAGTTGACTTATTTCCTTATTTTTCTAGCCTTTTTTTTATGTTAACAATTTTTCTTCTTATGGCTTATTTGCAGGTATTGTAGTAAGTATCACATGGTTTCTTCTTATGTCAAGACATACAATGGTTCAGTTTTAGCCATTAGTGATCTATCACTCTGGGACAAAGTCAGTTAATGTTATGTGATATATTTTTTTCTTATTTAAGCTTACAATTTTATTTATATACAGTTTCATTTAATTTATGCATAATTTCATTTAGTTTATGTTTTGTTTTGATTGTAAACTGTGGACATTGAAGTATTGCCACCACCATTGGTGAGGGGGGCTGGTAGGCCTAGGAAAGTGAGAAGAAAAGGTAATGATGATGGTCGGAGCCAATAGAAGAAGTGCCACAAATGTGGACATTTGGGCCACAATAAGAAGACTTGTAAAGGCCCACCAGCTGAACCAAGGCCAAAAGGCTCACAACCTATAACTATAGTAAGAAGGGAAGGTAGATCAAGAGGTAATAGGCCCAGAGATAGCTTTGGACCTAGAAGTGGAGTTGCCAGTGAGCTACCAACACATCCAACAGTTCTAACTCTTATAGGAATAGGTGGAATAAGCACAAATGTGAGAGGAAGGGGCAGTACTCAAATTGGAAGGGTGGGAGTGCCATTACTAAAACTAGTAGGGGTAACACTCAAACTGGAAGAGGTGGGAGAGGCAACTCTCAAGCTGGAAGATGAGAAAGAGGCAACACTCAAGCTAGAAGAAGTGGGAGAGGCATCACTCAAGTTAGAAGAGGTGGGAAAGGCAACACTCCAGTTGGAAGAGGTGGGAGAGACAACACTCAAGCTAGAAGAGGTGGAAGTGGAATCACTGTAGTTGAAAGAGGTGGGGAGTGGTATCACTGCAACCGTAAGAGGTGGGACAAGTTAGAGGCTAATTGGAGCTGAAAAAGGTAACATTGGAGATGTGAGCACAACAAGCTTATCACAAGAACCAATAATTCCTACCCAGGGAAGTCAGACTAGTAAGCAATCACCCAACAACAACACTAAGAATCTTTTAATATCTATCTCAAAACTTCACTCCTCTATTTTAGATATTGTATTAAGAGAGACTAAAAATGTTCTCAAATCATTCTCAACTCAATCTCTCTCCTTCGTGGTTGATTGTTCGGGATTCATGGTTTATAATCATGGATGCTCTTACAATGAATCTACTCCAATTGATTCTTAGAAATGGTATTAAATCAGTGGGATTAAATACGAAGGATTTTATGAAGGAGTTCATCTCCACTCCAACTGTGGCAAATGAATATGGAGAAATTCTAGAATCTGGGAAAAATCCCGTAGAGGATCGAGCCACAAAAGAGACCTAGGATACAACCAAAAAGCCCGATCATCATTCTAGGATTGTATGCCCATGGGGTTTCTTGGGCAAAGCTGTCGGAGATGAAGAAATCAAACCAGGAAATACTGAAAATCAATGTCAACAGGTTATGGGGAGTGATTCTACAGACCATAGTAAAATCCCTGATGGCAATATAACTAATAATACAAGCAGCTTTGCTAAAAAAGTTTAAGGGAAGGAGAAATCACCACAACCAGCTACGCCATTAATACAAGCAGGGATTAGAGGTGAAACCCCAATTTTTTCCATTTCATCCGATGATATTACCGAAGGAATATCTGAATTCCAGTTCAGTCTCATTGGTAGACTGGACCTCCAAGAAATCAAGTTCGTAGAGGTACAACAATATGCTCGTGATCATTGGAAGACTACGGGGCTTTGCAAATTGATCCCCATTGGAAAAAGGATTCTTCATTATCCATCTTGACAACGAAGAAGATAAACTACTCATTTGGAGCAAAGTACCATGGATTGTTCAAAATCTTCCCATGAGGATTACGCAATAGTCTCATCTGGTACAAATTTCTAGGTTTGCCAATAGAATTATGGAGCCACAAGATCGCAATGCCTTTGGGCAAAACGTTGGGTACACCTATTCATTTAGACCACTCCACTAAGAACAAAGTTTATGGTTACAATGCGTGTGTGCTTGTAGACATTGATCTATCGAAATCGATACCAAAGATAGTTTTGCTAGAGGTGGAGGGAGCGATCATCAGTCAGGAAGTCATTCTCCATAGGATTCCTAAATATTATGGTCATTGCAACAACATTGAGCATATTATAGCGGAATGCAAAGTGATACAAAGGGCCTACAGACAGAATGAATAGCTGCAAAAAATCAATCAAAATCTGGTGATCCACGACAATAACCAAGTGGTGAAGATCAAAGATGTACAAACTATGAAGAAAGGAATCAATGAACAACAACCCCACATGCCTAAGAAACATATTTACTTTCAAGATACCTCAAATGAAAGTAGCAAAGCATCCCCTATTATTCATTTTCCTGAAATTTACACGGAGCAACAAGAGATAAAATTCAGGGAAGCCGATATATGGTCAGCACCTAAGGCAGGTCATAGCAAACACAGGTCTGCCACCTCTAAAAGTAGTTTCACCACAAGCATCAATCAATTTCAAGCTTTAAGCAACAATGAAAATGAACCAAGGCAAGAGCAGTTATCAGGTACACAAGACCGAGAAGGTGCAGAAACAGCAACTGAAGAAGGTGTTCAACCACAAAATTTTTAGATGGTAACTTATGAAGATGGCCATGAGGAAGATGAAGCTAGATCTAATTCACAAGAGGAAGTACGTACACTACTTAACCCAGAGAGTTGGGCAGATGAAATGGAACTCGAGGATAGCATACCCAACCTCGGGCCTAACCAAGTTTTCAAAGGAGGTAAGGTTTACACCTTAGATCCTCGAACCACACGATCCCAGCGAAAAGGTAATTGATGAAAGTCTTCTTTTGGAATGCACGCGGATTAGGAAACTCCAAAACTATATCATATTTGAAGAAGAAAATTTGAAAAAATAAACCCCAGATAATGGGTTTTGTTGAACCAAAGATTTTCACCAATGGATTTTACATTCCTGAATTTAGCTCAAGGATTATTTCCAACGATTCCATGGATATGAAGAGCAATATATGGATACTATGGGCAGAGAATTCTCAAGAACCACAGGTCATTCAGGTGGATAAACAATTTATAACAGTCGAATACATGGACTGCTACCTTTCTTTCATACATGCAGACTGCCTACGAATAAATAGATTGGATATGTGGCTATAGCTGACCAGATTCTCGTTGAACAACACCAAACCGTAGATTTGTATAGGGGATTATAATGTGATTCTCCGACTTTTAGAAAGAAAAGGTGGAAGACCTCCTTTGGTGAATGCTATATCAAATTTTGCAAATTTCCTCGATAGTGCCAAATTGACAGAGAATAGTATTTTAGGTATGAACTTCACGTGGTGCAATGCCCAAAAAGGACATAACAGAATCTTCAGTCACCTCGATAGATGTCTCCAAAATAAGCAATGGCTCGACTCGTTTCCTGGCTGGAGAATCAAAGTACTCCCAAGAACTAAATCCGACCATTCTCTACTATTGGGAGAATGCTTCCACATACCCAAACCTCACAATATTCCTTTTCGCTACATGCAGGCATGGAGTAGATATCCTGACTTTTATAAGGTTGTTGAGCATAGCTGGTACAAACCTATGTCGGCTAACCCGCTGTTTACAGTGATGCTTAAACTACAAAAACTCAAAGTAGATATTAAAGAATGGAAACGTACGGTTACAGCTCCCCAGATTATTAAGGATGACTTGGAAAGGGAAATTCTTCATCTGCAAGTGAAGTTAGAACAAGACCACACAAATGACGATCTTGAGCATCAAATGTTTGGGAAAGCAATATTGCTTGCAGACATTGAGAAAATGGAGGAGACTACGTGGAGACAACGTTCCCGCATTAAATGGCTTCAAGCAGGTGAGCGAGATACAAGATTCTTTCATTCTTCAACAAAGATTAGAACAGAGAAAGCAATTATTACTGAACTTTCCACTCCAAGTGGTTCGATTCTTAAGGACTAACAGGATATTAGACAACATATAGTTGCACACTATGCTGAGAAATTTACTGCCCACGAAGTCCTTCATACCCCATCACTGTTCGCCAACATGCTCCACAAAGTCAGAACCGACGAAAACAATCAATTGACGGTAAGTCCGTCATAAATAGAGATTAAAGAAGCTGTGTTTGACTTGGATGGCGATAGTTCACCCGGACTGGATGGTTTTCCTGGATCTTTTTTCAGGACACACTGGAAAATTTTAGAAGCAGACATCTACTCTGGAATCACCTCCTTCTTCTCTGATGGTATGATCACCAAACATTTTAACACTAACCTGATCATTTTGATTCCTAAGGTTAAAAATCCAGTGACTATTGTGGTGTACCCCTAACTCGAAGACGTATTGTGTTGAGCATTTTCAGTTTCTCTTAAGGCACTTTTCCTTAAACATACCTGGGAATTGTCAAGGCAGAGTAACCACAAATACTATACGACCTCTAGTGGAAAAGATACGAAAAAGGGCTAATAGTTGGACAGGAAAATTCTTATCGTTCCAGGGTAGAATAATCCTAGCAAGGGTTGTTTTAAATAGTCTCCCCATATACAATATGGCTATATATAAATGGCCAAGATCGCTCATAAAGGAAGGGGACTCTATCATACGTAATTTTATCTGGACTGGGGATCCATCCAAAAGAAAAGGAATCACAGTAAAATGGGAGAAAGTCTGCAAACCACTGAAAGAGGGTGGGTTGGGTATCCGAAGCTTGAAAGAAGTTAATGATGCTATGTTGTGCAAACTCTATTGGGCCTTCTGTGACAGGCAAGAGGACTGGTCTCAATTTATGCAAGCTAAGTTCACAAACAAAGAAGGAAACATCATACGATATCATAAGAAGTTCACGATTTGGCCAGGTATTAAACTAGCTGCTAGTATTAATCGACCATATATGGGATGGTTAGGAGGAAATGGGGCTAACATCGACTTCTGGAGGAACACTTGAGCCACGGAGATACCCTTGAGGGAATACATTGAGATGCCACAATCCCTGTGGAAAAGATGCACAGCTAGAATTAGTAATTTTATCAATTCTGATGGATGGGATATACCTACTGATATTAGGACTCTACTGTTGGCTCTAGGGATCAATGTATTAGAAATACCTTGTAACCCATGAGAAGCAGATAAAAGAATCTGGAAACCTGATTGCTATGGGAACTTCACTATAAGAAAAGCCTATGAGACTATAAGGAAATAAGCGAATACGGCATGGTAGTGGAAATATACGTGGAGGGGAAGCGTTCACCCAAAACTAGGGGGCTTTGGATGGAGATTGGTAAATCATATCCTACCTATGGATGACATTGTTCAAAAAAAGGGAATCCATATCACTTCCCGCTGCACTCTTTGCCGCTTATAGGAGGAATCTGAAACACATTTGCTCTTGCACTGCCCTTCAGCTGCTAATATTTGGTTATGAGCTACTAATACCTTCTTTTTGCCTTCTATATCTAGAACAGACACATGGAAATCCATTCTGGAGAAAAGCCGATTAGCTAGCGGCTATATAAACGACCTTTGGATCATAATTATTTTCTCCATCTGCCAAACAATCTGGATAGCTAGGAACAGCGTGCGTTTTGACGAGACAACGACTTCCTTGCCTACTCTGAAGATGGAGATTCTCAAACAAATTTAGTATGTAGCTGAACTGTCAAAAGGAAATATTCATAACAACACACAGGAACTGCATACCATAAAAATTCTAAAAGTTCAATGAAAGGCCAACGGTTATGTAGCTGTACAAAGCAGTTTCTGGGAACTGCCTATGCCGAATGAAGTGAAAATCTACTGTGATGGCTCTAGTATTGGAAACCCAGGTGTTGCAGGTATTGGTGTGGTGTTTCAGGATAGTGAGGGAGCTGTTTTAGGGGCATTTAGCAAGGTGATCGGCATCACAGCTAGTTTTGTTGCCGAAATAAAAGCAATACTTACCAGTATTCATAAAGTTATTACAAGAGTTGGCATTATTTATGGGTGTTCTCCGACTCCGAAACAACAATTAGAGCATTCAAAACTGAAATGATTCCGTGCATGTTTAAGATACAATGGAGTCTACTCAAGAAATACATTCGGCAAATTCAATTCAACCACACTTAGAGGGAATGCAATTTATCCGCCGACCTTATGGCTAGGAGAGGATCCGATAATGCTAAACCTTTTGAAGAAGACTATCGTGGACGCCCAACTTTCCTCACAAGAATTAAAGTTCCCTTCACTTAGTACTTTCGATTCTGACCTAGATGACCTTTCAAGATGGACGGAGTCTCTCTCCATATCCATCTTTATAGTAGGTCTTTCTTGTAAATTTTTCCTTTTCCATTTGGGTTTTCCTTGATAAGCAAGGTCCCCTTTGATGTATAGGTTTAATATAAAGCTCAACTTTATGCAAAAAAAAAACCCAACAATCCATACAAGAATTGTTCAGGCCTCCCAGAGAAGTTTGGTTGATTTAGTATGAATTTAGAAGACAACTTTTTGACAATTTTGTAAAAACTATGCAGTTTCAAAGTACAAATTTAGAAGGGTTTAGAATTTTGTTGATGAATGTGAAGTTATAATTTTGGGTTTTTTTGAGAATTCTGGGGTATATGTAACTAAGTTTGGAGAAACACTACTTTTTGAGAACAATGTTTAAGTTTGTGTAATCCTAATATCTATGGTAGGGGAACAATGTTAAAGTTTAACAGTGGTATTATTATGAAAATCACATTTTGGGTTTGTGGTTGTTTATTTGTGTTTGAATATGAAGTTGTGTTTGCACTTAGTTACACTATTTATAGGAATATGCAACTGTTTTTATGCTGTAATATGTCACAATTTTTATGCAGGAATATGCCACTATTGTTTATGAAGGAAAGATCTATTGTCTAGGTATGCTTTTAAATTGCATGGCATGCACACAGTGTAAGTTCGCTAAGCTCTCTTGTATATTTTTTATATGTGCAGGGTATGAGAATGTTTTTTGTCTCATGCAGCATGGAATCAATCCATTTGCAGGTATTACACATCTTCTAATCTCCCAACTACTATTTTTTTTTACTAGGGCTTATGGAAAGTTGTAAACTATATTAATTAGAAGAGTAATTAGCTTATAACCCCCAAGTAAGACATAAGTCTATAAAACCACAACTGTAACCCCCAAAAGCATCACAACACAACCTCTACAACCTTCTTCTCTTAATCTGCTACAATGAACAGTGATGGTAATGAAAGTCCAAGAGCCACTAAGTACTACACAACCTCTGAAAATGAAGAAGAAAGGGATTATGATTATCCCATAGATGATGAAGATGAAAAGAAAAAGAAAAGAAAAGTGGGGATGGGGAATCTGATGAAGAGAAGAGTGAAGACACGGATGAAGGAAAGAGTGAGGAAAGAGATAAGGATGGGGAATCTGATGAGTCTGGTGACCCTGATGACTCTGATTCAGATGATGGTGGCAATAGGGGTGACGGTGGTAATAATAGTGGAGGTAAAGGAGATAGTGGTTATAATGATGGTGGTCCAGCAACTAAGAGGGCCAAAACTTGTACTTTAGGAACCTCCAGTGTTGGTTCTAGCTAATACTATCATCATCAACTGATTTCAAGTATGGACCTAGTAGTTGGTTAGTAAAGTAGGGTGGGGTATTTTGAGTTTCTCAAGCATGGACCTAGTAGTACATCTATCTTTTTTTCTTTTTTTTTTGGTTTTGTAGTTATGTGTCTAGTTCTTATTTGAGTCTTCTTGTGTTGCAAGTATAAACCTAGTAATTATGGTGAATGTATGGATTGCATTTTGAGGGCACTGTCTTCTTGGTATGGATTCTAGTAGTCTAGATGTGTCTAGTTGTTTTTGTTGCCTAAGTTACTATGCAGTGGTGAATATATGGATTCAAAGCAATCTATTAGAACATTTTTTTGGTATGGTGAATGTATGAATTTTATTTGGTGCATGGAATCTTTTAGAACATCTTTTATCTTGTTGGAACACAACTGCAGATAACTAAAATTCAATATTGCTTAGAAAAAAAAACAAAAAAACATTACAAGCATCCTTGCAAAAGTTGATTCATCCTAGATATTAGTTTTCCCTTTGAAATCCCTAACAAAATCATCCAAATTCATCTTAATGGTCACCTTTACATCCACCTGCATTTTCTTCTTCTCTCCATCTCTACTTTCTGCTTGAATGTCATCTTTTAACCAAATAAACTTGTTGCAATGGATGTTTTGACACTTTAAAAATTTCTTCCATTTTGTGCCATCTTGCCTAAAAATATGAAGCTTCATCTGCCAAGGACACCCTTCTACTGGACATTTAGTCACTCTCCAAGGGCAGTCTTTCACCCAGTAACTTGTTCCTCACATTCATAATAACCTGCAGTGCTTAAAGATCCAATTTCCTCTTTACCTTTCTTAGTGGCATCAAATAGCCACTCAAATGCATTGTACTCAGTAAATTAACATGAAATGAACTTTCTGTTGGGGTTCTTCAAGGTTTTAGAAATGAAAAACCTCATAATTCCATTGCAATTTGGCCTTTTGCACCTAGAATAAACTCATAGGCATGAATCTGCTTCATGTCCATCCAATTCACAAATTGGGCATAAAACCTGTGAGAAACCATGTTGAAATTAATGTTAGAGAAATTTAGCTTTAAGCCCCCACATTATGACATCAACTTGCCATTAACCCCCACATTCCTTGAAATTCGACAATAGACCCCATTTTAGCCTGAAAACCAAGTTAAACTTATTTGACCGAGAAGGATTCCGGCTGACTTGGTGTAAATACCAGCATACCCTTATAAACAAACAAAAAAACCTTTTAATTTAACCCCCCAATTTTATGTCTACAATTCGTCTTCCACCCCCAAAATGAACACAAAGTCATAACAAAACATTATAAACAACTTTGGACTTGATTAAAAAGGGATTGAGTTGTTGTATACTGATGTTTGATTTCATCTCCCATTGTATATGTTTACAGTTATGAATTTAAACTTAATACGTATCTCGGAGAAAAAAGGTATAGTTGGGTTTAAAATTTAACAAACCTGGTCAACCGGAGTCTTTATCGGTCAACAGTATTTGACTTGGTTTTAAGGCTAAAATGGGGTCTGTTGTCGAATTCAAGGAATGTGGGGGTCAATGGAAGTTGATGCCATAATGTGGGGGGTTAAAGCTAAAAGTTTGCTAACATTTTCTTTTTTGTTAGCATAAAAAATAAATAGGGCTTACTAATCAAGAAATAAAGATTTAAGAAATAGGGGTTTACCTGATGTTTGCTTCCACCTCTCATTGATTGCACTTAGAGATTAAAAATTTTCATGTTCAAGAACTGAGTTTGTCTAAGTGTTTGGGAAGAAGGAAAATGAGCTCTAACGGTCATATTGAGAGATCATCACAATCGTTGATCTCTAGTGAGTATCTCTATGTTTTTTTAATTTTTTTATAAGTTTTCCTCTTATTACGTATCTCGGATTAAAAGGGTATAGTTGGGTTTAAAATTTAACAAACCTAGTCAACCGGAGTCATTATCGGTTAACAAAATTTGACTTGGTTTTCAGTCTCAAATGGGTCTATTTTCGAATTTCAAGGAATGTGGGGGTCAATGGCAAGTTGATGCAATAATATGGGGGGTTAAAGCTTAAAGTTCCATTAAGAATACTAAGTTTCCTTTTTTTTTTTTTATATATAAATCTTCAAATTTAGAATTTCCAAAAGAATAAACTTTATAACCCTTTTACTTTTGGTTGCAGGGCTAGGGTCCATTGTTTGCAGTAAAATAGAGCTGATAGAGAGAGACACCCGAGGCCGAGAGGAGAGATGCTAAGACTCAATAGATATAATGATAATGGCTTTTACCTCGACCAAACTGATCTTTGTAATAACATCTGTAGAAATTTACCCGTCTCTTTTGAGTAAAAAAGATCTTTGATGCATGTACATTGTACAAGCCTTAACTTTGGCAAGTATTTCCATTGTCTTATTTCATTATAAAGTTGCAGCAGTATTTTCGTTGGTCTCTTTAGATTTTCTTTGCAGAATAGGATACATGCACTAGATTAACACATTAACACATACCATCCGGATGAAGTATTGAACGACATTTAGTACATCAACGAAATATGTGGCCTCCCTTCCGAATTTCAATTAAAGTGATGAGAAAACACGAAATTCATATAATATTAGAACCAACATTCTGTGGGGGAAAAACAAGTTTGAAGTACAGAAGCGGAACTGCAGAATTTTCTCATAATTAAACTAGAGCTAAACAAACATTCTACAATTCTCTGATCTATCCGAGAAAGTTCATTATCACCAAATGGAGCACCAAATTGCAAAGCACAAAATCTGCGAAAGCACGCTCCGGTGGTAAATCCTGCCAATGATGAAAATCCACTTTCATTACTAAGCCATAGGGCAGGCTTTACATGTTATAAAACAATTCTTATCAGATAAAAGTTACCTTGAATTCCTTGTTCTCTTTGTTAACTTGAATTCGGAGACAAACTGCAATAATACACATCAAACATTTTCATCCCCTCCCAGAAGTAAATAAGCATGGTTTGCACACAAAAATGGACAAGTTCTTACCAGCAAGTACAGCCGTCCCTACACAAGAAAGCACTCCTGAAAGGAAAGAGTTGAAGGGGAATGATCCAACGAATGCCATGTAAACCACCTGCCCATCATAAAAATGAGAAAAAGAACACAATTTATCAAAACCTAGAAACATATACCATATATATATATATATATATATGTAAGCATTAGCTCGTATTTCATGTACCTATTAATGCTTTAAAGGAAAATGAATCTGAATGTTGAGAGTTTACAATATTAAGAAACATGATCAAAGGCGTCGTAAGAAACTAAACAATCTCAATTATTCACGAATGGTTCAGATCAGAGATTTTATACAATACAAATTAAAATGAGCCAAAAGCTAGGAAACGAAGAAAAATAAAAGAGGCTTGTTTTCAGAAGGAGGTTGTCATACCTAAGTCAAACTTACCTCTTCCAGCCTTTCTACGCATTCAAGTAAATGTCTAGTTAACATGTTAGAAATTTGGTAAGGAACTCTGTACCTTGTCACCAAGTGTTTTCAGCTTTACGAATTCTTCTTCTAACACGTCATAATTGTTAAGAATCTGTGCTAAAGATGTATCTCTAACATGTTTGAAGATGAGGCTAGAAGATGAGCTTCTACCTATCAACTAAACTATCGTATACGTCCTATATTTTCAAAACAATGATTCAATTGCTTATAGAACAACCCTCCCACTTCTTCTTTCTTTTCCGTTTTCTATTTTGTTTTACCTGTGAGAACTTTTTCATTCATAGAACCAGCACCAAAGATTCCAGGGGAAAATAATAGCAGGTTATACCATCTACATTTAGTTTTACCATACTTACATAAATCATTTTATATGAGGTTCATTTTTTGAATTTCACATTAGGGTTAGTCCAAGAATCTCATAAATGTACATCCAGATCCAGTGTCATTTCTTTCATGACACTTTTACACATTATAGGTATATACACTATGTATCTCATATTAATCAAAGAAAAATCTCCAATAAGCAGCTCGAATGCCATCATATAAGGATTATTCAACTCCCTCAATTAGGCAATGCATTAAAGTATTCTCTTTCTCTCAGAAGTTTGGAAGCTAACTATAGAAAATCCGCACTTTACTTTTCCAATGTTGAAGAGTGTATATGATATGCTCAGCGTTGGGCTTTTATGAGGAGACATTACCTCTTAAATACGTAAGACTTCCTCTGATATCTACAAGGCTGAGATCCAAAGATTGTAAACATTTGATTGATAACATTACTGTCAGAATTCACAAATGGACAAATAGGTTCATCTCTTTTGCAGTTGATCAAAGCAGTGTTGCTCAGCAGTCACATTTATTGAATATATGTCTTCATGCTTCCATCATATACTCTGAATAAAATTGAAGCTATAAGTGCAAAATTCTTGTGGCAAGGCTAAAAAACCACTAAGAAATCGCCCCCATGTCATGGAATGACGAGTACAACCCTCTTAAAGAGGGAGGGCTGGGAGTTAGAAGGCTTAAAATGTTGAATATTACTGCTATTATGAAACAAGCATTTAACATTCAAAGTGGCTTCGTAAAGAAGGGATTATGTCCAAATGGGTGCAAGCTCACTTCCTCAAAAACAAAAGCTTTTGGTCAGTCAAAATTCCTTCTAATAGATCATGGGCTTGGATAATGGTTTTAAGAACTAGGGTGGAGGCAATGGGGATTACAAAGTACCTGCTGGGCAGTGGGAAACAAACTTACTTCTGGCAGGATCCTTGTCTCCTTGGCATGATAGTGGTGTACTCCTCAACACATTTGAACCTCAATTCATAAATCTTACCTGGGTCTTAATGTCAAAGTCTCTAAGTTCATAGCCAATGGGAACTGGTGCATATCAAACCATATAAAGCACAAGCTTGGTGCAGACATTTGTAATGGGTTACCTGAGATATCTCCTAACAGTGGTGAGCAAGAAAGGGTGGTGCGGACCCCAGATAACAAAGGCAAGTACACAGTGGCAGCTACTGCAGATAAGTTGAGAGCTAGAAGGCATGTATATCTAAGGTGTTTGACTTATGCTGGAGCAGGTATGTAATTACCAAGACATGGCTTTATTCTTTGGAAAGCTATAAGAGGGTGCCTTGCTAAAGATTTCTTCTTGCAGAAAAGGGCTATTGATAACTCTAATTGTTCACTATGCATTAGTAGCAATGAGAGCATCAATAACCTCTTTACAGGCTGCTCCTTTTCAAAGCAGATATGCAGTGGATACAAGATAAATGCTAGATCTCCAACCGCCAGCAAAATTGGGAGGACACCCCAGATGATATGACTAATATGTATTCAGAGGACATTACATACAAGGTGTTGTGCTCAGCCTTTGCAGCAATGGTCTACCATGTTCGGAAGAGCAGAAACAATGCGGTGTTCAGGGAAGACACATTTGATGTTGGTACTACATTCAAACAGTTTTTTATAGCACACTATATATCAATACTAGGACATTTGAGGTTTTAATAAAAGATGGGTTTCATTTTTGATGAATAGTTGAAGATAATTGGTTTCAAGAGCATTGTGTTGTCTTGATAGTTTTGCTTCATCTCTACTTCGAATTTTTAACTTTTTAAGACCCTATTTTATTACATTTATTTTATTCTTGTCCTACAAATTACGCGCAACTTACTATTTCGATGTGTTTTCCTAACCGAATGATTAAAGCCAACAATTAAAAATGGGTATTTTTCCTAATTGATTGACTCAATGTGATCTTTTGTGTGGAATACTATGTAATAAATTTGAAAATCCAATCCAAATTGCTTTTTTTTATTTAAATTTCTAATAGACCATCCAAAATTCCAATATACTAATCTAGTCATTAAATACCCTAGGTAACAACGACATTTACTTTAAAAAATAAAATTTACAAGGTACTTGACAATTTTTTGCCGTTTCCGACACCCCGTACCCGTGTCGAACACCGACACCCGTATCCGTGTCGTTATTACCTAGCTAACAACCTAGTCTCCGGTACTAACCGTTTACACTTTTTTCTCTCACTTGAGCACACATTGTGGATACAACAATAGATAGGCAACTTACCAGTTCGGAGTAATCTGGTAAAACTAATAAAACCCAAATAAATAAAAACATACCATAACCTACATACAATTAATGGCGAGCAACGATGCACTTCAGTGAACGGGCTCAACTGAAAAATATGCCAACTGACCCACTAATTCACAGTAGAGTACTGAATTTCTATTTAAGTTCTCGAACATCGGGGAAGCAAAATGTAACGCCCCCACCCCATCATTCTCTCCCTTCGCCCATCCCTCCCAATAGACTCCACAATTTCTCACCCACTAGATCAGCCACTTTGGAATATGAGTTGATAAATGGGAATCACTTTAGCTTCAGAAACTTATTCGATCATTTCCCGTACTTTAGTTCAAACATTTTGGTTTATCGCTCTTGATGGGCCAACACAATTAGATCACACATGTTCGCTATCTAAAAGTTGGTATTTTTCATCATTTTCAATGATACTCTTTATTTAAAAAACTAAAATTTCTACAACTATTTCCTTACTTAGTAATCTATAAAGGTGTCACTACAGACTCAATTCAGCAACAATAATCAAACAAAAAGTACAGATTGATAGAGAGATTACTTGAATGAGAGCGGTGAAGATGGCGAAGATCACATAGAGATCTATGATCTGCAATTACAATAAAGAACAAGTAGAGATTAGGTGAAATTAGGGTTTAGATTTGAGAAGATGAGATCTAAATTGAGAGAGAAAGACCTTGAGATTCTTGGGTGTTGCGGTGTAAGCCGAGCAAAGCGAGTGAAGAAGAGCTTGAGCATCCTTGGTCGTCGTTGTTGTTGTCGTCGACTTCACCATTTCTCGATCTCTCTCTCGATCTCTCTCTCAAGTTTAACAGAAGAAACTGGAGCAGTAGAAACTACTAACCCGACCCGAATTTAATTGGGGTTTTATTGGGTGGGCTCTTTAGTGGGTCTGGAACTCAAAGTAGAAATGAATAAAAACCAAAAATTACCCATGGGTATAAATGAAGGCTACTTTAGTATAGAAAACCCGTATCTTTTTCTCGAGCGAAAAGCAGGGGTACATCGTTGGGCCGTTCTAACTTCACTACGCTGTTTTGCTAATTTCACTACGCTTACACTTAGTAGTCCTCTTCTTTGAAAAGAGAAGCACCCCAACAAATCTTACTTTGCTAATCTCACTACGCTGGTAGTCATCCTCTTTAAAATATGAGTACCTCACTACGTTTAAAGAGGAGTGCCCTAACAAAAACTTTGTTTAGTAAGTATTTTGGTTAAAAACATATTTGTTAAGTTTTCAACGCAAGAGACCTAGCGTCCATGAGTTCCCAACGCTATTTGTTAAAAACATATTTGATGGGTAATAACGAAAGTTGTTCGCATTATGTTTCTATAACATACATAATGCTAGGGTCCTTGTGTTGATGGGTAATAACGAAAGTTGTTCGCATTATGTTTCTATAACATACATAATGCTAGGGTCCTTGTGTTGATGGGTAATAACGAAAGTTGTTCGCATTATGTTTCTATAACATACATAATGCTAGGGTCCTTGTGTTGATGGGTAATACTGAAAGTTGTTGGTCTTGCGCTTCTATAGTATACAAAGCGCTAGGTTCCTAGCGTTGTTGGGGTTAAAAATGGGAAAAAAACTTAAAACAAAAAAACACTCCTGAGTTTCCAAAGCTAAGAACTTAGCGTCGATGGGTATTATTAAAAGCTACTAGCAGCGTTTCTATAACATATATAATACTAGGTATCCTAGCGTTGATGGAAAAAACCCTAAAAAACAAATCGTAAATTTCTTATCAAAAACTCATTCAAACATGAATTTTAACAAACTTTCTCACAATCGCATACCTAAATTGACTTATTCATTATATCTCAAGTTTAATTTTAATTATAAGTGATGCTGTCATAAGTTTAAAATTATGAGTTGAGATATGCCTAGAAAGAGAAAGTGATATGAAGAAAGATGACAAAAAAGAGATGACGGCGACGATGAAAATATCAAGCGGAGTCCTAGTAAGTACTTAGCCATAGTTTAAAGAACAAATTCAAGGAAGAGGAAAATCGTGGAAAGAGAGGAAAAAAATCGTAGAGAGAGGATGAAAAATTGTTGGAGAGAGGGAGAGAAACCCATGAGAGAGGGAATTTTTTTTGTTACGGTTAGAGTCATCCCTATTTTTAGTTATATACCCAAGGGAGGACTCATCTTTGTAATGTTTTAGTAAAAGAGGGTAGTGATGATAGGATCACCTTACATCGTTTCTGTTGGGAAAATTCAAAAATAAAGAACTAATCTTCACAAAAAAAAAACCAATTACCGAACCAAGCAAGGAGGCGCGCAAACGTTTTTTGAAGATAGTCAAAGACTCTCCAAAGGTGCAAGAGAACTTAACAATACTATCTCCGAGATTCAACCAGGCTAGACCTGTTCTATCGTTATGCGCTTGCACTGCACAGAGTGATTAAGTTTGTTTCACCTTTCCTCATTGCCCAAAAAATAAAAAGAAAGGAAATTTTAATTTGTTTGTTTTTCTCTGTGTTTTTACTCACAGAAGAGAACTCTATAAATAAATATCTAAAACTATTCACTTCTAAAACTGCTTAATTAATACATTAAAGTATTAATATCAAAATAAGTCACACTTAATCCCCAATAACCAGTTACAGACTCTAACAGTCATAGAAGTCCAAGAGGTTATCTATTCCAGACTCAAGCCTACTAAGCCCACGCCCCATGACTACAGCAAGCGTGCAAATGCTAAGTGCATGCGCCTAATAAAATGCCAAAAAGTGCCTAAATGTGCCCATTCGCCCATGCGTACGCGAATCACGCTCGATGCGAAGCATCTCGCTAGAGTGCACACACTCCTGGAGTAGTGTTTTAAATCCAACTAAGCAATAGAGATATACAAACTATTAGAAAATACTTTTTTATTTTCAATGTGGGATAAAACATTTAAAAACATATTTGGTTTTATAAAACATTTGAAGTTAAAACAATTCCAACAGTTTCACAGTTAAGCTTTATTTCTAGACACCGCGACACCATATGATGTTAGCAAATTTAATACTTGTTAAATAATAAAATATAAAACATACTCGGAATGGTATGAGGATATTTTGTTCATGACCAACCAAAAACAAGATCATCACAGACAAACACCCACTAATATATATGGGAAATGACATCCAAAATCAATTTTTTTTATGGTATTATTACCATTGTGAGTAAAGGTAAAGAGGTAAAGTACTGAAATCATAATCAGATTAATATAACAACGCCACTGTTTAATATAAAACATATATTTTTGTATGAAAATTATACAGGAAACTATAAATATTGAACTCATTTATCTATACTACAAAGAATACAAGGCGATCGGCCAACTCTTGTCAATCACCCTTTTCTCGTGTGTTGAGGTTTTTTTTAAAGGCTCGAATTAGTTTTTGAACTAAAATTTAAAACCCAGCCGTCTGTAATGGGCTTATTTATAATACTCGACCTAAAGCCAATATTCGAGCTCTAGCTCGACTGAATGCAAAGCCAATTCGGAAACTCAAGCTCAGGTCTCAACATTCGACCTCATCAGCAAACACGTGGCGCATTTATGGAGCAGTTACAAGAGTTACTCAACCACTATGAAGACTCATCAAGACTCATCAATATTGTAACGTTTGTAACCTCCCTCATTAGAGCTTGTAACGGTCGTATTATAAGACCTATATAAAGCACCTTAGAGCTACAGATTGAAAGGGGGGATCAGATCATCTCTCAGAACCACACACACATCTATCTCTCTCTATGTAATAGATTAGCATTCTATAAACAACTCCATCTTTCAAAATCCTCAGGAAGAGGTCGCAGTTTGTCACCTATTTAAAGGTTTTCCATGCTAAACTCTGTGTTTATAGATGTTAGTTTATCTACATTTTCTACATTTCACTGGTGTAAGACATGTTTTCAACCTTCTAGAAAACAGGTCATTACATTTGGCGTCGTCTGTGGGAAACGCAACAATTAACCAATGCTCAACAACCGAACCAAACGCGAGCTTAATCGTTTGAGATTTCTGTTCCTCTAGTTTTCTCTCCTGTACAAAAGGTTGCTCTATCTCTCTTAACTTGAAAAAGATGTTAGACGAATTTCTTGGTTCACCAAAATGTTTTCATCTCACCTACAAAACTCCAGACATCTCCAGCAAACTCCTCTTCTCAAATTACAGAGCCTAGTTGTTCCAATCATAGATTCCTTCAACAAAAAACATTTCAGCGATTGGTCTCGATTTGGGAACAACAATCATTCTTTATTTCTACAGATTAATCTGCTGTGATTCTAGTCGAGGTGCAAATTTGAGAATTTCAATCTCATCAATGGTCAATTGAGTTGCGATCTATCCCCGATTTTAGCCCTTCAGCTCCATCATCAGGAATAAACTTGGATGCTCAGCTTGGTTGTCTTCAGTGTCCATACCATCCATATTGATATCATAAATTACATTGCTCATTTCTACTCGAGCACGCAGCTACGTATTTTTTGATTCGAACTATTCGAACTCAACCAATTCGAGCTGATTAAAGGTGTATTATGCAGTTTGCGATTCATCTTTGATGACTTAGAATCTCTGTGTTTAGGTTCTAAATCAAACTCGACATCGATAATCTGTCAATCGAGCTTGAACTACGATCTTCGAGCTTAAACTTCAATCTACCTCAGCAAAAACCATTTCGAGTTACTGCTACAGTTCGCAAATTAAATCAGTGGTTTCCATTTACAAGGGCGTTCCAGGTCGAATTATTTCTACAACAGCAGTTCGTGTTTTACGTATTTTTGGCAGAACATTCAACAACAGCAGTTCAGAAAATCAAGTACAATTTGCAGATTGCAAGTCGACAGGTCGAGGAACACAAAATATAGTTTTCAGAATGATTGGTCTCAATTTCAACAGTTTACAGTTCGGGAAAAAGTTCACCGATTGTCGTTGAATCCGTTATTTTCGAATTCGGTTTCGCCTTGTAAAGTTAACTCGATAGAACATTATATGGACGCACTCACCGGGGTTGCCGCCAAGTATGGTGTTGACGTTGATCACTTTTATATGCTTAATGCTCGACCTGCAAAATCAGAAGATTACCACTTATATGTTCGACCTGCAAAAAATTGTGTGATTGGCGATGGTGGGGAAATATTTCAAGCTATCGAATGAACCCACGTTTTATCTGTGATCTGCTCCAAGCATTCAAGAATTTGGCCCCGTCACATGTTTATGTTTGTTGATGATACGGTCGCTTTCTCTTCTCATAGTACTAATGGGTTGATTTCTCAACCAGCTGGCACATTTTTGTTCCCTATTTAATCCAGATGTTGACACAGATCAGGCTCTTCTACGGATGCATGATGTTGAATCCGCTGTCAATGCATTATAATAATGAAGGAGCTTTTCATCAACAACAACAAATGGTTTGGCACTGTGGTGCCAAAATCTCTAACGACCGGTATACCCAGCTACAGACTGTGATTATACTTCGGGTCGAGCTCATCCAACGCATTCAAAGTATTCGAGGCGATTACAATTTGTTCATATTCATACTTGAGGCGAGCCCAATTTTTTTTTTCAACAAATATTATCAAAGCAATATGATCGAGTATTCGGCATAACAACAGCTAGTTCGAATGGTCTCTACAGCAACAGTTTGAATTACCACTACATTAGCAGGTCCAATTACATTTTTGGTCTGGACATTCATCCGCTTCTCTCTTTGGCGATCGCTTGGATAACACAACACTGCCTCTAATAACAGTTCCAAGAAGCACTAAGTTTGATTTTTTAAAATCAGCAGTTCGACAGTTCGCGAAGCATATTTACAGTTCAAATTGATTCTCGACAGTTCACGAAGCATCAGCGATATTTACAGTTCGAATTGGTCAGCATTGACAGTTCGTGAAGTTCTTCGGCGATCTTCTTCAAACAACATAATCAACAACAACCCGATCAGCAAATAAAACCGGATGTAATTTACAGATCTCAGGAGTTCAACATCAAAACCCCAATGCAAATTACAAGTCTCGATATCATCATCTCTCACTCTCTCTGATCATCACCATCAACAAGGTTGAGATGACAGCTCGAATACCGACAATTACAGTTATAGATCGAATGACAGTTTGAAGAAAATCGCCATCAGCAAGGTCGAGCAACAACAATACCATATTATTAATCGATTCACAGAAACCACTTTGAATCGAGTTTGAATTGAAGAATTCAACAGTTCAACATTTCATTCAACAGTTCATTCAACAGCCCAAGCTCAAGTTCAGCAGTTCAAGAAGCTAAACTACAACAGCAGTTTGAGAAGCTAAATTAAACTATCTCTACATCATACAGTGCGAGCAGCCCCAACTGCAGCAGCAACAGCAACAAATGACATCTGCTCGACTTCAGATTAAGACTCCATGTTCGTCCTCGTCTTTTCAACAACATCAAACCAAATTATGAAGGCGCTCGAGGTCGACGTACTCGAGGCGAGCCCAACTTCAGATACAAACATGACGCTCGACCACTACATTCAAACATATCCGAGGCGAGCCCAACTTCAGGTGCAAACATGATGCTCGACCAATACGTTCAATCATACCGAAGAGACTTATTATCGAGCTCCATACTCAAACTCATACTCGGGGCAAGCCCGATCATTTCAGCAACATTATTAAGGCGTTCGAGGTCAAGGTACTCGAGGCGATTACAACTTATTCAAGCTCATACTTCGGGGCAAACACGATCTCAGTTGCAGACTCAATACTCATACACGGGGCAAACCCGATTTCAGTTTCAGACACAATGTTCAACCTCAACTTCAGACTTGAGATCAATCAACTTAACTCATACTCGGGGCATGCCCTACCAGCATCTTACAGTTCGGTTATTGGTTCATCCAATTTGACCAAACATAACATATTCTACAAGTTGCTGCCTGGATACAACCAACCCAGATCTACATACTACATTTCTCATTACGGTGGCTTATTGATACACTCAATTCGACCTGTAATTGAGACCAACACATAGCTCTCATGAAACACATTTGCTCTCCCAAGAGACCTATGTCCAGCTATCTCAAATACAATTTCGTCTCATTAAGGTCGTTTATTGATATGCTCAATTCGACCTGTAATTGGGACCGCCACATAGCTCATGAAAACACATTTGCTCTCCCAAGAGACCTGTATCCAGCTATCTCAAATACAATTTCATCTCATTAAGGTCGCTTATTGATACGCTCAATTTGACCTGTAATTGAGACCAACACATAGCTCATAAAACACATTTGCTCTCCCAAGAGACCTGTGTCCAGCTATCTCAAATACAATTTCGACTCATTAAGGTCGCTTATTGATACGCTCAATTCGACCTGTAATTAGGGACCGCCATATAGCTCATGAAGTACACATGCTCTCCCAAGAGACCTGTGATACAACTATCTCAAATGCAGTATCATTTCAGTCGCTTATTGATACGCTCAATTCGACCTGTAATTGAGACCAACATATAGCTCTTTGAGTACAAATGAGCTCCCATGAGACTTGTGCTACAGCTATCACTGTCATACCATCATACCTTATCATGATCATACATTTTACTATATTATTATGCATCATCATACATCATCATACATTCTCATACATTCTCTGACATGCGAACAGTTGGTTATTGGTTTAACCAATCCAACTATACAGTCTACTTATTCAGAGATTAGAGCTTTTCACAACTAACACCACTCGCCCCTAATGCTTCTCGTGCTATTGGCTGAGACGGGGCATATGTAATGGACTTATTTATAATACTCGACCTAAAGCCAATATTCGAGCTCTAGCTCGACGGAATGTAAAGCCAGTTCAAAAACTCAAGCTCAGGTCTCAGCATTTGACCTCATCAGCAAACACGTGGCGCATTTATAAAACAGTTACAAGAGTTACTCGACCACTATGAAGACTCATCAAGACTCATCAATATTGTAACGTTTGTAACCTCCCTCATTAGAGCTTGTAACGGTCGTATTATAAGACCTATATAAAGCACCTCAGAGCTACAAATTGAAAGGGGGGATCAGATCATCTCTCAGAACCACACACACATCTCTCTCTCTCTATGTAATAGATTAACACTCTATAAACAACTCCATCTTTCAAAATCCTCAGGAAGAGGTCGTGGTTTGTTACCTATTTAAAGGTTTTACATTCTAAACTCTGTGTTTATAGCTGTTAGTCTATCTACATTTTCTACATTTCACTGGTGTAAGACATGTTTTCAACCTTCTAGAAAATAGGTCATTACACCGTCGGATCTTGACCAAAGTTTATGTCATTGATTATGGGTCAAAAACGTCAAATAATTTGGCTTTTTTGTCAAAATTCTGTCATCTATTCTAAATCATTCGGTAAAGTTCCTGTTTCTCAATCGATATGAACTTCTATCTCTCCCTCTAAACCCTCAAACACCCTCAATGTTAAGAGAGAGATAGAATGAGAGAGAGAGTGTGACTGAGAGAGAAAGAGATTATCATTAGTTGTCATCAACCAATCATTGACCTCAAGCACACTCAATGCTTAGAGAAAGAGAGAGAGATTATCATCATTTATCATTAACCAATCATAAAATATGGATTGGGGAAGCCTGACAGCTGGGAATTTAATGAATGTTCTTCTCCAGATTCACCATTCCTAGATCTTACTCCAAATGGAACTCTCGCCTCAAATGCAATCTCTACTAGTAACATCTCTTCAAACCATAATCTCTATCACTCTCAATCAATTATTTGATGTAATTATGTTTAGATTTGGGTTTCTTAATTTGTTGCATTTGTGACTGTATCTTCAGCTACAGGACCAACTACTTCCTTCAGCTCATTTCATCCTCAGTAACAACTACCTTGATTTCTTGTTTTACTCTATTTTTGATTGTTTGATTATTGAATTTTATTTTATAGTTTTTGGGTGTTTTTGTTTTTGAAGGATCAAGATTTCTTAGGAGGCTGCTATCGAAAATTGTTAACCTATTAAGGTATGAAGTAATATTTGTAGTAATCTCTGCTTAGTTATTGTTATCCTAGTCTTTCGCCGTGTTTGTATTCTTTATTACTCTATTTTGTGGATCGATAGATTACTGAGCTTATCTCTATTGTGGCTTGGTAATTTGTGGGGACCTGCATATCCACAAATCTCAGTAATTGGACTAGTTTGTTGATTATTGGAATTTGGAGTGTGACAGACTTGGTATCAGAGCCCAGATTAACTCCTATCTATTTTTCTTGCACTCATAGGTTGAGTAATTCTTTAAAATAAGTTAGGATGATTCATTGGTATCCTGTGCTTTTCTATCGCTTGTTTGGTTATAGAGTTGACCTCCTAAGACTTTCTGCGTATATGCTTCAATCGTAGATTAAGCGTGTAGGCTTTTAGGCTTTTGCTCTAGATTTAAAGGAATAATGATGTACATCTTAAATCCTTAGAATAGTGATTGATTAGTTTCTGGTGGTACGAGTTGGACTTGACTTGGGGTTTAGTTCTTAAGGTTATTAGAGTGTTTGGTATCTTTATAAAGTGTTGGATTTATGTAGATTTAGCTATAGCTAGTGATGTTATTGGACTTGATATTTTTCCTCCTTAGATTTGGGATCTTGAAACTTTTGGTTAGATTTTGATTTATTAGTAGTTAGTATTCTTGGTAAGTATTTGGTATCTCTTTTCTAACCTGGCGGATGTGGTTATGGGTCTAGCTCCGTAGATTAACACTGCATTGCTTGTGAGCTGTATGTTGGGGGAGGTGAGCTAGTTGAAGGCTTCTAGTGATGGTTGGCTTCCTTGTTTAGTTTTGGTATTAGGTTTTGATTGTAAGTTTGTGATCTTACGCTATTTGGATGGCGTTTTGCTTGCCGTTGTAGTATTTTTGACGTGTATTCCATTTTTGGGATTCTCTTATCGAGTTTTGGGTATCTGCTCTTAATCGAGTCCAGATCGATTTGGTTGTTTGGATTGGTTTTCATTATTTATTAAAATACATTATTTTACCCTATTATTTACATCTTGTTCACCTTGTTCTCATTAGTCATGTAATTTTATAGTTTACTTAGAATATTCTTCTTGTATCTTAGACATGATCTCATTGCAGACGTGGTATGAGACTGAAGAATGCGTACATATTGAATTTTTGACGCTGTTCATATAGGATATGATGTTAATTTTTTATTCCTTGTGTTGGTTATGCACTTTTAATCTATTTATATCAAAAATCAAACTATATAAATTAGACTATATATATATTTTATGCAAATTATATATAAATATATGTTTACCCTTAATTTTTGATATGTTACTTTTGCTATATTGATTGTGAGCCATTAATGATCGTATTACTCGAATAGAGTTGTAGTTATGATTAATACTAGGGATCTATTTTACAGGTTTTGCTGAGATAATGTTTTGATCCATGAGATAGTGGTGGTACTATTGGAGATCATTTTTGCTCATCTGCTAATGCGTGGGGACCTGTCGGTCGATAGACTTTCGTGTTAGAGTCCCTTCACATTGTGGTAATCAATAAAAAATAGTTGTGATTATATCTGTTATTTACTACTAAGGTTTGGTTTTGTACTTTGATGGCGAGTTAAGGGGGTTTTCTATTTTATCAGCTTTGTGTAATTATTCCTACTAGTGGTAACATATTTGCATAGGAGATATACTATACCTTAGAAGAGATGTTAAATTTTGGGGCAAAATTTATTTTAAGGAGGGTAGAATATAATGTCCCGTAAAATTTTTCTTTTAGAAATGTTTTGTTTTTGTTTCATTTCACCTATATACATATATATGATTCGTGTATCTAGTGTAATTATTGCATATTTTTTAGTCTTAGCATCTTAGGATTGCTGGAGAGTGTAGCTCTAATTTATCGATTGTTTATTCTGCGTTGTGTGTGATCCAGGTAATCTGGGAGGGATTTTTTTTCAGATTTTACCAATTGTTGTTCGAACGAAGATGATAGTCGTTCAAACGAATCAACATATCCACTGGAATTTTCACAAGACCTCTGAGTAAATCAAACGACTATATCACTCGCTCGAACGACTATCATTTTCTAGCTTTAGTATAAAGTCTTTCTACTCTTTATTTTTGGTTTTCTTTTATTTGGGGGCTGATTTTTTGGTTAGAGAGAGAGAGAGAGTGAGGAACCATTTTCAGATTAATTTAAGGAGAGGGAGAGGAGCATCTACTGTTTGAGAGGGAGATGGAGGATTGTTTCTCCTTGCCTTAGTTGCACATCTCATCCTTGATTGCTGTCTCTATTGTAGCGCTTATTTTACCTCGCCTTTGTTACCCTTTCTCTTGCTGTTGTTGCTGCCATTGATGTTGCAATTGGGGTCCTTGTGTTGATTCTAATTGAAGAGGGTAGAGAGAGGTGCAGATCAGACCACCTTCTCCGATAGACAGATTTCAGGTAACCTGCTATTCTTCTACCTTAATTTCATGCTTATTTGGGTTAGCATTTCTCTTTTTGATGTTAGTTCTCTACATTAGACTTTGGGGAGATCAATTTGGGTTTAGAGGAACGATTACGGATATAGTTGTTGTGTTCAGGAGTTCTAAAATCAGTTCGTATCACCTAACTGTTTTTCCTCCCTTGATAATCTGATTTCTGCTTTAGTAGAGCCCTTATGTGATGGATTAGATATGGATTATGTTGGGCAAGGCTTATTATTAGGTTCTGGTTATGATTGGTTGAGTTGTGCTTACTCTATATCGTCAGTGCTTGGATTGAAGCTGTGTAGTGTTGCTGGAATAGTGGATTGATTGGATGTGTTTGTTCGTGAGGTACCGTTATTGGAGCATTGAGTTGTATTGCTTGGATTGATTTTTCTGAAGCATTTCTTCAGGCGAGTTCTGTTATCCTGAATAACTAGATCATTATGCTGATTCGAGAGTTATCGTAATACATAGTTTATTATGTTTATACTGTGATTAGATTAGTATATGGTTAATTGCTAAGGGCACATATAGGGGTTATTCATTTAGTACACCATTTGCACGAATATATAAGGGTTTGATAAGTTAGTTAAACCTGCAGCATTTGTAAGTTAACTACTAGATAGAACCTTGTAGGCCTTAGGTTATATTCTTCGGATATCCATCTTTAATTATTCTCGCTTTAGGGCATTTGAAGAACCTTTTATGTTTCCTCATATTCATCTCATCATTTCTTAGTAATTCTTTAACTTAAGCATTCCTCATCTCATTCATCCCTTCGTCTTATCTCAAGAATTAGTTCTTTTAGTATGGCTATTTAGCCTGGTTGGGTTAGAGTGGGGCGAGGTTTGCTTACTCTTGTATGTTATTGTATTTCTGAGGCGGAGTGAATGCGTGTGGCGCTGAGGGCTTCAGCTGTGTTTGGAGTGTAGTTTATAATCTTAGTATTTTCCTTGGCTTCTAGCTTGTAGTCTAATAGATTTATTAGGGTTGTACTTTTCTATTAGATACCCTTAACATCTTCGACATAAATTATTTAATCATTAACAAATTGTTTTAACTTATTATTATATTATTCATGTCATTAGTTGGTATAATTGTTTAGCTATTTGGGGAGTTAGTGAGCCGTGGTTTTCCCACTCTCGCAATAGAACAATATTTTAGGTCTATATCTATGGCGGTGGTGATCTTGTTGGAGAGCTTAAGCTGAAGGCTTGGTTCTGAGTTAGTATTTTCGATTCTCAGTATAGATATTCTTGTGGGAACTTTCTTTTGTTAAGATTGTTGTTTTTAACCTGTTGAGGTTTGTAGTAATATTTGTAGTAATCTTTCCTTAGTTATTGTTATCCTAGTCTTTAGCTATCTTTGCATTCTTTATTACTTTATTTTATGCACCGATAGATTACTAAGCTTAACTCTATCGTGGCTTGGTAATTTGAGGGGACCTGCATATCCACAAATCTCAGAAATTGGACTAGTTTGCTGATTATTGGAATTTGGGGTGTGACAGAGCCTAGGTTAACTCCTATATCTTTTTCCTGTACTCATAGGTTGAGTAATTCTTTAGAACAAGTTAGGATGATTCTTTGGTATCCTGTATTTTTCTATCGTTTGTTTGGTTATAGAGTTGATCTCTTAAGACCTTCTGCGTATAGGCTTCTATCGTAGATTTAGCGTGTAGGCTTTTGCCCTAGATTTAGAGGAATAAAGATGTGCATCTTAAATCCTTAGAATAGTGATTGATTTGTTTATGGTGGTCCGAGTTGGTCTTGACTTTGGGTTTAGTTTTTAAGTTTATTATAGTGTTTGGCATCTTTGTAAAGTGTTGGATTTATGTAGATTTAACTATAGTTAGTGATTTTATAGGACTTGATATTTTTCCTCCCTAGATTAGGGATCTTGGAACTTTTGGTTAGATTTCAATTTCTTAGCAGTTAGTATTCTTGGTAAGTATTTGGTATCCTTTTTCTAACCTGGTGGATGTGGTTATGGGTCTAGCTCTGTAGATTAAAACTGCATTGCTTGTAAGGTGTATGTTGGGGTAGGTGAGCTAGTTGGTGGCTTCTAGTGGTGGTTGGTTTACTTGTTTAGTTTTGGTATTAGGTTTTGATTATTTGTTTGTGATCTTACGCTATTTGGATGGCGTTATACTTGCTGTTGAAGTATTTTTGACGTGTATTCCAGTTTTGCGTTTCTCTTATCGAATTTTGGGTATTTTCTCTTAATCGAGTCCAGATCGATTTGGCTGTTTGCATTTGTTATCATTATTTATTGAAATACATCATTTTACCCTATTATTTACATCTCGTTCACCTTGTCCTCATTAGTCATGTAATTCTATAGTTTACTTAGAATATTCCACTTATATCGCAGACTTGATCTCATAGGAGATGTGGTATGAGACTGGAGAATGCGTAAACATTGGATTTTTGACGTTATTCTTATAGGATTTGATGTTAATTATTTATTCATTTTGTTAGTTATGCACTTTTAATCTATTTATTTTAAAAATCAAACTATACAAATTAGACTATATATATAATTTATACAAATTATATATAAATATATTTTTACCCATAATTTTTGATATGTAACTTTTGCCATATTGATTAAGAGCCATTAATAATCATATTATTCGAATAGTGTTGTAGTTATAATTAATACTAGGGATCTATTTTGTTGGCTTTGCTGAGATGATGTTTTGATCCATGAGATAGTGGTGGTACTATTGGAGAACATGTTAACTCATCTGCTAATGCGTGGGGACCTGAGGGTCGATGGACTATCGTGTTTGAGTCCCTTCACATTGTAGTAATCAATATAAGATAGTTGTGATTATATCTTTTATTTACTATTAAGGTTGGGTTTTGTACTTTGATGGGAAGTTAAGGGGCTTTTCTATTTTATCAGCTTTGTGTAATTATTCCTACAAGTGGTAACACATTTGCATACGAGATATACTATTCCTTAGAAGAGATGTTAAATTTTGGGGTAAAATTTCTTTTAAGGTTGGTAGAATATAATATCTCGTAAAAATTTTCTTTTAGAAATGTTTTGTTTTGGCTTCGTTTCACATATATATGATTCATGTATCTAGTGTAATCGTTGCACATTTTTGAGTCTTATCATCTTAGGATTTCTGGAGAGTGTAACTCGTATTTTACCGGTTGTTTATTCTGCGTTGTGTGTGATTCAGGTAATCTGGGAGGGAATTTTTTGAGATTTTTCCAGCTGTCGTTCGAGCGAAGATGATAGTGGTTCGAACTAATCAACATATCCTCTAGAATTTGGCCCAAGACCTTTGAGTTAATCGAACGACTATATCACTCGCTCGAACGACTATCATTTTCCAGTTTTAGTATAAAGTCTTTCTATTCTTTGTTTTTGGTTTTCTTTTATTTGGGGGCTGATTTTTGGGTCAGAGAGAGAGAGTGTGAGGAACCATTTCAGATTGATAATGAGGAGAGGGAGAGGAGCTTCCACTGTTTGAGAGGGAGATGGGGGATTATTTTACCTTGCCTTAGTTGCACACCTCGTCCTTGATTGTTGTCGCCATTGTAGCGTTTATTTCACCTCGCCTTTGTTACCCTTTCTTTTTCTGTTGTTGCTACCATTGATATTGCAATTAGGGTCCTTGTATTGATTCTAATTGAAGAGGGTAGAGAAAGGTACATATTATCCCACCTTCTCCGATCGGCACATTTCAAGTAACCTGGTATTCTTCTACCTTAATTTCATGCTTATTTGGGTTAGCGTTTCACCTTTTGATGTTAGTTCTCTACATTAGACTTTGGGAAGATCAATTTGGGTTTAGAGGAACGATTAAGGATATAGTTGTTGTGTTCAGGAGTTTTGAAATCAGTTCGCATCACCTAACTGTTTTTCCTCCCTTGATAATCTGATTTCTACTTTAGTAGAGCCCTTAAGTGATGGATTATATTTAGATTATGTTGGGATAGGCCGATTATTAGGTTCTGGTTATGATTGGTTGAGTTGTGTTTACTCTAAATCTTCAGTGCTAGGATTGAAGCGTTGTAGTGTTGCTGGGTTAGTGGATTGATTTGATGCATTTGTTCGTGAGGTGCCGTTGTTGGAGCATTGAGTTGTATTGCTTAGATTGATTCTTTTGGTGCATTTCGTCAGGCGAGTTTTGTCATCCTGAATAACTTGATCATTATGCTGATTCAAGAGTTATCGTAATACATAGTTTATTATGTTTTTATTGTGATTAGATTACTATATGGCTAATTGCTAAGGGCACATATAGGGGTTATTCGTTTAGTACACCATGCGCACGAGTATATAAGGGTTTGATAAGTTAGTTAAACCTGCGGCATTTGTGAGTTAGCTACTAGATAGAACCTTGTACGTCATAGGTTATATTCTTCGGATATCCATCTTTAATTATTCTCGCTTTAGGACATTTGTAAAACCTTTTATCTTTCCTCATATTCATCTCATCATATCTTAGTAATTCTTTAACTTAAGCATTTCTCATCTTATTCATTCCTTCCTCTTCTCTAGCATTAGTTCTTTTAGTATGGCTATCTAGCTGGGTTGGGTTAGAGTGGGGCGAGGTTTGCGTACTCATGTATGTTATTGCATTTTTGAGGCGGAGTGGATGCGTATGGCGTTGAGGGCTTCAGCTGTATTTGCAGTGTAGTTTATAATCTTAGTATTTTCTTTGGCTTCTGGCTTGTTGTCTAATAGATTTATTAGGGTTGTTGTACTTTTCTATTAGATACCCTTAACATCTTCGGCATATATTATTTTATCATTAACAAATTATTTTATTAGATTATTATATTATTCATGCCATTAGTTGGTATAATTGGTTAGCTATTTGGGAAGTTAGTGAGCCGTGGTTTGCCCACATTAGCAATAGAGCAACATTTTAGGTTTATATTTGTGGCGGTGGTGATCTTGTTTGAGAGCTTAACCTGAAGGCTTGGTTCTGATTTATTATTTTGGATTATCAGTATAGATGTTCTTTTGAGAACTTTCTTTTGTTTATATTGTTGTTTCTAACCTGCTGAGGTTTGTAGTAATATTTGTAGTAATATCTGCTTAGTTTTTGTTATCCTAGTCTCCCGCTGTCTTTGCATTCTTTATTACTCTATTTTGTACACCGATAGATTACTGAGCTTAACTCTATTGAGGCTTGGTAATTTGTGTGAACCTGCATATCCTCAAATCTCAGTAATTTGACTAGTTTGTTGATTATTGAAATTTGGGGTGTGACAGACTTGGTATCAGAGCCTAGGTTAACTTTTATCTCTTTTTCTTGTACTCATAGGTTGAGTAATTCTTTAGAATGAGTTAGGATAATTTCTTTGTATTCTGTGTTTTTCTATCGCTTGTTTGGTTATAGAGTTAATCTCTTGAAACCTTTGGCGTATAGGCTTCTTTCGTAGATTTAGCGTGTAGGCTTTTGCCATAGATTTTGTGGAATAAAGATGTTCATCTTAAATCCTTAGAATAGTGATTGATTGGTTTCTGGTGGTCCGAGTTGGTTTTGACTTGGGATTTAGTTCTTAAGTTTATTATAGTGTTTGGTATCTTTGTAAAGTGTTGGATTTATGTAGATTTAGCTATAGCTAGTGATGTTATTGGACTTGATATTTTTCCTCCCTAGATTTGAGATCTTAGAGCTTTAGATTAGATTTTAATTTCTTAGTAGTTAGTATTCTTGGTAGGAATTTGGTATCCTTATTCTAACCTGGTGGATGTGGTTAACACTGTATTACTTGTGAGCTGCATGTTGGGGGAGGTGAGCTAGTTGGTGGCTTCTAGTGGTTTGTTTCCTTCATTAGTTTTGGTATTGGGTTTTGATTGTAAGTTTGTGATCATACGCTATTTGGATTACGTTATGTTTGCCTTTGAAGTATTTTTGACGTGTATTCCATTTTTGCGTTTCTCTAATCAAATTTTAGGTATCTGCCCTTAATTGAGTCTAGATCGATTTGGTTTTTTGGATTGGTTTTCATTATTTATTGAAATGCATCATTTTGCCCAATTATTTACTTCTCGTTCACCTTGTCTTCATTAGTCATGTAATTCAATAGTTTACTTAGAATTTTTATCTTGTATCACAGACTTGATCTCATAGTAGACGTGGTATGAGACTGGAGATTGCATACACATTGGATTTTTGACGTTGCTCATATAGGATATGATGCTAATTTTTTATTCCTTGTGTTGGTTATGCACTTTTAATCTATTTATTTCAAAAATGAAATTATATAAATTAGACTATATCAATATTTTATGCAATTATATATATATATATATTTACCCATAATTTTTGATATGTTACATTTTCTATATTGATTGTGAGCCATTAATGATCCTATTACTCGAATAGAGTTGTAGTTATGATTAATACTAGAGATCTATTTTGTAGGTTTTGCTGAGATGATGTTTTGATCCATGAGATAGTGGTGGTACTATTGGAGATCATTTTTGCTCATCTGCTAATGCGTGAGGACCTGTCGGTCGATGGACTTTCGTGTTAAAGTCCCTGCACATTGTAGTAATCAATAAAAAGATAGTTGTGATTATATCTTTTATTTACTACTAAGGTTTGGTTTTGTACTTTGATGGCGAGTTAAGGGGGTTTTCTATTTTATCAGCTTTGTGTAATTATTATTACTAGTGGTAACACATTTCCATAGGAGATATACTATACCTTAGTAGTGATGCTAAATTTTGGGACGAAATTCCTTTTAAGGAGGGTAGAATGTAATGTCCAGTTAAAATTATATTTTTGAAATGCTTTGTTTTGGCTTCGTTTCATTTATATACATATATATGATTTGTGTATCGAGTGAAGCCATTGCATATTATCGTATCTTAGCATCTTAGGATTACAGTAGAGTGTAGCTCGTATTTTACCGGTTGTTTATTCTGCGTTGTGTGTGATCCAGGTAATCTGGGAGGGATTTTTTTGGGATTTTTCCAGTTGTCGTTTGAACAAAGATGATAGTCGTTCGAACGAATCAACATATCCTCTGGAATTTTGCCCAAGACCACTGAGTCGTTCGAACGACTATATCACTCGCTCGAACGACTATCGTTTTCCAGTTTTAGTATAAAGTCTTTCTACTCTTTGTTTTTGGTTTTCTTTTGTATGGGGGCTGATTTTAGGGTTAGAGAGAGAGAAAGAGATGAACCATTTGAGATTGATATTGAGGAGAGGGAGAGGAGCTTCAACTGTTTGAGAGGGAAATGGAGGATTGCTTCACCTTGCCTTAGTTGGTCACCTCGTCCTAGATTGTTGTCGCCATTGTTGCGCTTATTTTTTCTTGCCTTTGTTACCCTTTCTCTTGCTGTTGTTGCTGCCATTGATGTTGCAATTGGGGTCCTTGTGTAGATTTGAATTGAAGAGGCTAGAGAGAGGTGCAGATCATCCCACCGTCTCTGATCAACACATTTTAGGTAATCTGTTGTGCTTCTACCTTAATTTCATGCTTATATGGGTTAGAGTTTCACCATTTAATGTTAATTCTCTATATTAGACTTTAGGGAGATCAATTTGGGCTTAGAGGAACGATTACGGATATCGCTGTTGAGTTCCGGAGTTCTTAAATCAGTACGCATCACTTAACTATTTTTCCTCCCTTGATAATCTTATTAATGTTTTAGTAGAGCCCTTATGTGATGGATAAGATATGGATTATGTTGGGTTAGGTTGGTTATTAGGATCTGGTTATGATTAGCTGAGTTGTGCTTACACTAAATCGTCATTGCTAGGATTGTAGCGGTGTAGTGTTGCTGGGCTAGTAGATTGATTGGATGTGCTTGTTCGTGAGGTGTTGCTGTTGGTGCATTGAGTCTTATTGCTTGGATTGGTTCTTCTGGGGCATTTTGTCAAGCGAGTTTTTTCATCCTAAATAACTAGATCATTATGTTGATTCGTGAGTTATCGTAATACATAGTTTATTATCTTTATACTGTGATTAGGTTAGTATATGGTTAATTGCAAAGGGCACCTATACGGGTTATTCGTTTAGTACACCATTTGCAGGAGTATTTAGGGGTTTAATAAGTTAGAAAATCTGTGGCATTTGTGAGTTAGCAAATAGATAGAACCTTGTAGGTCTTTGGTCATATTTTTCGTTTATCACTCTTTAATTATTCCAGCTTTAGGACATCTGTAGAACCTTTTATCTTACCTCATATTCATCTCATCATTACTTAGAAATTCTTTAACTTAAGCATTCCTCATCACATTCATCCCTTCTTCTTTTCTCTAGCATTAGTTCTTTTAGTATGGTTATTTAGCCTTGTTGGGTTAGAGTGTGGCATGGTTTGCTCACTCTTTTATGTTATTGCATTTCTGAGGTGGAGTGAATGCGTCTGGCGCAGAGGGCTTCAGCTGTGTTTGGATTGTAGTTTATAATCTTAGTATTATCCTTGGCTTCTGGCTTGTAGTCAAATAAATTTATTAGGGCTGCTGAACTTTTCTATTAGATACCCTTAACATCTTCGGCATATATTATTTTATCATTAACAAATAGTTAAATCTTATTATTATATTATTCATGTCATTAGTTGGTATAACTGTTTAGCTATTTTGGGAGTTAGTGAGCCATGAATTGCTCACTCTCGCAATAGAGCAACATTTTAGGTTTATAGCTGTGGCGGTGGTGGTCTTCTTGGAGGGCTTAAGCTAAAGGCTTAGTTCAAAGTTAGTATTTTGGATTCTCTGTATAGATGTTCTTGTGAGAACTTTCTTTTATTTTGATTGTTTTTTCTAACCTGTTGAGGTTTGTAGTAATATTTGTAGTAGTCTCTGCCTAGTTATTGTTATCCTAGCCTTCCGTTGTCTTTACATTTTTTATTACTCTATTTTGTGCACCGATAGATTACTGAGCTTAACTCTATTGTGGCTTGGTTATTTGTGGGGACCTGCATGTCCTCAAATCTTAGTAATTGGTCTAGTTTACTGATTATTAGAATTTGGGGTGTGACAAACTTGGTATCAGATCCTAGGTTAACTCCTATATCTTTTTCATACACTCACAGGTTAAGTAATTCTTTATAACGAGTTAGGATGATTCCTTGGTATCCTATGTTTTTATATCTCTTATTTGTTTATAGTGTAGATCCTTTATGACCTTCTGCGTATAGGCTTCTATCGTAGATTTAACGTGTAGGCTATTGCCGTAGATTTAGAGGAATAAAGATGTTCATCTTAAATCATTTGAATATTGATTAATTGGTTTCTGGTGGTCTGTGTTGGTCTTGACTTGGTGTTTAGTTCTTAAGTTGATTAGAGTGTTTGGTATCTTTGATTAGTGTTGAATTTATGTAGATTTAGCTATAGCTAGTGATGTTATAGGACTTGATATTTTTCATTTAGGTTAGATTTCAATTTCTTAGTAGTTAGTATTCTTGGTTAGTATTTGGTATCCTTCATCTAACCTGGTGGATGTGGTTATGGGTCTAGCTCCGTAGGTTAACCCTGTATTTCTTGTGAGCTGTATGTTGGTGGTGGTGAGCTAGTTGGTGGCTTCTAGTATTGGTTGGTTTCCCTGTCTAGTTTTGGTGTTAGGTTTTGATTGTAATTTTGTAATCTTACGCTATTTGGATGACGTTATGTTTTCTGTTGTAGTAGTTTTGACGTGTATTCTATTTTAGCGCTTCTCTTATCGAGTTTTGGGTTTCTGCTCTTAATAGAGTCCAGATCGATTTGGCTGTTTGGATTTGTTTTCATTATTTACTGAAATGCATCATTTTACTCTATTATTTACATCTCGTTCACCGTGTCTTCATCTGTCATGTAACTCTATAGTTTACTTAGAATTTTCTTCTTGTATCACAAACTTGATCTCATAGCAGATGTGGTATGAGACAGAAGATTGCGTACACATCAAATTTTTGACATTGTTCATATAGGATATGATGTTAATTTTTTTCCCTTGTGTTGGTTATGCTCTTTTAAACTATTTTTTTCCAAAATCAAAATATATAAATTAGACTATATATATATTTTAAGCAAATTATATATAAATATATTTTTACCCATATATTTGATATGTTACTTTTTCTATATTGATTGTGAGCCATTAATGGTCGTATTACTCGAATAGAGTTATAGTTATGAATAATACTAGGGATCTATTTTGTCAGTTTTGGTGAGATGATGTTTTTATCAATAAGATAGTGGTGGTACTATTGGAGATCATGTTAGCTCATCTGCTAATGCGTAGGGGCCTGGCGGTCGTTGGACTATCGTATTAGAATCCCTTCATATTATAGTAATCTATATAAGATAGTTGTGATTATATCCTTTATTAACTAGTAAGGTTAGGTTTTGTACTTTGATGGGGAGTTTAGGGGGTTTTCTATTTTATCAGCTTTGTGTAATTATTCTTACTAGTGGTTACACATTTACATAGGAGATAATATTTTACAATAGTAGTGATGTTATATTTTGGGACGAAATTCCTTTTAAGGAGGGTAAAATGTAATGTCCCGTAAATTTTTTTCTATTTCTATTGTATTGTATAGGTTTCGTTTCATCTATATACATATATATAATTCGTGTATCTATTGTAACAATTGCATCTTTTTGAGTCTTAGCATCTTAGGATATTTGTAGAGTGTAGCTCGTATTTTACCGGTTGTTTATTCTGTGTTGTGTGTGATCCAGGTGATCTGGGAGGAATATTTTTGGGATTTTTCCTGTTTTCGTTCGAACGGAGGTGATAGTCGTTCGAACGAATCAAGATATCCTTTGGAATTTGGCCCATGACCTCTGAGTCGTTCGAACGACTATATCACTCTTTCGAAGGACCATCGTTTTCCAATTTTAGTATAAAGTCTTTCTATTCTTTGTATTTTGTTTTGTTTTCTTTGGGGGCTGATTTTAGGGTCAGAGAGAGTGATAGAGAGATGAACCATTTCAGATTGATATTGAGGAGAGGGAGAGGTGCTGCTGCTATTTTGACAGGGAGATGGATGATTCTTTTACCTTGCCTTAGTTGCTCACCTCGTCCTTGATTGTTGTCGCCATTGTTGCGCTTATTTTTCCTCGCCAATGTTACCCTTTCTCTTGTTGTTGTTGTTGTCATTGATGTTGCAATTGGGGTTCGTTTGTTTATTCGATCTGCTTACCTTCCCCGATTGACATATTTAAGGTAACCTACTATTCTTCTACTTTAATTTTATGCTTATTTGGGTTAGCGTTTTACCTTATGATGTTAGTTCTCTATATTAGACTTTGGGGAGATCAATTTGGGTTTAGTGGAACGATTGCGGAGATCGTTGTTGTGTTCAGGAGTTCTAAAATCAGTTCGCATCACCTAACTGCTTTTCCTCCCTTGATAATCTGATTTATATTTTAGTAAAGCCCCTATGTGATGGATTAGATACTGATTATATTTGGTTAGGTTGATTATTAGGTTTTGGTTGTGATTGGTTGAGTTGTGCTTACTCTAAATCGTCTTTGTTAGGATTCTAGCGGTGTAGTATTGCTTGGCTAGTGGATTGATTGGATGTGTTTGTTCGTGAGGTGCCATTGTTGAAACATTGAGTTGTATTGCTTGGATTGATTCTCCTGTAGTATTTTATCAGGCGAGTTTTATCATCCTGAATAACTAGATTATTGTGCTTATTCGTGAGTTATCCTAATACATACTTTATTATCTTTATACTGTGATTAGGTTAGTATATGGTTAATTTCTAAGTGCACCTATACGGGTTATTCGTTTAGTGCACCATATGCACGAGTATTTACGGGTTCTATAAGTTAGTAAAACCTACATATTTTGTGAGTTAGCTACTAGATAGAACCTTGAAGGTCATAGGTCATATTCTTCGCTTATCAATCTTTAATTATTCCTGCTTTAGGACATTTGTAGAACCATTTATCTTTCCTCATATTCATCTCATCATTACTTAGTAATTCTTTAACTTAAACATTCCTCATCTCATTTATCCCATCATTTTATCTCTAGCATTAGTTCATTTAGTATGGCAATTTTAGCTGGTTGGGTTAGAGTGGGGCGTGGTTTGCTCACTCTTGTATGTTATTGCATATTTGAGGCGGTGTAGATACGTGTGGCGCTGAGGGCTTCAGCTGTCTTTGGAGTGTAGTTTAAAGTTTTAGTATTTTCCTATGCTTCTGGCTTGTAGTCTAATAGATTTATTAGGGTTGTTGTACTTTTCTATTTGATACCCATAACATCTTCGGCATATATTATTATTATATTATTATATTATTATAATAATAATAATATCTTTTTATTATATTATTCATGTGATTAGTTGGTATAATTGCTTTACAATTTGGGGAGTTAGTGCGCCGTGGTTTGCTCACTCTCGCAATAGAATAACATTTTTGGTCTATAGCTGTGTCGGTGGTGATCTTGTTGGAGAGCTTAAGCTGAAGGCTTGGTTCTGAGTTAGAATTTTAGATTCTCAATATAGATGTTCTTGTGAGAACTTTTTTTTGTTTAGATTGTTGTTTCTAACCTGTTGAGGTTTGTAGTAATATTTGTAAAAATCTTTGCTTAGTTATTATTATCCTAGTCTTCCGTTGTCTTTGCATTCTTTATTACTCTATTTTGTGCACCAATAGATTACCGAGCTTAACTCTATTGTGGCTTCGTTAGTTGAAGGGACTTACATGTCCTCAAATCTCAGTAATTGGTATAGTTTACTGATTATTTAAATTTCGGGTATGACAGACTTAATATCAGAGCCTAGGTTAACTCTTATCTCTTTTTCATGCACTCATAGGTTGAGTAATTCTTTAGAACGAGTTAGGATAATTTCTTGGTATCCTATGTTTTTCTATCGCTTGTTTTGTTATAGAGTTAATCTCTTGAGACCTTCTGCGTATAAGCTTTTATCATAGATTTTGCGCGTTGGCTTTTGCCGTAGATTTAAAGGAATAATGATGTTCATTTTAAATCCTTTGAATAGTGATTGATTGGTTTCTGGTGGCCCGAGTTGGTATTGACTTAGGGTTTAGCTCTTAAGTTGATTATAGTGATTGGGATCATTGTAAAGTGTTAGATTTATGAAGATTTAGCTATAGCTAGTATAGTTATTGGACTTGATATTTTTCCTCCCTATATTAGAGATCTTGGAACTTTAGGTTAGATTTATATATCTTAGAAGTTAGTACTATTGGTAAGAATTTTGCATCCTTCTTCCTACCTGGTGGATGTGGTTTTGGGTCTAGCTCTATAGGATAGCACGGTATTGCTTGTGAGCTATATGTTGGGGGAGGTGAGCTAGTTGGTGGCTTCTAGTTGTGGTTGTTTTCCCTGTTTAGTGGTATTAGGTTTTGATTGTAAGTTTGTGATCATGCACAATTTAGATGACGTTAGTTTGTCGTTGTAGTAGTTTTGATGTGTATTCCATTTTTGTTTTTCTCTTACCAAGTTTTGTGCTTCTGCTCTTAATCATATCAAGATTGATTTGGTTGTTTGGATTGGTTTTCATTATTTATTGAAATGCATCATTTTACCCTATTATTTACATCTCCTTCACCTTGTCTTCATTATTCATGCAATTCTATTGTTTACATAGAATTTTCATCTAGCATCGCAGACTTGATCTCATAGCAGACGTGGAATGAGACTGGAGATTGCGTCCATATCGGATTTTAGAGGTTGTTCATATAGGATATGATGTTTGGTTTTTTCCCTTGTGTTGGTTATACACTTTTAATCTATTTATTTCAAAAATCAAACTTTATAAATTTGACTAAATATATAATTTATGCAAATTATATATAAATATATTTTTACCCATAATTTTTGATATGTTACTTTTGCTATATTGGTTATGAGCCATTAATGATCGTATTACTCGAATAAAGTTGTAGTTATGATTAATACTAGGGATCTATTTTGTCAGTTTTAGTGAGATGATGTTTTGATCCATGAGATAGAGGTGGTACTATTGGAGATCATGTTAGCTCATCTGCTAATGCGTGTGGACCTGGCGGTCGATGGACTATCGTGTTAGAGTTCCTTCACATTATAATAATCTATATTAGATAGTTCTGATTATATCTTTTATTTACTAGTACGATCTGATTTTGTAGTTTGATGGGGAGTTTAGGGGTTTTTCTATTTTATCAGCTTTGTGTAATTATTTTTTCTAGTGGTTACACATTTACATAGGAGATATACTATACCTTAGAATGTTATGTCCCGTAATTTTATTTTTTTTGAAATGTTTTGTTTTGGTTTCATTTCATCTATATACATATATATGATTCATGTATCTAGTATAACCATTGCATCTTTTCGAGTCTTAGCATCTTTGGATTGTGATAGAGTGCAGCTCATATTTTTCCGGTTGTTTATTATGCGCTGTGTGTGATCCAGGTGATCTGGGAGGAATTTTTTTAAGATTTTTCCCGTTGCCGTTCGAACGAAGGTGATAGTCGTTCGAACGACTATATCACTCGTTCGAAGGACCATCGTTTTCTAGTTTTAGAATAAAGTTTTTCTACTCTTTGTTTTGGGTTTTATTTTGCTTGGGGGCTGATTTTAGGGTTAGAGAGAGAGAGAGAGAGGAACCATTTTAGATTGATATTGAGGAGAGGGAGAGGAGCTGCTACTGTTTGAGATGGAGATGGAGGATTGTTTCACCTTGCCTTAGTTGCTCACCTCGTCCTTGATTGTTGTCGCCATTGATGCGCTTGTTTTCCTCGCCTTTTTAACCCTTTCTCTTATTGTTGTTGCTGCCATTGATGCTGCAATTGGTGTCCTTGTGTTTATTAGATCTGTTCACCTTCTCCGATCGACAGATTTCAGGTGACCTGCTGTTCTTTTACCTAAATTTCATGCTTATTTGGGTTAGCGTTTCACCTTCTTATATTAGTTCTCTACATTAGACTTTGGGGAGATCAATTTGGGTTTAGTGGAACAATTACGGAGATCGTTGTTGTGTTCAGGAGTTCTAAAATTAGTTCGCATCACCTAACTATTTTTCCTCCCTTGATAATTTGATTTCTGTTTTAGTAGAGCCCTTATGTGATGGATTAGATATGGATTATGTTGGCTTAGATTGATTATTATGTTCTGGTTATGATTAGTTGAGTTGTGCTTACTCTAAATTGTCCTTGCTAAGATTGTAACGGTGTAGCGTTGTTTGGCTTGTGGATTGATTGGATGTGTTTGTTCGTGAGGAGCCGTTGTTGGAGCATTGAGTTGTATTACTTGGTTTGATTCTTCTGGAGCATTTTGTCAGGCGAATTTTATCTTTTTGAATAACTAGATCATTATGCTAATTCGTGTGCTATCGTAATATATAGTTTATTATGCTTATACTGTGATTAGGTTTGTATATGGTTAATTGCAAAGGGAACCTATACGGGTTATTCGTTTAGTACACCATATGCACGAGTATTTAAGGGTTTGATAAGTTAGTAAAACCCGTGGCATTTGTGAGTTAACTACTAGATAGAACCTTGTAGGTCATTGGTCATATTCTTCGGTTATCCATCTTTAATTATTCCAGCTTTAGGATATTTGCAGAACCTTTTATCTCTCTTTATATTCATCTCATCATTACTTAGTAATTCTTTAACTTAAGCATTCCTAATCACATTCATCCCTTCATCTTCTCTCTAGCATTAGTTCTTTTAGTATGGCTATTTAGCCTGGTTGGGTAGGAGTGGAGTGTGGTTTGCTCACTCTTTTATGTTATTGCATTTCTGAGGCGGAATAGATGTGTGTGGCACTGAGGGCTTCAGCTGTGTTTGGAGTATAGTTTATACTATTAGTATTTTCCTTGGTTTCTGGCTTGCGGTCTAATAGATTTATTAGGGTTGGTATAATTGCTTAGCTATTTGGGGAGTTAGTAAGTCGTGGTTTTCTCACTCTCGCAATGAAACAATATTTTAAGTCTATAGTTGTGGCGGTGGTGATCTTGTTGGAGAGCCAAAGCTGATGGATTGGTTATGAGTTAGTATTTTGGATTCTCAGTATAGATGTTCTTGTGAGAACTTTCTTTTGTTTAGATTGTTGTTTCTAACCTGTTGAGGTTTGTAGTAATTTTTGTTGTAATCTCTATTTAGTTATTGTTATCCTAGTCTTCCGCTGTCTTTGCATTATTTATTACTCTATTTTGTGCACCGATAGATTACGGAGCTTAACTCTATTGTGGCTTGGTTATTTGTGGGGACCTATTTGTCCTAAATCTCAGTAATTGGCCTAGTTTACTGATTATTTGCATTTGGGGCGTGATAGGGGCTTCTAGTGATGTTACTGCAATCGGAGGGCGATACTGCGCATGTAACTCGTTTGCCTGTTTGGCCAACTATACAATTTCTGTAAGACAAAAGGCAGGTTGAAGTGTTGTTGCCTCATGGAATTTTTTTGTCTGACCAGACTTGTACCTACTAACCCGCTGCTGTTCAGTTTCTTGGAGGCGCACATTTGCCTCAAAGAATTATTACTGATCAAGTTAATCTTCAAGGGATGAGAGACCCATTTTGAGGAACTGAAGCTTCCCAAATGTAACCTCGCCGTAGTTCATAGGGATAAACCTCTCCTTCAGCTCTCTCTGTATTTTCCACCATTCTGAAATAGGACGATAACCCATTGTACTCCTTGCTTGTTGGACATTGTTCGACCAAGTGAGAGCAAAACATGTAAGGCAGGATTCAATGATCATTACTTGCTATTGGTCCCCATATTTCTTGTAGTTGAAAATACGTTCTACCTTATCCAACCACTCGATAAAGGCGTCTACATCAGATTTTCCAGTAAACTCTGGTACTTTGAGATGAATATTATGCGTCTGTTCAGAAATAGCTTTGGCTAATGCATCAATATCATTCTTCTTACCCTTTTGACGCAGTTGTGGTTGTAGTTCTTCTTCAGAGTTTGAACTGTTCTCATCATCTTGCCAAGTCATAGAATACGGATGTCTTGGCCGTCGAGGAAGTGAACCAAGTGGATGCTGTTAATAACGACCACGCAATGGGGTGCCAACCAGGGGGTAAAAACCACGGCCTTGGTCTCATCCACTGAATTGCCGTTCTCTCTCTCCAGCTGGAATATAACGAGAACTTGCAGTTTTATGTCTCCCAATCGACTGAACACTTAACACATCATCATCCTGTGGTTCCCATCCATTAAAGTAGGGTGCTCAGTATTCGAAGCCATATTTGGGGTTTAGCTCTGGCGTTTGCCATTTATCAGAGTCGATATTATGCTTGTCATGGTATTGGATTTTAGGGGAAAGGTAGTTCCATGTGTGCCAAACGGGGCTGTCGAAAAAAGAGGTTGGTGATGGTTATTTCTAGCCGGTAGAGGGGCTGTTGGTGTTCCCAATGCTAGGGGTAAGCTGGTATCGCGTTGTGAGGGATAGTGATGGTACTGATCTGCTGACATAGGAAGAGACGTGACATGTCTGTCCAACGGGGCAGTTCTCGGTGACTGATTCTGTCGGTCACCAACTAGAGGTGGCCGGTATATTACGATGCCTGGTGGCGCTCTCGGTGCTAGCTCGAGGTTCGGTAGTCCTCTCTCTTGAGGGAGGTCGTGTCCTTGTCACCGGCTGTTTTTCTTGATTCTTGGAGTACTTCATGATCGGTTGGTGTCGGTGTTATTGATCGTCGGTGGCCATGGAGATCGCCCACAATTGTTTCATCGAAGAGAGGCCACTAAAAAGGATCAATGTTTGCAAAATCAAAACTTTGTAAGGACTGATGCAGTCCAACCCATTGAGCCCACAAGCTCTGGGTTGGGCTCCCATTAGCTGCGGTTCTGGTATTTCTATTGGTATTATAGGCCTGGGCTTGCTGTAGCGCAACCCAAGCTAGGAAATCTGCCTTGTTTAGTACAACCGGGGCTGCCATTCTGGTGGTGACTGTCAGGGCTAAGGCCAACAAGGTATGGTTTCGTCGAGGCGTCTCATTGTACGTACCACCAACGTTGTGGCCGGTTATTAACTCCAAGTTCTTAACGCTGGCTGGGAATCAATTCCTTTGCTTTCGTGAACCCCAGTTTCAACGTTCAAGTTTGCGAAAGAGTTATTTAAGTTGTCAATCCTCGCAGCGACGCTTCCCTCTAGAGAGAGATCTTTGGTTACGCCCAACGGAGATGGTTGGGGGGGGGGGGGAAGGCTCCTCTTCCCAAAGCCTCGATAAGCTTTTCAAGCTTATCATCTATCCTTGTTACGTCTTTAGCTTGGGTAGGTTTCTTCGTCGTAGTTTTTCCACAAGGCTTCTTTGCTCTTGAAACTTTCAACTCTTAGATCTAACGAAGCTCTGGCGCCAATTGACGTGAATACTACAAACGCAGAAGTGTGATTCGTAAGAAAATCACGTTGTATTTGAGAGTTAAGGAAACTAGTGTTTTAACTAAACAAATCAACTTACTTTAATCAAAGTCAACTGTCAAACAAATTACCTAGACCTCCCCTTTTATAGAACACAAGGGGTGTTAGAATTAGGAACCCTAATTCTAATTGAAATAATATTCTACTTAATTTAGGAAACTGCTAATAACTCACATTGGACCTCTCCAACAGAGCTTTAAGCTAAAACATAAACATAAAACATCAAATAAACATAGGTCACACAGAGGTAGACGACCTTATGAGTGATGATTAACATCAAAATCATTGTCAACAAAACTTGTTGTAGATAACCATGATGTGTCAACTTTTATTGATCAGTTGACTAATATTCTTCAGAAACATTAAATATGATTTATAAATTTTTGGAGTTGAATGTTAATCTTTAAGTGTTAGTAAACAAGGATGGCTTTTGGTCTCAGTTTCTTATGTACAATACATTCAGTATTTTTATTCCAAAAAGTTGATACATAATAAGAATGGAACAACCATATGATCTTCTCTTCCTTTAATACTTAACTAGCATTATTCTAGAAACGGGTAATCAATGTAACTGATATCAGGATCCGAAGTATAGAAAGTGTTTCTGCCATACTTGTTATGAGGAGCATTAAGCTCAAATATATTTGGCAAATCGGGGTTTGCAAGAAGCCATCTACCATGAGAAATAAGATCCGCATGATTATTAGACACAACTTTGATACCATCCTCTCTACCATAACCACCTGAGCGTTTCTCATCAGTTGACGGCTAGGGTGAGTTTCATAATTCTCAATGACCATCTTCATCCTTGGCTCAACCATATGACAATAAGAAATTCCAAATTTATTTAGAGCTTTTGCCATGTAAAGGCCGAAAGCTACCGGATTTGAGTCACTTGCCTCCATGAAATTTGCAAAGGGAGAGAGTTTGATCCCTAATCTTATCAGCTCCAACCTCGTTAACAGCAGCATCTAATATTTGTAGACCAAAGTGACAACAATTTTCAAAACTGCCTCCGTAGTCATCTGTTTTACCATTTACATGATCTTTCATAAATTGTTTGATAAGGAATAGCAAAATAACTTATCAGTGAAAATTACCCGCTTAAATAGCGTTCCTTGTAGCAAGTCAGAAGAAATTGAAGCTTGCCCGTTCAGCTGAAAACCTAAAATTCAACATCTTAAGACTTATGTTGTAAAAGCGCCAAAAAAAATATCAAAATCAACAAATATATTATTAGAAACGTTACCTGAATTGGAAACGCGACCGACATGTCAAATTTGGCAAAAGAAGATACCACGTTTGGCATGAACAACATCAACAATGGGTTTCCACGCCTCTACTTACTCTTTAGTCCAAATACCCGGTGTATGTTCGCATCTATAAAGGTTGAACGAAACATTAAGAACTTAGAGAGATTTTATAAAAATTAAATCAAAAACTAAAACAAACTACATTAAGTTTTACCCTTGAGCGGTGTTAGAAACTCCTGTTGCTTCGGCTATGAGAAGTCCCCCTTCGGTAGTTCTCTAAGAGTAATATAAGATAGCATGTGGTTTTGGAATATTGTTGTACGATCGTTGTCGATTCAGTGGTGCCAAAACTACTCTGAAAAATACCCAATAAAATATAATCAGTTTGCAGCAAAATAGCAAAGTAACAATATGCTTCTAGCAGAATACCCAGTCCACACAATTTTGATAAAACATATGAACAAAAATATGGTATCGATTCTTATAAGAATGAAATAGCACCAATCTGTTATCTAATTGCTGCGAGGAATATTCTTTTAGCGAATAACAAACATTAATTGATCAACAATACCTATGTTGTTACGCAAAAATAACAGAGAGCAAAGTACCAAAATTATATACTAGAAGAAAAGATTTAATGTGGTTCAACTTATAGGAATACCTCCACCTATAATGACTATTAAGGAATATTCACATCTTCACATCAAAGATGTTAAGTTTACTATTCTGTCAAGTTCCATTCAAAGCTCATGTTTTCTTGGTATCACTCAAGTTTCATACATTTAATAAAACTCCCTCTTCTTCGACAATAAATATAAACATCTCTTTCTCATAGTATTTCACCCTTGTACGTATATTTTGAAACCCATCTCCAAAATTAGTTTAATAGTGACTTGGGTATCCATGATTCATGATTGTCCCACTACTGAACATAACTCACAAATATGTCATAGATAGGCAGGTTACATACATACATATAATGAGTTAGTAACTGGGGTATATGTACGCAAGTACAATTTCAAAACTAAATACTACAACTAATCAAACCAAATTACATTAGAGATCATAATCACTCAAAAGTTTCAATCTTGCAAATGCAATCATACCCAGTACACAAAACCAGATCATAAATTCACTCTAGCAAGAGAGCTAATGTTAAAATTAGAGAATTTACAGAGAAATTAAGTTAAAAATACTTACTTTTCGATTAATATTGGACATTATTGTTGAAATATTGATGCGTATTCTGTTGGCTTGGCTTGCTTTGAACGTTTGATAACTGATCTTGAGTTGTAATGCAACTGCTTCTCTGATGGATGATGCTTTGAATCATCTTTGCACTTAATAAAATTTTAGGTGTTCTTATATAATAGTATCTACATGTACTATTTTTGTCGAATAACTGTAGAGTGATCAAACCCTGAATAATCTGTTGGACATCGAAGGACAAAGCCACAACGATGTTGGAAGTTTGTAAAATTTCAAGGTCACCGCCGAGTATCAGTCGGACCGAGGGGACATGATACCTAGATAAAACCCAGAAATTCACTGGACTTCGAAGGCCTAAGCCATTGCGAAGCAATATGTGTTTGCCTCCAATGCATTCCTGAGGGTCCGGTCTTTCGACCATTCGTGCCCCTTGAGTTTGCTCGAATGTTGGATACTGGAAAATTTCAAAGTCACCCTCATGCATCAGTCGGGGAAAGGGTGGACATGATACCTGGGGCACCAAGAAATCAGTTATTCAGAAATTTCAATGCTTCGATCATGCGTATTCAGAGCTTGATTGAAGCATATTTGTTCGCCCCCAATACATTTTCGAGGGTCCGGTTTGTCGACCATCCTTACCCCTTGAGTTTGCTCAAAATTAGAAGCTTAAAAATCTCAAGGTCGCCGCCAAGTATCAGTCGGGTCGAAGGTTGACATGATACTTAAGTTAAACCAAGAAATTCAATGAAAATAAGAGATGAAGTATGGGTGGAAAAAGTGTTTATTGATTACTCTAGATTATATCAGTTGTACAAGTTTGAGGATATGGCCTGTTATAGGAGACCAACTGCATTGTGTTTCATGGGTTTGGTAAAGGCTCGCCGTCTTCTGTCATGAGATAGTAAGAACCCTTGTCAGTTTTATCGTACACGACATAAGGTCCTTCCTAGGATTGGGCTAGCTTGCCGGCATTTCGAGGTTTCGAGGATTGGTTGACACATCAAAGTACTAGATCTCCAATGTTGAAACTCTGTGGTCAAACTCTCTTGTTGTAGGATTTCTGAAGTGATGTGTGGTAGTGGCCCAGGTTGGCAATAACTCAATATCTAGTTTCGTTGATCCATAACATGTTACAAGTGAGCTCAAACTCATTGTCTTTATCTGGGAGGTTAGAGTCTCATGTGGGTACTTCGAATTGAGTGGGGAGCACAACTTCGGTACCATATACTTGGAGGAAGGGGGTATAGCCTATAGACTTTCTCGGTGTTGTTCGGCAAGCCCAGATGACATGTTGTAACTCTTGAACCCATCGTCCTTTCTTTGCATCAACTCTTTTCTTTAGACCGTCGATAATGGTTTTGTTGATCGCCTCGAATTGACCATTGCCTTGGGGATAATAAGGTGTTGAGGGTGAGAGAATGATGTTGTGCTTTTTGAGGAAGTTTCTGACTTTACTGCCAACGAATTGGGGACCATTATCGTATTAAATCATATGGGGGCTGCTGAAGCGTGTGATGATGTTTTCCAATAGAAAATTGATAACTTCTTCTTTTCTAGTTTGGCACAAAAGTACAGCTTCGACCCATTTGGTAAAGTTATCTGTTGCGACAATAACATTTTCTCTGCTACCCGAGGCTTTTGGGAAGGGACCGATGAGATTGATGGCCAATCATTTGAATGGCCAGGAGACTTGACAGAAATGGAGGTCTTGAGAAGGGCAATAGATGTCATGAGCATGACGTTGGCATTTGTCACAGTGTTTTGCATACTCTTCGGCTTATTTTTTCATATTAGGACAAAATAATCCTTGGGTAACAGCTCGAAGGGCCATAGAACGACCAGCAGTGTGAGCACCGCAAGTTCCTTCATGAAGTTTAGCTAAAACTATAGAGTCTTCGGCTTGGGATATGCATCGAAGGAGGACGCCATTCGGGGATTTGTGACGTAATTCATTTTTACGGATAGTGCATCTTTAGCAATTTCCTAACATCGACCGTTTAGCTTTGGTATCATCTGGGAGGGTAGAATTGTTGAAGTAATGGTGGAATGATCTTCGCCAATCGTCTGGATCGAGACTCTCGCCCCCAGTATTGGTGGCAGTGACTTCCATATGGTCGATACTTGGGCGTTCGAGTACTTCGATATGGAGGGTCCAAGAATTTGATTATCCGAGCGTAGAAGCTATGTAGGTGAGGGCATCTGCGTGTCTGCTTTCTTCATGAGGGTAATGAGTGATTGTGGATTTTTTGGGAAATCTGTCCATGCGTTGTCTTACCAAGAGAGCATAGTCAGCTATGCGACCGTTAGCTTGATTTTCTCCTCTATAATGCCTCTGAACAAGTTGGGAATCTGTGAAAAAGGCAATTTTAGGAATTCTGAGATTGAGAGCGAGGTCGAGGCCATGGATCAAGGCTTCATACTCAGCTTCATTATTGGAACATTCAAAGGTAAGTTTGACAGCTTTTTATATTCGATCATTAGTGGGTGTTACCAAGACAATACTAATTCCTGAGCCATTAGGTCCTACGGATCCATCGGTGAATAAACGCCAGCTAGTGTGAGGGCCCTTGGGATCCGTTATTTTGGGTTGGCCTTCTGATAAGTCATCTTCGTGTTCTTCCCAATCGATATCTTCGATCGGGAAGTCTGCTAAAAAGTCTGTTACTGCTTGGCATTTCTGGGATACTTGCTTCTCGAAGGTAATTTCATGTTCGCCAAGGTACACAGACCACTATTGCACTCATCTAGATTTTTCTTTTTTATTGAGTACTTCACGAAAGGGATAACTTGTTATAACTCAGATGGGGTGAGCTTGAAAATATGGTTTGAGTCTGCGGGCTGAATAAACAAGTGTAAGGAGCAAATGCTCAAGTATCGAATACCGAGTTTCTGTGGGGGTTAGAGTTTTACTGATGAAATATACAGGTTTCTTAATGTTTGAGTCTAATCGAATAAGTACTGAACTGATGGAAATGTCTATGGCAGCGAGGTATAAAGAGAGTGTTTCACCTTCGATAGGGGTGCTGATAATGGGTGGTTGGCCAAGATAGGTTTTGAGTTTGAGGAAGGCCTGTTCACACTCGGGTGTCCAGTTGATTTCGGGGTTGTTTTTCTTTTTTTCTTTGTGGATGCTTTGGTCGCGCAAGAGGGAGAAGAGCCATGCACATCTGTATGAGGATTTATAAATTAAACGGTTAAGGGCTGCTATCTTGCCAGCCACTTTTTGGACGTCTCTCCTAGTTTGGGGCGAAGGCATATCGATGAGGGCTCGAATATGGGTGGGGTCAATCTAGATACCCCGTGCAGATATGGTGGCCTAAAAATTTACCAGATGAAACTCCAAAATGGCATTTGTCTGGGTTGAGTTTCATTTTATATGTGTAAAGTATCGAAAATATTTTGGTTAGGTCTTGGATATGGGTATGTTTCCGATGGCTTTTGCATAATATGTCGTCGATGTAGACTTCGACCAACTTGCCAAACAAAGGTTTAAACATGGCAGTGACAAGGCGTTGGTAAGTGGCTCCCGCATTTTTAAGGCTGAAGGGCATAACATTAAAATAGTAAAGGCCTTATTCAGTGTTAAAGGAAGTTTTAAGTTGATCTTCAGGGAGGAGGGGAACCTGATTGTAAACCAAAGCTGCCTCCATCATTGATAGGCGTTCGTGTCCCGCAGTGGCATCGAGATGTGCTGAAATAGTTAGGAGAGGGAAACTGTCGTTCGGTGTGTGCTTATTGAAGTCTGTGAAGTCGGCACAAATTTTGATCTTGCCATTCTTCTTTGGAACTGCCATAATGTTTGATATCCAGTCAGCATACTTTACTTCTTTAATAAAACCTGTAACTATGAGCTTGTCCACTTCAAGGTTTAGTGCGTTTCGAAGTCATGGTGCCAGGTTACGCTTCTTCTGTTTGACTGCTGAGGAATAGGGAATGAGGTCGAAGCGATGGTATGCCAAGTTGGGGTCGACATCGGGCATCTCCTGGAACGTCCATGCAAAGACATTATTGTTTGCTCGAAGGAAATCTGTGAGCTCGAGGCGTTCTGCATCATTGAGAAAAGTTCTGATGAATATACCTCGACCAGGACCGTCGAGTTCGATATAAACTGTGGGTTCGATGGGTGGGGAGGCTTCTGTCGAAGGTGTGGGGGTAGAAAAAGACAACGATTGCTATGGACAGCTTATGAGTTCCGGGGTCTGATCGATCTCTGGGTGCTCGCATGAACGGGCGGGGCGTTGAGAGCCTTTCAAGTTCCAGGTACCTTTGGAAGTGGTAAAACGAAGGGTCTAGTGATAGGTCAAAGGTATGGCTCGCATGGCATGGGGCCAATCTCGTCTGAGTATACTGTGGCATTCAGACTTCTTATCGATGACAAGGGAACTAGTTTGGTGTGTAACGGGGCCAGTGGTTACTGGTAAGCTGATTTGACCAATAGCAACTTTTGAGCCCCATTGAAGCCTTTCAATTCGACATTGGTGGCAGTTATGAGGTCGGTTTTCTTCATTTATTCGACGGTTGGGAGAAACAGGACATCAGCTGCGCTCCCTGTGTTTATGAGCATTGTGTGAAGGACAAGGTTTTTGATCTTAATCATGATGACTAATGGATCAGAATGGGGGAAACAGACATGTGAAGTGTCACAGTCGATGAAAGAAATGCCTTTTAGGCGAGGGAGACGGCTTGGCTCTGGCAGGAGTGTGGGAAATTTCTCCTGGTAGGGGTGGATTGACTATAATGTTAACTTTGATAAAGTATGATCTGTAGATATGTACCATGGCCGGGTCAGCTGTAGGGGTGGATTGAGGATGGAGGTAAGACCCACCGTGGTAGTTAGGAAGATCGGTAATATACTTATTTAGATAACCTGCTTTGAGGATGAGTTCGAGAGAGCGCTAGAGGGCAAAGCATTTGTTGGTATGGTGGCAATGCCATTTATGATTGGCACAATAATGTTCGCATGCTCTGACTTTGATAGGGAAAGGGATGCGCCGAATGGGGTCTACCTATATGTGTGGTAGAAGGGTACTGAGGGGGGCAGTGAGTGTAGGCAAAATAAGCTTTGGTCGCTTCTTACAAGCTTCGGCACTGTTATCGATGCTAGGGTATTTGCGGCTCTAAGTCTCCTATGAGATGGGAGTGATCAGGGGTGTTTGAGTAGAATGTGGGTTTTGCTGAGGTTTATTGAAGTACGTGGTGTTGGAAGGCTGGCTCTGTTTGTGGGATTCTTGAAGGCGCTCGAGATCGATATAACCATTGATCATTGAGAGCATCTCTTCAAGAGCTTGAGGTTTATGGAGAACTAGGTGTTCTTTTACTGGACTGTGATTTGGCAGAGCATTCGAATATGCGAGAATAATATTCGCGCAGTCAAGGTTCTCTATTTTCCATGATTCATCGAGGAATCTTTTGGTGAAGACTTCAAATGTCTCATTGCTAGATTTTATGAAATTGAACAGAGCATCAACTCTGACTTCTCTATCCTTATTGAAGACAAACTGAGAAATGAAAAAGCCGTGATAGTTGCTAGAAGCTTCGTATCGAGCCGTTTGGGAGGTTGTGTTACCATCAAAGGGGGCTGTCAGTAAGGCTGGTCAGAAAAGGCGACATAACAGGTAGTCAGCCGTGGAGTAAAGGCTCAGGGCATTTTGAAATTCAAGAATGTGGGATTTATGGTTTCTGTTACGGTATTTGCTGAGTTTGGGTGCACAAAAATTAGGGGGTATTTCGATAGCCAAAATTTTAAGGCAAATCGGGTTATTGTGGCTGCTCCAAGAATTGGTGGCTGGGATCGCGCTGATGCGAATAACTAGTTAAATTTTGTGGTCGAAGTCCAGCTATGCAACATATGCTGGATGAGGGGAAGATGATGGAATTTGAAGGTTGTGGGGTCGAGCATATGGTATGTATTTCGCACTGCGTTCCCTGAGCCGCTCTCGAGCGGGACGGCGTCTGGGATGTCTGGAAGAGTGGGCGGTGGTGTAAGAAGAATCTTATGTTGGGTGAATCACGAGGTGGGTAGAACCGGTTGGGGGAATTGTACGAGGAATGCCTTCGGTACCTGTATGAACCGGTTGGGTGAGGGTCCTAGATGGGTGTGAGCAGATATGCACGACAGGTCTGGTGCTTGGGATGGGCAAGCAGCCTCCAGAGGTTATAATCTCTGTAACTCCTAGACGATGTTGGGCAGCTCATCGATTGCCCTGTTCTGCCAAATTTCATCGTCTAAGCGGCAGTTCTGTTTAGTTTCCAGCGCCAGGTGGTGGTTTTCAAGCTCCTGGTTAAGTTGTGCATGGTGGCGCTCCTCTGCTTGAACGACTTGTTGAGATAATAAGGCTATTTGGGATGCCACTCCGCCGAGGGAGTTACCTGCCTGGGTTGAATTGGAATGGAGGATGGGTGCCATTGAAGAAAGCAGTGGATGTAGAAAATTAAGGGAGAGGAAAAAGAAAAAAGGGCACTGGTAGGGTGGGAAGCACAGACTGTGCCAATTGCAGGGGCCTGACATCTTTTAGAAGGGAAGTGGGCTCTTACAACACTGAGTTGATCTTCTATCAAAGGATAGCATGTGAATGATCTAAAGTGTGAATAAACTAGAGACAAATACTTGCGTAGAGGCCAAAATGTGACACTCTACGACCTCTGATGAGGATTTTTAAGAAGTATTCAATTACTGATAAGAAATTCAAAGGTTTGAATACTGGGCTTTACAGGGTGGTCGAAGGTAAACTATAGGAGGGCTAGAGATAATTTTTCCATCCCCTCCTTGGCTTCCCATCTCTCCTATTTAATGAACCATAGGAAACTTAGTCACCAAGTATGGCTCAGATTACAAGATTACTGTTAGGATATCCCGGCAGGATATGGGCACCGGACATGTTTGTACTGTCACTATGACATATGTTTGGAGGTGTCTCTGTACTCTGGTATTGCGGCGTAGTGGTTTGGCCTGTCACTAGAGCTGTAGTGACCAATCATTGCGCCGGCTTGTCTGGTGAGATGGTTGCCTGTCCTATCATATTTTGACCGTGTGTTGCTATGCTATGGTTGAAGGGTTTTTACTGTAATGTGTTAATCCATCCTCGAGGCTTGTCTGGAGTCAAAGGCTTGTCTAGAGTCGAAGGCTTGTCCTCAGGGGATCTCTGGAAGGCTTATTTTTGGGATTGAATAGGCTTCGATATATTCGATGTAGTAGCCTATTCATAGCCTTTTACTCGAAATCTACTCAAAGCCTACTCGCGGAAATCTACACGAAGCCTACTCGCAGCCTTCTACTCGCAGAAATCTACTTGAAGCCTACTCGCAGCCTTCTACTCGCAGAATTCTACTCGATGCATATTCTGCTCGAAGCCACGAGAATAGATTCCACACATCGCAGCAGAAGCACTTCGACCTTAGCTGTACAAGGTCGAAGTATGACGGGACATGCAGCTATCACATCAGACATGTTCGGTGCCCATGCCCATGATAGTGCAGACATGTCCAATGCCCATACTTTCTCCTAAATATCTTAACAGTACTCATGTAACCTGGCCCACACTTGGTGACTCAGCCTCCAATGATTCTATAAATAGGAGAGATGGGGAACAAAGGTGAGGTTGGAAGTTCTCCCCTCTGAGCTCTTGTAGTTTACCTTTGACCACAATGTAAAGCCCAACATTCAAACCATCAATTACTCATCAGTAATATAAACTCTCTTAAAAATCCACATCCGAGGTCGTAGAGCGCCACATTCAGGCCTCTACGCAAGTATATTGTCTATTGATTTTATGTATTCTAGATTATATGCTTGAATCCTCCGATTAAGGAAAAACCCCGTGGTATAAGAGCCGACTTCCCCTCCAAAAGAAATTAGGCTCCTACATTTGGCGTCGTCTGTGCTTCCCACCCTATTAGTTTCTCTTTCCCATCCCTTTGTTTTCAACTTCCACAGACTCTCCTCAATGGTACCCACTCTCCGTTCCAATTCTTCCCGTGCCGACTACTCCGTGGAACACAATATAGCTGGTCACTAATAACAGGCCATGTCTCCAGCCATTTACAGCGGATATAATCCAGAACATTCAATAAACAAGTTTTTCCACCCTTACTTTGTCTCCTGTTATATTTTGAATCTCCTGGTTTCACTTAGGTATCATGTCATCCATAGACCGGACTAGTACTTGAGGGTAATCTGGAAAATTTTCAAGTCTCCAATTTCGGGCAAACTTGAGAGGCAAGGATAGTTGAAATACTGGACCCTCGGGATGCATTGGGGGTGATCAGATATGCTATGCTGTGGCTAAGGTTCTCGAAGTCCAATCTATTTCTTGGTTAATCCCGGGTAACATGTCCACCCTCACCCCGACAGATATCTGGGGGTGACCCTGAAGTGCTCAACTCTCCAATTTCGAGCAAACTCGAGGGGCAAGGATGGTCGAATGACCGGACCCTCGGGGATACATTGGGGGCGATCAGATATAATTCGTCCAGGCTCTGAAACCGTCGAAGCCCAGTCCTTTTCCTGGTTTACCACGTGTATCATGTCCACCCTCGCCCCGACTAATACTTGTGGGCAACCTTGAATGGCTCAAGTTTCCAACATTCGAGCAAACTCGAGGGGTACAAATGGTCGAAAGACCGTACCCTCGGGAATGCATTGGGGGCGATCAGATATTGCTTTGTTGTGGCTTAGGCCTTCGAAGTACAGAAAATTTTTGGGTTTGCTCTAGGTATCACGTCCCCTCGGCCCGACTGATACACGGATGCGGCCTGAAATTTTTTTAAAATTACATCACTGTGGCTTCGGCCTTCGATGTCCAACAAAACATACAATGTTCGATCTACATATCTTTGAAACTCGCGAGGGCTCGATCATACTACAGTTATTCAAAAAGATCAGATTTCCACTTCGAAGCCTTCTCGAAGGTATCGAAGCCTACTCATACAGATCAAAATTTTACTTTAAATAGATCAGACTTCTACTTCGTAGCCCACTCAAAGGTGTCGAAGCCTACTCAAATAGATCAAACTTTTACTTTAAACAAATCAGACTTCTACTTCAAAGCCTTCTCGAAGGTGTCAATGCCTATTCAAACAGATTAATCTTCTATTTCAGTAAATCAGACTTCTACCCTCGACAACATCGACCGATCATAATTTTAACTTCACAAAGTTCAGACTTCTACTTCAGATCAGACTTCTACCTTCGACAGCTTCGACCGATCATAATTTTCACTTCACAAAGTTCAGACTTCAACCTTCGACAGTCTTGACCGATCACAATTTAAACTTTAAAAAATTCAGACTTCTACTTCAGATTAGATTTCTACCTTCGACAGCTTCGACCGATCCCAATTTTGACTTCCCAAACTTCAAACTTCTACTTCAGATCAGACTTCTACCTTTGATAGCTTCGACCGATCATAATTTTCACTTTACAAAGTTTAAACTTCTACTTCAGATCAGACTTCTACCTTTGACATCTTCGACCGATCATAATTTTAACTTCACAAAGGTCAGACTTCGACTACATATCAGACTTTTACCTTCAACAGTTTCGACCGATCATAATTTTTACTTCACAAAGTTCAAGCTTCTACGAGTAGGCTACTACATCTTTATCTTGGTGAGTTTAATTCTAGAGTAACCTTGGGTTTGTAAGACTCCATTAAAGCTTGAGAAACTTGTAGAGATCGTTGTAACCTTTGATCTTTTATTAGTAAATTGTTCGCGGGGAGTGGTTTTTTATCCGCAAAGGTTTTCCACTTCCCTCCTCCGGGTAAATTATTGTGTTCTTGCTTTCGTATAATTTTTTATTGGCGTTTCTGTTTATCGTTCTTGGGACGAGGGATTGGGATTAGCTACCCTGATTCCTATCATATTCACATAGATATGTATGATTGAAAGGCAACATGAAAAGGGTAATTAAAGTAGAACACCTAATAACAAAAGTTTGCTAGCTAGTTAGTGTTATTAATGTACCAAATAACCACAAATAAGGTATCAAAAAGTCGTTGATCAATTAATAGCTTGAGTTATACTGCAACTATTCATTTGTAACATTTAAGGTACCTTTTATTGAAAGACTGAAATCCATACTGAAATTACTGGCAACATATTCCCTGGCAATTAGTACATTATAGCTTAAATATATTAGTAAATAATGCATTACCTAGTTACATAAATAAGATTATTTATTATTTTATTATACCTAATTAACATGAAAATTACTAAAAAAAAATTAGAGTTTAAGAACTTTATACATAGCATTGAGAGTGTGTACTCCTGGTTCTCCATTTAATTTACATTTTGTATTAAAAGTCTTGTCTTATTTCTTGATACACCTCTAGACAAAGCAACGTATAATTATCCATGGCTGAATACCTATTCTGGTAAGAAAATGGCAGTTCTAGAGATTGTTTGTCCCTGTGATTTGTTTATTATAAGTGTAAACGTATAGGAAATTCTAGGCGAACAAGAATGTAAGGAAGGTTAATGTTTTCTGAAGGTCTTAATGATATACGTGGTATGAAGACATCTTACTCTTTATTATGTCCAGTAATTATAGTTGCCACTATTACATTTTTTATCAAATCTTTTGTCTACCAGTCTAGTGCCATTACATAATCCATGTTTTGAGCTAATATTTCATAACGACATAATTAGGGAACCTATCTTTAAGGTCAATTTATGTGGAGGTAAACCACTAGGTGTAGTTGAATTTAAAAATTATAATGTATATAAGTTATGGGGATCATTCTTAACAGTATCAGTTGAATAATAAGTAACTTGCATACCAGGAAAAGATCTAATTATGTGATTATTAAGTAAGTCCACATGCTCGTTTAAAGGTTTTACAATAGCCTTGCTTGTCATATAATCTCTATCATTGGCCATCTTAGTCGAGCTTGGGAAAGCAAAGTCTATCAAATTGTATATTGAATTTCCATCTTCAAAATTTAGAACCATCTCATCAAGTATGCGAACTATCCCGTCGTCAGGAGCAACGTTACATTCACCATTACCAACTTTTAGAAAAACTCAGAGTGATTTATATCATTAGCTGCTCTCATATTTTCTTTTAACTGAATTACCTCAACAACTTTCCATAAGTAAGAATTAATAATACATGCATTTACGGTTTCTGCTCTACTAGACCTTGTTATCACTGGTAAAACTTGTCGAAAATCACCAGCTAGAATAACAATTTTACCCCCAAATGCTAATTCACATTCCAGAATGTCACGAAGAGTTCTATCCAATGCATCAAAATGATATTTATGCATCATGGGGGACTCATCCCATATTAGAACTTTAGCTTGTTGAATGAGCTTTGCTAAATGTGTTCGCTTATTTATGTTACATGTCGAATTTGATGATGGGATTATAGCAATTTGAACCTAGAATGTGTTGTGTGACCACCAGGCAAAATAGTTGAGGCTATTTCTTATAAGGTTGTAGCTATAGTAATATTACCGCTTTGTCATAATTCCGCTAGAACTGCGCGATAAACAAAGGCTTTTCCCGTCCCTCTAGGACCATCAATAAAAAAAACTTTACTTTCGTTATTTTAAACTACACTTAATATTCTATCATATACATACCTTTGTTTGATGTTTAATTTCGCTTTGAAAGTTTTATCTTCATCTAATGTTGTACATCTAGTTCATCTCTAAGCAAACTAAATAGTTCATCATCCACATTAGATATATTTAATCAAGGTAAATCATAATCGAGAACACTTTTGCTATGTTTTCCATGTAGATCATTAATTTCTCTCAAAAGTTTTGTTTAAAGCTTATTTTTACTGAAATTGTACTTTTTACGATAATTATCTAACATTTCATCTTTAAAATCTCGCCACAAAATCAAAACTTTAGCTGGTTCATAGAAAATCAATAATGTAACAAATAATTTCCTCAAAGCAACTAGCATTTTGCCTATAACAACCCCTTCTAAACTTAACCTTATGCTTTTATCATCCTCTAACAAGCCAAATGCCTCAGCCACTCTTTTAAAAGATTGGTACCCTGCACCATTAATAGTAAGTAAATCATCAAATGATATAGGTGCTCTAACATGATTCAATAAAATCCTTAAGTTGAATCGTTCTCCCTTCAATGGTGTAACTATGTATACTCTTCCAATACATTGTACCTTACTAACACGTTTATTTCATATTTGATATGTACTTTCCCAATAATAGTGTTCAGGAATTTCGCGATATAAATATTTTCTTGCATTTGTATCCTTTAGATTTAGTAGGAAAAAATCTATTAACATAGTCTTTAGGTTGTTTTTATCATTCATAATCTGCTCTAGACATTGGAAATCAAAGAATCTAACTTGTTGTTTGTTCGGAAAATAGATTGGCATTCGTTGTACGCTAGGATATATTTGGCTCATCCCAAATGAGAACAACCTCCAAGCTGCTTTGGGTAGAGATATCCACCTTGCATCTATAAATTGCTTTATTTCATCAACCTTGGCTTCTGGATTAATTTCCATAGAAACGCGATCAAGCCCTTTATATATATATTTGTATAAATACTTAACACACTTAATACTGCTGCATAATTCTACATTTATGTGAGAATCATATTTTTTAAGTAAATATGAATTATAAGGAACAACCCATGCATCATCCACCATCTTTTTTCAAAAGTGTTAACCTGTATAGATTTTTCCATCTTTCGTCATCGATAAATAGGGTATGAGTAATTTCCTGGGATTGTATGTTCAGCATATCCCTTTGGATAACCTTTCTTACATGGCCCATCTTTTGCACATACTAATTTGGAATTCATCTCACCACAAGGTCCATGGACCATATGCTTTCTAAATATCTCAAATAGATCAGGTTCTTCACTTTCATTGGGAAATTCAGCTCTAACAACTTTAACCTATTCATCGGGACCTTTTAATCAATCTTCTTTATGAAGGATTACCAGCATATATTCGTGTGGGTTACCCCTCTTCTGAAATTTTATAATATACACGTAGGCTTTAAACTTACCAAGTACAGAACCATTGACCTAGCTTGAAATACATGAGAACCTAAATTCGGGTGATCTTGAGCTTGTTGACCTTGACCTAAAGCATTTTGTATTTCTGACAACATTGGGTTACAAGTCATATTTATGAATAACTCTAGCTTACCATATTTTTGGACCAACGTCATTGTGTCCTGAAATCTCTGGAACATATCACGAAGACTACCATTAAACGAAGATGGTAATACAATTCGTTTCCCTATATTTTTACCAGAGGTTTTACCAAATTCAAAAGAATCATGTATTCCCTGATACAAATCATCCCACACCTCTTTTTGATGATTTATATACCATTGCAGGTTACCATTTTGTATTTTAACACACTGATCTACCAGGTATTGTTGAAACAAACGTTCGCCTCTATGTATAAGAGAGTTATACCCATGACATACTTGCAACAAATATGCATTATAAGCACAGACTGTGAGTTTTGTTCCATCTTTATTCAAGAGTGTTATATCCCATCCATAAGTTCTAAGAGGAAGTAACAAAGATATTGTAAAGAGTCATAATAGCCACAATTCTCTTACATAAATTGCTTTTCTTTTCCTTCAGGGTGAACAACAATATTTCTACCAACATTTTCTTCGTCTCCACCTGACACAATTCCTGCTATATCATCACAAGTTGGCTCTATATACTGTGGTGCACCTATTGCTCGAGATTTTCTAACAAAATCACAGTTTCTAATATTTGGTAAAGCATCAAATTTTTTATAACCTTGTATGAAGACATTGTACTTGTCAAGAATATTTCCTAACCTAACAACTGTCGTACTAACTAAAGCATCATTCTCCTTAAGTCTATTTTGAAGTTTAAGGTGAGGATCATAGAAGAACACTTGTATTAATCGGCCCCTCTCTTCTTCCTATGGGAAGAAACTACCAATTTGATGATATATTTGACCATGTGCCCTAAATGTGTATATGTCATTTGTTGCATTATCAAATGATTCATCCAATGTAACACTAATAGATGTTGATTGGAAAGCATGATTGTATATACGTATATTTATTCTAAAATCTCTTCCAACTGTTGTTTGGTCATTATAACTATTGGATAATTCAATAGGTATGGGAGGCATTTTCAATTCTACTTTACCACTTAAACAACAAAATCCTTTCGACTCTTTGTAAAATAGTCATGCCTTACAATGTTTACAATGTCGTAGAGGTGGAAGTTTGTGGCGCTTAAATTTTTCGAAATCTACAAAATTCCTAGGACAATTATGCCCAGACAAACTTCTTTTGGGAACTCGGTTATATTCTTCCATGACTTTATTTCTTAAGTTATTATTTTCTTTGATTCATTAATTAGTACGGTAGTCAATGCACATTTAGTTGCTTTTTTCATACATTTGGGAAGTGGGTTTTTAATTATTTTTTTTGCATTACCTAGTATTGGATTGATCTTAGAATCATTATTTCCATTCATTTGAGCCCTATAAATAGTGATATTACCCTTTTTCATTGGAGTATTTCACATAGGTGATACTGTAGGTTTATTAATTATTTTAGTTTGAGTAATGCAAGCAGAAGTTGAATTTTTCTTTTGGTAATATATTACCTGTCTTCGTTAGTATGCGAGGTAGTTCAAGAATAATGATGGCAGTTGATTTTAGTATAGATGAACTTAGTGTACTTGTTGAATGCATAGGAATAGAAGCGAATAATCCATACTAGAAATAGATGTAAAATGATCACCTATATCAACATGAATATTCGATGCTTTAATATTATGCAATCTAATATCACCACTTTTTTTTGTCTTTGCTTCACAACCCCTTGCATTACATTTACTAATGAGGATCTCTTTAAGTACCTTTGAATCTTTGGTTGTTAAATAATGTAAAAAAAATAAAGGACATTAGTTTTAAATAATTATGCCAAAGAATACATAAATTAAATAAGAAGTCAAATACTATAAACATAACACAAATTACATTACCAGGAAGAGAATTAACCACTGTAGATATAAATTTCTTAGTAGCATTTTTTTGATGATATCGAAGTCTGTTTCGTGCATTTTTCAATAATCGTGCAGCCCCGTTGCGATTGTCAACATTATTCAGCACCCTGACTTTTATATTTAAGCATAAAAATTTGTAAACTTCATTACAATAAAAAAAAAATGTATTTTATGATTTGAAAGGGAACATATGTAGTATTAAATTCTAAATTTATTTGATGCAAAAGTATTTTTTAAAGATGAATCTATTTGATGGTTCATAGAGTTTGTATTTAACAAAATATTAGCCATGGGATTAGAACTTTCATCTGCAAAAAAATAGTAAGAATATTAATATTACTTGGCAATGTTACTGATGTAATAGGTATCAGTTTTTTTTTTGAATTGTAAGGGAACCAAACGCTAGACTTGTATTTTTAATCCGTTCTTGCTTTAACCAATTTTGTTCCTCAGCAGCTAGAACTTTAGCGGTTTTCTTAATTTGTCTTCGCCCAACTAATTCCGAAAAGGATTTAGAAACTTGTTAAAATGGCCAATAAAAATAATACACTCCAACTGAAAATTGTTTTATTTAATTGGTTATTATGCATCACTATAACAATATTACTATTATTATTAATATTAAACAAATGTATAAGTTCAAACTAAATAAGATAATAGATAGATATACATAGTTAATAAACAAAATGTAGCAAAACACCATTCTAGAACAAACAAAATGAAATGAAACACCGATGTAGAAGTTATATTAAACAAAATCGGTTTCGTCTTTGGTGTATTTAAAGAACTCAAAGATAGCTAAGACCCTAGGTTTTCTACTTGCATTCAACTGTAACCGTTGCTAGGGGATTGAGAAAACATTTGAAGAAACTCAAGGCACCAAAACATTGGATGCTTGCCAAGCTTGGCGGTGCTTTCGCTCCCAAACCATCATCTTGATCCCACAAGTCCTAATAATCACTGCATGAAAAATGGTTATTAACAAGAAATATATATGTCGTTGATAGTAGATTAACTACTTATATTATATTGTTAATAACTGTCATAAAAAATGGATTCGTTGTTGTTAACGACAGTAATAAGTGTCGTACTTTTATAGCATAAAAATACGTTGTTATTGTTTATAAAAAAAAAATGCGACAGTTATAAATGTTATGATTTATGTCACTTCGAGGAGAAAATGACATTTATATTAAACATACACAACAAATGCATTCATTGTTGTTCCACAATTTTATTTTATTTTTTAATCGAAATGAAAAACCATTAACCTCTCAAAAGTTTGAGCGCTCTCTCCATTTTTGAGCTTATAATCCATAAAAAAAATCATAAAAAATAATCACTGTCAAAATAACAAAAATGCAAAAAAAAAATAAAAAAAATCAACATGGCTAGTGCCCAAATATTTTCAAGATTCCTACCTAGTAACTATTTTGCCATTTTCTAACAGAAACAAAAAAGAACTAAGATGTGTTTAATATACTCAAATTCTAGTAATGTTCAAACTCCTTATGGGTTAAACTACCTGAAAGTTCACAAGAGTGTGTAGATCAGATCATGTAACAAGGTTATTTGGTAACCAAGGCATAAGCTTCATTTCCAAATCAAACCAAGAGTACAATTAAATGAATGTAAGCAAAATTATAATAATTGTCGCATATATGTTACAATAGATATTTTAATATAAAAGGCTTTCACTACCACATTTGGTATTTTATGCTTAAGCTAAGAAATCTCACAGTTGTTATTTTATGCTTAGAAATCTCAAAGTTGTTATTTTATGCTTAAACTAGGAAATCTAAGGGATACCATCTATTTAGTGTGTATAGTGAAGTCAAACCTTAGAAAGAGGAGCAAGACAATTAGTGGTACAGCTAAGAGCATTAGAAACTTTCAACAAAATCTGTATATGCACCGAAGTAGCTAAACCAACCATACCTCATACATGTTGGAGATAAAGATGCTAAAGAAACTACCTAGATGCTCTCCTACATATCCCAGTAGTTACTTGAACCATTATCTCTTTGTAACTGATAGATTAGATGTTATCCTTATCTCTGTAGCTTTATATAATGAGTAATAGAATCAAAAGAAAGTAAGTTAAATATATCAAATCATCACTATGTACTTTATCTTGGTATCAAGAGCTATTTAACTAACGCCATTTTTCTTTTCCCCACTCTCTTCCATGGCTTCTTCCTCTTTCACCTTGCCCTCCCTTGGATCAATTACCCATCTTCTGAATGTCAAACTAGAACTAAGCAACTATCTTGTATGGAGATCTAAAATCTTGCCCATTTTAGGTACTCACGACCTTGAAGGATTCATCGATGGATCTCTCTCCTGTCCAACCAAAATGATTTCTCCTTCTTCTCAAGGCAAAGAAGGGCATGTCCTTGAAGTCGATCCAGAGTACACAACATGGATGAAGCGTGACCAGCTTCTCCACTCCTGGATTTTATCCTCCCTCTCTGAGAATGTTCTTGCCCACATTATGGGCCTCTCCACATCACATACTGTGTGGACAATATTGGCAAAAACTTTTGCCCCCTCGTCTCGTGCAAGGGTCCAACAGATCAAGTATGAGTTGTACACCATGAAGAAGGGATTCATGGCCGATTACATCTTGAAGGTAAAGTCTATTGGAGATAACCTCGTCGCTGTTGCTAGCCCCGTATCCGATGAAGATATGGTATTATTTTTACTTAGCGGTCTCTCTTATGAGTATGAATCCTTGATTACCTCTGTTAACATACGTGTTAATCCCGTAGGCTTAGACGGACTTATTGGCTTCCTCTTAAGCCAAGAGATCTACAAGATAAGATTGGCAATATTGAAGCCCCCGTTCTTATAGTTAATGTAGCCACCAAAGACAATAACTCATCTGATGGGCTTAACCAAAGTCATAATAATCGAAGGTAAAATAGCTACCGTGGAAGGGGGCGAGATAGTGGGCGAGGTCCTTTTTACTCAATGATCTATTAATATTGATACCGTGTAGGCCATGCCACATCAAGATGCTACCACATTAACAGGCCATATCATGGTGAACCCAGTGCTCCAAGTGAGATGCTTGCAGCACCGTCAACCTCTTTTTATCCCATTTGGTACCCAGATTCGGGTGCCACACACCATCTAACTGTAGGCATGGCAAATCTTTCCACTCACTCGAACTATCACGGCAGGGATCAAATCCATATGAGAAATGGTGCAGGCTTGAATATTAAATCTATTGGGTCTTCTATTTTATATTCTCCTTATAAATCATTTTATTTGAAAAATATGCTTTATGTCCCTCATATCACTAAAAATCTTCTATCTGTGAGCAAGTTTACTCGAGATAATAATGTTAGTTTTAAGTTTAATCCATCTACTTACTTTGTGAAGGACTCGGTGTCCAAGACCGCACTCCTCCATGGAACAGTTAAAGATGGCATTTATGTCTTACCTGTCAAAGTTGGTCCTCGTTGTCCGTCTGACGCATATCCTCAAGTTTTCGTTGGCGAACGCATCTCTACCAATACTTGGCATGAATGCTTCGGCCATCCCTCTCACCAAATAGTCGATTGCATTCTCGCAACACATAAGTTACACGTAGTGTCAAATAATTCCTTGCGCTTTTATGAAGCTTGCCAGCTTGGGAAAAGTCATCGTTTGCCACTTGTTTCTAGTAAAAATCATTATAATTTTCCTTCATAAATAATTCATTCCGATATTTGAAGCCCTTCCCCCGTGCTTGGTTCATCTGGACATTGTTACTACATTCATTTTATTGATCATTTTAGTCGATTTATATGGGTTTTCCCCTTATTTTGAAAGTCTGAAGCACTTAGTACTTTTATCAGATTTAAAACCCAAGTTGTAAACTATTTTGGCTACAAAATTAAATAATTCAAATCTAACGGTGGTTGTGAATATAAATAATTCAAGTCTTACCTTGCGAAACATAGAATTGTTCATCTTTTTCGTGTCTGCACATTCACGAACAAAATGGCACTTCCGAAAGAAAACATCACCACATTGTTAAAATTGTATTAGCACTCATGGCCTATGCCTTGGTACCTCTTGAATATTGGGTATATGTTTTTCAAATGGCATCTTTTCTTATTAACCGCTTGCCATCTCCATTCCTTCACATCAAATCACCGTATGAGATACTCTTTCATCGCTTGCCAGATTATAAGCTTTTATGTATCTTTAGGTCTGCTTGTTATCTACATATTCAGCCTTATAACACCAACAAATTATAATTTTGATCCATATGATGTATCTACCTTGGGTACTTGGCACAACACAAAGGATACAATTGCTTGCATCTTCCAATTGGACATCTCTATATTTTAAGGAATATTATCTTCAATGAAGCAGATTTTCCATTCCTCGACAAATGTGATACACTATCTCAATAGCTTAATTCATCTCCTATGTTACTAGCTTCATTCTCAATAAACAATGAAACAACCCCCTAGTTTGTCCAAATCATAAGTTTTTCATTCCTCTACTTCGAGTCCCATATTAGAAGTACCATCAGACTTACCTCAACATGCCTCCACTACTATATTTATACCATCAGCATTACCTCAACCATCATTTGATCCAGTAGTATCAATCTTCTATTTCTCATCCACACGAAACCATTGCACTTGATCCCCGACATACTATTGTACCCAATCCTTAAGAAACTACTATACCTGAACCTAGTGTCCGACCAACTTCATCACGGGTCACATCACGTTATATGGTTCCTTCATATCCTATGATCACACGGGCAAAGGACTACACTCACAAGCTCAAGGTGCTTCATACCACCCTTCACCCCCTTCCATCTGCCCTCTTGGCCGATTTAGACACAAAAGAGACCGAACCTACGTGCTTTAGTCAAGCCAACAAAAACCCACATTGGAAACAAGTAATGGACTCATAAATCAATACCCTTTTTTGCAATGGTAAGCGGAAACTTGTCCCATATAATCCGAACATGAACATTGTTGGTTGTAAATGGGTTTTTCGTATCAAACAGCGTCCCGACGGCTCTATGGATCACTATAAATCTCGCCTCATTGCTAAGGGTCATCACCAGCAACCCAGACTCGACTATGGAAAAATGTTTGGCTTAATGATCAAGCCCTCAACTATTCGTACGATCCTCATAATCATAATTTTTTTGGGATGGGTGATTCGGCAACTTGATGTTCACAATGCGTTCCTCCATGGTCTTCTATCCGAAGAGGTTTATATGATGCAACCACCTAGTTTTGTTGATCCTCGATTCCCAAATTATGTTTGTAAATATTACAAGCACTTTATGGACTGAAACAAGCACCAAGGGCCTGGTTTTCGCGCCTAAGTACTTACCTCGTACAACAAGGATTCGTTAGGTCAAAGGTCGGCCCTTCCCTTTTTATTCGACGTATACCGAAAGGTATCATTCATGTTCTCATTTATGTTGATGATATTCTTATCACTGGTAGTGATTCTACTCAAATATCATCTCTCATCACCAATCTTTGCATTAAATTTTTTTCTCAAAGATTTGGGTTCTCTATAGTTCTTCCTAGGCATTGAAGTGCAAAGGCCGTCCTAAGGCCTTATACTTTCTCAAAGAAATTATATATGAGACCTACTCCTAAAGACCAAGATGGATGGTGCTAAGACGACTCATACTCCAATGGCCACTTCTACTAAGCTTTCTCTTCATATTGGCACGTCTTTATCTGATCCACTACTTTATCGGAACACTGTCAGTGCCTTACAATATCTCAGCTTCACATTGCCATATATTAGCTTTGCTATTAGTAAAGTATCTCAATTCATGCAATCTCCAACTGATGATTATTGGGCAGCAGTTAAGCACATATTAAGATACCTAAAGGAAACCATTCAATTTGGCTTGTTCATCTCATCTAAATAGAACTTCAAAAAAATGTTATCCATGCATTCACAGACGCTGATTGAGTTGACTACATCGATGACCGAAAATCTACGAGTGGCTACTGTGTGTATCTTGGATCCAATCTCATTTCGTGGAGCTCGAAGAAATAATCCATTATTGTACATTCAAGCACCGAGTCTGAGTATAAAGGCATTGCAAATGTTACTGCGAAATTGATTTGGGTACGTTCTCTCCTTTATGAACTCAATTTCCTATTATCTCAACCACCCGTTATATGGTGTGATAACCTCGGCGCTACATATCTCCCAGTCAATCCGATATTCCATGGAAACGTTAAGCATGTAGAAATTAACTTTTACTTTATTCGTGATAGAATTGCTAAAAGATACCTCGAAGTTCGCTTTGTTTCCACAGTCGATTAGATTGCAGACATCTTCACCAAAGGACTAAGTCACCAATGTTTTCGGAGACTTCGTAACAAGCTCGCTGTCATCGATGGATAGTATTGCTTGAAGGGGCGTGTTATAGATAAAGATGCTAAGGAAACTACCAAGATACTCTCATACAGATACTAGTAGTTACTTGCACCATTATCTCTTTTATGAGATAGATTAGATGTTATCCTTATCTTTGTAGTTCTATATGATGAGCAATATAATCAGCATAAAGGAAGTGAGCTAAATATATCAAATCATCACTCTGTACTTTAACTATACTAACCATAAGCTCCTTGACTTTTCATGTTCAACAACAAAGAAAATAACATGAATAAGTATATGTAGTAAATATATTGAACTTGTATTTTGAAAGATGTATAATTAAAATTATTATAAAGGAGTATGAAAAGATAAAATGGAGCAGACTTACGGGAAAAAAACCTAGATATTAGATTCCCGAGCTTCACCTACCTTCAACATAGTTTGAGAGATGTATGGTTCACTCAATGACTCCTAGAAGATCCTGTTTATGAAACAAAAACTCTTGGCAGATCCTTCAGGATTATCAATGAAAATTGATCGAATCAATGATTTATGGTGTTAAAATCTCTAATTTTGTAATCAGAAGGTAGTTATGAGCCAATACAATCCTAATAACTCTTATATGTACATGGATGAGGGGTGATTCAAAAGTTAATGTCGCGGTAACAAGGGAGCCTAAATTATTCAAAATAAGCATATGAAACCACTAAATCAGGCACTATAGACAACAATCACTATAAAAGATATGGCGTTCTATACTGATATAAACAAAGCAAGACACAAAACTACAAAGTGGAAAAAAGACGGAAGATCAGAGGGACGGGAGCAGTAAAACAAACCTACTCTCGGCCTTGTTCCTGGATTGTTTTTAGGAATATTTGTACACCATCACCAGTCCCAAATAGCCGGTCAATTGTATGCACACCATACAAAAATAATACCAAAAGTATAAAATATAACAAACTTAAAAGGTAGCAGAAAGACTTAAATGCAAGGGATAATCACACATTTACATCAGCTTTTTCCTCCGTTACTGATTATTATCAAGTCAACAAGAAATCAATATATTCATAATAATCACAATTAGCCCCTCAAAGACACCAGGGCGCAAGAGGTAGATCAGCTGGGATTTAGGGTTTTAGGTTGAAGGAGTACGATTGAGTTTCTTTACTACTTATCAGTCGAGTCATTAGATAAGGCTAAGTAACGAAGAGTTGGCGTGGAAGAATTCAAAATCCTCAAATCCATGAGGGAAATAAATGTTTTTTGGTTAAACAAAGCAGAATTGTGGGAAATAAAGAGAAATACTTGATTGATTGATGGTTGAAAGAATTTTACAATATAAAACTTATCCTTTTATAGGCTTACAATCATTAATCCAATTAAACACCACTAAACAAAAAGTTATAGAACTTGTCATATTCCTAATTGAACTCAAATTAAAACCAACTAAAACATTAATTATTAAAGGTTACCAAACCTTCTAACTTCCAAGTCCTTTGGCATTACAATGGATTGGGCTTGTGTTTGAACTTGGCTCGAATGACCTGCATGTATGGGTTGATTGGGCTTTGTCTTGGTAATCTACATCATTCTCCTATTGTTAAAAAGAACTCAGCCTCGAGTTTACTAAAGGCAAAACCTCATGAGTATTTCCATGATAGGCATAGAGATCTAAAACATTGAAAGTAGAAGAAATGTTGTAACCATTGGGTAAATCAATGACATACACATTGTCGTTTATCTTTTTAAGAATCTCCCTAGGCCTAATCTTCTTCATCTTATTATAAGTTTTAATCAAAAAATGTTCTTTATGTAAGTGTACCATTACTTAATCCCCAACCTCAAAAGTATGGAATTGACGATGTTCATCGGCATATGTTTTGCATTTAGCATTGGAAACTTCAATGTTCTTTGTAGTCATCTTGTGGATTTTGACAACTTGATCAAGAAACTCATTAGCAAAAGAAATAACACCTGGAACGTGAGGAAGACTTACCAAATCAAGGGTATGCTTAGGAACGATAGAATAAATAATCTAAAAAGAAAAGAAACCGGCTGTGCGACTTGCAGAAGAATTATAAGCAAACTCGGCGTGAGGAAGACACAAGTCCCATTGTCTGGGTTTTGCACCAGAAAGAGCCTGAACTAGATTACCCAATATGCGATTTACCACTTCCGTTTGACCATCGGTTTGTGGATGTGCAATGCTACTAAACTTCAAAGATGTAGCTAAGCGTCGCCAAAGTGTTTACCAAATATAACTCAAAAACTTGGTATCCCTATCCGATGTGATAGATTGAGGAATACCGTGAAGATGCACAATTTCCTTGAAAAATAAATTAGCAATGTGTACCGTATCATACATCTTTTTACATGATATAAAGTGTGCCATTTTTGAATAATGATCAACGACTACGAAAACCGAATCAACACCACGTTGGGTTCGAGGAAGACCCAAAACAAAGTCCATAGAAATTTCGGTCCATGGTGATTCCAAGATTGGAAGAGGAGTATAAGGACCCATATTTTGTGTGTGACCTTTGGCTTGTTGACATATAAAATACTTTCAAACAAAATTTGCAACATCTTTCTTCAACGATGGCCAAAAATATGGTTCTTCAACCAAGACAATTGTTTATCTCTACCCAAATGACCACCAAGTTCGGCGCCATGTAACTCCTTGATAAAATATTCGCGCAAGGAACCTTAAGGAATACAAAGACGAATGTCATTAAAAAGAAAACCATCATGTAAGACAAAATTGGTTGTACCTCCTTGATTATTGTTGCATGCAGCCCACATCTCCGTAAAATTTGGATCATCCGCATATAGCTCCTTGTGATAATCAAAAGCAACGATGGAAGCACGAACGGTATTAATAAGAGATGCACGATGACTCAAAGCATCGGCAACCTTGTTTTGCTCCCCGGATTTATGTTTGATGGAAAAGTCAAATTGTTAAATTTTGGCAATCCAACGAGCATGCATACGATTTGTATTTGTGTTGCTTTGAAGGTACTTGAGTGCTTCATGATTGGTGTACAATATAAATTCACATTGATACAAATAATGCTTCCAATGTTTAAGAGCTTGAACCGCCGAATAGAATTCTAATTCATAAGTAGTCCATATTTGGTGAGCATCACATAACTTCTTACTATAATATGCAATGGGTCTCCCTTATTGAGACAAAACTGTACCAACACCAAGAGCTGATGCATCGCAATCTACCTCAAATAGTTTAGTAAAATTAGGTATAGGAAGAACAGGAGCCGTGGAAAGCTTTTCTTTAAGAATCACAAAACTTTCTTCAGCTTCGAGAGGCCAAATGAAACGAGGATGTTTCAAATAATCCGCGAGAGGAGAAACAATAGCGGAAAAATTACGCACAAAACGCCTATAAAATGTGGCCAAACCATGGAAAGATCAAAAATCAAATATTGTCTTTGGAGTAGGCCACACACGAATAACATTGACCTTATCCTCGTCAACATGAATGTCATTAGCGGAAATGACAACACCCAAGAAAATAAGAGTAGATTGCATAAATGTGCATTTCTTGAGTTAAATTTGGAGAGAGTTTTCGTGAAGAACCTTGAAGGCTTGTGATAGATGATTAAGATGATTCTTCTCATCCTTTCTATAGATCAAAATATCATCAAAATAAACCACAACAAATGTTCCCAAAAATGGTTTCAAAACCTCGTTCATTAACCTCAAAAACCTACTAGGAGCATTCGACATTCCGAAAGGCATGACTAGCCATTCATATAAGCCCTCTTTAGTTTTAGAGGCCATTTTTCACTTATCACCAAGCTAAAGTCGAATTTGATGATACCCACTCTTAAGATCAATTTTAGAAAAGACCTTAGAACCGTAAGCATGTAAAGCATATCATCAAGACGAGGAATTGGGAAGCGATACCTCACCATAATTTTGCTAATCGCTCTACTATCGACGGATATATGCCAAGATCTATCCTTTTTAGGAACTAAAAGAGCCGGAACCGCACATGGACTCATAGATGGACGAATAAGACCTTTTATCAATAAATATTAGACTTTCTCTTGTAAAATAGTATGTTCATTTAGCGCCATACGGTAATAAGGTAAGTTTGGTAAGCTAGAACCAAGAACCAAATCAATATGGTGTCGAATACCCCTCATTGGTGGAAAAGAATTTGGGACGTCCGTAGTTAGGATACTTGAAAAATCTTGCAAAAGTGTTTCAACTAAAGGTAGCACAATAATGAGGTTTGACGCGTCGTCTTTAGCAACAAGGGCAACACAAATTTCCACATCGCCAATATCATCTTCAATGTCATTAGAAACCAAGAAAATCATTTTCTCTTTGATGGGAGTATTTAAAGATGCCTTATACATCATGGGAGTGAAGAGAAATTTGACACCGCCTTTAGAGAAAGAGTATGTATTTACTCGTCCATTATGATCGACATTCAAATCATATAACCATGGCCTACCAAGAAGAATATGACAAGCATCCATAGTAACCACATCGCACAAAACTTCATCATGATACTTCCCAATGGAGATAGGAATTCGACATTGGGAAATAACTTTGAATGCACAATCATCCTTAATCCAATAAATAGGATAAGGATTTGGATGAGGAAAATTTTTAGTCCAAGTTTCTCAACCGTGGATTAGGAAACGATATTCTCACTAGAACCACCATCAATGATGAACTTGGCAATTTTACCTTGTATCGTGCATTAAGAACAAAAAATGTTATTCCTTTTTGAATTGTCACCTTGTTGGTTAAATAGAAGTTTTCACAATATCAAACATTCAAAACCTTCGTCACCACTACACCGCTCAACGTCGTCATCATTGGAGGGTGTAATCTCATTGGACTTCATTATAGAAATAGCTAAAAAGGAAGGATCGTCGTTATGCTCATTGGACACTGGAGGTTCATTCTCGTGGTGAGTGAAACCCACTCTAATATTGGCATTGCTTCGAGATAGACAAATATTTGATATATGACCTTGTTAATGACATCGATAACAAAAGTTTTATCTTCACCGAGCATATGGGTTGTTTAGATTTTCTAATATAGGTTCAGGTTGGGTAGGACAATTATTTTTAGGAGGGACGCGATTGGTGGTTGGCAAAAAATTAGTGGTATTTTGGGTAGTGGAACGGTTAAAATTAGTCGATGAAGGAAGGTTGGAAGATGAGTTAGAATGTGGGGTGCTGGATTGAAGGGATAAAGAGTACCCACGATTTGGTGATCGTCCCAAATTAAAAATCCGATTAGCCTTCCCAAGAAATTGTTCTGCCTTTTGAGTCAATTCAATGGCGGCATCCATTGATGGGATTATTGACATGGACATCTTGTCTTAAATTTGGAATCGTAAGCCACCAATAATGGGACTATGTTGTTGTATTTCATTCTCCTTAACATCATTCCGGGTGGATAAACGATAAAAGTTATCAAGATATTCGGTTACGGAATAAGTACCTTGCTTTAAATTCTAGAGTTGGTCATACAAGGCAACTTCATAATTCGAAGAAAGAAAATGACAACATAAATATTTCTTCATTTGTGCCCAATTACGAATTGGTAACTTGTCATCTCTATGGCATGCTTCCACAATGTTATCCCACCAAGCGTTGGCACTACCCGTAAGATTGTAGGCTACAAGAGATGTTTTCTTCTCATCGGCAATATTCATGTAGTCAATGAATTTTTCTACTGTAGATAACCAATCGGGAAAATCTTCCACATGAAGATGACCATTGAAAGGTGGAAGATCAACTTTCATTTTGTACTCAAATTGATGAGGTTGCAGGTTGTTATAAGCATGATGTTGTGTCCAAAAGACACTTGGATCGTGAGGGCGACCGTTAGCACCATCAGCAATATCCATATCATCCACTGTTAGGTCATACTCAATTCGACGTGAAGGAGATAGGTAACCCAGAGGATAATTTATTTGATTGGTATTTTTTTTTAGACTTTGGTAATGAGGTATAATTTTGTGCTGTTAGTAATGGATAGGTGAAGATGTGAAAGCTTTAAGTTTGTGAGTGTTGAAGGGGTCATGATAGGGATATGGTAAAGCTTAAGAGGCAGAAATTATTTGAGAAGATGAAGGGATGGTGATGGGGGTGGGTGTAATATGGACGGGGAATTGCAATTTTAATGAAGAGGGGTCATGGGATACTTGTATGTTTGGGGTGGGGATGAAAGGGATTGAGGATGATGGGGTGGCACCAACTTGAGTAGTAAGCGCCGCGACGGCGTTACTTAATTTTTGAATTAAGTCTCAATTTGTTTCGCAAAATTGGCAAGTTCTTCCTTCGTAACATAATTTCCATGACTTCCATCTTGAGTGTCATCTTCTGATTCAATTTCCGCCATGGTTACAAGCCTACGACCTGCTCTAATACCACTTAACGAAGAGTTGGCGCAGAAGAATTCAAAATTCTCGAATCCATGAGAGAAATAAATGCTTTGTTGGTTAACAAAGGAGAACTGTGATAAATAAAGAGAAATACTTGATTGATTGATGGTTGAATAAATTTTACAATATAGATCTTAGCCTTTTATAGGCTTATAATCATTAATCCAATTAAACACCACTAAACAAGAAGTTATAGAACTTCTCATATTCCTAATTGAAATCAAATTAAAACCCACTAAAACATTAATTATTAAAGGTTACCAAACCTTATAACTTCCATGTCTCTTGACATTCTGATGGATTGGGCTTGTGTTTGGACTTGGCTCGAATGGCCCACATGTATGGGCTGATTTGGCTTTGTTTTGGTAATCTACATCACTAAGTTAATATTTATTTATTGGAGAAAATTCAGAGATCAATTTACTTGGGTAGTTACTAGGATGTTTAAGGCAAATGAAAAACATAAAATAGAGATATTTTGGAGGAACTAGCCATTATTATGGGTGCCAAAATTGTGAAACCCGTGTTCTAGAAATGTGAGGCAATACCAACACCTAATATATACTTTTTTGATACTTTGCGATGTCTTTCTGGTGACTTCTATATATATTTCTACAGCTTTTTAATTCTATTACTCATTCTATTAGATTCAGATGTATATGTATCACTCATGTTCTTGGTAAGTAAGATTGTTTTGCAATGAAATCAACTGCACTATGACAGAACGTAGCTATGTTTGGGAAGCATTTTGCCCAGCTTTATACCCACATCTTTTTCGACTAATTAACAAAGTTGGTCTTGCTATTCTAGATACATAAGATATCATGAGAATATTATACAAGGATTCTTCAGTAACTCTTACTCTGTTATAAACATGATTCTAAGAAGAAGAAGAAAAACAAAGAGGATAATGAACAGAAACTTTTAATACCTCCCCCTAATAGGAAGATCTCCTTATTGGAATGAGCAATGAGCTATTCTTCCTACAACTTTGAAAATTTTAAGCGTTAGTTCATAGTTGATAGGCTCTACATAGCAACAAGCCATCATTTACATGTGAAGGAAAATGTGTACCGTACATTTCAAAGTGTTTGTTAATGTCACGATTCAGTAAACACATGTTAAATCTGATTTACGAGATAACATGAGCTGATTATAACATGGTTTCTACATATCAGATACTAATAGTTTCCACACCCCAGGATCTCCTTAACCATTAAGAAGGGTTCGTTTAAGTTAATTGCAATATCTAAAACCCAAATCAGTTTTACAGTAAGATATGAAGCCATGATCTTTGTAAAAGTATTAAAGGATATAGCACTACCATGATATAACATAACGGACCATAAGTGATGTCAATGAGTAAAAATTTCTGAAGAACTAGTGTCCTTACTTTCCTATTTTTACTGGTTTGTTAACTTGCATGGATTGGATCACTATAGATAGAAACTAAGATCAGGCAAACCAAATGTTGCTAAAAATGGCAAATTAAGGGCAATGCATAGCCTAAAAGGACTTAAAGAAATTCCCACATATAAATGAATTCAATCAGCTAGTATTAGAGAAATCAGTAAGGGAAAATTTGAGTTTGGAGATTAGTACTTACTTCAGCCCCTCTTTTGATCTTGAGAAGTTCACAGTGTGAAGTCGGCGATTGATGTAGACATGATTCATCTATAAATTTAATAACCAAATAATCCACAATACGAATTAATAAACCCTTAAAAGAAGAATAGTATGAAGAACACACCAATTGGTTGGGAAAAATCTCTTTTAGAGTTTCAATTGCTCAAATAAATTGATTACAATCAAATTTATCTTAAGCCCTAAGTCTCTCTCTCAAAAATTTGATTGATCTAACATGATCTTCTCTTACCTAGCCTTGCCCCTTTATAAGGGTTACAAGTTCCTAGTTGCAAAATGGGACAAATATGCCCTTAAATGCCTAAACCAATAGGCTGAATCGTACCTCTATTCGAATAGAACATATTTGTCTCTATTTAAATAGAAAAAGTATATTCGAACAGACTAAAAGTCTGTTCAAACAGAATACTCAGAAAAATGTTTATTATAATAAAATTAATTTTTTATTCGAATAAAAAGAAATGTATTCGAACATACTAAAAGTCTGTTCGAACGGAACACTCAAACACCTGCTTATTCGAATAGAAAGAAAAGTTTATTCATATACAAAAGGGGTATATTCGAAAGTCTGTTCGAATAGACTTTTAAAAAATCAAAAATATGCCCAGATCCTCCTGGATCATGGCTCCCCCCTTTAGGAGCCTTGAACTTCTGCTCAAGCTAGAACTGGAGATGTTGGAATATGGCCATGCCTATTTCCCTGTTATACCACTTCGACTTGCTAGGTAGCTGGCCTTTCTTTCCAACTCGGAATGACTCAATATTACCCTGTCTTGTAGCAAACACTTTCCTCTCTAAAATACCATCCTCCTAAAACAAATCTTCTCTTTTCATCCATATGTCATCAACTGACGGTAGGTGAGTGTCGATTGTAGAGTCTTCATCTAAAAGGGACGGCTCAAACAGCTTTAAATGCTCGACATTTATCACCGAATACATCTTTATGAGCAATGGAAAATCCAATTGGAATGCATTGTCACCAATCTTCTTGAGTATCGTAAACGGACTATAACGGATAGGTTTGAGCTTCTTACCTTCCCCCTTGAGCCGTTCCTTACCTAAATATAACCAAACTAGGTTACCCTCTTGGAAAGTACACTCAGCCCGACGCTTATCGTGTCGAGCCCTATACTTTGCTTGAATCTTATTCAATTGTGCGTCAACCACCTCATAAACCTTGCTTATCCTCTTAATATAATGTTGAGCATTAACTTATTCCTCTTCCTTCTTCCCTGATACCGTATTGCCGCCAAGTCTAAAAGCCAAATCAAAAGGGCTTTGAGGTAAGTACACCAAAAAAACTTCAAATGGAGACTTCAAAGTATAACCATGAATCGCCCGGTTAAACGCAAACTAAAGATACGGTAAACTCTCATCCCAAGTCTTAGGATACTTAGAATGGAATTCCCGTAGTAAATGTACCAAAATGCGATTAACTACCTTTTTTTGCCCGTCAGTCTGCGAATGAAAAGCGGTACTTCTCTTCAACTTAGTGCCCATCATCCCTCATAATGATCTCTAGAAATAATATAAGAAGGGATCCCAAAATAGCTCTAAAGGCCTCTAAAAAATAATGTATAGTCTGATGCATCTGTCTCGACCTCAAAAGGTCGCTGCAAATTGGGCAACGCTAACACTGGTACATTTATAATCTTCTGCTTCAGTAACAGAAAACTCTTCTTGTGGCAATCTTCCCACATAAACTTTACCCTAGCCTTTGTCAAGGAATGTAACAGTGCGGCTATTTGTGAAAAATGTCGAATAAACTTTTGTAAATACTGATAAGAACCCAAAAAACTCCTCACTTCCGTCACTGTACAGGGTCTAGGGTAATTGGTAATGACCGAGACCTTCTCTGGATCGACCTTAAGTTCACCGCCACCAACAATAAACCCCAAGTATACTAACTCCTTCTTCCCAAACTCAGACTTCTTCCTATTTAAAAAAAAGTTATTGTGATCGCAAAATGCCCAACAATTTCCGTAAATGCACAAGGTGCTTCTCCCATGTTTGACTATATATTAAGATGTCATCCAAATACACAATCATGAAATCATCAATAAAAGTATGAATTACCTCAATCATTAACCGCATAAAAGTAGTTGGATCGTTGCATAACCCACAAGGCATCACCAACCACTTAAATAGTCCTTGTTTGGTCTTGAACGCTGTCTTCTAAGTATCTTCTTCCCAGATTCTAACTTGATGGCAACCCGACTTAAGATCCAATTTAGTGAAAAACTGAGCCATCTGTAACTCATCTAAAAGCTCGTCAATCTGTGGAAGCGAATAGCGATTCTTTACAGTAATCTTATTCAGCGCCTGATAATCCACACACATCCTCCAAGACCTATCCTTCTTCAACACCAATAACACTAGTGAACCACAAGGTTAGCAACTTGGATTAATAATTCCTTACTCTAGGAGTTCCTAGAATGTTTCATGATCTCATCAGACTCTGTGATAGAAGTCCAATCCAACCCAATATTGGGTAGTGGCTCACCGTTCACTAAGGTGATATCATGCTCTACATCCCTCTTGTGCGGCATCCCTTCTATGCCCAGAAACAAGTCTTCATACTGCTCTTACAACTTCCCCATATCGGTTTGTTGCTTAGGAGACATTGTCAAAGTAGACAACACCTTAGACGACGGACCCTCTTAAACTAGTCGTACTAACAATAATACAAACTTTCTACTCGCATTAACCAACCTCTTCGCCTGAGTACCAACAAGACGATACTTGTGAGCTCTACGGCAAAAGATTGCATCTCTGTCCCAAAGATAAGGGCTACCCAAGATGACTTTACACACATCTAACAGAACCATCTCACACGTCACTTCGTCAATAAATTTCTCAGTAATCACAAACTGGAACATACACTGCTTAGTGATCTTCAATTTTGCGTCTTTCTGAATCCAACCCTAACCATACGGCTTAGGATGAACCATAATAGCCAAACCAATCTTCTTCAACCCCACCTCAGAGATCAAATTCTTTTGACTACTTGGATCAATAATGGTCTCGAGTAAGCTCTTCTTCACTTTAATGCTGACATCAAAAATTTCTTCCCGACTCTCCTCGTTGATAGCCATAGGTTGCTTGAACATTAGAGTAAGCTTAGGATTTAGCTTATCTAAATCCGAAAGATCCACAATCGCTGTGGCTAGTGCACGTTTCTCTTTCTTACTTCTCTCCTCCTTCGGCCTAAGCTCTGGGTAAAGTTTCCAATATTTATCTGAAATGTACCCATTACTACAGTAATTCCCCTTTAATAAAGACCTCTCTCCTTTGGACTCCCCTTTCTGCTCATTCTTCTAATTAGACTTGTACACCGACTTTTTCTTGTCCTCTTTCTTGTCATTCTTCAAGTACTTGCCTTCAATAATAATTGCTTTAACGATAGCATCTTCGATATTTTTCACATTAAAGAGCTTTAACTCTCTTCGAATGGACTCCGACAAACCCCCCGTATATTTCATGAACACCTCATACTCATCCATATCAATGTTTAAACCAACGCTTGGTTATGAAACTCTATAGTAAATTATGGTACAGATTGCCCAAACATTTGGCATAAATTGTGTCATTTGTACCATCATTCTTATTCATTCCCAATTAGATAGAATTGCTTCCTCACTAACGCCTTGAACTCTTTCCAAGTCAAACTTCAAACTTTGTGACATTTCTGATAGAATTTCCACCACGTGAGTGAATGACTTGTAAATTTTAATATAGATAAACAAATTTTGTAAACTTTGAAATATTCGTAAACAGTAAAATAGGTCTCTAACCTATCTAACCCATTATCCAACTTCTCGGCATTGATTAAACCATCAAAAACTGGAATTTTAATCTTAAAGTCAATACGAATATTACGTATAGGATTCCTTAACTTACCAATACCCGAGCGCTCCTTGACGGATTTGGCATCACTAGAATCATTATCTATCTCCTCAGTACCCTCGTTACCATCCCCCTTCACAACCCTTTTTTTTCTTCAAGTTAGGTTTTCGGTGAATTATCAATGGACTTACTAGCTTCTCCTTCGCTTTCTTGAAATGGTCACGTGTAGAGACCATAAACTACAATCACCCCTGAGAATTGTTATTGAATAACTGATACTACTTAATCCACAATACGAATTGAGAAACCCTAAAAAGAAGAATAGTACGAAAAACACACCAATTGGTTGGGAAAATTCCCTTTTAAAGTTTTAATTGCTCAAATAAATTTATTATAATCAAATATCTCTCAAGCCCTAAGTCTCTCTCTCAGAACTTTAATTGATCTAACATGATTTTTTCTTGCCTAGCCTTGTCCCTTTATAAGGGTTGCAAGTTCCTAGTTACAATATAGGATAAATATATCCTTAAACACCTAAAATAATAGGCTGAATTGTACCTTTATTTGAATAAAACAAGTCTCTGTTCGAACAAAAAAAATATATTCAAACAGACTAAAAGTCTGTTCGAACAAAATACTTAGACTGGTATTTATTCGAATAAAAATAAAGGTCTAATCAAATAGAAATGAAGTATATTCGAACAGAACACTCAGACACCTGTTTATTCGAATAAAAAGATAAGTCTATTCGAATTCAAAAGAGGTGTATTCGAACAAATTTAAAAAGTCAAAAAAATTGCTTAGATCCTCCTGGATTACCAAACAAAAAACCTTAATCTTAATTATACATAATCTCTAAATTAGATGGCATTGTAATGAGCATACATATTTTCCCATTACATTACATTTCCCATGCAAACTTTCTGATGAGAGAGATAAAGAGAGCGCTGTAACTCAATTACTCAAGATCATGGATTCACGAATCGATATAAAATTCCCATAACTGATCATTAATGAAATTAATGATTTATTGTGATTACCCTCTTCCTGAGCCCGTATGTTCCTGATTTTACCATCTATCATGTTTGCCTCTACTCAAGAGACCTTAAACATGATCACCATTAGAGAGAGAGAGAGAGAGAGTGTGTGTGTGTGTGTGTGTGTGTGTGTGTGTGTGTGTGTGTGTGTGTGTGTGTGTGTGTGTGTGTGTGTGTGTGTGTGTGTGAATTAGAGAGGAAGAGCCAGAGATGGAAGAGGTAGGCTTTGTTTTTATTTTTTATTTTTATTTCTTTGCTAAGATATAACTGGATTATAGGCTATCTCCATTACTAGCAGATTATATGTCACAAGACTTTATGAAATACAACGCTTAAAGCTGTCAAAAATTATATTAATATTTTATAAAGATTACGACATTTATATTCCTTGACGACACTTTAAATAGTTGGGAATTTAATTAGTTTTACAACAGCTATAATAGTTGTTAATGGTTGCGCACAAACGCTGCTAATAGCCAATTCTTAAATAGTGATTGCTTGCCACTATCCATTATCAGATCCCCTCATCAGGGATATTAACCCCATTAAGCTTGACATTGAGTTCAACAAGATTATTGACTTTATCAAGTTTGATATTAGTAACACTGTCATGCTGACCGGTAGAAGGAATAGAGGTTGCATTGGAATTATTAAGAGCGGGGAGAAGATAAGGACAAAACACAAAACCTAAGTATTTATAGGGGCCTAACTTCTTTCAGAGGGGAAGTTGGCTCTTACAACACTGAATTAATCTTCAATCAAAGGAATTCAAGTAAAGAATCTAAAGCATGAACAATCTATGGACAATTACTTGTGCTGAGGCCTGAATGTGATACTCTACGACCTCTGATGAGGATTTTTAAGAAGTATTTTATTACTGCTGAGTAATCGAAGGTTGGAATACTAGGTTCTACAGGGTGGTCTAAGGTAAAATGCAAGAGGATTGTAGGGAATTTTTCTAACCCCTCTTTGGCTCCCCGTCTCTCCTATTTATAGAATCATAGAAAACTGAGTCACCAAGTATGGGTTAGATTACATGGGCACTGTCAGGATATCCCGGCGGGGTATGGGCACCGGACATGTCTGTACTATTACTGCAACAGTTGTGGGAGGTGTCTCTGTACTTTTACACTGTAGAACAGTGGTTGGGCCTGTCACTATAGCCGCAAGGACCAATCATTGCGTCGTCTTGTTTGGTGAGTTGGCTGCCTATCCCATCATATTTTGACCATGTGCAGATACGGTCGAAGGGTTTCTGCTGCGTTGTGTTAGTCAATCCTCGAGGCTTGTTTGGATTTGAAGCTTCGTCTTCAGGGGATCTCTGGAAGGCTTGTTTTGAGGATTGAATAGGCTACAATATATTCGGGTAGGCTGCGAAGTAGAATTCAAGTGCCTGAGGGTGTCGAAGGCTGCGAGTAGGTTACTACATTTGCCCCCTCCCAGTGAGGTGGTCGAAGCCAAGTAGAGAGGCATTCACTGAGAAAACTATTTGGCCTTAGAATTTTAGCGCTTTGAGTGTTGGGTTTTGGGTAAGTAATAAAAGAAGGTAATTAAGAGGTATTGGTGGTTATAGGGTAATAATTGAAGTATGGCTATAAGTATGGGTTATTGTTTAGGGATACCGTGTAACCTTCTTCTTTTCATTCTTCTCTTTTTGCTCTGCAGATTTTGGAAATTTCCATGGATACCACGCCTAACACACGATATCAAAAGAGGATGGGGTTCGCCCTGGACCGTCGCGTAGGGCAGAAAACTTGTGAACTTCATATAAAGTTCTTCGGGCATCATGATCTGGACTGGGACATGCCCGAACTGGTAGAGGTAGAAGCTGGAGAGTTCATCAATGGGGAGCCTTATGCCTATATTTAGGACCGACTGAAATACAATTTTACTTCTGCGGAGAAGCGCTATCTCTTTCTGTCAGCTTTGGCCGAATGTCTTGTTTGTACAGAAGAGGAGATGGAGGAACAGAGCGCACTGAGTGGAGCTGGACCTTCTAAAAGTAGGGCTACTATTTGATGTGGTGAATATTTGTATCTTTGTATTATTAGGGTTTTTTGTTTTGGGTGGTTGTAGCAATGTATTCTGTTTTGTCAGACGGATAATGGAATGGAAACAATATTTTCTGAAGCCTTGTGTTACTGTGTCTGATTAATAATGCAGATGAATACTCTTATAGACGCGCTTAGCACATGCATTTTATCGAATTGTTAATAGTGGGTGAAAAATGGTATCGAAGTATAATGATATGATCGAAGGTTATGATATGATCAAACGTTCGGTGTTTGTGGTTTGCTCGATTACAAGTCCTCGGGAATGAGGTTTGAATGTAGGTACAGACGGATCGGTTATGTCTAGAAAGTCGAAAATGTTGGATGTTGAGTTTTCGTGGTAGGGAATCGAAGATCACAATTTATGCGGCTAGGGAAGAGGGAAAGTTGAAATTGGTTCACAAGTATAAAAGAGACTATTTTGGAGGGGATTCCTTCAACATTCTTCAATCATTCTCTTATCATCTCTTCTCTTATTTGTTCAGATCAAGATGGATGCAAACATACCCGTTCAGGAGGACCAGGCGGCTGTGAGAGTCAGGCAGATATGAGATGCCTTATTGGGGCTTCAATGGAGGTTCGGTATTGAAGAAGATATTGATGCTGAGATGCCGAATCTTTTTGAGGCAGGACCCAGGGCACCCATCCTTGGCATCCCCTTCGCATACTGGTATTGAATATTGTAGATGATAGGGCCGTTACCCGGCCATCAGTTGTCTCTTCTTGAGGGCTTTGCGGAGGATACAGTAGACCAGGAGGATGTGGATGCTACAGCCATGGTTGAAGAGGAGCATCCCGCTGATAATTAGGGTCATCTGTCTGTTTAGTGTTCTTGTTGTTGTCTTCTTTTGTTCTGCTTCCTTTCTGCTTTTTTTTACGAGGCTTGTAATATGTTTTGTCTTTCTGAATGAAATTGGTTTTTGGAAATACTGTTGTAGTAGTATTCTTGCTCTTCGTAGGTAATAACTTGATTTGTCAAACTGAAAGTAATAGTATAATCTAAATTCTTGAAGTGGTATCATGAGCTGTCGAATTAGTAATATAACTATCAAAGTATAGGGCTTGGATTGTTCGAAGACAAAACTTGAATTGTCAAAGCAAAAGTTATAGTCTGTCTAAGTCAGAGTATTAACTGTCGAAGCTAAAAAGATTGATCTGTTGGTGCAAAAGGTTGGGTCTGTAAGCATAAATGTTTGAACAGTCGAAATGTAAGACTGTAACCTGTCGAAGGGTGAATGTGATCTGACGAAGGAAAATTGGTGATCTGCCGAGATAATAGAGGCATGAGGTTTTGAATTGACGAATGTGCAGGAGATCGAATGTCGATACATTAGAAAACCAAATTGAGACTATCTGTTGATGAGTCTTCAAGACGTGGAGTATTCGATTGCTCGAATTCGAGGAGTATGTTGAAGGCTATGTTTGATTTGACTGGCCGTACTGACAGCCTAGACAGCTTGTCTGTCAGGACGGTAAGTACGTCTGGGGCAGTGTGCCGAAAAGTAATCATGATTTTTGCTCCTATTATGGAAAAAGTTATGACTTGACTATTTGGATTTGATTGTTTAGCTTCGAGTAAGGGTGAAAGGGTTCGAGAAGCTTTGGTTTTTGCAGGCAAGTTGAAATTAGTGTGTTCTTCGCACGTGGGGAATACGAAGGGTAAATCGGTAAAAATGCATTGTAGCCGAAAAGCCGGGGGAGTAGGGTCGTGGTAATGATAATGGTTAGAAAATCTAGGCGGTTTTGGCTTTTTGAAAGAGTATATAAGTGTAAGAGGAGTAATCACTATACTATTTACTGAGAAAAATCAAAGAGAGTGAGGAGAAGATAACGTGCGCCATTAGAACTTGAGAGTAGTTGCTGCAGTTGTTACACTAAACTTGCTGTTTCGAGGATATTGCTTCTAACACAGGTATGTCACTTGATCTCTGCCAATTTTTATCTTGTTTTCCCTTTTGAATCTGTGAGTGGGACATTCTGGGTTTAGGGTTTCGAGGTTATCTTCGAAGATATGGAGATTTCATGAATCTGAGTTTCGACCCATTCTGGGATTTTGGGTGTTTTGGAGGAGGCATGGGGTTTTAGATCGAGGTTTTGATAAATCATCTGGAGGGGGTAGATGCATAGGTTATGGATACAGAATTATCGAATTTATCGATCTAATTGTGTGCCTCTTCTTCTGTAGGCTAAAATACATAACCGTCAAGCTTCGAGACAGAGGCTGATTGGCAAAGAAATCGAAGTATTCGAAGCTAGTATTTCAGGTCGAGCCCCAACGGATAAGGGTATCGACTTAGATGTATTAGATGTGATAACCAAAGCCCCTTTGTCTATGGTTCTGCCGGCTGGGGAGGTTCCGATTACGAGACGTTATAGGGCGATAGTGACTGAGGATAGTGATGAGGAGAAGACAATGTGGAGGGAGAGGTGCGAGGGTGATGTAGGGCCTTCTGGTGGTAGAAAGGGAGAAGGGGTGCAATGTGACGAAAGTGGGGATTCGACTAAGTCGAATAGGGTCGAAGGTGATAGAGTTAGATTGGATCGATTTGCTGCCAAGCTAGAGCTGTCAAAAGTGGAGGTATTTCTGAGTGTGGCGGGGTAGGGTTTACCTTCAAATCGGACCCTGGGGAAGGGATAATGGCTTATATAGGCCAGATTCGATTGGAGATGGAACTTCCTCTTTGAAGACTGGTGAAAGAAGTACTGAATTTTTTGGAGGTGGGCCCAGTACAAATGATAGAAATTTTTATGAGATGATGAGGGTTATAGAGGGGATGAATGCAAAATTGAGTGGTGGGGGTCAGGGTTTGATTAAGTGGTTTGATATTATTACCTTCTACTCAAAGAAGGCGAGCCAGAACCCAGGTTTCTACCACATCCAATGTCACCCAGAGAAGCCTTGGTTCTTTGATCTTTATTTGATAGGTCGAGGGTAAAATAAAGATTTATTGATAGTACGGGGTAACTACGAGAATGTTGAGGGGGAGGACCATTATAAATTGTATCATAGGGTGTATAATCAGGGTAAGTTTTTTATTGAAGGATCGCTGTTTATGTATGTCCTGAATAAGTGGTGATTATGTTTTGTTTGTTCTGCAGGTCTGAAGAATCTTTCCTGGAACAATCCGAGGAACTATATTGATGCTTTACTCGAAGCCAGTGAGGATTGGGTAAATTCTATTTTTGACAATCTTAGTATCAAGAGGCAAAGAAGGTTGAAGGCGGATTCCCTGCTTCGAAGCGTACCCGTTACGCCGAAGCCATCGAAGAGGAAGAGAGGTAAAGGTGGTTCAAAAGTTCCTAATGAAATGGGAGGGGAAGAGTTGCCAAGAAATTATCAGTATGTTCCAAGAACGCGGAGGGGGTCGAGGCAGGTTCCAACTCAGACTAAGAAGGGGATGGGTCGGGTTATTCCCGAAGCTCCGAAGGTGAAGCAATCGAAGGTTAGCCAGTGCAAAAGGCGTAGGGCACTGGGGGAGGATGATGTTGTAGATGAGGATAAAGAGATGATTAATGCTGAACAATAGGAGCAAGCAGTGGCAAAACAGACTTTGATGGTCGAGCTCTGTGAAGACGACCCAGACGAGGCTTCAAAGGAAATAAAGAGGAGTATGTTTCAGGTAACTCTCTATGAATTTCTTCTGTGACAGTCTAAGATTTCTTTTAAATTCTTCGATTTTAGAGGGGTACTGACTACTTAAATATTCTAGTAGACGGAGGTTTGGGTCCAATCGTACAACAAGGCAATGAAGTTAGTAAAGGGGAAATTATGACAAGTAGTGGAGAGTCTGGATCTTTCTCGGGGGACTGAGGCGTCGTTGGTCTCTGAAGTCAAGAAGTTGAAGCGAAATCTGGCAGCGATCACTGACTGGTTTGATGAGAGGATCAAGCTTTAGTGGTCAAGGCAGGAGCAGGAGTGGCCGGCAAAGCTTGCGGCAAAAGAGAAGGAGAAAGCAGAACAGAATGTAAATTTCCAGCGGCAGTATGATGGTGAATGTAAGGTGAAGGTCAAGTTGAAAATGTTTATAGAAGATAAAGGGTATGACCCTGATATGTTGGAACCTTTCCCTATTTCCCTAAAACTTGTTGATGGAGATGATTTGCAGATGAAAGATGGAGAAGCAGATGTTATTGATGAGGCAGCTGGAGGTATTGGAGGTAGTGTGGAGGGTTCTATTATTAGAGTGGCCAGTGGTGAAACTGTGGATGGTTTGGTTGTCGATGTTTCGGGGTTGAAGCCTTCGACTGAAGGTGCGGAGGGTGTTGGTGTTGGGGGACCTGTGGAGGAAGAAGGTGTAACCGCACCGATATGTGGTATTTGGAGTTGGGTTTTCATGTTTTCCTTTTCAGATTTGATGTTGAGCTGTAATATTTTGAACTATGTTTTTTTTTTTTTGGTCTTTGAACTCGATATATCTTTGAGCTGATGTTATCTGTTGGACTTCAAAAGTTGATTCTGAACTACTTTTGAATTGATGCCTGATTTTCTTACTGACTTTGTTATCTTGTTCTTGCATTGCATTACTCTGTGTTGTTGAAATATTGATGCGTGTTCTGTTGACCTGGCTTGTATTGAACCTTTGATGACTTAACTTGAGTTCTAATGCAACTGTTTCTCTGATGGATGACGCCTTGAATCTTCTTTGCACTTAGTAAAATTATAGATATTCTTGTATAATAGTATCTATATGTATTGTTTATCTTGAGTGATTGTAGAATGATCGAACCTTGAAGAGCTTTGAGGATATTTGATCGATCCCTGAATGATCTACTAGACATCGAAGGCCGAAGCCACAGCGATGTCGGAAGTTTGAAAATTTTCAAGGTCGTCCCCAAGTATCACTCGGGCCGAGGGGACGTGATACCTAGAGGAAACCCGAAAATTCACTGGACTTCGAAGGCCTAAGCCACAGCGAAGCAAGATGTGTTCACCTCCAACGCATTCCCGAGGGTCCGGTCTTTCAACCATTCGTGCCCCTCAATTTTGCTCGAATGTTGGAAACTTGAAAATTTCAAGGTCGCTCCCAAGTATCAGTCGTTGCGAGGGGACGTGATACCCATAGGAAACCCAAAAATTCACTGGACTTCAAAGACCTAAGCCAGAGCAAAGCAAGATGTGTTCACCTCCAACGCATTCCCGAGGGTCTGGTCTTTCTACCATTTGTGCCCCTCGAGGTTGCTTGAATGTTAGAAACTTGAAAATTTCAAGGTCGCCCCCAAGTATCAGTCGGGGCGAGGGTGGACATGATAGCCGGGGTAAGCCAAGAAATTGACTGGGCAATTTTAGAGCCTGATCGAGGCATATCTGTTTGTCCCCAATGAATTCTCGAGGGTCTGGTCTTTCAACCATCCTTGCCCCTTAAGTTTGTTCGAAATTAGAAGCTTGAAAATTTCAAGGTCGCCCCCAAGTATCAGTCGGAGCGAGGGTGGACATGATACCCGGGGTAAACCAAGAAATCGACCGAACTTTGACAGTTTCATAGCCTGATCGAAGCATATATGTTCGCCCCCAATGCATTCTTGAGGGTTCGGTCTTCCAACCTTCCTTGCTCCTTGAGTTTGTTCGAAATTAGAAGCTTGAAAAATCTCAAGGTTACCTCTTAGTATCAGTCAGGTCAAAGATTGACATGATACCTAAGCTAAACCAAGAAATTTAATAAAAATGGGAGACAAAGTTTGGGTGAAAAAAATTATTTATTGATTATTCTGGATTATATCAGTTGTACAAGGGTGAGGATATGGTTGTTTATAGCAGACCATCTGCATTGTGTTCTAGGGATTTAGTAAAGGTTCTTTGTCTTCTGTCATTAGATAGTAAGAACCCTTGTCAGTTTTATCGCACACGGCATAAGGTCCTTCCCAGGATTCGGCTATCTTGCCGACATTTCGAGGTTTCAAGGATTTGTTGACACGTCGAATTATTAGATCTCCGATGTTGAAATTTTGCGGTCGAACTCTCATGTTATAGGATTTTTGAAGTGATGTGTGGTAGCAACCAAGGTTGGCGATAGCTCGGTCTCTGGTTTCGTCGATCCATAACATGTTACATGCGAGCTCAAACTTATTATCTTCGTCAGGGAGGTTAGGATCTCGTATAGGTAGTTCGAATTGAGTAGGGAGCACAGCTTTGGTACCATATGTTTTGAAGAAGGGGTGCAGCCTATAGATTTTCCTGGGGCTGTTCGATAGGCCCAGAAGATGTGTTATAACTCTTAAACCCATCGTCCTTTCTTTGCATCAACTCTTTCTTCGACAATAGTTTCTTTTATTGCTTCGACTTGACCGTTGGCTTGGGAATAATAAGGTGTTGAGGGTGAGAGAATGATGTTGTGTTTTTTGAGAAAGTTTCTAACTTTGCAGCTGACGAATTGGGGACCATTGTAGCATCAAATCATTTGGGGGCAGCCAAAGCGTATGATGATGTTTTCCCATAAAAATTTGATAACTTCTTCTTCTCTAGTTTAGCATAAAGGTACATCTTCGACCCATTTGGTAAAGTAATCTATTGCAACAAGAACGTTTTCTCTGCTACCTGAGGCCTTTGGGAAGAGACCGATGAGATAGATAGCTCATCTTTTGAATGGCCAGGAAACTTGACTGAAATGGAGGTCTTGAGAAGGGCAATGGATGTCATGAGCATGATGTTGGCATTTGTTACAGTGTTTTGCATACTCTTCAGCTTGTTTTTTCATATTTGGCAAAAATAATCCTTGGGTGACAGCTCGAAGGGCCATAGAACGACCAGCAATATGAGCACTACAGGCTTCTTCATGAAGCTTGGTTAAAATTGCAGAGGCTTCGGCTTAGGATATGCATCGAATGAGGACGCCATTTGGGGATTTGCGATGAAATTCATTTTTACGGATAGTGTATCTACGGTAATTTTCTAACAATGGCCGTTTGGCTTTGGGATCATCTGGGAGGATGGCATTATTGAAGTAATGGAGGAATAGTCTTTGCCAATCGTCTGTATCGAGAATCTCACCCCCCAGTATTAATGGCATTGACTTCAATCTAGTCGATACTTGGGTATTCGAGTATTTCGATATGGAGGGTCCAAGAATTTGATTATCCGAGCATAGCTGCTATGTAGACGAAGGCATCTGCATGTCTATTTTCTCCTCGAGGGTAATGAGTGATTGTGGATTTCTTGGGAAATCGGTCCATGTACTGTCACACAAAGAGAGCATAGTCAGCCATACGATCGTTAGCTTGATTTTCTCCAATATAATGCCTCTGAACAAGTTGGGAATCTGTGAAAATGACAAGTTTGGGAATGCCGAGATCGAGAGCAAGGTCGAGGCCATGGATCAATACTTCATACTCAGCTTCATTATTGGAACATTTGAAGGTAAGTTTGACGGCTTTCTCCATTCGATCATTAGTGGGTGTTACCAAGACAATACCAATTCTTGATCCATTAGGTCCAGCGGATCCATCTGTGAATAAATGCCATCAAGTATAAGGGTCCCAGGGATCTGTAGTTTTGGGTTGGTCTTCTGTTAAGTCATCTTCGTGTTCTTCCCAATCGACATCTTCGACCAGGAAGTTGGCCAGAAAGTCTGCTACTGCTTGGCCTTTCTGGGATATATGCTTCTCGAATGTAATGTCATGTTCGCCAAGGTACACAGACCACTATTTTACGCATCTGAATTTCTCTTTTTTACTGAGTACTTCTCGAAGGGCATAACTTGTTATAACACGGATGGGGTGAGCTTAAAAATACGGCTTGAGTTTGCGGGCAGAATAAACAAGTGTGAGGAGCAAACGCTCAAGCTTCAAATACCAACTTTCTGGGGGGGTTAGAGTTTTGTTGATGAAATATACAAGTTTTTTTATGTTTCAATCGAATCGAATAAGAACTGAACTGATAAAAGTTTTTACAGCAGCGAGTTATAAAGAGAGTGCTTCGCCTTCGATAGGGGTCCTGATTATGGGTGGTCGGCCAAGATAAGTTTTAAGCTCGAGGAAGGCTTGTTCGCATTCGGGTGCCCAGTTGATTTCGGGGGGTTGTTTTTCTTTTTTGCTTTGCGGACGCCTTGGTCGCGTAATAGGGAAAAGAGCCAAGCACATCTGCCTGAGAATTTAAAAATGAAATGGTTAAGGGCTGCTTTCTTACCGGCCACATTTTGGATATCTTTTTTGGTTCGGGGCGAAGGCATGCCGATGAGGACTCGAATATGGGTAGGGTCAATCTCGATACCTCATTTACTGATAAGGTGGCCCAAGAATTTTTTAGATGAAGGGCCAAATTGGCATTTGTTTGGGTTGAGTTTCATGTTATATGTGCGAAGTATCAAAAAGACTTCGGTTAGGTCTTGAATATGGGTCTATTTTTGGAGGCTCTTGCATAACATGTCGTCGATGTAAACTTCGACCGACTAGCCAAGCAAGAGTCTAAATAAGGTTATGACCAGGCGTTGGTAAGTGGCTCCCGCATTTTTAAGGCCGAAGGGCATAACATTGAAATAGGAAAGGCCTTGTTCAGTGGTAAAGGAAGTTTTAAATTGATCTTCGGGAATAAGGGGTACCTGATTGTAACCCAAAGCCGCATCCATCATGGATAGTCATTCATGTCCAGTAGTAGCGTCGAGGAGTGCTGAGATAACCGGGTGGGGGAAGTTATCTTTGGTGTGTGCTTGTTGAGGTCTATGAAGTCGACGCAGATTAGGATCTTGTCATTCTTCTTGGGAACTGCCATAATGTTTGATATCCAATCAGCATACTTCACTTCTCTGATAAAACTTGCAGCCATGAGCTTATCTACTTCTAGGTTCACTGCTTCTCGAAGTCGTGGTGCCAGGTTACGCTTCTTTTGTTTGACTGCTGAGGAATAGGGAATAAGGTCGAGGCGATGGCATGCCAGGTCGGGGTCGACACCGGGCATCTCCTGGAATGTCTATGCAAAGACATTTATGTTTGCTCGAAAGAAATCTGCAAGCTCGAGGCATTCTGCCTCATCGAGAAAAGTTCCGATGAATGTACCTTGACCAGGACCGTCGAGTTTGATATAAACAGTGGGTTTGATGGATCAAGTGGTATCTGCCGAAGATGTGGGGGTAGAAAGAGATTGTGATTGCTATGGGCGGCTGACGAGTTTTTGGGTCTGATCGATCTCCGAGTGCTCGCAAGAGCAGGCAAAGCGTTGAGAGCCTTTCAGATTCCAAGTACCTTCGTGAGTGCTGAAACGAAGGGTTTGATGGTAGGTCGAAGGTATGGCTCACATGGCATGGATCCAGTCGTGCCCGAGGATACCGAGGTATTCTGACTTTTTGTCGATAACGAGGAAGCTAGTTTGGAGTGTAAGAGGGCCTGTGGTTACTGGTAAGCTGATTCGACCAATAGCAACTTTTGCAGCCCCATTGAAGCCTTTTAATTCGAGATTGGTAGCGGTTATGAGGTCGGTTTTCTTTATGGTTTTGATAGTTTGGAGAAAAAGGACATCAGCTGCACTTCCTGTATCAATTAGCATTGTATGGAAGACAAGGTTTTCGATCTTAATCATGAAGACTTAAAGATCGGAATGGGGGAAATAGATGTGTGAAGTGTCACAGTCGATGAAAGAAATTCCTTCGAAGTGAAGGCGATGGCTTGATTCTGGCAGGAGGGGGGGAATTTCTCCCAATAAGTAAGTTTGTAACATTCTTCGATGGGCTTTCGTTTTCTATTGAAACATCCGCTATCTATGTTGTTGACTTCGATGAAGTTTATTCTGTAAATGTGCACCTCGGATGGGTCAGCAGTAGGGGTGGATTGTGGTTTGAGGTAAGACCCATCGAGATAGCTTGGAAGATCGACAATGTATTGATGTAAATGGCCTGCCTTGAGGATGAGTTTGAGAGTGCGCTGGAAGACAAAGCATCTGTTGGTATGGTGACAGTTATATTTGTGATTGGCGTAATAAGGTTAGCCTAGCCAGACTTCGATGGGGAAAGGGATGCCCCAAATGGGGTCTACCTGTATATGTGGTAGAAGGGTACTAAGGGGGGCAGTGAGTGTAGGCAAAATAGGCTTTTGTCACTTCTTGCGAGCTTTAGCACTGTTATCGAAGTCAGGGTGCTTGGGGCTCTCAGTTTCCTGTGATACAGGAGTGATCAGGGGTATTAGATTTGAATGTCAGTTTTGCTAAGCTTTATTGAAGTGGGTGGTGTTCGAAGGCTGGCTCTGTTTGCGAGATTCTTAAAGGCGCTCGAGATCGATATAACCATTGACCTTCGAGAACATCTCTTCATGAGTTTGAGGTTTGTGGAGAACTAGTTATTCTTTTACTCGACTATGATCAGGCAGGACATTCGAGTATGCGAGTATAGCATTCACGCTGTCAAGGTTCTCTATTTTTCATGATTCATCGAGGAATCGTTTGGTGAAGGCTTTGAGTGTCTCATTGTTGGATTTTTTGAAATTGAACAGGGCGTCAACTCTAACTTCTCTGTCCTTGTTGAAGACAAACTGGGCGATGAAAGGCCGTGATAGTTGCTCGAAGCTTCATATCGAGCCATTTGGGAGGTTGTAAAACCATCGGAGGTGGTTGTCAATAAGGCTGGTCAGAAAAAGGTGACATAACAGGTAGTCAGTCGTAGAGTAAAGGCTCAAAGCATTTTAGAATTTGAGAATGTGGGATTTAGGGTCTGTATTATGGTATTTGCTGAGCTTGGGAGCACGAAAATTGGGGGGTATTTTGATTACAAAACGTTTGGGGAAAATTGGGTTATTAAGGTGGCTCCAAGAGTAGCTGGCTGGGCTCGCGCTGACGTAAATAACTGGTTGTATTTTGTGGTCAAAGTCTTGTTGTGCGACATATGCAGGATGAGGGGAAGATGTGGATTCGAGCGTGTGGCATGTATTCGGCACTGCGTTCCCCGAGCCGCTCTCGAGCGGGACGGCATCTGAGATGTTTAGAAGAGCAGGGGGTAGAGTCAGAAGAATATTTTGTGGGGTAAATCTCAAGGTGGATAGAACCGGTTGGGGGAATATTATGTGCAACGCCTTCGGCACCAGTATGAACTAGGGGTATCTCGAGGTTTGGTAAGGGTCCTAGACGGGCGCGGGCAGATACGCGCAACAGGTATGGTGCTTGGGATGGTTGTGCAGCATTCAGAGGCTGTAGTCTCTGTAGCTCTCGGACGGCGTTGTGCAGCTCATCGATTGCTCGGTTCTGTCTATTTTCATCGCCCAGGCGGCGGTTCCGTTCAGTTTCCTGCGCAAGGCGGTGGTTTTCCCCCTGCTGGTTAAGTTGTGTATGGTGGTGCTCCTCGGCTTGAGCAACTTGTTGGGATAATAAGGCTATTTGGGCAGCCACTCTATCGATGGAGATTCCTTCCTAGGTTAAATTGGAACGGAGGGTGGGTGCCATTGAGGAGAAGTAGTAGATGTTGAAAGCAATGGGAGGGGAAAAAGGAAAGGGGACTGGTAGGGTGGGAAGCACAGACGGCGCCAATTGTAGGGGCCTAACTTCTTTCAGAGGGGAAGTTGGCTCTTACAACACTGAATCAATCTTCAATCAAAAAAATTCAAGTAAGGAATCTAAAGCATGAACAATCTATGGACAATTACTTGCGTAGAGGCCCGAATGTGACACTCTACGACCTTTGATGAGGATTTTTAAGAAGTATTTTATTACTGCTGAGTAATCAAAGGTTTGAATACTGGGTTTTACAGGGTGGTCGAAGGTAAAATACAAGAGGGTTGTGGGGAATTTTTCTAACCCCTCCTTGGCTCCCCATCTCTCCTATTTATAGAACCATAGGAAGCTGAGTCACCAAGTATGGGTCAGATTACATGGGTACTGTCAGGATATCCCGGCGGGGTATGGGCGCTGGACATGTCTGTACTGTCACTATAACAGTTATGGAAGGTGTCTTTGTACTTTTACAATGTGGCATAGTGGTTGGGCCTGTCACTGTAGCCGTAAGGACCAATCATTACGCCGTCCTGTCTGGTGAGCTGGCTGCCCGTCCCATCATATTTTGACCATATACAGATACGGTCGAAGGGTTTCTGCTGCAATATGCTAGTCCATCCTCGAGGCTTGTTTGGAGTCAAAGCTTCATCTTCAGGGGATCTCTGGAAGGATTGTTTTGTGGATTGAATAGGCTTCGATATATTCGTGTAGGCTGCGAAGTAGACTTCGAGTGTCCGAGGGTGCCGAAGGCTGCGAGTAGGTTACTATAGTATTCTCCCTAAGGGAAAGTGTATGAAGTTTTCCATCCTTAAAGAGGCCAAGAAGCGGTTTACAGTTAAAAAATAATCCTTACATAAATTAGTAGTGATGGAATTGGAATTTTGATATTTTGAAAGAGGTTATTTAGATTAATTCTTGTTTTTCTATTTTAGTGTACTATTTCAAGTTTTGAAGTTGCAAATTATATTAAGTTTTAAATAAATAAAGCTGATAATTCCACATGAAGAATTTATTTGGACATGAATTTTTATCCCGGTCTAATGCAAATACCCTTAGAGTTTTAACGCAAATACTGCTTCTCTCTTTAATCGTTCTCTCCTTTATCAAAACTTATAAGGGAACTTCCCTCTCCTCAAAACTTGCATCTAGTAGCAATTCCAGAGAAGAAAGAGAGAAATTATAAGTGGTACTCTTCATCACTAATTTAATCCAAGATCTAGGAAATCTTGTTTCTGCAACGGTATTTTCTATATGTTGATTTAGGAAATTATAAGGGAACTTCCCTCTCCTTAAAATTGATTGGATCGATAAATCTCCTTGAACTCGATTACAATTGATAAATAAATTAAACCAGAGCATGTAAAAAGGGTGAGCTCTCTCTATCCCTTGAACCACCATTAAAGAGGGAGATCCTCTTAGATTGGTTTATGATAAGTATATCTTTAGGTGAGCGGAAATATCAAGGAAGAGAGAAGTAATTAAAGTCGATGCTTTGTCATCTTTAAGTAAGGGTATTTTTGTCAGGTCAGTCCAAAAAATCGTGTCCATATCAAATACCCACGTAAAAATAGCAGCTCCCTAAATAAATAACTAAATCGTATTAATGACATTATTTATGGCAATTATGTAAGGTATTAAAGGGCTAATATTTTAGCATACAGCATTGTAATATAAATCTATTATACATTAAGCAGAATATAATTATATTTTATGTAAATACAAAATAATTTAAAAGATAAATAATACCTAGTATTTATTTATCACCCATGTGTAAATCAGGAACTCTGCCTTCATGATGAGGGTTGGATACTGATTTATCTAGTTGAAGAATACTACTAGATGTCATAGTAACACTATTGGAAGGAACATTAATATTGTTATTTTCATAATCAATATTTGTACCTACATTGGATTAAAACATCAAATTGAAATGTTAGCACATAAAACTTACATATCCCTAAATGAAATTATGATATAATATAGCATACTATTCATTATTAGTAATATTACCTTGCATTGTAGAAACATTCCAAATAACCTTAGGAGAACTGTTTCTTGAAAGGATCTAAGATTAGGTCTTTCTATTCTCTATTTTACTAAGCTTTAATCGTATTTCCTCTTCAGCAAGCAAAATTTTAGGTGTTTTCTTTATTTGTCTTCAAATAACTAAATGCACATTATTAAAATTAAATAAAAATTAAATGGATTAGAAAAGTTATTGCTAACAAAAACACCTGATCAGTAATGAAATAATAGTAATCTTTCACAATAGTAAAACCTAAATACTATTATGAAATATTTAACAAAGAGTACTAACATAAGATAGTTGCAAGTATAATTCCAGCCAAACATATATTACATAATACAAATTAGTGACATCCTGATTTATTGCGTCTAATTATTGATGGCTATTTGGGCAGTGAGAAAATGAATGTGGAAAATCATGTAAAAACCTGCGTACATGGGATATTGCATATGCAAATCAGTACATAAGAAAGAGTGTTGAATATCATGATATGTAAGCTATTTTAAAAGGACGGCATATTAGTATTGTGAAGAGCAGAGAATAATTTTTGGGTGAGAAATCAAGCAAAACATAGGTAGCTTATATTTCAATTATAAAAACATAATCTCGAACACACAGTTTTAAGGTTATTTAGGAAATGAGTGACATTTTATCATAGAGCAAGATATGTTTAATAAAAAATAGCTTTACCAAGATTAGTAACTACAATCATAAATTAACAACTAATTATATTACCTGGTTGTGATCCCCCAACACAATGTACATTACTAATTTCGTTTCCCAATCGGATGTTAGATACCGATTTCTTAACATTCTCATTAGCAGCTACCAATTTAATGACTTCTCGAGCACACGGTGCTTTTACTGAAAGTAGCATATACATTATAAATTAGTTGTTACAACATATATGTAAAAATGAAATAAACATTAATATAAAGATGATACAACATAAAACAAATTACATAGTATTGCTTACAATCATCCTTGCCTGGGATGTTATTACCGACCTGAGGAGGATCAATTAATATATTTATTTATTTAATGCCCAGAGTAAATAACGGGCCCTTTGTCGCCTTTTTTTTTTGTTCTGCATCTTTTTTCTTCCCATGTAATGGATGTTTTATCATCAAGTTGATATTGAATATTTTGAAGAGCATTTTTTTGCGTTTTTTTTCTCTGACTTGCGCAAATTGTATCCTTAAAAAGACTTCTCTAGATTGTTCCATTGTGGGGGAAAAATTAAGGAAAATTATACAATCAATTCAAATGTATATAAAAAGAGGCAAGATTAATATCAAAATTGTCCAATTAAATATTATCCTGTAACATATTCGGAGTGCCTATCATTGTAGTCAAAGAATCTTGATTTTGATCTATGTGTTTTTCATTTATTTTACGCTTCTTTAGCGGCTTATCATTAGCTCCCATCACTATAAGAGATTCTCGGACACGCTTTTGCTTACCTGAAAATAACAATTCCCTCCTCAAGTATTGTAATTAAACCAAAGTAAACAATATACAATTAAAAATGTAGGGGGCTAACTTCGTTTGGACTTCGAAATGAGTCCTCACAATGTAGAATCAATCTTCAATCAAAGGTTACAAGCAATTGACCTAAACTAAGATCTAACTATAGACAAATACTTACGTAGAGGCCCGAATGTGACTCTCTACGACCTCTGATGAGGATTTTTAAGAAAGATTGTATTACTGAAGAGTAAATAATAGGGTTCGAGTACAGAGTGTCTGGGTGGTCGAAGGTCAAAAGTAAGGGGTTAGAGATAATTTATCTAACCCCTTCTTGGCTTCACCTCTCCTCTATTTATAGAGATACAGGAAGCTGAGTCACCAAGAGTGGGTCAGGATTACATGATTACTGTCAAGAAATCCCGGCGAGTTATGGGCGCCGGTCATGTCGGTACTGTCACTGCAACATTTATTGGTGATGTCTCTGAACGGCGCGGTAGTTGGACCTGTCACTGTAGCTGCACGGGCCAATCAATGCGTCGTCTAATCTGATGAGGTGATTGTCTGTCTTATCTTTCTGTTGTAGTATGTTGATCCGTTTTCGAAGCTTTGTCTGATGTCAAGGCTTTGTCTTCGGGGGATCTCTGGGGAGTCTATTTTAGAGATTGAGTGGGCTTCGATATATTCGAGTAGGCTGTGAAGTGGGATTCGACTGCTATTGAAAGCTATGAGTAGGCTACTACATTCGCCCCCTCTCAGCGAAGGTCTCGAAGCCAAATGGAGAGGTATTCGCTGAGAAAACTGCTCGGTCTTGGAATTTGAGCTTTTTGACTGTTGGTTTTCAGGTAGGTAATAAAAGAGGGTAATTAAGAGGTATGGGTGGTTATAGGGTAATAAATGAGGTGAGGATTATAAGTATGGGTTATTGTGGAGGTATACTGTATCTTTTTCCATTTGCAATAGTCTTCCGCTCTTTCTCAATATTCAGAAAATCTCAATGGATACCACGCCGATCACGCGTTATCAGAAGAGGATGGGCTTCGCTCGCAACCGTCGAGTGGGGCGGAAGATAGTGGAACTGCATATGAAGTTTTTTGGGCAGCATGATCTGAATTGGGACATGCCAGACCTTGTGGGGGTAGGACCTAAGGAATTCATCAATGGTGAACCTTATGCCTATCTGTGGTAACAGCTGAGGCTTCATTTTACGATTGCTGAGAGGCTCTATCTCTTTCTGATGGATCTGGCCGAAAGTCTCGTTTGAGCGAAGGAGATCATTGAGGAGCGAAACGTGGCAAGTGAAGCTTGTCCTTCCGGAAATGGGGCTCTAGGTTGATGTGGCGAATGTTTTGTATTTTGTAGGATTTTGCTTTTCTATGTGGGAGATTTTTTTTTTTTTTGTAGTGGTGGTAGAAATGTAATTTGTTTGTTTGATCGGGTGTTTGGAATTGACAAAATATTTTTTGCATACTTGTATTGTTGTGTCTGTTGATAATGTAGACGAATGTAGACGATTACTCTTATAGGCCCGAGGTATAATGATATACTCGAAGATAATGACGATCGAATGCTCGACGCTGGAGGTATGTTCGACTAGGAGTCCTCGGGAATTAGGCTTGAATGCAGGTACCAATAAATCAGTTACATCTGGGAAGTTGGTAAGTTTGTTTGCTGACTTTTCGAGGTTGGGAATTGAAGGCTTCCATTAATTCTATTAGGGAAGAGGGAAAGTTGTGGTGGGTTTGTAAGTATAAAAGGGGATAGGTTGGAGGGAATTTCTTCATCTGTCCTACAGCTTTCTCTTCATCTACTAGTTTGTTTGCTGATCAACATGGTTGAAAATGTTCTGGTTCAAGGAGATCATCAAGTGGTGGTGGGGGCCAGGAGGATCCAGGTGGCCTTGCCGGGTCTTCAACGGAGGTCCGGAATAAAGAAGGAAATTGATGTTGAAATGCCAGACCTTTTTGAAGCAGAACCTGGGGCACCACTCTATGACATGCCCTTCGCATACTGGTGGGGAATAGTACAGATGATGGGAATAGTACAGATGATGGGGCCATCGGCTGTCTCTTCTCATGGGCTTCTCGGAGGATATAGTGGACCAGGAGGATAAAGGCACAGCGGTCATTGTTGAAGAGTAGCAACCTGCCAACAAATAGAGTTCTCTTTTGTATGTTTTCTTGTTGTTGCTTTCCTATTTTCTTCCTCTTTTTCTCTTCTCTCTTTTTTTTGTATGACGCCTGTAATGCTTTCTGAGTTGCTGAATAAAAATGGTTTTTGTTGATAACCTGCTTTGTCGAGCTGTGCATAATAGTAATATAATCTGAATTGCAATTTGAGGTATACGGTTATCGAAATGTATTATTTGTGTTGTTCGAAGATAAAAATGAATTTGTCAAAGTGAAAGGTAAACTGTGTTGAAGCTGAAAACTATATCTGTAAGCATGAGATTTTTGAATGATCGAAGTTTATGACTACATTCGGTCGAAGGGTCGAATCTTTTGAGTCAAAGGATGTGCTGGATGTTGAAGGTCGATATATTAGATAAGTTTATTTAAGGCTATCTGTTGCGGATTGTTCGAGACGTAAAATGGTCGAGTACTCGAGTTCGGGGATTGTGTCGAGGGTTATGATAGATTTGACTAGCCGTTCTTAGAGCCTAGACGGCTGGTCTGTCAAAGTTGTACGGACGCCTCGGGAAGTGTACAAAAAGTAATGATGATATTTTTCTCGTATGACGGAAAAGGTTATGATGTGACTGTTTGGACTTGAATGTTTAACTTCGAGTGGGGGAGAAAAAGGTTTGAGAGGCTTTAGCTTTTCCAGGAACTTAAAAGTGAGGGTGTTATTCACACGTAAGATGTACGTGGGGTATATTTGTCAAAACACATTGTAGCCAAAAAGTCGGGTAGTTGGGTCGGGGTAATGATAGTGGTTAGAAAATCGAGGCGGTTTATGTTTTTTCAAAAGATATATAAGTGGGAGAAGAGTAATTACTGTTCTATTTTTCTGTGAGAATCAAAGGGTGAAGAGAGGGGAACGTACGCCATTTCACACTTGAGAGTTCTTGTTGCACTTGCTAGTTTGGTTTTACTGATTCGAGGGTAGTGTTGCTAACCACTGGTAAGTTACTTGATCTCTGCTGCCTATACTTGGTTTTTCCCTTTTGAGAATGTAGATAGGGTAGTCTGTGTTTGAGTTTTAGAAGTTATTTTCGAGGGTAAAGAGACTTGAGGAATTTGGGTTTTGACCCATTTTGGGGTTTGGAGAGTTTTAGAGGGAGTACTGGGTCTGAGATTGAGGTTGTGATGAACATCTGGGGGGGATGAATGGGATAGGAATGATAGGCACGGGATTGTCGAATTTTCTACTCTAATTGCGTACCTCTTCTTTTGTAGGCTAAAATGCGTAGCCGTCGGGCTTCGAGACGGAGATTGATAGATGAGAAGTTCGAGGAATTTGAAGCTAGTATTTCTGGTCGAGCCCCAATGGATGAGGGTAACGAAGTAAAAGTGTTAGATATTGTAACCGAGGCTCCATTGTCTATGGTTCTACCTTCTGAGGAGGTTCCGGTTTCGAGACGTCGAAGGACAATAGTTACCGAAGATAGTGATGAAAAAGAGTATGGGGGGAGGGGGTAATGTTGGGCCTTCCGGAGATAAGGTACAAAGTAAGGACAGTGGGGATTCGATTGAGTCAGATAGGGATGAAGGTGTTGTTTTAGCTAAATATAGGATTAGATTAGATCAGTTTGCCGCTAAATTAGAACTCTTGAAGTTGGGGGTGTATCTGAGTGTTGCGGGGGCAGGGTTAACCTTCAAGTCGAACCCTGAGGAAGGGATTTCTGCTTATAGAGGCCAAATTCAATTGGGACTGGAGCTTCCTCTCTGAAAACTGGTGAAAGAAGTATTGAATTTCTGGGGGGTAGCTCCGGTGCAAATGAACGGTAATTTTTATGTGATGATGAGAGTGATAGAGGGGATGAATGTAAAACTGGCTAGTGAGGGTCGAAGTTTGATTAAGTGGTTTGGCATTATAACCTTTTACTCGAGGAAGGCTAGTCAGAACCCGGGGACCTATCACGTCCAATATCACCCAAAGAAACCTTGGTTCTTTGATCTGTGCTCGACAGGCCGGGGGTGGAATAAAGATTTACTCATAGTAATAGGTAAATATGATAATGTGGACAAGGATGACCCGTAAAAATTATATCATAGGGTATATAACGAAAGTAAGTTTACTGTCGAAGGGATGTTGTTAAAGTGTATCTGAAAATAAGTGATAATTGTGTTCTTGTTTTCATCTGTAGGTCCGAAGAGTTTGTCTTGGGATAATCCGGTAAATTATATTGATACTCTACTCGGGGTTAGTGAAGACTGGGTAAATTCTGTGTTTGACAGTCTCAAAATCAAAAGACAAAGGAGGAAGAAGGCGAATTCCCTGCTTTGAGACGTACTCGCTACACCGAAGTTGCCAAAGAGAAAAGGAGGCAAAGGTCTTTCAAAGGGTCAAAAAGGAATGGGAGGGAACGAGTTGCCAAGGAACTGCCAGTTTGAGCTGAGATCGCGGCGGGGTTCGAAGCAAGCAGTGCCAGTGCCCGAAATGGCACGAGAAACATCAAAGTTGAGGTTGAGGCCAGTAGCAGCTCAAACTGAGAAGTGGAAAGGTCGGGTAGTCCCCAAAGCTTTGAAGGTGTAGCAATCGAAGGCTGGCCAACGCAAGAGGTGTAAGGTGTTGAGGGGGATGATACACTGGAGGAAGATGTTGAGATGACGGAGGTTAAATGACAGGAGCAGGCTGTGGCAAAGCAGGCTTCGATGGTCGAGCTCTGGGAAGATGATCCAGATGAGGCTTCGATGGAAATAAAGAAGCACATGTTTCAGGTAACTATATACGGCTTTCTGTTGTGGTAATTTGAGATTTCTTTGAAAATTCTTCGAGTTTGAAGTTGCACTGATTTCCTGGAAATTTTAGCAGACGAATGCTTGGGTGCAAACTTGCACCAAGGCAATGAAGTCAATAAAGGAAAAATTGAAGCAAGCAAACGACAATCTGAATCTTTCTCGTGGAAAAGAGGCAACACCACAGGTGTCTGAAGTCTTGAGGTTGAAGACAGATCTGGGGGTACTTACCGATTCTTATGACGGGAGGCTCGAGCTATAGAAGTCGAGGCTGGAGCGAGAGTGGTCTGCGAAGCTTGTGGCGTGTGAGAGGGAGAAAGTAGAACAGAAGGTTAATTTCCAGTGGCAGTATGATGGCGAATGCAAGGTGAATGTTAACTTGAAAAGCTTTATAGATGATAAGGGGTATGGCCCCGAGACATTGAAACCTTATCCTGTGTCTCCCAAACTTGTTGAAGGGGACGATTTGTAGATGAAGGGAGGAAAGGCGAACATTGTTGAAGAAGCAGCTGGAAGTATTGGGGGTGGTGCAAATACTTCTCTTGTTGGAGCGCCCATTGGTAGAACTGTTGATGGTTTGGTCATCGAAGGTTCGAATGAAGCTGTTGGGGGATCTGTGGAGCAAGAAGGTGTAACTACGCCGATATGAGGTACTTGGGATTGGGCTTACATGTCTTCTTTTGCTGATTATAATGTTGAGTTGTAATATTTTGAGCGATGTTGTTATTTTCTATTGGTCTCTGAACTCGGTAGGTTGTTTGTGCTTTTGTTATCTGCTGAACTTCTGAAGTTGATGCTTAACTTATTGATGTGTATTTTCTGAACATACTGACTCGGAACTTCTAATTTGATGTCTGATTTGCTGATGGATTGTGTAATCGTGCTCTGTCCTTAAATTATTGGAATCTGATTGCACATTTTGTTGATTTTGCTTGTTTTGGATTCTTGATGATTGGTCTTTCCTCTGATGGATAATATGTTGAACGTGCTCTGAGAAGTGTCGAAGATATATAGATCCAACTCTGAATGTTTTGATAGACATCGAAGACCGAAGCCACAGCGATGTTGAAATTTTGAAAATTTTCCAGGTCGCCTCCAAGTATCAGTCGGGCCGGGGGGACGTGATTCCTAGAGGAATCCCAAAAATTTACTGGACTTCGAAGGCCTAAGCCCCAACGAAGCAATATCTAATCGCATCCAACGCATTCCCGAGGGTCCGGTCTTTCGACCATCCTTGCCCCTCGAGTCTGCTCGAATGTTAGAAACTTGAGCAATTCAAGGTCGCCCCCAAGTACCAGTCGGAGCGAGGGAGGACATGATACCCGGGGTAAACCAAGAAAAGGACTAGACTTCGACAGTTTTAGAGCCTGGATGAAGTATATTTGATTGCCCCCAATGCATCCCTGAGGGTCTGGTCATTCGACCATCCTTGCCCCTTGAGTTTGCTTGAAATTAGAGACTTGAGCAATTTAAGATTGTCCTAAGTATCAGTCGGTGTGAGAGTGGACATGATACCTAGGGCCAATCAAGAAAAGGACTGGACTTCGAAGGCCTAAGCTACATCAAAGCAATATCTGATCACCCCCAATACATCGCCGAAGGTCCAATCTTTCGACCAGTCTTTCCCCTCGAGTTTGCTCGAAGTTGGGAGCTTAAAAAATCTTAAGGTTTTCCTCAAGTATCAGTCGGGTCAAAGGTTGACATGATACCAGAGTTAAATCAAGAAAAGAAAAATAAATGGGGAAATGAAGTAAGGGTTGAAAAAACTTATTTATTGAATGTCCTGGATTACATCAGTTGTACATGGTTAGAGATATGGCCTGTTATAGAAGAGCAACTGTATTTTATTCCAGGGATTTGGTAGAGGCTCTTCGTCTTTCGTCATTAAGTAATAGGAACCCTTATCTATTTTATCGTGGACGACATATGGTCCTTCCCAAGATTCGGCTAACTTGCTGGTATTTCGAGGTTTCGATGATTGATTGACAAGCCGAAGTACTAGATCTCCAATGTTGAAACTCTGCGGTTGAACTCTTTTGCTGTAGGATTTCTGAAGTGATGTGTGGTACCGGCCAAGGTTGGGGATAGCTCGATCTCTGGTTTCATCGATCCATAGCATGCTACATGCAAGTTCGTACTCGTTATCTTCGTCTGGGAGGTTAGGGTCTCGAGTAGGTACGTCAAATTGAGTTGGTAATATAGCTTCGGTTCCATATGTTAGGAGGAAGGGGGTACATCCTGCAGATTTCCTTGGGGTTGTGCGATAGGCGCAGAGGACATGTTATAACTCTTAAACCTATAGTCATTTCTTTGCATCGACTCTCTTCATAAGGCCATCGACAATGGTTTTGTTAACTGCTTCGACTTGACTATTGCCCTAGGGATAGTAAGGTGTGGAGGGTCAGAGGATGATGTTGTGTTTTTTGAGGAAGTTTTTGACTTTGCTGCCAACGAGTTGGGGACCATTATCGTATCGAATCATGTGCGGATAACCGATGCGAGTGATGATGTTTTCCCATAAAAATTTGACAACTTGTTCTTCTCTGGTTCGGCATAGAGGTTCCGTTTCGACCCATTCTGTGAAGTAATTGGTTGCGACGAAGATGTTTTTTCTACTACCCGAGGCTTTTGGGAAGGGTACAATGAGATCAATGGCCCATCTTTTGAATGGACAGGAAACTTGACTGAAGTTGAGGTCTTGAGAGGGGCAATGGATGTCATGAGCATGACGCTGGCATTTGTCACAGTGTTTTGCATAGTCTATAGCTTGTTTATTCATACCGGGCCAAAATTATCCTTGAGTAACAGCTCGAAGGGCCATAGAATGACCAGCAGTATGACCACCGCAGGTTCCTTCATGAAGTTCGTCTAAGGTTTGAGAGGCTTCGACTTGGGATATGCATCAAAGGAGGACGCCATTTGGGGATTTTCGATGTAGTTGGTTTTTGTGGATAGTACATCTGCAGCAGTTTTCAAGCATAAAGCATTTGGCTTTGGTATTATCTGGGAGAGTAGCATTGTTGAAGTAGTGAAGAAACAATGTTCGCCAATCATCTGGATCGTGACTCTCACCCCCAGTATTGATGGTATTGATTTCCATCTGGTCGATACTTGGGCGTTCGAGTACTTTGATATGGAGTGCCTGAGATTTTGATTGTCTGGGCATAGCTTCTATGTAGGCAAGGGCATCTGCATGTCTATATTCTCCTCGAGGGTAATGTGTGATTGTGGATTTTTCAGGAAACCGGTCCATGCGTTATCGCTCAAAAAGAACGAAGTCAGCCATGCGACCGTTGGCTTGGTTTTCTCCTGTCTATTATCTATGAACAAGTTGGGAATCTGTAAAGACTACAAGTTTGGGAATGCCGAGGTCTAGTGCGAGGTCGAGGCCGTGGATCAAGGCTTCATACTCTACTTCGTTATTGGAACATTCAAAGGCAAGTTTGACAGCTTTCTCTATGTGGTCATTAGTGGGTGTTAGCAAGACAATACCAATTCCTGAGCCATTTGGCCCTGCTGATCCGTCTATGAATAAATGCCAGCCAGTGAGAGGGTCCCAGGGATCTACTATTTCGGATTGATCTTCTGATAAGTCATCTTTGTGATCTTCCCAGTCAAAATTTTCGACTGGGAAGTCAGCTAGAAAGTCTGATACTGCTTGGCCTTTCTGAGATATTTTCTTCTCGAAGGTAATGTCATGTTTTCCAAGGTATAAAGACCACTGTTGCACTCGTCTAGATTTTTCTTTTTTGTTAAGTACCTCTCGAAGGGGATAACTGGTAATAACACAGATAGGATGAGCCAGAAAATATGGTTTGAGCTTTTAGGCTGAATAGACAAGTGTGAGGAGTTAACGCTCAAGTTTTGAATATCGAGTTTCTGCGAGGGTTAGGGTTTTACAGATGAAATATACAGGGTTTTCGATATTGGAATCAAGTCGAATAAGCACTGAACTGAGAAAGGTTTCTGTGGCAGCATGGTATAAAGAGAGTGTTTCTCCTTCGATAGGTATGTTGAAGATCGGTGGATGGCCAAGATAAGTTTTGAGTTCAAGGAAGGCTTGCTCGCACTCTGTGGTCTAGTCGATCTTGGGATTGTTTTTATTTTTTGCTTTGTGGACGCCTTGATCACGTAAGAGGAAAAAGAGCCAGGCACATCGATCTGAGGATTTAGAAATGAAACGATTGAAGGCTGCTATCATGCCCACTACTTTTTGGACGTTTTTCTTGGTTTGGGGCTAAGGCATGTCTATGAGGGATCGAATGTGGATGGGGTCAATCTCTATCCCGCTTTTACTGATAAAGTGAACCAAAAATTTCCGGATGACACGCCCAATTGGCACTTGTCTGGGTTGAGTTTCATATTATACATGCGAAGTATCGAGAATATTTCTAAGAGGTCTTGGATATGGGTGTTTTTCTGAAGGCTCATGCATAATATATCGTCGATATAGACTTTGCCAGATTTACCAAGCAAAGGTTTGAACATGGTTGTGACAAGGCGCTGGTAGGTGGCCCCGACATTTTTAAGGCCGAAGGGCATAACATTGAAACAAAAAAGGCCTTGTTCAGTTATCAATGAAGTTTTAAGTTGATCTTCAGGGAGGAGGGGTACCTTATTGTAACCCGAAGCCGCGTCCATCATGGATAGGCGCTCATGTTCAGCAGTGGCATCGAGGAGTGTTGAGATAGTTGGGAGGGGGAAACTGTCCTTCGGTGTGTGCTTGTTAAGGTTTGTAAAGTCGACGCAGATTTGGATCTTGCCATTCTTCTTAGGAACTGCTACAATGTTTGGTATCCAGTCTGCGTACTTTACTTCTCTGATAAAGCCTACGGCAATGAGCTCGTCTACTTCAAGGTTCACGGCTTCTCAAGGTGGTGGTGTCAGTATACCCTTCTTTTGATTTACTGCTGAGGAATGGGGGATGAGATCGTGGCGATAGCAGGCCAGGTTGGGGTCGACACCAGGCATCTCCTGAAATATCCAGGCGAAGATGTCTTTATTTATTCGAAGGAACTCAGAAATTTTGAGGCGCTCTGAATCATTGAGGAAGGTTCAAATAAATGTACCCCGACCAGGACTGTTGAGTTCGATATAGACAGTGGGTTTGATGGATGGGGTGGTATCAGTCGAAGTCGAAGGTATAGGAAGATTTTGTGATTGCTATGGGCGGCTGACAAGTTTTTGGGTTTGGTCGATCTCTGGGTGCTCGCATGAGCGGGCAAGGCATTGAGAGCCTTTCAAATTCCAAGTACCCTTATAATTGCTGAATCGAAGGGTCTGATGGTAGGTCAAAGGTATAGCTCGCATGGCGTGAAGCCAATCTCGTTCGAGTATACCGAGGTATTCGGACTTCTTGTCAATGACTATGAAGTTGGTTTGAAGGGTAATGGGGCCTGTAGTGCGAGGTAGGCTGATACGGCCAATAGGGACTTCTATCGATCCATAGAAACCTTTTAATTCGATGTTGGCAGTGGTTATGAGGTTTTTTTTCTTCATGGTTTGGATTGTTTGGAGATAGAGGACATCGGCTGCGCTCCCAGTATCTACGAGCATTGTATGGAGGACGAGGTTCTCGATCATAATCATGATGACTAATAGATCAGAATGGGGGAAACGAACGTGTGAAGTGTCACAGTTGATGAAAGAAATACCTTCGAGTCGAGGGTCACGGCTTGATTTTGGTAGAAGCGTAGGAAAGTTCTCCTGATAGGTGAGCTTGTAACATTCTTCGATGCGTTTTTGTTTGCTCTGGGAATGTCCACTGTCTATGTTGTTGACTTTGATAAGCTTGACTCTATAGAAGTGCACCTCGGCTGGGTCAGTAACACGGGTAGATAGAGATTTGAGGTAGGACCCATCAAGGTAGCTTGGGAGGTCAGCAATATACTGGTGCAAATGTCCTGCTCTGAAGATAAGTTTGAGAGAGCGCTAAAGGGAAAAGTATTTATTGGTATGGTGACAGTTACACTTATGGTTGGCGCAGTATGGTTTGCCTGGTCTGACTTTGATGGGGAAAGGGATGCGCCAAATGGGGTCTACCTGTATGTATGGGAGAAGGGTGTTGAGGGGGGCAGTGAGTTTAGGCAAAGTAGGCCTAGGTCGCCTCTTACGTGCTTCGGTGTTATTATCAATGTTGGGGAGTTTGCGGCTGTCAGTCTCCTGTGAGATAGGAGTGATCAGGGGTGTGGGAGAAGAGTGGGGGTGTTTCCAAGGTCTATTGAAGTTTGCTATTTGCGAAGGCTGGCTCTGTTTACGAGACTCTTGAAGGCGTTTGAGATCAATATAGCCGTTGACCTTCGAGAGCATCTCTTCGAGTGTTTTTGGTTTGTGGATGACTAGGTGCTCTTTTACTCGGCTATGGTCGGGCAGAGCATTTGAATATGCCAAAATAACATTCGAGCAGCCGAGATTTTCTATTTCCCGAGATTCGTCGAGGAATCTTCTGGTAAAGGCTTCTGCTAACTCTAACCTTTCTATCTTTATTGAAGGCAAACTGGGCGATGAAAAGTTGTGAAAGTTGCTCGAAGTTACGAATTAAGCCATTTGGGAGATTGTGGTACCATCGAAGGGGATTATCTGCCGTGGAGTAGATTCTCAGGGAGTTTTGGAATTCTAGAATATGGGATTTGGGGTGAATCCCAAGGTGAATGGAGCCAGTTGGGGGGATAATATGGGGAAACCTTCGGCACCGGTGTGAACGGGGGGTATCTTGAGGCTTGGTGAAGGACCTAGGCGGGCGCGAGCAGAGGCGCGCGATAGGTCTAGCACCTGGAACGGGTGAGCAGGTTCTAAGGGCTGTAATCTCTGTAGCTCTCGGACGGTGTTGCGCAGTTTGTTGATTGCTCTGTTTTGTTTATTTTCATCGTCCAAGGGGCGATTTCGCTCAATTTCAAGTGCCAAGAAGTGGTTTTCACGCTCCTGGTTTAGTTATTCTGGTGGCGCTCCTCTACCTGAGCGATTTGTTGGGATAACAAGGCTATTTGGATAACTACTCCCTCAATGGAGTGGCCTTTCTGGGTTGAGTTAGAACGGTGTGTGGGTGCCATTAAGGGCAATTTGTTGAAGTGGAAAACACAAGGAGGGGAAAAAGGAACGGAGATTGGTAGGGTAGGAAGCACAAATGACGTCAATTATAGGGGGCTAACTTCGTTTGGACTTCGAAGTGAGTCCTCACAACGTAGAATCAATCTTCAATCGAAAGTTACAAGAAATTTACCTAAAGTAAGATCTAACTATTGACAAATACTTGCGCAGAGGCCCGAATGTGACTCTCAACGACCTCTGATAAGGATTTTTAAGAGAGATTGTATTACTAAAGACTAAATAATAGGGTTCGAGTACAGAGTGTTAGGGTGGTCGAACGTTGAACTGTAATCTAGATCGAAGTATCAAAAAATATGGACCGGGGTATCGAATACTTTAGAGTGTAGGTGATTGTTTATGAACAAGGTCACAAGAGGTTGACTGAAAGGTTGGACGTTGGAACCTAAAAGGTTAACTGCGGAATATTTACAGTTCCGAGGGGGGTAATAAAGGAAGGTAATTAAGAGGTAGTGGTGATTACGGTGTAATAAATGAGTTTAATGAAAATATAATTATGGGCTATCAGAAGGTAATTCTGTATATTCTTCATCTTCAATTTCTTCCTCTGCATTACATGAAAATATCATAGAGACTACATCCAACACTCGTTATCATAGAAGAATGGGACATGCAAGAAACCGTTGAATAGGACATAAAATGGCAGAACTGAAATTAAAGTTTTTTGGCGACAGGAAGCTCGACTGGGACATGCCAGACATAATGGAGCTAGAGTCCGAGGAGCTGATCAATGGGCAGCCGTATGCACACTGGTGGGCGGCCTTGCAAAGGATGTTTCCAATGACCGAGAATTGGTACTACTTTCTACAGAGTTTGGTCGAGTGTATTGTGCAAGAAGAGGACCAGTTGTTGGAGGACGAGCAAGGCTTGGCGAGAAGAACTCGCTCGTCTGAAAATATGGGGGTTTTTAGTAAGGTGGTGGCAATGTGATGGTGGTGAGTAAATATTTTTTGTTTTGATGGTGTTTTGTGTCTATTTCTCTTTCTGTTTGGTATTGTCGAAGCATTGTAATGAAAGAATGGTTCAAAGAAATTATGTGTTTTGTATCTGACAAGTAGGATAGACGAATGGACTATAGGCGCGGGATTGAAACTCTGCTCTCGAATAAAAATAAAGAATAAAGGTTGCAACACTCTTCGAATAAGTGTCTCTGAAAGAATATTGTGATCGAAGATGATGTACGAGATAGTTCAAAAACATATGCATCATCGATTTTAACAAAATTGAGCGGGAAAAGAAAATTTAAAAAAGAAGCTTCGACTGCAAAAATTGCCAGCCAAAAACTCTGACATGATATAGGGTAAACTGATCCTGGGGCAGAGTGCCCTACAGGTCATCATAAGGTTTTCTTGGGTTGTGTGATAAAGATTGACATGACGTATGAGTATGACTAGACAACTTCGGACAGGGTACCAAAAGGTTTGACTCGGTATTATAGAATTTGTTAAATGTGTGTGTGCGCAGCGCACGTGGGACTAGTTGAGGGTAAAAATGTAAAAATGCTACTCAGCCGAAAAATAGGGGAAGTGGCAGAGTGGTAATGATGGCGGTTTTGGAAATCGAGGCGGTTTTTTAATGTTTTGAGGAGGTATAAATAGAGGCAAGAACAACACTAGAGAAAAAAGAGAGATAGAGAAGGAGAACAGTGCCATTGTTCCAAAAAGTAAGGTTATTGTGGAGGGGGAAGGACACTTGGTCGTTGCTGAGGGATCGTTTAGCTTACTAAGAGGAGGGAGAAGGATAGTCCATTCAAATAGGTATGTCATCTGACTTCTGTTCTGAAGCTTCTTCTTCTGTTTCTGTAAATGATTTACATGGAAGGGTAGATACTGCTAGAGTAGATATTTGTGGTGATGTGTCCGAGTTCAAGGGGGTAACTAATATGGCTGGAGGTCTGGTCCATTGAGGATTTGGGGTACTGAGGGTGTGACTGGGATTTGGTATATGTGGAGGTCAATCATTCGACTGTAGGTTGGGTATATTTGGAGTGATAGAACAAAATAGCATAGAAAACGAGATAATCAAATATATCAATCTAATTGCATGCCTCTTCTTCTGTAGGGCATAATACGTACACATCAATCTTTGAGGTTGAGGCTGATAGATGAGGAGACCGAGGTAAATGAGAAGAGTGTATATGGTCGTGGCTAAAGGGATAAGAGCAGCGACATAAAGGAATTAGTTATTGCAACAAATGTCCCACTCGCTGTGGTAGTACCCGAAGGTGGGGCCTCGAGTATTAAATGCCAAAAAGTTTGAGGGACTGAGGAGAGGGGTAGAGTGGAGATGGAGGGAGGAGAAAAAAGGGGACACGAAGGTGTCAATCCTTCAGAGGACGAATGAGAAGAAAGTGGTAGCGGTGAGAGTTCGACAAGTTTGGGGGGAACTGCGGGGTCAGTCTCAGCTCGAGAGAAGCAGAGACTGAATCGATTTATGGTGAAACTTAAGCTATCGAAGGTAGTGGTAGTATTATATGCAGTAGGGTCTGATCATACCTTCAAGTCTGTCCCTCGAGAAGGTTTTATGGCTTTTAAAGGCCAAATTCTACTAGGAATGCAACTATCCCTTCGAAGGCTAGTGAAGGAGGTGTTGAACTTTTGGGAAGTTGCCCCGTGCCTGATGAATGGGAACTTCAATGAGATGATGAAGGTGGTCAAGGGTATGAATGTAGAACTAGGATGGGAGAAGGGGGGTCTATTTGAGTGGTACGATATTGTATCATTCCACTCGAAGAAGGCCAACAAGAAGGTGGACACATTCCACATACAATGTCATGCAGAGAAGCCGTAGCTATTTTATTTGTGCTCGACGGGTCGGGGGTAGGATAAAGACTTGGTTATGGTGCGAGTTAAATATGAGAATGCCGAAGGGGAGGACCCTTATAAGCTACAGCATAGGATCTATAATCGAAGTAAGTTCGTAGTCGAAGATAGTTAAATAGTGGTTGTTGAATATACTGCTAACCACAATTATTTGTTGTTTTGCAGAACCTAGAACGAGAACATTGCAGAACCCACGGAGATACATTGATGATCTTATTGACTCTGAAGAGGAATGGATAAACTAAGTATTCAGGAAGCTAGGTATAAAAAGGAAGAGGCAGAAGAGGGCAGATTCATTGCTCTGAAATGTTCCTATCGCTTCTGAGCCATCAAAGAAGAAGGGAGGAGAAGGTGATTTGAGAAGGGTCGAGGAGATGGAGAAAGTAAGATTGACACGGAAGGTAAATTATGTTCCAAGGGGGCAACAAACTGTGCCGGTTCCCGAAGTAGTGTTTGAGGCATCAAAGCAGGCATCGACGTAGGCTGAGAAGGGGAAGGGCAAGGCCGCTCCCGAATCTTTGAAGGTCCAACCGTCGAAGGTAATTCAGTGTAAGAGGCATAGGGAGCTGGGGGATGATGATGCGGAGGGTGTGGACGAAGCGCAGGCAGATGCTGAACTAGAGGATCAGGCTGGAGCCATGACTACTTCGATGGCTACTCTCTACTCGAATGACCCAGAGGAGACCGGGATGCGGATGAATAAGTCTCTTCATCAAGTAACTATTTTCCTAAATTCTGATATATTGCTAAAGTTCACCATGTCTTGCTAAGTACTTATGGTTCGAATATTCTAGTAGTCACAAGCTTGGTCTTAAGCTTTTATCAAGGCCCAAAAGGTAACAAATGGGCAGCTAAAACAAGCGGTTGAGAATTTGGATCTTGCTTGTGGAACCGAGTTGTCAGTGGTGTCTAAGGTTAAAGTTTTAAAGCGATAGCAGCTGACTATCAGAGCTGAATGCCAGAGGGAGTTTGAAGCTCAGCGTGACAACCATACTCAAATGTTGACGGTACTAGAGTTGAAGGTGACTGAGAAGTAATCCACAATACTATTAAGAAGTGTTAATTAGTTGAAAAATATGAAGAACGCCAAATTCGATGGGGAAAATAAGATATTCAATTGTATTAATCAATAATTACAATAAAATAAGCTCTAAACCCTAAGCTTCTTCCTTAGAACTTCTCTCTAGACCTAACATAGAAAAGAAATAACATAAGTCCCCTTTATAAACTAAGGAACTTAAAATACTAAAAAAATGCATCTCGAGGCAAAACACCCCTCAAATATATAATCACCGCCAAAAGGAAAAAGTTTGAATCGCGCCTGTATTCTAACAGAATTGTTTCTGTTCGAATAAACTAAAGAGTATTTGAATAGAAAAAATCTTATTCGAATAAAACCCAACAGGCATAAATCTATTCAAACAAAAATAATTTTGTTCGAATAAAATCCATCAGGCAAAAATCTATTTGAACAGAAATAATTTTGTTCGAATAGAATTGTTCAATGTCTTTTTCAGAACCTCCTGGATCATGGCTCCCCCTTTAGGAGCTTTGAGCTCCTGCTCAAGCTAGAACTGGAGATGTAGGATAGAGGCGATGCCCAATTCCCTATTGTACCACATCGACTTACTTGGTAGTGTACCCTTCTTCCCAACTCAGAATGATTCAATAGCACGCCGTCTAGTAGTATGAACCTTCCTCTCTAGAATACCATCTTCCGGCAATGGATCTTCTATTTCCATCCATAAGTCAATACTGACGGTAGGCGAGTATCGATTTCAGAATCTTCATCCAGAAGAAACGGCTCAAGCAGCTTCAAATGCTCGGCATTAATCACCAAATACATCTTTAAGAAAGGTGGCAAATCCAACTGGAATGCATTATCACCAATCTTCTTGAGTATTTGAAACGGACCATAACGGATAGGTTTGAGCTTCTTACCTTCCCCCTTAAGCCGTGTTCCTTACACAAATGCAACCAAACGAGGTCGCCCTCAAGAAAAGTACACTCAACTCTATGCTTGTCGTTGTGAGCCTTATACTTTGCTTGAGTCTTCTTCAACTGAGCTTCAACCACCTCATAAACCTTGTTGATCTTCTCAATGAAACTTTGAGCTTTAACTTGCTCATCTTCCTCCTTACCTGACACCGTCTTGTCGTCAAGACTAAACGCCAAATCAAAAGGTCTTTACGGCAAGTACCCCAAACAAACTTCAAAAAGAGACTTCAACGTGGAACCATGAATCGCCCGGTTAAATGCAAATTGAAGATACGGTAAACTCTCATCCCAAGTATTAGGATGCTTAGAATGGAATCCCCATAATAAATGTACCAAAATGCGATTAACTACCCCTGTTTGCCCGTCTGTCTGTGGATGAAAAGCGGTACTTCTCTTCAACTTAGTGTCCATCATCCCCCATAATGATCTTCAGAAATGCCCTAAAAGGTGGCTAACCCTATCAGAAATAATAGAAGATGGGAGCCCGAAATACCTCCAGGCGTCTCTAAAAAACAATCGTTCTGCTCCTTCCCCTGTGACTGTCTTCTGGCATAGAATAAGAACAATCATCTTGCTGAATCGATCCACCACCATAAGCAAATAGTCGATCTTACACCTGGTCATTGGAAATCCACCCATAAAATCCATCGAAATGCACTCCCAAGGTCGACTAGGAATTGGCAATGGTAAATACAGTCCTATCTTCCTATTGGAAGGCTTTGATGCGTTGCATAGCACGTAACCACGAACCACACGGGCCACATCCACCTGCATCTTTGGCTAATAGACATAACGCCACAAATTCAAAAGAGTCTTCTCAACCCCAAAATGACCTGCCACCCGGGAATAATGTGCCTCTCAAATCCACTGCAAACGGTCACCACCCTCAGGAATACATAGCAGACTGTCCCTGTAAATTAAACCATCCTTCATAACATACTCCCACGTCTTACCCTGTAATAACTTCTCGTGAATAACACTGAGCTCCTTGTCGTCGTCATACCCTAAAACGTACTCAGAAGGAACAATCAGTTATATCTGCATAGCTACCAACAAATCAAAAATAGTTGGTAATGGGGGTCGAGATAACATATCAGCCATCTTGTTGTCTACTCCTTTCTTATACTTGATCAATAAGGTAAACTGCTAAGGGTACAATATCCACTTCATATGGTGAGCTTGCTGAAGCTTGGACTGTATAGATAAGAACCGGCTTATGATCGGAATGCACCACAACCTTCTTCCCCAATAAGTAACTCTACCAATGCTTAACTGATTGATATAACGTGTAGAACTCCTTATCCTAGGTAGGATAGTTGCGTACAGCTCCTGTAAACATCTCATAATGGTAAGCAACCAGCTTCCCATCCTATTAAAGGATTGCCCCCAATGCATAGTCCGACACATCTATCTTGACCTCAAAAGGCCACTGTACATTAGGCAATACTAACATTGGTACATCCGAAATCTTCCGCTTCAATAACAGAAAGGTCTACTCATGGTGATCTTCCCACACAAACTGTACCCCGGTCTTTGTCAAAGAATGCAACGGTGCGGCTATTTGTGCAAAATGCTGAATAAATTTCTGTAAGTACTGACAAGAACCCATAAAACTCCTCACTTTTGTCACTGTGCGGGATCTAGGCCAATTATTAATGACCGAGACCTTCTCTGAATCGACCTTAAGCTCGCCACCACCAACAATAAAGCCCAAATAGACTAGCTCCCATTTCCCAAACTCGCACTTCTTCCCATTCAGAAAAAGCTGTTGTGATCGCAACGCGCCCAATATTTTACGTATATGCCCAAGATGCTCCTACCATGTACGACTATATATCAAGATATCATCCAAATATATAATCACAAAATCATCAATAAACGCACGAAGTACCACATTCATTAGTTGCATAAACATTCTCGGAGTATTGCACAACCCAAAAGGCATCACTAACAACTCAAATAAGCCCTTTTTGGTTTTGAACACTTTCTTCCAAGTATTCTCCTCCCGGATTCTAACTTGATGGTAACCCGACTTAAGATCCAACTTGGTGAAAAGCTGAGCCATTTACTACTTATCTACAAGCTCGTCAATCAGTGGAAGCGGATAACGATTCTTCACCGAGATCTTGTTCAACGCCCGATAATCTAAACACATCCTCCAAGACCTATCCTTCTTCAACACCAGTAACACCGGCGAACCACAAGGTGAGAAACTTAGATTAATAACTCCTTGTTCCAAGAGTTCATGTACCTATTTCTTGATCTCATCAGACTCTGTAACAGAAGTCTGATATAACCTAATATTGAGTAGTGGCTCACCATTCACCAAGGTGATATCATGCTTCACATCCCTCTTACGCGGCATCCCCTCAATGCCTAGAAACAAGTCTTCATACTCCTCTTGTAACTCCCCTGTTGCTTAGGAGACATTGCCAAAGTAGACAGTACTGTAGCCGACGGACCTTCTTGAACCAGTCGCACCAACAATAAAATAAATTTGCCGCTCACATTAACCAACCTCTTCGCCTGAGTCACCATTACCAAATTACTGGTAGTGATATGTTCCTTGCATGCATTGATATAAAACTCCATCTGTAGTAGCCTACTCGCAGCCTTCTGCTCAAAATCTACTTGAAGCCTATTCGCAGAAATCTACTCGAAGCCTACTCATAGCCTTCTACTCGCAAAATTCTACTCGATGCATATTTTGCTCGAAGCCTCGAGAATAGACTCCACAAATCACAGCATAAACACTTCGACCATAGCTGCACATGGTTGATGTATGACGGGGTAGGCAGCCATCACATCAAACATGTTCGGCGCCCATACCCTTGTCAGTACAGATATGTTCGGCGCCCATCCTTGCTCCAGAATATCCTGACAGTACTCATGTAACCTGGCCCACACTTGGTGACTCAGCCTCCCATGATTTTATAAATATGGGAGATGGGGAACCAAGGTGAGGTTGGAAGATCTCCCCTTTGAGCTCTTGCAGTTTACCTCTGACCATAATGTAAAGCCCAGTATTCAAACCTTCAATTACTCATCAGTAATATAAACTCTCTTAAAAATCATCATCCGAGGTCGTAGAGTGCCACATTCGGGCCTCTACGCAAGTATATTGTCTATTGATTTTCTGTATTCTAGATTATATGCTTGAATCCTCTGATTAAGGATAAACCCCGTAGTGTATGAGCCGACTTCCCCTCCAAAACAAGTTAGGCCCCAACATTTGGCGCCGTCGGTGCTTCCTACCCTACCAATTTCTTTTTCCCTTCCCTTTACTTTCAACTTCCACAAACTCTCCTCAATGGTACCCACTCTCCATTCCAGTTTTACCCGTACCAGCAGCTCCGTGGAATACAATGCAGCTGGTCTCCTATAACAGGCCATGTCTCCAACCATGTACAACTGATGTAATCCAGAACATTCAATAAACAAGTTTTTTCACCCTTACTTCGTCTCCTATTTCATTTTTAATCTCCTGGTTTAACTTAGGTATAATGTCAACCTTAGACCTGATTGGTACTTGAGGGTAATCCCAAAAAAAATTAAGTCTCCAATTTCGAGTAAACTCGAGGGGCAAAGATGATCGCAAGACCGGACCCACGGGGATGCATTGGGGGCAATCAGATATGCTTCGATGTGGCTTAGGCCTTCGAAGTCCAGTCCTTTTCTTGATTGACCTTAGGTATCATGTCCACCCTCGCCCCGACTAATATCCGGGGGCAACCCTGAAATGCTCAAGTCTCCAATTTCGAGCAAACTCGAGGGACAAGGATGGTCGAAAGATCGGACCCTCGGGGATACATTGGAGGTAATCAGATATACTTCACCCAGGCTCTAAAACTGTCGAAGTCCAGTCCTTTTCTTGGTTTACCCCGGGTATCATGTCCACCCTCGCCCGGAATAATACTTGGAGGCGACCTTGAATTGCTCAAGTTTCCAACATTTGAGCAAACTCGAGAGGAACGAATGATTGAAAGACCAGACCCTCAGGAATACGTTGGAGGTGATCAGATATTGCTTTGCTGTGGCTTAGGCCTTCGAAGTCCAGTAAATTTTTGGTCTTCCACTAGGTATTACGTCCCCTCAGCCTGACTGATACTCGGAGGCGACCTAGAAAACTTTCAAAATTTCAACATTGTTGTGGCTTCGGCCTTCGATGTCTAGCAAGGCAAACAGGTTTTGATCTACATATCTTCGAAACTTGCCAGGGTTCGATCACACTACAGTTATTCAAGCATATCAGACTTCTACTTCGAAGCCTACTCGAAGTTGTCGAAGCCTACTCAAACATATCAAACTTATACTTCAAACAGATCAGACTTCTACTTCGAAGCCTACTCTAAGGTGTCAAAGCCTACTCAAACAGATCAAACTTTTACTTTAAACAGATCGTACTTCTACTTCGAAGCCTACTCTAAGGTGTCGAAGCCTACTCAAACAGATCAAACTTCTACTTCATAGCCTACTCGAAGGTGTCGAAGCCTACTCAAATAGATCAAACTTTTACTTCAAATAGGTCAGGCTTCTACTTCAAAGCCTACTCGAAGGTGACGAAGCCTACTCAAACAGATCAGACTTCTACTTCGAAGCCTACTCGAAGGTGTCGAAGCCTACTCAAACAGATTAAACTTCTACTTTAAACAGAGCAGACTTCTACTTCGTAGCCAACTCGATGGTGTCGAAGCCTACTCAAACAAATCAAACTTTTACTTCAAACAGATCAGACTTCTACTTTGAAGCCTACTCGAAGGTGTCGAAGCCTACTCAAATAGATTAAACTTTTACTTCAAACAGATCAGACTTCTACTTTGAAGCCTACTTGAAGACATTGAAGCCTACTCAAATAGATCAAACTTCTATTTCAACATATCAGATTCTACCTTCGACAGCTTCGACCGATCACAATTTTTACTTTATAAAGTTCAGACTTCTACTTCATATCAGACTTCTACCTTTGACAGCTTCGACCGATCACAATTTTTACTCCACAAAGTTCAGACTTCTACCTTCGACATCTTCAGCCGATCATAATTTTTACTTCAAAAAATTTAGACTTCTACTTCAGATCAGACTTCTACCTTCGACAGCTTTGACCGATCACAATTTTCACTTCACAAAGTTCAGACTTCTACTTCATATTAGACTTCTACCTTCGATAGTTTTGACTGATCACAATTTTCACTTCATAAAGTTCAGACTTCTACTTCAGATCAAACTTCTACCTTCGACAGCTTCGACCGATCACAATTTTCACTTCACAAAATTCAGACCTCTACTTCAGATCAGCCTTCTACCTCGATAGTTCAGACTTCTACTTCAGATAAGACTTCTACCTTCGACAGCTTCGGCCGATCTTAATTTTTACTTCACAAAGTTCAAACTTCTACTTCAGATCAGACTTTTACCTTCGACAGCTTCGGCAGATCACAATTCTCACTTCATCAAAATTCAGACTTCTACTTCAAATCAGCCTTCTACTTTGACAGTTCAGACTTTAACTTCAGATCATCCTTCTACCTCAACAATTCAGACTTTTACTTCATATCAGCCTTCTACCTCGACAGTTCTGACTTTTACTTCAGATCATCCTTCTACCTCGACAGTTCTGACTTCTACTTTAGATTAGCCTTCTACCTCGACAGTTTAGACTTTTACTTCAGATCAGCCTTCTACCTCTATAAATCAGACTTCTACTTCAGATCAGCCTTCTACCTCGACAGTTCAGACTTCTACTTCAGGTCAGCCTTCTTCCTCGACAGTTCAGACTTCTACTTCAGATTAGCCTTCTACCTTGACAGTTCAAACTTCTACTTCAGATCAGACTTCTACCTTGATAGATCAGCCTTCTGCCTCAATAGCTCAGACTTCTACTTCACCAAGCTCAGACTTCTACTTTGCCAGCTCAGACTTTGAGATCGACAGATCGCACATTTTGGTTCACCAAGTTCAGACGTACAATTCAAACAAAAAATACAAATACCCTTTTATATCCATCTAAACACTCAACAAACCTGCAAGAAGCCCCAATTTATCATCGGGACGCTTCTCCTCGCTCCTAGCCTTAGCAGCTCCTGCTCCACCATCTCTTCCGCAAATGATTCCAACAAAAACAAATAGTAGCCGCGATACGGACCAATCAGCTGAATAACCCCCCACCAACATTTCTTTATTACCCTCTTTTATTACCCCCCCCCAAAAAAAAAAAAAAAAACCAACAATCAAACCGCACAATTTCTAACACCAAACAGTTTTCTTAGCAAAAGCCTCTACAACCATTTTTGAGCCCTTTACTGAGAGGGGGCGAATGTAGTAGCCTACTCGTAGCCTTCTACTCGAAATCAACTCGAAGCCGACTCGCAGAAATCTACTTGATGCCTACTTGCAGAAATCTACTCAAAACCTACTCGCAGCCTTCTACTCGTAGAATTCTACTCGATGCATATTCTGCTTGAAGCCTCGAGAATAGGCTCCACACATCACAATAGAAACACTTCGAACATAGCTGCACATGGTCAAAGTATGGCGGGACAGACAGCCATCATATCAAACATGTTCGACGCTCGTACCCTTGTCAGTGCAGACATGTTCGGCGCCCATACTGCTCTAGAATTTCCTGACAGTACTCATGTAACCTAGCCCACACTTGGTGACTCAGCCTCCTTTGATTTAATAAATAGGAGAGATGGGGAACCAAGGTGAGGTTAGAAGATCTCCCCTCTATGCTCTTACAGTTTACATTCAACCACAATGTAAAGCCCAGTATTCAAACATTCAATTACTCGTCTGTAATATAAACTCTCTTAAAAATCTTCAACCGAGGTCGTAGAGCGCCACATTCGGGCCTCTACGCGCAAGTATATTGCCTATTGATTTTCTATATTCAAGATTATATACTTGAATCCTCTGATTAAGGATAAACCCCATGGTGTAAGAGCTGACTTCCCCTCCAAAACAAGTTAGGCCCCTACACCATCCCATCCTTCACCAAACGATACTTGCGAGCATGACATTAAAGGATTGCATCTCGGTCCCACAGATAAGGGCTACCCAAGATGACTTGACATACGTCCAACGAAACCACATCACATGTCACTTCGTCAATAAACTTCTCAGTAATAGTAAACTTGAACGTACACTACTTAGTGATCTTCAACTCCGCGTCTTTCTGAATCTAACTCAAACCATACAGCTTTAGATGAGCCACAGTAGCCAAACCCATCTTCTTCACTACCGCCTCTGAAATTAAATTCTTCTGGTTACCCAAATCAATAATGGCCTAGACTAAGCTCTGCTTTACTTGAATGCTAACAAAAAAAAGCTCATCCTGACTTGCTTCGTCGATAACTACAGGTTGCTTGAACATTAGAGCAAGCTTAGGATTTGGCTTATCTAAATCTGGATGATCCACAATCACTGCGGCTAGTAAATATTTTTCTTTCTTTCCCTTCTCCTCCTTCGGCCGAAGCTCCGGGTGAAGTTTCTAACATCTATCAGAATTGTGTCCATTAGCCTTACAATGACTACAGATAGTCCCCTTGAATAAAGACTCCTCTCCTTTGGACTCCCCTTTCTGATCAAACTACCAATTTGCCTTGTACCCCGACTTGCTCTTGTTATCTTTTTTGTCGCTCTTCAAATACTTTCCCTCAATGGCAATTGCTTTAACGGCCGCATCTTCGATATTTGCTACATTTGAAAAGCTTTAACTCTCTTCGAATGGATTCTGAAAAAACCCCCCCTGTATACTTCATGAACACAGCGTACTCCTCCACGTCAATATCCAAAACCAATGCTTGGTTATGAAACTCCGTAGTGAATTATTGCACGGATTGCCCAAACCTTTAGCACAAATTATGCCATTTATACCACCACTCATGTTCATACCCAATCGGATAAAACTGCTTCCTCATCAAAACCTTGAATTCTTTCCAACTCAGACTTCCGACATCATGTCGTTTCCGGTAGGATTTTTACCACGTGAGTGAGTGACTTGTGAATTTCAAAGTAGAGAAGCAAATCTTCTGAGCGTTGGAATATTTATTAATGCAAAAATAGGTATCCAACCTATCTAACCAATTATCCAATTTCTCAGTGTCGACGGAGCCATCAAAAACCGAAATCTCAATATTTAAACCAAGACGAAGATTATGCATAGGATTCATTGACTTACCAAAACCTGGGCGCTCCTTGACGGAATCGGCATCACTAAAATCATCGAATACCGGAACGTCCTCATCCCCATCCACCTCCATAACCCCTTTCTTCTTCGAACGGCCTCACCGTTCCAGCGAAATGGAAGTCTTAGCGAGGTTTGTAAAATGCAACTACTCCACTAACTCTCCTACAGTAGAAGTTAGGGTAGAAATTGTCATTTCCAAAATTGTGAGCCTTTCGTTGGGATCGTCCATCTCCAAATCGTCTTTTTTCTTTAAATTAGATTTGCGATGGATCTTCAACGGACTTACTAGCTTCACCTTCGTTTGCTTGAGATGGTCACGTGTAAAGACCATAAACCATAATCAAACCCCCGAGAATCAAAACTAGAGCTCTAATACTACTTAATCCACAATACGATTGAGAAGCGCTAATTAGTAAAAAAGTATGAAGAACACCAAATTCGATGGGAAAAATAAAAGATTCAATTGTATTAATCAATAATTACAATAAAATAAACTCTAAACCCTAAGCTTCTTCCTTATAACTTCTCTCTAAATCTAACATAGAAAAGAAATAGCCTAAGTACCCTTTATATACTAGGGAACTTAAAATACTAAAAAAATATATCTCGAGGCAAAATAAACTCTAAACCCTAAGCTTCTTCCTTATAAATTCTCTCTATATCTAACATAGAAAAGAAATAACCTAAGTACCCTTTATATACTAGGGAACTTAAAATACTAAAAAACGCATCTCGAGGCAAAATACCCCACAAAAATTCAATCACTGCCAATAGAAAAAAAGCTGAATCGCACCTCTATTCGGGCAGAATTGTTTTTATTTGAATAAACTAAAAAGTATTTGAATAGGCAAAATCTTATTCGAATAAAATCCATTAAGCAGGAATCTATTCGAACAAAAATAATTTTGTTCGAATAAAACCCATCAGGCAGCAATCTATTTGAGCAAAAATAATTTTCTTCAAATAAAACCCATCAGGCAAAAATCTATTCGAACAAAAATAATTATGTTCGAATAGAGTAATTCAGTGCCTTCTTCAGATCCTCTTGGATCATGAAGGAAAAGGGAAAAGAAGGAACATAGGGAAACCTCTCAGGAGCAATTCGATGATGAGTGTGAGACGAGTTCCAAGCTAAAGATGTTCATAGAATATTTGGGGTATGATCCCATAACTTTCAAGCGCCTTCCCACAACCAATAAACCTATTGTCGAAGACGCTGCTCAGATAGAGAAGATGGAGGTAGATCCTGCTGGTACGAGTGTGAAGACACTTGTAGTCGAAGATGCTGCTGCTGGGGCTGGGGCCGAAGGGGTCGCTCGTGCTGCGGGGTCGAACTCTTCTACTGAGGGCACCGGAGGTGTGAGTGCTGGAGAGGCTGTAGGAGGGGGTGATGGGGATACTCCTATTTTAAGTATTATAGTTGTTAAAAGACTATTTTCTTTGATCTCGTTGTGATAACTTTGAGTAATGGTTCGTAGTTGTAACTTTTTAAAACTTGAACTGTTTGTCTGTGTTTGAATTAAATTGGTCTAATGTAATAGACTTGAGATGTTTGTGGTTGAGTTGTTGATATTCCTGTACACTTGTATTTGTGGGTGCTGGAAATATAGAATGTTTGTAACAGGGTTTGAACTAAAACCTTGAGGAGCTTCGACATTGCCCCCACTTATCAGTCTGATCGAAGGATTGGCATGGTAATTTGGTAAGACCAAGAAATTTACTGGACTTCGAAAGCCTGAGGCTAAACAAAGTATAATGGGGTCACCCCTAATAAATTCCTGAGGGTCCGCTCTATCGACCATTTGTGCCCCTCGAGTTTGCTCGAATTTGGAGACTTGAAAAACTTTGAGGTCGCTCCCAAGTATCAGTCTGACTGAAAGGTTAACATGATACTTAGGTTAGACCAAGAAATATAATAGACTTCGAAGGCCTGTGCCTAAACGAAGCATAACGTGGTTACCCCCAATGCATTCCTGAGGGTCTGGTCTATCGACCATTCGTGCCCCTCGAGTTTGCTCAAATTTGGAGACTTAAAAAGCATCGAGGTCACCCCCAAGTATCAGTCTGGTCGAAGGGCTGACATGATACTTAAGTTAGGTCAAGAAATTTACTAGAAGATACTAACTGCATGGTGTTCCATGGGTTGGGTAGATGCTCTTCTGCTTCTGTCATTAGATAATAGGAACATTTATTAGTTTTTTCATACATGACATAAGGTCCATCCCAAGATTCGGTTAATTTCCTGGCATTACGAGGCTTCGAAGAGAGTGTGACTCGTCGAAGTACCAAATCTCTGAAACTAAAACTGTACGGTTGAACTCTTTTGTTATGTGACTTTTGAAGAGAAAGATGGTAACGGCCAAGTTTATGATGGCTCGATCTCTAGTCTCGTCGATCCATAGCATATTGTATCCAAGTTATCTTCGTCTAGGAGGTTGGGGTTGCGTGTTGGAACTTCAAATTGAGTCGGTAGAACCGCTTCAATACCATAGGCTAGAAGGAACGGTGTGCATCTCGTCACCTTTCGGGGGGTAGTTCGATAATCCCACAGTAGATGTTATAGTTCTTAGACCCATCGTTCGTTCTTCTCATCGACCCGCTTCTTAAAACTGTTAACTATAGTCTTGCTGATTGCTTCGACCTGACCATTCCCCTGAGGGTAGCAGGGTATTGAGGGGGAGAGGATGATGTTGTATTTTTTGAGGAAATTGCAGATTTTGTTCCCAATGAACTGTGGACCATTTTTGCATCGAATCATGTGGGGATAGCCGAAGCGTGTAAGTATATTTTCCCATAAAAACTTGATGACTTCTTCCTCTCTGGTTCGACTTAGAGGCACGTCTTTGACCCATTTAGTAAAGTAATTTGTTGCCACAATAATATTTTGTGGCTACCCGAGGCTTTGGGAAAGGGACCCACGAGATTGATGGCTCATCGTTTGAATGGCCAAGAGACTTGATTGTAATGGAGGTCTTACGAAGGGTTATGAAAGTGGTGGGCGCGGCGTCGGCATATGTCACAATTTTTGGCGTAATCTTCAGCTTACTTCTTCATATTCGGTCAAAACAAATCTTGGGATATGGCTCGAAGGGCCATAGATCGACCGGCAGTGTGAACACCACAGGTAACTTTGTGAATTTCAGCAAGAATTTTAGTGGCCTCGTCTTGAGAGATGCAACGAAGGTGGACGCCATTTGGGGATTTGAGATATAACTCGCCTTTGAGGATAGTGTATCTGCGGTAGTTTTCGAGTAACGAACGTTTGGCTTTGGGGTCCTCTGGGATGGCAGAACTGTTGAAGTAAGCAAGGAATGGTGTTCGCCAGTCATCTGGATCGAGACTCTCACTCCCAGTATTGATGGAAATTATTTTCATCTGGTCGATACTTGGGCGTTTGAGTACTTCGATATGGAGTGTTCGAGATTTTGACTGGCCTAACATGGCTGCTATGTAGGCGAGGGCATCGGCATGTCTATTTTCACCTCGAGGGTAATGAGTAATTGAAGATTTTTAGGAAAATGATCCATACGCTGGCGAACGAGAGCAGCATACTCAGCCATGCGGCCGTTAGACTAATTTTTACCGGTATATTGTCTTTGTACAAGTTGGGAGTTAGTAAATACTGTAAGCTTAGGGACACCTAGTTCAAGTGTGAGGTCAAGGCCATAGATCAAGGCTTCATACTCAGCCTCGTGGTTGGAGCATTCGAAGTTTAAATTGACGGCCTTCTCAATTCGATCATTGGTAGGAGTGACTAGGACATTACCGATCCCCAAACTGTTGGGTCTGGCAGATCCACCTGTAAAGAAGCGTCAGCCTGTGTTAGGGTTCTAAGGGTTGCTCTGTTCAGACTGGTCCTCAGGTTGATCATCTTCGTGTTCCTCCCAGTCGATATCTTCGGCTGGGAAGTCTGCATGGAAATCGGTGACTGCCTAGCCTTTATGGGAGATCTGCTTCTCAAACGTGATGTCGTATTTGCCAAGATAAACATACCATTATTATACCCATCTAGATTTTTCTTTCTTGCTGAGTACTTCTCAAAGGGGGTAACTTGTGATAACACGGATAGGGTGTGCTTGAAAATATGGTTTGAGTTTTCAAGAAGTGTAGACGAGGGTGAGGAGCAAATGCTCAAGTTTTGTGTATCGAGTCTCTACAGATGTCAGATTTTTGCTAATAAAGTATACAGGTTTCTCGATGCTGGATTCGAGTCGTATGAGGATCGAATTGATAGAAGTGTCGGTGACAGCGAGGTATAAAGAAAGTGTTTCACCTTCGATGGGTGTACTGATGATGGGTGGTCATCTAAGATATGTTTTAGGTTTGAGGAAGGCTTGTTCACAGTCGGGTATCCAATTGATTTCAGTGTTGTTTTTCTTTTTGGCTTTGTGGGCACCTTGGTCGCGTAAGAGGGGAAAGGCCAAGTACACCGGTCAGAAGATTTCAAAATAAAGCGGCTGAAGGCTGCTATCTTACCAGCTACCTTTAGGGCATATTTTTTGGTTTGGGGAGAAAGCATATCGATGAAGGCTCGGATCTGAGTAGGGTCAAGCTTGATACCTCTTTTGCTGATGAGGTGGCCTATAAATTTGCCAGACGAAACACCGACCTAGCATTTGTCTGGGTTAAGTTTCATATTATATGTTCAAAGTATCGAGAAAACTTCGGTTAGGTCCTAAATATAGGTGTATTTTTTAAGGCTTTTGCATAACATGTCGTCGATGTAAACTTTGACCGACTGGCCAAGCAAAGGTTTAAACAAGGTTGTAACAAGACTCTGGTAAGTGGCACCTGCATTTTTTAGGCCGAATGATAAAAGAAGTTTTAATTGATCCTTGGAGAGTAGCGACACCCGATTGTTACCTGAAGCTGCATCCATCATTGAGAGTCGCTCATGTCCAGCAGTGGTATCCAGAAGTGCGGGGAAGCTGTTCTTTGAGGTATGTTTGATAACACCTGTAAAGTCGACATAGATTCGGATCTTGTCATTCTTCTTTGGGACCGCGAGAATATTGGTTATACAGGCATCTCATGGAAATTTTAGGCAAAGACATCTTTATCTGTTCGAAAAAAGTTGGTGGGTTCGTGGCATTCAGCCTCATCCAGAAAATTACTAATGAATGTCCCTTGACCAGGACTGCCGATTTCGATATAAACAGTGGGTTCGATGGGTGTGGTAGTTTGTGTCAAGGGTATGGGGGTAGAGAGATGGATTAATTACTATGGTTGTTTGATAAGTTTTCTGGTCTGATTGATCTCTGAATGCTCACATGAGCAGGCAAGGCGTTGGGAGCCTTTCAAGTTCCACTTACCACGGGGGGTAGTGAAACGAAGGGTTTGGTGGTAAATTGAAGGTATGGGTCACATGGCATGGAACCAGTTGCGGCCAAGGATGCCAAGGTATTCAGATTTCTTGTCGATAACAGGAAGCTGGTTTAGAGTATGATTGGCCCTGTGGTGACAGGGAGACTAATGCAACCCACAGCGACCTTAGTAACGTCATTAAAGCCCTTGAGTTTGACATTAGCAGGGGTAATGAGTTCTATCTTCCTCATGGCTTAGACAGTCTAAAGGAATTGAACATCAGTTACACTTCCCGTGTCGATGAGCATTGTATGGAGGACGAGGTGCTCGACCTTAATCATAATGACTAGAGGGTCAGAATAAGGGAAACGAACATGCGATGTGTCACAATCGATAAATGAGATACCCTCAGGTCGAGGGTATTGGCTTGATTCTGGCATATGGGTAGGTAGCTTCTCCAGGTATATGAGTTTGGAGCATTCTTCGACATGCTTGCCCTAACTTTTAGAGCGGCCGATGTCGATATTGTTGACCTCAATGTGATGAAGTTGGTATATGTGGACCTCGGCTGTGTCGGCAGCAGAAGCGGGTTGAGGCTTGAGGTATGACCCATCAAGGTAACCGGGGAGGTCTGCGACATATTGATGTAGACGGCCCCGCCTCAAAAATTATTTTGAGAGAACGCTGCAGAGCGAAGCATTTCTTGGTGTGATGGCAGTTACACATATGGTTCTGGCAGTAAGGTTCACCTTGTTTGACCTCAATGGGGTAAGGGGCATGCCAAACTGGTTTTGCCTAAATCTGTGGTAGAAGGGTGCTGATGAGAGCAGTAAGCTTGGAGAGGACCGGCTTCAGTCATTTTTGGGGGCCTCGGTGGTAGTATCGTCTGCATGGGGGAATTTACGGCTTTCAGTCTCTTATGAAACAGGAGCGATCAGAGGTATAGAAGGTCCCTATCAAGGTTTGTTCTGATTGGTTGTTGAAGGTTGCGCCTGGCGATTAAACTCGCGAAGGCGCTCAAGGTTAATGTATCCATTTACATTGGATAATATCTCCTTGAGGGTTCAAGGTTTTTGGAGCATGATGTACTCCTTGACGCGGTTGTTATCTGGAACTGCGTTGGAAAAGGCGAGGACGGTATTCGCGCAGTCGAGGTTTTTGATCTTGCATGAGTCGTCGAGGAACCTCTTGGTGAAGGCCTTAAGGGTTTCATTGGGCAATTTTTGGGAATTGAAGAGGGTATCGACCCAGACTTTGCGGTCTTTGTTGAAGGAAAATTGAGAGACGAAAAAGTTAGAAAACTACTTGAAGCTTCGGATCGAGCCGTTGGGGAGGCTATGATACCATTACAGAGGACTATCTGTGAGGCTGGTGGGAAATTACAAGCACGACAGGTGGACGGCCGTGGAGTATAAGGTTAAGGTGTTTTGGAACTCAAGGATGTAAGATTGAGGGTCGGTGTTACGATATTTACCAATTTTGGGCGTATGAAAATTTGGAGGCACCTCGACAGCGAGAAGTTTGGGGCAGAGGGGGTTATTTAACTGACTTCAAGAGTTCAGTGTGGGGCTCGCACTGATTGGGATGGCAGGATGGATTTTCTGGTCAAAGTGCTACTGTGTAAGATAAGCAGGATGAGGAGGGAATCTTTAAGGTCGAAGGCGAAGAGGCTGAATATTCAGCGTATGCTCAGTACTGCGTTCCCCGATTCGTTCTCGAGTAAGGAGGCATCATGGTTGTCTGGTAGTGCGAAGGGTGGAAACGGATGAATCCTCTATGGGGTATATGCCAAGTTGGATTGAGCCAGTAGAGAGGATAGTAGGGGGAGCACCCTCAGCTCCCAGATGGACCGGGGGTACTTCGAAATGTGGTTGGGGCCCCAACCGGGCGCGGACAGAAATGCGCAATGGGACGGGTGCTCATGATGGTGGAGGAGCATCTTGAGGCCGATATCATTGTAACTCGTAAACTGTGTTATGCAGATCGTCGAGAGAATGATACTGTCTATCAGCATTGTCCAAATGGCTTTGCCATTTGGCTTTAACCTCTTGTCGGCGCTCTTTGCACTCCTGGTATAATTGACTCTGATGATGCTCCTCAGCTTGAGCAAATTGCTGGGTAAGAAGGGCGAGCTAGGCGGCAACTCTGTCGGCAGAGTTGTCGGCATAGATAGAAGTAGAGCGGAGGGTAGGGGCCATTGAAGGTGGCTGATAGGATTAGTAAAATGGGGAAAAGCATGTAGAGACTGGTAGGGTAGGATAGCACAGACAACTGACTTGTACCCAGAGTTGGTTCTGACACTATAATTTGTCGAGTCTAACACTGCAGTTGCTGGCTCTGATACTGTTGTTGTGGAATATGGCACCGCAGTTGTCATGCGGCGTGCTCTACTATTCTGTTTGGTGAGCTGGCTGTCTAACATGTTCCCCTTCAACCATGGGCACATGGTCAAAGTATTTCTGGTTCGATGTTTACTTCGAGTGTTCAAATAGTCTTGGAAGGTTTTGTGGGATTGTTTATTGACGTACTAGGCTTCGAGACATCAGGTAGGCTTCGATGTAGCCTTCGAGTGCTCGACCAGTATTAGAAGGTTGCTAGTAGGCTACTACATCGATCCCATGGGGGTCAACTATCATGCTTCTGTCCAGTGATGGAAGCAGCAAACTTGTGTTGTCTACACATAAAATGACAACTCACACAATTTATGACTAGCTACCTACCTTAGTAGCATGATCAAGATATTAGCCTGCGGGCTTGAAAGTTGAAACATAAGTGATATTGTCATAATGTTACCAAACTTGTGGTGATCCCTTCTTAATGTTTCTCTCGTTTATTAGTAATGGTTACCAACTGCCGACAACATAATGACAAAAGAAAAGAAAAATCCAATAGTGCTAGTTGCGCATATTCTACACGTTGGATACCCAGTTTATATAAATAGCCTGGATCAAAGCACCCACGGCAAAAAAGGTCAAGGACAATAATGACTAGGCCAACTTGATAGGGATTCAAGCATATGATCAATAATAGGACTAAGCTATTGGCAATATACTTGCGTGGAGTCCTAGAATGAGACACTCCACGACCTCTTATGAGGAATTTTAAGAGTATTAATATTACAGTCGAGTAGTCAAAGTTTTGAATACAGGGTGATTTACAGGGTGATCGATGGTAAACTGCCAGGGTTCTGGGGAGAGATTTTGTAACCTCTCTATAGTTCCCCCTCTTTCCTATTTTTAGAACATAGGAAAGGCTGAGTAACCATAGGAGGTCTAATTTCAAGAGTACCTTCCAGGTACCCTCTGGGTATCAGGTGGGTATCCCGGAGTTGGTGTTGACGCCGTAAATGTTAGGGAACCGTTGTTGGCTCTGTCACTGTAGTTGTCAATGTCACCAACGCCGCTGTCTTGTCTGGTGAGCTGGCTGTCTGTCATGTCTGCCTTCGATGACGTACGAATATGGTCGAAGTATTTTTGATGCTGATGGATCTGTGTTCCTCTTCGAGGCTTGTTCATAGATGATGCTTCGTCTTCGAGGCATCATCTATGGGGATTCATCTTCTTGTAGCCTTAGAAGGCTTGTTTATGGGTTAAATGGGCTTCGAGGTATTCATGAAGGCTTCGATGCAGCCATCAAGTGTTCAACTAGAGCTAGAAGGCTGCGAGTAGGCTACTACATTCGTCCCCTATCAGTAACAGTTTCGGAAATAGGTGTAGAAGCGTTTGCTGAGAAAGACTGTTGGTTGTTGGAAGCTAGAAGGTTGACCGTTGCAAGTTGGAGTTCTGAGGTAGCTAATAAAGGAGGGTAATACAGAAGTTGTAGAGATTACGAGGTAATAACTGCGGTTAATGAGGAAACAAATATGGTTTATGAGGGAGTAACATTGTACATCTTCCTTAATTTCTTCTTCTGTAGTTTCTAAAAGCATCATGGACACCACACCCAACACATGTTACCAGAGGAAGATGGGGTTCGCCAGAGACCATCAAATAGGGACAAAAAATGGCTGAACTGAAGCTGAAGTTCTTTGGTGACAAGGAGCTCGACTGGGAGATGTTGGACCTGGTATAGCAAGAACATGGGGAGCCAATCAACGGACAGTCCTATGCGTACTTCTGGGAGATGATACAAGGGAGCTATACCACCGCCGAATAACATTATCTCTTTCTATCGGCTTTAGCCGAACGTCTTGTACATGCAGAAGATCGGTTACTGGAGGACGAGCAAGGCTGGGCGGGAAGATCCGTCTTAAAATAGAGCGAGTTCTTCATAAGGTGGTAGAAGGGTGGTGGTGTTGATGGTTATGGGTTATGTTCTTGTATGACTGTAATTTTTGGTTTATGTTATTATTGTTGTCGATGACTGTAGATTTTTGTATAACTGTGCTTGGAGGTCTTCTCTTTCTTTTGTAGTTTGAAGTAATGTAATGAGAATAACCGGTATTGAAATCGTGGGTTTGTATTTGATAAATATGGTAGCCGAATAGATTGTAGGCGCGGTATCGAACATATATCTTCGAATGTTTAACAAGTCGAAATGGTTACCTTCAGGGAAAATTGACTTCGAAGTATGATGAGATGATCGAAAACATTGGTCAATATTCGGCCTTAACTGAATAAGTGACTGTGTATTTCTGATACTCGATGAAAGAGGTGTGAGACAATGTATAAAAGGGGTCGATGGTTCGAGGTTGGGGATTTGCCGACTGTAAGGCCTCGAAAATGGGTGCTGAATGAGCAAACTGATAAAACGTTTGGGTCGGGGAAGTTGTAAAGTTTTGACTTTTGAGATTCCGAGGAAAAGAATTGAAGACCGTGATAAATGTGGGTTGGGATTATGGAGGGGTTAAATCTACCTGCCTTCAAGTAAAAGTAGGGTTTTTTATAAGTACTTTACACATCTGTTACTTCTTCTCTGAGCAAAATGTTTGCGTCTTCGTCCCAAAGAAACGGAACTGTTCCTAACACCAAGTACCAGAACCGGGTGGTGGTAAGGGTTATTCCTATATGGGAGAAGACACTCAAACTGAAGCAGAGGTATTTTGGTGATCGAGGCCTGGATTGGGCAATGTCGGACTTATTTGAAGCCGAGCCAGGGGAACCCATTAGTGGGATGCCTTATGCGCACTGGTGGGGGGTGCTACAAATGATGGGACCGCTTTTTGGCGACCGGTTGGCCTTACTGGAGTCTTTGGCTGAGGAGGTGGTGGACAAGGAAGATGTTGAGGTTGAGTCTTTAAAGAACTTTCCCGTCTGTAAATAGAGGCTTCTTCGATGTGGTAGGAGTATTGGTGTAGGATGGTAGGGAGGGATACTTGTATTTTCCTATAGATGTGGATTGTTTGATCTATATTTTCTGTAAGGGGGTCTGCCCAAATGAACTTGGAAATTTATAAGATAATTGTCGAAGTGAAATACTGAGTTGTGTGTAAGTAGAATAAACGTAATACACGATGGTAATTTAGGTGCGAAAATAGTTTGCTCGAGACACGCATTATTGGCATATTTTAAATTTGAATATCATATTATCTGAGGATGAATGTTTGAAAGGTGATGTATTGGCTTTGATTAGCAAAACTGACAGTCCAAATAGCTGGCATGTCAGAAACTGTACGGAGCCTAGGGCAGAGTGTCCTGCAGTCATCATGATGCTGCCTTGGATTACAGAAAAAGGGTTGATTTGATATAAGGATATGATTTGACAATTTTGAGTGGGGATCATAAGGCTTGAGTTGTATTATGTATATAAAATTGTGGAAATGTGTGTGTGAGGCGCGCACGTGGGGTAATGGAGGGTAAATTCGACAAAATACATCGTAGTTAAAAAGTAGGGGTAGTGGTAATGATAGAAATTTTGGAAATCGAGGCGGTTTTTGGTATTCCGAGGAGGTATATATAGTATAAGGGCATTGTTACTGTTCCTGGTTACCCACTTATAGAAAAATCATATAGTGAGATAAAGAGAAACATACGCCATTATTCCATAGAGCTCTGTAGTTGTTGTGGGATTGTCTGAATTACTGAAAGGAATGAGAGATACTTTGCTCAAACAGGTATGTCCTTCTTACTTCTGCCTTGTTACTTCATCTTCTGTTTTTAGTATGTTGAGTACACAGCAGTGTAGAGTCTGTTAGAGTTTATAGTTGTGATGTATGACCGAGAACTGGGGGAAAACATTTATCTGTGGGTCAAGTCTGTTGGAGTTCTTAGGGTATTGACGGTGTAGCGGGGAATATGGTCGAGCATTCGACTATGATTGTCTGAGTTAGAGAGGGTAGGGAAAAATAGGTTATTGACACGGAATAGTCAAATATATCAATCTAATTGCGTGCTTCTTCTTTTGTAGGATAAGATGCATACCCGTTGATCTTCGAGATTGAGGCTAATAGACAAGGAGACCGAAGAAAATGAGGCCAGTGTGTTTGGTCGTGTTCCGATGGGTGAGGGAAGCGACGTAGAAGAATTAGATATTGTAAAAGATTTCCCATTAGCAATGGTGGTTCCTGAAATTGGGGCATTAAGTAGTAGACGTCGTAAGACCGTATGGACCGAGGAGAGTGATAAGGAAGAGATGGATGGAAGAGAGAGAGAGAGACGCAAAGGTAGTGTTGAGCCCTCGGGTGATGAAAGGGGGGAGGGGGAGCAAAGTGACCATAGTAATGAATCGACTGATTCGAATGAGGCCATTGGTTCTGTCTCAGCTAGAGAGAAACAGAGACTAGATCGATTTGAGGCTAAATTTGAGCTGTCAAAGGTAGGGCTCATATTATATGTTGCAGGGTCAAGGTATAGCTTCCATTCGAAACCTCGAGAGGGTATTATGTTGTATAGAAGCCAAATTTGGTTAGGAATGCAGCTACCCCTTCGAAGGCTGGTGAAGGAGGTGCTGAACTTTTAGGAAGTGGCCCCGTGCCAGATGAATGGGAATTTTTACAAAATGATGAAGGTAATTGAGGGTATAAATGTAAAACTGTGAGGTGAAGGGAGGGGCTTAATTGAGTGGTACAATATTGTCCCGTTCTACTCCAAGAAAGCAAACCAAAAGGTTGGCACCAATCACATCTAGTGTCACACGGATAAGCCCAGGTTATTTGATCTGTGCTCAACGGGTCGAGGGTGGGATAAAGATTTGGTAGCAGTACAGGGTAACTATGAGAATGTTGATGGAAAGGATCCATATAAGTTACAACATAAGGTCTATAATCCAAGTAAGTGTTTTATCAAAGATTTTTTGATGTATTGATCAAATAGACTGATTACTGTGTTTTTATTTGTTCTGTAGGTCCTAATAACCAGACATGGGAAAATCCGAGGGATTATATTGACGCGTTAATCAACTCGGATGAGGAGTAGGTAAACTCTGTGTTCAAGGGGATTGGTATTAAGAGGAAAAGGTAGAAGAAGACAGATTCTCTGCTTCAAAACGTACCCATTACGCCGAAGCCATAAAAAAAAGAGGTGACGAAGGCATAGAAAAAGTAAAATTATTGAGGAAGGTAAACTATGTGCCAAAGGAGCAGCATGCATCGAGACAGGCAGTGCCAGTACCCGAAGTAGTTTGTGATGTTTCAAGGCAGGCATCGACGCAGGCTGACAAAGGGAAAGGGAAGGTCTTTCCCGAATCTCCAAAGGTACAGCAGCCAAAGGAACCTCCGCAGACGAGGCGTAAAGCGCTAGGGGAGGATGATGCTGAGGATATGGATAAAGAACTAATCGCATCTTAATGGGAGGAGCAGGCTCGAGCTAAGGCTGCTTCGATGGCGAAACTCCGTGGCATTGATCCTGACGAAGCTTCGAGGCGGATGAAGAAGAGTATGTATCAGATAACTATTTATTTTTTGTGAAATTCTAAAATTATCTTAAGTGTACCATGTTTCGAGAGATACTGATGGCTCGAATATTCTAGTAGATAGATGCTTGGCCGCAGGCTTATAACAAGGCGTAGAAGGTAGCAATAAGGAAGTTAAAACAAGCGGTTGACAATCTGGAGCCTGCTCGAGGGACCGAAGCATCGCTGGCTTTAGAAATTGGCATTTTGAAGCAAGATCAGGCGAATATCAGGGATGAGTGTGAGAGGAGACTTGAAGCTCAGTATTACAATCATACACGGGTGTTGGAGGCAAAACTAGCTTAGAAGGATAGGGTTATTACAGAGTAGAAGGAGACCTTCCAAGGACAGTTTGACGATGAATGTGAGACTAATGTTAGGCTCAAGGATTTCATCAAAGATTTGGGGTATGATCCTAAAACCTTTCAATGCTTTCCCATGAATCAGAGGTATGATCCTGTTGCTGGCGATGCTGCTCGGATGGAGGGGGAAGAAGTAGATGTTGTTGGTATGGATACAAGAGTGGGAGATGGCACGGAGACTCCTGTGGTAAACATAGTTGTTGCTGCTACTGTGACCGAAGGGGTCGTGAGTGTTACTGGGTCAAACCCTTCAACTGAAGGCACTGGGGTTGTCGACGAAGAGGGCACTGTGGGAGGAGATGGTGTAGCCACTCCGATATGAGGTATTGTACTGGGAATTTCAAACTATTTTTTTCTTTTTTGATCTTTTTATTGTGTTGTAATATTTAAACAATATTGAGCTTGCTCCGCACTTGAGCTGTGAACTTGTAATTGATTCGACTTGTTGATGGAAGTTGAACTTGAATTTGTTTGCTGATTTGTATTGAAACTAATTCTCTGATATATGTTGTACTGAAACTTCTTGTATGCAGTAGAGTTGTTAATATTTTAATCTACTTGTATCTGCGTATGCTGTAAGTGTAGAATGCTTGTAAAATTGTCAAACCTTGAAAAGCTTCAAAGGTCTAATCTTGATCGAAGTAGAATATGGTCATCCCCAATGCATTCTCGTGGGTCTGGTCTCTTGACCATTAATGTCCCTCGAGTTTGCTCAAATATTAGAGACTTAAAAATTTTCAAAGTCACCCCCAAGTATCAGTCGGGTCGAAGGGTTGACATGATACTTAGGGTGAACCAAGAAATTTACTGGACTTTGAAGGCCTGAGCCTGATCGAAGTAGAACATATTCACCCCCAATACATTCTTGAGGGTCTGGTCTCTCGACCATTCATGCCCCCCGAGTTTACTCGAATATTATAGACTTGAAAAATTTTAAGGTCTCCCCCAAGTATAAGTCGAGTCGAAGGGTTGACATGATACTTAGGGTAAACTAAGAAATTCACTGGACTTTGAAGGGCCGAGCCTGATCGAAGTAGAACGTGTTCTCCCCCAATGCATTCTCGAGGGTCCGGTCTCTCGACCATTTGTGCCCCCCGAGTTTGCTCGAATATTGGAGACTTAAAAATTTTCGAGGCCTCCCCCAGGTATCAGTTTGGTCGAAGGGTTGACATGATACTTAGGGTGAACCAAGTACCCTAAGGAAAATCCCAGATGAAGACAATAAACTAGGTCTCCTCTGCAACCTCAACTGGATCGAAGAGACCCGAGATAAAGCCATCACAAACTTGGGACGATACCATGACACATTGAAAAAAACATACAGCAAAAAAGTATTAAATGAAAATTTGGTATTGGAGACCTTGTCCTCTGATGGATCCAAGATAGTACTCGGCATAAGAATTTAGGAAAGTTATCCAGAAATTGGAAGGGGACATACATTGTTAGCGATAAGACAGATAGTAAAACTTACTGGCTAATGACTGAGGATAAAATACAACTCAAATATTCATGGAATACTGCCCAACTGAAACTATTTTACAGATAAAACACTATAACCATTTTCATCTATTCAAATAAACAAATTTTATTTTCTGTTTAATCGTTACAATATTAACCTGATTTTGATCCATACTTAATAAGTATGCGTCAGACAATCAATCATCCTTACTATTTTGACTTGATCTCGATCCATACTTAACAAGTATGCATCTGACAATCAATCATCCTTACTATTTTGACTTGATCTCGATCCATACTTAATAAGTATGCATCAGACAATCAATCATCCTTACTATTTTGACATGATATCGATCCATACTAAACAAGTATGCATCAGGCAATCGATCATCCTTATTATTTTGACTTGATCTCGATCCATACTTAACAAGTATGCATCAGACAATCAATCATCCTTACTATTTTGACTTGATCTCGACCCATACTTTATACGTATACCTCAGATAATCAATCTTTACTATCTTAAATTACCATCGATCCATAGTTAATACGTATACATCAGAATGCTAACCATCTGTACAATCTTCAATTGATCTCGATCCATACTTTATAAGTAAGCATCCAGACTATCATTTAATTTTACGCGAACATTATCCAATTACAGGATATTCTACTTCGTATTCCTTACTTATCGAATAAACTATAAACAGATTTTGTTCTTCTCAAATCTCAATCCAGATATCCATCTCAAGATACACATTTGATACTCACGCTGCTTACTTGCCATTTCATGGCCATCGTTCACTTATCATGCCAACAAGCGTTCCTTAGTTATCTGCTACGATCTACTATCATATTCGTCATATCACTTTGTTGAATCTACTACTTAGCATAATTTGCAAGATATACGCAACAAGTTTTCATAAAATAAAATTTCTCCGATAACAAATATTTATCATCCAACATTTCACAAGATTAAAATTGTTTTGGTCCCACCGACCATTTTTACATACTTCCACACAATAATACTACTTACACAAATTTTTAATACTATAGGAGAAGATATTACTTCATCCACATTTAAAAAACCTTCGGGAATAGGAATATCTGCTAGCTCCCCAGAATGCGAGACATCAGCTTTCGATATCACCACATCCTCGATGACTTCCGTCTCACCACGAACTTTAGGATTCTTCGACACTTCATCTTCTGAACTGGAATCATCAAAAACAACACCACCAGACTTCACCAACCCCTTATAAAAGTTTTTCCTCACCTCCAACTCTGTATACTACCCTCCAAATGGGCTCTCACTTCCTTACATCTCTCCAACTTCTCTGAATTCATCTGAGCCCTAACCTCGTCAAGAACCTTTCCCTAACCATTACATCTTCTGCTTACAACTTCAAATTATAAACCCTTAGCTCCAGCATCATCTCCTTTCTTAATCAGCCTATTCGCACGAGTCCACATATAACTTACACGTTCATGCAGACTCCAATATTGTAATTAACACTAAAACTGAAAGTCCTCCTTTGCATCCTTTGCCTCTGTCACGCTCATTCCATCATAGTTATGTTCCAAAGGATCTTCCAAGTGGATATTCGCATTCTGAAAGATGATGTACCGATAATATATTTCCCAATTCTTTACTTGAACACGACCATATACCTCATTACGCACCTAAGATCTTATCTTCACCATTTTCTCAAACCACAATAACCCTTACTTCAAACACCAAAGGATACTTATAGTCCTCCACATTAAAAGTCAATACAACACATTTATTTTACCTTGGAACTATACATTTTCCATAGTCAAATAAATCAACATTAAAATCTGTTCTTGTACCCACTCCGTCAAATATACTTTGAATTATAGTCAAACATACATCTATTCTAGACATCTTACTTTAACATTTAACCATCGATAACTTTAATATTTCTAAATATACATAATCGACAAAAACACATATCAATACGAACAGAAGTCGAAGAAGCTATCTGTATTTAATAACCAAACTGTTACCTATTACATTCGACAAACTGTATCCTTTGATTGCATTACATCAAACGACACTACTATCTTTACATTCAACTTGATGGACTAATAACTATGTGCTTCATTTCACTAGGATTTGACATTATTGCATCTTTTCACCAGAATCTGGCATTATTTCTGACACCAGGAGCAACGATCCTAAGAAACTCAATGAATCTCAAGTCACTGAACTTCTAAGAGCTGCCTCGACAGATGTACAGCAGCAGCAAATTGTTGGAAGCCTCCTTTGTTCGGCAAGATCCCTGGAGGCCTACCAGCCAACACATCATTGCCTTCACTATGAAAAATTACCCCTTCTCCCCCAATTTGATACCCTTCCTTGCCTTCCACATTACAGAATGACCCCAATGGAACCCGCACATGCATACATTTATTGACTTTAATTCCTCCCATCCTCCACACCGTAACAGGATCAATTAAAGAATTACTAAGAACTGGTTTGGAACAGAGCTTTACCTCAGGATGTTCGCCATCTTTATCCTCAGATGACGGGTTACGCCACACTTGGGGCGGTATCCTTATAATCCACCACCGTAACACCCTCCTTGAGACCGTCTATTTATACCCAACTTGCACCTGCCAGGTCCAATGTACCGCATTAATTACTCCTCAGAAACGAGATGACTAGATACAGTTCACCTTGACCTCAGAAATAATAAACTAACGACTCATGAAAACATTCGGCAGCCTCTTCAGCTTCCAATTTCTTCTCGACACAACCACAAGTACTTATGTCAAGAATGGCGCGATTGTAGTAGCATATTCCCCAGATTTGACAAGAGTAAGCCATCAAAGAGTAGTCGAAGATAGCCATACATGATCGAAGACAAATAGCATTCGTGAAGATACCTCAAGTCCTCGACCTACTAAAAGTAGTCGTTGTGCATGGTCAAGAAAGTGTTGTTAGAGATCCATAAAGTTTGCCCACTCCCCCTAGAATAAGAGACTATTTCTTTATTTTTGTAAACTACCTGTATCTACTATAAATACAGGTAGAGAATAGATTGTTCAAGGACCAAAATCTGCAACTTTACTATCCTTACTTCCTAATCCCTACTATTACTCCCAAAAACATGTAATAACTTGTAATATACTAGATTTTACATCAAAATCCTCCTCGAGGTCGTGGTTTTTCTCAGCTTTTACTGAGTTTTCCACATAAAATCTTGTTTGTATAGTCTTTTATTGCATTCTCCTTACGAATAAGTATTGGCAAAGATTCTCCTTTCGAAAAATACCCCACTACAAGAACATAATAGAAGGGTGGCATGGAAAACTACTATTAGCTGGAGGTAAACTCATTTTAATTAAACATGAATTATGTTCAATGCCTATATATTTACTTGTCTCAATAAATGGGGAGAGGATTCGCCTACACTCACTTTGGGCTACACTCTCCTTACACTCTCCCCACACAATACACCTTGACAGCTTGAACTGCCTACGTGAAGATAACAATAACAAAAAAAATCATTCACTCAGTCACTCACTCACTCACTTTCTCTGTTGGTCTCCCTTCAAAATTCAAATTTCAAAAATGACTCTTTCCCTAATCCACTATTATCTCCGGTTAAGGTACCACCCACTCACACCACTCACTCATTCCGCCACTCGCTCACTCTCCCTCTCTCTCCCTCTCTCTCTCTCTCTGTCAGCCTCCCTCTTAAAATTCAAATTTTGAGAACGACTCTCTCCCTCTTCGACTATTATCTCCAGTTAAGGTACGAATCTCTCTCACTCTCTCGCATTCTTTTCAGTCTCATCTTGGGAACTGTATTTGGGAATGTGATTTTGGTTAATTTGAGTACTTACAGAGCTAAATTTATTGTGCACAATAAAGGGATTTGGGACTACACCTAGAAGGATGTAATGGAATTTGTATCATGGATATTGTCGATTTGCCCAATACATCGACAATTTAATGGTGAATCCATCTCAAATTGTCTCCCTCTCAAATCAGTCTCTCCCACTTTTTTTCTCTCTTTCTTTAATTTATGAAGTGCCAAAATTGTCGATCACCACTTATTCGACAATATGATGGCAGGCAGTAATGTCGATTACCATGTCTTCGATAATATAACTGTGTACTTTTATCTTGATGACTGCAAATGATGACACATTATTATCGATTGCTTTAAAAATATACTCGGTACTCGACAATAAATTATCGATTTATGCATTGATCGACAATTTATGAAGTGCCAAAATTGTTGATTTATGTATTAATCGACAATTTATGAAGTGCCGAAATTGTCGATTTATACATTGATTGACAATTTATAAAATGTCAAAATTGTTTATTTATGCATTGATCGACAATTTATGAAGTACCAAAATTGTCGATCACCATATTTTCGATAATATAACTGTCGATTAATTAATTAAGTTAGAGTAATCGATGCCATGAATTATCAAATAACCATGTGATCGTACCGACAGGAAGGAGAATACCCTTCGCATCAAAACTATAACAACCCCCCACTGTTTCTACATTGTGGCGTGCCTTCCAAATAGTTGGATTGGATCCAAAATTTATGAAAGATGATGTCTTACAATATTTGGGTAAGGTATGGGATAGAGCTCGTGGAGAAAGTAGTAATGTTAAAGTCTATAATGAAGGACATGTTGCCATCCATTTGAATGATCTAATGTAATAGTATTTATGTACAAAACAATGGCCTTTTGTGATTAAATACTCTTGGTTGTGTTCTATTCTTTCCTTCAACCCTTATTGTTGTTTCTAAATCAGTTGTTTGGTGTTTGCCTTATACATTGCAATTTAGCTATACTTGTCGAACATAATAAATTCTCGAAATTTCCACTAGTCGACAATTACTGTGGTGTATACCATCGAATATTTCGATGTGTAGTCTCACTTATTTATTTTCGAGTATATATCTACTGGACAATTTAGCAGGTAATATTTGTTTTATATGTGCATTAGAAAATTTTGAGTAGTACTCTAATTGACAATTATTTGGCTACAATATTTGAACTGTGGAGTGACTATTAATCTAGAAATTGTTGACTGTCATTGAATTGATAATTCATATATCAATTGATTTATATTGCAGGCATATGAAGATTATCGATGCATAATATGAGTCGACAATTACACATACTATATCAACCCATATCCTCAGTATAGTAGCCACCAAATAAGGAATTAGATGCAAAAAAAATTTACAAAGGTAGCACAGTTGAAAAACATAAGGGGTCCATTAATAAGCCATAACAATTAATTAGATAATATTACATTGAGGATGCATTATGATATTTTATTATACAACTCTTCTTCCATGTGGTCTTCCTCCTATTCTTCATTCCCTACTCCTCATTCCCTAAAATATATATATGTCATAATTAGACTTCATTACCACTATATATATGCATAAAATATCCCAAATATATCTTATATTAATTTTAAAGCTATACAACCCAAATCAATTGTTGTAAACTACTCGACAATACTTTGTCGAAAGATGCATATCTCAAAAATTTGGTCGCTACAAAATTGTCGACTACTGGGTTCTTCAAAAAAATTGATGTTAAAATTTGTCGATCACTCCGAGTCAATCAATTAATCGATAGTTATATTATCAAAAACATGGTGATTGACAATTTTGGCACTTCATAAATTGTCGATCAATGCATAAATCGACAATTTATTGTCGATCAATGCATAAATCGATAATTTAATGTCGATTAATACATAAATCGATAATTTATTGTCGAGTACCGAGTATATTTTTAAAGCAATCGACAATAATGTGTCGTCATTTGCAGTTATCGAGATAAAAGCACACAGTTATATTATCGAAAACATGGTGATCGGCATTACTGCCTGCTATCATATTGTCGATATTGATGGGCATCGACATATGAGTTGTTGGAAGATGTATTTCATACTAAAAAAATACTAACAGAATAGTCGATTAACACAATAATTTGACAATAATTACCAACAAAAGTTGCACCCTACTGACCTATTCGTATTTGTTCTTGAATGCGTTCTCTAAGGTCACCAATCCTTCTAAAAATCACAGCAAAAATGAGATCTTACCAACCAATAAAGTGCAATTCCCCAACAATTAACCTCCAATTTGAAAGTTCGAACTCAACTTCGATCTATTGTCAAACGTAAATCCGAGAAAGGATTTTGAAAAAAGAGAGAAAAAGAAAGAGTGGGAGAGACTTATTTGGGAGGGCAAACGATTTGAGATGGATTCATCACTAATGGAACTTTAGCTAGTGATCACTCACCTTTTGTTGTGGTGGTTAAGTAAGAGAGAGATAGAGAGTTGAGGGAGAAAGACTGATTTGAGAGTTAGATGATCACTCACCATTTCTTTTTTTGTTATTGTTGTCTCCACGTCGGCAGTCCAGGCTGTCAAGATGTGTGGTATGAGGAGAGTGTAGCCCAAAGTGAGTGTTGGAGAATCATCTCCCCTATAAATGTACCTAAAGCTATTATGAAAAACTTGGAAAGTATTTTTTCCTCTTTTTTCTGTGGAACCTTTGAAGAAAAGAAGAGACGGAAATGGGTAGCTTGGAGAGAGTTGTCTGGGTATTAGAGGCCTTAGTGATATCAATACAGTTTTTTGCTCAAGAAATGTTGGCACCTTTTACGCTCAAACTCACTATGGCCCAACTATATGAATCAAAAATACAAGAAAAATGGTGTCTATGTGATCAGATCTTCATCATCTAGATTGTGGAAAAAGATCTCCCCCTTGATTCAGGCTGTCATTCAAACACCTCATGGGCTCTTGGTGAAGGCAAAGTAGATTTCTGGCACTCTGATTGGATTGGTGAAGGCACTCTAGAAGATCTCCTCAGCACAGAATCTACTCAAACTATAAAGGTCCAAGATATACTCTCTCACAATGGATGGAATTGGGATCTAGCTTAACCTGTCATACCCTCACAATGGCAAATTACACTCTCTCAAAGGTATTTTCTTTCTGCTGAGGCTGACAAACCTTTATGGGGCATGTCTAAAAATAGAGATTATACTGTAAAATCTGCTTCGGAGCTGTGGAGGAGTAAATCACCAAAAATTCCGTACATGAATTGGAGGTGGCATCAGGTTCTTCCTGGAACAATCAAGATTCTTAACTGGAAGACTTTGCACCATGTTCTCTCTGTCAACAAACTTATTCAAAGGGTTTGCCCTATGGTTTCTAAAATTCATTGTTGTGTTCAACACCCCTCTATAGAAATAGTTGATCACATACTTTTGCATGGTTGAGATTACAGTTAAAGTATGGCAATATTTTAATACTGCATGCAACATGCCCACCCATACAGAAAATTTCAAGAGCAGGTAGAAGCAGTGGTTTCAAAGGGAAAAATAACTCTTCTCAGATGGGCATTATCATTGGTCTTCTTCCCTCTCTCATTCCTTGAGAAATTTGGAAATCAAGGTGTAAAATGAAATATGATGGCATTAGCATGTCTGTGGACATTATAATTCACAATGTATGCATATGGATCCAAGATTTAAGTTGTAAGTTCAACATCCAAAAAGAAGGCTACTTTCAAGATAGGCTATGATGTGACACATCCCTCATAGGATTGTCTACCCACCGTGTGACCTATGTTTAATTAATATTTTATATTTTATGTTTTAGCTTAAGCTCTGCTAGAAAGGTCCAATATGGGTTATTAGCAGTTTTCTAATTTAAGTAGAAGTTTATTTCAATTAGAATTAGGGTTCCTAATTCAAGCTCCCCCCCCCCCCCCCTTGTGTACTATAAAAGGGGAGGTCTAGGTTATTTGTTTCTTAGTTAATTCAGTTAAGTTAGTTTTCTTTAGAAGAAAAGTTTTAATTAATAAAATTATGATTCCTCAAGAACCTAATTACTTTAGGTTAATCTGGTGTTCTTCTTGATTATTGGCTTCCGCATAATCAGTTTATATCAAAGTGGTATCAAAGCTACGTGAGATCTAAGTGTAGTCAGTTTCAAGAGCAAAGATGCCTCGTGGAAGAACCGCGATGAAGAGAAACCTATTTTAGCTCAAGATGTAGCAAAAATAGATGATAAGCTTAATAAGCTTGTCAAGGCTTTGGGTAGAGGAGCCTTCCATCCCCCCGCCCCGTTGGGCGTAACCGAAGATCTCTCTTTAGTGGAAAGTACTGTTGTAAGGAGCGATGATCTTAATAACCCATTTGCAAGTCTTGGAGTCGAAATCGAGGCTTCTAATGCTTTAGGAATCGAAACCCGAACCATCGTCGAAGGTCCGGTCATGACTACCGACCATCACACACACCACCTCCATGAGGAGACTACCCGACAGTGCCAAGTAACGCCAACCTCAGCCCTGACAATACTACCACCGACAGCGACAATGGCGACGCAAACCGCAGTCTCTCGACCTGTAGTACCAACAAAAACAGTGTTAGAGACAACCTAACAAAACCTACTAACGCCAAATTTAACGAAGCAAAAAAAATAGCTACCGAATTTTGCGAGAAGAGAATCATACTTGGTGAGAGGGGATCAGCAGAAACCTTCCATGGGGTTCCAATAACTAAAAGGATTAGATTTTTAACCATAAATTTGGTCAATTCACAGCACCTAGAAGTTCCGATTGCAGGTTTAGCATCTATTAAGAGAGAGGTAGATCGTGGAGGTGAAGTGATCACTTCACTTACCAAAACCGTGACCCCAAACGGAACTCTAATCAGAACTGTGAGAAAAAGTTAACCAATTTGCAAGAAGGCAATTACGATTGGAGAAAGGACACAAGAGGAGTAGGTAATGGCCATAGAAGAGGGGAAGGGACGCTAGTTGAAGCGGGGTTGGGGTTTTCTCTCAAAACTTTGATGGAAATCAAGTTATAGAGTCTTGATCACGATTGTACAAGAGAAAGGTGAGAGAGTGTTCCTATGAGAGCAGTTGCAGCTTACGCATTTGACTACCGCCCAAACTTTCCACCTTCAACAGTTATTAATGTGCCATGTATTCGGCCCGAGTTATGCACCAAAATAGCACACGTGCCAGACCTGGTTCAGTTTAATCCAGTTCAGTCTATAACGTCAGCGGGTCCAACTAACCACGTCATCCAGCAGTTAAGGATGTACCCATTTTGTGAGTCTGTGGGAGAACCGATTGAACAAATTACACCTTCGGCAGTAGCTACCAATCATCATACTACTCAACAGTAGATTCAGAAGACCCACCGTATAAATCACAAGATGTAGGCCGGCATCGTTCAATAGTTCTACTCACTTATGTTACAGTCAGGGGAATCCAAGTATGTAATCTATATAAGGGAGATGATGGCTCGATACGAAGAATTATGTTTGTATGTTGATCCATTTTGGAAACATTTTGTAGCAGGTGTTGAGGAGCGGACCACAGTAATTTTTTAGCTTTTAATTTTAACCATCAATGGGCATAAGGATGTCGGTGATAACATCGTACCCCCGTTCCCGATTACAATGACAGGATACGGAAAATTCTGCAGAAGACTTCAAGATTTCTAGAAAAGTTCCACCGTACAGATTTTGTGCACGCTCGACATACGTGCGTGAGTTCTCTGGAGCACTAATCCACAATACGAATAGATAAACCCTAATTAGCATAAAAGTATGAAGAACAAACCAATTGGCTGGAAAAATCCCTTTAGAGCTTCAATTGCTTAATCGAAATCAATTACAATCTAATTCCTCTAAAACCCTAAGTCTCTCTCTTAGAATTGCATTGATCTAACCCTTCTCCTCTTGCCTAGCCTTGCCTCTTTTATATGGGTTAAGTGTCCTAGTTACAAAATGGGACAAATATGATCTTAAACGCCTAAAGAAATAGGCTGAATTGCGACTCTGTTCGAACAGAACAAGTCACTGTTCGAACAGAAAATTGTATTCAAATAGACAATTCATCTATTCGAATAAAATACCTCAAACGCCTATTTATTCAAACAGAAAAAAAAAATTATTTGAATAAACCCCAAGTCGTTCGAACGACTTGGCCAAATTTTGAAAAAATACCCTATCTTCCAAGTATTTTCTTCCCTAGATACTCCTGGATCATGGTTCCCCCCTTTAGAAGCCTTGAGCCCCTGCTCAAGCTAGAACTAGAGATGTGGGAATGTGGCTATACCTATTTCCCTGCTGTGCCAATTTGACTTACAAGGTAGCGGACCCTTCTTCCCAACTCGAAATAACTCAATACCACCCCGTCATGTAGTATGAACTTTCCTCTCTAGAATATCATCCTCCTACCATGGATCTTCTCTTTCCATCCATAAGTCATCAACTGACAGCAGGCGAGTGTCAATTGTAGAGTCTTCATCTAAAAAAGATAGCTCAAACAGCTTCAAATGCTTAGTATTAATCACTGAATACATCTGCATATAAGGTGGCAAATCCAATTCATACTCACATATCCTACCTTACAACAACTTCTGGCAAAACACAATATGCCCCTTGGGATCATCATATCTTGCAGCTTACTCTGACAGAATTATAGGCTGCATCTGCATGGCTACCAACATAGCGGAAGTAGTTGGTAATGGGGGTCGAGATAACCTATCAGCCATTTTTCTATCAACTCCCTTCATATATTTGATAAACAAGGGGAATTGTTGGAGATACGACATCCCCTTCATCTGGCGAGTTTGCTGTAGCTTAGACTCTGTAACTAAAAACTGAAACGGTTTGTGATCAAAATGTACCACAACTTCCTCTTGCAACTTCCTCATGTCGATTTGTCGCTTATAAGAGATTGTTATTGTAGGCAACACGCTAGCCGATGTACCATCTTGAACTGGTCGCACCAATAATACAAACTCATCTCTCGCATTAACCAACCGCTTTACCTGAGTCGTCATTACTAAATTATTCGTAGTGACATGCTCCTTACAAGCATTGATATGGAACTCCTTTCCCTCCTTCACAAGATGATACTTGCGAGCTCTACGGTAATAAATTGCATCTCGGTCCCAAAGATAAGGGCTACCCAAGATAACTTGACACACATCTAACAGAATAAGTTTACGCGTCACCTTATTAATAAACCTTTCAGTGATCGTAAACTTTAATGTACATTACTTCGTGATCATCAAATCCGTATCTTTCTGAATCTACCCCAAACCATATAGCTTAGGAGAGCTGTAGTAATCAAACCCATCTTCTTCGCCAATGCCTCAGAAATCAAATTTTTCTGACTACCCGGATCAACAATGGCCTCGACTAAGCTCTGCTTAACCTGAATACTGACATGAAAATGTTCTTCTCGACTCTCCTCCTTGGTAGCTAAAGAATGCTAAAACATAAGTATAAGCTTAGGATTCGGTTTATCTAAATTCGGGAGGTTAACAACCTCTGCGGCTAGTACATATCGTTTTGTCTTGCCCTTCTCCTCCTTCGACCTAAGCTCTGGGTAAAGTTTCCAACATTTATCTTAAATATGCCCAATCGCCTTACAATGATTGCAATAATTCTCCTTGAACAAACACCCCTCTCCTTTGGACTCTCCCTTATGTTTGTTTTTCCAACTAAACTTGTACCCCGAATTGTTCTTGTCATCTTCTTTTTCACTCTCGAAGTACTTGCTTTCAATTGCAATTGCCTTCACGGTAGCATCTTTGATATTGGCCACAATAAAGAGCTTCAACTCTCTTCTTATAGACTCCGACAAACCCCCTGTGTACTTCATGAACACCTCATACTTGTCCACATCGATATCCAAAACCAAAGCTTTGTTATGAAATACCGTAGCGTACTCCTGTATGGATTACTCAAACTTTTGGTACAAATTGTGCCATTTGTACAATCTTTCTTGCTCATACCTAATCGGATAAAATTATTTTCGCACTAATACCTTGAATTCTTTCCAACTCAAACTTCCTACATTGTGGCATTTCAGATAAGATTTCCACCACGTGAGTGCATGACTTACAAATTTCAACCTAGAAAAGCATATTTGCTTAGCATTAGAGTATTCATAAACGGAAAAATAAGTTTCTAACCTATCTAACCAATTATCCAACATCTCGGCATCAATTGAACCGTCGAATACCGGAATTTTAATCTTAAAATTGATACTAAGATTACGTATAGGATTCGATGACTTACCAATACCTTATTGTTCCTTGACGGATTCAGCATCACTAGAATTGTTATCTATCTCCTCAGTACCCTCGTCATCATCCCCCTCCATAACTACTTTCTTCTTTGAGCGGCCTCACTATTTTACCAAAGCGGAAGTCTTCGCGAGGTTCGTAAGATGCAATTGTTCTACCAACTCCCCTATAGTAGTAGTTAGATCAGAAACTTTCATTTCCAAAGTTGTGAGTCGATCGTCGGAATTGCCCATCTTCAAATTGTCCTTCTTCTTCGTGTTAGGTTTCTGGTGAATCTTCAACAGACTCACTAGCTTCTCCTTCATTTGCTTGAGACAATCACATGTAGAGACCATAAACCACAATCACCCTAAGAATCGTAATTGGAAAACTGATACCACTTAATTCACAATACGAATAGAGAAGCCCTAATTAGCAGAAAAGTACAAATAACAAACCAATTGGTTAGAAAATCCGATTAGAGATTTAATCGCTTAATCAAAATCAATTATAATCAAATTCCTCTCAAACCCTAAGTCCCTCTCTTAGAATTGTATTGATCTAACCCTTCATCTCTTGCTCAGCCTTGCCCCTTTTATATGGGTTATAAGTCCTAGTTACAAAATAGGACAAATATACCCTTAAACGCCTAAGGAAATAGGCTGAATCATGGCTCTGTTTGAACAAAACAAGTCTCTGTTCAAATAGAAAAGTGTATTTGAATAGACAATTCATGTATTCGAATAAAACACCTTAGACGCCTGTTTATTCGAACAGAAAGAAAAGTCTGTTCGAATAGACCCCAAGTCGTTCGAGCGACTCCAAATCTCATTCAAAGAACTTGGGAAAATTTAAAAAAAATACCCTATCTTCCAAGTATCTTCTTACCTAGTTCATCCTGAATCAAGCACCGCCCCCATGATTTCGTGGGTGAAATCTTCTTAGACGGAAGGTTTAATGTGACACATCCCCCATAGGATTGTCTACCGACCGTGTGACCAATGTTAAATTAATGTTTTATATTTTATGCTTTAGCGTAAGCTCTGTTGGAGAGGTCTTATATGGGTTATTAGCAGTTCCCAATTTAAGCAAAAGTTTATTTTAATTAAAATTAGGGTTCCTAATTCTAACCCACTTGTGTTCTATAAAAGGGGAGTTCTAGGTTATTTGTTTCTTTGCTAATTCAGTTAATTTAGTTTTTTTTAGAAGAAAAGTTCTAATTAAGGAAATTAGGGTTCCTTAAGAACCTAATTATTTTTGGTTAAACTGGTGTTCTTCTTGATTATTGGCTTTTGCGCAATCAGTTTACATCAGGCTATCTCTTCAGGTGCTCCTCTCTAGGATATAATGGTTTATGTGGAGCTCGCGGTGTGCTTAGAAACCATATGGGTAACCTCATGTTTGCTTTCTCTCTTGGTCTTGGTCCAGGATCTAATACAGTGAGAGAAATTTTTGGTTTACTTCATGGTCTCAAACTCTATGATCTATTCAACCTCTACCCTTTAATGGTGGAGGTGGACTCTCTACTACTGGTGAAATGGTTATACGACAAAAGTACAGTTCCTCCTAAATATTCCAATCTTTGGTCTAAGGTCCTCTTTTATGCTAGAAAATTACACCTTTGTCTCATCCACACTTTAAGTGAAGGCAATCACACAACTGATGCTCTCTCTAAATTAGGAAGTGCTTAACAAAATTATTTTTTATGGAAAGTATGGGATCTACCAAGGCAAACAAGAGCTGCCTTCATTCTAAACAAAATAGGCAATGCTCACTTCATATTATAATTTGGTGTTTCTTTTTTAGGGCCAGGCTCTAGCCCTCCCTCTGTAATTTTTTCTCTAATCAATAAAATCTCACATTTATTCAAACAAAAAAAATTAAGTCAAGGTCTACCACAGGTACAAAAATGGGAGGTTTAGCAAGACAGTCTTATTCACCCCAAAAATTCTTCTTTCTCCTCGGTTACCTATAAAGAATTTATAAACCCATCAATATCGAAAGTACTCTCTCTTTCTCTTAATTTTAGTTTTCTGTGTTTTTGTTGTTGATTATGGAGTCGGTTGATATTAGAAGCTCTTTACTGCTTCATTAAGTAGCGTGCATTTTAAGCTTATCCTGAATGATTGCGTATCTAGCACAGTTTGAATTTGTGATGAATAGTTGATGAACTATTTTTACTTTGTTCAGTTCATTAGAGAACACTTACTTACTGTAGCATTTTATGAGGTCTCAACATATAGATTGTGGTTGTAACTATCTATATTCTATTAAGCATAATTATGATAGTCGGACCTATGAGAAAGGGCTTGTAAAACAGAGAATTTGAAATGTAAGAATATTGCACACAAAGAAAGGAATAACTAAACATAAGTTGAAGTTGCAAACAAAAAAAATTAATACTTCTATCTTTGTAGACCTTCACCTAGTTAACAATAAACCAAACAAGATTCTTTAATAGCTTTACTATAGAGCTTTAAGTGATTCTTAGTAGTTTTATTTCCTATATTGTATACATGTTGGTAATGCTTGGGCTATTCCCTACTTATCATTTTTATCCCATAACTTTTTTTTGTAGTATTAATAGCTTATTACTCATAACGGCCACATTATTATTGCATGAACGAAAGTATTATCTTGCAACATAAAGAGTTCATCAAGTTTATTCTGTACTTACCGTGCTTCTCTTTAGTCTTTGCCTAAGCTTTAGGTACTTAATGCTTTGTTGTTTTTGGAATTGGACTTTACTCAATAATATTGTCTTAAGTCTGACAACAATCAGTTTTTTTTTCATCAGTCTGATAGCATAGGGGTCCATCGGTATTATGTTTGTGTGGCTTTTCTATATTATATTTTGTAGAAGTAAATGTCAAGCTTATTCATGTCTTTACTTTCAGGTTATGGAGTTTGTAGATTATACTGCTACTGTTAATGAGACTAGCTTTAACGTAAAAGCGGGGTGGGGGATATTTTGGGAGTTTCTCGTAGTGGATTTGTACTAGTGAACAACATTTTAGCTGAGGCAAAGATTGGTATCCATACCCAATGGTTCTACAATTAGAATTTGCATTAGATTTTCTTATAATATGATGGGATATTGCAATATGGGTGGTCTAGAGGTGAGCTTTATTTAACTATCCCTTTAAGATATTTCAATTTTCTATTTAAGCATTTGTTTTGGACATTGTTTTTTGTTTCCTATGGGTTATTGGGGAAGCGTTTTATGTTAGTAGACCATAGGAATTGGTGATTTAGGTTTATAGATGGCAGGCTTCCTATGAATGATAACTTGTCTTCTTTGTCTTTAACTGTTCTGAATCCAACATTTTTGCCTTACTAATTTGAGTTCTACTTACTTTAGATTTTGGCCTTATGCAGATCTTTCAATACGCTTTGAGCCGTAAGTAGTTCAGAGCTTCGCTTCAACATATGGACATTAAAATTGGTGCTTTCTATCAGTACCTCATAGTTTCAATGCTAGTGGTTTCAATCATGAAAGATAACTAATGTTTAATTTTTGAGTATAACTTGTTGAATGTTTTGTTGATGATTAATGGACTATAAGTTCAAAACGGAAGAACACTCAAAATCTTTGAGAGGGAGATGGTTCAAATCCATCTAGTCCAGGGCAATAATTTTTTTACTAATTTTTGTTTAACAAAACAAATAGGAATTTGGAAGTTTAGCGATAAATGTATCTGTTGAGAATTTTATAGTGAAATAGTCATTTCGTAGATAATGACCCTTATTACTGTCGTATTTTTTTCAAAAAGTACGACATATATTGTTGTCATTTATGTTAAAATTAAACAACTTTTGTCTCCTTCAAATGACATAAAGCACGACATTTATAAGCGTTGTATTTCTTATAAAGAACGACATATTTATATGTTGGAAAAAACACGACATTTATAGCTGTCTTTAACAAAAATGACACCGTTTTTAATAACATAATATCCGTCGTTAATCCAGTATTAACGACATATATTTCTGTCGTAAATAAGCATTTTTCACATAGTGAAAAAATATTTTATTCTTCCACCTCTTGAAATTAAGACCATCAAACTTAGAGGGTTTGTTATAACCAAATTTCAACACTTATGAGGTAAGGACCATAATCACATATAGATAATACTTTTTAAAATTGCTGAATAAAATGTAAAGAACCTGTGATATATCTTTCCCCAAAGAATGGAACAGTAACTCTGAATTGCATCAAGTTGAAGAACTGGAATGAAGGATTGTGCAACACCCAAGTTTCTCAACAAAAACAGTAGTTGAAGTTGTAAGAAGTATTCTAAGGTTGGAAATGCAATAGTAATAGAACCAATATGAACAACAGTAAAAGAAAGGGCTCGAGATGTAGATTGCACTTTCTTTAAGAGTATTTCGACCTACCCCCAAGTACAAATATTTGTAGTCTGATCTCTTTCCAAGATACAACGAGCAGTGTAATCAATACATTAGTTTCTGTACCAAAAGATTACATACAAGTGAAGTATGCACCTTAGCAAAATCGAGCAATAAAATGAGAAAGAGAGGGCTCATAAGCATAGGGAGGGAGAGATGAATTATGTTTGTTATGTATTGAGTGAATACAAAGGTGGCTTTTATAAAGTTTTCATTTACAACGTTTCTCCTAACTTTACTCAAACGTATAGGAGCTATTAACTCATACATGAGTACGTGGGGAGTCATTCCCTACTAGCCGTTGGGGGAGAATGTATAATAAAAAATGACTGGATAACTTTTCAATAATTAGAATAGAGAAAGCCTAGTACAAGCCCAAAGGGCCCCAGGGACAAAAGGGCCAATTGCCCGAGCCCAACCTGGCCTGGCACACCAAGCCGCTCAAGAGAAGTTCAAGTGTGTTAAGGCTATAGAAGTCCTCCTACACACTCACACACATGTACACTCTCTCTTAACCACATGTATATACATATCATGCAAACCATAAGCTATATATGAATATGCATTCCCAACATTCTATACAATGTAGGACTAAGTTTTAGGCTATTATATGGGTTTCAAGAGTCACGTGGCTTACATAAGAAAAAGATGTGAACGAAAAGGAGTTTTAGGAAAGGACCAAGAGATCAAGGAATCAAACCCATATGAGTTGAGCATTTGTTTTGTCCTTTAAGTTTTAAAAATCCAACACTTAATGATTTAAGAATGCTAAGGTTGAATCCAGCAATGTACGCCTAAGTAATTTCTTCTTCTCTGTAAAATTTACAGGTGGGCAAAAGAAAAACAACACTTTAGTAAATAAGTAGGCTAAAATATCTACAATAGCATCTCTGCGGAGCATTTTACTTACTATACATTATGATCTGAGCCCCGCCCTTGTGTAATACCTCAAAAGCCATTGTTTTGGGCCAACAAAACCCTTCTTCTCTAAAAAACCTTGCAGTTTAATCCATGAAGCCTATGATGAAGTTTATTTGCAGTTTTAGAGCAATTTATAGAACCAATATTCAATTAATAATAGTAAGTTTCCTTTTTTTGTATTTAAATCTTTTATGAATAAATCTTCTAATTTAAAGTTTCCAAAAAAATAAACTTCATAACCTTTTACTTATGATTGTAGGGCAGGGGTCCATTGTTTGTAGTAAAAAAGAGCTGATAGAGAGAGAAACTCGAGGCCGAGAGGAAAGACACTAAGATATTATTTGTTTTTTAGCTTATTAAACTTATTTGACTTAATTAACATATATAAGTTGATTAAGTTAAATAAGTTATGTTTGCTTTTGCTTCTGGAAAAATGACTTATTGGTAAAGGCAATACCAATTTCAGTGTTTTCAATAAGTTGGGAATTCTATAGCTTATTCACAAAAGATTTTACTTAAGTTGATGGAGTGTTACGGATCTTTAAGTAAAAATATTTAAAACCCAAATATACCCTAGTTCTATTCTATCTTTCTCTTTCTTCCTCCATTTTCTCTCCGCATTTTCTCTCCAACTCCATGCCCTCTCCTTCTTCACCATTTTTTCTCTGTTTCTATCTTTCTCTCTCTCTCTCTCTCTCTCTCTCTCTCTCTCTCAAGTTTTACAGGAGAACCAATAAAAGAGATCAAACTAAAAGAAGAAACTGGAGCAGTAGAAGAGACCCTTAACCCGACCCAAATTTAATTGGGGGTGGGCTCTTAGTAGGTTTGGATCTCAAAAGTATAAATGAATAAAAATACCTTTTTCTCAAGCGAAAAGCGGGGTTACATCGTTGGGTCGTTCTAACTTCACTACACTATTTTGCTAATCTCACTACGCTTATGCTTAGTAGCCCTCCTCTTTAAAAATAGATGCACCCCAACAAATCTTGTTTTGCTAATCTCACTATGCTTGCAGTCATCCTCTTTAAAATAGGAGTACCTCACTACGTTTGTAACGAGGAACACCCCAACAAAAGCTTTGCTTAGTCAGTATTTTGGTTAAAAACATATTTGTTAAGTTTTCAACGCTAGAGACCTAGCGTCCATGAGTTCCCAACGCTAGAGTCTTAGGGATGATGGGTAATAATGAAAGGTGTTCGCATTACGTTTATATAATATTTCTCTATTAAAATGGCACGGTGTTTTTGCCACTAGGGACAAGTCTGTCCTTATGTCAAGAGATAAAGAGGGGTCGTTATTCGTTGTGGGTGCCTCGAGATTGAGACGAAGAGGGGTAATTTTGGCAATTCAAATTTCAAGGCCAAAAACTGAAGATGCCAATCCCGACTCAAAACTTGAGTTCTCCTCCCCCGATACTTTGCTTCTCCAAAAGCAAAAAAAAATAAAACAAAAACATTCTCAGAACAAAATCCAACGCTCTCTCTATCTCTCTCTGTCATTTCTCTCAATCTCCTGTGATTTCCCTCATGGGTTTGGGTCTCAAGCCCTGAGCTGCTAAACTATAATCTTCAAACTTGCAAAACCTCTCTCTCTCTCTCTCTCACAAAAACCTCGATCAATCGATCATAGCGCCTGTGACGAGTTCACCACAGTTGAAGGAGTTGAAGTTCTTCATCGAACAATGTAAATCAAACCCATCGATGCTCGATGACCCTTCTCTCTCCTTCTTTAAAGAATACCTCCTCATGTATTACTATTCTCTAATTGCTCTCTCTAGAGTTTAAAATTTGGGGGTACATAGTTTTCTAAAGAGTTCGATTTCATTTCCTAGGATGTCGATTTGGATTTAGAAGGTTTTGATTTTGATTCCTCTCAAGGGTTTCAACATTCTCTGATTTCGGAGTTATAACAAAAGCGACGAAGATTTATTATTCATATTTGTTTAGCATTGAGGGTTTTTGTTGTTTGGTTCATATTTATAGTAGTTTTATGAATAGGAGGAGAATGAAGGCTTTCGTTGTGGCGATTTCATGGATTAAGATCAAAAATTGTGGGTTTATTTCTAAGTTTGAGGTTGCTAGGTGTCGGTTCAGTTATAATTTAGCAGCTCTTAGTAACTTTTGGGTGGTTTGTTAATATCCAAATTCTAGCATTTGGGATTTTCTGGGAACCAAATATACTTACCAAATCTGATTTTGCTTAATGTTCATAGTTTCCCCAATTTGGATTAATTAATCTAGGTAAATGGGTTTACTCCTTATTTAGGAGATTTTGGGTCTTAATTATGTTTATTATCTGATGAATCTTATGGGTTCGGAATGGGGGTAAATGGGTATGATATTAGAGATTTGTGAAGTTGTTTCTAATGTGGTTTTGATGTGATTTTGTGAGTAGGGATTTTGCTTGCGTGATATTTAGTTTGTGTTTACTGTTTGCTTGCTTGAAATTTAGTTTATGTTGTGGAAAAACTTTATTAACAAATCATGCTTTAGAATGCACAGGGAGAGGGACAACAAGGTGGAAAAAGAAAAAGAAAGCTGCCTATGCAAGATGTTTGTGTTTCTTTTTTCTATATTTATTAATGTATATGTTGGATCTTTATTTACATCCTTTTGATTCATGTTTTTGAATGCACAACAGGGAGAGGGACAACAAGAAATAGAAAGTTGGTTATGTAAGAGGTATGCTATATTTTAATTTAACTTGGAACAATGTATTTTAGGAGTTACTCCTAATCTACATTTTATGATTTACTATATTGTTATGCTTCGTATTCAACTTAAATTTGTTAGCTCCACACTATGATTACCTCAAACAATAATCACCACCTCCCATGTAATAAAATAATCTTTTTGACATAATAGTTGTTGTTATTTTATTTTATTTTATAATAATGCATAATTTAGAGTGATATATATGATTAAATAGATTACTATATTTATGCTAGGAAATTGTTTTATAATTTTTGCATATGTATATATATATATATATATATCTTTATTAAATCGGGGCAGTGTTTTTGTCGCTTTGGACAAGTCTGCCTTATGTTTGGAGACAAAGAGGGGTCGAGATGCGATTTAGGTGCCTCGAGAATCGCACATGAGTGGGCAATTTTGGAAGTTTAAGTTTTAAGTCCAAAAGCTAAAAAAATAAACCCCGAGTACAAACTACTCTTCTCTTTCTCCGACTCCAAACTTTACCCTCCTCAAAACCAAAAATATGCGTTTTCCTAAAAGAAAAAAAAGAAAATCAAATAAATTTCTCTCTCTAAACCTGCGATGAGATCTCTCTCTCTCTCTCAAACTGTGATCTCGGCGAGGGTTTCGATCCCAATTTCATGATCGAAGGTTGTGATGATTTCTCGATCACAAGGTAATTGATTCTGGGTTCAATTAGGTTGTTCGATGATTTATTGCTGGATTTTGGCCAATTTTGGGGATTTAGGGTTTGATCTCCTCATCTCTCCCGATTGTTTGAGTTTGAAAGTGTTTCATGTCAATATTGTAAAGAGTTTCATATGTATCACAAATTAAAGGATTTTTGATTCTCGGTATTTACTTTATTTTAGTGTACTCAATTTTCATGGAACATTGGTATGTAATTGGACAATTAAAAGGAATGATGCACTAAGATACATAATACTAAAATAGTGTCTTGGTTTACAGCCAAGTGAGATTTAAGTAGGAAATATTTGACATGTCAAAATGTGCTTAAAATCTTTTAATCGCCTACAAATAAAATCCTACACTCTAAATTGGCTACATTGGTGTATGCAAGTAAGAGCAATTCAAATCATGATGCCCATAAGAGGCTTCTTCTATTCCCAATATAACAAAGACCTTTCGTATTTATTATTGTTTCCAAAAAAATTAAGCCCACATACTAATATTGTCATTTCTACTAATATGGTCATTTAGTACATATTCCTCTATGCTAATGGTAAGTTTTATTGTATTAGCAGAGGCGATCATGATATGTGTGTAATATGGGAACTCAAACATAGACTGAATCACTTGGATATCAAAACAAAAGAAGCGTAAAAGAGTGACTGTGTGTTTGGGGTACATGGTGATTTAGCCTCTTTAATATCCTTCAACCCGTGGATGGCGTTATCAGGTAATTATATCTAACACCTCATATATAGTATGTGTGGTGCATACAAGGGCAATTTCAAAGCTTTATTAAGGGAAAGATATTATTGCCATTTTATGAGGGAGATAAGATGGTCAGTAGAGATGATAACTACTACGAATTCTTAGTCAATTATGAACCATGGGTATATTCTGTAAAGTATTGATCTAGACTCAAGAGATGGTGGTTATAACTTATAAACCACCAAGATCTTGTAGTCTTTAGATGTGATTGGTAAGATTCTGCCCAGTTTAGTAGATATTGTAGAGAAGGATCACAAGAAGTTACTTGCAAGAAAATCAATTATTGAGAAACGAAAAGAAGAACAAGAACGTCAAGAGTGGCTGGTTGAAGAAAGAGTTTTCCATGAACAGGAGCAGCAGGCGTGTCTTACATTCTTTTGCTCAAACTCCTTGCTAAATTTGCATCTTCAAAAAGGATGTTTTTATAGCTTTATAAATTTGGCTAGGGATAGAATACCTTTTTTTCTTAACATCATGGGACCGATATAGATTTAATCATTTTTGGATATCATCTTCATAATATGAAAATATCCTTCAGTAAATAGAAAATTTCCATCATATATGGAGTTGAGTTAACCAAATATAGATGGTATGGAATGAGGGAAATTCTAATTTGTAATCCTTTTCTGTTGTGTTCGTAATGTTGGAATTACAAATTCATGGTTAGGTGATTATATCTAAGAATAGCGCCAGACTTAATTATCTTCATGTGGTCCCTTGATGAGTGTCTACCATAGGTTTGTCATAGTTACCTAACTGTATAATATTTAAGCTTTTATTTTGACCTTTACTAGAGCATCTCTAGTAGCCAGTTTGAGTTTGAGTGTGGGCTCTGACAGGGGGCCCACAAAAAATCCAACCCAAACCCAGCCTCTCCCAGCAACAAATTTGGGTTGGTGACATGTTTTTTTTAGAGGAGTTCAAAACACCGCGCAGTAAACCTTTTACCGCTACTTTAACTATTAACAAAAAATCGTACCCAACTCGATTTTTATAAACAGTTTTTCCTCATCTCTCTCTCTCTCAATTCGAAGGTATACCTGAAAAATCTTCCAATTTCTTTCAAAACATAATGCATATGCCAGAAGGAGAAGCACACCCTAGTACATTATATGGGTTTAGAGTAACAAGAGATTTAGAGCGAGCTGTAACTTTGTCGAGGTCCGGAAGGAAGAAAAAGTGAGTAGAATTTAAAGATGTCCAACAGCCTATATCAAACCCACCCAAAGAAAACTACCCGCAGAGGTTTATTACCCAAAACCCAGATGGCATCACTCATATTTATTACACTGGTAAGGAACTCACGGTAAGTTTTAGTGTAATTATGAATTGGTTATTTCCATAAATCAAGTATTTGACAAAATGCTTTAATAAACAGAATCGGGATTCGATACGTCCGCATGGCACACTTACTACGGTGATCAAAGTTTGGAAAGATATTTCTGCAATTCCAGCTATAAGGGATGTCGTGGTGAATATATTCAGGCAGTTTATAGATATATGTTTGGGCAATTCCGATAATCTCCTAATTCAGTCACTTACAGAACGCTGGTGGCCGACAACGCACACGTTTCTGTTCCCGTGTGTGGAAATAGGGGTCACTCCATTGGATTTCCAGATGTTGACATCATTGTCAATCAGCCGATATCCGACACAGGTACCGTATGACGACGCATGGAGTATTTTATCCAATGCGAGGTAATTTCTCCCCAACATTAAATCTAGTAATATAAAGAGTGAGAACGTCAGCATTTTACATTTGAGGACGTACTTGACCATCGCAGCTGATCGGGAGGATAATATTACTATTGCTCGTGCTTTTATCCACTTCATGATGGGACATTTGTGGTTCCAAACGGTCAACGACACCGTCCCGCTTAGATATCTCGCGGCCGTGGCCGATTTGGACGAGGCTACCCAATATGACTGGGGTTTTGCTATTCTTGCCTCCCTGTACCATGTTTTAGATACTGCAATCACGACTGAGGGTGCCATCGCTAGATTTTCCCAACTTCTTAAGGTACACTAACATTTTTTCCTTATAAGTTACAAATCAAATATCTTCTAATAAATGTGTTAAATATAATTTCTAATTATTTTTTATGTTGTTCTAAAATATAGTATTGGTTCTACGAGTATTGTGGGGTTGGTCACCCTATTGTCAAGGAAGAGGTTAAGTTATTGGCCTATCCGCGCCTTAGAGCATGGAAGAGGGGGAATAAGATGAAAAACAAAAGACCAGGCAGGCAATTTGTTTACTCTAGGCAGATACCTTATTAACCACCAGACTATTGAGACAATCACCTGGAGACCTTGGTTGGAATCTGCGGTGTCTGAGTTAGATGACGTACGGACTGCGTCGCTCCTGTTCAGTAAGAGGATGCCACTTCAAGTCCCAAATGGAAACTGCAAGTATTACTTGGGGGATAGATGTTGCAGGTAGTTGGCCGGCACTGCGGGTATTCCTTTGGATCCTCCGATTAGCATGTCATCACATATTAGTCCAGTAGATTTACAAGTGATGAGACAGGCCGACTTCCTTAACTGTGAGCAGTTTGTGGTAAGGGAGGAGCGAGATAGTTACGCCTCATACTGGGCTGACCAAACTGGGGAGGTAGGCTACTTATTGACAGATTTCCAGAAGATGGGGAATATAGATCTGTTCGAACCCTTGCACTCAGGGCAGGTATTGCACCCATGGTGGTTACATCAACGTCGGTTTATAGCTTATCCCAGGACTTCAGTTTGCCTGGCAAGCCCGAGGGGCCAGGTTCGGGGTGGCACATGGAGTGGACAAGGAGGGGTGAGATACTCCCCATTCATCGCTTGAGGGACCCACTACCCATGTCTGCCTCTTACGGTGCAGAGGAGTTGTGGCACCTGACTCATGGTATGCGACGACTCGCCCTTGCAGAGTCTGCGCGGAACGCCCAGAGGCTCCAGAAGTTGACTGATAAAAATGCAACTCTAAGGATGCACTTGGATAGTGTAGACGACCAGCTATATGTGTATGTAAGTAATTTATTTATGCTTTTATTTTATTTTATTTTTCTAAATGTCATATTTATTTTGTCAAAATATTTATAAATTTTCTTTGTCCTGTTCAGGACCTACATCTGAGAAGAGGGCATGACATACGAGTGGTGCGAGGACGAGGTAGTGTGGATCTGGTCCGCGAACAAGGAGAGGCGGTAGTAGCCATAGGGAGCTGCCTACAGGAGATGATTCTGACTCGTCTCAGTAGATATAGGTGTTTTTAATGTTTTTGTAGACGAAATCTTTTATTGCAAACATCAGTGTCGAACAAATTTTATTGTTAATTTTGGGTTTGTTTCTCTATATAAGTACTTGTACGACCTGATGTCACATTTCTTTATATAAATCAATATTAATCAATTTATTTTGAGTCATGAATTTAAATAGAAATACAATTACAATTCTTGAAATATAAGTTATACCCACAAAATATAACTTAAAATAGATATAATTAAATTTAACTCATCATTCACGTCTGATGTAAGGAATAAACTTGGACCATTCAGTAAGGGGGAGCGGATACTGTCCATAGTTTTCTAGCCAATAATTTCTAGGAGGATCAGGCGGGACATAGTTCCGGTAAAAAATATTGTATGGAGTCTCAAACGGGAACGGCTGATTGTATTTTTCATACTATTCATCTCTGGCTTCGCGGAGAATATAGGCTAGTGGAATACCTCTGACCCGTATATCAATACTCATCCGTATCTCATGAAACTCATCACACTTAGCCTTAATAACATTTTACCTGTTATATAAATCTCCAGAAGTGTATCGAAGTCCCATGTGCATCCTGAATTGGACATGAATTCTATTCCATAACTGATTGAAGTTGAGTTGTCAGAGAGGTGAATTATCAACAAAATACTACCAGGATACGGCTAGGGCGCAGTCTTCATTCTAGCCAAATACCAACAAAGAATCATGTTAGAGCGGAAAAACTCAGCATTGTTGAGTTCAAGTATAGGAGTATCGTTAGAGTATCCCCATCTAACATATATATAAAGTAAAAAGTAGTCGTTATTATCCAAAACTAGTTGTTGTGATCCAAAACTAGCCGTTGTGAAGGACCCACAAGAGGAAGTAGCCATTGTTGTTTGAGTTTTGAATTCAAAAATGAGTTTTTCCAATGTCTATTCGAACAGACTATTTGTCTGTTCGAACAAACCCCTTTTTATTCAAACAAAATAAGGTATTACTCGAACAATTTTCCACATGAGCAGTTTTATTCGAATAGACCCAAAGTTTGTTCGAACAAACTTTGTACTGAGCTATTTTATTTGAACATACCCTAAGTCTATTTGAATAGAAACAAGTATTTGGCTGTGAAATGAACACCGCGTGGTATTCTTTTTACCACCAAATACCTGATTTCCAAGACCCATATCTTCTTCTTCCCCCTTTTACACTTCTCTCTTTGATTAGAAACTAGATCCCCTTCACCGTCAACACCCTTCTCTAAACTTCACAGCCTCAAATATCTTCTTCGCCGTCCTATTCATCCATTAATGATCCTCCACGTGTATTTTCGTCCTCCTCTGACGATCTTATCTTTGATTGTGCGAAGAAAATTTGACTTCTGCAACAAACCTAGTAGTACATGATGCAACTTTGAGTCATGGTGGGAGTATCATGGGTCGTAAGGATAAGAGAAAGAAGCGAGATCACTCATTGGGGCATTATAGCATTATACGGGACTACTTCAAGCCAAATTGCATATATGAGCCATGAGAATTTTGGCAATATTTTTGTATGAGTAGAGACATGTTTATGCGTATATTCGATGCAGTTGTTGCACATGATCATTACTTTGTCCAAAAACCCAATAACGTTGGTACTATGGGGTTATCACCATACCAAAAGGCAGTCGCAACACTACGTTTCCTAAGCTACGGTATTGCGGTAGATCTTTTTGACGAGTATATTCGAATAGGAGAAAGCACAACCTTGATATGTGTGGAAAGGTTTTGTGTTACGGTTCTATAAATTTTTTACGAGGAAAATTTTCGAGCACCAAACACGGCTAACGTCGAAAGGCTAAAAGTGATTGGGGAGTCACGGGGATTTTCTAGCATGTTAGGAAGCCTTGATTGCATGCATTGGATATAGAAAAATTGTCCCATAGCTTGGCATGGTCAATTTACTGGTCATTACCCCAAGGCTACACTGATTCTTGAAGAGGTAGCTTCACACGGCCTTTAGATTTGGCATTTTTTTTTTGGGTTACTAGGGCCTAACAATAATATCAATGTCCTGCAATAATCAAATCTTTTCACCAACCTGGCCGATGGTATCGCCCCGCCTTGTAATTATACAATTGCTGAAAAAGCTTATGATATAGGGTATTACCTAGCGAATGGCATATACCCCAAATGAGGAATACTTGTCCAAACCATATCCAATCCGGTTACGGCGAAACAAAATTTTTTTGCTCAACAACAAGAAAGTTGTCGAAAAGACGTAAAATGGGAGTTTGGGATTTTACAATCTCGGCTCAATGTTATAAAAAAATCCGGTTAAATTGTGGAAACCCAAGGTTTTGAACAATGTCAAGAAGGCGTGCATGAAAATACACAATATGATCGTCAAAGAGAAACGAGTTTCATTCCTATCATACTTAGACTACAATCCGGTCGATCCCTCAACCATTGAAGGCAAACGGTTCAATATTGTATACGAACTCAGAACAATAGAATCTTTTATATCAAAAATGAACCACATTCGAAGTCAAGAACTGTACTTTGATCTAAAGGATAATCTAATCGAGCATTTGTGGACCGTAAAGGGAAATCTTCAAACCTAGTACTCCATTTCTTGTATTATTTGCGTGTTCTTGATGTAATTTAATGTTTCTTAGTCGTACAAGTTTATTAAACAAGTTTTTGATATTGCATTAATCTTGTTCTTTTTTTTAATGCAATATTATCTGAAATAAACATTTTGAAAACAATATTGCATTCTTCAATAGCAAAGTACATTATTCAAACGATTACATTATTGGAAGGTAAGCTACATTCTTGGAAAGAAAACTTCTATATACAGCAAAGTTAAATTACATTTTATCACCACTTCAAATACCTGATCTTCCCCTCTTGGCCAGATGTTTCATGACCTCCATTTGCCTTTGTAGATAGTATTGTAATACAGGTCCAGATAGATTACTCAAGTCTTTATCCATGATTTTGCGATCTTCATTTGCTTGTTTCAAATCCATTTTGGCTTGCCATTGTTGATTTGCTTCTATTCTTCTTCATTCTTTTTCTTCTTTTGCTTGTCTCTTCTCTAATCGTAGTTCATCTAGCATTGTTTGGATACCGCTACCAGATGCAACAACACCATCCAATGCCTTTTATGTTGCAAGGTTCTTTCTAAAGAGTTTTTGGTCGATGGCCTGCTTCTACCCTCATACAACGAACCATTTAATTCATAATTTGGGCCTGTGGATTGAGGTGTAGGTGGGCCATCGGGGTCCTTCAATAGATTATATGATCCGACCGAGTTCCCCAGAGAAGAATTGTTCGATGTTCTCCTGGCTACATTTTTTGGTACATTTCCCGCATGGTTTAACCCATCATCCCTTAGGTTGGCCCATCGCAGTTCTCATGCCAAAATCTTATACGCTTCACAGTGTTTAAAGTCATTGCCACCATTCAGGCCTTGATAGATCTTGTGTGCATCGTTTTCCTATAATTCACAAAATTACCAAATACAAATAAATAACGTGTATATCCGCAAGAAATAAACGAAATTGAGTTAAAGGAAATTAGAGCGTACCCGATTTTCTTCTGTTTTCCCGCTACTATTCCTAAATCGTTCTTTAGCAACTATCCCCTTGTACGCCACACATTGTGTATTAAGGGTATACCATTAAGCTTTGGTCGACCCACTTGATCGTCGTGTGGAGCACTCAGAGTTTTTGTTAAAGACAATGTTGATCTTTTGATAGAAAGTGAAACCTTTTGTGTAGCCCACTATCTGGACAGAAGTTGTTACCCATGCCCTTGCGAGACATGTAAAGTCTGCTTCTATCCAATGCAGTTCAGCATCATTCGTCTCGTTCAAAAACTCAGCATCTTTTGGCACTTGCACGCTTTGTCTTTGTTTTGCGGGTGCTCTTTTCTTTCTTTATTTTCCTTTTTCTTTCTTTCTTTTCCTTTTTCTTTCTGGGGCGCCGCTTCAACAGGCATTAACGCATTTGCATCACTTTGATTGTGCTGAGTAGATTAACCATGGAATAGGTAGCTTTGAAAGTAATTTGGAGGTTAAAAACCTTGAGGTTGAGTAAGCGAATAGGGTTCATATTACGGGCTAAATGCCTGAGGTTACGGTTAAGAGAGTATAAATAGATTTTGATATTGTCCATAACTGGGATCTCCTTACAACATGGTAAACGGAGGTGGGGTCTGTGATTGAAATTGAGGTTGGAATTGTGATTGGTTATGGTAGAGGTATGGAGTGAATTGTGATGATGGGTGTTGAGCGAATGGTGTTGAAGGTGGATTATGGGAGGATGGGGTCGACGATGTAGAGTTATTACTACTGGTACCAGAGTTTGCCATTTGGAGAGAGTGTAGAGGTTTTCATCTATGTTTCATAATTGATTTTGGGGGAGAAGAAGTAGTCAGGGAGTGCTCAGGAGAAATAATTGAGATTGAGCTCATCAAACTCTACACCGTTGAGTTCTAACAGTGCCAGTTGGCAAACTCAAACTGGTTTTAGAGCTGCTAGGAGGCTAAAAGTGTGAGTTTGGGTTTGGGTTTGCAAACCCAACCCAAATTCTCACCCCGCTGGATATGCTCTTAGTCCCTCACTCTATATAATAATGAAATAACTTTACTTTTATTATTTTTAATTTTGAAGTTCATTTTAAATAATGTTGTTGAGCAAAGGAACGAATTATTTTATGTCAAATGTGCAGACATTCTTTATTTTCCATAACCACCTACACTATATTAATAATAATCCAGTATTTAAAAGAAATCATTAAAGGAGAAATAACAAAGCAGTGACAGCCTACCAACTAAGTAAACGAACAAAAGGGTTGCTCAATGCTGAAGCGAGACCATATGTGTTGGGACCTTAGTCAAGAATTTTCAACTCCAAACAATTTATTAGAGTCACTACAAAGTAGGAGGCCTCTGAAACCGCCGTCCATTTTGGATAAACTTTATTTCATGCACTTTTGGAGATAACCTAAGCACAGACTAACTGCAACATAGCTCACTGACCATTTTGAGATTCATTAACATTATCCTGCAGAATGGGAAAAGTGTACACCTCTGAAGCAGCCTCATCCTGTTACTGAGAAGATGATTAGCTATTTCTCCATCCTGTTGACACATTATATGCTCTTAAAGAGTTCTCCTTATTACCGCTGCTGAGGCGAAGAAGGTTAACTTTGGTGGACATTTGTAGCTCTAAATATGAGAGGGATGTTCAAAAATCATATCCTATGCATAGAGATGCAGAAAGATTGTTACTGTTATCAAGTACTCTATCATTATTAGATCTTAAATCTTTTCTGTAAAAGCTAAAGCTTCTGTGCTTAAATATTAAAAGAGGATAAATTTGTCTCGGAGTTGGAAGTTATTTTCAAGCAAATACTTGACTGAGGATATAACTTCTACCTTAATAACATAATTACTATGGTCAACAATACGATATACCCTGAAATTAGAGGGTGGGGCTTTTTAATCTTTTCTGATAATTTTGGTGGAAGTAAAATAAATTCTAAAACTTGTCTATTATACATTAGAGAATGGTGTTTTTCAAATAGACAAGTCTGTCATTGTCTCAAAGATAAAGAAGGGCTGAGATTTGTGAAAAAGAGCGAGATGGACGGCCTAGATTTATTTAATTCTCATACTTATGGGTACTTAAGACAAAACACTGAAAAGGGGTAGTTTAATCTTAGTGCATCTCTTCATCTCAAAAGCTAAGCCCGACTCTTCTTTCTCCCATCACGTCTCTCCATCACTCCCAAAGCCGTCTCTCTCTAGAATTCACAATGGCAGAATATTTCTGGAATTCACAACCCCCTTCTCCGGTCTCTCTTTCTCTCTCTCTGGTAAATCATCGCTCCGACACAAAATCTTCCATCCCCGATCTCTCCCTTCCATGGGTTCTTCTCAGTCCGATTCAATATGAATTTTTAGGGCTTAATGGTGGGTTTGGCTAAATTTCTTCTTCTAATGTTTCTCTTCTAATTTCTTATGGAAGTGCTACTCATAGTAACAAATCCTCAACTTCTCAAGTAAGTCATCTGATCTCTTTCTATCTCTGTCGTATTTTGAATTTGGGTGTGTTGTATTGGGTTCAACTTTCTCTACTGAATTATATTTCTTCATTCTCTGTGCACAACACTTTTCTTTCTTAGATTTGGGGAATTACAGAATATGTTGATGGGTGGTACTTATTCATTGAAGAATTGAGATCAGGATCTCATATGAAGATCAATTTAAATGTCGGGTTCGATTTCAAGAGATTCTAATGTTTTATCTAATGAGTTCGATTTTATGATTATCTAATTGTCACACATATTTGGATCATATGTGATTCGTGTGCTTTTATCTACTTAGTGTGATTTGATGGAAATTTCTAACCAATAATTGGTCCATCTTTTCAGAGGTCCGATATTATTGCCTCGATTGAGTCATCTGCAAGTTTCTTCTCTGATTTACTATAGACTGAAATACGTGCTCCGAGTAATTTTACTGAAATTTAAAATTTGAGTGGTATAATTCGTATATAAGTTTTCATTTTCTTATTGCATTGGACTATGGAGTAAAACTCAAATTTCTGATTATGGTATCTTTGTTCGCAATTCCATTAAACTGCTAGGTTCCTTGTCCTCTATGGACTATGGCATTTACCACTATAACTTTATGGTGTATTTTAAAGATTCAAAATTGCTTTGGGTTTAATCACAAGATTATTTTGATGTTGGGTGGCTGAAGCATAACATTAACCGGTGAAAAGTTGCTGCCAACCAAAGTATTAACAAACAAAGGTACCACAATGCCACAACCAGTTCATAGATGAAGTCATTGAATAGGCTCTTCTCTCTACTGAGTTCACTATCAAGTAAAAGATAGTAAATATGTAATGTTGTAAGATTATTTTAGTTTATTTAATTTTCACTCATCTAGGGATGTTTTCTCAGAAACCCAAAAACTGGTAAGTAAACTAATCCATACAATTTGCAAATCATTTATAGCATTCAACGGGTTTTTGGCATAAATCGAAGACATATTATGTTATGCTTGAAAATACTAAAACTTGTTATATTTTAAGCCTCAAACTTTACAGTAGCAACGAGATAATTTTTACTTGAGTTGAGGAACCATGTATTCACATTTACAAAGATGAACTGCCAATAATAAAAGAACTTCATAGGTGCCTATGAACTTAGAGATCTTTTGGCTTTGGTCTGAAGATACATAAGCATCAAACAACTAATATTACATAGTAATTGATTACTTTAATTTTCCATAATTTGTTTACTACTAATGTCTTATGTCGTTCTTTATTTTTTGAAGTATCAGGTCAATGGTGAGGGTAAACCAATCTCTAACCACAACATCATAACCATTGGTAGAGGTAAAGAATGTGCACATAAAGGGCCAAAATTGAGAGTATAAGAAGAAATAGGGAACCAGGTAGAGTTTCGTAGTTTCCAATTTTCTTTTCAGATTCAATTGTCTCCCTTCTTAGTTACTGAAAAGTGTTTGTCTACTACAAGATATGGAAATATGGAGGAAAAAAAAATGAAGTAATGATATATGTAAATTTTGTACAGATTTTATAGAGAATTATGTTTTAGTGTCCTTTGAGCTTTGGTTATTATGTAAAGTGTAGCATGACATATGAGAGGGATGTAATTTGTGTTCTCATGTATTTCTTGATAAATTACTAATTTCATAATCTAAAAATGTACAAAAAAATTATGCTTACAAATTTTGATGATTTTGATGTATCAATATGTGGTTATTGGAGTTGCAAATGACTTTGTTCTCTTTCAGTTCGAGATACTCCCAGTGTGTGGTCAATGGAGTTATATTTATTATACATTAGAGAATAATGTTTTTCAAATAAACAAATTTGCCATTGTCTCAAAGATAAAGAGGGGATGGGATTTGTGGGAAAGAGATAGATGGACGACCTAGATTCATTCTACTCTCATTATTAGGGGTACTTTTGACAAAACACGTAAAAGGGTAGTTAAGTCTCTCTCTCCTATCAAAGCTAGCCCGACTCTTCTTCTTTCAAGTACCCCAACTCTTCTTCTTCTCTCCATCTCTCCGTCTCTCCATCTCCACAATGCATCTTCTTCTTTCAAGGTACTAATCTCTCTCTCTCTCTCCCTCTTTCTCTCTCTCTCTTTACTTTGTTGTTGTCTAGATTCATTTTCCCTCTCTTTACTTACTGCTTTGATTGTTGTTGTTGTTGTTGTTAATTTTTAATCCACAATACGAATTGAGAAACCCTATATAGAAGAAATAGTACGAAGAACACACAATTGGTGGAAGAATTTCTTTTTAGAGCTTTAATTGTTTAATCAAAATCAATTACGATCGAATTCCTCTCAAACCCTAAGTATCTCTCTTAGAATTTCCATTGATCTAACCTCTAAGATCCCCCTCTCTTGCCTAGCCTTGCCCCTTTTATAAGGGTTACAAGTTCCTAGTTACAAAATAGGACAAATATACCCTTAAACGCCTAAAATAATAGGCTGAATCGCACCTCTGTTCGAACAGAACAGGTCTCTGTTTGAACCAAAAAAACATATTCGAACAGACATTAGTGTATTCGAATAAAACACCTCAGACGCCTATTTATTCGAATAGGCTTAAAAGTCTGCTTGAATAGACCTCAAATCGTTCGAACGTCTCCAAATCTCGTTCGAACGACTTTGGTTAAAAATTAGTAAAATAACTCCTTAGATCCTCCTGAATCATGGTTCCCCCCTTTAGGAGCCTTGAGCTCTTGCTCAAGCTAGAACTGGAAATATGGGAATGCGGCTATGCCCATTTCCCTATTGTACCACTTCGACGTACTAGGTAGCTGACCCTTCTTCCCAACTCAGAATGACTCAATACCACCCCGTCTTGTAGCATGAATTTTCCTCTCTAGAATACCATCCTCCCGCAACGAATCTTCTCTTTCCATTCATAAGTCATCAAATGACGGTAGGCGAGTATCGATTGTAGAGTCTTCATCTAAAAGAGGCGGCTCAAAGAGTTTCAAATGCTTGGCATTAATTATTGAATACATCTGCATATACGGCAGAAAATCCAATTCATACTCACATGTCTTGCCTTACAGCAACTTTCAGCAAAATACACAATGCCCCTTGGGATCATCATATCCTACAACATAATCTGACGGAACAATAGGTTGTATCTGCATAGCCACCAGCATAGCGGAAGTAGTTTGTAATGGGGGTCAAGATAACTTATCATCCATTTTATTGTCTACTCCCTTCATATACTTGATAATCAAGGGGAATTGTTGAAGATATGACATCCTCTGCATCTGGCGAGCTTGCTATAGCTTAGACTGTGTAGCTAAAATTGGAACGGTCTGTGATCAGAATATACCACAACCTCCCCTTGTTCGTGAAACGTTGTCAATGTAGACAACATGTTAGCCGACGTACCCTCTTAAACTGGTCGAACCAATAATATAAACTTGTCGCTCGCATTAACCAACCGCTTCACCTAAGTCGTCGTTACTAAATTATTTATGGTAACATGCTCCTTACAAGCATTGATATGGAACTCATTCCCCTCCTTCACAAGATGATACTTGCGAGCTCTATGGTAATGAACCGTATCTCGGTCCCAAAGATAAGGGCTACCCAAGATGACCTAACACACATCTAAGGGAACCACCTCACACGTCACCTCGTCAATAAACTTTTCAGTGATCGCAAACTTGATTGTACACTGTTTCGTGATCATCAAATCCACATCTTTTTGAATCCACCCCAAACCATACGGCTTAGGATAAGCTGTAGTAATCAAACCCATCTTCTTCACCAACGCCTCAGAAATCAAATTTTTCTGACTACCCAGATCAACAATGGCCTCGACTAAACTCTGCTTCACCTGAATACTGACATGAAAAAGTTATTCCTGACTCTCCTCCTCGGTAGCCAAAGAATGTTAAAACATAAGTATAAGCTTAGGATTTAGTTTATCGAAATCCGGGAGGTCAACAACCTCTGCGGCTAGTACATATTTTTCTTTCTTTTTCTTCTCCTCCTTCAGCCTAAGCTCCGGGTGAAGTTTCCAACATTTATCAAAAATATTCTCACTCACCTTACAATGATTGCAATAATTCTCCTTAGACGAAGACCCCTCTCCTTTAGACTCTCCCTTATGCTTATTTTTCCAACTAGACTTGTACCCCGACTTATTTTTGTCGTCTTCTCTGTCACTCTTCAAGTACTTGCTTTCAATAGCAACTGCCTTCATGGTAGCGTCTTCAATATTGGCCATAGTAAAGAGCTTTAACTCTCTTCTAATGAACTCTGACAAACCCCCCTGTGTAGTTCATGAACACCTCATACTCGTCAACATCAATATCCAAAACCAAAGCTTGGTTATAAAACGTCGTAGTCTGTATGAATTTCTTAAACTTTTAGCGCAAATTGTGCCATTTGTACCATCTCTCTTGTTCATGCCAATTGGATAGAATTGTTTCCTCACTAACACCTTGAATTCTTTTCAACTCAAACTTCCTACTTCGTGGAGTTTCTGATAGGACTTCCACCACGTGAGTGCATGACTTGTGAATTTCAATGTAGAGAAACAAATTTTTTAAACATTGGAGTATTCATAAACAAAAAAAATAGGTCTCTAACATATCTAACCAATTATCCAACATCTCGGCGTCGATTGAACCGTCGAATACTGGAATTTCAATCTTAAATTTTATACGAAGATTACGCATAGGATTCGATGACTTACCAATAACTAGTCACTCCTCGACGGATTCGGCATCACTAGAATCGTTATCTACCTCCTTGGTACCCCCGTCTTTATCCTCCTCCACAACCCCTTTCTTCTTCGAGCGTATTCGCAGTTTCACCAAAGCGGAAGCTTGTGCGAAGTTCGTGAGACGTAATTGTTCTACCAACTCCCCTAGAGTAGTAGTAAGATCGGAAACTTTCGTTTCTAAAGTCGTGAGTCGATTGCTTCCAATGTAGTGTAAAATTAATTCTTCAATGTTTGATCCAGGATTTCAATGTTATATTTGTAATTATGGATTATCTATTTTGGATTCGTAAACCAATGTTATATTTATAATTAGGGATTACCTATTTTGGATTTGTAACTACGGCTTTATTGGTGTAAATAAACTATGTAGAGAAATCCTTGCATACTCAGGAAATTGTGAAATAGGTTTGAAAGCAACTCACTGTACCAAGTAATCATGAACTCCATATTTCTTGTTGTGTTTATCTATCAATTGGAATCTGTATATTGTGTTTGGGTTCTAGTAGTTATTAAACTATATGTATATAGTGCTTTTTCCCCTTCTCAAACACTAACATTATCGTAGTTAATGTTACAGTAGTGATAGTTATTGTATATTTTGCATAATTATTTGGCCTTTTGCATCTTAATTTTGTGACACCACTGAGTATCTTTTCCTCATTGATGTTTTAAAATGAGCTACTTGATTTCTTCTTTATACTCTTGATAATGGATGTTTCATTGAATTTGCAGTAAGTTTCTTTCATGGCTAACTCGCTGTCGATACCCGAAGACAATCGCAACAGCAGGAATGAGGCTAACAGAAAGGGGGAAAAACATGTTCCTGAGGTAAGTACATGTTAGTTGGACTGTGATGATGATAATGATAAATATAATTTCATACGGCTTTGTACATTGCTCAATTCTCATTTTGGTGTTGCACGCGTGTCTATCTATCAATTGTAGTATCGATATATTAATCGTCAAGTCATTAACCGCATGTATTATATTATTCAGGTTCTACAATAAATAATTCAATCTCTATTTTTTCTTAAGAAATGAATTGCCTATGATTTTGTGGAAGCGTCCATTTTATAATGGTAAGGGATCAGTTGATGCTCTTAAAAATTGAGATTCATTAAGGACTACAGGAGGTGAACTGCGATGAAATTGCTAGAAAAATACTACAACAAATTAACGAATGATGGTTTCGGGTTGTCACTGAGGGAAACTAAGGACTTCGTTGACACAAATTGAGCATCTTTTTATTTTAAGCAAACATTTGAAGAACCATACAAGAATGCTATTGAAGTATAACAAGCTTTGAAAACCAATTTTAAGCCTCAAATATTTGTTATGTATGTAGTTGAAGATTGTAATAATGACACTGCTATTAAATGCTTTATCTACATATTTCGTTGTCCGTATTTTTCAACTAGAGATAACTAATGTTAAATGAATGAAGATTGAAATCGAACAAAAATCTAGATTGGTGGTGCACTTCTAAATATTATCGGGGATTGTAATTGATGCTAAGTAATGATTCATATCTAATTAGTGTTAGATTTCTTTTTTATAAACCTTAAGATCACGGTCAAATATTTTATGTGCATGTTCTTTGAAACTTAGATATATGAGAGTCGCTTTACAAAGTTTTTAAGGAAGATATGCAGCTTATTTATGTGTTTTTGAAGCTCCTATCGACATACTTATTGTACATTCACCAAGTTTTGCTCTATAACTTTATTAATTGTGGTGCTAAAGGTACTTCGATGCATGCATTTTACTGTTATACTGTTATATAACTTTGCAAAAATGTAGGTCGACACCCACTATCTTAACTAAAGCGTCAAAAGTTTGGTACGCGAGTTTTAGCGCTAAAGGCGTGTTAATAGACAATTTTGTAAAGCCAAAGGCGGGCCGACGTGTTCATCGTGGCGAGCCATGAGTAGTACTAGTACATAACGCTATGTCTTACAGAAGAACCAATGAAAGAGAGAAAACTAAAAGAAGAAAATGGAGCAGTAGACAAGACCTTTAACCTGACCCTAATTTAATTGGGAATTTATTTGGTGGGCTCTTTAGTGGGTTTGGATCTCAAAATTTACCCATGGGTATAAGAGCATCTCCTAAAGTGCCTCACTACCTTGGAATCCAAGGTGCCACATAGGATTTTCTTCATCCAACAGTGTCTCACTGACTTGGATTTCACCCTCCAAATCCAAGGTTGAGTCTTGGTTTCCAAGACTTAGCCTTGGATTTTAATGTCGCGATTGGGCGCCTAAGTGTTGGGCACCTGTTCTATTTTTAAACAGGCGCCTATGTTTAAAAAAAATTAATTAGGCTCCCAACTCTTAGGCACCTGTTGAACTGAGTAAATTCGTTGGAGCTTCTAAAACTAAGTCATTTCCCTCTCTTCACCACTTAAACAAAAACCACCTCCAATTATACCACAACTCATCTTCTTCACTCCAATTATTTGAAATTGTTGAAGGTTCATCTCTTAAGGTAAGCTCATGTTTAATTTTACCATATCCCCTTTAATTTCATAGATTACAATATTCAATATTCTAGGGTTTTAAGTTTTCTTGATTATTAATTTATATTGAAATTATTAGATGAGTTCTATGAATACTATGCAAGAGAAAGATTCCACTACCGAGAGTAGTTTGAATCAATAACAACAACAACAACAACAAATCCCACCTAATTGGTTATAATTCACTCATTCTCCTCAACCTCAATCATCTCAATCACAACCCTTTCAATCATTTTACTCGCCCAACAATTGGGTACAACCCTCTCAACCGTTCATAGCACCCAATAATTGGGGACAACCCTCTCAATTCATTTTTCTCGCTCAATTCCAACATCCTTCTTCATTCGCCAATCCCTCACAATCTCAATCATCTCAATCACAAGCATCTCAATCGGTTGACTTATCTCAATCCGAAAACGTCGGGGTTGTTAATGGACAAAAAGGCAAAGGCAAACGTCGCTCGATTAAGAAAAATACCAGTGAAGGGGCGAGGTCTCAGTTGTTGAAATGGACAGGCATTCAAAACAAAAATCTTGCAAAAGCTTGGATTCATGTCTCGGAGGATAGAATCAAAAGCAACAACCAACAACTTGATGTTTTTTGGGACTAATATAGCGAAGCCGAAGTCGATCGTATGTCTTTTTTTTCTATGAGGACAATTGGACACAACAACTCTAGTCGAGCCCAACTCTTCGAGTTCCCAAATAAGATACCTCCAAAGTACAATAGCATAAATGCCTTAAAGATTGTATTAATATTAGCCGAATATTTGATGTTTACTCTGGTATGGTCAAGGTAAGTCCAGAGGTGAGCAAAACTAATACATCCCTTTTCATAATCTTTAGACTCCATATTGTGGAAAATTGTTAAGGCGTTACCATATTCTGTGTATGACTCATCCAATACCATTGGTTCTCCTGTCCCGATACCTATCCCGGTATGCACCGTAAAATCTCTATGAGTGATCCCTAGCTCTCCACAAGGTAGGTGAAATGTATGAGTGGTTGCCCACCAACGCCCAACCATCGACACTATTACTTGGTTGTCGGAGTTCCCAATTTTACAATCAAATTAACTCATCAAATTTGTAGCCTTTATTTTCTGCTTCAAGTGAGGTACCTCAATAAGAATTAAGTACATTTTGCGAAGGTTGACTAACACCGATCTACATTTAAATCCAACTCGAGTCTGTAATAGCATTAATAAACACAAATAAGAATATCTAAACTAAATTCTACCATAAGTAAATACTTTGAAATAAGTATAAAACCAATCATTTACAAATTTGCGTTGTTTCAACTTACCGATGTAGTAGCAACTGATGTGGACAAATGATCATTCCCATCCGATTGTGTGAGTCGCCGAAAGTCACGTGGTTCATAATTTTGTGGGAGAGGTGAAAGAGGTATGGTGGAGACATTGAGTTCTTCGTAAGTAATTTTATGCTTCTTGCTCGATAAAAATCGCATTTGGAAAACATAACTTTTGCCTTCATCGGACTCGAATTCCTCCTCATCGTCGGTTCCATCGTATTCTTCCTCCACTGAGGACATCGTCAAATTCTGCATGAAAGTTAAATACCAATTTATATAATGACCACCACAAAACCAATTTATATAAACTAAGCAAAAACTTGACAATAGTAAGGAATCTTGTAAGAATGTTTATAGACTAGAATGAATCAATTTATATAAACCAATTTATACTAGAATAAATCAAGTATGAATCAAGCCTAAATTCAGTAGCATTACACCAACAACTTAAAATACTCCAACATCTCTATCATGCATGGCTATAGAGAAATGCAAGACAATTCAATAATGAATCAAATACTCCAAGAAGATTCCTTACTATTGAGGTGGATGATGACTAACAATATTGAAAATGACACCCAAAGGACCACCAATTAATTAAAAGCTTCACTTGCAAAGTAAGCAAGGGGTATACTTGTGGGAGTAAGTAGTTGTTATATTGCATTACCTCCCAAGTGCCCCCTCTTTAGTTTACAGATGGTTTTACAAAGTATTAGGAGTAGAAGAACCCCACAAAAGGGTTTCAACTCCTTCTAGGATAGTTTTCTAGGAGAGCAAATCAGAGTGGTGAGGAAGAGCATAACCTCAAAATATTAAGAGAGGCAGTAAGAGCTCTAACTTTTTATGTTTCACTGCGGGTACAACCCACTACTACAATTGTTTTAGCAATCAGTACCATATGGAAGAACAATAGGTTAGCTTGGACTATATGGAAGAACCATAGAACAACAAACATACAAGGATAAGCTCTGCTCATGATAGCCATAAGTACTGTGACAAACAAGATTCCTACCTAGGACTGAATGACCATATTAAACAAAGCGAAGTTAAAAACTGGATTTCTGTTGTATTGAATCTTCCAACAAATTCCACAAATTTCATAATGTAGAGACAAACTAATCCAACAAATTTAGCAAACTAATCCAACAAATTTCATAATGTGGACAATGTAAAAGTTTCATAATGTGGAGACAAACTAATCCAACAAATTCTTGTAATGCTTTCAGACTATCAGACGTCTAAGACTTGGGCGCTGAAGACTTAGGCGCCTGTTTAAAAATAAAGCAATCGCCCCAAGTGTTATGCGCCTAATAGAAATCCAAGTCAGGTAATGTTGGAGGGAATAGAGTCTGACTGACTTGGATTTGGCTTTTTTTCAACCAAGTCAAGTCAGGCACTTTAGGAGATGCTCTAAATGAAGGCTACTTGAGTATAGAAAAGCTTCTTTATTTCTAGATACCGCGGCACATATGATGTTCTCTTCTTTCTTTCTTTTTCTTCAAGCTCCAAAAGTTGAGCAAATTTGATACTCGATAAGCAATAAACATAAAACATACTCGGAATCGTATGAGGATCTTTTGTTCATGACCAACCTAAAACGAGATCATGACAGCATACACCCGCTAATATATACGGGAAATGGCATCCAAAAGCGAATTATTATCGTGGACCATTGTGGGTAAAAGTTAAGAGGAAAAGTACTGAAATCATAATCAGATTAATATTATAACAAAGCCACTGTTTGTATGAAAATTATACATGAAACTGTAAATATTGAACTCATTTCACTAAGAAAAACAACCTCATGTGTCAAAACTGCACTACTAACATTTTTAAGAGCAAGATGGAGAATCGTAGCTTCTTTATGATTATGGAATTTCTCCCTCCTCTAATTCATCGTTCGCCATTTCACCTTCATCGTCGACAAACAAACCTTCAAGGTCAAGAAAGCCATCGGGATTTGTTTCTTCAATGAGGTCAGAGTAAACATTTTGGAGATCTTGCCCAAAATCATAATCACGGCCTTCAGAAAACCCAACATCCATTGTATTAGAATCACAAAAGGTACCCTCTTGTTCAATTCCTAACTCCTGCAACAAGGATTTTGTAATACCTGGGTAGCTACAATCATCTACGAGTTCTGGATTTATATATTTCATGAGATCTGAAAAATGGGGATCAGGTGAAGCACCGTTTTCTATTTCTTCTTCTTTAAAATAAGTACCCTTTGGACTTGTAGCATCTTCATCCAATGATTCCTTAAGTTCGAACTTTGGAGGGAGTGAAATTTGATCTTTACTAACTTCAAAGTCAATGCTGGACGAAGGAAGAAACACGTGAATTATAGGGTACTCCATGATAATTATGTTGCGCAATTGTCGGCTTATAGGAGCCTTTATGTCCAACTCGCGGAAAGGTGACTTGGTTCCCTGCAAGAAACACAAATTACATCTCAGTTACTCTGGAATTCCTCTGATGCGCAATGGTATTCACATAAAGTGATTGAAAGCATTACAAGAATCATATCATGTGCAATCAGACGTTCAAACTTCAAAGGCAGTGATCGGGAATGATTCAAGAATATGATGTGGACTACCTACTTTCCTCTGTATTCAGCTGAATCTGTTACATATTTTTGGAACGGAAAAATAAAGCAACATTCTTAAAATGAATAACGGTATGCAATGACAAATTTTGCAATCTAGACCACGTTTGAGACAACAAATGATCCAGGGTGTTTTCAGTTTCAGTGGTTATAAGCAGTAACTGCAGAGTACTACTACTTGCTCAAGCTAATGCTTATATTAGACAATAAGCACTTGTTTGTCAGCCTTAGAGAAAGCCCAATGAATTCCATATAAAAGATTCGAGAACTTAAAGCCAATCTATAAGCCGTCTCAAATGGGGCTGTGAGGCCTTTTGGTTAAGAGTAGCACAAAAAATGATATCTACATGACTAGATCGCAAATCGATAGGGTTTGACTTGCACCCAGATCTTCTAGGTGGGTTCCATTACCTTAATGGCCCTCTAGGGTTTGATTTTGCTGAAACAGGGATATAACTAGACAGAAGTTACTCAAGTGGATCCTACCTCCTAAACAACATTTTTTATCTTATGTATCACTAATAAAAGTTGCATCCTGTCATAAAAATTGGTATTCTTCTGTAGCGGAGACTATTTAACAAAATCGTGCTATAGGACAAGATATATAAGATAGGTGTCATATATCTGATACATGGGATATATAGTGTAAATATAGCAAACGATATTAGTTCTATAAGTAAATTGTGCTTTATTAAGATATTTCATGAAATGTCTTAAATATGGCAGGAAATAAGATATTTACAATTGAGAGGGTACTTGACAATATCGGTATTTGGTGATTCTTCAAAACCGTAAGTGCGATCTTAGTATACTTATTTTATTTAGGTATAAAAAAGAGTATTATAGAATCCAAATGTAGAAAAATAAGCCATCCTAAAAACATAAAGTACCTTTGGATTTTTGCAAATGAAGAACTTGAGACACTCTAACTGCTCCTTGCAAAATGGTTTCAACTGATGATTCCATGGACCAGGCTTCAGATGGTTCTCAATCACTGAGCACAGGCTTTTGTTTTCGTCCACTCTGCAATGACACCGTTCAAATTAACATATAAGGACAAGCTTTATTAACAACATTTAAGTATGACAGATGTAGTCTAATTTAGGATCAAGCGACGTGCTTCATAAAAATCATGGCGGCCACATTCATAGCTCTCTTCCTACTCTTTCAGCGTTTACAACCCTTCTTTCAACGAACAGAAACCTTAATTTGAATTTTGTGATTTTTAATCCAGATTTTAAGTAGGATTTTTGTTGTTCTTATTGATTCTGATTAAGTGTCAAATGATCCTATTAGATCAGTCAAGTTCTAAGGAATTATTCTGGGAATTATTAAGGGGATCTTGATTCAAGATTCAAGTCTGCTGACAAATTAGGGATTTTAAATTAGAGTGTTGATGGAGTTTGTTTTTTGTGGTTTTGACCTGATTAGGTATTATGATTTCTAAAGTCTATTAGTTATATTCGCATTTATAGGATTGATCTCCTGCACTTTGATGCAAGAAATTATGTGGTGGTAGTTGCTCTGCTCTAGTTACTTCTTTCGGCAGTTATAACCAGTCATTTACTACTTTGGATAACCACACTTCTATGAAGATAACTGCTATTGTTGAAGATGGCTACTTATATTTAAAGGGAAAAAGTTGGGGATTTATTTCAGGGGGATGGCTATATTTATAAGGTCAGGTTCCTTCTTTCTAGTCCCTAGGTAAGAGAGGAAACTTCCTTAGCAGCTCAAGTCCTAAGACAATACATATATAACGTTCTCCCTAACAACTCAAGTCCAGAGAACGATACATATATAAGGTCATGTACGCAAAATGCTCAGATTGTTCTATGTGGATAGTGGTGTTACCCTATTACTCTATGTGGAAGATGACAAGAGCAGAGCAACTGCAGGATCTTACCAAGTCTTTCACCTTAGAAACCTTCAAAAATATTCTCTCCAAGATAATGAGGGATCAACAACAGTAATTGGTGCGAGTAATGGTTCTTCATTGAAGAAGACAGTTAAAAATATTCGTAAGGATCTCAACGAGTGGCAGAAGAGACCGTTATACTTGCTTTCCAAATTCAAGGTAATTCACAGCTTATATACGTTCTCTATCCTTATCACTTAAAGAAAAGAGTTAGGGAAATAAAAAGCCATTTGCAAGTGCATACGGAGTGGAAATGGCAAAGACAAACCAAGCAACTTGTTTCGCACCTCCTCATTTATCGAAAAACTTGATCCCTGGGGGTTGAAATAGAAATGTGGAAGAAGTAGAGAACGTGTAGCGTCTCATATGGACGCCGCTTGTACATCTTCATTATTCAGATCTGTAGGTCCTCTATTAAATTTACAAATGGTGATTATTGTAGACATTATGAAGCTTGTAAATGGTGGTTATTTGCAAATGTGACAGCTATTCTTTTTCATATAAGAGTAGTCACTCACAGTCGATCAAATTTTTAGTTCGATTCTGATGTAGCACATCCCTCATAGGGTCGTCTACCCGTATGAGACAATGTGAGACTTATGTTTATTTTATGCTTTAAGCTTAAACTTTGTTGGAGAGGACCAATGTGAGTTATTAGCAGTTCATGTTTTTAGGTTAGTTTCTAGAATATTCCTAGCTAGGGTTTCCACCTCCCTTATGTTCTATAAAAGGGAGGCCAGGTTCTTTATTTATCCGCAGTTGATTTTGATTAATGAAAGTTGATTTGCTTGGTTGAAACCCTAGTTTTTTCTAACTCTCAAATACAACGTGATCTTCATACGAATCTCGCTTCCGTGTTCGTAGTAATCACGTCAATTGGTATCAGAGCTGCGTGAGATCTAAGTGTAGTCAGTTTCAAAAGCAAAGATGCCTCGTGGAAGAACCGCGAGGAAGAAACCTACTCCAGCTCAAGATGTAGCAACCGTAACGGATAGGCTTGATAAGCTTATCGGGGCTTTGGGTAGAGGAGCCTCCCCCCCCCCCCCCCCCCCACGCGCACTGGGCGTAACCGAAAATCTCTTTCTAGAGAGAAGCATCGCTGCGAGGAGCGACAACCTAAATAACCCTTTCGCGAACTTGAACGTTGAAACCGAGGTTCACGAAAGCGAGGGAATCGATACCCAAACCGGTTTTAAGAACACGGCGTTAACAACCGACCACCACAATAGTGGTGCGCACACAGAGACGATTCAACAAGACTTAACCTTGCCAGCCTCAGCCCCGACAACAACCACCTCGACGGCAGCCCGGTTGCGTTAACGAAAATAGATTTTTTAGCTTGGGCTGCTCAACAGCAAGCCCAAGCATATCAAGCCCAACAACAATTTTGTAGTCCCCTTTTACCTAATCCGGTCCAGTACCAATCAGGCCTGATCCAAGCAACTGAACTAGACCCACCAAGACCAGATCCAGTCAAGCACAAGACCGGGCTTCATCCTTCACCAACAGGGCCAGACCTTGAAGGCATCTTAAACCCCTTGTGGTGGACACCCCATGATGGTGCGGCTGTCGACGACGGCATCAATGAACACCAACCAACATAGCCTAATCCGGTCACTCCCAACAGCTTCAACTAGATTGAGATGCTCGACCGAGAGAAGACCTCCCTTCCCATGGGTTTCGAGTTACCGAACCCCGATTTCGCACCGAGAGCACCACCGGGCGTCGCGACATACCGGCCACCTCTAGTCGGTGACCGACTGAATCAGCCATCGGGGACTGCCCCATTGGACAACCTTGGGACGTATCTCCCTTTACCGGCAGATCCGTACCGTCACTACGTCCAATCCGACACTGGCAAGCGAGCTCTGCCAAAAACGAATCCTAAATTTGGTTTTGAATACAGAACGCCTTAAGGTGATGGATGGGAGCCACGTAATGATGATGTGTTCAGTGTTCGATCAAACGGGAGACATAAGTCTATGGGTTCTCGTTATATGCATGCGGGAGAGAAAGAGAGAGGCAATTCAGCGGGCGAGACCGGGGCCGTGGTTTTCACCTCCCGGTTGATACCCCATTGCGTGACCGTTATTGACAGAGTTCACTTGGTTCACCTCCCCGTCCGCCAAGACATCCATATGCTACGACTTGGCAAGACGATGAGTACAGTTCTGACTATGAGGATGAACAGCGACCACAGCCGCGACGAAAAGGCAAGGGTAATGACATTGAAGCCTTGGCCAGAGCTATCTCAGAACAGACGCATGATGTTCACCTCAAAGTAGAGCTGGCAAAGTGACCCGCAACCCACCAACCCGACCCAACCCGGTTTTAAGAGGGTTTGGGTTTTGCTTTAATGGGTCGCGGGTCATTTGACCCGAACCCGCCTAACCCGTTTAATAAAGAGGTCGGGTTAGGGTTTACCCTAAGCAGTTCGGGTTGACCCGTGACCCGTTTAACTGTTTAAGGTTTAATTGTAATTGTATATATTAAACTACCCTTACAGGTCTTTTACCAATTTAGGTTTACAAACAAACGACTAAACAAGTCAAACAATTTCATTTACTCCACAAGAGCGCCTCCTCCTCTCCTCCACAGCTCCTCCACTCCTCCTCACGCCTCACGCCTCCTCCACTCCTCCTCCACGAATTGTTTAATCGCTCCTCTAGTCTCTAATCTTCACTGCTCACTCGGTCTTAGACTACCCTCACCAAAATAATCTCCAACAATGGTGGCCATTACCGCATCTGCACCTCTAACTTTGTCCCCTTTAAAACCCCATTTCAGGGTTTCAACCAAACTTCACTCTTCTCATAAACCCCAATTTGATCACCCCAAATCTTCTCCAGTAGTTTGGATTTCACATGGATTTCACATAGCATTTTGAGGTTCAAATGAGGTTCTTGATAATGGGGTTGATGAAAGAGAGCTTTTTGATTTGATTGAGATTGAGAAAGGGAGTCCCATTAGATTTGTTTTGTGGGTTTTGGTTTGGACATCTGTATCCCTTGTTTTCTCAGCAGCTTTTACTGATTCTAGTAGTGCTGATGTTGGTGTTGCTATTGATTCAATTAGAGCATCTGGGTTTGGTTTGAGAGTTGCGAATACGCTTCGAGGGTTTAGTTGGCCCGACGAAGGGGTTGTTTTCGCGCTTGCTATACTTCCGGTGGTGGAGCTTCGTGGGGCGATTCCTGTTGGTTATTGGTTGCAGCGTAAGCCATTGGTTCTAACATTCTTAGCCATTCTTGGGTAAGTCCATCTTTCCTATCCTTTAAAGTATTAATTATGTGATCTGGAAGACCAAATGATATAAAGTCGGACGTTTGTAGCAGATCTAGCAATCCATCCTGGAAGTGAAGAATGGGATAGAGGTGCAGCTGACAATTATAAGTTTTACTTGCATCAAAGTCAGTGTAAGACGAAAGGTGAGCTTTCTCTAATATAACTTGGTTGTACAAATTCATTAGCTACCTTGGGCATCCACTTTTTTGTAACTTTAGATTCAATGGGCATCTTATCCTGAACCCAAGGAATTCTGAGGCAACTGAGCAAATTAAAAATCATTTAGTAATTCCACAAGTATTTCTATGTAGTAATTTCGCATTTTCTTTCCACCATTACTTTGTCTTCAGCATCTCTTCTGAAATATTGACATCTGGGATGCCGTTATGATTTAAGTTCTTGTGTTTACCCTTTCCATTGTGTTTTTGTAGCTTCATTTCATACTTTCGTAAGGAGTGTTAATAGTCAATTCACATGGATGCCGGATCATGAGTTATTGCTTTCCGTTTAAAGTACAAAGGGAGTCATGTTTTCTCTTTTATCTTTTGAGTATGAGATCTTCACATTTGATTATCGAAGTTCAAACTAACTTAATGAACCATATAATGCCAAGGCTATGGGCGAGAGCAGCGATGAAGCGAACGAAGAAGACCAAGTGAGGAGTGAAGATTTTGTGATCTGGAACTGTTCTGTTTTTGAACTGGAACTGTTTTGCTGAAGCAGCTGTAATGCTATGTGATCTGGAACTGTTTTGCTGATGATAATGATAATGCTATGTGATGATAATGATAATGCTGCACTGTAATTGTTATGTGATCTAGAACTGTTTTGCTGAAGTAATGCTTTGGAAACTGATAATTCTGTTTTATACTATTTTTTTATGATGTTTGGGTTACCAAACCCGACCCAAACCCAACCCGTTTAGTTAAACAGGTCCGAGTCAGGTTGACCCGTTTAAATTAGGGTCGGGTTTGGGTTTGATTATCTGACCCGTTTAGTTAAAGAGGTCGGGTTAGGGTTTGCCTATCTGACCCGCGAACCCGTTCTGACCCGACCCGTGGAACCCAAACCCGACCCGTTTGCCACCTCTACCTCAAAGTACCAGAATTCACTGGAAAGTCTGACGCGGACGCCTTTATCGAGTGGTTGGATAAGGTTGAGCGTATATTCAACTACAAGAAATATGGGGATCCAAAACAGGTAATTATCATTGAATCCCACCTTACTGGTTTTGCTCTTACTTGGTGGAACAGTGTTCAACAGGTGAGACGTACAGCGGGTTACCGTCCTATTTCAGAATTGTGGAAAATGCGAAGAGAGCTGAAGGAGAGGTTCATCCCTATAAACTACGACGAGGTTGCATTTGGGAAACTTCAGTCCCTCAAAATGGGTCTCTCTTCCCTTGATGATTACACTGATCAGTATTATCTCCTAGAGGCACGTGCACGACTCCATGAGATTGAGCAGCAGCGGGTTAGTAGGTACAAGTCCAGTTTGACAAAGAAACAAAGAAACTCCAGGAAGCAACAGCACTTCAACCTGTCTTTTGTCTTGCTAAAATTGTACAATTGACCAAACACGCGAACGAGTTACATGCGCAGTATAGCCCTCCAGTTCCAACAATACATCAACACCAGCAGCCCCAGCTATTCCAGTAGTCACTACACCACGTACCTTTGTCTTAGGTAACTGTTATGGATGTGGCAAACCGGGTCACCAGAAACGTGATTGTCCTGCATTTGCGAGGAAAGTCGACCTAATCGTGGATGGTATGCGTGAGAGCGTGATAGCAACAGTTCAGCGTGTTATGAATGATGAAGATGAAGGCGAAACCGGGATGCACACTACATACGTGCGTGAGTCCTCTGGAGCACCGCCTCCTGATTTTGTGGACGAAATCTTCTCAGACGAAGGGTTTGATGTGGCGCATCCCTCATAGGGTCTTTTACCCGTATGAGACCTTGTGAGACTTATATTTATTTTATGCTTTAAGCTTAAGCTCTGTTGGAGATGACCAATGTGAGTTATTAGCAGTTCATGTTTTTAGGTTAGTTTCTAGAATATTCCTAGCTAGGGTTTCCACCTCCCTTATGTTCTATAAAAGGGAGGCTAGGTTCTTTATTTGTCCTCAGTTGATTTTGATTAATGAAAGTTAATTTGTTTAGTTGAAACCCTAGTTTTCTCTAACTCTCAAATACAACGTGATCTTCATGCGAATCTCGCCTCCACGTTCGTAGTAATCACGTCATATTCTATAAAGAATTAGATGAAGAGTGATCATGTGATTGTTTGTAGTTAGTCAGTTTCTTCTTCTCCGTCAATGAAAACCCTAACTTAGCAAAACAAAATAAAAAAACATAATATCGTTGTTCCAAAACTACAATACAGTTAAGCTATGATATATCTGAGCCATAATGTAGAAAAAAGTAGAGTAGCAACATATTTTTATCAAAGTACTAATACATTTTCACTCAAATATTGCTTAAATAATAAATGGATAAGAAAGGAATATATCATTATATCTGTGATACTAATACATCACTTAAACATTGTAAATTCCAGTTTATATTATTAATTTATGATTTCGGACGTGTATAGTATTTTGCAGATTAACTACAGTTTTAGCAAATTTTAAGGACAACTAAGAGATTAAATAGAAACACAGACTTAAAAATGGCCAGGAAAGTATTCAAATATTCAGAAGCATTTCCTCAAGACAAGATTTGGGCTCATAGCTTACCCGTGGTCGGTGAGAACTACATCTGCTGAGTGAAATCTCCACTCAATAGTCCAGAAAATGGATTTCTTCCTGTAAAAAGAGGCATCAAAGGAATTTTATCAGCATTAGAGGTTATTCAAATTATGATAGAACTCCCCATCTAATGAAATTTTAGGAAATTGGTTATACAAGATAATTCTCTTTTACATCTAATCTGTAAGAGGTACATATGAATATTGCATTTTTCTTTTATCTTAGTTCATCTCTCCAATCCAGATTGCTGATTGAGAGTTGTTGATGCCAATTCGCTTACATATAATAAGCACTACATACTATTTTAGCTCAGATAAGCACATAAAGGTACGTGTTTTTATAGTATAACAGTATGTCAGTAAATATATTTCGAAGATCCAGACATGTTAATCCCGAGAAACCTAAAGTGCATTGAACTTGTTTGGACAAGTGTTTTAACATTTTTTTTTTTGTATAAGGCGTTAATGCTCATGATGATGATAGTGTTCATATCATAACATTTGTATCATTGAATAAAAAGAAAAATATGTAAAAAAATCAATGCCTAAAACTAAGTTGCTAGCTAAATAAATATTTTCAAGTGTTCTTAAAAGTATTTAACTTGGAAAAAAATTGATTTACTTATAACATCAATTAACTTTTCTTTACAACATGTTAAGAATGTGGGAAGTCTAACTATAGGTATCTTCGCCTCTTTAGATTTTTATTCTTTCTAATCATATAATCATTGTTATACTTAAGCATCATTCTGTTTCTCTTAAGTTTGTCTCACTTTACCCTTACAACCGCAGGAATAGGAGGGGTTTTATGTTTCAGATGCGTAATTCGAGTTTAGCATGTTAAGACCTGATGTTCATGACATGAAAAGTTACCTTGGAACGCCATCACTTTGATTAATAAAAAAATCTCTTAAGTATGCTTCGTGGATTATGGAAGTTACCACCTTCCCCTTGTACAATTTTGTGGGGATTACAAGATGGCATAACAACAAGGTTATTCAAATGGAAAAGAACAAGAGGAGCATCCATGTCATCGTCAGATACTTCACTTATTCATGAAGCAAAACAGACAGCTTGTTAGGGGAATCCTCTTCGTAGGTTCTAAGCAAAATTGGAAGATTAAGTAATTTTAAGTTGTGTGCATCAGGTGTGACTATGTGTAGGCGTGTCGCTTTAATAGACCAGTCTGGGTCATTAGGCATCCTAGCAGCTTTGTCGGGCACCCGTCTTTGATTCATCTATGGAAAGGAGGGGTTAGCGAGTTATGTTCAATAACTATCATTTCTACCATTTTGAAACAAAAAAAATGCACAAGCCAAAGTAAGTTAGGGTGAAACTCGCCCTGATTTCCAATCTAAGTTACCTAAAATTAATAAGTCATTATTTACCATATTAAACTAACCTAATGATTATGTTATAATAAAGAAACATAAAAAAATTGCGGAAACTCGGGCAAAAAATTCAAAGTATCATCCACAACCACAATCATAACTTAGTAAACACAATGCTATCATACTTACTTAATGTTGTACCAAGAATTGTTTTTCTCTCTCATAGACATTCCACTCGGCAGAAGAAGAAGCTTTGTATTTCGACGATATGCAGCATTCTTAAGGAACCTAAGCTTATCAGGTAGCTTAAAATAAGGTTTGCCACATAACCCATTTCTTAATCTTTGGGCAGAATCAGCCACTCTCTTCACTTCCTCAAGTAAATTATAGTCTACACAATAAACAACAACAACTACTAAAACATGTATTTATAAAATTAAAAAGTCGGAGAAAAAAAAAAAAAAATGTAGGTACCAGAGATAAGAAGATTGTCGTCGAATTGAGAGAAAGGGACGAACTCGGAGCGTGGTCTTTTGCCCATACAGGAAGTTCGCTGCTTGTGAGATTTGACACAGGGAAGACTGCAAGAACGAAGAGAGCAACCTGGGCATGTGTACTTTGATGGGTTTAAGTTACATTCGTTGCAAATAGATGGTTTTTTTGGAGGGTTAAGGGAAGCTGCTTCAACTACCTCCATGAGTAGGGTCTCCACAGGTTTATTAAATTCTTTGACTCAAATTTGACTTGCGTTTAGGAGAGAAAAGTCTGCACAAATACCGCAAAACAATACGTTCAGATTTGAGCAACTTCAGTATTCCCAATGCCACAACTGAAACATTACAGAATGAATCAATTGCTATAAAAGTAGGGTTCATGATATAAGAAGGTAGCAAACAAGAACAATATATAAAAACGCCTCAACATTCTGCAATTTTATATCAATATAACAAATACATTGTCCTTTTCAATAGAAAAAAATAAACGAAACTCAAAGTTAAATTACTCTACTCATTACAACTACATTGCACAAATTGCAAAACTCAAGTTTCCACTTCCACCCGTATTCTTAAAATCATTAGCTTATCGAAACAAAAACAGCACCAAAATGACTCCATATTAGTACATTATCCACTACAGTTAAGCCGTTAAACCCAAGATTTTATATGCAGAAGCACCAGCGAAAATTTAACTGTTTACCACAATGGGTATAAACAAAAAGTACATACATACCATTGTTCTAGTGTTTATATTATAATTTTACGCCATGTATAAAAAGCTAGTTAATGAGTTTTTTTTGGAAAAATAAGTACTTTTTATATAACTTCGCTTTGTGATTACAGAAGCAAGTAAACAAGTTGTACTAAAAACCCTTTGAAGGAATGGTTCATAGCTAAAATGGGTACAATTAAATATTTGAAATAGGGGAAGATACAAATATGAACCCCAAAAGAGAAAAAATCTGGTTTTAGTTAACGAACCTGAGAGAGATTACCAGATTGAGTGCGAATTTGAGAAAATGAACTCCAATTTGAGAGCAATTAGTGCAAATTTGATTGGTTAAAACGTGGAATCAAAGAGATAGAAGGGGTTAGAATTTCCGATTTTAGTTGAAGTTTTGGGTGTATTTTTGGCAAGTTGTTCTCAAAACTCCATTAGTAGGGTTAGGGCGTAATTTTGATCCGGTTTTACCAAAAGCTGATCCGGTTCTAATGTGAATAACTACATATACTAGTACTACCCGTGGCTCGCCACAACAATAACGTCGACGCACCTTCGGCGCTATTTATATTGTCGAGCGCGTGTCTTCAGCACTACAATGATACAAAGGTAAGGTTCGCTCCATACATCCTACATTTATAGATGTTTCACACTACAACAAACATGCATCCTTGAAATGCCCTTGCATATTGCACTGACGAGATGTAATGTTCGTTTCGAACATTACATGCTTGTTCTTATAAGCAATCAAATTAACTAACACCACCAATTTCATCCAACAGACGGTATAACTAATTGAAAAAAATTAATTTCTTCTCATTGACATTTAATTTCCACATCCAACATATAATCCCAAAGAAAAAGAACAAATGATGCTCACTACTAACTTGTTACATCAAAGGAAAACAACGAGAACTTTCTAAAGGCAAGGCCATCTATGTGAATTTGATATTTAAATTTGCATTCATAATACACTCCTCAGTAACAGCTTCATAGCCCCTATAAAGTTGCATGTGAATTTAATATTTAATCAATACCTATAAAAAGTTAAAGAGATTCACGATAAATCTCCAAAAGTCTAATACGATCGAGACTCTCAAAGGCACACCAATATCACACTATCATCCGATAAAAGACGGAATAAATCACAGTGGGATTAACCAAAAGAGGGGAATGGATATTACTAAAACCATTGATCAACTCCCAAATACATTTCACCCAATCAAAATACCATTAAGTGATGAAAAATAGACAAAATTTTAAAAAACCTCTAGGGGTTAAATAACTTCAATTGACCAAAACTCACACAAATCAGATCATGACAATTGTTGTAACTGTTGTTCATGAAACATCTAAACATCTGACCACTGTAAGTAGTGCAATCTATTGCTTTGCAAATCTTCATCAATAAAACAATAAAATTCAGATAGAGATAATCTGAAGAAAAAAATAATATATATATATATATATATATTACGGTGAATACGATTAAAGCCGATAGCGCATGACCTCCCTCGACGTTGCAGAGGCTGTTTGTATCTGCAAAACAGATTTGAATAAGGCTTGGACAAACCGAAGTAGACAATCAAAGAAGACTTTTGTGGATGGACTTTCGGATGTCTGAAACCCGCATTTTTTCTTTATACGCCCAAAGTTAGCAATTAAAGATATATGGAGAAAGTGCATCAATTAAAGGATGACAGGTCATGTAAAGAAATTGGGTTCAAAACCAAACCTATTTAGCAACTTCAGAGATATGAAGCGGATGCATTTGAGATTTGATTGACACCAATCATTACATGAAATCGATTTGTATGGTGGTGATCACTAAGCAAAGATTAGAACCAATTACAATACATTAGAACCGTTATTCAAAAACTAATTACACTACCATTAGAACTAATCAAACCCTTTATGAACACGATAATAAGCAATCACTAAGCAAACATAAATAGAGAAAAATACAAAGATTGTAGAGAAAGGGGGAGAGACCTACTTGCAAAGATTAGACCACTCGACTGATAAAAAAAATAATCAAATTGTGCACTTCAAATTGTTCGAGGATCCAGTAGGGAGTTGTCGGGAGTACATGGAGACACGGAGAAAGAGCTATTTACAAATGAGTGAGAGAGAGGCAAATGTGGAAGTTACGATGAAGAGGGGTGTGGATCTGGGTCTGCGTGAACAAAAAATACTTAACAAATCGAACCAACCGATCCGATCCGAACCGAATAAAATGGTTTTGTTTTTAGGACTTCGGTTTCTATTCCTAAATTAAGGAACCAAAAGGTTTTGGTTTTGGTTTTGGTTTCAGTTTTGGTTTCGGTTTCTCCATAAGAGGAACCGACAAAAATTAAACTGAACTGAGAATAAACATTATTAGTAAATAAAACTCTAAATATAGTTTAACCATTCATTACTCTATATATTTTTCATATATTAAAATGTCAAAATGTAGTATTGTCAAGTAAATGTTTGACTTAAACAATAAATTTACAAGTTTTGATGGAATGCAAACCGAGAAATCGAACCAAACCGATCTATTTTTCGGTTCGGTTTCGGTTTATGATTTTAGAAACTGAACTTTTCAGTTTCGGTTTCTGACCCAAACCGACCTATGCTCACCCCTAGTTCGGAGAGAGATACGTGAAGAGAAATAAGAGTAGGGTTGTACACTGTTCGGTTCGGTCCGGTTTTGGCCATAAACCGCGAACCGAACCAGATACCCCCTGTTTTTGATATCAAGGAACCAAACCCAAATTGTCCTCATAAATAACCGGACCAAAACCAAACCGGGCGATTCGGTTTTTGTATTCAGTTTTAATTCCATTATATGAAATGCATTATTAGATGTAGTTCCATAATATGATTATCTTCCTACTTTTAATTCCATTATAATAATCTGTCACTTCTCTCTCATTTATCACAGAATGACAAGGATGAAGACTTGTCATCTTTATCGACTACTACTCTCTTGCCTCATTTTATTGTATTCATCTCTCAAACTTCTTCTAAATTTTCTTCTGCGCAATGATGTATTAACGAAGAGAGATATGCTTTACTTCATTTGAAGGAAGGTTTACCAATAGAACCTGAATTCTTTGCTTTCCTTCTACTTCCATATTGGGAAACTGGTATTGATTGTTGCTTCTAGGAACGCGTCACTTGCAATAAGAAAATAGGTCATGCGATAAGCCTTCGTGTCCTTAATCTAACTGATAATTACTTTGAATCCTCTTTGATCCCTTCAGGGCTTGATCATCTCTCTAGGTTAACCCATTTCAACCTCTCGTACTCGGGTTTCTCTAGTCAAATCCCCATGAACATCTCAAATCTCACTAATTTGATTTCCCTCGATCTCTCTGCCGTACCCAGCCGGATGAAACTCAAGATACCCAATTGAGAATGCTCATTCAAAACTTGACTAGTTTGAGAAAATTGGTGTAAACATCTCATCCCAAGGTAATGAATGGTGTAAGGTCTTATCTGTTGTAGTCCCTACTATCGTTATATTTAACTTTGTTCGGTTTGGTCGGTTAACCGGAGTGCAAAAAAGTAACTAAACCGGACTGAGCCAGTTTTATAATTTGGAACCGAGAACCGAATCGGGTCTTTGAAAAACCAAAAAATAAACCGACAATTCGGGCCGGTTCGGTTCGGTTTGGTTTCTCGGTGCAGCGGTTTTTCTTGTACAACCTTAAATAAGAGGGTTGAGAATTAAAGTACCCACAATGGTTTAGTTTTACTCAAATCTAGTCCGCTCATCTTGCCTTTTCTACCAAATAAGAGTAAATATCAACCCCTCTTTGTCTTTCCTCTCATGGGGGCATACTTGACATGAGATAAACAAAATAGATGTATGACCCATTTGTAGTCTAAACCTTGCTTGAGAGATGGAGCTTGTTGAATTATATGTCTCCTCTAAAGTTTATAATAACACTTTAAGGGTTCTCCTCCCTGTAATAGGGGGACTTTGGGTGACCCTGATTTCTTCCCTCCAGATCATCAAGTCATTTTGGAGAAGGAATGAGTGGGTAAATTTATCCCTACAGTGTAATTCTTTCTATTCTTTAATGAATGTTAATTAGGGTATGCCTTAACCCCGCTAATATGCATACTTAAGTGGGGCATATACACTAAATCGCCCAAAAAATAAAAAATAAAAATCTACTTAATCCTACCTAGCTCAATTTGAGTTCCTTCGTTTAAGCACTGAATGAACATTTAAGGTAGTGTATGTCACTCAACTCAAACTTGTTAGTGAAAGGTTCTTAGTTTGTCTCATTTCGTGCATGTCGAGTCTCGTGGTTATCTCAATCAAAGATGACGACAGAATCAATATCGACAAGCCATCTACAGCAAATGGCCATAAAAGGTAAGTTGTTAAGTAGAACTCTGATAAAGTAAAAGCCCAAGCTTGTTTTAACTTAGCAAAATTATTTTACAAGACTAAAAAAATCAAAAAAATTCTCTGATGTGTTTCCATGTGCAATATTTTAACACTCTTGTTCGAACGAGTTTTTACAAAACTAGAAAAATCAAACTTTATTTCTGATGTGTTTTTTGCATTCTCGTTCGAACGAGTTCTATAATCGTTTGAACGACTTCTGGCATAAACTAAGTTTTCAAAGCATTTTTTACTATTGTGTTTTCAAGGCCATTTTTCTTCTCTCGTTCGAAAGAAATCTATAATCGTTCGAATGACTTATGGGCAAAAATCATACCCCACCAAAGATTTTCTCTACCTAGTTTTTTAGGTTATTTTTAGGGTTTCGTTCAAACGATTTTGAGTCTCGTTCAAATGGTAGTCGGGATTTTTTTTTTGACATTTAAAAACAAAACTTGTTTTGGTTTTCACTTAGTTTTTTTCTTTAGGGTTTTTATTTTTTATCAGAGAGACTAATTAAGATAAAAAAAGAGAGCTTAAAACCTTAATCTTGAAATTGAATTAGTGAGCCCTACTTCCCTCAATTACTGTCACTGATGATTTGCTAGAGTGATTTGAGTAAGGTGATCATTGTTGCGAGACCAAAGAGTATCGTTGTGAGAACAAATAAAATATGGCGTGAAGCTTGGATCATAAAAGAGATAATCACGAGACGGGTTTATCGAGTTTGTAAGTGTTTTTCAGATTGCAAGATTAGTGGATTTTGGTTGTCGACTTGTTGTTTTTCTCCCCGAGAAATGAGTTTCCACAGAGTTAAAAATTGTATGTACACTATGTTGTTTATTTACTTACGACATCTATTACTCGAATATGTTTATCCCTAGAATGATGATTGCTAAGAATAGTTATGACCTAATTTCTCGAAGAACATTAAATACGAGCACATAGATTTTCAGTTAGCTTAAGCTTTAGCACGCATGAAGCAATGGTAAGTCTCTCTATCTATATTTTTCGGTCGTTTAAACCTCCACTTTCGGGTTTTACTCATGAAATCAGAAGTTACCATAAAAGAGTGGCATTTCCGTCATTCAAGAACAAACACAAAATCTGTTCTCTCTCTTCCTCCTCACAACTCACTTCTCTCTCTCACACACAAAAATGTCATCTCTAATGTCCTTCACAACACCAACCTCATCTCCACCAAAACCTCTCTCAACAACAAGACTCTCATTACTTACTCCAACTCGCCCGAGTTCACTCACTCGTCACCATTCTCTCAATCGGTCAGTCCAATTTCTTTCTCACTTGTACTTTTGTTTTCACACTGTAATCTTATTATTATGTTAGTAGTAGTTGTTGTAGAAGTTGAGATAAGTTAAATAGTTGTATTGTTTTAATTTTAGGAGAATGTTAGTGGGTTTGTTTGAATTGGGGTGGCATTGGATTGGTTGATAAATGCTCGTGATTCGCGGAATCGAGTAAGAATCATGATTTGGGTGTTGGGTTGTTACCCATTTGAAACTTGAGGGCCCAGTGATGCACATTCTAGTAAATAAACCCCAGTATCTTCAACAACACGATAAGGATTGGTGCGAAAGAAAATTGGGATGATTCGAATTTCCTTTTTTTTTTTTTCTTTTTTTTTTGTATGGGGTATTGGGATTTTAGAAATTGGGGTGGATGTTTTTATTTACAAGTGTTTGGTTCCTGGAATATAGAGGAAAAAAGAAAATGGGGTTTCTTTTGAAATGGGTTATCCAGTTTTATGATGTTAGTCGCCATTGTGTGATCACAAAGATGTGGAAAAACTTGTATGTTACCATCGGAGTTGTAGGCAACTTGACCAACAAATGACTAACTTGGTTGATATTAGAAAACCTTGCCAAGTAACATTTGCTATTTGTTTGGGGATCATGGCAACGATCACTTGATTTAGATGTGATAAGTCTGGTGTTATATTTTAGTCTCTTATTAAAAGAAAAATGGAAAATATTGTTTCTTTTTGACATTTCTCTCTCTCTCTCTCTCTTTTGTGTAGTAGTTTGTGCAGGCTTAGCGTATGCTGCAGTTATGCAGAAGCAAACACAAAGGAGAACCTCACGTCTCTTCCTATAGATGTTGTAGCTGACGTAAAACCTGAACGGGTGTGTACTATGATTTATCTCACTTTAATTGTTTGCCACAATTGTCAGTTTTCAGAAATCTCACTATGATGTTTTCTTTAGTAGATTGTAGTCTTGGGAGGCACAGGTTTTGTTGGATCAGCAATATGCAAAGCTGCAGTCTTAAAGGGCATAGAGGTTGTAAGCCTGAGCAGGTAAATCCAAATTCCTTTGGCATGTTTTATATGATATATAACGTGTATCCGGGGCATCAGAAACTCTAGTCACCATGAAGACAAAGAAAGGGGTTCTCGCTGTCAAATTTATTTCATAAAACCCTGTGATATTCTTGTTAAGTTCCATAAGTTCATAGTAGATGTCTGAGAAGTGTTCTTATTTATTTTCTTTCCTTTTATTTCCAAGAAGCTTGTGCTAGAGAAGGTCAAGGCCAAATTGGCCTTTATAACTATTTTTGTGAAGTTCAAGAATACTTGATAGAAAAGATTTATAGTTACGGACTGCAATAGGAGGAAATTTTGTAAAACCTTCTAATATTTGTTAAGAATGCCTAAAATCAAAGATGATGGAAGGATCATAGATTAACGAATATAATCTCCTCGAAAGCTGGTATTTGTAGAAAATAGTGAATATTTTTCAACAGACTAAGTTTTGGAGGATAGCTTAATGTTGTGTAGTTGTATGTCCTGTTTATGCTAAATCATATGGATTCTAAAATTTGAAAAATAACTACAGGTCGGGGAGGCCTTCTTCTTACTCAGATCCGTGGATTGACCAAGTCACATGGATACCAGGTAAGATTGGTTTCTAATTCATATTTTAGCCGATTGAACAGCAACTTGCTAAATCTGAAAAGTATGTATTCTTAGGTGAAACTAATTGTCAAATTAACCCATCACCTCATATCGACTTATTATATTGTCGGAATGGACTAAATTATTAGTGACTATGATCAATTGGTGAGGAAACTTACTATACTGCGTATTTCATCCAATACCATCTTTCAGTGATACCTTTTGGTGACAGGATCTCTATGTCGACATGGAAAAAAAATCCTCTTCCTCGCTATATATTGAAGGAGTGAAAAATGAGCATTGCGTACTACTTTTCCCTCGTTGGAAATTTGAAGAAAACAATAATAGGTCACCATTGCAGATCTCTAGTAATTCTGCAGCAAAAGAGTTTTTTCTTCTTCTTGATTTTGAGTATGAATATTGTACTTACCACTATTCTTTAATATCCAACCTGGTATTACTGAAGTTTTTCTTTGCATATCTGCTCAATTTTTTTTTTCTCCCACTTGTTTTTAATGCTGAGAATATATAGTGTTTTTCGGGGTTTGAATTACTGAAATGTGCCTTGAATATAGGAGATGTTTTCTACGCAAATTGGGATGAAGTACTTCTTGGGTCAACTGCGGTTGTTTCAACTCTCGGAGGTTTTGGTAGTGACGAACAAATGAAGAAGATTAATGGCGAGGCCAACATTTTGGCAGTTGGTGCTGCAAAGGATTTTGGTAAGGAATTCATGTACTGCATTTCCTTATTCATAGGTCTATGTATGGACTCAGGAGTTCTGATGCAGGAAAAGGAGTTAAGAGTATTCATTTTGCAAATCTAAGACAGGAATCAGGATACAAGTTTTTCATCTGTAATCCTAATAGCTAATACAAAGGAACAGTATCTTGATTTTACTGATTTGATTAGACTTTCTTGGTTTGGAAAAAAAAAAAAACGTGAAAAATAGAACTTATTCTAATGGGTTTTGGTGGTGATTTTTGTCAATATACCAATTGTAGATAAGATTAAAAAATGTAGTACGAACTAACAAAGATAAAGTATACTGCCTATTATACTATAGTCTGACATTGCCGGTCCCAAGATGGTCCAAAAAGATAAGTTAATAACTCTTGTTCTTTGTAATTAATAATCTAATTGTAGAGACTGTAAAATTTAGCTCCTTGGAGAATAAATATATGCCCAAAAAAAAAAAACATTTGAAAGCCACTACACCTTGAAAAAAGTATATACATATGACTATCATAAGACCTTCCAATCTATTGCCATCGTTAGTGCTCTTTAAATTACAAAATATATGAGAAAATTATTTCTTTAGCGTCTAAACTCTAAAGTTTATATTCATTAAAAAAAAGTTAATTTTCTTATCTTTATGCAGGAGTTCCAAAATTTATCTTGATCTCTGTTCATGACTACAATCTACCATCGTTTTTACTTACTAATGGGTACTTTGCGGGAAAGAGAAATGCGGAATCAGAGGTTCTCTCCAAATACACAAATACTGGTAATTCTCTTTGACTCGGTAGCTATGTAACATGGACACTCCATATTCCAAAAAAAATCCGTATCCAAACGTGTCGGGCCCTCGGACACACCGACACTCGTGTCGACACTCCAACGGACACTTCTTGCTTAGATCATAACCTTTTTGACATAGTTTTTAGAAAGTTTTCAATTCTTATACATGTTATTCAACTATACTAACTAGTATCATTATTTTTTGTTTGTTATTAGTCGTAAATTAACCCATAAGTTAATATAACCCATAAGTGTTGGGACTTGTTTGTTATTAGTCGTAAAAATATGTCGTAAATTAACCCATAAGTGTGTTAATTTACAACCGACATAAGCATAGTAGAAAATAAATTTTTTACAACCGTGTCCCCGTTTTTACATATTTTTAGGTCGCCGTGTCCGACACCCCGTACCCGTGTCCGACATCGACACCCGTACCCGTGTCGTTGTTACCTAGCTCGGTAGTCCTTTTAGGTCTTTTTCTCAATCAAATTTCATGGTGCACTTGGTTAAGTACGAGGATAGTCTACTAATGAGATGCATCTAATTTTAGAGTGTTCCTATTAAAGCCAATATCTAAGGGATTCTCCCAATTTTTTTTTTTTTTTTTTTTTTTGAGGTCTCGAGAAACGGAAAAGTTGGGTAAAATTTGTTGATGACTTTTATCCTTAGTGCTAATCGCCAAATACTTATGTTATGTAGTTCGGAAAGTTTGAAGTCAACCCAAAGACCCCAAAATGCTATACGGTCGATGTCCTTGTTGGCCCATTTATTCAAAACCCTTCCTTTGTATCCATGTTATGCCTTCCAAGACTAATTACTGTGGGACACTATTGTTTCTGTTGCCGTATACTTGTTTACACTTATGATAGGTCCCTATTTTGTAGTGCCTCCATATTGCATGTTCTAAATGAATGGGGCCTGCACATATGGAAGGTCCATGACCTTCTCCTTTGGTACTTTAGTATTTTTCAGAATTTCCTCTCCCTTAGAATACTTATTAGGCGTTTTTTCATAGCCAAATGCAAATTTGGAGAAAGATTGTTCTTGTGTGGATCAGAACACAGAAATTTGGACAAAGATTGTTCTTATGTGGATCAGAACACATACAAATTTGGACAAAGATTGTTCTTATGTAGGCAATAATTCCTTTTTCCTGTATCCATGACAAGGTTTTTTTGAATTTATCAGGTGTTGTATTGAGACCGGGTTTTATATATGGAAAAAGAAAGGTGGGCAGCTATGAGATACCACTTGATATAATAGGAGGACCATTGGAGAGGTTTCTAAATGCAGCGCAAAACTTTACAAGACCTCTGAGTTCTCTTCCAGGGTCTGATCTACTCTTAGCACCGCCTATTAGCGTTGATGATGTTGCGTTTGCAGTAATTAATGCAGTTACAGACGACGACTTTTTTGGTGTTTTCACAATCGATCAAATCAAGGAAGCTGCTACTAAAGTGAGAGTTTAGACTGGGTCCACAAAATCGTGAACTGTTAACAGCTCATTTTCCTTGCCGATGTTTGTAGAAGAGGATGCATACAAAATTCTAGTAGTTCTTTCAGTGTTTTCTTGATATTTGCTACTTCATCACTTGGTGATAGTACCTGTAAAGCATAGACCATGTATAATCCACTATATATACAATAAAGTCATACTTTTAGTCCCAGAAAATTACCAAACAACTGAAAATTACTGTTGGAAACATATTTGTTGGATAATATCGATCAAATAAATAAAATCATAATCCCCAATTTTCTGCAGGCATTGATGTACTTAATTGTTTTTTCTTAGAGTCCAATATCTGTACGTCCGAAGGGCATATATTCATACAAGTGAAGAAAACTGGGTTTATAGCACTCACAGGCACTTGTCAATACATCTAAAGTATTCAGGATTTGCAAATCCACATTATATGAAATCTACGACACTTTGCACCAGTCTCTATCAAAAATTAGGACAACGTATCATAGCCCACAGTTGGGCCTTGTAGGAATGGGAGTGCATTAATGAATCAATATGCATCACAAGCGAACTGCTTTTTTGTGGAAGCTTAAACTAAGAATTTGTAGTTGAAATTTGTTGGATCCGAGTATTTTGGTATTCCTTTCTGTTTAAAATCGAAGTTTTTGACTCCACTTAGATTAGTATTGTACAATAAGTTTTCAAGTTGGTATCACAAGCTAGCTGCATTGTACCCGAACTTTTTTTTACAAATCTCGGCCAGTTCTTAGATTAAATGTTGGGTTAAAAACATATTAACATGTACAACCACTTTTATTGTCATTCAAATTTGTAGCTAGTCGATGAATCCAACTAGTTATCATCATTAACAACCTGGCTACATTACATTTCTTTTGCAGTATTCAGTTATGTACGACAACGTTTGGGGAGAAAATTGCAAAACCAGATTTCTGCACTATGGAAAGAACTGCTAGAAGTGGGTTCTCAACAAATAAGCTTTAGACTGGTAGAGTCACCAGTTCAAATATTTGATTTTGCACTGCAAAATTACTTCTACAAAACGAAAAAACAAACACTGTATTGCTAATATAAGTATTTTTGTCAACATTGGTCTTAAAATATGACACTGTTATAAAGATCAACGTCAAAATTGATAGAACACGGGCCTTGAAGAACATAAGTTGTAAAGGACTGTCATGATACTAAACTCAAAATACAGGCATTTCCTCCAGTGAATTTGAATATATCTGAGGGTTCAGTTGTTTTCTACTAGTTGGTTACTGCTGGAAATGTCTCTCTACTTCAGCTTTCTGGAAAGTGATAGTAGGATGTTCTTTGGCATGAAAAGAACAGACTGGTGCACCACTGGAATTGATGAAAACGCTTATCTGTGCCTTCCTTTTGCAATTGACTGCTCCGAGAGATACCTACATGAAAGAAAAAAATTTGGGTCACCCTTTAACTTGATAGTACTTACAGAACATACTCTTACAGATGAATGAGTTACCTATATTGAAAAACAGACTGCTTAGTCAATGTCTGTTATTAAACAAGGATAAATTCACCGATCTTTTGATAATTGTGGTGTTGGTAGAAATGAAGTACAGTTGAGCTGGGACAGGAAGTCCAAATGCATAGAAGACGCATGTGAAGGGTAAATATTATATGTTCCTTTACGTAAAAGTATAAAACAGAACTGAAGGACAAAAATGAAAACAAACAAAAAGATCAGAATAATTTGGCACTCACTGGACCTATTCCACTAGAAAAAAGAATGAGATTCTCTTGGTCCAAAAGTTGCCGCAAACACATAAAGAACGTGCTGACAAGGAAAAGGAGACCGATGCCAATATCCATGGAATAATTTCGAATTGAAAACACAAACTATGGATTTTATTTGGCCTCTATTAGTTCATTAGCACCTCATACACATAAAACATAATGGTATATCAGTATATGCATACAACTACAGCACTGTACAAGTTTTATCAAAAGGTTAAAAGGCTTTGTCTCGACCCAAAGGTTAAACTTCTCATCGGGGCCTACTTTTCATCTTTCAACAAATAGGATAAAGACCCATGAGGTGCATAGGAGGACAAGAGAAACCTGAAACATGACAAGTTTTATATGGACCAACGGAAAGACCTTGGCATAAGAAATTGGAGAAAAAGCTTATGTGCTCCGTATATAGGAAAATAAACTTGGGAAGAGAACAAAATTTTGATGTGGACCAATAAGAGGTCCTTTCAAGACCAAAGATAAACCTGGCCTGTGACCAAAATAGAATACATAATAAGAAAAATTGTATACCACAAAGTGATCACCTACACAGATGAAGAAAGAGAAATAAAAATATACTGGCTCGAAGTAGAATATATACGACCGACAAAAATAAATAAAAAAGGTGAAGAAAGAATCTGGTATCGATCTTGCAACACTACAGGTTTTTACCAAAGAATGGAGCAAACAGTCCTGAAAATTTTCCGACCAATCATCCCTTAGATAGCCAAAAAGAGGGCAATAGTCCTAAAAATAGACCACTTTTCCAATTATAAGATCAGTTAGTTAAAGCTGTTTTGCTACTAAAGAGGTCACCTACAGGGAGTCCGCACAGGGAGAAAGGCTTGATTAATATACATGGCACCAGATCTAGAATACCATTTTAGCCTTTGCTCTCCCAATGCGACCCTAACTAGAGTTATTCCCCTGAAGTTACAACTTCTTACTCCCATTCATTTGTCAATTTTAGGATACTCCTGACTTTTATTTAGATTATAAGATGGAAATTAGACTTGCACTCCATACAAAACAAGTGCCATAAAAGGGATATGTTTCTTTATAGCCACATAGCTCCTAGCGCGAAACCAGTCGGGAATGTATCAATAGCTGCTCCCCAGCTGGACACCCAGAGCTAGGTCGATGTTGACTACTATCCAGTAAGGCATGACACGAGTGCACATTTCGTCTCGCGTCTCGTGAGTGCGTTTGGGGCAACTAGTTCATAGCCGCTATAGGTTCGGTCAGGCCTGCGCCGGCTACTAGAGGAAAAAGAAACACTTCATGAGTCATAAGCATATGCTTTATTCTTCTGACGGTGGGAGAAAAGATAAAACTGATTTTTTTTTGCTAGGCAAGCCAGTTTTTTAGAGGGATCTGTAACCCTGAGTGTCCAACGCTATGGGGTTTCAAACCCACGACTCTCCTCTTGGTGAAGGCTCACAACCACCACTGGGCCAAGAGCCCAATGGCCACTGTTACTATTGCGACCGATGGTTATGCTAAGGCAGCTAGGAAAGAGTTCTTTATGTAAGCCCTTCCCACGAGTCACGTTAGACAGATCTCCCGTCTTACGAAGACTACTCTCTCGGCCGGCTTTCTTAGAGACATTCATTATTTCCCATATGTAATGAGGGTTTAGCAACAGCGACACACACGATAGGATAAAATCTGAAAACTTAGAGGTTTGAGTGTAATTCCCATCATATTACAGGAATCAGAGTCAAAATATCCCACAACATGAAGGGTGTGACATTCTTAGCATCCCCACTAAACCCATTAACAAGGAAACATGAGCAAAATGTATTAAACACAGAAATAGTATGGACAACAATCATGACTTCATCTATTTTTGCACAAGCAAAGCAAGAGAGAGATCCTTACTTGCCCGTAAAGAAGCCTGCAGAATACCAAGCATTCAAAACTTCGGTAAAATCCGTCTCAGAGCTGATAGTTTGTACCATCTCTCCTTTTGGAAACCCTGAAAGTCCACTTTCCTCTTTTCCTTTGCCTGTTACTCCCAGAAAGAGAAATGATTACATATTTACGCGAACAATATTGCATGTAGTTAATATTGGTAACATAAAGAAGCCGTCAAAAATCTTTATCCTAAAAATGTATAATTGTGATAACGTACAGCAGTTATTTAGAACGCAGGAGGACATATGTACTATATGCCAAAAGAGGGCATAGTCACACATACTGTTCTTCAATGTGACTAGGCTTCTAAAGTGTGGTTTGCCTCTATGTACTTCAACCTCAGAACAAAAGGGGTTCACTTTAATCCATAGAACATTCTGGGGCAATGAGAGAGTACAGCAAGAGACAAGTCTGAAATTTAAGAGAGAATTTATTCTTTATGTGTTATCTTGGAAGCCATTTTGAAAGTCAGAAATGAGTACATTTTTTTTAGAAGAAAAAGAAAGTCCCAGTAATTCTTGCATTTTACACAGAAGTGAGCAGCTGCTAAGTCGTAAAAAGCAGCAAGAACATGTCACTCCAGTGTCTGACCATTCTGATCAGGGTTTTGTACTGTTAGGCTGTATTTAATGGTATGGTTTGTTTTACCAAAAAAAACTAGAGTTAGTCAGAAATTAATAAGAAGACACAAGCATACAAAAGCATTGATAAGTCCAACCTCAATAGGCAAACCATCAATTTTAGTTGTTAAAACATGTGAAATAGATGTAAGTTGCTCCACTAATAGAAAAAAATAGACCTTAGGGATTTAGGTTTACAAGATAAGCAAAGACCTGGTACATCTCTCCCCTTTAATTTCATTGGCAACTTAGTCTACTTTTTGGATATTTAGTAGTGGATGTATGATTGATTATGAAAGAAATTGTAGAGCTGGTGGAAAGGCTACCTACACTACATGTTATGTAACTAAAAGATAGGATTCCTAAAGAGAAAGAGGAAGAAGAAGACCCAAAGGAGATGGATTGATGTAACAAAAAGGCTGCAGCCTCTGGATCATTTATCATACTGCTTTACTGCAGCTTATATTCTCCTATAAAACGTCTATCTTGTCATAGTGTTTAAATGAAGATAACATTGAGGCCTGTAGGATGGTAATTGGAAAGGCTTGCACAAATTTAGATCAAAATTTAGTTCCAGTACATTGAGTTTCATTTGGTTCGGAAAGGCATCCAGTGTCTATGCAATGATTCTATTTGGAAGTGATAACTGGTCGACTTCTTCAACAGATTCGAGCACATCATCTTCCATTGCTGCCTTGCCACCGGCAGAAGCGTACTTACCCTTCTTGGTTTTCTTCTTCCTCTGGGATCTAAAGGAGTGCAAAAGGCATAGCACGCATCCTTTCACTAGCAACTCATTCATCCTCAGGATTTCGTACATAGACTTATAGAAACTCCCATTCACTTGCCCTGACGAGCTGCAGAAGACAGCCCACCGTGGTGTTGACCAGAGTAAAATATGATTTGGTTAGGCGCCAAGTCTTGAGACTCAGGTAAAACCCGGCCACGTGCCTCGCTCGGCCAAGTTTACAAAACAACACCACACACAAGACGACACAAAGAACATATACTTTTTAACTTGTAAAGGCCAAACAACAAGAAATGCAACGTTTTGAAGAATTCCTCAAATCGAGAGAATATTTCCTCCCAAAATCAAGACCAAATTTCTAATATTAATAAAAACGCACAAAACCATACTCAAATTAATCGGAATGGAGGAAGGATGAAGAATATAAAATCATATTGGAAAGAAAGTTTACTAACAGAGAAATTGAGATCAAACTCTTCGTCATCCGGAGTGGTTGGGTCTCTCTCTTCCTCAAGAAATCAACAGTCGCAATTAGCGAAAAGTACATAAAAACAAAAGCACAACCTGTAGAGGCCCATGACAACATCAGCAGTACTCGGACCAACTTGGGCGAGTTGCCTCGGGATCGGTCTAGTCCGATACGAGTTTGGCTGAAAACTCGGAACAACCCGTCCCAACTAGGGCTGTTTTCGGATGAGATCGGATAAGAAATGAGGGGCATTGGAAATTTTCCGATTTTTTTCGGATACCAAAATTCCATTCCAATCCGATTTTTTTTTGGAAATCCGAAAATAATTCCAAAATCGGAATTCCGAATAAATCAAAAAAATCGGATAATTTTTTTGGAAAAATCGGGAAAAAAACTTGGAAATAGAGAATTTTTGGGGTTTTCATATGAAAAATCAACCTTAATATCTTCAAATCATTATATTCACCATTATTCATACTCAAGATTTCATGTTATCATCACCACATTTCAATCTAACAAATATAAGCCATTAAATTATTAAAAAAAAATGAATATGAATATTCAAAAAAATTGGATCGGAATAACAAAACCATATCCGATTCCGATTCGATTATTATCGGAAAAAATGGGAAATCGGAAAATCAATATAGCGATCCAATATCGAATTTTGGAAAATTCGGAAGTTCGGAAAAATGTTGCAGCCCTAGTCCCAACTCGAGCGAGTTTTCATGAGTTTCTCTTATCGGATCGTTGGATCATTGATTTCTTTTTAATATTGATTTTAATTATTTTAATGTTATTCGATATGAAAAAAATGTATGAATGACAAAAGGTGATATGACAAAAGACGGGTGGTACTGATAAGGGTAAGAACCAGTTCTCCTATTCCTATTAGAGTTGGTACTGATAACATAGACAGAGATGGGTGACATGATGATAATCAAATTGATAACGTCTTAACCAATACTCAGCCAGATTATGATACCATAACACAAGACAAGGATCATGGATCTAGAAGAGGTGGTCACGTTACGAGTGGTTATGAATGGCAAAGAAGTAGAATTGGGAACTTGGCATCTATTCTAAGTGAGGATGATGAAGACGAGACCCAAGCAACATGAGTAAATGATATCGATGTTTAGTTTCAGATGATCAGTATTGGTGATTATGAGTCAATCAGAACGGTTTAATGTCTTCTTATGGTCAGTCAGAGATGTAAGGGCAACACGGATTTTCTGATACGTACGGACAATATGGTGTGCCTGTTGATTCTCGTAGGAGGACTATGTATGGCATATGGATCTTATCAAACCTCATAGATCCATACTATGTCTCGCAGTCCGAGAAACAGCCTGGGCAACACGGTACTAGTACTACTTATCATCAGGGTGATATTTCCTCCCCTTTGATTCCTCGAGACGACTATTCCGAATCTTACAATAACAATTGGGAAGTGCATCCTTATCATCGAGGCCCAAAATGATTTGGTTAAGCAAATGAGTAACCCAATCATTTAGCCGGGTTATTATGAAGCTTGTATTTTTAGTATTTTGGTATGTGGTGTGTTTGCATCATTTGTGTTTGAGTATATGAACTATCTTTATATTTGTATCTTTCGTGTAGAGTGTACTTTGTATCTTTGGTGTGTATTGTACTAAGACCCATTCTAATATTGCATTTGAATTAATTATTTAAGCTATATAAAAAGAACAAATTTTGGCAGGGCAGCTGGCATTTATGGCACGCCTTTGGGCATGCCACAGAGCAAACAAGGCACGGGCAGAGGCAGGAGCAGGGGCACAAATCAGGTGCTTGGCGCACAGCTGGGCTGGTCGTTAGTAGCTCCGCGTGCCAATTGGGGTTGCAAACCTAGCCCAGTTCAACTCAAAACAAACCCTAACTCACACATAGTTGTGCCTTCTCCGACATCAAATATAACAAGAGCTTTGGTGAACCCAACGTCCAACAAGACCGTGATTGAGGTTCCGGCAGCGGCAACGCCAGCAGCGACGACAGGACGACAGAGAGTCTGGTCGCGTGTCCGATTGTAGCAACCCCAACAACCAACAAAAACAAATTGATCGGTAAGTCAGCTTCAAACCCACTCTTGAGTTCAACAACAGATCCCACGTATCCAACCTTGAAACAAGTAATTATGGCACCCAACACCATCGTACCAACGATGGGAATTAATGGGGTATAGCCAAGGGCAACACCGAATCTAGCAAAGATTGAAGAAGAAGATCGAAGGAGAACGGAAGTAGCGAATCATGGGTTAGTTTCTTTTCATTGTGAGGAACTTGCCACTGGAGAAAGAGACTTGTAGAGTTGTGAGGGAAACATTGAAGGGTGTGATTTCGTATAATTGAGTGTTTTCCACCCAACACAACAAGCAAGTCCAGCAATTGGGTTGGGCAAGCATACCCCAAAAGATCCACTTTTTGTGTCGATCCAAATATGGAATCCAAGAGGGAGAAATTTTGTGCAATGTGTTGACTCGTTTTGGAGCGAGTCCGACAACCAATCACAGACAGCGATGTATAGTTTTTTGGGGATTCTGGATAAGCATGGAAATTTTGGCACAACAAAGTTTAATCGTTTCGGAGGTAAAATCATTGGGTACGGAAAGTACCGTGGACGGATTGGCAATCATCCTCTTCTCGGAGATACCTCGTTTGAGTTCAAGATTTTGTTTTGTTATGCAACCAGAGTTAATGGGTATTGAAAGTATCATGGACGAATTTTTTCAAAGACGGGGAGAGTTGATAGGTTGTGGGGTCATCTCCACGCACGCACGTCGGATTGTTTCCACACATTTTACCCAGCCACTCTCTATTTTAGTAATTATGTTTTATTCTATTTAGTAATTCCTATTAGAAGTCTGATTGGGGTTTTCTATTCTAAATTGTGTTTCCTAATTGCTTTCTAATTGTGATGAGCCTCCTTGTGCCTATAAAAGGAATGCACCTCAAGCTTTATTTGTTAATGTTAGTTTTAGTGAGAGAAAGGCTTTGCCTTAGGTAGAGAGATCTAGTTTCTTTTCAGTCCTTAATTCAATCAAAGTAGTTTGTCTTTTTTGTTAATCGCTTCCGCGTTAGTAGTTTTCTATCAGAAACCAACAAAGTTAAAGCTGTCATCGCAACCCAGACAAAAGGCCCTACACAGGAAATATTCAGCGATGGCAATCGTACTCGATGACAATATTACAATCCCCGGCAAATACGCCATGCACTCATCTTTATCTACTCATGGCCGTATATAGGGATCCAAGTTTCAAATTAGTGGTCCAGTTCTTCACCAAGTACATACTAGGACCGCGAATAGGTACCCTGCTTTCATGTAGATGGTAATGTTCAATTCTTCACCAGGTACTTACAAGAACAGCAAATAAGGATCCCACTTTCAAACGGATGGAGGTGTTCAATTCTTCGCCAAGTACTTACCACGGTCGTAAATAATAATCTCATTTCATGTCGGTGGAGATGATTAACTCTTCACAAAGTACTTACTAGGGCCACAAATAGTGACCGCATTTTCAAGTTTGTGGAGATGTTCCAAATTTTCAATGGGGTCAACTGGTTTTTCAGGAAGTTGCCAATCAGACTCGTGCTTAGGTTCGAATGAAGAAAAAAATGCTTTAAATAAATACAAAATCATGTCTAAATGGCAAATAATCAATAGCAATGTATTCATTTCATCCTTTACCAAGGAGCTACCTATCCTTTTGTTGAGATATATCATCATTAAAATGTGCATCCAGGCCTTTTCTGCACATTTGTCCACTTGTTTGGGAAGAACTAAATCATCGGTCTCTTCTAAATCATAGGCCTCTTATGCTTCTTTGTCTACTTGCAAACATATGATGCCTATAGTGTACCTTCCGAGGATGATATCTCTCAACAAAAGGGTAACTAGTTTATTTGGTTACCAATTAGATGGATACATTGCTATTGATTATTTGAAATTTCCACGTGATTTTAAATTTATATCAAGCACTTCTTTTTTCTTTCGAACATGTACATGAAATCTAATTAGCAACATATGTTCAATTCCATATTTTTACAAAGTACTTGAAGAATTGCACATCTCCACCAACTTGACAATGAAGTCTCTATTTGCGGGCCTAATAAATTTTGGTGAAGAATTGAACATCTTCACCCAACTTGACAATGGGGTCGTTAATTGCGGCTAGTAAGTATTTGGTGAAGAATTGAACATCTCCACCAATTTGAAAATGAGAATGTTATTTGTAACCTAGAAAGTACTTGGTGAAGACTTGAACATCTCCACCAACATGAAGATGAGGTCGTTGTTTGTGACTTAGTAAATGCTTGGTGAAAAATTGAACATCTTCACCCATTTGAAGGTGTGATCGCTATTTGCGACCCTGGTAAATACTTGGTGAAGACTGAAGAGTTAAACATCTCTACCAAAATGAAAATGCGGTCGCTATTTGCGGCCTTAGTATGTACTGAAGTATGGAATATCTCCACCTATTTGAAAGTAGGGTCGTTATTTGCGACCTTGAGTAGATAATCATGGGTGCCCTTTAGTATCTACCAGCCTGGTTAGGGCGTCGTGCTTGATCATGGTTGTTAAGTATCTACTCTATATGGCCTACTATCTGGGTAGCGATAGCAACTTTATCTTCTTTGGTTACGCTCGTTTAATGTAGTTGATCCGCGTGTAACACGTCACATGGTTTAAAGTTATTGCCGATGACATCATGGTCCTCTATAAATACTTTTCGACCGTTTTTTTGCTTTTATCTTTTTATTGTGACTATTGAGATCTTGAGAGAGAGAGAGACGAAACCGCTCAGAAAAACAAAGAGTTTAAAAATATTTTCAACTCTATAAATAGAACTAATGAAACTGCATTGTGGTGCAGATATGTGTTGAGTAAAGTCTACATCCAAAGGCTTGGAGCTTTTGCCTGGAAACTTACGAACAGAGTCATGCTCCTGGATAATGTCATCATTAGTAAAGGGATTACCATCCCATCTATTTGCTCCTTGTGCTGCAACAGTGAAGAAACTGAGACATTTCTTCTTTGAATGCCAAACTATTGAGACTACAATATGGCATTGGCTAACAAATATTTTCTGTTATTCTAGTATTAACATAGGAGATAATTGGAAAACTTTCATTGAAAGAGGGCAAAGCTCTAGCCCCTATATCAGAGATCTATGGGTAACTGCAGTTTTCTCTATTTGTAATAGCTATTGGAATGCAAGAAATGGTTTGAGACAGGAAAACACGAAGACCGCTATGCAGCAAATCAAAACATCATCCTGAAAGACATCGCAAATACGTATCAGCTTTCTAAGAACTGTATGAACAATACAGTGCAAAAGTTACAAATTGTGAAGGCTTTAAAAATCCAATGCAGACACAGAAAAGATCCAATTATTCAAAGTTGCAGATGGGAGCTTCCAATAGAAGGGTAAGTTAAAATATGTTGTGATGGGTCCGCCCTAGGTAACCTAGATCCAGCTGGCATAGGGGTCATTTACAGAAATCATGGAGGAGAGGTTCTTGGCACTTCAACAAGGCTATGGGAAACACCAACAACTAAATAGCAGAGGTTCAGGCTATCATACAAGGAGTGTAGCAGGCTATAGACAGGGGCTGGAGAGATATTTGGGTGGCCTCAGACTTCAAAGCAGCAGTTCTTGCTTTTAAAGATAAACAAGCTTCCATTGAATAAATGGAACAGAATCAAAGGAAACATTCAATCCTTCAGAATCGCTACAGTGTGAAGGGAGTCGAATTTTTCAGCAGATTAGATAGCTATAAGAGGATCTAATGCTTAAGTCCCATTTGAGGACTGGAGTGAAGGAAGACCTGACACGAATCAAAGACTCGGTAACTGAGTACTTTAGGTTTAAGAACAGTTAATCTAGTTCTTTTATCTTCTTCTTTTGTAATCCTGCACTATAAAGGGCATTTGATCTTTTGTCACTTGGGTTTTCCTTGATCTGATTTGTTGCAGTCTAGGTCCCCTTCTTTGCACTTGATTCCACTTGATTATTATAGTCTTAACTTTTTGCGAAAAATTATATTTTTCATCTTCGCTCCATTGGAGGAACAGGTCTACCACTTTGAAGAACTTCTTCAAAGGGTTGCATCTCATATTGTTTGTTCTTTACAAGTTAAAAGTATAAGTTATTTGTATCATCCTGCGTGTAATGTTGTCTTGTAAGCATAATGTGCTTGAGCTCGTCACGTAGTGTTAAGCATTGTGAGCAGGTTTAGGTTGATTAGTGACCTCTTACTGATGAGCTCGATACAAATACGACCTTAGGCTCGCTACGTAAGTGATAGCATGCTCTAAGTATTATGGTTATTGTCCGCACACGTCCCTAAGCAGACCCTGACAGTTGTTGAGCTCATCTCTTTCATTATGGTGAAGCCGAAGTCTCGGGTGATTCACCATCGTGGTACAGGCTGTGTGGGGTTGGACCCTCATGCCATAAATGACCATCTGTTTAAGCTATTGACTTGGAGCACTTCCAATGGTAGTTAAGAAAGGGTAAAAGTGGTCGAAGAAAGCAGAGTCGTAGCCCAGCTTGACAGAATGTAAATGGGTTGATAAAATCCAAAAGGGGGAAACCCATTTCCTCTATTTTGACATTTGAGACCACATTCAAATTTTAGCCTAGCATAAGAGAGGTTTTATTCGCAAATGTACACCCCCACTAGAGGTCCCCAATCTGACAGCCTGAAGAAATAAATTAGGTAATCATGTATCTTAAGATTAAAATCATCCCAGACAAGAGCATGAATAGACTCCGCAAATAAGCCCATCTATTGGTGGTTCTCAAGAACAAGTATGGGGTTAACAACCAATTTCTAAGCAAAATTAACAATCATCAAATGCGTTACTTAAAACTGTTAAGAAAAAATATCTCTCACCTTCATATATATTGGAAGTACTTGGAGCCATCGTTTTCATGGAAGAAATAACTTTTTCTGCAGCTCCCATTGCTGTTTTGACAATACTTTCATTTTCAAGAGAGGATAACTTTTCAGGACCTTTTGTACTAGCTCCGGCTAATGGACAAACAGGCATCGAAGGCCATGAACCCGCCAAACAATTGCAAGCATATGGGCAACAAGAAGAGTTAAAAGCTGGATGGCAAGCTTGGTAATTAGGATCATGATGTACCTGAGAAGCATAATTGGAACCTTCACCAGAACATGGGTAATTCCAAGATCCAACTTGCTGAAGCTGTTGTAAAACCTTTTGTCTCTGATCTTCAAGCTCATAATACTTGTTAAGTAACTCGGTATACTCTAAGGTCCCTTGTGAATTCGTATAATCGTCAAGTGCTTCTTGCGGCTGAGAAGAATTTGAGCTATCTGTTTTGCTTTGCACAACAGATGACTCTGCGTGACGATTTTCTTGAATTGGTGGAAGATCGTTAGCTTCTTTGACATCCGTTAAACTGGTGAATGCAATGCTAATATGATCAACTGTATCCACATGACTTTGCAAGACAAAAAAGAAAAAAGAGAGGGGCAACGCTTATTAGTACTTACTGACAAACCATTGCCATAACAAACTATGAAACTGATAATAAGTTAACAAACGGCAGATAACGTTTTACAATAGTCATTTTAAATGTTTAACCATCACTTTCATGCTCATAAAATTATTACAAAATATTATAGAGCAAAATATTTGTATAGACAAAATTTAGTTATTTATAGAAAGAGAATGAGAGACTGCGGAGTGCGAACAGGAACAGAACTTCAATTTAGACAGCAAGTATAATGCTACAGCTTACAATATGATTTTTGGTTCACGCTTTTCATTTTTAGTTATTGCGTAAGCATTTGATGATAGTTGACCCGACTACCACATTATAGAGTCAATATATGTAACCCATACTCATACACAGATGTAGTGGCGGCATTTTCTTCAAGGGTTGCATTATTTTCCTTTTCCTGCTATCTGTCTCGTGCTCCTTTCAGGGCGGATCCAGGGGTCCGAGGAGGGTCTGTTGACACCTCTGACCTTCTGAAACTTCTATTACTCGACTTATCTTTGGCCTAATATTTTTTTTGTTATGGTATGAAGTTAACACCCCTCAAGTTCTGACAAAACTGGACTTCAGCCTAGCCGGTTCTATTGAGGACTAGTAACAATAGTGACTTGAATTCATTCCTACCTCCCAACATTCCTGCAGATATTTCGCTTGATTCTTCTAGTTATCAAAACTTCTTAATTACCTAATTTCACCTACTTTCTAGAGAAGTAAGACCTTGTTCCCAAGGATATGACCACAAAATAATGTGTTTTTTTAAAATATATATGAAACTTTTCCTTCCCAAATCATTGAAAAGCGGTTTATTACATCGTACTTTAACAGTTTTTTAAGTAGCCTAAGATAGGCTTACAAATTTCTTCAGAGGCTTCTGCCCCCAAACACCCTGAATGAAATTCCTGGAACTTTAAGTATGTTTGGTTGTATTGGTCTCTTCTGTTCCTCCTGTTGCTTCTCGAAACAAAGTAGCATTTGACCAATAAATTTTTACTTCATGTATATAGGGCAAGTTAATAACTCATATTTTCACTTAATAGTTTATTCCAAAGATCCGATGTGGGAACTTGACCCAAATAATTTTTTTATGTTAAAAAAGTCATCTTCCAAAAAGACCACTTTAAAGTACTTATCAGATGTGGACATCATAGCACGTGCATATCTCAGGACTCTCTCATGCCTATTATAATTTTCTAATTTGCTCTGTTTTATTCAGTTTACCTTCTTTTTATGTAATAAAGGCATTGTACTCCAGGTACAATTAGGAGTTCATTTTATTTAGAAAGTTCTAGTTTAGTAGGATTCATTATTGCCACAATCCCGAAGGAAATTAGGAAACCTTGTTAGGTCTTCATAAAGAAAGGCCAAATCGAATATAGTTATATTTGACTGAAAGAATTGGGCTCTTGGCCCAGTGGTAGTTGTACCTTTCCACCTAGAGAGAGGTCATGGGCTCGAAACTTCATGGGGTTGGAAACTCAGGGTTACGGATCCCTATATAAAACTGGCTTGCCTTGTAAAATAAAAATAATAAATAATAAATAATAAAAATAAAAAAATTCAGTTTGGTTTAGTAAATTCAATTTGTTATGTTGTTGAATCATTAACTCGCTTTGACCAAAATATTCCCAGCAACTTATCATAATAGTCGTGAATAAAATATTTGACATGATATACAAAAAGCTTTTTTCTTAAAGTTTCATTGGACAATGTGAAATGCGAAATGTCAAATATTCTCAGGGTTTCCCCTTTAAGTAACCCTAGAGTGCAAATATAATAACACTTTCACTTATTAAGATCTTGTGGGCCTACCCAAGTATATTAATAAGCTTTCCACTTACAATTTTAGAGGTGATCCACACAATATTAACTTAAGCAAGTCTATTATACATTAATAAAACCAAATATAAAGTCATGCCCTGCAAACCAGAGTAAGCACTCAATCGCTTGGCATGCATTCAATCAAGAAGATTGAAAAAACTCATATAATTTTTTTTCAATCTTTATTCATTCTACCTTTAAGCATGTCAGTTTTCTTAACTAATTAGTGCATACTGCATATATTAAACTACATATAGTAAAAAACAATTAGTACTGATGCAAATACTAGATTGAAATAACATTAGACTCTAAACTCTCTATATTTTATTTAACCAAATAACCAAAAAATAACAACTAAGAAACTAAAGACCTAAGGGATGGCTATTATAAAGAGAAGCCCTAATCCCACTAACATTAGGGTTCCTAAAAGTGAGGAAACCTTTCCAACAGTTAAACTCTCTAATTACATAACTACCCAAATAAATAACGAAAAATATGGAAACTAATAACTGCAGAGAAAGTGGCGCCGACTTAGACAAAAGCGAAAGAAACGCCATCCGTCAAGGTATGCGTAAACGGTGAATGACGACCGTGTTTAGGGCTGGCAATTCGGGCCGGGCTTTGCGGGCCGAGCCGGGCTGGGCTGGGCCAAAAATCTTAGTTGGGCTGGGCCGGGCATTCATATAGATGATTAAGCCCGCAGCCCGTCCATGAATAATATGGGCTGAGTTTGGGCTGGGCTATATGAGCTGGGCCGGGCTGGACTATAAAACTTAAAACAACAAAAAATAATCATAAATAAACTAATGTTTATACTCACAAGCTAAAAGTAGAGGTGGTGTTGAAAGATGGATGGTAAGGGTGTCTGAGACAAGATGCCTTGCTTGTTTGCTTTAGAGAAAGAAAGAGAGATTTGCTTTTGAGAAAGAAAGAGAGACTTCTAAATAAAAACTCCTATGGTTAGATTTTTAGGCTCCAATGGCTAGTTTCTAATTCAAACGGATATATTTTACATGGGCTAATTTCGGGTTGGGCCGAGCTTGGGCTAAATTCGGGCTGAGCCTTATTTGGGCCACTTTGGGCCGGGCTGCGGGCCAGCCCACAACAATAAAAAGTGGCCCGTGGTCCGTCCATGTAATTAATAGGGCCGGGCTGGGCTAGCCCATTAATGACATTGGGCTGGGCTGGGTTTTTTCGGGCTGGGCCGGGCCGGCCCGTGGGCTTTGGCCCATATTGCCAGCTCTAACCGTGTTACATCAAGTACACTGAAGTTCAAAAAAATATCAGTGAACAAGACATGTTAACTACTGACCTTGTAGCCTCGCCATTTCCATCAGCATGATCATTTTCACTGTTTGGACTTATGTTTATGTTCCCCTCCAAATCAACAACGGACCTTGAAATCTTGTAAATTCCACCAATAATAGAAGACCCAGTTTCGGTAACGTTACTAGTGCCTTTTTCGACCTCCGTCGAATTGTTGATATTTTCTTTCTTATGCATTACCTACAAAAAACAAAGGCTTGCTCCATAAATCAAAAATAAGGGAAGAAAAACAAAAGTAACAAAAAGCATAAAGATAAGAGGGTATGGCTAATTCAAACAATTAAAACCGAATTGAATATCATGTTACTGAGTATTAAGAAGCACATTACAATATCATGGCTCTGACATGTAGGTTTGAGATCTATGCATATCTGTGCGTGCTGGGAATCTGGTGGCACATATTGGTGAGACTTTTAAGGTGACACAAAATCGTTCGGTTCCCACATGGAGATAAACTAACATAAAATATTTTGGCGTGATGATCTCCTAAATATGATGAAAGCCCTCACAAAATAATTAAAACAAAAAAGAAAATAACGGAATCAATATTTGGCAGGGTTTAAACAGTCAGGTTAGGGTTAAAGCAGAAACTCTACTTCAGACTTCGATAGTGCTTTGAGGCGGCAGCGGGTCTCAGCATAAATTCTCAAGTAACAACAACTTCCGGATCCCAAGTATATCCTTTACATAATTATTCACTTGCTTCCCTCCAGAAGGGTGAATCTCATGATTCTCCACCGTGTTTCAAAGGAAATTTGTGATGATCGTTTAAACACTCCCTCAGACTCCCATACATTATGCATATGGTAAACAAGGACAAGTAGTAAATAGCCAAACTCAAAATGTACTTTTCAACTGAGTCTCTCTATCACCTTTTGGTAGATACTCTGGCTTCAAATCACTACATCTCTTATATAATCTACTGATACAACCTTCGACTTGTTTTATTCCAGTGTTGACCAATGCAAATCGTATTCGAAACCATCTCATTGTAACCGGAACCATCCCCACTCTCATATTTTGCTCTTCTTGACATTGATATTCATTGAAGTACGCCTCAAAACAACTACGAAGGTCTCTGCGGAATCTCAACTGCAAAATAGATGTCCCAACAAACACCAAAATCATGGTTCAGCTTGACTTGATCTTGTCCTACCCTGATCAAAAAGGAAATCAACAAAATACATTTCTTCAAGTGCCCTTGCTATGCATCTCAAAATGCACCATACTCCACTCTTTGAAATGAATGAGAAAGGTACGCCTTAAAATCGAGAAGCAAGACTATCGTGATAAACTTATACATGTTGCTTGCTATGCCTTTTGTGGAAATAGCGAAACATTTACATAAGAATTTTTCTTAAAATATTTCACAGCATCTAATGGAGAAAAAAGGCATTGAAGAACCATAACCTCTTGGAGCTTTATTCTCCGCTATCCTCTAATCTTCTCGAGAAACCTTCATCTCCCCTGACCTAGCCCTCTAACTATATCATTTCCTCCAATATTTTTGTCGAATTCCAACCATCCAATTGTGGCTTAGATTAGCAGTTCTCGGAGTACAAGTCATAATAGAACTCCATTAGTCTTTCTTAATTGCCTCGTTCTTCCAAACACTCCCCATAAATTATGTTCTCCACCCTATTTATCACGTTAATCTGGTTATGGATGTTAGCAACCTTACGAATAAACGCAGAATTGTGTTCACCTTCTTTCAGCCCCTGGACCGGTATTTTCTGCCTCATCTTCACAGCTCCCAAAAACTCGTTCACCATCACCGTCGAGATAATTCTACGCTCGTGAAACCTTTAACTCCTCCTTCATGGCCACATTGTCCTCCAACAACAGCATGTTCGGATTCATCTTACATAGAGCATTTTCATAGCGAAGTCCTTTCATCTTGCTCTTAAATCCCCGATCACTGTTAAAACCGGCCTTCCGCATTTGAGCTCCCAAGTTCCCCTGAAAAGGCGATCTCTTCACTTGGACAGCTGCTATCAGGAAAAATCTTGATCACTGATAATCCCAAAACTAGAATTTATATCAAGTGTTTGTGTGTTACACGCGCAAAATGAGGTACGAACGGTTGACCCGCTACTCTTCCTTTGTGATACGCTGCCACCTAAAGGTGTTTGCTCTTACTGCTAAAACGAGTTCAATCTTGGATGAGATATGCCCAGGGTCAAGAGAAATAATAGGATATCAAAGAGAAGCATCTCTTCTCTTCAAGTGGATCCAATAAAAACAAGAAGTCAAGCAACTGATCATAATACTTAATGTTAATGGATGTCTCACTTCGGATAGGAAATCACTTGGGGGAATTTTTACTCTTTCAAATGGCATTCCAATCATGGCATATAACAGGGAAACATCTGGAGAAGGTGAGATTGGTAATATAGATACTAAGGTGATTTGTGAAGGTAAAGTATGTGTATAATGACAAAATCTACATACGCTTCAAAGGTTATTGAAAGTGAGTGTAATCCACCATGGAGTTGCCTGCGTAATCTCAGAGATGCTAGAAGAGTTATCTCAAGCATGGAAGACTTTTCTTTTATATTCAAATCCAGGGAGAGGAACAAGCCTGCAAAGCACATTGCTTCAGTCATGGATATTGTACAGGATTATGTGTTCTTCCCTTGTAATTTTCCTAACCCTCTTCTTAACTTGTGTATAGATGATGCTGTAAACAAAAAGTACCCTAGATTGTAATAGTTCGTAAATATAATAAATCCTGGTGGTGGTCTCTGCCTAAACCCCAGCTTCCTTCTCAAAAAAAAAATCTCTTCTCTTGAGGAGAGATGAAATGACTTTATACTTGAAAAAGCCATGGTGAGGCTTGAAAATATAGTTATGGATAGGTTGCAGTTTGGGTTGTTGGGGAGACTTTCCTTTGGCATTTTTTCCCACTAATTTGTGTCTCTCACTATTTCCTACCTTTTTTATCCCATTTTACAATATCCCTTCATTCTCTGGTCACCCTAACCCTCTCTAAAAGGCACCAAAAATTGTAAATAACACATACAATCCTCAAGTGAGATAATTCTTCCATGCTTGAGATACAAAAATTGTTCTACCATGCTTGTTCCTCAAGATTTTGTGTTATTTACAATTTTTATATGTGTTATATTCAAATCCACCATGAATTCACCTTCAATCCTCAAGTGAATTCGAGCATGTAAACGATTAAATTCAATAGTTACTTGGATTTTAGGGCAATTTAGAGCATGGGAGTTGAGATTACCGATACTCAAATTTAGGGTTTTAATATTCGTCAAAAAAACATGAAACTATCTAATTCTACAGAGAAAAAGAGAGAGAGAGAGACCTTGTACTTGGTAATGGCGTCTTGAAAAGCGTTGATGAGAGCGGAGTCGTCCCAAGGATCGTTTTCGTTTCCCATCTCTCTAATGGAGCTCGGATTATTTTTCCCGCTTCTTTTAGCAAATAAACCTAGTAAGAGAAGAAGAGGAAGCCTTTCAGTAGTCTCCCTCGAGATAAGTTTCTTCTAATCTCACACATTTGCAATTTTCTCCTGTCAAGTAATGCTGAATGTGGATACAGTTCCAATGAATCCTGTCCCACAATAATGGAGAACTCTCTCCAATCCAAAGCCAGCCATATCACGGTTTCAGCAAACAGGCTTGAAGCATCAGTAATAGCAACCATTCTAGCACCAACGAATGATCATATACAATCTCTTAAAATACTCCTAGTAGGGTTGCCTTTACATGCACCCTCACACTTGAGTTCCAAACAGTCCTTCTCATCAGGAGTTCATGCCACATGGATAATTTCAACTCTCTTCTTCTTTATATTGCTCTTGATGAAAAACTAAGTTATAGAATTAACTATGATCAATAATTGAACATGTAAAAGAGGTTATACTTGCTCTCTGAAAATCATCTTGTTCTTGAGTGGAGTCTTCCATTGGATTGGCTGCAGACTTCAATGGGATGGTTTTCTATGTTATAACCTCCAAGATGGACTTCCTCTCTATTTAACCTGATAGGGTTTGAATAGTCTTCCCATTATACCCTCAAACCTTAATAAATAATAATACTAGGTCCTACCAACCTTAACTTGGTATAACAATTGGGCACAACCAATAACACATATACGACTTATTAACATGTGTTCTCGTGAACCTGAAGAGTAGTGCCGGTATAGATAGAAAATCCAACGATCTCCCACCCGGCGCTAACTCGATTTTAAGAAAAAACCAACTATGATAATTTGTCGAAGACAATGCTACATCGAACTTGACTGTCACTCTACGACTACAAAGATGACTAACACGGTTCACGGATAAATTTTTGTCAGACTTTTTAACACATTCTTAATTCATATCGTGGACATCAGGCTAGCAACCTCAATAGCTTTCAAGTGTAATTTTTTTACTGGTGGAGTTTAGCATGTGAACGGCAAATGCACACCTTAGTGATGTGCTGGTACATTTCTATTAGTGTCCTGCAACATGTGTTTACCAGACACATGTCATTTTAATACTTAGACAAACTGTCATACGAAGACCATCGTTCATACTGAAATGAAGGCCAAAGGATGTGGAGCCTACTCATATCCAGCCCAAGCAAGCTTGTAAAACCTTTTCATATTCCCTATAGGCACTTGATACTTAGACAACAATCATATGATAAAATCACTTATATCTAAATTTTTATTACAATTGCAAATAGATCCAAATATAATAGCAGCTAAACAATCAAAATCAAATCTGAATGTCGATCAAAATAATAATCGGGAATAACTCCCGCATGGATAAAAAATCTTAATGCAGTAACAATACCTAAAATAAAATAATAACTACTCCCACGTAAAAGACGATCCTCAGAGAGACTATAGCAAAATCTGAGTCAGAGTAGCCCAAAACCATGAGCTCATCCAATCTCCTATAAACTAATCTATAATCTCTTATCCTCATTAAATAGCAAAGAACCTTTTTGGCCACCTGCCAGTGAATATTAGAAGGGTTATGTTGGTACTTTAATTCCTAACATCCCAACAACAAAACTAATGTCAGGTCTCATACATATCATGTCATAGGCTTTCGTCTGCTGAAGAAATCGAACGTCACTGCTAGCGAGTAAAATATCGTCGACGTACAAAACCATAAATGTAAAATGTCTCCCACTCTGATTGACTTATATACAACGATCTATTTGCATTCAGCTGCCTTAGATCCTTCAGGTAAAAGTGTCAACTCCCACACAGAGTTGTGAGACATAGAATCCATCTCCACTGTCATGGCATTACGCCACTGATCTACAAAATAACTAGCCATAACCGAACTAAAAGATATTGGATCCTCGAAATTAAATAATTCCCCTTCAACTGAATAAAGATGATAACCTAAAGAAATGGTTGAACACCTCTCTCTAGGGGATCTCTGAGTAGGAGCAAGAGGCTGGATTGGAGGTAAAATAATAAGGATGTAGTGGCGTATTTTCTAGGAGAATCTTTGCCAATAGTTATTCGCAAGAAGAATGCAATAAAAGGCTAAACGAACAAAATTTTATGTAAAAAACTCAATAAAAGCTGAGAAAAACTATGACCTTAGAGAATATTTTAATGTAAAATCTAGTATATTGCTAGTTATTATAAGTTTTTGTGAGTGATAGTAGGGTTTAGAAAGTAATGATATTAAAGTTGCAGATTTTGATCCTTGAACAATATATTCTCTGCCAGTATTTATAGTAGATGCAGACAGTTTTATAAAAAGAAAGAAACAGTCTTTTATTCCGAGGGAAGTAGGCAAACTTTGTGGATTTCTAACAACTATTTCTTGACCAAGCACAACGACTACTTTTGGTAGGTCGAGGACTTGAGATATCTTCTCGAGTACTATCTGTCTTCGATCATGTATGGCTGTCTTCGACTACGCTTTGCTAGCTTACTCTTGTCAAATCTAGGGAATATACTACTATAATCGCCCCATTCTCGACTTAAGTACTTGTGGTTGTGTCGAGAAGAAATTGAAAGCTGAAGAGGTTGTCGAATATTATCACGAGTTGTCAGATTGTCATTTCCGAGGTCAAGGTGAACTGTATCTAGTCATCTCTTTCCCGAGGAGCAATTAATGTGGTACATTAGACCTGACAGATTCAAGTTGGGTATAAATAGACGTTCTTAAGGAGGGTGTTACGGTGGTATATTATACGGATGCCACCCCAAGTGTGGCATAATGCATCGCCTGAGAATGAAGACTGTGAATAACCTGAGGTAAAGCTCTATCCTAAACTGATTTTTTGTAATTTGTCAATTGATCCTGTCACGGTGTGAAGGGTGGGGGGAGGTAGAGTCAGAAAATATTTGTATCTGTCAGAACCATTTATGTCATCATGCGGTACTGAAGGTAATGGAGTATATTAGTTTAGGGGAGAATGGATTATTGTTCGTAGTAAATGTAAGGATGGGTTGACTGGTTGGGCGTCCAGAGATTTTGCTGAACGAAGGAAGCGTTTGTAATTTTTTGCTGCCTTTCATCTGTTGAGGCAGTTCTTAAAAGTTTAGTGACTTGAGATTCATTGAGTTTCTTAGGATTGTTGCTCCTAGTGCCAAAAATAATCTAGATTCTGGTAAAAAGATGCAATAATGTCAGATCCTGGTAAAAAGAAGCACAAAGGAATTAATCCTTCAAGTCGAATGTAAAGATAGTATTGTAGTGTGATGTAATCGAAGGATACAATTTGTCGAATGTAATGTGTAACAGTTTCTTTTTTAAATAAAGACATTTTGTTCGACTTCGTTTGTGTTGATATGTATTTGTTGTCGATGTAAAATGTGAGTTAAGTGATTACTGGATTGTCTAAACAACTCGAAGTATAGTTGACTGAGTGGGTCTAGGAACAGATTTCAATGTTGATTGATTTGACTGTTGAAAATGTATAGTTCCAAGGCAAAATAAATGTGTTGTGTTGACTTTGAATGTGGAGGACTATAAGTATCATTGGTGTTTGAAGTGAGAGTTATTTTGGTTTGAAGAAATGGTGAAGACGAGATCTCAGGTGCGTAATGAGGTATATAGTTGTGTTCAAGGAAAGTATTGGGAAATATACAATCGGTACATCAGTTTTTAGAATATTAATATCCTCTTGGAAGATCTTGTGTAACCTAACTATGATGGAATGAGCGAGGCTGAGGCAAAGGATGCAGAGGAGGACTTTCAATTTTTGTGCCAATTGCAATATTAGAGTCCGCCTGAACGTGTGAGTTACATGTGGACTTGTGCGAAGATGCTGATTGAGAAAGAAGATGACATTGTAGCTAGGGGTTTGTAATGTAAATTTGTAAGTAGGAGATGTAATGGTCGAATTTGTAGTTTAAATGGAATGAAATTTAAATTTGTTGCTATAATGATGTTGTCGATGTTTTGTTGTGGAAGTTTTTGTCGAATAAATATTAGAGTTGGTAAATTCTGGAATGTAAGAATGATTAGTTTTGTAATTGTGATGTTTGATGGAATTTAAATTTGAGTTTTTGACGAACGTGTGGCCTAGATATAGGGGTTTGTAGATTAAAAAAAAATTGGGGGAAGAGGTGAGAGTAATTAATTATGGCAAGGTGTGTTCCTTTGGGTAAAATTTTAAAGTATAAAGAAAATGATGTGTAGTATCTTTGCGATAAAATAGGGTATGCATTGTTGAGTACGGATGTCTCGAAGGATGTTCTTCGAGATATGGAAGATTTGGAGGTACAGTATAGGGGTTTATTGGTTTTGAGAAGGCGAATAGTCAAAGACTTCGAGAAGAAACGTGTAAAGCGTTATGATTGATTACTTGAACGGTCGCGAAGTGGGATGGTGAGCAGTCTCGTGGGGTCTATAAATAGTTTGAAGGTGGGCGACTGTTCATATTTTACAAACTCTAGAAAAAAATTGTCCAGTGCGAATTCATTGTGCTCGTTACTTGGGTCATTACCAACAATTGGGAAATAGGAGATTGTCGTGTTGATCGAAAGAACAAAGCGGGCTAAAAAGAGGGATACGGAAGCAGCGCATAAGCAAGGTTAGTAACTGTGATGATTTTTGTTGTGTTTCTGGTTTGGTTGTATTTGTAATCAGTGATAGATGTAGATATATATAGTGTAATTATAGAAGTAAGTTGTGTAGGGTAAGGAAGATTGCGAGTTATTTGGGATACGACTGGAGTTTGGATTTATCGGCAGAGTTTGGTTGGTGATTGTTAATGGTGCTTTTCAAGGGAAATGGAGTCACAGTAGTTAATAAAAGGGTTGGGGTGCGAGAAATGTGTGTAATTGGTGGTGAGGGATGGAGAGAGTGTGGTTTATGTTGCGGCGATGACGACACGACTGTAGGGATCAGCTGGGAGTGCGGTGAGAATGTAAGGATTTTTTGTGTGGAAGTAGTTTGGATATGCCAGAATTTGCGCCGGAAAAGGCGATATTTGTATGTTTGAAGGATAGTGGTTTTGTCGGGAAGCTGTTGAAGTATCTTCGAGAACTTTTGGATTCTTGAAATTAGAGCAAAACACATATTAATGAAGTACTCAATGTTTAATTTTTAACAAATAAAAGCTAATCGAGAACTGAACGTAGCGCAGTAATTGATGTATATGACTTTAGGAAATAAGTCATATGAGTTATATCAAGAACTACATGTATTAAAATGAACTATAATAATGATAGTAGCAGATAGTAAATTGAGAATGATGTGTTAGAGAGTAATCTTGACAACTATACGAATATGAAGATATGAACCTATGAACATATATATGTATCAGATATGATAGATGTTAACTGTGGTAAAAACATGGAATTTAATTTGCAGGTTCTTTAAAATGGTTGAACCAACTCAAATTGATGATAAAGATATATACAGGAGCCTTGAAGACGTAGTGCCCCTAATGATTGATGTAAGGACTTGTGTACAACAGTTGGGAGGTAGATATAGGGTGGGGTCGAGTAGTGCAGACATTGCTAGTGTGGACCAGTATAGGGGTGACACCTAGGGTTGCTGAACTATCTGATGAGGAGGCTACCGAGACGGATGTGGATCACGAGCCTCAAGCTAGTGATTGAGAAGGTAGCAGGGGTGGGGAGGAAGACGTGGAAGATGGTGAGGAGGCCTACTACGGAGAGGGATTGGAGACGAAAGAAATATTGAGGTTTCAGAAAAAATATGGTATTCTGGAAGATAAAAGGCTAGAGGAGTACCAGTATGATATGATTGACCAGGAAATACCCTTAGATGGGATTCTGGTTCATCGAGAACAAATTAAGAAATGGTTGAAGCTTCCCCTTAGAGCTGACCAAAAAAAGTTGATGAACTTCTTTGATGCAGCACCTGGTTAGTTTAATCCGAATGTATATGACCTGTTTAGGGTATGTGGGGCAATAAATGGTTGACTTAAGGCTAGGGGGGAGGAGTTGATAACAGTCAATGATTTATGTGTGTACTACATACTGAAGATGAACCCGAAAAAACTAGGTTATCGCTACTTAACAAGGTTTCTTAAAAGGTCGTTATTTTATGACATGGTGTCAACAGGAGGGCGATACAGTGATGAACATTTAGTTGTCTCTGGGAACTATGAGTTCGATAAGAAGGACCCTGGGGATCTCTTAAAGAGAATGACCTTTCATCTAGGTTTGTGGTTAGGTAACTAAATTGTTGATGTTGTAAGTGGTTATTGTTTGTGAATTTATTGTAACTGTATTATTATGTATGTGCAGCTTTGAAGGAGGTCGATAAGAACTCTGTAGTTAAAGAAGAGTTGTACAAGATTAGGAAAGAATTCTTTGGCAGGATCGATAATCTGGTCATTGACCAAGATTGAGTGAGCACCCTGTTCCAAGAAGCCGGGTTAAAGAGGTCGAGGACCAAAGGTGCTAAAGTTTCTGTCATCGCCGGTAAGATGTTAGCAAAGAACAAGAGGACTGCAGAAGCTAGTCTGCCTCTGGAAAATCATTCCCTAGCTGGGTACAATACTAACACGGATATAGATGTCATGTTTAGAGAATCTCTGGGAAGGAGTAAGAAGAAAAGGGTGGCTAGCCAAGCTGTTCCTCCGCTACTTCCTCACAAGAGGACTACTCGACAGTCAATAACAGAGGAGGTAGCTGGTATTGCTAAACCGGTTGCTGTGGTAGATAGGCGTCCTCCACGGGGTGCGAGGAGTGTGCTTCCGAAGAAGAGAGGGAGTGGTGAGACGTCGAAGAATAAATTTGTCGAAGAGTCTGAAACTGAAGTTTAGAGGACACTGGACTCATATATGTCTGGGACGGATGCGCTGACGATGGAGTTGGATGAATGTTAGGTGGGGACTGAGAGCTTGATTACGTTTTTTGGCAAGGGCCAGTAAAATATGTCAAAGGTGAGATTTTTTTTGCTTTACGTCAATTACAGAAACTGATAAGTCATTCGAATACTCAATTTATGAATGTAATGCAGATCAAGAAGTTGCTGACAGAAGCCAAAGATCGCATTGTCGGCATCAGTGATCTGGCAAACTAAGTGCTAGCGTATAAGAATATAGAGAAAGATTTGATCGAGGAGAGGGATGGGCTGAATGGAAAGTTGAATACCTACAAGCTAGAGGCAAAAAAGACGAGGATGCTACGCTTCGTGAAGCGAAGAAAATTTTGGAAAAGGAAAAGTTGGAGGCTTTGGCGTTGCAGAAAGCAAACTTTGAGAAGGATCTAAGGGAGCAGGTTGCCGATGCACGAAGGGCGATGGAGCTAGAGCAGGGCAAGGTTTTTGATGAGGTTAGGGCTCAGCTGAATGTAGAGAAGTTGGAGAGATATAGGGAAGTGAGGGCCCATTTTGCAGGGTAGTATACAAAGCTGAAGGTGAGGAAAAACTTTTATAAGGGGTTGGTGAAGTCTGGTGGTTTGTCTTCGATGATTCAAGTTCAGAAGACAAAGTGTCAGAGACTCCCGAAGTTTGTGGTGAGACGGAAGTCATGGAGGATGTGGTGATGATGGAAACTGATGGCTCGCGTCCTGGGGAGCTAGTAGATGCTCCTGTACCCGAAGGTTTTCTTAATGTGGATGGCGTAGTATCTTTTCCTGTAGTATAAGAATTTTTGTTTAAGCAGTATTACATGTGTGAAAGTATGTAAAAATGGTTGGTGGGATCAAAATATTTTTAATCTTATGGTATGTTGGATGATGAATATTTGTTTTTCGGAGAAATTTTATTTTAAAAACTTGCATATATTTTGTAAATAATGCTAAGTAGTAGATTCGACAAAGTGATATGTCAAATGTAATTGTAGATCGTTACAGAGAAGTAAGGAATGCTTGTTTGCGTGATAAGTGAAAGATGGCCATTTCATGGAAAGTAATGAGAATGAGTACCAGATGCGTATCCTTAAATGGGTATTTAGATTTAGATTTAAAAAGAACAAGAGCTGTTTAGAGTTTGTTCGATAAGTAAGGAATGCGAAGTAGAATATCTTATAGCTGGATAGTATTCGCGTCAAATTGAATGATAGTCTGGATGCGTACTTAGAAAGTATGGATCGAGATCAAGTCAAAATAGTAAGGATGATTGATTTTCTGGTGTATACTTGTTAAGTATGGATCGAGATTAAGTCAAAATAGTAAGGATGATTGATTGTATAATACATACTTGTTAAGTATGGATCAAGATCAAGTCAAAATAGTAATGATGATTGATTGTCTGATGCATACTTGTTAAGTATGAATCGAGATCAAATCAAAATAGTAAGGATGATTGATTGTCTGATGTATACTTGTGAAATATGGATCAAGATCAAATCAAAATAGTAAAGATGATTAATTGTCTGATGCATACTTGTGAAGTATGGCTCGAGATCAAATTAAAATAGTAAGGATGATTGATTGTCTGATGCATAATTATTAAGTATGGATCGAGTTTAAATTAAAATAGTAAGGATGATTGATTGTTTGATACATACTTGTGAAGTATGGATCAAGATCAAGTTAAAATAGTAAGGATGATTGATTGTCTGATGCATACTTGTAAAGTATGGATCGAGATCAAGCTAAAGCAGTAAGGATGGTTGATTGTCTGATGCATACTTATTAAGTATGAATTGAGATCAAATCAAAATAGTAAGGATGATTAATTGTCTGATACATACTTGTTAAGTATGGATTGAAATCAAGTCAAAATAGTAAGGATTAAACTGACAGTAAAATTTGTTTATTTGAATCGATGAAAATGGTTACAACATTTTATTTGTAAAACTGTTTCAGTTAGGCAGTATTCCATAGATATTCAAGCCGTATTTCATCTTCAGTCATCAGCCAGTAATTTTTACTATCTATTTTATTGTTGACAATGTATGGCCCCTCCCAGTTTTTTGATAACTTTCATAAATTTTTAGGCCGAGTACTATCTTGGATCCGTCGCAAGATAAGGTCTCCAATACCAAATTTCTATTTTTGAACTTTTTTGTTGTATGCCTTTTTCAATGTGTCATGGTATCGTCCCAAGTTCGCGATGGCCTTGTCGCGGGTTTCTTGGATCTAGTTGAGGTTGCAGAGGAGACCGAGTCCATTGCCTTCATCTGGAATTTTTCTTTGGGTACTTGGTAGATCGAGGTATGAAGGTATGACTGCTTCAGTACCGAAGGCCATCATGAATGGAGTGCAGCCTATTGAAACTCGAGGAGTGGTTTGGTAGGCCCAAAGAACACTGAGTAGTTCGTCGACCCACCATCCTTTCTTTTCGTCGAGACGCTTGCGTAAACCTAATTTGATACTTTTGTTGTTGGCTTCGACTTGTCCATTTCCTTGAGGATAGTATGGTGTAGATGTTGATAACTAGAGTTTGTATTTATGGAGGAAAGCAAGTACTTTTGCGCTGATGAATTACTTGCAATTATCGGAGCATATCATTTGTGGGCAGCCAAACCTGTTGATTATGTACTCCTAAAGGAACTTGATGACCTCATTTTCATCGGTATGGCATAGAGAAACTGCTTCAACTCATTTTGTGAAGTAGTCAGTGGCGACTAGGATAAATCTTCGATTTCCCAATGCTGGATTGAAAAATCCAATGATGTCCATTCCCCATCGTTTGAATGGCCAGAGGACATTGCTAATATGTAAGTTGAGGGCTGGACTTTTGATGTATTGAGAATGGATTTGGCATTTGTAGCATTTACACACAAATTCTTCGCAATCCTATTTCATCATAGGTTAGTATACTCCTGGCGTGAATGCGCACTGGGCTAATGATCTTTCTGAAATGTGTGCGCCACAAATACCTTCACGAAGTTCTCTGATTTTGATATAACCTTGTTTTTTAGAGATGTATTCGATAAGTGGTCCCCCTCCTGTGATGCGATATAAAATATTATCTTGGACTGTGAATCTGGGGCATTTGGCAAAAAGCGATCGGGCTTCTTCTTTGTTACTGGGGAGGACGTTGGAGTTGAGGTATGCATAAAATGAACTTCTTCAGTCTTTTGGGTCTTCATCTTCAGCAATGGTGATCTGTAGTGTTGACAGTATATCGAGACTAGAATGCTCGATGATTTTGATTTCTAAAGATATTTTTTACCGTCCCCCAGTATGGCAACGATATAAGCTAAGGCCTCAACATGCTGATTTTCTTATCGGGTTATGTAAGAGATTGCTGCGTGTTTGAATTTGTTCATCTTTTCTTCGACCAGGGCTGCATAATCAACCATTTTTCCAGCTGTGCGGAATGTCTTGTTGTAATGATTTTCTACGAGTAAAGAATCTACGTAGATTGCCAATTCTTCTGCTCTGAGTGTGAGTACGAGATCTAGACCATGTAGGATTCCTTCATATTCTATCTCATTATTGGTGGCATAGAAGTTTAGTTTGATAGCCTTTTCGATTCGATGATTGGAAGGTGTAACGAGACGATGCCAATCCGTGACCCTTGTGGTCCAGCTGATCCATCTATAAAAAGTCACCAACCCAAGCTTTTGGACCATGCGTTTGGTTCTGTTATTGAGTCATCTGTGAAGATTTCTTCGAGTTCTTCTCGATCGAGGTCTTCAGCTGAAAAGTCTGCCAAAAAGTCAACTACTGCTTGTTCCTTGACTGATATCTGTGGTTCGAAGGAGATGTCGTATTCGCCAAAGAAAATAGGCCATTGTTGGATTCTTCAAGATTTTTCTTTTTTGGAGAGTACGAGTTTGAGGGGGTACTTGGTGATGATTTTGATGGGATGAGCTTGAAAGTAAGGGCAAAGTTTTTGTGAACTGTAGACCAAGGTGAGTAGTTATTTTTCTGTTGTTGTGTATTTTTTTTAGCAGGCATGAGTGTTTTGTTGATGAAGTAGATTGGTTTTTCTATTTTTCCATCTTCTCGAATAAGGACGAAACTAATTGAGTCTTCAGTCGTGGATAAGTACATTGTCAGTATTTTTCCATCAACTGGAGTACTCATGATAGGAGGATGCCCCAAGTATCGTTTAAGATCTTGGAAGGCTAACTCACAGTCAGGAGTCCAAATGATTTGCTTGTGCTGTTTCTTTAAAAGAGGGGTGGGATTGTCACGAAGAAGGAGGTAAAAAAGTTTGCATCGACCAGATGACTTTAAGATTAATCTGTGAAGAGCGGCGATCTTGCCTATAAATTTTTGGACATTTTTCTTCGTTCGCGGAGATGGTATCGCGATGGGCGCTTGATTTGTGCAAATAGATTTCAATCCCTCTTTTACTGACCAGGTATCCCAGAAATTTACCAGATATGACTCCAAATTAGTATTTCTCTGGGTTGAGTTTCATCTGGTATTTGTGAACGATATCGAAGATGGTTTGGAGGTTGCTGGAGTGATCTTTGCGCTTTAAGCTTTTGCTGATCATATCATCGATGTAGACTTTCATAATTGTGCCGAGATGATCTTTGAATATTTTAGTCACAAGTCTTTGGTAAGTAGCTTATGTATTCTTTAACCCAAAAGGCATTACTGTATAACAGTAGGGACCTCTTTCAGTAATGAAGGTTGTTTTTTCCTGATCGTCTTCGTCGAGTAGAACTTGGTTGTAGCCGGAGGCTGCATCCATCATAGAAAGAAGTTTATGCCCTGCGACGGAGTCGAGAAGTTACAGAATTAGTGGTAGCGGAAAACTGTCCTTGGGTGTTAACTTGTTGGGTTCTATGAAATTAGCACAAACCTTGATCTTTCCATTTTTCTTCGGTACTGCTACGATATTTGAAACCCACTTCGGATACTTAGCTTCCCGAATAAATCCTACCCAAAGGAGTTTATCAATCTCTTCGTTCAATATCGCGGAGGTGGGAGCTAAATTCCATCATTTATGAATGATAACTTTACTGTCTGGAAGGAGGTTAAGTCAGTGGCACGCGATTGATGGATCGATGCCAGACATTTCTTGGAAAGTCCAGGCAAAGATGTCGATATTTTTCTTAAGTAGCTGGATCATGGCTTCTTTTTTGTCGGTTGATAGTTTGGAGCCGATGAAGGTGGTACGTCCTGGACCATCGAGTTTTATAGATTCGACCATCTCGGTGTTATACTGCTCGAATGTGGGGGGTACCTCTTGCTGTAGTTGCTATGCTTTGAGAAGTTTTGTTGTATGAGGGTTTGTTATGGTATGTTTGCATACGTGCAACTACTTGGTTACCTTTGATTTTGTAGATTCTGTGATTTGTTGGAAATCGTAATGCTAGATGATAAGTAGAAGGTACTGCTTTGATCGAATACAACCAACTTTGTCCCAAAATTCCCAAATATTTGGACTTAGCATCGATGATAAGAAATTTTACGAATGTTGTTTCTAATCCTGCCAACTGGCAGAGTAATTTCTCCTGTGGCTGATTCTTTCGAACCGTTAAAATCGGTGAATATTGTTGTTAAAGCTTTGACCGAGTCTGTGTGGCCTAGGACTCCAATTGCTCTTCTGAATAATACATCTATCGCACTCCTATATTGACGAGGAGCGTATGTAGGTAGTCCTGTCCGACTTTGAGCATAATGATGAGAGGGTTATCATGAGGGTATATCATGTGGTTGGTGTCACAGTCCTCGAAGGTAATATGGTAAGGACGCTTCGATTTGCTTGAGCTTGGGAGAAGTTTTACTGATTTATCTGAGGAGGTTATTTTATAATAGGATGTAATCTGATCGCCTTGTTTTCTTTTCTTCCCATTTTCAATCTCGATCATGTACAGGTGGCGAGCTTGCCCCTAGACCTAATTTTGTTCAACTTCTTTGTTTTTTACTTCATCTTCGAGAAACTTTTGGATGTCGATGACATAATTATGTAGCCTTTCAGCTAATAGGATGCAATAAAAGATTCGTATGAGAGAGTAGCAGTTGTCAATTTTGTGACTATGCACATTATGATACTGACATAAAGGTCTGTTGGGGAGATCCATAATGGTTTGTGGTGCGCAATAATACTTATCACCCTTTATCTTCAGCAAGATAGTGGAGAGAGTTATTGTCATTGGTAGCAGAATCAGGACCGGTCTGTTGAATTTACCGTCCCTTCTTCTATTGTTGTCGGTATTTCTGTTGCGTTGCTTGGGTGCTTCAATAGTTACCGATTGTTGGGATGGGGTCGAAGTTGTTTCTTGAGAATGGATGGCAGATGAGCTCTTCACCTTATCTTTATTTGATCACTCTAATTTGATGTAATTATTAACTACATCAATCATTTCTATGACTGTTCTCGGTTTGTGCAGAGTAAGCTCTTATCGAACCTTAGAGTCAATGTGCAGGGCAGAGGTGAATGCTGGAACGACGATTTAGGGTCTGAGCATAAAAAGCAATTTTAGGGCCTCGAACCTGTAAAAAAACGTTTGTAAAAGCTTGCCAATGTCTCTTTTGCGCCTTGCACGAAGAAGAACAAAGAATCGACAGTGATTTCTCACTCTTAAGCATGAGCGTAATTGGATTCGAAAAGACGTTGCAACTGGCTGAACGTGGTAATGGAGGCTTCTTGGATGGTGTGGATCCATCGGAGCGGCTCTTCCTTTAGGCTCATGTTGAATAGCCTGCACAGCATGTGGTCAAGTTTGGAATATAATCCAACTGCGGCTTTGAAGTGTCGGACATGGGTTAGTGGGTCAGTGAGTCTTGCATATTGAATGAACTTCGGCATATAAAAATTCTCTGGTATGGGCATGACTTCGAGATGGGGGGAGATGGGGTTTGTCTCGATTCTGTCAAGCGTGGATCTTTGACCTAGGACATCAGAGTTTATGGCCTGGATCCTGCTGTTTAGGTCGTCTAAGGTGACAAACTTTTATAGGGGAAATGGCAAAGTTGCGACTTGTGGAACGAAATCTCTTTGTCCTTCTGGTCCTAATCGATCTCTGATTGGTCTTCTTTCGGGTAGTGGGGAGTCTGATGATGCGTGCGTCGACTTCGTTGAGTTATCGATACTGAAGATGTCAAACCAAAATGTCGAGAAGCCCTATTCAGATTCCCTAATCTGGATCGAGAAATTCGTAACTCGTCTTCTCTCGATTGATCATCGCGCTGAATTACTCTTGATCTATAATCGCTTCGGGCAAGTGGAGGTAACGTCTGGCGGCCAGCGAGTCGATCTTGTATCCTTCTCAGTCTCTCCATTTCTTTATGATGTGTTTGATTCTGTTGATCTAAGGCTTTCCTTTGTTCTTCTCTCTCTATTTGAAGAGCTTGAGCGTAAACACGCTGATCCTCCAATCTTTGGGTTTTTTCTACAGCCATTTATTTATGAAGTTCGACTATAGCACCGTACAGGTCGATTGTTCCTGGTATTGAATTAATTTCTTTATCTCTTACAGTGTTGGAATGGCTTCTTAGGTTTATGTTTGTCATCTAAAGGTTTTTAGATCAGTGGTGGTAAAGAAAAGTGTAGTATTTCCTACAGACGGTGTCAATTATAGTGGCATATTTTATGGAAGGGGAATCTACATCAAGACTTCTTCATAAGGAGAATGTAATAAAAGGCTAAATGAACAAGATTTTTCTTGGAAAACTCAATAAAGTTAAGAAAAGCCACGACCTCTGAGATGATTTTGATTTAAAATCCAGTATATTGCTAGTTATTACAAGTTTTTGTGAGTGATAGTAGGGTTTAGGAAGTCAAGATAGTAAAGTTACAGATTCCGGTCCTTGAACAATCTATTCTCTGCTTATATTTATAGTAGATATAGGCAGTTTTATAGAAAAAAGAAACAATCTTCTATTCCGGGGGAAGTGGGCGAACTTCGTGGATCTCTAACAGCTATTTCTTAACTAGGCACAATGACTACTTTTGGTAGGTCGAGGACTTGAAATATCTTCTCGAGTGTTATTTGTTTTCGATCATGTATGGCTGTCCTCGACTACGCTCGGCTGGCTTACTCTTGTCGAATCTAGGGAATATGCTACTATAAGGAAGCTGAACGGGAGTAGGTGGAGGAAAAAATTGAGTGAGAACCAGTGCTACGACGGGGTCTGGATCCGTACTCTTCACAGTATCATAATTAGATAAACGTAAAAGTAGGGCTGTCAATGGATTGGATATAATCCGAAATTCGATTCCTTTTTAGGATATGGATGTCATTTTTTCCAATCCGAATTCGATCGGATCTGAATAAGGAACATCTGAAATAATTTCAGATTGGATTCGGATGGTGCCTAGTTCAATCTGATAAATATCCGATCCAAAGTTATATACCGATATATTTATATTTTATCAATGTTAATGTTCTACAACTATTAGAAATATATTATATACAATAAGAAAATAGATTTTAATACATCTAGCTTAGTGGCTAAGTGATATTTAGTTCATAAAACCCATAAAAGGTCATGGGTTCAAGCCTTTGCATCCATATTTTTATTCATCAAATAAAATTATGGTTGAATCGGATTTCGGATTCGGACCTCCGTAAATAGTTTCAGAAAGGATCGGATTCGGATGTTACTTATAAAGTTTTGGATCGGATTGGATATGGATGTTACTTATAAAGTTTCGGATCGGATTCGGATTTGCAGCAATCCGACTCCAATCTGATCCATTGACAGCCTTACGTGGAGGCATAACAACACTGATCGAAGTAGTAGTTAGACTCTGAGTTTCAGAACCCTCCTTAAAGACAAACTCTCTATGAATAGTACTGGTAAAGTGATCTCTCTCCTCTATAAAATGAGCTTGAGCACACTCAATAATCTCCATGGTTCAAGAAAGACAATAAAACTTGAAACCTTTCGATCTCTCTGCAAAACCAATGAAGAAACAACTTACAGTCCTTGAATCTAACTTTATAATATTTAGGTTAAGTAATTTTACCTCTGCAGGACAACCTCAAACACGTAAGTAATTAGGACTAGGATTTTTCCCCGTCTATAGATTATCCAGGAGTAGTATACTGGACTACAATTCCCTGATCCAGTAAATACTAATAAAATAGTCCCTAATGTTGACCGTCTTTATCGATCTTACCATAAAACTTGCCTCCTCGATCTGATCAGACAACCTTAATGTCTAACCACTTCTTAGAAATATGTCCAAATCGTTTATGCCATAGCATCAAAGATAACTCAAAATACTAGAGCGCTTAAGAAGTAGAAGTACTAGCCTTAGAAGATAAACATAATAGTAAAGCCTAAAAGAATGGTCAAAAGATAGACGATGTAACCCATAAAATAAAATAAATAAATAACTGAAAGATTACAACCGCGAAAACTGAAACTAGAGATCGTCTTCTTGATGGAACAGAAAAGGTACATGTCAAATCTAAAGTAACATCCATGTCTAAAATTAAGCAAAAAATACCAATAAACGCAATGGAAAAATGTCAAACATCCTCAGGCCTTGTCGCCCGCCTTTTGAAGATCCCCTCCTTTCTTAGTTAGCCAATTTTTTTAAGAATGATAGTCCTGCTTCACATGGTCTTTCTTCTTGCAAAAGAAATATTTTATAGCTGATAAGGTAGTCGCCAACGAAGTCACATTCTGCTTCCCGTTCCCATTCTCTAAACGAGAACTCTACCCTGAACTAGACTTAGAACCGTTCTTCTTTGTAGAACCTTGATTCTTGAATTTCTTCTTTCCTTGTGAATTTATGGACAAGTATTCCATGGATGTAGTTAGATGAGCCAATTCTGCTTTACCTTTCTTATGTCATTCTTCCTCAGAAACTAATGTTGTAATCAACTCATTCATTTCCTAAGTCTTCTCCTGATTCTGGTAGTGAACTTGGAACATCTCAAAACTTTGTAGAAGAGACCAAACTGCTAAGTGAACCATCAACGTATTATCAATGGTGAGACCGAGTTCTTTCAAGGTAAGAACTAACTTGGAGATCTTAAGAATGTGTGAGCGCACATTTCCATTGTTGTCATACTTCAACGATAAAGGCTGAGATAAGTTACTGTACTGTCTTCCCTTGACGAAACCCTCGAATTATGTTTTTAATGACATCTAACAATTCCTTTGCGGTACCTTTCTCAGCGATACTGCCCCGTATAATAGGATCGATAGAAGAACAAATGATGAGATTTTCTATTTTATTGGCTTTGACCCATTTAGCATAAACTACTTTCTCAGCATCAGAAGAGGTATCTGTGAGATTTACGGGCTTGGCTTCAGTGAGAACAAAATTGAAATCAAGGTTGCCTAGGGCAATTTGGATTTTGAGCTTCTAGTTGGAGTAGTTTGAGTTCGTCAAGGTCTCAATATTAGTCAGTTAGTTCTGGATCATAGGGTCCATAGCTGCATAAACCAAAGACTTATGTTAGAAGGTGCAAAAAATAAATTTTATGCACGTTTAACTTGATCTGTAAAAGATCTTTAACTAGATGTCTTTAATCTCGATCCTACCTGGGGTTAGGAGGGTCGAGTCAGAGTGTATATAATATTTAAGGTATTGACTTTTCACTCTGCGGGTACAGGGATGTATCATCGAATCCCTCTTTTGGGTGGTGATTTGACATACATTGCCTCCTAGTTGGTGATCACTCACTCTCAAGACTAGACTGGCCACGTACAGTTTGACTCAAGATACTTCCTCACCTTTGGGTCAAGGGTTATCCTTATCTCCCCGTACCGTGTAGTCTATCTTGACCCACTAATTAATTATAAGTTTCTTAGCCTCCTTTGGGTGGTCTAATTATTTCAAGTTTAATTAGTGCAAAGTAGTCTTAATAATACTTTACAAGAAAGTCTTAACATTAGGAAAAACGTTTAACTCCATGGATAAAACTCATTTGGGTGTATTTGCTCATTTTATATCCCGTCTTCCTAACGACTACTTGATCTCACTTAAACCCCATTGGAGATCCTTGGGCATTAAATCCCTCTACCATGAATGATTTACAGCTTAAATTACTCACTACTTATTTATTGTATTAAATAGAGCAATATTCACTAACTTGAGATAATATTTAACTAGCCAACATATTAGCAATAAATCTACAAATGAAATAATTAAGACTTCTGTACATGCAAAACACAAATTTTGATCCTCTTAGGATTAAAGAAACATATTATGGGAAAAAAGAGAGAAGAAGATTAGCTTATTCTCTACTCCTAAAATTATGCCAAATGGTAGACTGTATATCAGCAATGATCAACATGATCATAAACACATCAAGTATATAATTTCATCTCTTGTTGTAGGTATAAGCAGATCAAAAAACAAGTAAGAAAAAGAACTAAGCCTATAACCAAACCAACACCCTGTTTAACAAGATCAACCCAAAAAATAGATCATCAATAGTAATATCCGATACGGGCAACCTAAAACAAAAAACAATCCTCCTGCGACAACACTACAAGCTGCGTTAATAGAAAATCCATTAATAGAAAATCCTCTTGCAATCTCTCAACATAAAAACTACACATAACCCAACACATTTTGCTCCTCGACATTAAAAAAAAAAACTCGGTGAAGAAACCCAAAATTGTTTAATTGCAGATCTGAATTTGGCTGCAGATGAAAGGAAGATGGTAAAGAATCACCATGTAAAAACCCAACAAACCTTAATATCTAGTTTTAAAGTTTCAAAAACTATTATTGGAATTGCATTTCTCCTAGTTTCTTCCCAAGGTATCACTTGTAATGTCCTAATTCCGTAAGCTCAAAATGGTTTGGAATTAGCTCTTACACTAATGTTCATGTGACAAAAACTAATGTGAAATAAAAAATCACATATGTGATTTAGCGTGATAAATCTCTAAATAGGTAAAAAACCACGACCTCGGGTTGAGGGTTTTAGTAACAGTTACTTTTATTGCTTGAGGCTGAAATCTTATTACAAGTGATCTTTCAAACTATAAATACTTGATCTTGTAAATATGAAGTTTTGGTATTTTGAGAATCTAGAAAATTTAGTTTTCTTGGTTATTTATCGTATATTTTTTTGGTCCTTGTCTCTTATAGAACTTTTTATTTATATAGGCTTTGTCCGTAGTTCTCTATCATGCTGAAGCACGTTCTCCGAACAATATGGTAAGTGGTACTTGATTGGGTAACTGTTGAGTTCATGAGACACATGTGTCTTTGACTTATTTATGTTTTTTTTTGCTCGACCCGCATTTTTTATCAGTTCGCGGTGTAGGTGTCAATGTTGACTGTTTATGTCACATGTAGAATGCGTGAGTCTGATATGGAGGTAGTTCAAACTAGAAATAGTTCAAATTGGGTTAGATCGAGGGATAGGTCCCTACAATCGCCCTCTCACAACCGAAGTCACGAGTGGCTTTGGTTGAGAAAGAATTTGTGGGTATATGGGTTTGGTAGTTGAAAATGAAGGAAGTATTAATGTGGATTTGACTGTATGAAAAATGTGTATACTTTATGGGAGGATATTTGTGCATTGAATAATGATGGGAATATTGATGTACGCAACATTTGGGGTTTTGAGAGTTTCGTCTATTTTGAATAATGACGCTTGGGAAACTTACATGCACATTAAATATTATGGTTATATAAATAGTACCTGTACCGAGGATTGGGGAAAAGTACGCTATTTGTTGCAAAATTCTCTGGAAGTCTAGATTAACAATGGTGAAAAACTGGAGAATTGTTTACGAGGAAAAAGTTTCTGTTGAGATGCAGAAGTTAAAGTTGAGATATTTTAGAGATCAGTCCTTGGAGATGCCCACCCCTATTCTTGTTCCACCGACTTATCAAGGTATGTCGAAAGAAACGGCTGAAGCTGAGGAATATTTTTACTGTATGTGGAGATTTTATTATGTTTTCTTGACAGACGAGCAACATTAAAGGTGTCTTCGTATCCTTGTAGAGAACAAGGTTGAGGAAACAAATACGGTGATTAACGTAACTGCAGGGCAGTTTTGCCAATGTCTTGCGTAGGATTGGATGCTAAGATTGGGCCCTCTTTATCTCTATCAATTCTCCGATGATGGTAGTTATAAAGGAGGTAACGGTGGTAGTGGAGAAGGGAGATATAAAATGGAAGTCTGTTTCTACACCATCGTCGTTTTTTGGCTCTAAGAAGACCTTCTCTTTGAGGAGTTGGTTTAAGTACTAACTCTTTTTGAATTCATGCCCAGACTTCCTCTAAACCCAGTTTCTTGTCAGAGTAATCTGGTGTGAAGGGAGAAGGACATCTGGTGAATTCCAATGCCTGCTTTGCTTCAGAAGATTCTTTGAGTGAAATATCACTGAAGTCAGATGAATTAAAGGATTTATTATTTTGGAGTACCTAAAAGACTTGATATCTGTAAAGTACATGAATGATTTATATCTATAAAGTACCTAATTTCAGAGTACTTGAAAGACTTGTTATCTGCAAAGTACCTGAAAGATTCGATATCAGTAAAGTGCCTATAATTTATATTCGAGCTTAATAAAATTTGGTATTCAAACTCTGTGTTGATATATAGAATAACTCTTGAAATGGAGCTATAGATAATTTGAATATTTACGAATAGATGATGAAATATAATGTATGGGATTGGAACTGCAAAATATACTATAGTAATCGAGCTGTAAAAATATGTTTGTAACATCAAAAGATATGTAAAAATTCATTGTCGAATTGAAATAGTTAAAATTTTTAGGGATATAAAGTTTTATGAATATATAAGAGTAAGAAATTCGAGCTCAGGGAGGTCATTCCAAAATATTAGATTTGGAAAGAATAAGTTTGAAAATGCCAAATTTACTTAGGTCGATGTGGAAAGATAAGTTCAAATAATTTTTCTCAGAATACTAAGGTTTTTTGTTGTGAAAGAATAAAAAATAATTACAAATTGTGGGGGATCCGGAGTAATTTAGAAAACTGCATAAATAGGGAGAAATGAGCTTTTAAGCAGGTGGGAGAAAATTAAAATGGTGTAGACTCGATCTAAGAGAATTTATTATGCCGCTGAAGGACAATTGGCGATAAAGATAGCTGATGTGTGGAAATGGATTTTAGGCTTGTTAGACTATGATGTTGACCTGCCAATGACCGAGTCCCAGTTTGAAGGCTTAGATTAGATGGGTAGGGAACTTTAGTATGGAGGTCGCTTTTACGAGATGCTATTTTGGTAAGTAATTATGGAGCCTTCAACTCGAAAAGGGGCTGTGAGACTAATTGCTAAAGAAGAGATCGAGTTGAAAAATATGAGGATTATTAGAGGTAAATTGATCAAGTGTGGCTCCCCAGGACATCAGGGATGTTTCATGTGTAATTATATGTAAGGGAGTAAATATCACGAGTTTGAATAATTGTCAAAGAAATGTAATGAGAATGAAGTTTGGATCTGTCTTCTATTGTTGCAAATGTTATTTGTGACTATTGTGAAAAATGAATTTAAATATATTTGAAATGTTGAGAGCTTTAGAAATGACGTCAGCACTTCTATAAGTAGAAGAAGCAAAATATAGAAAAAGTAGGCAGCTTTTGATTTGTCTCTGGTATAATTACAGGGAAAGTTTTATTGCATGTAAGTGTTGAGTCATCATGGGTGTGGGGAGGTCAGGAGGAGATTTAAAAACGAGAGATGAAAATATATTAAAATATAGTACAGGGGGCAATGATGGGAAGAAGCCTTCACTGAAAAGGTGTAAGACGTATGACATTAACTATGGAAGGGATGCCTCGATTCCAAAACCGATAGAGGCTCGCGCGAGGCCCAATAACTACCAGTAGTTAGAGAGAAAAATATAAATAATGCTTCATCTTCCTCATTCAAACGTTTATCAACTTCTAGAAACTTAAAGAGCTCTGAGAGACGAAATAAAAAAAAATAGTAGAGAATTTTGTGAGAAATTAATCGAGAGTGATCAACAATCAAAGCAAGAAAGAGTTACAGAGACTGAGTCACGAAGGTGGTTATATAGCAGGATTATGAGGGAAGGATTTGGTGCTGCGTTAGATTCATATTGCAACATAGAAGGTTAGTAGATGATTTGGGATACTTTAAATGTGTTTCTTTTGAAAAACCTTTTTGTGGTATGCAAATCTAAAAATTACTATTTACAACAATCTATAAAAATTAGCTTTATATATTTGTAAAAATGAGATATGAAAGATATATGTATGTGGAGGATGTATATGTAAAAGATAATGATGGAATACCTGAACCTGTATGTAGGTCGAGCATGAGGAGTTTTGTGTAGGATAAAATCTCATATATAGAGTTGTAGTTGATATGGGGACTTTACCTATTAATGAGGCATCGACCTCTGGCCGATCGGCTGAGTCCAAGAATGTAATATCTGATAGGAAGGATAAAGTATGAGTTGTTCAATTTCCAGATTTCCATGGAAAATTGGTATCTTATCCTCTAAATTTTGATGTATTTAGAAAGTTTTGGAAAGCCAAAGCTTCTGTAGGAGGAAGATGAGGTAATTTTGTTGAACATACCGGTAGGCATTTTAGAAGTTGTATTGTAGGATCTGGGGAGGAACATTTCTTTTTATTGGCTGATTTGAAAAATGAGAAAGTAGATAGGGATTTAGATGAATCAATCTCCTTAGAGTACTAAAATGGAAATGTCCAGGGTGACCTGGAAGAGGGTTTTCTATGCCACATGTCTCAATTTGAGTATGGGTTGTGTCTGTGCCTTAGCAATCGTGTAAAAGGAATTATGAATATCATTGGGGCATGTCTTGTTCAGTTAAATGGGAACATGTGGGAGGTAATAAATGTCTGTGAATTTTGAATAAGTTATGAGAAGAGGATGAGGTTAAGAGGAGAATTTCTCTTGAAGATGTGAAAAATTATTCTGCAAGTGGAGGGGCATACTTTTTTTCGAGTTCGACTCGACCTCTTTTCTTCGATCTGAATTCAGCAGGTCGAATGTGGAATGATAATGTGATATGGGTGAAGGGCAATTTCCTTCTGAGAGATGATGAAGAACCCATGAAACTTTTGTGTAGAACTATGAAACAAAGTAAGTATAAAAATGCATAATGTATAATATTGAAATATTGAAATTGTATGTTGCTTTACTGTGATAATGTGTTGTTGTTTGACAGGTCCTTAATCGAAGGTAACGAGGTAGGAGTCTTTGTTAGATATTATTTCTTAAGAAGGGATTGAGCTCGAGGCTGTTTTGAAAGAAATTGGCATTAGCAGAAAGAAACAAGCTAACAACCGGTCCTAGAAAGTTCAAATGTCTTAAACAATGAGTCTAATGATGGGTGTTGGTGGCATCAAGAAGAGGGAAGTTGATAGAGAGAGACAAGTGGTCTTGCCCAAGACCTTTGGAGTAGATTTTACAGATGTGCCAGAGTCTACTACGTCAAGAAAGCTAGCTCGGGCGTTTCCAAAGAAGAAGATGCAGCGTAGCTTAGCCTCCACATGAAGTGGTGAGGTCGAAGAATGGGCAAAAAAGAAAAGGGTTGACCGTCCTTCCCAATTGACTGGGGCGAAGGTCGTAGAGGGTCGACTTACTGAAGAAGATGAGTTAAAAGTGGTGAAGGATATGGCGAAGCTTGCAGTTCGCAATATTGAGGAGGAAATGATTAAAATGGCAAGTTTGACAATTTAAGCATATGTCGAATCTTATATGATGGTTCGAGCTAACAATGTGGTCGATGTTTGTTGTGTTTTTGCAGGCTACTCGTTTGATGAAGGGGATCTGTCCTGGGATGGGGGAGGTTAAAGCTGAGCTTGAGAAGAGGAAGGCTAAGCTCGAGAAGAAGGTATCTCATTTAAAAACTGAATTGATTAGGGAGGGGAAACGAGTGGACTCCTTGAAGGCTTCTTAAGATGTGGAGATCAACGAGCTGACAGCAGAAGCGGGCAAGAATTTGGGGGAGGTAGTAATCCAGCATGATAGACTTGGGCGCCACCTCTTTAAAATAGGGTACTTCAAAACTGAGGTGAATAACATTATGGCGGATACCTATGTTGAGGAGGAGGAAGATGATGAGGTAAAAGATCTTACGGTTGGAGTCGTGGATGGGTTAGATGGTATCTCTCCCCAAACGGTGTAAGGTGACCAAGGGGATGTTAATGAGCATCCAGAGGAAGGGAATAAGAAGGTAGAGTAGAATGTTGACTCTATGATTGTATGATTTTGAAGGGTTTGAAATGTTGTAATCTAAGGGAACATTGTTCGATAGATAAACTTCTGTAGACTAAGATGTTCTTGTAAACCTTGTTGTAGGAACTTAAGGAAATGAGCCTTAGAATAAAAGAATTAGAGAATGAGCTTGCTAAGGAGAAAGACACATAAGCATCCCTGGGTTCTTCACAAGCGAAGCTACAGGTTAGAAAAGAACAAGAAATATTCGACTTGTATGCTTCATTACTTTAGAGCTACAAAGTACAAATTAGAGTGTAGAGATAGAGCAAAAACTTGTTAATAGTTTAAGGGCAATGGCACTCAATTGTGTATAGAAAACATTGAAGTATTGAAAAAGTTAAAATATAGAGAATATGTACCTTAGAATTGGAAGTATATGTTTTTTGTTCATCAAATCAAAATCGTACTTTGACCTTAAGTTTTGAAGTTGTTTCACATAGTAGATGTCAAAAAATAGAAATTTTCTCTGAAATAAGATGTATGTATTGACTGAATGTCTTGAATCAAACTTGATATATTGTATTTGCGATGTGTAGGTCGAATTGGAGTCAACTCGTTTGAGTGAAGAAGAGACACACTAATATAACCAAGAGTTTGCGGTAGAGTTTGATAGAATGAAAAAAGCAAATGAAGATAGGAAGGATCAACATGTAAATGTATATTTTAAGTTCATTAAGGCAACTCAAATTGCCGCTCGGAAGATCGAGGAGAATGATACTGAAATTAGTAAGGGGAAAAAAGAGCTCGTGGAGGTGAAGGAAAAGGCAACGAAACTTAAAAGCCAGAATGGTGCACTGATGGTAATGAGTAAGGAGGCTGGCTTGGCTTGATACCGTATACAGGCGTTAGAAACGTCAGTGAATGAGTTATACCATTTTGTGGCCAGTTTGAAGGACCAAATGATAAGTAAAACAAATGAACAAGAGCAGATTTGAACTGATCTAGTGAGTACCAGAAGCGAACTGGAGCAATTAAAGAAGAAAATGGTTGAGAAAGATAGCGAGTTGAAGAGAGCTCGAGATGACCTATCTAACTCTGAAATTGTGGTTAAGCAGTTAACTGCAGCTTTGCCTACTAAAGATATAGAGTTTTGGTTGGTGCAAAGGAAATGTGATGAGTTGAATAAGAGGGTGGCATAATTGAAGATTGATTTGGCTCAGGCCAATTCATGCGCCAAAAATATCGAGGCTGGGGAGCGCTTGATGAAAAATAAGGGTGATGCCAGGGTTTCTATTATTCAAGGGGATGCAATTAGCCTATCAGCTCAAATTAGTAAGTTAGAGGGAAATGTATCTCGAACTCAAGGTCACGTGCAAAAAGGAAATGAGCAGTTAAGGGAGTGCCAAAGTAAGTTGGACGCTGCTCTTACCAGGGAACTGGAGTTAGAACGGGTTATCAGAGGTAAAGAGATTTTGATAACGAAAAAAGATAAACTGTTAACTCCAACTGGGGAATATGTAGATAGGAAGCTTGAGGAACTTCGTGTTCAGGTGGCGAAATTGAGGGTGATGAACCAGGCTGAATTAGCTAAAGCTTATACAAAGGCGAAGGGAAACATCAAATTTATGTCCCGCGCAGATAGTCACATGGAATGGCAAGAAGTACGATATAAGAGGTTGAAAGAGCGCCTTTAAATGGCAAGAAAGAATTTATCCAAGGCAGTTATGCCTGAGGTATCGTGCTCAGAGATGCTAACGGCAGTTATTGCCAATTTTTTAGAATAAGTGAGAAGGCTCGAGTTAGAGAGGGATACCTTGCATGACTGTTTGTTGGGTAGAGGATGTATTTGCAGGTAGATCGAGGAAACTATATGAACTCCATGGAAATGGAGTTAAGTTTTCAACCTGTTGAATTGGTAAAGCAAGGTAGGCTTACTGTAGCTTCTCGAGCTTAAGAATTTATGGCTGATGGACCTCCCGTTGTAGGGGAATGCATAGTTGACCTCCCATCAGTAGAGAAGAATCCTTTGTAGTGGCTATATATACAACCTGTATAAATATCTGTCGCAGACATATTGAGAGATGAAAGCCAGTTTTACATTTGCTTTATCTTATGTTTGGTAGAGTTCCTTGATTGAAAACTAGTATTACCTTCATTTTAATCGCAAAGTATATATAGAGTTCGATTGAAAGCTAGTTTTACTTTTGCTTTAACCAGTATAATTATCGCAACCATATTGAGAGATGAAAGCTAGTTTGACCTTTACTTTATCTTATGCCTGGTAGAGTTCTTTGATTGAAAACTAATATTACCTTCATTTTAATAGCAGAGTATGTATAGAGTTCGATTGAAAGCTAGTTTTACCTTTGCTTTAATTGGTATAATTGTCATAGCCATTTTATCTGGTTGAGTTCTTTGATTGAAAACTAGTATTACCATCGTTTTAGTCGCAGTGTATAATTGTCACAGCCATATTGAGAGATGAAAGTTAGTTTTACCTTTACTTTATCTTATGTTTGGTAGAGTTCTTTTATTGAAAACTAGTATTACCTTCATTTTAATTACAGAGTATAATTGTCGAAGCCATATTAAAGATGAAAACTAATTTTACATTTGCTTTATCTTATGTCTGATAGAGTTTTTTGATTGAAAACTAGTATTACCTTTGTTTTAATCATAGAGTATGATTGTCGCAGCCATATTGAGAGATAAAAGCTCATTTTACCTTTGCTTTATCTTATGTCCGGTAGAGTTTCTTGATTGAAAACTAGTATTGCATTTATTTTAATCGCAGAGTATGTATAAAGTCGATCAAAGCTAGTTTTACCTTTGCTTTAATCAGAATAAAGGTCAATTGAAAGCTAGTATTACCTTTGCTTTAATCTATATATTGTCTACATAAGTAGAGAGTCGTGTGGGAAGAACTTGGAAGTTTCATTGAATAAAATAGGATGTGCATTGTATGAAGATGAAAATTTCACTTTTGGAATGGAAAAAGTGAGAATTAGAAATGAAGTAGTGCGGGACTTAACGATAGCACCGTTTTAGTCGCCTAGTATTCCAAGGATTTAAGATATGGACTCTCTCTCTTCGGTCATGAGGTAATATAATCCCAGGCCAGTGAGACCAGTGAATAGGAATGGACCCTCCCAATTTTTTGCGGGTTTCCCGGCATGTGCCTCTTTTATGTGTTGAGGGATTTTTCTGAGGATGAGATTGTCAATTTGGAAAGTATGGATTCTAACTCGTCTGTTGTACAAACTGGCCAGCATATGGTGATATTGACCTAGGTTGGCAATAATGCGTTCCCTAGTCTCATCAATCCAATTAAGGTTGCAGGCCAATTCGAACTCATTTTCTTCTTCAGTTAGCTCGTGATCTCTGACTAAATGATGATATTTTGTTAGAATGACGGATTTGGTCCCATAAGCGAGGAGGAATGGGGTAGAACTGGTTGAATGACATGGAGTGGTATGGTAGGCCCATAAGACATGAAGAAGTTCTCTTACCCAGTTTCTTTTTTTCTGTGAGTGAAGCCTTTTCCTGAGTCCATCCACGATGGTTTTGTTGGTGATTTTGGCTTGGCCATTGCCTTAAGGGTAGTAGTGATTGGACTGTGAGTAGATGATATTGCATTTGTTGAGGAAAGCTATAACTTTTTCTCCAACGAATTGTGGCCCCATTATCGATGCGAGTTAGGTGGGGGTATCCAAAACAAGTAATGATGTGTTCCCAGATAAAAGAAATGATATCTTTTTCTCTAGTTCGACAGAGTGGAACTGCTTCTACCTATTTTGTAATATAATCTAAAGCTACGAATAAGTATCGGCGATTACCTGGAAAATTAGGAAATTTACCGACAAGATCGAGTGCTTACCTTTTGAATGGTCAGAACCCCTTGCTTGTATGTAGTTTGAGCGCAGGGCCACAAATCATTTGTCCATGTCATTAAAATGTATCACATTTGCATGAGTACTCTTCTGCTTGCTTGCGCATGCCTGGCCAGAATACTCTTTGTGCAATGGCTCTGTTTGTGAGTGATAGACTTGCGGCTTGGGAGTCACAAGTTCCTTTATATAAATCGTGGAGTATCTCGTCTACTTTCTTTCTGGAGAGGCATTTGAGATAAGGCCTCGTGACTGAATGACGATATAAAAAACCATTTTGATTTGTGTAGCGCTTTGAATTGTCGATTAGCTGTCGGAGCTACTTTGGATCTGCTGGAAGGGGCCCTTTGCATTCGTTGTCGGTACCAAGGTAGGCAAGGAAGGGCTTTTGTTAATCATCGTCCTCCTCTTTATCACCCCCAGTGTTAATCGTGTATATAGAAATACGATCAATTCTGGGGGTTGATATTACTTCGATCTGGAGATATCGGGCTTATGTTCCCAAGACCCCGTATAGATAAGCCAAGGAATCGGCATGTCTATATTCACCTCGAGGGAGATAATTAAGAGTTGTTTTTGCGAACTGGCTTATCCTATCTGTAATTTGGGCTGCGTATTTGATCATCTTGCCATTCTTCTTGTATTACTCAGAGTAATGGTGGACGATGAGTAATGAATCTGTGTAGACTGAGAGTTTTGAGACGCTGAGCTCAAGTGCGAGGTCGAGTCCATGAATGAGAGCATCATATTCGGTGACATTGTTGTAGGCTTCAAAATCTAAGTGGATTGATTTCTCAATTCTGTCGTTGTAAGGAGTAATCAATACGATTTTAATTCCTGACCTTACAGATCTTGCTGAACTATCTGTAAGAAGTCTCTACCCTTTCTATGTAATCCATTCAGCTCGTTCGTCAAATACTTTGGTGGGTGGATCCTATGTAATTTCTTCTACAAGGTCAGGATTGTACTCCTCCCACTTAGGATCTTCCACTGGAAAATCTGTGAGAAAATTGGAAATGGCCTGACCCTTTTTGAAATGACGCTGTTCAAACTTGATATCATGTTCTCCCAAACTGATTGACCATTGTTGTACTCTCCTGGATTTTTCTTTGTTGGACAAAACTTCTTGAAGTGGGTAGTTTATCATGACTTTGACTGAATAAGCTTGTATGTAGTGCTTAAGTTTATGTGAAGTATAAATAAGAGTTAAAAGGAGTCTCTCAATTTTAGAATACCTCGATTCTACTGGAGTGGGGGATTTACTGATGAAGTAGACTGGCTTCTCGATATTTCCTTCAAGTCGAATGAGAACCGAGCTGATAGAAGTATCTGTAATTGCTAGGTAGATGATTATTTTTTTATTATCTATTAGGGTGCTTATTATGGGAGACTTCCCCAAATAGGTTTTGAGATCTTAAAAAGCTACCTCGCATTCTGATGTCCATTGAATCTCTGCATTAGGCTAAAATTTTCTACGTTTGGTACAACTTCAGAGTAGTATGAATAGCCAACAACGATCTGAAGATTTTGAAACAAATCGATTGATAGCGGCAATCTTGTCGGCAAGTTTTTGTACATCTTTCATCGTCTTTAGATATGGCATGTTGAGGAGAGCTCAAATTTGATTTGGATTGGCCTCAATCCCTTTCTTGCTGATGAGATAGCCGAGGAATCGGCCTCAATGTTCTCCGAATTGACATTTATCAGGATTGAGTCGCATCTTGTAAGATCGACGAATGTAGAATATTGTGTTGAGATCTATAATATTGTTGACTAATTATACGCTCTTGTACAAGAGATCATTAATGTAGACTTCTACGACTTTCCCAAGATGTGCTTTAAACATAGTACTCATCAACCATTGATAAGTCGCACCTGCATTTTTTAGTTCGAAGGGCATGATTTTGTTACAATAAAGGCCTCTTTTAGTAATAAAAGTGGTCTTTTCTTGTTCTTCTTTCAAGAGTGGAATCTGATTATATCCAGAAGTAGCGTCCATCACATATTAGAGTTCATGACCTGCTATGGAATCAAGGATTTGATAGATGTTGGGAAGATAAAAATTGTCCTTTAGGGTGTGTTTGTTTAGATCTGTGAAATCTATACAAACTCAAACTTTTCCATTCTTCTTTGGGACAGCGATGATGTTGGATATCCAATCTGGATATTTGGCTTCTCGAATGAATACCACTTTGATAAATTTCTCAATCTCCATGTTATCATCATCTCGAAGGCGAGGTGATAGTCGTCGTAGTTTTTGTTTGACTGCCGTGGCGTTGATGTTGATGGCTAATTTGTGACATGCCTTGGCTGGATCGACCCCAAGCTTCTCTTCGAAAGTCCACGCAAAAACATCTTGATTTAGTCGTAGGAACTGAATAAGAGCATCCTTATCGGGCTGGACCTTTAGTTTTCATCCTCCTTCAAAAAGGAGAATACGGAGGTTTAAACCTATAGAGCAAATTGTGTCTGAGTCCTCTTGGAGATTGAAATTGCTGAATTAGTTGAGTTAATTTATTGAGAAAACCCCTTCCCACATGATTTTAGAATTAAGTTCCAATTTGGTATAATTGGAGAGAGAGAGGAACCCTAATTTTTTTTAAGGAGTAATAGATGTGCAGTTCGTCAATGAGAGAGGAGAAAGAGAGATTCGGGAAAGATAAAAGACTTATGAATTCTTATTATCGGTCTTTCTCTTATCTCTTATCAGAACAGTAATCAAGTGCTAAAAGCGAAACCATTAAAGTACGGGAAAAAAACTTATGAGAGCAATTATTTAACCATAGTAATTTGTATACTAGCTCTGACACCAATTGTTTAGAAATACATACAATTAACTATGATCAATAACTGAACATATAAAGGAGATTATACTAACCTTTTCTCATGCTCTCTAAAAATCCTCTTGTTCTTGAGTGGAGTCTTCCCTTAGATTGGCTACAGACCTCAATCAGATGGTTTTTTGTGTTATAGCCTCCAAGATGGACTTCCTCTCTATTTAACCTGATAGGGTTTGAGTAGTCTTTCTATTATACCCTCAAACCCTAATAAAGAATAATACTAGGTCCCACCATCCTTAACATGGTGTAATAATTGGGCACAACCAATAATGCCTATACGACCAATTAACATGTGTGCTCGTGAACCTGATGAGTAGTGCCAGTATAGATGGACAATCCAACAAAAGCAATAATAGAGTGTTGATCAGGTTTTTGGTTGTTGAAGACATTTTGATTTTGATAAAACCAAAGGTTCCAAAATAAAATTGCAGTTTTTGAAAGGAAGAAGTTGGTGGTGTTTGTTTTATTGCGTGCAAAAATTTCAGCAGCTGGAAAAAGAAAAAAAAATAGCAAATGGTTTCATGTTTTTTTTTAGTTGCTGAAAAACTATTCAACCTCATTTTTTTAACACTTCTTATTAAGCACCTAAGAGATGCTTAAAAAAATTTCAACACATATCTCCCCTCTTTTATCCCAATTTTGCCCTTCCTTCTCCATCTCCAACCCCTCGAAGAAATTCACAAAAAATGGCAAAATGGTAGTTCTTTTTCTCTGTCATGAATCTCTCATCTCTCTCTCTCTCTACTACACTCTATATGTTGCTCCTACTTTGGAATGTTATATTGTTTGTTGCATAGTTTTGCTATGAAAATCCTAACTCTAAAAATGCTTGAAATTCCAAAATTCTAGCATGGGCCGATATATATGGTATTTTAGGATATTAGGAATTAGTCTTGTTTATTGTTATTTTGCTTTGGGGTATTGGGTTTGATAAACACATTTTCTTTGATATAAGATAAAAAATGGCTAAAGGTCCCCAAGGGAAAGTATTTGTTGGGAGGCATCCTGGTATTCACCAAACATGGGCAGAGTGTGGAGCAGAGGTTTCGAGATATATGTGTTATCTTAAGATTCGTACTTTGGACTATTTTTAATTTTCTTTATCTTATTATTTTTTATTGTTTATCACTAGTACTACCCATGGCTCACCACGGTGAATACGACGACGCGCCTTCGGCGCTATATAATTTTCCAGTAACGCGCATTCGGCACTAAAACTACTGCTTATGAAAATAGTTAGAAAAAACCTTAAAGTAATCTTATAGGAATTACTTAGACAAAGTAAGGTATTATTTACCTGGAAATCAATAGTATTGTAATTTTTTTTACTAAAATCACGCAATAACCGTAAATACTCAGTCATGTATTTGAAATACATTCATATAAAAGAGCTTTGTTGCAAGTACTTGAGAGTGAGTACCATGTATTTGACGGTATAGTAAAAGGAACTTAGTATAAATTTAACGAAACTTCCATTATTAAGAGTATAAAGAATCATTATTTGTAAACGCTTTCTTCACATTGTATCTCTCTTTCTCCAAAAACAATTAACAAAGTAAGAAAAAAATTAGGTTCAAGGTTAGTACTCTATTATGTTATTCATAACCAATGCTCCAAAACAAAAAGTATTCAATCATTCTTCTTTTTCTTTTGCCCCATTGAAGCAAAAAGTACTCTAGTCAGAAGGAAAATGATGATATGATCTCTGTAATTATAAAGGTGCAATCACTTCCCATAGAGGAAAATGAAATGGGCTCGTGTATTTTTTTGTTGTTGTAAGTTTGTTTGTGTTTACCGTTTGTAAATAGTCAGTAAAAAAAATAGGGGATGATGAACCAACAATGACAACCTTTCAACGACGACACATTGGGATGATGAACATGACCCATTATTCTAAGCTCCGTTAAGAATTATTTCTCTTTTCGCTCATCAGTAGAGGACCGTGTTAACCTTTTTACAGCAATTACTTGATCATCTTTCAGAAGACCTTTGTAGGCCTCAGCATACCCACCCCTTCCCACCAAATTATCTGATGCCCATTAAACCAAAGTCCAAATTTAGCTACAATATGACATAATGCAATAGGCGTTCGCCATTAAAATAGTACCCTAATTTTTTTTAAAGATAAACCAACGTTTGTTGAATCCATTTGTTGCTTTAAAGATCTCTTCATAAGAGAAACATTTCCAAGTAGGTTTTTGAGATTGATCTGCTATTGGCAAAATCAGTTTTGTTTCTTTATTGGTGCCATGAGCTGGGAAGCTAGAGCTGATATATTCCTTCTCGAGTTCCAAAGCCATCGGCAGATTGCAAAGACCATAGTAATCCATAAGTCATTGAGGTAGGAGCTATGCATCCTGCATTTCTCCAGAGTATTTTTCTATCCATTCGTACCTGAAATAACAGCAAGTTGGAAAGTATTTGTAGCCCAAACCCACATCACTGTGGCCGTGGGGCATTCGAAGAATATGCAGTCTTCCATTTCGGCATTGCTTCCACAGTGAGCACACACTGAGGCTATCGGTATTCCCTTCCGCTGGACTTTCTCATCAGTGGTGAGGATTTGGTTCATTAATCTCCATGAAAACCCACTCAAACTCAGATGTAAACACTTCCTCCATTTATATCTCAACCACCAAGTTGTGTCTAAATGTTTCCTGGTACATTCGAATGCATTTTTAACTAAGAAATCACCATGAACATCTAGTTTCTAGATCTGAATATCCTCCACACTCGGGTTGCAAGGAATATTATTAATGAGTATTCCCATAGCCAAGAAGGCCTGAAAGATATCAGCAGGGAAGTTCCATCCATAAGCATTTATGAAATCACTGACCCTAGCTGTACACTTCTTCCATAGGTGGTAAGGGAGATCAATATGTTCTCGTAAAGGGATGTCTGATGTCCAAGAGTCTCTCCAGAAGTCAATCTTCGTACCCTTTCCGATTATCCATCCTATAAAAGGTTTGGTAATGCCGTCCGCATGTTTAATACCCTGCCATACAGAAGAATGTTTATGGTACTGAATTCTTTCGCCACTGGTAGTATGGAATTTAGCATGTAAGAGTTGAGCCCAAGTTTCTTCTCTTTGAGTGAAAATCCAATTCAGCTTGCATAACATAGCGTTATTCAGCTCTCTTAAACTCCGTATACCCAGACCACCTTCATTGAATGGTTTGCACAACTTTTCCCATCACAAAGTAATTTCCTTCCTCTTTGTAGGATCCCGGTCCAGATAAAGTTGCGATGGATGGAATCTCCTTCTTTAATTAAGGATTGAGACCATTGATATATGGCCATATTGTAAATGGGGATGCTATTAAGAATCAATTTGGTAAGGACTACTCTCCCTTGAAATGATAACATTCTCCCATTCCAATTATTCGCACTCTTCCAAATTTTTTCTACCAGTGGGTTAATATTGTTGTTGGATATCCTTCCTTATACCAGTGGGATGCCAAGATATGTCTCTGGGAACGTTCCCTCCTTAAATCCAAACATGTCGATCACCTCTCGTCTTCTATGATTAGGAATATGGCCAAGAAAAATCTTGCTTTTCTCAACGCTAACCACCTGCCTGGGGGCTTGTTGATAATCTTTCAGAATTTGTACAAATTCCTTAAGTACTTGACATTACTGTTAACAAACATAAAAATGTTTTCAGCATAAAGAAGGTGAGTAGGTCCTTCAATACCTTTAACCTTGACCATGGGAGTAATTTTTCCTTAACTCGCCAGAAACTTGAGATTAGAGCTCAAAATATCTTTAGCAGTAGTAAATAGCAGCGGAGATAGTGGATAACCTTGCTTGAGACCCTGAGAAGCCTTGAAGTATCTAGAAGGGCTACCATTGATTAAAACCGATATCATCCCTGTATTAATAATGGTATGGATCCAATTGCAGAAGGTGTTGTAGAACCCCAGAGACTGGAGAACTGTGAGCAGGAAATCCCAAACTCTTAATTAGAAAGTATTGTTCTCTTTCGCAAGAAATATTCTAGTTCAGGTAGATAGAAAGTATTAGGTGTTGAACAGTTTCACAATTATGAATTGTTGATGGCAATTGAATAGTTTCTAAAGGTTTGCTTCCAATCTATGCATTTTAGAACATAACAATGTAAAAGTTAGCATTAGACTTGTGGGCAAATTAAAAAGTGAAAAAATATTTGTAATGTATTACAAAAATTATTACCTCCATCAGAAAATTGACGAATTATACATTAGTTGGCGTAGATTAATCCAAGCGCATAATTTCAAGCAATGTTAATACATGTACGCGCTCCTATAATGACGATCGCCTCAATGATGTGGCAACAATTTGTTCTCGGGCCCCTTTTGGCATAACAGGCAGTATTTGACGAAAATCCCCTCCAAGCACAACTGTAATCCTAGCAAATGGTCGATTATCGCTCCTCATATCTCCTAATGTACGTTTGACTGCCTCTAGACAGTGCTTGTGCTGCATTGGAATCTCATCCCATATAATAAGTTTTATTTCTCTAAACAACCCTGCTTGAATAGATTGCTTAGTAAAACCACATTTTGAATTCTCCAGCACATTTATTGGTATCTTGAATCTGAAATATGCAGTTCTACCTCCATCAAGTAGCAATAATGCAATACCTGAGCTAGCTACCATAATAACAATATCCCCTTCTTTTCGGCAAGTAGCGACAATAACATTGTAAACAAAAGTCTTACCAGTACTAGCTAGTTCATTCAAGAAGAAAGGATGTTCATGGTTGTTAGCCACAGAATCCATAACCGCGTTATAGGCTTGCGCCTGTACATTATTTAACCGATTCATATTTGAAATGACATGTACGAATTGCTCATCATACTGGAATTGTCTTTGTTCCCATATGTGTCTATTCCCATTTACGATATGCCAAATTCCTATTGGTAATGGCATTTTTAGGTAATCTTTTAGAGTTCTACCTGACTCAAATAATAATTTATCTAATAGATACAAACCATAATCTTTAATCTGATCTTCTGTCAGAATTTTAATGTAAAATTGGGTTCAAATTTTGTAAGCGAGATCATCACAAATATTTTTCCTAAACTTGTTCCATAACTCCTCTGGCTGTATTGTACTGCATTCAGATAAAATAATGCAGAACAATCTTCTAAAATGATATTCAATTTTCATGACTGCAACTTCCTCTGAACAATCAACCCATTCTTTATCATCTTCAAGTAGTCCCATCGCAGCACATGTTGCTTTGAATATGTCATACAATATGCCGTCATAAGTACGCAAACATTCAAAAGATGGTGGTCCTTTAACAACAGTTAGAAGTAACCGTAAGTAGTAACTCTCCCTAGAGTTTGGGCTTGCAAAGTATATTCGACCAATTGAAAACTTATGTTGTTACTTTCTTTTTGTCCAAACTTTTTGACCATCATTACCATGCCACACATAGTGTTGAGGAAATTGTTGGTATGCAAATTCCTGAGCGTTATGATGTTCAGCACAATATTTAAAAAATGCAGTTAGGGATGTTTTCTCATCAGCTGCTCGGGTACAAATAGAGGCCATAGATTCTCGTGTATTAAAACCAGCGTGATACATCCCTGGTAAATGCAATGCTAATCATACTATATTAGGTTTTTATTGATGTAGATGAAAACTAAAAAGTCTCCAATCCCCTTCTGGAGGCCCGATATATCGAGAATCGAGATACTGTTGTATTTTGTTCAACATGATTACCATAGTTGCCCGATTATGACCTTTGTAGATGTACTTGTGAATGTATTTAACATATTGAAGACCCGCAATAATTTCTACATTGATATGATAATCAAATAGCTCAGCCAGGTAAGGGTTATATGGTACAACATCTCTATTTTCAACCATTTTCCCTTTAACGATATGCGTTTTATTTGGTGTTGGCCGTCGTCTATAAATACGATAACCATCGCTATCTATGGTCGTTTCTTCAGCATATTATCTAGGATATCGCTTTGTGCACTGACTATTATCCATACACGGGGAGTTCATATTAGCAAGGCCACACGGTCCATGAATCATACACTTTATTACAGTCCTAAAGAACGCGGGATTTGTCATCTCATCAGAAATTTGGCACTTACGATCTGATTAACCTGCAATATCATATGAATTTTATCCTCACGACTCAAGAAGAATAATACATACATATGTGGTAAACCATGTTTTTTGAACCCAATGGTCCAAACATGTGCAACACATGTTCCAAGAACATGATTTTCTATAATTTCCTTTAACAAAGCCTTCTTCTTTAACTTGAAAACACGAGCAACTAAACCTGGTCGATCGTAGACAGATTGGTTAGGAAAGAGTACGTTTGTAATTATAAGCTAGTTCGGATTAGCTGTCATTGTAAGAAAGATATCCAGGTGGTTATTGTAACGGTGATCGCCAATGAATCCTGATATATTTCATGCATATTCCTTGTATTGCCAGTATGCGATGAGGGTAAAATAACACGTTGCCTAACTTGATCAGGTTATATTCCATCTGCCACAATATCAGTTAGTCGACCGTGTAGGTTAGAACGAAGATCACCTTGGTTATCATTGACATATCGAAGTCAATTTTTCTCTGTTGATGCCCATACGTCTACTATAAATTGTTGAAATAATTTTCTCGCTCTAGGGATTGGTAAATATTTTGTTGGACATTCGAATAGGCGATAACAATAGTATTCCATTTGTGTAAGGCCCTTCCCAGAGAAATACCATGTGTTACGCGCCGCATTCCAATGCTTTAAGTGGATTCACCACCCAAGCTGTCCAATGGGGAAAAGAAGAACATAATGCAAAGGAAGGTAAACAGGGTAATATTCACTAATACGCATCAAGCCTTGCTTTGCCTTAAGATAAACAATAATGTCCCTCACACTACTTAATTTTGAGCCATCTTCTGGTAATATAACTGTAATTTCATCAGTTGTTGGCAAATTGAATCTACGATGATCTGCCGAAGCACTGTAATGTAAATACGCTGGCACATTAAAATTTTCATCTTTACCCGCCGCGTCTTCTAATACCTCATATGTACGACGATATAGCTCACAAAATGGGTTACTTTGGAGTAAAGTGTCTTTAATAATTTTTAGTATATCTCTTCTTAAACGTGGGTTTCTTCTCTAGCGGGTATGAAGAGCTGCACCGAGGTTGTAGATGTATAGTTGTGCATGTATCGCTTCTTGACCCTGATTTGGAAGCAGTGCACCTATTTGGTGGTGTAACTCTCCGTGGATAAGAAAGGAAGATGGTCTTCTCCCAGGAATTACTCGATCATCCATTGTAACCCCAAGACTCGTAAATGCGTTGGCTACATTATATTCTTGAATTTACTTCCGAAATGACCATGAACGTGGTTCATTTCCATCGTACAATTCTTGTAGCTCATTTGGCAATTGATCGAGGTTTGGAACCCTAATTTTACCCTGTAGACAACATTGTCCAAATCGGGGGTTGCTGATCGAAGAGACCGTTAGTCATTCATCCCTCCAATGAAGTACAAAGTAATGTATACATAATACATCCATTTGGCCAAGAAAATGGTTTCCCAATTGTAGATCAGCTCATTAACATTAACGTGTTCATCTTCATCAGCTTTACTTAAATTATATTGCTTCTCCACGTAATAATGAGTTCTACTGTAGTACGAAGTTTAAAATTTGAATTAGTATGTTTTTTTATGTTTTTTTTATAATTTTATAAAATAATTGAGTTAATATAGTTACACGTTCTCGCGTCAAAAATTCTCCAATTTTAAATATACTCGATAAAAAATTAGAATTCGTACGCATTGCTAGATTCTTAAGGTTAGACGCCTCCATCGTGTGATACAGTTGTTCTCTAAATGTGTCATTCATAGTTATTACAGGTGTGGGCACTTCAGTTTTTGTGATACTGTCCAAAGCTTGAGACATTGGTGATTTAGTAATCATAGGCACTCTATTAATCCCAGCATTTATGACATTGGTATGTAAGGTATGGTTTGACGGTTATTGGTTAAATAACTCAAAAATAGTTGCAGATTCCCTTAGTTTCCTCTCTCATTCTCTTCTTGCATACTATACAATCGCTCGCTCAGATAACACTGAATTGGTATACCCTGCTGGACTTAATAGGTTAGTCACCTCCGTCATTCGATGTAGTTCTTCCAAAGTTGTCACATTGTTAAGTGGTAAAGGTAGGGGAAATTCGGTTTCTATTATGTTTTTAGGAGCATGAGGAGGGGTGGCCCTAGTATGCATAGCAGTTTTTACGAAGTTATTGGAAGTTTGAGGAGCGGGGGATCCAGTATGCCTAGATACCCTTAGTTGTCGCCCGCGTTCTCTTCTGCCACATTGTGCCATTAAATGCTTAGAATGATCTTGTTGTATTGGTTCTTGCATTGGTTGATCAAGATTGGTTGTTTTATTTTTTTCTATTTCTCTTTGGGTACGTTGAGCTAGTACCCTTTTTGAGAGTCCTTCCCAAACTAAAGTGCTAATGAGATTTGGCACCTTAGCAATAATGGTTGTTGAAACCTCATTTGAAGGTGTTTTCCTTATCAATATACCGCCAACATATGGTATGGGGACATTTCTCATATCTATGGTACGGGGCAAAGCCTATTTAAATAAGAATTACAATACGCAGGGTAAAACCTATTTAAATAATGCATCAATGTACATGGTGATTTCTAATTAACAGTTGAGACGATTAGGTTTAATGAGTATGGGTTTAATGATCTAGGAGTAGCACAATAATTATTTTTTTTATAAAATTAACTAAAAATAACTATCTAAACAGGAAATTAACAAAATCATAACTTAAAAATGCACAATGCTAAAGTTAGCTAAGAAATGCTTATAGTAGTTAATATCCATGTAGTAATAGAAAACTCATGTATAAATTATAAATGCAAGAGTATAAAGCTTTACTTACTTGTGGAATAGGAAGAGTGTTATTTTCGTTGTTGTTTCTCCCATTTTTGTTGTTGTTATTATTCGGCGGTGAATTTGTCATGAAGTTAGAAATGAAACCTAATTACAATGACATAGGTTATCAAAGAAGCTTAAAGTAACAATAAAACAAAAAAGTAGCTAATATTAAAGCAGGGCAAAATCATTCAACCACATATGTATTGCAAAAAAATTCATTAAAAGAAAAAATAGAAACACTTAAAATTATGAATAACAACTCCATGCATATAAATCATAGAAAGATCTTTTTTTTCTCTGAGCGCCAATCAATCTAGAAAATGCATACTGCTCTCTTTGTGGTGCGCTCTTGAAGACAATAGAGATCACCTATTCTTTTAATGCCCCTAAAGTAAAAGTTAATTGTCAAGTGTTCTGACTAAACTGGGTTTCTCTAAACAAATTGATGGTTGGGACTCTAAAATTAATTGGCTGATCAAAAAGGCTTCAATAGACCTAGATAGAGGTAAAATCTGAAAGGTTGTTTTTTGTACCTGTGTTTACCACATTTGGAAGGAAAGAAACTCGAGACATTTTCAAAACATTACTATCCTAGCTGAGGTAATTTTCAGAAGAGTTATTTTTGAGTCTTCCTTCAGGTGCTGTATATCACAGTTTAAGTTTTATCAAAGGCTAGAATCCACCATAATTTTGAGAGATTAGGGACTAAATCCATTCATAAAGCATCCCAAAAGCATAAAATGGATTAAATGGATGCAGGATTGGAAACATCAAATCATTTTAAATATGGATGGATGTATTAGAAATGATAGAAGAGCATGTGGAAGAATATTTAGACTCCCAAAAGGTTTTCCTATTGTTGCTTTCACTAAAAAAAGTTACCGAAGAATATGGTATTTGTCTCATATTGCTCTTATGTTGTTCAAGTAATGAAGATGGAGTGTAAAGCAGCTGGAAAAAGAAAAAAAAAACATCAACTGGTTTCATGTTTTTTTTTGTTGTTGAAAAACTATTCAACCTCATTTTTTCAGTACTTCTTATTAAGCACCTGAGAGATGCTTAAATTTTTTTATCACATATCTCCCCTCTTTTATCTCAATTTTTCACTTCCTTCTCCATCTCTAACCCCTCGAAGAAATTTATAAAAAATGGTGAAATGGTAGTTCTCTTTCTCTGCCATGAATCCCTCATCTCTTTCTCTCTCTCTCTATCTCTCTACTAAACTCTATGCGTTGCTCCTGTTTTGCAATGCTATATAGTATATATTGTTTGTTGTATAATTTTTCTATGAAAATCCTAACTCTAAAAATGTATGAAATTCCAAAATTTTAGCATGGGCCGATATATGGTATTTTAGGAGTTCAGGAATTAGTCTCGTTTATTGTTATTTTGCTTTGAGGTATTGGGTTTAATAAACACATTGTCTTTGATATAGGATACTAAATGGCTAAAGATCCACGAGGGAAAGTGTTTGTTGGGAGGCATCCTGGTATTCACCAAACATGGGCAGAGTGTGGAGCAGAGGTTTTGAGATATCCATATGCTTCTTACATCTGTATGATCTGTATGAATTGCTTGATATCCAGTGCCTAGGACTATTTTTTTTTGTCATTTAAAGGCACTGCTCCTTTCTTCTGTATGATCTCATTCATTGAAAGGCTTCTTGCTTCTGTATGATTTCTTTAAAGGCATACTTTTTTTATTTAAAGGCATTGCTTCTTACTATTTTGGACTATATTGGTTTGTGTTAGGTTAAGATTCGTACTTCGGACTATCTTTAATTTTATTTATCTTGTTCTTTCTTATTGTTTATCATTATTTTTTAAAGATTTATCATTGATTTACAAGTTGCAAATATACTTTTAGGGTGTCATAAGCTTTATTTTAGGGGAAGTGTTGCCTTTTTTTTTATAAAATCTTGAATTATATGTTTGAAGTTTGCATAAACTGTAATGGCCTAATTTTGTAATAGCTCGAATAAGCTCTTACACCAAATGTACATGTGACAGAATTAGTATAACAAATAATATAATATAACACAAGTAGTTAGCGTGGAAACCTTTGAATAGGTGAAAACCATGACATTGGCTTAAGAATTTAGTAACTGTAACTTTATTGCTTGAGACTTATCTTTGTAACTGCTAAATTACAAGTGTCCTTAACTAGGGGAAGAGTAGAGGTTATCTTTGTAACTGCTAGTTCGTGGAAGACAAGTGTCCTTAACTTTTTCTGTTTCATTTGGAGTGCTCGAGCTATGTTCTACTGCAGAATGTAGTCTAGGTTTCATTGTTGATAGCGTATGTCATGTGTGTATTGTATGAGTATGCCATGGTATTAGATTGATGATATCCCAGATCGAGGGATAAGTCTCTACAATCGCCCCCTCTTAACTGAAGGTATGTGTGTCTTGAGTTGAGAAGGTTCAATCAAGCTCAATATTGGTATATGAATAGGTTGTCTAACGTAGGCAATGATGGCTTTGTTGATGTGGAAATTTACCTTAGAAGTGTAATGGACTGTTGGGAACGGGAATGCTGTTATGACTGTGACTGTGTTGAATTGGCTGTTGGGTTTCCCAAAAATTATTCTTTTAATGAGGACTACGTTAGAAATCTTTCCCTGTATTAAATGTCATGTCTCTATAAATACTGTTGTTGTTGTTGCTGTAATACCGATTATTCTTCTACATATCTTCTATAAATTCTTTGTTGTTATAATGGTGAGTACCAAACACCAAGTATATGAAGCTAGGGTTCTTGTCAAAGTGTAGGAACTCTAATTTTATTACTTTGGGATGCAGTCCCCAAATCTCCCTACTTCCATACCTGTTCGTTCTACCTATCATGGTATGACATATGAGGAAGTAGTGGAGGTGGATAACGACTACTATCAGATGGCACGGTTCCCTTATTTGGTGGTAGATGGTGAGTAGCGTAGGTTGTGTCTTCATCTCCTTGCAGAGGAAGCCATTATTGAGGAGGATGAGGATGCTGGCATCCGTGTTAGGAAGCACCGCTGCTATCCTGCGAGTGATTGGGTTTTGTAGGTGGAGGAGACTGTAAAAGATCTTTATTACAGCCATCTTCATTTTCTTGCGGAGGTGGTAGTTTTAGAGGTGGAAGATGTACTCTGTTTTAACTATCTTCATTTTCTTACAGAGGTGGTGGTTTCAGAGGTAGAAGAAACTTCTTGTTCTCATACTTAGAAGTTTTACCGATATCTAATAGTGACTGTAATTCGTAGAACTATCTGTAAGAAGTATTTGTAACTTACTGCTTCGTGTAAAGTTCTCTTTAGTGTACAATTTCGAAATAATGAAGAAATATTTTTCAATCAAACATCTTAAACTCTGAATTATAGTATATGTAAATTTATTATATCGAACTATAGAATAGAGTATGGTTAGATCGAAATAAATATGTATCAAACTGTGTGTAATTTATTATGTGAAAAATGTTTGAAAAACTGTGATTGAACTGATAAAAAATAGGAATTTTGTATGACAAAAATAAGCATGCACTGCTCGAAGTGATTTTTTTATAAAAGTATATTTTAAAAATAAAAGTGACCAAAATTGGACAAATAACGAGGTATTTTTCGAGCTGAGGGGGAGAGATAAGTATCTGTTTGTTATGATGGATAACTATGACAACTATGATGTTTATCAGGGAATATTTAAGCAATGTAAAAGATGGGATTGGACGATATCGTACTTTATGCTTATAAATAAGGTGGTAGATGAAAGTTTGGAATTAGTAAACATGGTGAGGACTCGCTCTCAGAGAGTTCGTCATGCAAGAGAGGGGCGTTTGGCAATAAAGGTCGTTGAAGTACGTGAATGAATATTTGGACTTCTTGAATATGAGGATGATCTGCCAGTTTCTGTACTACAGCTCAAAGGTTGACTACAAGAGATATAGGATATTAAACTGGATCAACATTTTTGGTGTGATATTTTTGTGATATAATAACTGACCCTAAAGGTCAAAAGATTGTTGTGATAGAGATTGCTCTAGATGATATGGCTAATGAAGATGAGTTGATTGATGGTGGCAAATTGATTATATGTCGAGCTGTAGGTCATTTGGGATGTTTCATATGTAATTACTTTTGAGAGATCGCTTGTATGGCAGTTTGAAATATTGTAATGGGATAAAAATAAAAAATATTATTGGACCATGTTATGTGGATTCGGTTTAGATTTTGAATTTTTGAATCTGTTTGCTCTGGAATTATCATCGAAATGATTACAAGTACTTTGGATCTTCTTTAGCCAAAATCTAAAAAATCATGAAGATAAGATGAAAAGTGGAGTGTAATAGTAAGGAGTACCTACGGATGTGGAGATGTGTGAGAGAAAAATGAGTAGGAGAGAGAAAAATACATTTAATGATAGGCATGGTTATAATGATGAAAAACCGACAGGAGCAGTGGAAGGGACGTATCGGTTGAAAAACCGAGGACGGCTGACACGAGTCCCCATAACTACCAGAAGTTTGAAAATAAATCTATAAATAACCCTTCCCTCTCTTCATCAAAAAGTTTATAGAAAATAAAGAGACGAACATCTAGAGAGAGGAAAAAAAATATGATTGCTGAGGCATTGTTGAGAAAAACCAGAGTTGAAGCATCATTTTCAAAGGGGGGAGGAGATTGTGATCTTTAAGGAGGAGAAGTATCGTTTGTTGTCTATTGTTGTGGTAAAGGAGGAAATGCTTGGTATACCTGATTCATTATATGTCGTTAAAGGTTAGTGTTTTGGCATGAATTTCTTGCTTTTGTGTGATATGATTGATATCTATGTTTTTGGATGATTCCCCCTTCTTCTTTTTTGAATTTTGAAAAGTTTACTATATGGGGAAATTTTTGTTTCTATACTGTTTGTGGAAAAAGTGGATTTGCTTTCCTATTCTAGTGCAAAGCATTATAGAGATATGAAAATAATATACTGTATATTTTTTGCTTATATGAAAAATAACAATCAAAGAGAAGTATAGAAATTAATTAAAATACCTGGACCTTTATGTAGGTGTAGATGCGTGCAAAAGAACTTAGAAATAAATGTCCTTCTTTTTCAAACTTTTTGTTCGAGATAAAGATTTCCACCTCAAGTCATGTGAATACTGATAAAAATATAGAATGTGAGAATATCAACTCTATGGGGGTGAGCTTATTAAGAATAGCTCGAATGATGTCACTCTAGATGTTTAGGGGGTTATCAACTTAGAGGAGAGGGTAGGGGAGGAATAGCTTGAGTTTCCATACTTCCCTGGTAATCTCTTTCGCTATCTTGTAGGGTCATATGCGTTTAAGGAGTTTTGTAAGTGTAAAAGTAGTATAGTTTGCATATGGGGGGACGTGATAAAGTATGGTGGATGATCTTTTAGGGGGTATTTTGATGGAAAAGAGGGGTGATAGCACATTTTTCTTGCTGCCTGACTTTGAGCATGAGAAAACTCGTAAGAAAATACCAGAGTCCGTTTTCCTAGAGTATTTCAATAGGAACAAGAAAGGTGATTTGGATTAGGGTTTTGTGTATTATCTTGCCCAGTTCAAATATGGGTTAGTAGTATCTTTAAGCCACCTTGCTAAAGGCATCATGAATGTAATTAAGGCGTACCCTGCCCAACTAAATGGTAACATATGGGAGGTTATAAATGTTTGTGAGAATTTAAATAGAAGATGGGCCCATGAGGGGAATAAGAAAAGATTAACTCCTTCAGATGTTTTGAAGTATTATACTGTGAAATACTTCATTTCTACTGGAGGTGCGTACTTCTTTTCCAGCTCGACCCGACCCCAATTTCTTTACCTTAATTATGCTAGAAGATTATGGAATGACAATTTAAATTTGTTAAAAGGCGAGTATCTCTAATAAGCTAACGAGGACTCTCTGGCTCTTACATATAAAACGTTTAAGAAAAGTAAGTAAATCTTATTAACTTCGAACTATATCTGTTGTTAGTGCTCTATTTGTTTATGATACTATTTTATGATATATGCAGGCCCTCATTCTAAAGTGAGGAGAGAAGAATCTTTGATTGCTATAATATCCCAAGAGAGAGTAGAGCTAGAAGTTGTGTTGGGAAAACTTGAGATAAGTAGGCACAAGAGGGTTAACAGTAAATTGTTTAAAATCTAGAAGTCTCAGGGCAAGAGAAAAATAACTAGAGTTGGCCCATCAGCTGGGGTTGGAGTGGAATCATCAGCAGACATTGGCATGGTACCAACTTTAATAAAAGCTGTACCCATATCTCTTAATTTGAGGCCTACAGGCTCTATATATGGTAAAGCGAGCCAAAGGCAATCAAAGAGGAGAAGAATTGTGAAGGCTGATGGTTCAAAGTTTGAGATTGCAGTGAGTAGGGAGGTCGAGATGGCCCAAAAAAAAAAAAGTTGACAGTCCCCCTCATGCAGTAGTGAATGAGGCAAAAGAAATAGTGATGGAAACGGGCTTAGAGGTGGAGCTGCTTGTTCTTGAAGAGAAGTTCAAGGCTATTGTTTTGGAGAACGCCGAGAAATTCGGATCCTTAACTCATTTGGAGCTTTATAGGGTAAGCCAAAAAGTAATCGTCCTTAATTGTGATTCATTTGATAAGTCATATATTGTGTTAATTTGTTTGTTATACATGTATCCCGTATGCTAAAAGGGATCACCCTTGGTGTCGAGGAGGGGAGGTCGGCATTGAAGCGGACCATAAAGTTGGAGAAAGAATTGGCGGAGGAGCAAACCAAACTTCTGGAAGAGAAGGTGCGTTCGAGCTTGGAAGTTGAAAACTTAAGGGTTTCATTCTGGGTAGCTATGAACCAGCTCGAACAAGAGGCAAAAAAAGAATGTAGATGACGTGACTATTGCCCGCGATAATCTTGGTCAGAGGTTTTATGAGGATGGATATTCGGAGGCCGATATTGTTGCTATAATGGAAGGGCGATCTTCGGATGTTGGGGAGCCCAATCTAGAGGATGATCCAAAAGCTAGCAGTAATCCTCCCCAGGAGAGTGCTAAAGGTTTGAATCCGGTCTCTGTTAGTACTGAGCTAGAGAGCTAAGGAGGGGAGGAAAACAATAAGGTAGAGTAAGACTGTATTTTACAGAGTATCTATTATATTGGAAAGAGAATACTCGTTGTATTATCTATATCTGAAGTGAATTTATGGATTGGTTTATGATGTATTGATGCATAAAAATTATTGTGTAGGAACTTAAAGACTTGCGCTGCACAATTGAGGGCATAAAGAAAGAGCTCGTTAAGGAAAAAAAAATTTTATATGCAGTAGCTCTTCTGACTGCACATACGGAGGTTCAGGTTAGAAAATATAAAGAATTTAGCAAAAAACATTGGAGTGATTTATGTGCAGCTTATTTAGGATGGGCTAAAGAGAAAATAGAGAAAGATGAGGTAGTTAGAAAAGATAGGAGTAGGTACTTAAAAATTTGACCTTTCCTGCCTGGTGGAATTAGAGAAAATACACCTGAAGCAACCAAAGACTTATTACAATTGACCATCTTTTTAGAAGCTAAGATAGATAGTGAGAGAGGGTTAAATGAGGCGTACCTTAAAATATTAGAAGATCGTGGTATTCATCATGATCCTGAGATTGTAGAGCGTAAGACCACCAGAGCGAGAAATCTACATAGCTTGAAAGCTAAGGAGTATCAGCTCGCTGTGGTTTGTCTATAATATATATAAATGACTGTAAGAAATGTAAGTGATGTATGCAACCTGTTGTATGTATGAACTGTTTATATGATAAATATATATTGGACAGTTTTTAATGTGTTGAACATGAAATTGAACTATTGTGCAGGCCGAGGTAGAAGTTGTACGATCATGTGAGGAAGATGTCATCAAGTATAATCATGAGTTTAATCTCGAATTAGATAGGACCCACTAGGAACTTGAAGAAACTGTAGATCAGTATGTAAAATTGGAGCCTAAGTTGACTAAGTCAGTGGTGATTAGCAAACTGAATAAGTAGATCGAGAATAAAAAAGATTAATTGGGTAGCGTTCAGGGTGAGTTAGTGAGCGATCAAAATGAAGTGGAGAAGTTGAAGAGTATGGCAAAGAGATTAGAATGAGATGTATTGACAGCTCATAGGAGTTGGACAGAAGTGGTTGAGAAGTTGAAGGGGAAGAACAAAGATGTGAATCACGTATAATATCGTATTAAAGGGTTAAAGGGGGGAAGTAATTGAATTAAAAGGGAATCTTAATAATATAAGGGACTAATTGAGGAAGACGGAGGTTGAATTGGTCAGCGTATAAGCCGAGTTGGCGAGTGCTGAAAATGAGGTGAAGAAGTTGAGTGACACTGTAAAGAGAAAGGAGGATAGTATTGAGAGTACGCAGAGTTATTGCGATAAGCTCGATGAACGAGTAGAGAAATTGAAGGCTAAAATAATAAGTGCTCGTGTCAATAAGACGGAGGTGATGGAGAGATTTAAGAAGAAAAATAAAGAGGTGGAAAATTTGAGGGAACAACTGGGGAAGAAAAATCTTGAAGTGAAATCTCATATGGAACAAAAAAGCGACGCTAGTGGCCGATCTGAAATATGTTTGAGCTGTAGTAAGGAATTTAAATGAGAAAAATAAGAAATATGGAGGCCGGGCTGGCGGATGTGGGGACTAGGGAGGCAAACTTGATTATGAAGACTCAAAAATTAGAGGCAGATCTTTCAACATCTGAATAGGCACTTAATGGAGAGGTCGTTCAGAGAATGTGTAATCAGGAGAGAATGGAGGAATCGTTCGTTATACTGGGTCTGATGAATGGGTTTATGAAAGTGGTGGAGAAGCATAAAAGAGATTGTTGTACCTAACAGAGATAAACTTGTAGCTGATGTGGTGCATGAGATGGAGATGGTAATAGTGCTAGCATACTTTGTAAAGTAGATTACGAGAATTCAAGAAGAGAGAGATACCTTGATTGATAAAATGATTGTAAAGGGGGTAAAGTGTGAAATAGGTTTATTACGTTCTAAATATTTGGAGTACTTTATATCTAAGCTTGAAGCTCTTACCTAAGGACTGGCGAATCAAGGTAGAGTCATTGTTGCTGCTAGAGTACCAGAATTCAAAACTTCTGAAGTTGGTGGAACCTCGTCTGACATTGCAAGAAATCGATCTGTGTAGAAGAATTTGTGAACTATTTTTTTATGTTATAGTAGATGTTTGGATAGAGTAAAGCTAGTTTTAGCGTTTGTTTTATCTTTTTGAGATTTAGTAGATTAATATTTATGTATGATATTAGAGAGTAATTTGGGAAAAAACTCAAAAGTTTTCATCGATAAGAAAAGAATGTACATACTATTGGAGATATTAATCTCTATTTTAGAATGTGAAGAACAGTAGTAAATGTATCATGTGTTTGGAAAAACTATGGATTTAGTAATAGTATCGCTTCAACCTCATTGTGCTCCAAGGGCTTAGTATTTTGATTATGTTTTTTGTTATGAGGTAATAGGATCCAAGGCCAGTTCGTCCTACCACTAGAAATGGACCTTCCCAATTCTCTGCGAGCTTCATCGCATTTAACTCTTTTTTGTTCTTGGAGATTTCTTTAAGGACTAGGTCGTCGATTTCAAATTTGTGACTCCGAACTCTTCTGTTGTATGAACTGGCTAGCATATGATGATATCGACCCAAGTTGGCAATAGCTCAAGTTTGTATTTTATCCATCTTATTCATATTACAGGCTAACTCAAACTCATTTTCTTCATCAGTGAGCTCATGATCTTTGACGGGATGATGATATTCTATTGGGATTACGGCTTCTGTTCTATAAGCAAGAAGGAATAGAGATCATCCTATTGATTGTCTCGGTGTTATGCAGTAGGCCCATAAGACATGTGGTAGTTCCCTTATCCATTTTCCCTTTTTCTCTGATTTGAGTCGTTTCTTGATCCCATCCACTATGGTTTTGTTTGTGATTTTGGCATTCCCATTTCCTTGGGGGTAGTATGGATTGGACTGTGAATGAATGATGTTGTGTTTATTTAGAAATGCCACTACCTTTACTCTAACAAATTGTGGCCCATTATAGATCCGAGTTAGGTGGAGGAAACCAAATTGTGTGATTATATGTTCCTAGATAAATGAGATAACTTCTTCTTCTCGAGTTCGGCAAAGGGAAATTGCTTCTACCCACTTCATAAAATAATCCGTTACTACGAGTAAGAGCCTTTGGTTACCTGGTATGTTTGGGAATTCTCCCACTATATCGAGTGCCTACCTCTTGAAAGGCCAAAAAACTTTACTAGCATGGAGCTTGAGTGAAAGTGCTCGTATCTTGTTACCATGTTGCTGATGTACGCCGCATTTGCATGAGTATTATTTTGCCAGTTTTCCCATTTATGGGAAGAATACTCCTTATGTAATTGCTCTATTTTTGAGAGATTGACCTGCGGCATGGGAGCCACAAGTCCCTTCATGTAAATCTTTTAACATTCCATCAGTTTCTTTTTTTAAGAGGCACTTGAGGTATGGTCCATTGACCGATCGTCTATATAAACTGTCTTTCTGAACTGTATAACACTTTGAGTTTTCAATCAACTGTTTGCGCTCTTTTGGTTCTTCTAGAAGTGGCCCATCATACTTGTTCGTTGGGCTAATATATACGGTAAGGCTTTCTCCAATCATCATCCTCCTCTTCATCGCCCCCAGTGTTGATCGCGTATATCGTTGAGAAATTAATGCTAGTAGTTGAAATCACTTCGATTTAGAGGTGCCTTGCTTCTGTACCTAAGACCCCGGCTAAGTAAGCCAAGGAATCAGCATGTCGGTTCTCTCTACAAGGTAAATAATTGAGGGTAGCTTTTTCAAATCTACTCATCCTGTCATCAACTAGGGCATCATAGTCAACCATTTTTCCTTTCTTCTTGTATCGCTTAGCGTAGTGATGGACTATCAGCAATAAATCTGTATAGACCGATAGTTCAGGAACTCCGATCTCCAATGCCATGTCTAAACCATGAATTAATGCTTCATACTCTGTGACGTTGTTCGATACTTTAAAGTTTAATCGGATTGACTTCTCGATTCTATCATTTAAGGGTATAATCAGCACAATTCCTATTCCTGACCCTGCGGGTCCTGCTGATCCATCTGTAAGAAGTCTCCAACCCTTTGTGTGACTCACTTAGCTCATTCGTCAAAAGGCTTTAAAGGTGAATCGTCTTTGACATCTTCTGTTAGATCTGGATCGTGTTCTTCCCAATCAGGATCTTCTACTGGGAAGTCTGCTTAAAACTTAGCCACTGCTTGACCTTTCTATGAAGTTTGTTATTTGAATTTGATATCATGCTCCCTCAAACCGACAGACCATTGTTACACTCTGTGAGATTTCTCCTTCTTAGATAGTGTAGGGACTTATCCCTCAATCTCATTCATAATCGAGCTCACACAGCTCGAATTACCTCCATCTCAAGATCACGCAATTTTAACACTTAACACTCCAGTCAAATATTCCAAATAGCCCCATGACCTACTCAAGAACGTGGGTCGAGCTAAGCCTAGAAAATATTATTCAGTCAAATGCACCTGTCTCCTACGAACTCGTGAGTTATACAGTCAACCGCCACTAATCACATTATTCGGAAGACGTGCTCCATCACGACGAAGAGTTGTGGGAAAAGCCTATATAAATGAGAAGTTCCAGAAGAGACAGGGATCAGGAAAAATTACTCAAACTTCTTATTTATGAGATCAAAAGTATTTATATATTCTAGAGATCAGTTGTAATAAAGATATACACTTCAAGCAATAAAGATACTTTTACAAAAAATCCTCCATACGAGGTCATGGTTTTTTACCTGTTCAGAGGATTTCTATGCTAAAAACACATGTCTTCAATTCTTACTTTATATTAGCGTGTTGTTACATGATCATTGGTGTAATAGCTAATTCCTAATTGTATCGATCTACGGAATTTGGCCATTACATTTCGCGCCGTCTGTGGGAAAGATTGCATCTCCACGATACTCTAAGGCAGTCTTTCATTACAATTTTCAACTATGGTTTCTTCCAGACGGTAGGCCGCAGGAACTCAGCTCAAAATTTTTATGGATCCAGGACAACTCACCGAGTTACGGGTGAATCTCTACGCAAAGACAGAGAAACGTGCCGAGCTCAAACTTCAATTGATAAAAGATTGCGAGTTCTGAGAGAAAGAGCTTGATGCAGAACGAGAAACTCGTTTGAGAGCGCTCAAATGGTATGGCGAAGATGTAGACTGCACTAGAGGCTCTGCAAAATACTCAGCAGGCTTCTCCAGCCAGAAGTCACAATCCACATCCAAAAACCTCCAGCATTTTGGCAAGGGAAAGGTTGGGAACTCGGGGAGTTAACAGTAAAGCAATCTCTAGAAATCTACCACATGGACCGCAACCCTCCATCCATTTGGGGGGAGAAGTCCAATCAGAAGTCAGCCGGGGTCACCAGATTCCCGTCCATCAGGAGGAAGACCAACGACCTCTCTGTCATATTTCAGTACGAGATCGTTTGAGTAAAGGTACGGGAACTCATCATCCCCTGCCAGTAGGTCCAGGAAGTCAACCAACACGTCATTACGTCACAAAAGAACATATGGATCAACGAATAAAAGAGCTGATCGTGGCACAAGTTCGGGGTACTACCGGCGACACCATGACGTTACAAGGAAGTCCGATTGCCAAAGAACTATTCGATATAGATATACCGAAAGGTTTCCATACTCCCCAAATTCATAAGTCCAAAGGTACAGACCCGAAGAAGCATATCCACAATACCACGATTCATTGGGGTTGTACTCCAATCTCAACCACATTCTCTGCCGTCTCTTCGCCACAAGTTTACTAGAAGAGCCACTCCGATGGTTCCACTATATTCCTGAGGAATCAATCTATACATTTGATCAGTCGCAGAAGTAGTTTATCAAAACATATGCCCACAACAGAGACAAAGAGGAGAACTTGTATTTTCTTATCGGTCTTAAGCGGTCACATGAAGAAAAGCTCGAAGACTTTTTAAAGAAATTCCTGGAGCTCCTAAGAAAGGTGGATGACCTCAACCAAAAGACAGCTATGACCGCTTTCACCAATAGTCTCATGCTCGATTGCAAAGCCAAGGAATACCTATTCCTTAACAAACCTACGACGTTAGATGTGATAATTACCAAGATCAACGGTTACGTCGACTTAGAGAGGATGATGTCTGAGCGACAAAAGTCTACTAAGTCTGTCCTCTCCACAAAATCCCTACCTATAGAGCGAACCAGTGAGCCTAAGGAGGAACAGGGAGATCATAAACGCACCAAGGGAAATACTGAGTACCCTCAGAGAAGCGGTCTGTAAAACAAATCCGTCCTCCCAAAGCTGAACGTCCAAATCTCCATGCTTTTTCTACTACTGTTAAAAGACCCGCTCTACCGCGCCTCTCGACCACTGGAGCCCATCGAGAGTCGACCATTTTCCCTACACTATAAGGTAAATCATTAATCTACTGACAATTGTTATGCTATACAGCAGATGCCCGAGCTCATATTTAAGGAAGGACGGATGCTCGAATACATTGTTGACCTGAAGTCATACCAAGATGGCAACCATAAGAAACAACTCGAAGTTGTTCAGGCCAAGGACAAAGCTGAGGAGAAGTATCTCTACTACATGCACCTCAGCAACATGATCGAAATCAACCAGATCAACAATTCCAACCGATCAAAGCGCCAAAGGCTCTCCAAATGCTGTGATATTTTACCTCAAGATAAAGAAGCTAAACTTCTTCCCGAGTCGAGCAATCATTGACTTGAAATCTCTTTTGAGGATTGCGATATTAGCCATGTCAAATTTCCATATCACGATGCATTAGTCATAATGCTCAAGATGAAACAGTTTGTCATGCACACAATGATGATCGATACTGGAAGCAGTATTGAATTTTTTTTTCAGAGTACGATCGACCAGATAGGTTTGGCTGACCATGCCATTCAGAGAGATACTGACATCAGCGGGTTCAACGGCTCTAGGGAGGAACGAGTGGGCAAGATTATCTTACCTATTATCGCAAGACCAACCACTATCGATGTCATTGTCTACATCATCAATGCCAAGTCTTGTTATCTTGGGATCATGGGCCGTTGCTGGATACACAATATGGAAGCAATCGCTTCCACCTATCATCATGCACTCCGGTTCAAGCACGACAACGGTATTTATGATATTAGAGGTAGTCAAAAACTTTCACGAGTTGTAAAAATACTGTCTCTGCCATTCTAGATACTTCAGACAGATTGGCCGCATAGCAATTATAGAAAATTGATCACCTCGACGATCAATCACCTACAGAGGAGCCCACATAATTTGTCGACATTGATAGACCTAGCAGAGGCACATTCATCAGAACTAAGCTAGTTTAACACGAGAAAGACACTCGTATCTAGTTCCTGCAACTCAATCGAGACATTTTTGCATGATCTTTCGAAGAAATGCCCGGAGTCAATCCAGCTATGGCTTGCCACAAGCTAGCCATCAACGTTAAATCCCGAGATCGAGAAATTGATCAAAGTGGGATTTATTCGAGAAGCCAAGTATCCGGACTGGATATCCAACATTATCGCTGTCCCAAAGAAGAACGAAAAAGTCCACGTTTATGTAGGTTTCACAGATCTGAACAAACATACTCCAAAGGCAGTTTTCCTCATCCCAATATTCATCAGATACTCGATTCTGCTACAAGTCATGATCTTCTATCTATGATGGACGTTGCTTCAGGATATAATCAAATTCCACTTCTGGAAGAAGATCAAGAGAAGACAAAATTCATCACCAAAAGTGGCCTTTACTGTTCCAAAGTCATTCCCTTTGATTTGAGCTCAAGAACGCAAGGGCCGCATATCAACGATTGATGACTGCTATGTTCAAAGCACACCTGGCAAAAATTGTTGAATTTTACATTAATAATCTTTTGTTCAAAAGCGTACAGTCAGTTAATCACATCTCAGATCACAATACAATATTTAACATCCTTTGATCTTACCGAATGTATCTCAACCCTGATAAGTGTTAATTCGGGGTACATTCTAGCCAATTTCTAGGCCACCTCATCAAAAGAAAGGGATCGAGGCTAATCCAGATCAAATTCAAGCTCTCCTCGATATGCCTTTTCCAAAGATAACAAAATACATTAAAAAAACTCACCGGCAAGATCGCCGCTATCAACCGCTTCGTCTTTAAATCTTTAGACCACTGCCGATGGCTATTCCTATTACTCTGCGGATGTACCAAACGAGGAAAGGTTCAGCCAACCGCATAAGTCACATGGACATCAAAATGCAAAGCAGCTATTCAGGATCTCAAAATCTATTTGGGGAGGTCTCCCATAATGAACAACTTAGGAGGTAATAAGGAACTGATAATCTACCTAACAGTTACAGATAGTTCTCTCAGTTCGGTTCTTATTCACCTGGAAGGGAAATTAAAGAAACCGGTCTTCTTCATCAACAAAACACTCACACCAGCAGAAACAAGGTACTCTAAAATTGAAAAATTCCTTCTCACCCTTGTTTTCACTTCACAGAATCTCAAACACTACTTTCAAGCGCATTCCGTCAAAGTGATGACGAACTACCCACTTCGGGAAGTTTTGGCAAAAGAGAAATCACGAAGAGTGCAGCAATGGTCAGTCAATTTGGGCGAACATGATATCAAGTTCGAACAGTATCATTCCGACAAAGGTCAGGCCGTTACTATCTTTTTCGCGGATTTTCCAGTGGAGGATCCCGAGTGGGAAGACCACGACCCGGACCTTACAGAAAACATGCCAGAAACTCCAACCTCTTGGCCATTCGACGAACGAACTGACTGAATCACCACGTCGGTGTGGAGGCTTCTCATAGATGGCTCAGCAGGACCCGAAGGGTCAGGAATTGGGATCGTTTATATTACCCCTTCTAATGAAAAAATTGAAAAATCAATCCGCTTGGATTTTGTGGCCTCAAATAATGTCATCGAGTACGATGCTCTCATTCATAGACTCGACCTCGCACTCGAGCTCGATGTCCCGGAACTCTCAGTTTACACAGATTCATTGCTCATCGTTCATCATTATTCAGAGCAGTACAAGAAGAATGGGAAGATGATCGAATACGCAGCCCTCATATTGAATAGGATGAGTAAGTTTGCTAAAGCAACTCTCGAATATCTTCCTCAGGGAAAAAAATAGACACGCCGATTCCTTGGCATATCTAGATGGAGTATTGGGTACAGAAGCTCGATATCTCTAGATTAAAATCATTTCAACCCCCAGTATCGACTGCATCTCCATATGTAGGATCAACACTGGGGGCGATAAAGGTTTTCTGGTCATTCAAATGATGGGCACTAGACCTCATCAGCGAATTCCCCAACTCTCTAGGTAATCCTTGCCACCTACTCGTTGCTGCTGGTTACTTTACAAAATGGGTATAAACAATTCCACTATGTCCAACCAGAGAAGAAGTGGTCATATCTTTTAACTGGAACCACATAATCACCCGATTCGGGTGCCCATACCTAATTTGTATCGATAACGGGCCCCAATTATTGGAAGATAAGGTCGTAACCTTCCTAAATCACCCCAATATCATCCATTCACCATCTAATCCATACAATCCTCAAGGCAATGGCCAAGCCAAAATCACCAATAAAACCATCGTGAATGGACTCAAGAAAAGGCCCCACTCACAGAAAAAAGGAAATTGGGTTCGCGAACTACCTCACATCCTGTGGGCGTATCGAACCACTTCCCTACAGTCCACTGGGTGTACCTCATTCCTCCGTGCTTATGGCACTGAGGCAGTCATTCCTTCTGAATATCATCATCCAGTTCGCGATCATGAGCTAACTGACGAGGAAAATGAGTTCGAATTGGCTTGCAACCTCAATATGATAGATGAGACCAGGGAACACGCCATCGCTAACCTAGGTCAATATCATCATATGCTTGCCCGGTCGTACAATAACCGAGTCAGGAGCCATACTTTCCAAATTAGAGATCTCGTCCTCTGAGAAGTTCCTCAACATCGCAAAGAGCCTCACGCTGGAAAATTAGCCGACAATTGGGAGGGTCCATTCATTATCACAGGTCTCTCAGGACTGGGATCATACTATCTCATGACAAGAAAGGGAATCCCCATTTCAAATCCTTAGAATATTAGACGACTGAAATGGTACTATCGTTAGGCGTCTTACTACTCCATTCCCATGTTTCACTGTTTGTTTTGCAATTCCAAAAATGAGATTCTTATCTTTATCCAATGTAAATTCTATTACTTATCAATAAAAGTTTTCTTTTTTTCACAATGTCATTCTCTTCACGAAATAGTCGTCCACATTCTACAAATTTAAGCATAGATATTACTTGCTTACAAACAATATTTTCTAAGTTCAGTCAAGGAAATCACTTGATTGGCTTATGTTACCACATCTCTACGAAGGTGGCATGTGTAAAAAATTGTTCCACATCAAAGAGTTAGCCAAACAATGGATTAAACCAAGGTAATACTAGTCTTCATCTTTTATAACTTGTTTGGTTCACTTCAGTAGGCTGGATCAAGGATAATACTTAGTTTAGCTGAATCTTTACATCTCTGCGAAGGTGGCAAGTGTAAAAACTTGTTCCACATCAAATACTCAGCCAAACAAGAAATAAGACAAAGGTAATACTAGTCTTCATCTTTTAAAACTTGTTTGGCTCACTTCAGTAGGCTAGATTGAGGATAACACTTGGTTTAGCTGAATCTTTACATCTCTTCGAAGGTGGCAAGTGTAAAAACTTGTTCCACATCAAAGATCCAGACAAACAAGAGATAAGACAAAGGTAATACTAGTCTTCATCTTTTACAACTTGTTTGGTTCACATCAGTAGGCTGGATCGAGGATACCACTTAGTTCAGCTGAATCTTTACATCTCTGCGAAGGTGGCATGTGCAAAAATTTGCTCCACATCAAAGATTCTGCCAGGCATAAGATAAGGCAGATGTCATACTAGCTTTCATCTCATTCAATATGCATGCGCCATTTCTGTAGTTCAAATCAAGTTTCAACTTGGTTTAACTCAACCCACTTCTGCGATTAAAACGAATGTGAAAACTTTGTTCTATATCAAAGATCCCGCCAGACACAAGGTAAGGCAATGGTCATACTACCTTTCTTCTATAATAATGTGTCTGCGACAATTATATTTATTTTCAGGTCAAAATCATACTACAGACGGTTCTTTTCTATTGATGGAGCGTCAGCAATGCTTTCCCCCACATCATCAAGGGGCTTATCTATCAGTTCACGAGCCACACCAGCTCTACCTTGATCTATTGATTCAGCAATTTGAGGGCCCAGTTGGGTCTCCATGGTACCCAGACAGTTACCTCGATCTATCTTAGCTCCACAGGTGTATCCCTTATCTAACAGAGTTTTGAGCAAGGTATCTTGTTCTGACTCAAGTCTTTTAACTTTATCTACAAAATATGCAAAGATCACCTTTAACAGGCCAGATCGAGACACACCAGGTACTACCACTGTTGCAAATATCGTCTTTAACCTTTCAAGGCGTACCTTTAACCTAGCATAATTATCCTTCCATTTAATTATTTCTGCATCAGCCCTGTCATGATAAATGGCATCCTCCTCCCACTTTGCAATATACTTCGCTGACTCTACTAGGTTCATGGCTTCTAAGTCTACTATATGAGTACGAAGTCTCCCAAGCTCAGCGTTAAACTCTTTTCTCGCTGGCAGATATTTCAACAATTCATCCTTCCTCTTCACCAACAAGTCCTATGCTTTGATCTCCCTCTCCATAAATTTCACCCTAATAAGAGCAGCATCCAGCTTAAGGTGACATTCCCTCAAAGTTGCATTTCCTTTTCCTTTCAGAACATGCCCCTGAATTTCAGATACGTCACTTTCTAGCTCCCTAATGCGACTTGAGAGACTAACTACATCCCCTCAAACTAAAGGAGTCTTAACCTCAGTTCTACTTCCCCGAGAGGGTTTTTTAGCCTCGGCTTTCTTGGCGTGAGAAATAGCTTGATCCTTTTCAGCTTTAGGTCGAGCAACTCTCTCGTTTAAGTCATCGCACCTGCGTTGTATTTCACGGAATTCCATTTCCTTGGCATTAAGAGCTGTTTACAAATATTCAGCTACGACTTCTGAAGCCGTTAGATTTTCTCGAGCTGACCTTAGCTCGTCATCCTTTTCGATAAATTTTTATCTCATTCGCTCTAGGTCCTTTCTACATCTTTGGAGATCAGATCGACATTTCTCCTCAGATCGTTCTAGTGCCTGAATATGGTATTGAGCCGTGTTGGCCTGCTTACCCTTCACAGGCAATGCACCAACCTGACGTTGGAGTTTCTCAGTACGTTATGTGGCATCGGATAGATTTTCTAATCCCTTCATAAATTTTAAAATCTTTCTCCTCGACCTGGAAAATAAGGTCATAAATGACCTGACTCAACTTCTCAAGTATGAAATGTGCTTTTACGTATTGATCATCTCAGTTCTTGTTCGCCTCATTCATCCTGCCAAACTGCTCCACAAATTCCTGATTGCACAAGAGTACGTTGTCCTCATGCGCACGAGATGAATCTAGTTCGACCTAGTAAATATAAAAAGTTTTAGTTCATTTCGATTTTGAAAATCTAATTCCTAACATCTACAAACAACATTCTACGAGACTGCATAGTTTCTAAGCATCTATTTTCAAGTACTTTTAGATTAAAAGCTTGGAGTCCATTCTCAGAAAAAGATTTCATGAATCTTCTTTTGGCGTACAAGGTACACACGTTCGATATCTTATTCAATATTAATAGCGCTGGATTTTTGCTATGCATTCCTATCTTATTTTCTTGATAACTTAACGTTGGTGTAACATGAAATTCGAATAACCTATATCGATCTAACCTGCAGCTCAGCTTGCGCAGACAGTAAGGCTTTAGAAGTCTCTCTTGCCCTAGAAAGTCCAGACTCTAACTCATTTATCCTGAGACTCATATCTCTAACTACCTATAAAAGATTTATAAATAGAGTCAATATACATAATTTTTCTTCCTCACGCAGAAGTCATACAACTTACAGATATTTATACAACGCAACTACCCTACCTTCTCACTCCCACCTTCTGGAAGCTCGACATCATTCCCTTGGTTGTCAAGTACTGTCTGGTGAGGGAGACCATCCAGGCCATCCACGGATCCCACCACTTCCGCTTCCTCATCTTCCACCTCAGCATAGGTGTCAGCCTTAATGGCAACCACCACCTCCAAAGAATAGCCCTTCAACATCAAGTGACAACCCAGTCTGTCACGCTCCTCAACAATCTCGTCTAGGTTGGCCTTTGCCTCAACCTGTAGCTGGCCGATCGCCACGACGTGATTAGCCTTCAGCTGCTTAACTTCCTTCAAGGCTTCAGTCTTTGCTCGAGCTAGTTCTTTCTCCAGCTCACCTTTCGCCTTCTTCAACCCAGATTTTTTTTCTTCAATACTGAGCCAAATCCCCTTGACAAGACGAGCAACCTGCAACAATTATATCAATCTCAGTTATTAGCTCGAAGTATATTAGACATTTCTTTATGATAATATAACACTTACCATCTTGCTCGTGTCTTCCTCCCCGTGAAGAGCCGCCAACCTGGCCCTTTCCTCGATCTCCCTAAGGTCATCCCCTGCAGCAGGTCTAGTTAAAAGAGATGGCCTCATCTTCTCTGGTTGGACATAGTGGAATTGTTTCTACCCATTTTGTAAAGTAATCGGTAGCTACGAGTAGGTAGCGGCGAGTACTTGGAGAGTTGGTGAATTCGCTGACGAGGTCTAGTGCCCATCTTTTAATTTACCAGAGAACCTTGTTTGTATGGAGCTCGAGCGCAGGGGCGCATATATTATTTCCATGTCTCTGGCAGGTATCGTACCTGCGGGAATAATCTTTTGCTTGCTTGCGCATTCCAGGCCTGAATACTCCTTGAGTTATAGTTTGATTCGCCAATGATCTACCTACGGCGTGGGAGCCACAAGTTCCTTCATGTAGTTCGCGAATGAGTTCATCTACTTTTGACTTTAAGAGACAATTAAGGTAAGGCCCTGCGACGGAAAGGTGGTAAAGTATACCATTTTGAGTAATGTAACGCTTTGAGTTGTAGATCAATTGTCAGCGTTCTTTTGGATCTGTTAGGAGTGGTCCATTGCACTTGAAGTTGACACCGAGGTTGGCTAAGAAAGGCTTTCGCCAATCGTCATCTCCCCCTTTATCGCCCCCAGTGTTGATCCTGCATACGGAGATACGGTCAATACTGGGGATTGAAATGATTTCAATCTGGAAATATCGAGCTTCTGTACCCAATACCCCGACTAGATATGCCAAGGAATTGGCGTGTCTGTTTTTGCCTCGTAGAAGATATTCGAGAGTTGCTTTAGCAAACTTACTCATCCTATCCACAATGAGGGTTGCGTATTTGATGATCTTCCCATTCTTCTTGTATTGCTTCGAATAATGATGAACGATGAGTAATGAATCTGTGTAAACTGAGAGTTCGGGGACATCGAGCTCGAGTGTGAGGTCGAGTCCGTGAATGAGAGCTTTGTACTCGATGACATTATTTGAGGCCTCAAAATCTAAGCAGATTGATTTCTCAATTCAGTCATTAAGAGGGGTAATCAAAACGATCCCAATTCCTGACCCTGCGGGTTCTGCTGAGCCATCTGTAAGAAGCCTCCACCCCGACGTGGTAATTCTGTCAACTCGTTCATCGAATGGCCTGGGACTTAGAGTTTTTGGCATGTTTTTTGTAAGGTCTGAGTCGTGCTCTTCCCACTCGGGATCCTCTACCAGAAAATCTATGAGAAAGACAGTAACGGTCTGACCTTTGTCGGAAAGACATTTTTTGAACTTAATATCATGTTCGCCCAAACTGACTGACCATTGCTGCACTCTTCATAATTTCTCTTTTTTGACAAAACTTCCCGAAGTGGGTAGTTTGCCATCACTTTGACGGAATGCGCTTGGAAGTATTGCTTAAGTTTTTGTGAAGTGCAAACAAGGGTGAGAAGGAGTTTTTCAATTTTAGAGTACCTTGTTTCTACTGGTGTGAGTGTTTTGCTGATGAAGAAGACCGGTTTCTCTAATTTCCCTTCAAGGTGAATGAGAATCGTACTGAGAGAACTATCTGTAACTGCTAGGTAGATTATCAGTTCCTTATTACCTCCTAGGGTGTTCATTATGCGAGACCTCCCCAAATAGATTTTGAGATCCTGAATAGCTGCTTTGCATTCTGATGTCCATATGACTTCTGCGGTTGGTTAAACCTTTCATCGTTTGGTACATCCGCAGAGTAAAAGAAATAGCCATCGGCAGCGGTCTAAAGATTTAAAGACGAAGCGGTTGATAGCGGCAATCTTGCCGGCGAGTTTTTGAACGCCATTTGTTATCGTTGGAGAAGGCATATCGAGGAGAGCTCAAATTTGATCTGGATCGGCCTCGATCCCTTTCTTCAGATGAGGTGGTCTAGAAATCGACTCGAATGTACCCCGAATTGACACTTATCAGGGTTGAGATGTATTCGGTAAGATCAAAGGATGTTGAATAATATGTTGTGATCTGAGATGTGATTAACTGACTGTACACTTTTGCACAAGAGATCATCGATGTAAACTTCAGCAATTTTTCCCAGGTGTGGTTTGAACATAGCAGTCATCAATCGTTGATATGTAGCCCATGCATTCTTGAGCTCAAGGGGCATGACTTTGGAACAGTAAAGGCCACTTTTGGTGATGAATGTTGTCTTCTCTTGATCTTCTTCCAGAAGTGGAATTTGATTATATCATGAAGCAGCGTCCATCATAGATAGAAGATCATGACCTGCAGTAGAATCGAGGATCTAATGAATGTTGGGAAGAGTAAAACTGCCTTTGGAGTATGTTTGTTCACTATGAAATCTACACAAACGCAGACTTTTCCGTTCTTCTTTGGGACAGCGACAATGTTGGATATCCAATCTGGATACTTGGCTTCTCGAATAAATCCCACTTTGATCAATTTCTTGATCTTGGTGTTAACTTTATCTCGAAGACGAGGTGAAAGTCATCACTATTTTTGTTTGACCGCTGGGGCGTTAACGTTGATGACTAGCTTGTGGCAAGCCATAGCTGGATTGACTCCGGGCATTTCTTTGAAAGATCATACAAAAATGTATCGATTGAGTTGCAGGAACTGGATGAGAGCGTCTTTCTCGTACTGAACCAGCTTAGTTCTGATGAATGTGCCTCTGCTAGGTCTATCAATGTCGATAAATTCTGTGGGCTCCTCTGTAGGTAATTGATCGTCGAGGTGATCAATTTTCTATAATTGCTAGGCGGCCAATCTGTCTGAAGTATCTAGGATGGCAGAGAAAGTATTTTCACAAGCTCGAGAAAGTTTTTGACTACCTCTAATATCATAAATACCGTTGTCGTGCTTGAACCAGAGGGCATGATGATAGGTGGAAGCGATTGCTTCCATATTGTGTATCCAGCAACGAACCATGATCCCAAGATAACGAGACTTGGTGTTGATGATGTAGAAAGCGACATCGATAGTGGCTGGTCCTACGAGAATAGGTAAGATAATCTTTCCCACTCGTTCCTCCCTGGAGCTGTTGAACCCACTAATGTTGGTATCTCTCTGAATGATTTGGTCAGCCAAACCCATCTGGTCGATCGCACTCTGAAAAAGAATTTCAATACTGCTTTCAGTATCGATCATCATTGTGTGCATGACAAACTGCTTCATCTTGAGCATTATGACTAGCGCATCGTGATGTAGAAATTTTGCATGGCTAGTATCGTAATCTTCAAAAGACATTCCATGTCGGCGATTGCTCGACTCAGGAAGAAGTTTGGCTTCTTTGTCTTGAGGTGAAAGATCACAACATTCGGAGAGCCTTCAGCGCTTTGATCGATTGGAATTGTTGATCTGGTTTATTTTGATCATGTTGTAGAGGCGCATGTAGTAGAGATGTTTCTCCTCAGCTCTGTCCTTGACCTCAACAACTTCGAGTTGTTTCTTATGGTTGCCATCTTGGTATGACTTCAGGTCAACAATGTATTCGAGCATTCGTTGTATAGCATAGTAATTATCAGTAGATTGATGATTTACTTTATGGTGTAGGCAAAATGGTCGACTCTCGATGCGTTCATGATCTCCCTATTCCTCCTTAGGCTCACTGGTCTGCTCTATAGGTAGGTATTTTGTGGAGAGGACAGACTTAGTAGACTTTTGTTGCTCAGACATCATCCTCTCTAAGTCAACGTAACCGTTGACCTTGGTGATTATCTCCACTAACGTCATAGGTTTGTTATGGAATAGGTATTCCTTAGCTTTGCAATCGAGCTGGAGACCATTGGTGAAAGCGGTCATAGCTGTCTTTTGGTTGAGGTTCTCCACCTTTCTTGCGAGCTCTAGGATTTTCTTTAAAAAGTCTTTGAGGTTTTCTTCATGTGACCGCTTAAGACCGGTAAGAGAATACAAGTCCTCCTCTTTGTCTCTGTTGTGGGTATATGTTTTGATGTACTACTTCTACAGCTGATCAAATGTATAGATAGATTCCTCAGGAAGAGAGTTGGAACCATCGGAGTAGCTCTTCCTATAAACTTGTGGCGAACAAGCGGTAGAGAATGTGGTTGAGATTGGAGTACAACCCCAATGAATCGCAGTATTGCTGGATATGCTCCTTCGGGTCTGTACCTTTGTACTTATGAATTTCGAGAGTATGGAAACCTTTCGGTATTTCTATATCGAATAGTTCTTTGGTAATCGGACTTCCTTGTAACGTCGTGGTGTCGCCGGTAGTACCCAGAACTTGTGTTCCGATCAGCTCCTTAATTCGTTGATCCATATGTTCTTTTGTGATGTAATGACGTGTTGGTTGACTTGCTGGACGTACTGGCAGGGGATAATGAGTTCCCGTACCTTTACTCAAACGATCCCGTGCTAGAATCTGACAGAGAGGTTGCTGGTCTTCCTCTTGATGGACGGGAATCTGGTGACCCCGGCTGACTTTTGATTGGACTTCTCCTCCCAAATTAATGGAAGGTTGCGGTCCATGTTGTAGATTTCTGGAGATTACTTTACAGGTGACTCTACGAGGTCCCAACCTTTCCCTTGCCGAAATGCGGGAGATTTTTGGAAGTTGGTCGTGACCCCTGGCTGTAGGAGCCTGCTGAGTATGTTGCAGAGCCTCAAGTGCAGTCTACATTGTTGTCATCTGATCTTCGTGTCGTTTGAGCACTGTCAAACTAGTTTGTCATTCTGCATCGAGCTCTTTCTCTCTGAGCTCACAATCTTTTGTCAATTGAAGTTCAAGCTCGGCACGTTTCTCTACCTCTGCGTGGAGATTCGCCCGTAACTCGGTGAGTTGTCCCAGATTCACTAAAATTTTGAGCTGAGTTCCTGCGGCCTATCGTCTGGAACAAACCATATTTGAAAATTGTAATGATAGACTGCCTTAGGGTATCGTGAAGATGCAACCTTTCCCACAGATGGCGCCAAATGTAATGGCCAAATTTTGTAGCTCAATACGAATAGGAATTAGTTATCATACTAATGATCCTATAACAACACGCAAATATAAAGCAAGAATTGGAGACAAGTGTTTTTAGCGTGGAAAACCTCGAAACATGTAAGAAACCACGACCTCATATGGAGGATTTTTGTAAAAGTATCTTTATTTCTTGAAGTGAATATCTTTATTACAAGTGATCTCTAGAATATAGAAATGCTTTTGATCTCGTAAATAAGAAGTTTGAGTAATTTTTCCTGGTTCTTGTCTCTTCTGGAACTTCTCCTTTATATAGGTCTTCGTCGTGCTGGAGCACGTCTTCCGAATAATGTGATTAGTGGCAGTTGACTGTATAATTGACGAGTTCGTGGGAGACAGGTGTCTTTGACTGAATAATGTTTTCCGGGTTTAGCTTGACCCACATTCTTGAGTAGGTCGTGGGGCTATTTGGAATATTTGACTAGAGTGTTAAGTACTAAAATTGCGTGAGCCTGAGATGGAGGTAATTTGAGCTATGTAGCTCGGTTGAAGCCGAGTCGAACTCCAAGCTAGTACCATGCAAGTAGTAGACTTATTGTTGGCACCCACAAAACATGATGGAAGGTCTTCTGAGCGCAAAACCATGATGAAAATGCATCAGCAGGACCTCCCTTCCCATCCACCTCCTCCATTGCCATAACCGCCTCTTCTATAACCGCCACCACTGTAGAGTTGGTAGAGATGAAGAGGGCCCAACCTTAGAATCCCTAGAAACACAGAAAATCTGTATATCTACCCTATAAATACATCTTTCCCTGCATATGAACCCCTAAACCTGTCTTCCGAAAGGGTGCGGAGACAAACCCAACGTTTCTTGCCTGTCAAGACGAAGACATGAAATCTCCACTTATAGTAGAAATCTTCCTCAGCTTCAACTACTTCCTCTCCAGACAAGCCTTGGTATATTTACGTGTTGTTATAAGGAACGATCACCAAAGTACTTCAACTTTAACCTTTGCATTTCAGACGCAATCCTTTCTTCAAGATCTATACTCCGAGTTTTCACCATCTCAGAGAAAGTTATGCATGCAAGAATTATTCCAAAGAATTGATCAAGGTACTCTTTATATAACCCTAACTTTATTGTACAGGTACGTTTTCCCAAGCATCATCATTTATTATGGACGCGACTATTCAAATGCAACTGTCTCATATATTTACATCATCTAATACCCATCACTTCCCAATATCACGTAACTTCCATCCAGTCAAACGCCATCATTGCTCCGTTTTGAATTTACCACTGTAAACCTATTTTTTCTCAACCAAAGCCACTCGTGACTTCGGTTGCGAGGGGGCGATTGTAGGGACTTATCCCTCGAACTAATTCATAATCGAGCTTACACAACACGAATTACCTCCATCTCAAGCTTACGCAATTTTAGCACTTAACACTCCAGTCAAACATTTCAAACAGCCCCACGACCTACTCAAGAACGTGTATCGAGCTAAACCCGAATAACGTTATTCAGTCAAAGACACCTGTCTCCCATGAACTCGCCAGTTATACAGTCATCCGCCACTAATCACATTATTCGAAAGATGTGCTCCAGCACGACGAAGAGCTATGGGTAAAGCCTATATAAAGAAGATGTTCCAGAAGAGACATGGACTAGGAAAAATTACTCAAACTTCTTATTTACGAGATCAAAAACATTTATATATTCTAGAGATCACTTGTAATAAAGATATCTACTCCAAGCAATAAAGATTTTACAAAAATCCTCCATATGAGGTCGTGGTTTTTTACCTGTTCAGAGGTTTTCTATGTTAAAAATACCTGTCTCTAATTCCTGCTTTATATTTGCGTGTTGTTACAGGATCATTGGTGTGATAGCTAATTCCTAATCGTATCGAGCTACGGAATTTGGCCATTACATTACGCATGCAAAAATTATTCAAAAGAATTGATCAAGATACTCTTTATATAACTCTAACTTTATTGTACAGGTACATTTTCCCAAACGTCATCATTTATTACGGACGCGACTATTCAAACATAATTGTTACATACGTCCACATTATTAATAATACCCATCACTTCCCAATATCACGTAACTTCCACCCAGTTAAATGCCATCATTGCTCAGTTTCGAATTTACCACTATTAACCTAATCTTTCTCAACCAAAGCCACTCGTGACTTCGGCTATGAGGGGGAGATTCAAGGGACTTATCCCTCGATCTCATTCATAATCGAGCCCACACAGCTCAAATTACTTCCATCTCAGGCTCACATAATTTTAGCACTTAACACTCTAGTCAAACATTCCAAACTGCCCCACAACCTACTCAAGAACGTGGGTCGAGCTAAACCCGAAAAATATTATTTAGTCAAAGACACCTGTCTCCCACGAACTCGTCAGTTATACAGTTAACCGCCACTAATCACATTATTCAGAAGACGTACTCTAACACAATGAAGAGCTGTGGGAAAAGCCTGTATAAAGGAGAAGTTCCAGAAGAGACAGAGACCAGGAAAAATTACTCAAACTTCTTATTTACGAGATCAAAGGTATTTCTATATTCTAGAGAACACTTGTAATAAAGATATCCACTCCAATCAATAAAGATACTTTTACAAAAATCCTTCATATGAAGTCATGGCTTTTTACCTGTTCAGAGGTTTTCTACGCTAAAAATACTTGTCTCCAATTCCTACTTTATATTAGCGTGTTGTTACAGGATCATTGGTATGATAGCTATTTCCTAATCGTATCGAGCTACAGAATTTGGCCATTACAGATAGCACTTCCCAAAGGGGATAATTTTTCATGACCTTGACTGAATGAACTGGAAAATAGTGCTTGAACTTTTGTGAAGTATAAACGAATGTGAGGAGAAGTTGCTTATAAAATGCACTGGCTTCTCAATTTTTCTTCCAGCCGTAAGATGACTGAGCTTAAAGAGTTTTATGCAATAGCGAGATAGATGATTAATTCCTCATTTTTGATTGGAGTGCTCATTACGAGAGACTTCCCGAGATATGTTTTAAGTTCTTGGAAAGCTGTTTCATATTCTTCTGTCCATTCGATCTCCTCGTTTGGTCAATATTTGCCTCTTCTGGTATATCCACGAAGCAACACGAATAACCATCAACATTGACCTGAAGTCTTGGAGATGAATCTGTTGATAGCTGCAATCTTGCCAGCGAGCTTTGGTGCATCTTTGTTTGTTTGTGGAGATGACATGTTGATTAAAGCTTGTATTTGATCTGGATCTGTTTCGATTCCTTTCTTACTGATGAGATGTCCTAGGAACTTGCCTGAATGTACTTCGAATTAATATTTATCTAGATTGAGTTTCATTTTTTATGATTGTAGCATGATGAAGAATGCATCAAGATGTGCAATATGATCCTCTTTCTTTAGGCTTTTGCAGAGCATATCATCAATATATACTTCAACGGTCTTTCCCAAGTATTCCTTGAACATACTTGTCACTAACCTTTGATAGGTTGTTCCAACATTTTTCAGTCTGAAAGGCATGACTTTGTAACAATAGAGTGATGAAGGTGGCCTACTTTTGATCTTCGTCTAAGAGGGGTATATGGTTGTATTCTAAAGTAGCATCCAATGTAGATAGCAGCTCATGACCTGCTATAGAATCAAGAATTTGATAAATTATGGGAAGAGGAAAACTATTTTTCGGTGTGTGCATTTGTTTAGATCTGTAAAATCTACACCAACTCAGACCTTCCCATTATTCTTTTGAACTACTACAATATTCAAGATCCAATCCGGGTCTTTGGCTTCTTAAATGAATCCGGCCTCGATCAATTTATTAATTTCTTTGTTGACCTCATCCTTGAGACGAGGGAAGAGCCTCCTCTATTTCTATTTGACTACCGTAGCTTTATCTCTTATGCTCAATTTGTAACACGCCTTTGCTCGGTCAACTCCTGGCATTTCTTAGAAAATCCATGCGAAGACATCTCTGTTTATCTGTAGAAAATGTATTAGAGCTTCTTTCTCCTATTGGATTAGCTTGGTACCAACTAAATCTCAATATATTTTGTAGGTTTGACTGTGGAAGGCTGATCCTCGGCGTGACCAACTTTCTGTAATTGCTATGAAGCAAATTTTTCAAATGTGTCAAGTATGGCATATATTGTATTTTTGCAAGCCCGAGAGAGTTTTTAACTTCCTTTTATCTCATAGATACCATCATTGTATTTAAAATGTAGTACCTGATGGTATGTGGATGGGATCACTTCCATATTATGTAACCAGCAATAGCTCATTATCCCTAGATATCAGGATTTTGCATTGATGATGTAGAAAGTAATGTCGAGAGTGGTTGGCCCAGTAGTGATCAGTAGGATGGTTTTCCCTACTCATTCTTTTTTAAATCATTTAAAACCACTGATATCGATGTCGCTTGGTACAACTTTGTCGGCTAGTCCCATTTTCTCGATTATGTTCTAAAAAAGGTTTTCGATACCACAGTGTGCATGACGAAGTTTATCATTTTGAGCATGATTACCAGTACATCATGATGTCGGAACTTGACATGACCTATGTCATAACCTTCAAATAAAATTTTAATTCATCGATTATTTGATTTGGGAAGGAGTTTAGCTTATTTATCCTGATCTGTAAGCTTATTTATCCTAACTTCATAGGGAAGGAAGTTGACTCTTACACTACGAATATTATCTTCAATCAAAGGATTCATGCATATAATCAGTAATAATACTAATCTACTAGCAATATACTTGCGTGGAGGCCTAGAATGGTTTACTCTACGACCTCTGATGAGGATTTTTAAGAGTACTGATATAAAGATTGAGAAGTCGAAGTTTCAAGTACAAGATGATTACAAGGTATTCAAAGGTAAAATTAAAGGTCTGTGGAACATAGGAAGGGCTGAGTCATCTTGGGAGGTCAAATTACAAGAGTATCCTCCGAACAACTAACTTGTACACGGAGTCGGTTCTGATGCTGTAACTGTCGGGTCTGACGTTATATCCATTGTTGGTTCTGACACTGTGGTAGTTGGATCTGACACTGTAGTTGTCAAGCAGCGTGCTCCGCCATTTTGTCTGGTAAGCTGGCTATCTGACATGTTTTCCTTCGACCATGGTCGAAGCTTGTTCCCAGTCGAGTGCTCGTATAGTCTTAGTGGGCTTGATTATGAGTTTATTAGGCTTTGTGTCATCAGGTAGGCTTCGATGTAGCCTTCAAGTGCACGACTGGAGCTAGAAGGCTGCGGAGTAGGTTACTACAAATAGGGTACAGCCGGTTGATTGGTGTGGAGTGGTACGGTATGCCCATAGGACATGAGAGAGCTCTCGTATCCAGTTTCCTTTTTACTGTGAGTAAAGCCTTTTCTTGAGTCCATCCACGATGGTTTTGTTGGTGATTTCAGCTTTGTCGTTGCCTAGAGGGTAGTAGGGATTGGATGGTGAATGGATAATACTGTATTTGTTAAGGAAAGCTACAAATTTTTCTCCAACAAATTGTGGCCCATTATCGATATGAATCAGGTGGAGGCATCTAAACCGAGTGATGATGAGTTCCTAGATAAAAGAGATAACCTCTTCTTCTCTAGATCGACAGACTAGAACTGCTTCGACCCATTTTGTAAAATAATTTGCAGCTACGAGTAAGCATCGTCGGTTACCTTGAGTATTAAGAAATTCCCCAACGAGGTCGAGTACCCACCCCTTGAATGACTAAAATACCTTGCTTGCATGTAGTTCGAGCGTAGGGGCGCGGATCATGTGTCCATGTCATTGACATGTATCGCATTTACGTGAGTACTCTTATGCTTGCTTGCACATGTCTGGCCAGAATTATCCTTGTGTAATTGCTCTATTAGCGAGTGATCGACCTATGGTATGGGAGCCTCAAGTCCCTTCATGTAAATCTTTGAGCATTTTGTCTGCTTTCTTTCTGGAGGGGCACATGAGGTAAGGCCCTGTTGTAGTAGCCTACTCACAGCCTTCTAGCTTTAGTCGAACACTCGAAGGCTACCTCGAAGCCCACTCAATCCATAAACAAGCCTTGCAAGACTACATGAAGACGAAGCTTTGACTACTAACAGACCTCGAAGACAAAGGCAGATCTGTCAGTACATGAACTCCACATTAGCATAAAAAATACTTCGACCATAATCGTTTGTGGTTAAAGGCAGACATGTCAGACAGCCAGCTCACCAGACAAGAACGACACCGTTTTTGTCCTTACAGCTACAGTGACATAACCAATAATAGCTATAGTATCAGAGCACAAAGCCAGACCCGACATTTCCGGCGTCAACACCAACTCCGGGATACCCGCCTGATACCCGGAGGGTACACTTGTAATATGACCTCCCATGGTGACTCAACCCTACCTATATTCTATAAATAAGAGGGAGAGGGAACCAATGAGGGGTTACAAAATCTCTCCCCTAAACCCTTGCAGTTTACCTTTGATCACCCTGTACTCGAACCTTCAACTACTCGACAGTAATATCAAATCACTTAAAAATCCTCATCAGAGGTCGTGGAGTGACCCATTCTAGGCCTCCACGCAAGTAAATTGTCAATAGGTTATTCGTACTATAGATTATATGCTTGAATCTTTTTATAGAAGATAAAACCCGTGGTATAAGAGCCAACTTCCCCTCTGCAAGAAGTTAGGCCCCTACATTTGGTGCCGTTTGTGCTTGCCCACCCCTCTAATCTCCCTTGTCTCATTTTCTCCCTTTTCCAACTCCTACAGATAATTTCCAATGGCATCAACCCTCCATTCTACTCCACCCATACCGGCAACTCAGCCGATGGAGTGGATGCTCAGGTAGCCTGTCTTACTCAGTAATTTGCTCAGGTTGAGGAGCGCACCGAACACAAATGCAGCAAGAGCGCGAAGAACATCGGCAAGAGTTTAAGGCCGAACGACATCGTCGTTTGGATGATGCTGACAGACAAAACTATGTAATTGATGAGTTACAATTACTGCAGCCTCTAGACACCCCCCTGTCATCTCGAGCACCAGCCCCGTCGCGCGTGTTCGCCCGCGCCTGATTGCGGACTCTACCATATCTTGAAGTACCCCTGGTCCATATCGGTGCCGAGGGTGCTGCCCCTACTATCCCCTCCACTGGCTCCATCCATCTCGGCATCCATCCCACAGAGGATTCCATTGACTCCACCCTTCTCTCCTCCAAACACCCTAAACGCTGCCCTGCCCGAGAGCGTCTCGGGAAGCGCAGCACCGAATACATACCAAACACTCGGCCTCATCATCCTCGAACACCTCGATCCTCCCCCTCATCCTGCCTACTATGTACAATAAGACTTGGAATACAAAATCTACCCTATCATCCGCATTAGCGCAAGCCCAACACCAAACTCATGGAGTCAATTGAATAACCCCTCTGTCCTAAGCTTCTCGCTATCGAGGTGCCTCCAAATTTCCGTGCTCCCAAACTCAGCAAATATTGCAATACTGATCCCCAATTCCACATCCTCGAATTCTAAAATGCTTTAAGCTTTTACTCCACGGCTGACCACCTGATGTGCTAACTTTCCTCCATAAGCCTCACAGATAGCCCGCTTCGATGGTATCATAACCTTCCTAGTGGCTCTATTAAAAGCTTCAAGCAACTATCCCATCTTTTCATCGCCCAATTTTCCTTTAACAAAGACTGAGAGGTCAGAGTCGATGCCATCCCCAGTTTCCTAAAATCCCCCAGTGAAACCCTGAAGCCTTAACCAAGAGGTTCCTCGACGAGTTGTGCAAAGTTGAAAACCTTGACTGCGTGAATGTCGTACTCGCGTATTCGAATGTTATACCAGATAATAGCCGTGTCAAAGAGTACCTGGTCCTCCAGAAACCACAAACCCTCGAGGTGATGCTCTTAAAAGTTAATGGCTATATCGACCTTGAACGCCTCTGCGAATCAAAAAAATTAGGATAACCATCGACCACCAACCCAAATAAACCTCGTGAAGGCCTTTCTTCTACTACTACACCCCTGATCGCTCTTGTCTCACAGGAGATTGAGAGCCGCAAACGCCCCTACTCTGACAACAATGTCGAAGGTCACAAAAAACAACCAAAGCTAGTCATACCTCGGCTCACTGCTGCCATCAGTACCCTTCTACCGCAGATTTAGGTAGTCCCCATATGGCGTATTCCTTTCCCCATTGAGATCAAACCAGGCAAACCATACTGCATCAACCACAAGTGTCACTATCACCAGACCAACAAATGTTTCGCCCTGCAGTGCTCCCTTGAGATAATACTCAAGGCGGGTCGTCTACATCAGTATGTTGCCGACCTTCTCAGCTACCTCAATGGGTCGTGCCTCAAACCTTAACCCTCCCCTTCAACTGACCCTGCCGAGGTTCACATCTTCCAACTTTATTTCATCGAAGTAAATAATATCGACAGCGGCCGTTCCAAGAGCAAGCGTGTCGAAGAGTGTTACAAACTCACTTACCAGGTGAATCTGTCCGCCCTCTTGCTAGAATCAAGCCTTTGTTCTTGACCCGATGGCATCTTTTTCATCGATTGCGATACATCGCATATTCATTTTCCCCATTCCGACCCTTTAGTCATCATGATTAAAATTGAACACCTCGCTCTCCACACCATGCTTATCGATACAGGAAGTGCAGCCGATCTACTTTTCCTTTAGATCGTCCAAGCCATAAACAAAACAGACCTCATAACTACTGCCAATGTTGAACTAAAAGGTTTTAATGGGGACAGAAGTTGTCATTGGTCGAATTAGCCTTCTATTTACCACCGGACCTATCACACTTCAAACCATCTTTCTTGTCATCGACAAGAAGACCGAATACCTCGGTATCCTCGGGCATGGCTGGCTTCATGCCATGCGTGCCATACCTTTGGCCTATCATTAGACCCTTCATTTCACTACCCCCTGTGGTACATGGAATTTAAAAGGCTCTTAACGCCTTGCCCGTTCATATGAGCATCCGAAGATCGATCAGACCCAGAAACTCGTCAAACTCCCATAACAATTATTGTCTCCCTTTATCCCCATACCTTCGACATCTACCATCTCACCCATCAAACCCACTATCTATATCGAACTCGACAGTCCTGGTCGAGGTACATTCATTGGAACCTTTCCAGACGAGGCAGAGCGCCTCAAACTTATAGACTACCCTCAAGCAAACAAAGATGTCTTCGCATGGACATTTAAGGAGATGTCCGGTGTCGACCCCAATTTGGCATGCCACTGCCTCGACCTCATCCCCTATTCCATAGTAGTAAAAAAGAAGAAGCATCCCTTGGCACCATAACTTCAAGAAGCAGTAAACCTCGAAGTAGACAAACTCATAGCTGCGGGTTTCATCAAAGATGTCAAGTATGCTGACTGGATATCCAATATAGTTTCCAAAATAGAACGGCAAGATCAGAATCTGCGTCGACTTCACAGACCTTAACAAACAAACACCGAAGGACAGCTTCACCCTCCCGATCATTTTAGTACTCCTCGATGCTACTGCTGGACACGGGCGCCTGTCATTGATGGACGTAGCTTCAGGTTATAATCAGGTACCCCTCATCCCCGAGGATCAACTTAAAACTTATTTTATCACTGAACAAGGCCTTTATTATTTTAATGACATACCCTTCGGCCTTAAAAAAGATGGTGCCACCTACCAACGCCTCGTCACATCCTTGTTTAAACCCTTGCTTGGCAAGTCGGCCGAAGTTTACATCGACGACATGTTATGTATGAGACTCCAAAAACAGACCCACATCCAGGACCTAACCGAAGTCTTTTCGATACTTTGAACATACAACATGAAACTTAACCAAGACAAATGCCAGTTTGGTGTTTCGTCTGGTAAATTTTTAGGCCATCTTATCAGCAAACGAGGTATCGAGATCGACCTTACCCATATCCGAGCCCTCATTGACATGCATTTTCCCTGAACAAAAGAAGATGTCCAAAAAGTGGCTTGCAAAATAGCGGCCCTCAACTGTTTCATTTCTAAATCCTCAGACCGCTGTGCTTGGCCTTTTATTCTCTTACGCGACCAAGACGTCTACAAAGCTAAAAAGAAAAACAACCCATAGATTTATTAAACACCCGATTGTGAACAGGCCATCCTTGAACTCGAAACATACCTTGATTGACCACCCATCACCAGCACCCCTGTCGAAGGCAAAATACTTTCTTTATACCTCACAGTCACCGATACCTCTATCAGTTCAGTCCTCATTCGACTCGAATCAAACATCGAGAAACCTGTATATTTTATCAGCAAAACCCTGATACCTGCAGAAACTCAATACACGAAACTTGAGCGTTTGCTCCTCACCCTCGTTTATTCATCCCACAAACTCAAACCATATTTTCAAGCTCACCCCATCCGTATTATAATAAGCTATCCCCTTCGAGAAGTACTCAGCAATAAAGAAAATTCTAGACAAGTATAATAGTAGTCTGTGTACCTTGGCGAATACGATATCACATTTGAGAAGCAGATATCCCAAAAAGGCCAAGCAGTCATCGATTTCCTTGCTGACTTCCCGGTCGAAGATGTTGACTGGGAGGAACACGAAGACAACCTACCAGAGGACCAGCCAGAACCTGCCTACCCATTGAACCCTATTACAGGCTGGTGTCACTTCACAGATGGATCTACTGGACCTAATAGTTTGGGGATAGGTATCGCCCTAATTACACCTACCAATGATTGAATAGAGAAGGCAGTTAAGTTAAACTTCGAATGCTCCAACAACGAGGCTGAGTATAAAGCGTTGATCCATGGCCTCGACCTTGGCATTCCAAAACTTGTTGTTTTCACAAATTCCCAACTCATTCAAAGACAGTACTTTGGTAAAAATTAAGCCAACAGTTATATGGCCAAATATTTTATCCTCGTCCGCCAGCGCATGGACCGTTTCCCTAAAAAATCTTCTATTACTCACTACCCTCGAGGTAAAAATAGGCACGCAGATGCCCTCGCCTACATAACAGCTATGTTAGGCCAATCCGAATCCTGAACTCTCCATATCGAAGTACTCGAATGCCCAAGTATCGACCAGATGGAAGTCAATGCCATCAATACTGGGGACAAGAGTCTCGATCCAGACGACTGGCAAACACCATTCCTCAACTACTTCAATAATGCTATCCTTCCCAACAATCCCAAGGACAAACGGACGTTATTAAAAAACTGCAGCAGATACACCATCCTCAAACACGAGTTACATCGCAAATCCCTAAATGGCATCCTCCTTCGATGTATTTCTCAAAATGAAGCCTCTTTAATCCTTGCCGAACTCCACGAAGGTACCTGCGATGCTCATACCGTTGGTCGATCTATAGCCCTTCGAGCCGCCTACCAAGGTTTATTCTGGCCCAATATGAAAAAGCAAGCCGAAGAGTACGCCAAACATTGTAATAAATGCCAGCACAATGCGCACGACATTCATAGTCCCTCTCAAAACCTCAACTTTAGTTAAGTCTCTTGGCCATTAAAATGCTGGGCCATCGACCTTGCGGCTCCTTTTCCTTAAGCCTCGGCTGGCCAAGAGAACATCCTCATTGCTACAGACTATTTTACCAAATAGGTCGAAGCCGTACCATTGTGTCGAACCAAAGAAGAAGAAGTCATCAAATTTCTATGGGAAAACATCATCACATGCTTCGGATGCCCTCATATGATTCAGTGCGACAATGGTCCACAGTTTGTTGGGAACAAATTCAGAAATTTCCTCAGGAAGTACAACATCATTCTCTCCCCCTCAATACCTTACTACCCCCAAGGGAATGTTCAGGTCGAAGCAATTAACAAAGCCATAGTTGACGGTCCCAAAAAGCGTATCAGTGCAAAAAAAAGACGACGGGTTCAAGAATTACAGTATGTCCTATGGGCCTATCAAACAATACCAAGAAAAGGTACAGGTTGTACCCCTTTCCTTTTAGCCTATGGTACTAAAGCAGTGCTCCCTACTCAATTTGAAGTATCCACACGAGATCCCAACCTCCCGGACGAAGACAATGAGTTTGAACTCGAATACAACATGTTATGGAGGGACGAAAGCAGAGACCGACTCATCGCCAACCTTGGCCGTTACCATCTATCACTCCAAAAGTTATATAACAAGAGAGTTCGACCATGAAGTTTTAACATCAGAGATCTTGTACTTCGACGTGTAACACAATCATCAAAGCCTCAGAACGCCAGCAAGCTAGCCAAATCCTGGGAAGGACCTTATATCGTATACGATAAAACCGACAAGGTTCGTATTACCTCATGATAGAAGACGAAGAGCCTCAACTAAATCCATAAAATATAATGCAGCTAGTCTCATACAATATGCTATAGCCTCAACCTTGTTCGCCTGATATAAATACAGAATAATTAATAAATAGTTTTTTCCATCCGTATTTTGTCTCTTGTTTTCCAGTAAATTTCCTGGTTTACTCTAAGTATCATATCAACCCTCGACCCGACTAATACTTGGGGGCAGCCTTGAAAATTTTCAAGTCTCCAATATTCGAGCAAATTCAAGGGGCACGAATAGTCGAGAGACCGGACCCTCGGGAATGTATTAGGGCGAACACGTTCTACTTCAATTAGGCTCAGGCCTTCGAAGTCCAGTAAATTTTCTGGTTTACTATAAGTATCATGTCAACCCTCAACTCGACTGATACTTAGGGTCGACCTTGAAATTTTTCAAGTCCCCAATATTCGAGCAAACTCGAGGGGCACGAATGGTCGAGAGGCCAGACCCTCAGGAATGCATTGGGGGCGAACATGTTCTACTTTGATTAGGCTCAGGCCTTCGAAGTCCAATGAATTTCCTGGTTTACTCTAAGTATCATGTCAACCTTCGACCCGACTGATACTTGGGGGCGACCTTAAAAAATTTCAAGTCTCTGATATTCGAGTAAACTCGAGGGGCACAAATGGTCGGGAGACCAGACCCTCGAGAATGCATTGGGGATGACCACATTCCACTACGGCCAAGATCCGACGTTCAAAGTTTACTAAATTCCATTAACTCTTGACTGATACTCAGAAAATCATCCCAAGTTCTTCACAGTTTAATCATTCTGCAAACACTCTACACTTACAATATAAGTAGATAACAAGTATACAAGAATATCAATAAGGCATTTCAGCACAACATATATCAGATAATCAGGTTCAACACAAATCAATTCAAATCAAGTTCAGAGCATACATTAGGAATCTAACACAGCAATTCAGTACAAATCAAGATTAACACAAACCATTCTCAGTACAGTCTTCATCAGCAATTCCAAACAATTGCAAGTTCAAAGATAAAGTGTAAAGCAAGCTCAACATTGTTCACATATTACAACCCAACAGAAAAAATTAGAAAAAACACTTCGGCACGCCCAGAAAAATACCTCATATCAGAGTGGCTACACCATCTCCCCTTACAGGTTCCACCTCGCCAACACCCCCAGCACCCTCAGTCGAAGGGTTCGTCCCAGCAGCATCCACAACTTTATCAGTCATATTCCCAGCAACAGTTTCTTCGATTACTAGAGTTTCTGCGCCATTTCCCACTCTTGCACCCATACCAGCAATATCTACTTCTGCCCCCTCCCTCCGAACAACATCGTCAGCAATAGGATCATACCTCGGATTCATTGGCAAGCGTTGAAATTTTTTAGGATCATACCCCAAATCTTTGATGAACTCCTTGAGCCTAACATTAGTCTCACATTCTCCGTCAAACTACCCTCGAAAGGTCTCCTTCTGCTTTGCAATAATCCTATCCTTCTCAGCCACTTTCGCCTCCAACACCCGCGTATGATTGAAATGCAGAGGTTCAAGTCTCATCTCACATTCATCCTTGATAGTCCCCAGATCTTGCCTCAAAGGGCTAATTTCTGAAACCAGCGATGCTTCGGTACCTCGAGCAAGCTCCAGACTGTCAACAGCCTATTTTAACTTTCTTATTACTATCTTCTACACCTTGTTAAAAGCCTGCGCCCAAACAACTATCTGCTAGAATATTGGAGCCATCAGTATCTCTCAAAGCATGGTGCACTTAAGAAAATTTTAGAATTTCACAAAAAAAAATAGTTACCTGATACATACTCTTCTTCATCGGCCTTGAAGCTTCGTCTGGATCAGTGACACAGAGATCCGCCATTGTAGTAGCCATAGCTCGAACCTACTCCTCCCATTTGGACACGGTCAGTTCTTTGTCTATATCCTCCATATCATCTTCCCCCAGTGACCTGTGCCTTTTGCGGTGGGTTACCTTCGGCTGCTATGCCCTCGGAGACTCGGGAAAGACCTTGCCCTTCCCTTTCTTAGCCTGTGTCGATGCCTGCTTCGGCCTCAATTTTGAAGCATCATAAACTACTTCGGGCACTGTGGCTGCCTACTTTGGTACCTATTTCCCCTTTGGAACATACTTTACCTTCCTTGTTAATCTCTCATTCTCCATGCCTTTTGACACCTCTTTTTTTTATGGTTTCGGCGTAACGGGTACATTTCAAAGTAGGGAATCTGTTCTTTTCTGCCTTTTCCTCTTGATACCAAGCTTCTTGAACACAAAGTTCACCCACTCCTCGTCCGAGTCGATTAAGGCATCAATATAATCCCTTAGATTTGCCCAAGTTTGGATAGGACCTGCAAAACACACATAGACATGTTTATCAGCCTATTCGATCAATACGTCAAAAGAAATCTTCGACGGATAACTCACTTGGATTATAGACTTTAAGCTGTAACCTATAAGGGTCTTTCCCTTCGACATTCTCATAACTACCCCATACTATAACTAAATTTTTATCCCATCCTCAACCCGTCGAGCACAGATCAAACAACCAGGGTTTATCTGCATGACACTGGATGTGATACGTGCCCACCTTCTGGTTTGCTTTCTGTGAGTAGAACAATACAATATTATACCATTAGATAAACTCCTCCCCTCACCTCACAGTTTTACATTCATACCCTCAATTACTTTCATCATTTCAAAAAAATCCCATTCATCTGGCACGGGGCCACTTCCCAAAAGTTCAGCACCTCCTTCACCAGCCTTTGAAGGGGTAATTGCATCCTTAGTTGAATTTGGCCTCTATATGCCATAATACCTACTCGAAGTTTCGACTAGAAGCTATACCCTGACCCCGCAGCATATAATATCACCCCTACCTTCAACAACTCAAATTTAGCCACAAATCGATCTAGTCTCTACTACTCTCTAACCGAGACAGAACCATTAGCCTCATCCGACTCAGTCGAATCCTCACTATGATCACTTTGCTCCCTCTCTCCTCTTTCATCACCCAAAGGCTCAACACTACCTTCATATCTCTCTTTTTCTCCTCCCTCCATCTCTTCATCATCACTCTCTTCGGTCACTACTGTCCTACGACGTCTACTACTTGAAACCCCAATTTTAGGAACCACCATTTCTAATGGGATATCTTTTGCAATATCTAGTTCTTCTACGTCGCGTCCCTCATCCATAAGAGCACGACCAGACACACTAGCCTCATTTTCTTTGATCTCCTCGTTTATTAGCCTCAGTCTCAAAGATTGATGGGTTCGCATCTTATCCTACATAGGAAGAGGCACCCAATCAGATCGATATACTCGATTATTACGTGTTAATTACTCATATTTTACCTACCCTCTCCAACTCAGACCATCATAGTCGAATGCTCGACCATAACCCCTGCTACACCATCAATACCCTCATAGCCCCAAAAGACTTGACCCACAAATATATGTTTTCCTTTGGCCCTCGGTTATATCATCACAACTATAAGCTCTAGCAGAGTCTGCACTACTACGCACCCAACATATAAAAACAGAAGACAAAGCAACAAGACAAAAGTAAGAAGGACATACCTATTTGTGCAAAGTACATCTCCTTCCTTTTTAACAATTCAGACGATCCCACCACAACTATTAAGCTCTATGGAACAATGGTGTATGTTTATCTTTCTCTCACTCTCTGGTTTTTCTATAAGTGGGTAAATGGGAACAATAATAATGCCCTCATACTATATATACCTCCTCAGAATACCAAAAACCGCCTCGATTTCCAAAACCACTATCATAACCACTACCCCACTTTTTTGGCTGAGATGTGTTTTGTCTACTTTACCCTCCATTACCTGCACATGTATCCCACGCTCACATTTAAATAACTTTTTATATCATCTAAGTTAAACCTTCTGGTCCCTGCTCGAAGCTGTCAAATAAGATCCTTACATCAAATTAACCTTTTCCTATAAATTAAGGAAAAACATGATGACCTACAAGGCACTCTGCCCCAAGGACAATATTGTTTTGACATGCCAGCTGTCCGGTTGTCAGCTCATCCAGTCAAAGCTAACAGACTTTCGAAATACCTCCCCTTGTACGCGAGTAATCGTCTATACCACGTCTCGAACATTCGTCTCGAGACAACCTGGTACTCGATTTCAAAGTATGCCAGTAATTCCATTGCTTTCATGTTCGACAATCGACAAGATGTTTTTCGCACCTAAATTACCCTCAAGTATTATATTTGTCTTACTTACAAAAAACCTAGTATTTTACTTCTACAGTAATCTTATAAATTTCCAATTTTATTCGGGCAGATGCCCTTACACAAAACACAGAACAAAATAGTCAAGATCAACAAAAAAATATAAACATCCCTACCATCTTATTTTCTTCATAATAGAGAAGCCCCTATTTATAGACAGGACGCTCCTCACAGACCCCATCCTTAGTGTCTTCCTTGTCTACCATTTCTTTGGCTAGAGACTCCAGCAAGACCAACCAGTCGATGGGATCGGGCCTATCATTTGTAACACCCCCCACCAATACGCATAGGGCATTCCACTAACTGGTTCCCCTGGCTCCACTTTAAACAAATTCGGCATAGCCCAATCCAGACCTCCATTGCCAAAAAACCTCTGGTTAAGTTCCAGTGTCTTCTCCCGTATACGAATGACCCTTGCCGCCACCCGGTTCTGGTACTTGGTGTGAGAAGCATTTCCGTTACTTTGGGACAAAGATGCAGACATTCTGCTCGGAGAAAAAGGAACACATGTGTAATGTTCTCCTAAAAACACCCTATTTATACTAGAAGGCAGATACATTTAACCCCTCCTTAATCAGAACCTCATTAATGACAGTCTTCAAACGTTTCCTTTGGAATCTCAGCAGTCAAACCTTTCTAAATTCCCAGACTCAACCGTTTCATCAGCATGCGCACCCAACACCTATTTCCAAGATTTTACAGTCGACACATCCCTAGCCTCGAACCCTCGAACCCTCGACCCCTCTCTAATTTCTCCTACAGCACTTCCAACGTTTATATCGAGCTTCGATAACTATAGCAATTCGAAGTACTTTTCCCCCGAAGGTAACCGTTTCTACTTGTTAAACATTCGAAGATATATGTTTGATACTGTACCTACAACCTATTCGCCTAGCATATTTAGCAAAAACAAAATGAGTCAATCAAAAATCTACAATTTCAATACCAGTTATTCTCATTATATTGCTTCAAACTACAAAAGAAGGAGGAGACCGCCAAGTACAGTCATTCAAAAATTTACAGACATCGGCAGTAACAACAACAGAAGCATAAATTTATAAAAACCCCACCACCACCTTGCCACCACCTTATGAAGAACTTACCCTATTTTCAGACAGACTAGCTCTCCCCGTCGAGCCCTACTCATCTTCCAGTAACTGATCTTCTATCTGTACAATACGCTCGGCCAAACTAGACAAGAAGAGGTAGCGTTCTTTAGGCGCAGAAAAATTTGGTTGCAGCATCCCTCATAGATAAGTATACAAGTTCCCACTGATCCGCTCCCTAGGATCTACTTTTACCAAGTCAGGCATATCCCAATCAAGCCATTTTCACCAAAGAACTTCAACTTCAACTCAATAGTTTTTCGCCCTATGCGTAGATCCCTAGCAAATCCCATTCTTTGTTGATAACGAGTATTCGGAGTAGTATCCATGAGTTTTTCATAAAAAGCAGAAAAAGATAATGAAGACGAAGACTATATAGTATTTTCTCCTCAAAGCCCATATTTATATACTGATTAACCTCCATTATTACCTCGTAATTACCACAACTCCTTAACTACCTTCCTTTATTACCTCCTCGGAATTCCAACAAGTCACAGTCAACCTTCCAACTTCCAATAACCAATAGTATTTCTCAGCAAACGCCTTTACACCTATTTTTAAGGCCCCTACTGAGAGGGGGCGAATATAATAGCCTATTCACAGCCTTTTAGCTCCAGTCGAACACTCGAAGGCTACCTCGATGCCTACTCAATCCATAAACAAGCCTTGCAAGACTACATAAAGATGAAGCTTCGACTACTAATAGACCTCGAAGACAAAGACATATCCGTCAGTACACGAACTCCACATCAGCATTAGAAATACTTTGACCATAATCGTACGTGGTCGAAGGCAGACATGTTAGACAGCCAGCTCACCAGGCAGGAACGATGTCGTTACTGGTCCTTACAGCTACAGTGACATAACCAACAACAGCTGCAGTATCATAGTACAGTGCCAGACCCAAAATTTCTGGTGTCAACACCAACTCCGGGATACCTGCCTGGTACCCGGAGGGTACACTTGTAATGTGAACTCCCAACTCAGCCCTACCTATATTCTATAAATAGTATAGAAGGGGAACCAAAGAGGGGTTACAAAATCTTTCCCCTAAACCCTTACAGTTTACCCTCGATCACCCTGTAAATTACCCTGTACTCGAACCTTCGACTACTAGACTGTAATATCAAATCTCTTAAAAATTCTTTTCAGAGGTCGTGGAGTGACCCATTCTAGGCCTCCACACAAGTATATTGTCAATAGATTATTTGTACTATAGATTATATGTTTGAATCCTTTGATAGAAAATAAAATACGTGGTGTAAGAGCCAATTTCCCCTTCGCACGAAGTTAGGCCCCTACACCCGTGACTAAACGGCGATATAAAAACTGTTTTGATTTTGTGTAGCGCTTTGAGTTTTTGATTAATTTTCGGTACTTTTTTGGATTTGATGAAAGGGGCCTTTTGCATTCGTTGCCGATGTCAAGGTAGGCAAGGAAGGGATTTCACCAATTGTCGTCCTCCTCTTTATCGCCCCCTGTATTGATCGTGCATACAGAATATCGATCAATACCGGGGGTTGATAGTACTTTTATTTGTAAATATCAGGCTTCTGTACCCAAGACCCCGGCTAGATAAACCAAGGAATCGGCATGTCTATTTTTATATCGAGGAAGATAATAAAAAGTTGTTTTTGCAAATTTGCTCACCCAATCTGTAATGAAGGTTGCATATTCGATCATCTTGTCATTCTTCTTGTATTGTACAGAGTAATGGTAGATGAATAGTAGAGATTTGGTGTAGACTAAAAGCTCTGGAACACCAAGCTCGAGTAGAAGGTTAAGTCCATGAATGAGAGCTTCGTATTTTGGTGACATTGTTGGAGGCTTTAAAATCTATGTAGATTGGTTTCTATATCGTTAGAAGGGGTAATCAATATGATTCTAATCCCTGACCCTGCAGGTCCTGCTGAACCATCTGTAAGAAGTTGCCACCCTTTCCTTGTAATCCATTCAGCTCGCTCATCAAATACTTTGGTGAGTGGATCTTCTATAATTTCTTTTATAGGGTCAGGATCATGTTCCTCCCACTCAAAATCTTCCACTAGAAAATCTACAAGAAAATTGGTAACGGCCTGACCCTTTTTTGAATGTCATTGTTCAAACTTGATGTCATGTTCTCTCAAGCCTACGGACTATTATTGCACTCTCCTGGATTTCTCTTTCTTGGAAAAAATTTCCCAGAGTGGGTACTTCATCATAACTTTGACTAAGTAAGCTTGAAAGTCGCGCTTAAGTTTATGTGAAGTGTAAACAAGAGTTAGGATTTTCTCAATTTTAAAATACCTAGTTTCCGTTGGAGTGAGGGTTTTACTGATAAAGTAGACTGGCTTTTTTATCTTTCCTTCAAGTCAAATAAGAACCGAGCTTGTAGAAGTATCTGCAACTGCCAGGTAGATGAGCAGCTCCTCATTATCTATTTTTCCTCATTTGGTATAACTGCGGAGTAGTAGGAACAGCCAACGACAGCGATCTGAAGATTTAGAAACAAATCGGTTGATAGCGATAATCTTGCCGATAAGTTTTTATACGTCTTTCATCGTCTTTGTAGATGGCATGTTGAGAAGGGCCCGAATTTGATATGGATCGGCCTTAATCCCCTTCTTGCTGATGAGATGGCCGAGGAATCAGCCTGAATGTACTCAGAATTGATACTTATCAAGATTAAGTCGCATCTTGTAAGATCGAAGAATGTTGAATATTATGTTAAGATTTGTGGTACAGTTGTTAGACTGTATGCTTTTGTACAAAAGATCATTAATGTAGACTTCGACAATTTACCCAAGATGTGCTTTGAACATAGTAGTCATTAACCGCTGATAAGTCATGCCTGCGTTTTTGAGTCTGAATGGCATGACTTTATAGTAGTAAAGTCATCTTTTAGTGATGAAAGTAGTTTTTTAATCTTCTTCCAAGAGAGGAATCTGATTGTATCTAGAAGCATCGTCCATCATTGATAAGAGTTTGTGACCTTCCGTAGAATCAAGAATTTTATAGATGATGGGAAGAGGGAAACTATCCTTTAGAGTATGTTTGTTTAGATCGGTGAAATCTACACAATCTCGGACCTTTCCATTTTTCTTTGGAATAGCGACGATGTTGGATATCTAATCCGGATACTTGGCTTCTTGAATGAATCTCACTTTGATCAATTTCTCAATTTTAATGTTGACTTCATCTCGAAGATGAGGTGAGAGACATCATTGTTTATGTTTGACTGCCGAGGCATTGATGTTGATGGTCAATTTATGGCATGCCTTGGTCGGATCGACCCTAGGTATTTCTTTGAAAGTACATGCAAAGACGTCACGATTTAGTCATAAGAATTGAATGAGAGCATCATTTTTGTACTGGACTAGCTTGGTACCGATAAAAGTACCTCTGCTAGGTCTATTAATGTTGATATATTCTATATGCTCTTCTATGGAAGGTTGATCATCAAGGTGATCAGCTTTCTATAATTGTTATACAGCGTATCTGTCTGAGGTATCTAGAATGGCATTGACAGTATTCTCGCAAGCTTGAAAAAGCTTTTGACTACCTTTGATTTCATAGATACCATCATTGTATTTGAAGCCAAGTGCTTGATGAAAGGTGGAAGCAATTGCTTCCATGTTGTGAATCCAGCAGCGACCTATAATCCTGAATGATATTTGGCATTGATTACGTAGAAGACAACGTCGATTGTAGCTGGTCTTGCGGTAATAGGTAAGATGATTTTGCCTTCTCGCTCTTCTTTGAAACCATTGAATCCACTGATATCGATGTCCCTTGAAATAATTAGATCGTAAATCCCGTCTGGTTGATTGTGCTCTGAAAGAGAATCTTGATACCGCTTCCAGTATCGATTATCATTGTAAGCATGATAAACTTCTTCATCTTGAGCATTATGACTAATGCATCATGATGTAGAAATTTTACATGACTAATGTTATAATCTTCGAATGAGATCCCAAGTCGGCGATTGTTCGACTCAGGTAGAAGTTTGGCTTCTTTAACTTAAGGTATAAAATTCCAACATTTTGATAGTCGTCTGCGCCGGAATCTGCAAGAGTTGATGATCTGATGAATTTTGATCATGTTGTTGGGGTACATATGGTAGAGATATTTCTCCTCAGCTTAATCTTCGACTTGGACTACCTCGAGCTGCTTTTTATAGCTGTCATCTTTATAAGACTCTAGATTAATAATGTATTTGTATATCCGCCCTTCCTTGAAAATGAATTCCATCAGCCTCTATAAAGCATAGCAACTGTCAGTAGAATGATGGTTTACCTTGTAAAACATGCAGTACGGGCGACTTTTAATTCGTTCTAAAGGTTGAGAGGGACGGAATAGCTTGTCCTTGGCTAGAATTGGAAAAATTGTAGAGATTTAAAAATTCATCTTTGGGAGGACCGTTTTAGGTAATGTACCACCTTTCTGAGGATTGCTAGTATTGCCCTTAGAACGCTTTTGATCACCCTGATCCTCCTTCGATGCAGTGTTTCGATCTGTAGTTGGACCTTTAGTGGTTAGGATAGATCTAGTAGATTTATTTCTTTCGGACATCATCCTTTCCCGGCCGACATATCCATTGACCTTGGTGATCATATCATCTAAGGTCACAGGTTTGTTTAGGAAGAGGTGCTCTTTGGCCTTGTAGTCGAGCTAGAGCGCGTTGGTAAAAACAATAACAACTATTTTCTGACTGAGATTATCTACTTTCCGCGTGAGCTCCAAAAAATTCTTTGCAAAAGCCTCGAGCTTTTCTCCTTGTGACTGTTTAAGACTAATAAAAGAATATAAATTCTCCTTTTTGACTTTGTATTGAGCATACCTCTTGATGAATTGTTTATATAGCTGATCGAATGTGAGTATGGAATCTTCAGGTAAAGAGTGGAACTACCGAAGCGGTTCTTCCAGTAGACTTGCTGCGAACAGACGACAGAGGATGTGGTTGAGATTGTAGTACAATCCCAATAAATCATGGTATTGTTGAATATGTTACTTTGGATCGGTACTTTTGTATTTACAAATTTTCAGAGTATGGAAACCTTTCGGTACTTCCATATCAAATAGTTCTTTGGCAATCGGACTTCCCTGTATCTTGGTAAGGTCATCTGAAGTGCCTAGAACTTGCGCTTCAATCAACTCCTTGATGCGCTGATCCATATACTCTTGTATGACGTATTGACGTGTTGCTTGAGTGGCTTATTGAGGTGGTTAAAGATTATGAGTATCAGTACCTTCACTTAAACGATCATGCGCTAGAATTCGAGGCTGAGAACGCTGTTCTCCTCCTGACATTTGGAAAATCGGTAACCTCTGCTGATTTCAGACTGAACTTCACCACCCAAATGAATGGAAGGTTGATGTTTGTACCGAATATTTTTGTAAATATCTTTGTTGGTAGATCCTCGAGGTCCTAATCTTTCCCATATAGAGACCCAGAAGGTGTCTGGCACTTGATCGCGATCTCTGGTTTGAGGAGCCTGTTGAGTATCTTATAAAGCCTGTAACGCAGTCTGCATGGTTATCATTTGATCTTCATGTCATTTGAATGCTGTCAAATAAGCTTGTCGCTAGACTTTGAGCTCCTTCTCGCAGGGTTCTCGGTCAAGAGTTAACTGACGTTCGGGCTCATTATATTTCCTTATTTCGGTGTGAAGATTCGCCCGTAGTTCTGTAAGCTGTTCCGGCTCAACTGAAAGATCGAGCTAGATTCTAATTACTGGTCTTCTGGAAGTGACCATAATTGGAGATTGATAGTAGAGTAAATGTATGCCTTAGGATATCGTGGAAATATTTTCTTTCCCATAGATGGCGCAAAATGTAATGGCCTAATTCTGTATGCTCGAGATGGCTCAGAATTAGCTCTTATACTAATGTTCATGTGATAAAAACTAATGTAACGTAAGAAATAACATAGGTGATTTAGCGTGGAAAACCTTTGAATAGGTAAAAAACCACAACCTCGATCTGAGGGTTTTAGAAATAGTAACTTTTATTGCTTGAGGCTGATATATTATTACAAGTGATCTCTTAAACTATAAATACTTGATCTTGTAGATAATAAATTTGGTGTTTGAGAATAGAAAATCTAGGTTTCTTGGTGATTTCTCATATATTTTTCTAGGTTTTTTGCCTCTTCTAGAACTTTTTCCTTATATAGGCCTTGTCCCAGTTTGTTATCGTACTGAAGCACGTTCTCCGAACAATGAGGTAAGTGGTGGTTGACTGAGTAACCGTCGAGTTCGTGGTAAACAAGTATCTTTGACTCATTCATATTTTTCTGTTGTGCTCGACCCACGTTCTGCATCAGTTCGTAGTATACGTGTCAATGCAGACTATTTAATATCACGTGTGAAATGCGTGAGCCTAATATGGAGGTAGTTTGAATTGGGTTAGATCGAGGGATAGGTCCCTACACTAGGGTTTAATGAGAGGAAAATGTCCTTATAGGAAGGTAAAAAATAAAAATCACATAAAATTTGCTACATAAAATATTTTAGCTTACAATTACCAATGTTATTACTCTGAAGGTTTGGCAGTTTAGTAGCTTTTAACAACAACAAGAATTTTCTCTAGGTTAAAAGGTCTACTCTCACAATTTATTATCAGACTCTTTCTGATATACTATGTATTTTAACGAGCACCTACACTCTCCTAATCTTCCTTTGAAGTGGGTGGGAGGGACTTCCACGCAAGTTACTGAGAACCATAGATATAACTTGTTAAGTCTCCCAAGTCACCTAAACTACTGCCAGTGTTAATAGAAATAGGGCTATAATGCATATTGAAGAAACAAAGTGAACTGGTTTGATGCTTTCCCTTTTTCCAATTGTTCTTTTAGTTTTGTAGATATCTTTAGAATAATTTTAATGTGTTTTATGTATATTTCTATTAAAGGAGTAGTTTGCAAGAATATTTGTTTTCTTTGTATATGATTATATGTTCTATGCTACGGTGAAGATCAATTTTGAAAATGAACAAAAACATGTGAGTTTTGTATGTTGTTTATTCAATTATTTTGTTGTTATTGTACCCTAATGTTAATAATAATGTAAACCCCGGTGTTTAGCATTGTAGTGTTAGTAATCTTGAATAAGAGTAGCAAATTGTATCAGTGCTCTAAGTTGAGGAAAAAACAACATAGTATTCACACTTGAATTACTCATTTAAAGGAACAACAGCTTAAGTATACACCAAACAAGTAAATGAAGTTCGTCATTCCTATAACAACAACAAATTCATATTCAGCCACCCTCTCTTCCTAACAAAACTTTCTACTTTCTGACAAAAATAGAAGTACCATTCTCATGTTAAATTCAATATTCACACACCATAAACGTATATATTCAACTGAATGCAAGACGAATAAGAACCTAGAAACCTTTGAAGAATCCAACACTGCTCCCAAAAATTGTTTCTTATATTTGTTGAGTTCCTCCGAGTTCATAAATTAAGTGGTTTCTAGTAGGTAATAAACTGTAATCTCTTGTTGCTTTAAATATCTCTGGTCCTCTTCGTCCACAAGAACAAGATTCAAGTAATACTTTATGTTGAACTTATTGTTGATCTTGCAATAAGTTGGTGTTAGTTCGTAAGGTCTTAGAAAAAGTCTGATTGGTATTGACTCCTCTCTTACAAGTGTACTATTCATCAACTCAAATTTTACAAGAGTCTCTGTCTCAACATATGCATTTACCCTTGATATTATTGATTCACAGCGTCTGATCTCGAGCTCCATATTTTTAATCTTGATTCTTACAAGTAAAAAATGTATTTTGACGATGATAACATCCTTTAAATGATACTTGCTTTTATTGTACTCAAACTCAATGTATAGGCAACCATCAATTCCTACTTCCATCTATTTTATATGTAATTATATATGAGGCAAACAGAGCGGATGCAAAATAGAGGTGATAAAAATGTAATTGTTTGAGTTTGAATAATTTAAATAAATTGTTGTTGAATAGATCTTCTATTCCTGTGAATGTTGTATGTGACTGTTATGAAAAAACAATTTGAAAATATTTTGAAATTGTGTTAAGTGAGCTTTGGAAATGACGTCATTGCTGCTATAAGAGTAGAAGAAGAAACACGTACAGAGAAAGCAGGGAGTTTTTTATTTTGTCCCTTGTGCAAAAGTTGTGAAAACCCAATTGCGTGTAATAGTGAGTCATTATGAATGTGGTGAGGTCAGAGGGAAATTTGGAAAAGAGAGATAGAAATAAAATAAAATATAAGGGAAAAGGCAATGATGGGAAGGTGTTTTTACCGAAAAGGTGCAAGACGTCTGACATGGATAATGGAAGGAATGCCTCAGTTTCAAAACTGAGGATGACTCGTGTGATGCTTAATAACTACCAGAAGTTAGAGAGAGAAAATATAAATACTGCTTCATCTTTGTCAATCAAACGTTTTTTAACTTTTGAAAACTTGAAGAGCAGTGAGAGAGGAAGAAAAAAAAAAAGAGGCACAAATAGCACAGAAACTCGTAGAGATTTAAGCGAAAGGGATCATCAATCAAGGCGTGAGAGAGTCACTGAAATTGGGTCGCGAAGGTGGTTGTACAGTAGCGTAGTGAGGGAAAGATTCGACGCTGCTTCTGATTCACACTCTGACATAGAAGGTTAGTAAAGGATTTGTGATGTGTATACATGATTTTTGAAGATCATTTGGTATTGCTAGGAAAAGTGATAAATTACTATTTATAGTAATCTAAAAAAAAATTGTTATATGATATATGAAAGATATTTGAATGTGATTGACGTATATTTAAAAGATGACGATAGATACCTGGACCTATGTGTAGGTCGAATGTGTAGGTCGAACGTGTCATATAGGTCGAACGTGCCATTGAGGGAATGACACCCACACACCGTTCGAACTCAATCTAGGCAGGCCACTCCATTGACGGAGTAGCTGCCCAAATAGCCTTGTTATTCCAAGAAGTCGCTCAGGCAGAGGAGCGCCACCAAAACCAACTAAACCAGGAGTATGAAAACTACCGCTTGGTACTAGAAACTAAGCGAAATTGCCGCTTGGATGATGAAAACAGACAGAACAGAGCAATCGACGAACTGCACAACGCCATCCAAGAGCTACAGAGATTACAACCTTTAGCCAAACCTCGAGATACCCCCCATTCACACCGGTGCCAAAGGTTTTCCCCGTATTATCCCCCCAACCGGCTTCATTCACCTCAGGATTCACCACACAGAAGACTCTTCTAACTCAACCCTACGCTCTTCCAGAGACCCCAGACGCCATCCTACTCGGGAACGGCTCGGCGAATGCAGTGCTGATTTTATATCACACACTCGACCTCATAACCTTCGAATTCATCAATCTCCCCCACTCCTGCATATGTTACACAGCAGGACATCGACCACAAAATACAACCCGTCATCCGCGTTAGCACCAGCCCTGCCACAAACTCTTGGAGCCGCCTCAATAACCCAATCTTCCCTAAACTTTTGGCTATAGAAATACCCTCCAACTTTTGTGCCCCAAAACTCAGCAAATACAGTAACACAAACCCCAAATCCCACATACTCGAATTCTAAAACTTCTTGGGCCTCTACTCTGCGGCTGACTACCTATTATGTCGCCTTTTTCTAACGAGCCTTACCGATAACCCCCTTCGATGGTACCACAATCTCCCAAATGGCTCGATTCGCAACTTTGAGCAACTTTCACACCTTTTTATTGCCCAGTTTGCCTTCAACAATGACAGAGAGGTCAGAGTCGACGCTCTCTTTAATTTTAGAAAATCTAGCAATGAGACCCACGAAGCCTTTACCAGAAGATTCCTCGACGAACCCCAGAAAATTGAAAATCTCGACTGCTCGAATGTTATTTTGGCATATTCAAATGCCCTGCCCTACCACAGCCGAGTAAAAGAGCACCTAGTCCTCCTCAAACAAAAAATACTCGAAGAGATGCTCTCGAAGTTCAACGGATATATTGATCTCGAACGCCTCCCAGAGTCCCACAAACAGAGCCAGCCTTTGCAAATAGCAAACTTCAATAAACCTTGGCAACAACCCCACCCTGCTCCCGCACCCCTGATCGCCCCTGTCCCACAGGAGACTGAGAGCCGCAAATGCCCCAATATTGATAACAGCACCGAAGCTCACAAGAAGCGACCAAGGCATATTTTGCCTACACTCACTGTCCCCCTCAGCACCCTTCGACCACACATACAAGCAGACCCCATTTAGTACATCCCTTTCCCCATCGAAGTCAGACCAGGCGAACCTTACTGCGCCAACCATAAGTGCAACTGTCACCATACCAATAAATGTTTCGCCCTTCAACGCTCCCTTTAGCTTATTTTTAGAGCAGGACGTTTGCACCAGCATATTATTGATCTTCCAAGCTACCTCTATGGGTCCTACCTTAAATCTCTATCCACCCCTACTACTGAACAAGCTGAGGTGCATATCTATAGAGTCAAGTTGATCAAAGTTAATAACATAGATAGTGGACATTCCAAGAGTAAACGAAAGCACGCTGAAGAATATCACAAGCTTACTTATCAGGAGAAATTTCCTACCCTTCTGCCATAATCAAGCTGTCACCCTTGACTCGAAGATATTTCTTTCATCGACTGTGACACTTCACATGTTCGTTTCCCCCATTCCGATCTGTTAGTCATCATGATTAAGATTGAGAAACTTGTCCTCCATATAATGCTCGTAGATACTGGGAGTGTAGCTGATGTCCTCATTCTCCAAACAATCCAAACCATGAAGAAAATAGACCTCATAACCACTGCCAACATCGAACTAAAATGATTTAATAGATCAAAAGAAGTCGTTATTGGTCGTATCAGCCTGCCCCTCACTACAGGCCTCATTACCCTTTAAACCAACTTCATCATCATTGACAAGAAGTCTGAATACCTCGGTATACTCGGACAAGATAGGATTCATGCCATGCGAGCAATACTTTCAACCTATCATCAGGCCCTTTGTGTCACGCCCCAAAATCCAGTAATCAGTAGCTTGACCAACTGATAGATTCTAAGTACTGCAGGTCGGGGAATCTAAAGATTCTACCCCACAAATAGCCAAGCCGTAGACAAATTCAAGCTCGGCTATTTACATATAACTATAATCATCAGAGTAAAGAATAAAAATAACAATATAACACGGAAGCAAAAGATATATATATACACCTCAGTCGAAAATGTAATACAATATCTTGAATAAAACTCAGCGATATATGCTGAGAACACCTATAGACATCTGGAACTAAAGGAAATCTGCAGCGGCAAAATCTATTTCTGAACTGGCTAACCAAGCGGCAGTCCAAGCTACTCAACATCTGAAATGGTTATAAAATGAGAGTGATCAAACCAAGGCTCACTAAACCCAACAAACTAAATATCCTACTAATAACCTGTACAAGAATTAGAGGTAGAGATGAATGTAATAAAGAAACAAGTTTACACAAGTCTAGCAATATATATTAAATGACTACAATGGAAAAAGAGCTGATAAGGAAATGAGGTTAGAGCTGAAAAGAAAGTAGAGAATAAAGTCAAGAATATGAGAGGAGGGAGATGCGATGATAAGAGAATATGCAATGCCATGACGTGACATGATGACTAGGATAATCTCCTAGGTGCAGTGTGACGTGATGCTATAAAATTGATACTCGTAATTCCTAAGTAGTAGGTTGATCAACCGGAAACGTCTAATTTTTCCTAAAGAGATCAGTAAGGGGACACACGGGTACGATTTGGTTAAGCTCGACCAAGCTAAGGATAGGTTTTACTTGATCAAAGTGGTAATGGGAGTTTCCAACCCAATGGAGCAATAGTCCGTATCATTTCAAGGAATTTCAACCTCAACGTGGATAAGTTGGGATCTCCATGACTTTGTCTCATACCATTCCATACTCCTGAGTGGTTGAATTAGGTATGATAGTACCATTACCAATCTCACCAAATCTTTTAACCCGCTCTTAGGACTCCTTGGATCCTATCGGAGGTTAACCGAAGCGGAGTGTTCGTGTATCCAATCTCAATAAGTTTTGAAAGATGTTATTATAAGTTATTAGGATGCAATAGGTGCACAAGAAAACAACACAGTTGCCGCTCACACAGCAACACAATCCGGATTGATAGGGACTCGGTTGCACCGACTAAGCATAGCCGACACAGCGACCTAACCGTCACTACATCTGGCACATCAATCTCTTAAGGCTGGAAGGGGCATTCAGGGGCAAAACCACGAGAATGCTAACCCAACCACTACAAACTAAGCTCAGGTCCTATACGAACCATAAACCAAGCTCCCGAATAATTAACAAGCTTAAACTACAAGTTAACAATATAAACAGAATAATTCCTAGGTTAAATTATAGTTTAATTACATAGCATCTCTAAGTTCAATTTAACACTCTAAAATAATACTCAGAAACTAGTATAAAACTTAGTAATGAGGGAATAAAACTCGCCTGATAATAATCCAAGTTCGGCAGAAAACTAACTCGGAATACTGAACCTAGAATCGATGACGAGGCAATCGGAACAACGAACAAGCTAACACAACCAATAACAACAACAAGCAAACAATCAATTTATGAAAACGACAACAAAACCAAACCCCAGAATTAACCCTACACCGAATCGAGAGAAAGGATCAGAAAGGGAAATCAAGAATAACTCACCAAGGAAAGGAAGGAAGGTTACGACGAAACTGGCGAAGAATCTGTAAGTGGTGGGGAAGATTGGATCAAGAGTGTGGAGGAGAGGGGAATCGGTTAGGCAGAGGAGGGAAAGAGAGTGATTTTGAGTGAAGAGAAGAAGTGAGGAAAATAGAGCATTAAACCCAACAGGTGATCAAAACGCGCCTCGGTTCGAATAAGAAATATTCCTATTCGAACAGAGAGAATATTCCTATTCGAACAGAAAGAAGGCTTGTTCGAATAGAAAAGGTCAGCGAAGAAAGCTCAACTGTACAAGGAAGGACTTATTCGAATAGAGAAACATCCTATTCGAATAAAACAGTTCAGGGGAAAAACAACTGTTCTAAGAAGGATCCTATTCGAACAAAGGGAAGTCCTATTCGAACAGAGGGAAATCCTATTCGAACAGAGGGAAATCCTATTCGAATAAAGCAACTCAGGGAAAAAATCCAACTGTACCAAGAAGGATCATATTCGAACAGAGAAGTCTTGTTAGAATAGAACTGGACTGTTCAGAAAAAGACCCCAGAAATCCTATAAAGGATTCACCCCAGAAAACACCCGCTACGCCTCCACCTCAAGCAACACCAAAACACCGAAAAACATCACGACCCCCAAACCACACTAACAACATCCACACAACCGCCAAATTTAACCCAACTAGGGGTTCCCATAAATCACAACACCTCCATATCGCCTGAAACCACCGGAACGCTGAAAAGGAATCTAATAGAAAAAACTTGTCGAAGGGAATAATGGATGCACAATGGATGAAGGAGTATATGCGGAAAATGTATGCGGACTTAACGTGGTTAATTAATATGCAGACGAGAGAATGAATAGGAATATGCGGAGTATCACAACAATGATTATAATAATAGCTATAATTAGGAAATAAAAATCAGGGTCATTACACTTTGATTCAACAATCACAAGGGTACTTGGAATTTGAAAGGCTCTCAACGCCTTGCCCGCTTCTGCGAGCACCCAGAGATTGACCAAGCCCGAAAACTTGTCAGCCACCCATAGCAATCAGATCATCTTTCTACCCCTCGACTTCGACAGATACTACCCCATCCATCGAACCCACTGTTTATATTGAACTCGACGGTCCTGGTCGAGGTACATTTCTCAGAACCTTCCTCAATGAATTAGAGCACCTTAAACTTTCCGAGTTCCTTCGAACAAACAAAGACATCTTCGCCTGGACATTTCAAGAGATGCCTGGCGTCGAACCCAGTCTGGCCTGCCATCGCCTCAATCTCCTCCCCTATTCCTCAGCAGTAAAACAAATGAAGCCAACACTGGCACTACGACTTCGCGAAGCCGTGAACCTTGAAGTAGACAAGCTCATAGCCCCTGGCTTTATCAGAGAAGTAAAGTTCGCAGACTGGATATCAAACATTGTAGCAGTTCCTAAGAAGAATGGTAAGATCCGAATCTGCGTTGACTTCACAAACCTCAACAAGCACACACCGAAGGACAGCTTCCCCCTCCCAACTATCTCAGCACCCCTCGATGCCACTGTTGGACACGAGCGCCTATCCATGATGGACGCGGCTTCGGGTTACAATCAGGTACCCCTCCTTCTTGAAGATTAACTTAAAACTTCATTTATAACTTAACAAGGCCTTTACTGCTTCAACGTTATGCTCTCATATCCAAGAGCCTTCAGAAAAATACCCATATCCAAGACCTCTCAGAAATCTTCTTGATACTTTGCACATCTAATATGAAACTCAACCCAGATAAGTGCTAATTTGGCGTGTTACCTAGAAAATTTTAGGGTCACCTTATCAGTAAATACGGGATAGAGATAGACCCCACCCACATTCGAGCCCTCATAGACATGCCTTCACCCCAAACAAAGAAAGACGTCCAAAAAGTGGCGGGCAGAATAGCAGTCCTCAATCGTTTCATTTCCAAATCCTTAGATCGATGTGCTTGGATCTTTTCCCTCTTACGTGATCAAGGCATCCACAAGCAAAAAAGAAAAACAATCCCGAGATCGACTGGACCCCAGAGTGCGAACAAGCCTTCCTTGAACTCAAAACTTACCTTAGCCGTCCACCAATCATCAGCACACCTATCGAAGGTAAAACACTCTTTTTATACCTTGCTGCCACAGAAACCTCTCTTAGTTCAGTGTCATTCGACTTGATTCCAACATTGAAAAACCTGTATATTTCATCAGCAAAACCCTAACACCCCCAGAAACTCGATATTCAAAACTTGAGCGCTTACACCTCACACTTGTCTATTCAGCCCGTAAGCTCAAACCATATTTTTAGGTTCATCCCATCCGAGTTATTACCAGATATCCCCTTCGAGAGGTACATAGCAAAAAAAAATCCAGACAAGTGCAATAGTGGTTCGTATACCTTTGCGAACACAACATTACATTCGAGAAGCAAATATCCCAGAAAGGCCAAACAGTAGCTGACTTTTTAGCTGACTTCCCGGTCAAAGATGTCGACTGGGAAGAACACGAAGATGATCTATTAGAAGATCAACCTGAAATAGTAAATCCCTGGGACCCTCTCACCGGCTGGCGTTTATTCACAGACGGATCAGCAGGACCGAATGGCTCAGGCATTGGTATTATCTTGGTAACACCCACTAATGACCGCATAGAGAAAGCTGTCAAACAGGCCTTCGAATGATCTAATAACGAAGCATAGTATGAAGACTTGATCCATAGCCTCGACCTCATACTCAACCTTGGCATTCCCAAGTTGGCAGTCTTTACAGATTTCCAACTCGTTCAGAGACATTACACAGGAGAAAACCAAGCTAACGGTCGCATGGCTGACTACGCCCTCTTTGTGCGACAGCGCATGGACCGGTTCCCTGAAAAATCCACACTCACACATTACCCCCGAGGCGAAAATAGACATGGAGATGCCCTTGCCTACATAGCAGCTATGCTCGGCCAATCAGAATCTCAGACACTCCATATCAAAGTACTCGAACGCCCAAGTATCGACCAGATGCAAATCAATACCATCAATACTGGGGGCGAGAGTCACGATCCAGACAATTGGCGAACACCGTTTCTTCATTACCTCAACAACGCCACCCCCCCAGATGATCCCAAAGCCAAACGGTCCTTGCTAGAAAACTGTCGTAGATATACTATCCACAAAAACCAACAACATCAAAAATCCCCAAATGGCGTCCTCCTTCGATACATATCCCAAGCCGAAGCCTCTCAAACCATAGCCGAACTTCACGAAAGAACCTACGGTGATCATACTGTTGGTCATTCTATGGCCCTTTGAGCTGTTATCCAAGGATTATTTTGGCCCGGTATGAAAAAACAAGCTTCAGACTACGCAAAACACTATGACAAATACCAGCGTCACGCACATGACATCCATTGCCCCTCTCAAGACCTCCACTTCAGTCAAGTTTCCTGGTCATTCAAAAGATAGGCCATCGATCTCATTAGACCCTTCCCAAAAGCTTCGGGTAGCAGAGAAAATATCCTCGTCGCAACCGATTACTTCACAAAATGGGTCGAAGCGGTACCTCTATGCCGAACCAGAGAAGAAAAAGTTATCAAATTTTTATGGGAAAACATCATCACTCGCTTCGGCTGTCCCCATATGATTTGATGCGACAATGGCCCCCAATTTGTTGGCAGCAAAGTTAAAAACTTCCTAAAAAAACACAATATCTTCCTCTCGCCCTCCACACCTTACTATCCCCAGGGCAACGGTCAAGTCAAAGCAATTAACAAAACCATCGTCGATGATCTTAAGAAGATAATCAATGCAAAGAAAGGATGGTGGGTTCAAGAGCTACAACACGTTCTATGGGCCTATCGTACAACCCCAAGGAAATCTACAGGATGCACCACCTTCCTCCTAACATATGGAGCCGAAGCTGTATTACCAACCCAATTCGAAGTACTCACTCGAGACCCTAACCTCCCAGACGAAGATAATGAGTTTGAACTTGCATGCAACACGTTATGGATTGGTGAAATCAGAGATCGAGCTATCGCCAACCTTGGCCGGTACAACACATCACTTCAGAAATCTTACAACAAAAGAGTTCGACCACAGAGTTTCAATATTGGAGATCTGGTACTTCGATGTGTCAACCAATCTTTGAGACCTCGAGATGCCGGCAAGTTAGCCGAATCTTGGGAAGGACCATATATTGTTAACGATAAAACAAATAAGGGTTCTTATTACCTAATGACGAAAGCCGAAGAGCCTCTACCGAACCCCTGGAATACAATACAGCTGGTCTCCTATAATAGGCTATATCTCAAACCATGTACAACTGATGTAATCCAGAACATTCAATAAACAAGTTTATCAACCCTTACTTCGTTTTCTGCTTCATTTTGAATTTCTTGATTTAACTCAGGTGTCATGTCAACCTTCGACCCGACTGATACTTGAGTGTAACCTCGAGATTTTATCAAGCTTCCAACTTCGAGCAAACTCGAGGGGTAAGAATGGTCCAAAGGCCAGACCCTCGGGGATGTATTAGGGGCGATCAGATATTGCTTTGTTGTGGCTTAGGCCTTCGAAGTCTAGTCCTTTTCTTGATTGACCCTAGGTATCACGTTTACCCTCACCCCGACTGATACTTGGGGGCGATCTTGAATTGCTCAAGTCTCCAATTTTGAGCAAACTCGAGGGGCAAGGATGGTCGAAAGACTGGACCCTCAGGGATACATTGGGGGTGATCAGATATACTTTGTTCAGGCTCTGAAACCATCAAAATCCAATCCTTTTCTTGGTTTACCCTGGGTATCATGTCCAACCTCGCCTCGACTGGTACTTGGGGACGACCTTGAATTGCTCAAGTTTCCAACATTCGGGCAGACTCGAGGAGCAAGGATGGTCGAAAGACCAGACCCTCAGGAATGCGTTGGAGGCGATCAGATATTGCTTCACTGTGGCTTAGGCCTTCGAAGTTCAGTAAATTTTCGGGTTTCCTCTAGGTATCACGTCCCTTCGGCCCAACTGATACTTGAAAGCGACCTGAAAATTTTTCAAAATTTTAACATCGTTGTGGCTTCGGACTTTGATGTTTAGACAAACATTCAGAATTCGATCTATACATCGTCGACACTCTCCAGGTTTCGATCACACTACAGTCATTCATAAAGATCAAATTTCTACTCAAACAGATCCAACTTCTGCACTTCTAAATAGCAACCGTATACAAAAATATTATCTACAATTCCATAGCACATTTAACATATTATCCATCAGAGGAACAGTTGCAGTACAATTCAAAGACCAATCATTAAAAGGCTAAAACAATCAAACTCAACAGAATGTGCATTCAAATTCTAATAATTCAAGGTCAGAGCATGATTACACAATCCATCAGCAAATCAGAAGTTCAGAATCAGTATGTTCAGAAAATACGCATTAATATGTTAATGCATCAATTTCAGAAGTTCAAGCAGATAACAAAAACACAAACAACCTACCGAGTTTTGAAACCAACCAAAAACGATAACATCGTTCAAAATATTATAACTCAACATTATAATCAGCAGAAGAAGACATGGAACCCCAATCCCAAATACCTTATATCGGCGCGGTTACACCTTCTTGCTCCACAGATCCCCCAGCAGCTTCATTCGAGCCTTCGACGATCAAACCATCAACAGTTCTACCAATGGGCACTCCAACAAGAGAAGTATCTGCACCACCCTCAGTACCTCCAACTGCTTCTTCAACAATGTTTACCTCCCCTCCCTTCACCTACAAATCATCCCCCTCAACAAGTTTTGGAGACACAGGATAAGGTTCCAATGTCTCAGGGTCATACCCCTTATCATCTATAAATCTTTTCAACTTAACGTTCGCCTTGCATTTGCCATCATACTGCCGCTGGAAAGTCGCCTTCTGCTCAGCTTTCTCCCTCTCATACGCCATAAGCTTCGCATACCACTCTCACTTTAGCCTCGATCGCTACAGCTCGAGCCTCTCGTCATAAAAGTCGGTAAGCACCCCCAGATCCTGCTTCAACTTCCTGGCTTCAGACACCAGTAATGTCTCTTTTCCACGAGAAAGATTCAGATTGTCCTCTGCTTGCTTCAATTTCGCCTTCACTACCTTCATTGCCTTGCTGCAAGTTTGCACCCAAACATACGTCTGCTAAAATTTTGAAGAAATCAGTGCAACTCAAAACTCGAAGAATTTTCAAGAAATCTCAAAGTACCACAACAACAAGTAGCATATAGTTACCTGAAACATGTGTTTCTTTATCTCCTTCGAAGCCTCGTCTGGGTCATCTTCCCAGAGCTTGACCATCAAAGCCTGTTTTGCCACAGCCTACTCCTATCGTTCAACCTCCATCATCCCTTCATCTTCCTTCAGTATATCATCCTCCCCCAGCACCTTATGCCTCTTGTGTTGGCCAGCCTTTGATTATTGTACCTTTAAAGTTTCGGGGACTACCGGGACATTCCCCTTCTCAGTATGAGCTACTACAGACCTCGGCCTCAACTTCAGCGTATCTCCTGCCACTTTGGGCACTGGCATTGCTTGCTTCGAACCCCTCCGCGATCTCTGTACAAATTGGTAGTTTCATGGCAACTCTTCCCCTCCCATCTCTTTTTGCCCCTTTGAAACACCTTCACCTCTCTTTCTCTTTGGTAGCTTCGACGTAGCGGGTACATCTCAAAGCAGGGAATCAGCCTTCTTCCTCCTTTGCCTTTTGATTTTGAGACTGTCAAACACATAATTTACCCAGTCTTCACTAGCTTCGAGTAGCGTATCAATATAATTTACTGGATTATCCCAAGATGAACTCTCCGGACCTGCAGATTAAAACAAGAACACAGTTATCACTTATCTCAGATACACATCAACAACAACCCTTCGACAGAAAACTTACTTTTGTTATATACCCTATGATGTAATTTATACGGGTCATCTTTATCTACATTCTCATAGTTACCCCTTACTATCAGTAAATCTTTATTCTACCCTCGGCCTGTCGAGCACAGGTCAAAGAACCAAGGTTTCTCTGGGTGATATTGGATGTGATAGATCACCGGGTTCTGACTAGCCTTCCTCGAGTAAAAGGTGATAATGTCAAACCACTTAATTAAACTTCGACCCTCACTAGCCAGTTTACATTCATCCCCTCTACAACCCTCATCATCTCATAAAAATTACTGTCCATTTGCACCGGAGCCACTCCTAAGAAATTTAATACTTCTTTCACCAGTCTTCGGAGAGAAAACTCCAGTCCCAATCGAATTTGGCCTCTATAAGCCAAAATCCCTTCCCTAGTGTCTGACTTGAGAGTCAACCCCGCCCCTGCAACACTCAGATATACCCTTACCTTTGAGAGTTCTAATTTGGCGGCGAACCGATCTAATATAATCCTCTCTTTACCTAAAATAGCACCTTCGACCCTCTCTGACTCAGTCGAATCCCGACTATCTTCACTCTATACCTTATCTCCCTCTCCACCACCAGAAGGCCCTACATTACCCCCCTCCCCCCATACTGTTTCCTCTTCATCACTATCTTCGGTAACTATCGTCCTTCGATGCCTCGAAATCGGAACCTCCTCAGCCGGTAGAACCATTGACAATGGAGCCTCGGTTACAATTTCTAACACTTCAACATCACTACCCTTATCCATTGGGGCTCGACTAGAAATACTAGCTTTGAATTCTTTGAACTCCTCATCTATCAGTCTCAGTCTCGAAACCCAATGGTTATGCATTTTAGCCTACAGAAGAAGAGTCACACAATTAGAGTGAAAAATTTGACAATCCCGTGCCTATCACTCCTACCCTGTCCATCCCCCCCCCCCCCCAGATATTCATCACAACCTCAATTTCAGACCCAGGACCCCCTCTAAAACCCCCTAAACCCCAAAATGGGTCAAAACCCAAATCCCTCAAGTTTCTTTACCCTAAAAAATAACCTCTAAAACCCCAAACAAAAATTGTTTTACCTATATTCGCAAAAGGGAAAAATAAAGTACAAGCAGCATAGATCAAGTAACTTACCAGTGGTTAGCAGTACTACCGTCGAATCAGCAAAACCAAACCAGCAAGTGCAGCAAGAACTCCCAAGTGTGAAATGGCATACGTTCCCTTCTCTCCACTCTTTGATTCTCACAGTAAAACAATACAGTAATTACTCTTCTCCCTCTTAAATATCTTTCGAAAAACCCAAAACCGCCTCGATTTTCTAACCACTATCATTACCACGACCGCACTACCCGACTTTTTGGCTATAATATGTTTTGACTAATATACCCCTCGCACCTCTCACGTGCGAATAATACCCTCACTTTTAACTACCTGCAAAAGCTGAAGTTCTTAAACATTTTTCTGCCTCACTCGAAGCTAAACAACCAAGTCCAAACAGTCACATCATAACCTTTTCCGTCATACGAGAAAAACATCGTCATTACTTTTTGTACACTGCCCCAGGCGTCCGTACCAGTCTGACAGACCAGCCGTCTAAGCTGTTAGATTGGTCAGTCAAATCCGACTTAACCGATGACACAATCACCAAACTCGAGTACTCGACCATTTTACGTCTCGAACAATCTACAGTAGAAAGCCTCAAATAAACCTATCTAATATATCGACTTTCGACATCCAACACATTCTTTAACACAAAAGTTTTGACCCTTCGACCGAATACAGTCACAAACTTTGACCATTCAACGATCTCATGTTTACAGATAAAGTTTTTAGCTTCGACGCAGTTTACCTTTCATTTCGACAAAGACATTTTTATCTTCGACCAACACAAACAATTCATTTCGACAACTGTATTATCCCTTCAATACCTCAAATTACAAATCAGATAGTATTACTAGTACGCACAGTTCGACAAAGCAAGTTATCAGCACAAACCATTTTCATTCAGCAACTCAGACAACATTACAGGCTTCATACAAAAAAGAGAAGAGAAAAGAAGGAAGAAAAAAGGAAAGCAACAACTAGAAAGCATACAAGAGAGAACCCTATTCGTTGACGGATTGCTTCCCTTCAACAACGGCCACTGCATCTTCATCCTCCCGGTCTACTATATCCTCCGCGAAGCCTTTGAGAAGAGATAGCAGATGGCCAGGAAATGGCCCCATCATCTGCACTATTCCCCACCAGTACGCGAAGGGCATGTCATAGAGTGGTGCCCCAGGTTCCATTTCAAAAAAGTCTGGCATTTTAGCATCAATATGCTCCTCTATTCTGAACCTCCGTTGAAGACCTAGCAAGGCCTCCTAGATTCTCCTGGCCCTCACCGCCGCTTGATCTCCTTGAACCGGTACGTTTTCAGCCATGTTGATCAACAAACAAAGCAGTAAATAGAGAGAAAGTTGCAGGATAGATAAAGAAATTCCCTCCAACCTATCCCCATTTATACTCACAAACCCATCACAACTTTCCCTCTTCCTTAACCGAATTAATGGCAACCTTCAATTCCCAGCCTCAAAAAGTCAGCAAACAAACTTTCCAACTTCCAGGTGTAACTGATTCATCGGTACATGCATTCAAACCTCCTTCCTGAGGACTCCTAGTCAAGCATACTTCTAGCGTCGAGCATTCGATCATCATTAACTTCGAGCATATCATTATACATCATGCCTATAAGAGTAATCGTCTACATTCATCTACACTACCAGTCAGAAACAGTAATACAGGTACGCAGAAAATATTTTGTCCATTTCAAACATCCGCTCAAACAAACAAATTACATTTCTACTACCATCCCAAAAAAAAACACCCACAGAGAAAAAACAAATACATACAAAGATACAAAGATAACCTCATCAGCCATTGGTCCTACTACCAGAAGGTCCAGCTTCAGTAGCCGAATTCTGCTCCTCGATGATCTCCTTCACAGAGACAAGACTGTCGGCCAGAGCCATCAGAAAGAGATAATACCTCTCAGCGATCGTAAAATAAAACCTTAGCTAGTCCCAGAGATAAGAATAAGAATCACCATTGAAGAACTCCTCAGGTCCTACCCCCACAATCTCGGGCATGTCCTAATTCAGATCATGCTGCCCAAAAAACTTTATATGCAGTTCTGCCATCTTCTGCCCCATACGACGGTCACGGGCGAACCCCATCCTCTTCTGGTAGCACGTGTTTGGTGTGGTATCCATTTAAATGCTCAGAATCAGAAGAAAGAAGCAGAAGAATACTGTAAATAGAAAAGGATACAACACCTCTATGTAATAACCCGTCTTTATAGCCTTCACTTCATTTATTACCCTATAACCACCTACATATCTTAAAAATCCTCTTTTATTACCTACCCGGAAACCAATAGTCAACCTGCTCAAATCCCAAGACCAAACAGTTTTCTCATCAAACACCTCTCCACTTAGCTTCAAGACCTTCGCTGAGAGGAGGCGAATGTAGTAGCCTACTCGTAGCCTTCGACTGGTAGTCGAAGCTCACTTCACAGCCTACTCAAATGTATCGAAGCCCATTCAATCTCTAAAACAGACTCCCCAGAGATCCCCCGAAGACGAAGCTTCGACATCAAACAAAGCTTCGAGAACGAACTATTATACTACAACAGAAATCCTTCGACCTTACTAACACACGATCGAAGCAGGATAAGATAGACAATCATCTCATCATATTAGACGGCGCATTGATTGGCCCGTGCAGCTATAGTGACAGGTCCAACCACCGCGCCGTTCAGAGACATCATCAATAAATGTTGCAGTAACAGTACCGGCATGATCGACGCCCATAACTCGCCAGGATTTCCTGACAGTAATTATGCAAACCTGACCCACACTTGGTGACTCAGCTCCTTATATCTCTATAAATAGAGGAGAAGGGAAACCAATGAGGGGTTAGAAAAATGATCTCCAACCCATTGCATTTTACCTTCGACCACCCAGATACTTTGCACTCAAACCCTATTATTTACTCTTCAATAATAAGATTTGTCTTAAAAAATCCTCATCAGAGGTCGTAGAGAGTCACATTCGGGCCTCTACACAAGTATTTGTCCATAGTTAGATCTTACTTTAGGTCAAATGTTTGTCTCCTCAAATTAAGGATTGATTCTACGTTATAAGAACCAACTTCCCATCCGAACGAGGTTAGGTCCCTACAGTCACCTTATGTCCAAAGGGTATTCTGAAGATGAGGCGGACGCTATTAGGGCCGACACCTATGTAGAGGAGGATGAGGATAAAGAGACTGAAGATGTTGCCACTGGCGTTATGGAAGGGTGAGATGACGTGTCTCCCCAGATGGTAAGAGACAACCAAAGGGATGACAACGAATGCCCAAAGTTAGAAAATGAGAAGGTAGGATAGTGTGATAGAACTGTGATTGTATGAATATTTGGGAATATTTGTAAACTGATTAGACATATTTTGGATAGAATTTTGTAGGCTAAGTTGCTTTCGTAAGCCTTACTGTAGGAACTTAAGGACATACGCCTCAGAATAAAAGATTTAGAGGTTAAGATTACTATGGAGAGAGAGACCTCAGCATCCATGTTGTCTTCGCAAGCAGAGCTGCAGGTTAGAATTGAGCAAGAAATATTTGATTTGTATGCTTCATTAATATAGAGCAACAAAGTAGTAAATAGAGTGTAAAGATGGACCGAAAACCCATTACCGATTCAGGTGCAAACGGCACTAGAATGGTGTGCATAAAAGATGCTTGTTGGCAAACTAAAAATATAAAGAATGTATACCTTAGACTTTGAAGTATGTTATGGAGCATCCATCCGAGATTGTACTTCAACCTTAAGTTCAAAAGTAGCTTACACAGTAGATGTCATAAAATAGATATCTTATTATAAATGAGTCTTATGCAGTGATTGAGTGTTCGAAATCGAACTTAATATAATGTAACTGTCATGTGCAGGTCGAATTGGAGTCAGCTCGCTTGCGCAAAGATGAAGCTTGTCAATGTAACCGAGAGTTTACAGAGGAGTTTGATAGGATAAGAGAGGCGAATAAAGATAGAGAAGATCAACATATGAAGGTGTACTTCAAGTTTGTGGAGGCAGCACAGACTGTTGTCGACCTAACTCAACAGATCAAGGGAAAGGATGCCAAAATTGAGAAAAGGCAAAAAGAGCTTGAAGAGCTAAAAGAACATGCAGCGAAACTTAAAAGCTAGAATAATGCATTGGTGGTAAAGAGCAGGGAGGCCGACATAGCCCGTTACCGTATACATGCTCTAGAAAGATCGGAGGAAGGTTTAAATCGATCGATGGCCGGCTTGAGAGAGGATTTGGCTAGGAAAACGCATGAGCAAGAGAAAATTCAGTCTGATCTGGCAAATAGAAAAAGCAAGTTGGGGCAATTAAAGAAGCAAATAGTTGAAAAAGATAATGAGCTAAAGGGAGCTCGAGACGATCTATCTATGTCTAAAGTTATAGCTGAACAATTGACTACAACTTTCTCTGTAAAAATATGGAGTTTAGGATGGTACAACGCAAGTGTAATGAGTTAAATGAGATAGTAGGTCAATTGAAAACCGATCTGGCACAGGCTAATTCGTGTGTCAGAAGCATCGAGGCTGGCGAGTGCTCGAAGAAGAATAAAAATGATGCCAGAGTTTCTCTTGCTCCAAGGGATGTTGTTAGCTTATCAGCTCGAATAAGGGATCTAGAGGGGGATGTTTCTCAAAATCAAGGACATATGCGCAAAGAAGTTTAGCAACTACGAGATTATCAAATAAAGCTGGGCGCTGCTCTTATCAGGGAAAAAGGGTTAGAGCCTATTATCAGGGGGAAGGAGATTATGATAAAGGATAAACAGGAATTATTAAAGAAGGTTTCAAATGTGGAAGAACTAAACAAGAAGATCGAAATACTTCGTGCTCAGGTTGTTGATTTGGAGGCGACTAATCGAGCTGAGTTAGCTAAAGTTGTTAAAAAATCTGTAGAGAACATCACTTTTACATATCAAATAGACATAAAAATGGAGAGTCACAAAGTACGGTACAAGAGATTAGAAGATCGCCTTCAAAGGTCGAAGATGATTTTCTCTCACTTAGTTGTAACCCAGGCCTTGGATTTAGAATTGTTAAGGGCGGTGATTATTACTTTGTAGAAGAAGTAAAAAGGCTTAAGTTAGAGAGAGATACCTTATTTGACTGTATGCCAGGAAGGGGATATATTTGCAAGGTTGATGTAGATTGAGAGATTGCATTAGTTCCATGGGGATGGATCTAGGCCCTCGACCTGCAGAATTAATAGAGGAGGGCAAGATTGTTGTGACTGCTCGAACTCGAGAGTTTATGGCTAGTCGACCTCCTGTTGTAGGGGTAAGCATATAGCATAGCTGACATCCCAACAGCATAGCATAATCCATTGTAGTGGCTTTATGCAAACCTGGAAAAAAAATATGTTTTGCAAACTTGTTAAGAGATGAAAGCTAGTTTTACCTTTGCCTTATCTTATATCTAGTTGAGCTCTTAGATTGAAAACTAGTATTACCTTTATTTTAATCTTGGAGTTGAGTAGAGCCAGTCAAACCAGGCATAACCTAAATTTAACTGGTAGAATGTCGCAGACATATTGAAAGAGATGAAAGCTAGTTTTACTTTTGTCTTATCTTATGTCTGGTAGAGTCCTTTGATTAAAAATAAGTGCTACTTTGCTCTAACCGCAGGGGATTTAGTAGAGTCAGCCAAACCAAGTGTATTCTTGATTTAACTGATATGATGTCACAGACATATTGAAAGAGATGAAAGCTAGTTTTATATTTGCCTTATCTTATGTATGGTAGAGTCCTTTGATTGAAAGCAAGTGCTACCCTATTCTAACTGCAGGAGATTTAGTAGAGTCTGCCAAACCAAGTGTATTCTTGATTTAACTTATATGATGTCGATTGAAAGCTAGTATTATTTATGCTTTAATCTATGTATTATCTACAAAATATAGAGATGTATGGGAGAAAAACTTATAAGTTTCATTAAATTTTGAAGAAGAATGTACATTGGATGGAGATGGAAATCTCACTTCTGGAATGAAAAGTGAAGAAATTGAAAAGGGGTAGTAAGGGACCTAACGATAGTATCATTTCAATCGCCTAGTGCTCCAAGGACTCAAAATGCAGACTCCCTCTTATGTCATGAGGTAGTATGATCCCAGGCCTGAGAGACCTGTGATAAGGAATGGACCCTCCAAATTGTCAGCTAGTTTCCCAGCGTGAGGCTCTTTACGGTGTTGAGGTATCTCTCTGAGGATGAGATCATTAATTTGGAAGCTACGACTTCTAACATGTTTGTTGTAAGAATTGGCCAGCATATGGTAATATCGACTTAGGTTAGCGACGGCGTGTTCCCTGGTTTCATCGATCCAATTGAGGTTGTAAGCCAACTCGAACTCATTTTCCTTGTCAGCTAGCTCATGATCTTTGACAGGATGATGGTATTCGGAGGGAATGACGGCCTCGGTACCATAGGCAAGAAGGAAAAGAGTATAGCCTATCGATTGATGTGGGGTAGTACAATATGCCCATAAGACATGAGGACGTTCTCGAGCCCAATTCCCTTTTTTATGTGAGTGTAACCTTTTCTTGAGTCCATCTACGATGGTTTTGTTGGTAATTTCAGCTTGGCCATTGCCTTGATGGTAGTAGGGATTGGATGGCGAGTAAATGATGTTGTGTTTGTCGAGAAAAGCTACGACTTTTTCTCTAACAAATTAGGGCCCATTATCAATGTGAATTAGGTGAGGGCACCCAAACCGAGTGATGATATATTTCTAGATAAAAGAGATGACCTCTCCTTCTCTGGTTTGACAGAGTGGAACTGTTTCTACCCATTTTGTAAAATAATTGGTAGTTACAAGTAGGTGGTGGCAGTTACCTGGAGAATTAGGAAATTTGCCGACAAGGTCGAGTGCCCATCTTTTGAATGGCCAAAACACCTTGCTTGCATGGAGTTTGAGCGCAGGGGCATGTATCATCTTTCCATGTCGTTGACATGTATCACATTTGCGTGAGTACTCTTCCGCTTGCTTGCGCATGCTAGACCAAAATATTTCTTGTGTAATGGCTATGTTTGCCAGTGATCGACCTGCGGCATCGGAGCCACAAGTCCCTTCATGTAGTTTGCAGAGCATCTCATCCACTTTTTGTTTGGAGAGGCACCTAAGGTAAGGCCCTATGACTAAATGGTAGTATAAGGTACTGTTTTGATTGGTGTAGCACTTTGCGTTGTCTATCAACTGTCGGTGCTCCTTCAGATCTTTTAGAAGTGGTCCTTCATATTTGTTGTTGATACTGAGATAAACTAAGAAAGGCTTTCACTAATTGTTGTCTCCCCCTTTATCGGCCCCAGTGTTGATCATGCATGCAAAAATGTGATCAATACTGGGGGTTGAAATCACTTTGATCTAAAGATATCGAGCTTCTATACCTAAGACCCTAGCTATATATGCCAAGGAATCGGCGTGTCTATTTTCTCCTAGAGGAAGATAATCGAGAGTTGCTTACACGAACTTGCTCATTCTATTTATAACGAGGACTACGTATTCGATCATCTTGCCATTCTTCTTGTATTGTTCAGAGTAATGGTAAATGGTAAGTAGTGAATCTGTGTAAACTAAGAGTTTGGGGACCTCAAGCTCAAGAGCGAGATTGAGTCCATGAATGAGAGCTTCATACTCGATGACGTTGTTTGAGGCCTCAAAATCCAAGCGGATTGATTTCTTAATTTTGCCGCTAGAAGAGGTAATCAATACGATTCCAATTCCTGACCCTGCGGGTCCTGTTGATCTATCTGTAAGAAGTCTTTGACCTTTCCTCGTAACCCATTCAACTCACTCATCAAATGCTTTGGTGGGTGGATCTTCTATAGTTTCCTTTGAAAGGTCAGAATCGTACTCCTCCCACTCAGGATCTTCCACTGGTGATCCAGGAGGATCTAGTTGAAGACCAAATTATAGTAAAGTCATTCGAACGAGGTTGAGAGTCGTTTGAACGACTCGTTTCAAACTCTCTAGAATTTGGCCCAGGAAACCCAAGTCGTTCGAACGACTCCCTATTTCGCTCGAATGACTCTTTTCAAACTCTCTAAAATTTTGGCCCATAGATAATTTTTGTTCGAACGAGCTTGGATGTCATTCGAATAACTTGTCAAGTTTTGGGGGTTTTAGACCAATTAGCATAAAGTCATTCGAACGAGCTTGGCGTAGGTTGTGATTTTGAGTCATAGTTTAGCCTCGAGATCCGTGTTATTAGTATTTTTTTTATTCCCTAGTATATAAAGGGGACTTAGGTTATTTTTCTAAATCTATCTTAGTTCAATAAGAGTTCTGAGGAAAAAGCTTATTGTTTAGAGTAATTCAAGTTGTAATCAATTGATTTTAGTGATTGAAGCTCTTAAAGGGACCTTTCTCAATCCAATGTATGTGTCCTTCATACTTTTCTGCTAACTAGGGTTTCTCTTCATAATGTGGATTAAGTGGTATCTGCTTTCCAGTCATGATCTTCGGGGGTTAATTTTGGTTTATGGTCTCTACACGTGATAGTCTCAAGCAAACGAAGGAGAAGCTAGTGAGTCCGTTGACAATTCATCGTAAACCTAATTCAAAGAAAAAGAACAATTTGGAGATGGACAATTCCAACAATCGACCCACGACTTTGGAAATGATAGTTTTTTACCTAACTTCTACTCTAGGGGAGTTCATTGAACAATTGTGCCTCACGAACCACGCGAAGGCTCCCGCTTAGGCGACACGGCGAGGCCACTCGCGGAAGAAAGGGGTTCTGGAGGTGGATGGAGACGTGGATAATGCAGAGATCGATAGTGATTCTAGTAATGCCAAATCCATCAAGGAGCGCTCGGGTTTTGGTAAGTCAATGAATCTTATGCGTAATATTCGTATTGACTTTAAGATTGAAATTTCGGTATTCGATGATTCAGTCGATGCAGAGATGTTGGATAATTGGTTAGATAGGTTGGAGACCTATTTTCTGTTTATAAATATTTCGATGCTCAGAAAATTTGTTTCTCAACGTTGAAATTCGCAAGTCATTCACTAACGTGGTAGAAATCCTATCGAAAATGCTACAATATAGGAAGTTTAAGTTGGAAAGAATTCAAGGTTTTGGTGAGGAAGCAATTCTATCCAATTATGTATGAACAAGAGCAATGGTACAAATGGTATAATTTACGCCAAAGGTTTGGGCAATCCGTACAACAGTTCACTACAAAGTTTCATGACCAAGCGTTAGTTTTAGATATTAATATAGATGAGTACGAGGTGTTCATAAAGTATACGGGAGGTTTGTCAGAGTCCATTCGAAGAGAATTAAAGCCCTTTCATGTTAATAATATCGAGGATGCTACCGTTAAAGCAATTGCCATTGAAGGCAAGTACTTGAAGAGTGACAAGAAAGACGACAAGAGCAAGTCGGGGTACAAGTCTAATTGGAAGTATGATCAGAAAGGGGAGTCAAAAGGAGAGGGGTCTTCATCTAAGGGGAATATCTGTAGTCATTGTAAGCCTAATGGGAACATTTCATATAGATGTTGGAAACTTCACCCGAAGCTTCGGCTGAAGGAGGAGAGGGGCAAGAAGGAGAAAAGTGTACTAGCCGCAGCGATTATGGATCTTCCGGATTTAGATATGCTAAATCCTAAGCTTACTCTGATGTTCAAGCAACCTATAATTATTGACGAGGCAAGTCGGAAAGAACTTTTTTATGTTAGCTTTTAAGTGAAGTAAAGCTTAGTCGAGGCCATCATTGATTCGAGTAATTAGAAGAATTTAATCTTTAAGAGGGTGGTGAAGAAAATGGGTTTGGCTACTGTGGCTCATCCTAAGCCGTACGGTTTGGGTTAGATTCAGAAAGAGGCGGAGTTGAAGATCATTAAGCAGTGTACGTTCAAGTTTGTGATTACTGAGATGTTTATTGATGAAGTGACATGTGAGGTGGTTCCATTGGACGTATGTCAAAACATATTGGGAAGCCCTTATCTTTAAGACCGAGATGCAATCCTTTACCGTAGAGCTCGCAAGTATCATCTTGGGAAGGATGGGACGGAATTTCATATTAATGGGTACAAGGAGCATCTCACTACCAATAATTTAGTAACGACGACTCAGACGAAGAGGTTGGTTAATGTGAGCGGCAAATTTGTATTGTTGTTGGTACAACCGGTTCAAGAGGGTCTGTCGGCTAAGGTGTTGTCTACTTTGGCAATGTCTCCTAAGCAACAAACTGATATGGGGAAGTTGTAAGACGAGTATGAAGACTTATTTCTAGGCATAGAAGGGATATCACGCAAGAGGGATGTGGAGCATGATATCACCTTGGTGAATGGTGAGCCGCTACCCAATATTGATTTATATCAGACTTCTGTTACAGAGTCTGATGAGATCAAGAAATAGGTACATGAACTCCTGGAGTAAGGAGTTATTAATCCAAGTTGCTCACCTTGTGGTTCATCGGTGTTATTGGTACTGAAGAAAGATGGGTCTTGGAGGATGTGTGTGGATTATCGGGCGCTAAACAAGATTACATTGAAGAATTGTTATCCACTTCCACGGATGGATAAGCTTTTAGATGAGTTGTAGATGGCTCGGTTTTTCACCAAGTTGTATCTTAAGTCGGGTTACCATCAAGTTCAAATCCGGGAAGAAGATACTTGGAAGACAGTGTTCAAGACCAAATAGGGACTATTTGAGTGGTTGGTGAGATACCCTTTAGGTTATGCAATGCCCCAGCAACGTTTATGTGTTTAATGAATGAGGTACTTCATACTTTTATTGATGATTTTTTGATTGTATATTTGGATGATATCTTAATATATAGTCGTACATGGGAGGAGCACCTTGGGAATTTACGCAAAGTGTTGGGTATTTTACGATCACACAAAATGTAAATGGGAAGAAGTACGAGTTTGGGAAGAGGGAGCTAGTCTATTTGGGATTTATTATTAGTGGCGACGAGCTTAAGGTCAATCCAGAGAAGGTCTCGGTCATTACTAATTGGCCTAGACCCCGTACAGTGACAAAAGTAAAGAGTTTTATGGGCTATTGTCAGTGCTTGCATAAGTTTATCCATCATTTTTCACAAATTTCTGTACCGTTACATTCTTTGACGAAGACGGGGGTACAGTTTGTGTAGAAAGAGCACAATGAGAAGGCTTTTCTGTTACTGAAGCGCAAGATTACGGATGACTAATGTTAGTATTGCCCATTTTACAGCGGCCTTTTGAGGTCGAGACAGGTGCGTTAGAATATGCATTGGGGGCAATCCTTTTACAGGATGGGAAACCGGTTGTTTACCATTCAGAGATATTTACAGGAGCAGTACACAATTATCCTACCTACGATAAGGAGTTCTACGCGTTATATCAATCAGTAAAACATTGTCGGAGTTACTTATTGGGGAAGGAGGTTGTGGTACATTCCGATCACAAACCATTATAATTCTTATCTACGCAGTTCAAGCTATAGCAAACTCGTCATATGAAGTGGATGTCGTACCTTTAGCAGTTTACCTAATTAATCAAGTATAAGAAAGGAGTGGACAGTAAAATAGTTGATATGTTATCTCGACCCCATTTACCAACTATTATTGTTTTGTTGGCAGCTATGTAGATACAACCTATTATTCCTTTTAAGTACGTTTCAGAGTATGACGACGACAAGGAGCTCAGTGTGATTTACGAGAAGTTGCTGCAAGACAAGACATGCGAGTATGTTCTGAAGGATAGTTTAATTTACAGGGGCAGTCTACTATGTATTCCAGAGGGTGGAGACTGTTTGCATTAGATTCGAGAGGCACATTATTCCTGGGTGGCAGGCCATTTTAGGGTTGAGAAGACTCTTTTGAATTTGCAGCGTTATGTCTATTGGCCAAAAATATAAATGGATGTTGTTCGTATGGTTCGTGGCACATCGAGGCCTTCCAATAGGAAGATAGGACTGTACTTACCATTGCCAGTTCCTACTCGACCTTGGGAGAGTATTTTAATGGATTTTATGGGTGGCTTGCCCATGACTAGGTGTAAGAATGACTATTTGTTTGTGGTGGTGGATCGATTCAGCAAGATGATTGTTCTTATTCCATGCCAGAAGATGGTCACCGGGGAAAGAGCAGCGCGATTGTTTTTCAGAGACGTCTGGAGGTATTTTGGGTTCCCTTCTTCTATTATTTCTGATAGGGATGATAGACACTAAGTTGAAGAGAAGTACCGTTTTTTATCCATAGACTGACGGGCAAACAGAGGTGGTTAATCATACTTTGGTACATTTATTACGGGGATTCCATTCTAAGCATCCTAAGACTTGGGATGAGAGTTTACCGTATCTTCAGTTTTTGTTTAACCAGGCGATACATGGTTTCACTTTAAAGTCTCCATTTGAAGTTTGTTTAAGGTACTTGCCGCAAAGCCCTTTTAATTTGGCATTTAGTCTTGGCGACAAGATGGTGTCAGGGAAGGAGGAAGAGGAGCAAGTTAAAGCTCAGCATTTCATTGAGAATATAAGCAAGGTTTATGAGGTGGTTGAAGTACAGTTTAAGAAGGCTCGAGCAAAGTATAAGGCTCGCCACAACAAGCATCGGGTTGAGTGTACTTTTTAAGAGAGCGACCTAGTTTGGTTGCATTTGGGTAAGGAATGGCTTAAGGGGGAAGGTAAGAAGCTCAAACATATCTGTTATGGTCTATTTTTTATACTCAAGAATATTAGTGACAATGCATTCCAGTTGGATTTGCCACCTTCCATGAAGATGTATTTGGTGATTAATGTTGAACATTTAAAGTTGTTTGAGCCATCTTTTTTAGAAAAAGACTCTGCAATCGATACTCGCTTACCATCAGTTGATGACTTATGGATGGAAAGATAAGATCCGTTGTTGAAGGATGGTATTCTAGAGAGGAAAGTTCATACTACAAGATGGGGTGGTATTGAATCGTTTCGAGTTGGGAAAAAGGGCCAGCTACCTTGTACGTCGAAGTGGTACAACAAGGAAATGGGCACTATCGCATTCCTACATCTCCAATTCTAGCTTGAGCAGGAGCTTAAGGCTTCTAAAGGGGGAAGCCATAATCCAGGAGGATCTGGTCAAAGACCAAATTATAGTAAAGTCGTTCGAATGACCCTTTTCATACTCTTTAGAATTTGTCCCAGGAAACCCAAGTCGTTCGAACGACTCCCTATTTTATTCAAACAACTCTTTTCATACTCTCTAGAATTTTGGCCCATAGACAATTTTTATTCGAACGAGCTTGGATGCCGTTCGAACGACTTGTCAAGTTTTTAGAGTTTTAGACCAATTAGCATAAAGTCGTTTGAACGGGCATAGATGTCGTTCGAACGAGCTTGGCGTAGGTTATGATTTTGAGTCGTAGTTTTACCTCGAGATCCATGCTATTAGTATTTTTTGTTCCCTAGTATATAAAGGGGACTTAGGTTATTTTTCTAATCTATGTTAGTTCAATACGGGTTCTGAGGAAGAAGCTTAGGGTTTAAAATAATTCAAGTTGTAATAAATTGATTTAAGCAATTGAAACTCTTAAAGGGACTTTTCCCAATCCAATTTATGTGTTCGTCCTACTTTTCTGCTAACTAGGGTTTCTCTTCGAATTATGGATTAACTGGAAAATCTGCGAGGAAATCAGCAACAGCCTTCCCCTTTTTGGAATGACGTTATTCAAACTTGATATCATGTTCTCCCAAACTGACTGACCATTGTTGCACTCTTCTTGATTTTTATTTCTTCGATAGAATCTCCTGAAGTGGGTAGTTCGTCATGACTTTGACTGAATCAGCTTGGAAGTAGTGTTTAAGTTTTTGTGAAGTATAAACAAGAGTAAGAAGAAGTTTCTCGATTTTTGAGTACCTCATTTCCACTGGAGTAAGGGTTTTGCTGATAAAGTAGACTGGTTTCTCAATTTTCCCTTCAAGTCGAATGAGAATCGAGCTGAGTGAAGTATTTGTAAATACTAGGTAAATAATCAGTTCTTCATTATTTATTGGGGTGTTCATGATGGGAGACCTCCCAAAATAGGTTTTGAGATCCTAAAAAGTTGTTTCGCATTCTGATGTCCATTGAACCTCTGTATTTGGCTCAACTGAAAGGTCGAACTGAATTCTGGTTGCTGGTCGTATGTAAGTGACCATGATTAAAATTTATAGTTGAGTGACTAAATGCCTTAGGATATCGTGGAAATGATTTTCTTTCCCACAGATGGCGCCAAATGTAATGGCCTAGTTCTGTAAGCTCAAAGTGGCCTAGAATTAGCTCTTACACCAATGTACCTGTAACAAAATCTAATTAAAAACAAGAAATAACACAGGTGTTTAGCATGGAAAACCTATGAATAGGTTAAAAACCACGACCTCGGGTTGAGGATTTTTGTAATAGTGACGTTTATTGCTTGAGGCTGATATCTTATTACAAGTGATCTCTAGCCTTAGAAATGTTTGATCTTGTGAATAAGAAGTTTAAAGTTTTGGAGAATCTAGAAAATATAGTTTTCCTGGTGATTTCTCCTGTAATTTTCTGGTCTTTGTCTCTTCTAAAACTTTTTCTTTATATAGGCCTTTCCCGCAGTTCTTCATCGTGTTGGAGCATATTCTCTGAACAATGTGGTTAGTGGCAGTTGAGTGATTAATTACTGAGTTTGAGAGAGACAGGTGGCTTTGACTTGTTCAGGTTTTTCGGTTTGAGCTCGACCCAAGTTTCTTGTCAGTTCATGGAGGATGTGACAATGTTGACTGGTGAAGTCATGTGGAGAATACATGGGTCTGACATAGAGGTAGTTCAAACTAGAGATAGCTCAATTTAGGTAAAATCAAGGGGTAGGCCCCTACAGTTACGAACCACAAAATCTTGACACTCCACAATGTGACTTTCAAAATATACTTAAGCCTTACATTCACTCCATTATATGACTTGTAGGGCATCTCAACAGTAGAAAATTCAAATGGATATGTTTTTCTTTCATATATCACCAGGAACCTCGAGATCACGTACGAGAGAGGTAAAGTCATAAAAATTACCCCTGTTAAAGTAAAGCTCTATTTGGCCTAGGATGCTCAATTTTCAAATGGATTTTGGATGCTTATTTTTGTGTTTTTATGTCAATAACGATATAAAACCCAGCGTTTAGTATTGTAGTATTAGTCATCTTAAATAAGATTATCAAAGTCTAGAGATGCTCTACCATAAAAGTTAATTGCACTGTAACTGCAAGTACTGAAAACACTAGACGTGACTTACAGCAAGTTAGTTCTCAAAATATCCAAACTATGTTTCGAAGTAGTAACTGAGTTTCAAAAATGTTTATTCTTATCTTTTCTTAATCTGTTTATTATTTTTATAGATTGTTTCATCATAATTGCCAACTAATCATTTATTGTTTTTCTTTTTCCTTCAGTACACCGACATACTGCAACTATGTTTATTATATTTAGAGTAGAGAACGTTGAATTCCCATAAGGTTTGGACTCTAAGGTATGTTCTATCTGTTTTTGTATGTTTTATAAGACTTCTTTTTTATAACAAGTATGTCAACTAAATATATTTATTCAAAGAGGGATATTGGTCAATATTCAATAATGACGTAAATTGTACTGCCTTTATTTGCAGTGTTAATTATTTCTTGCTTTAATGTGTCTATTAATTTAGTTTTCATTGGTATTTTGTATATGCGCTTGATTTTATTGTTGTTCTCACTTTAAATTTCACGGATATCTTTGCTTATGCGCATTGTTAAATATGTGAAATCGTCAATTTAGATTTACAAATTGTATGCTGCTTCTTGAGAATAGAAAAGTTTGAACGTTGAATTACGCTAGTGTGCCAACTTTTAGTACATAAATGTAGAAACTCTTATAGTTTTAGTAAACTACACAGATGAAGTCAACCCATGAAGCATCTCAAGCAAACTGAACCCTTGTAGTATGTTTGGTAGGTTTGTAATTGCAACTACCTAAAATAGGTTAGGTTTTTAATAAGTTAGATAAGACTATTTTAGGTATATTAGATAGATACCAAAACACAAATTGGTTTGATTTGAGAAGAATATATAGTAATTTAGTTTATTTCATATAGCGGGGGTGATTTATGGATTTTGCTGTAAATTTTTTTCATCCATCTTGCGAAGATGGACTAAACCACCAACAACTTGATATATTTTTTTAAGTAATCTAAAATTTAACTTTGATTCATAATTGTAAACCCACCTATGGAAAATGTTGGCACTTCCAACAATCCTCGCGGTAGAACTGAGTGGACCCCGCCGATGGATCGCTCTTTCCTAGATCTCATGCTAGAGCAAGTACGTGCAGGGAAAAGAAATGAAAGGTCATTTACGAAGATTGTGTGGGTTGAAATGACAAAAAAAATGAAAAGTACGAAAATATGATGATAAGAAGATCCTGAAAAATTGACATAAGAAGTTACAAAATATCTACACAATTTTGAAGGCTCTCCTGGACTAAAGTATATTTGGATGGGATGATGAAAAACAAATGGTGGCAGCTGAAACTTACGTTTGGGATGATTAATTATCTAAAGATGTGTAACTTTATAATACTTAGAACTTAAAAGTTATTGTTTGAAATAAACTATTAATTTATACATGACAAAATACAGGAGCATCATGAAGCTAAACCTATGCAAACTAAAACAATGTCGAACTACCACGATCTTGATGAGATTTGTAGAAAATCAACAACAACAGGAAAATACGCTCGTTCGGCTAAAGATCTGAACTCTGGAAAGTTGAGTGATGTTAACATAACTCAAGTTCAAGATTCTTCAAATGATGAAGCCGTGAATGATGCCTCACCTCTTGTAAACAATGAAGTAGAAAAAACAAGAAGAAGAAAAATGCAAATTGGCAAAAATAACTTTAACTGCTGAAGATAGCATAAAAGGGAAAAAGAATATTGGTGAAGGCATGATTGATGCTTTAAAATCAATTACATCCGCAGTTAATAGAATAAAAAATAGGAGATCGGAGAGTAAAAAGAAACCAAACGTCATTGAAGCGCTTGACGCTATTTCGGGTTTATAAGAGGGTGATTACTTAAAAGCTTACGATCTACTCGAGGATGAAGGAAAAGCGAGAATGTTTCTCAACCGAGCCGAAAATAAATGAAAGACGTGGTTGATGTGGAAAATAAATCCTAAGAAAGACAATTAGGATTGCAACCCCTAAAATTATTTTTTATTAGTTTAGTTATTATTTAAATAAGACATTTCGTCATTGATTTATTAGTTCATTTCAGCTTTAATGCAATATTACACAATAAATTGTCTTATTATTAGTTTTGATATAAATTATTAAAGTTTAAAGTAATTCATTTATTTCCAATTGTATGGTTATTTAAAATTTTGAATGTTAATTTATTGATTATATACAATAGATGATTTATAAAAATGCAGGAAGTAAAGTATGATGGGTGACTATGATTCAGATGAAGAAGATATGATTGTCTTGCCTACAACCGCAGCTGCAGTGGCAGTTTGTCATTACTATGTAAATTTAAAAGGAACAATGTCGCGATTTAAAATTAACTGGTAAAGAATACATCGCCGAGTTAGTAAACAGTAATCATGTTCGGATTGTATGAAAACCTTCGTATGAATAAGCATGCCTTTCAAAAGTTGTGTGATATTTTAAGAACGGAAGGTTCTTTGCGAGATACGAGAAGAGTTGACGTTGATGAGAAAGTAGCAATGTTCTTATATGTTATATTGGTCATGACGAATGTAATAGATAGTCTAAGAACAATATTGACATTCGGGAGAAACTATTAATCGTCACTTCAACACTGTTTTAGATGTTGTTGTTTCTCTTGCACCAAAATTCTTCCAACCTGCAAAGCCTAATACTCCGAACGAGATCTTAAATGATCCAAGATTTTTTTAATATTTTAAGGGTAGAATTTCATTAAAGATTGACTTTCTTTTTAAATTTCTTACTCTGACATTTTATGCAATTTTCATAAAGATTGCGTGGGAGCAATAAATGGAACACACATCCCAACGTTTATAAACGCTGATGATCAATGAGCTTTTTGCAATCGGAAAGGCAGTATTACACAAAATGTTTTAACCGCATGTTAATTCAATTTGCAATTTCAGTATATTTTAGCGGGCTGGGAAGGTTCGGCTTCAGACTCACGTGTACTACAGTCAGTTTTGACAAGGGGTGATAAGCTTCAAATCCCTGAAGGTATTAGTTATAACTTTTCGAGTATAAAAGTATGATATAATTAAATTTGAATAAATACTATATATATATATATATATAATATTATCTCGTCGATGCAGGTTTTGCAAACATACAAGGTTTTCTTGCGCCATTTCGTGGTGTTTGATATAATTTAAACAAATTTACGGGTGGTGATAATCCAAGTAATACAAAGGAGTTATACAATCACCGATACTCATAGGCTAGAAATGTTATAGAACGCATTATTGGCATATTGAAAGCTCGTTTTGCTATATTGAGAATAGCTCATCCCTATCCATTTGAAACATAGGTGAAGATTGTTATTGCATGTTGAATCATACATAACCACATAAGAAAGGAGAACATAAATGATTGGCTATTTAGTAAAATGGAAGAAGATGATAGTGAAGATGAAGGTGAAGAGAATCAAGTGCAAATACATGGAGCTGGTAGTACTTATCGAATAGCACAACGTGAAAGCATAATTCAATTGCGACAAGTAATTGCAAATGTAATGTGGAATGACGAGCAAAGTGAAGAAAGCGAATTAAAGATGTGGTTTTCATATAAATAATTTAAATAATAATGCAATAAGTAATATTATAATCAATTGCATGTATTGATTTTTTTTAATAATTTTGAGTACATGTATTGAAGTAATTATTAAATTTAATTTGAGTATTTTATTAGAAAAAGTTTTAAAAAATTATAAGAACTGGTTTACGATATAATTATCCAAACAACGTATAAGCCAAAACTAGAATAACTGGTAAAAATTACCAAACAACATATTAAACTGAACTAGTTCAGGTTTATACATATCCATGATAGACCAGACAAGTTTATCCTTGGCTGCCCCAAAAAAATTAGTATCCAAATAGCCCCTTGAGAAGGTAATTTGGGTAGATATTGAATATGTTTTGATTAAAAAAATTAAGTACTATTTTAAGAGTTGTGATTGGATGGGTCTGTCTTCAAAGATAGAATATGTTATTGAGTAATAATCAACTCTATAAGGATTAACAGTTTTAATATCTGGAGAGCAATTGAGAGAGATAAGATTCTTTATTGATTATTAGAGAAGTGTAGAACTGTACGTAATACAAAAGAAATAACCCTACTGAATAGGTTATTTCCCGGTTGAGGGTACGAGCCCGTATACCCATCAAATTGAGGGCAATATCCTTAGTTTGGGTAATAAGGGTAATATCCATAGGTTTGAGATTGAAATTTATTGTCGGGTGGCGGGAATAGTTGGTGAACATGGTGATTCTGACCTTGGGAAGTTTTAGGCATTTGCGACGGATCAATTGTGTCGAATTGATGAGGAAAGACGCTTCCTTGTTGGTTCGCATTGGAGGATTGAGAGTGGTTTTAAGAATTAGATTGGGAGCTTGAAGAAGACATAGTGGCTTTGTTTGTAAGGTAAGGAGGGAGGAGAGTGTAAAAGATTAGAATAGAAGAGAGTGTAGGAGATGAATGACATTTATAGATAAAAAAAACTAGCCGTTAATATAGCCATTAGCAAGTGTAAAAAAACTTAGCCGTTAACAAGTGTTCAAAAAAAATATAGCCGTTAATATGGCTGTTGAGTAACTTGTATAACAAGTTTCCAAAAAAAACTAGCCGTTAATATGGCCGTTGAGTAACTTGTACAAGTTTCCATAAAAAAACTAGCCGTTAATATGGTCGTTGAGTAACTTGTACAACAAGTTTCCATAAAAAAATATTAGCCTAAGGTTTAACATACTGAAACATTGGTTTGGCAGCTCCAATAAGAGTGAGGTCAATTAGACTTGACACTCCTCACTTCACTTCAGTCTCATATTAATCAAGCAATATTAATATCTGTCGTTGATGATTGAGTAACTTGGACAACAAGTTTCCAAAACATAAATCTTAAAAAAGAAAATAATATTAAAACTCTGAATAAAACATAGTTTAAACAATATTAATATACAACATAGTTTAAACAAAACATAAATAAAAGTTCTAAATAAAGCATAGCCTAATTGGAACGACCTCTTTTCGTTTGGCGAGTGCGTCTGCCACGTGCGAGACTATCGTCATAGGTACATTGCACAACCGGCTTTGTCTGGTAGGAAATTAACATCTCAACTAGTCTCTCAGAGGTCTCTCAGATGAACTCATCCCTCCGCCTTAGTTGTTCCTCTAACTTGGTCGTGCGATCAACGTATTGCCTCAAGTCTTCATATGTCGCATACAGTAATCCTTGGTTTTGATGCCACAACTCATCCGTACTATACGTAGGTGGACACGGGTATAGTACCTGCATCACCAGGATCGGTATCCGTCTACGTTGATCGTTCGGTCCCGCCATATCCATAAACCATCCCATATCACGTGGATCGTCGGTTGCCAGAACACCATAGTCTTACACCTGTGAAGACGTAGATAAACTTGAGGTAGGTGGCAAGTGTACATCGGGCCTCACTAGATCATGCCCGATCGACCAAATATTTCCCATCCTCTTTACTAAATTGCAACCGATCTTAGGATTTGGATGAACGGTACGCCAATATGTCATGTAATCTACGTCGGGAATAAGATAATCGCCACCATCGTAGAAGTCCACATCCTTCAGACTCTGATATATCTCTCGATCGTACCTTGGGAATTCTATAATCTCCTGAGGGGGATCATAGAGCACACTATCACGCCCGGTCATCTGACGCATATACCGGTCTCCTAAATACCAAAGCGTACCGTGGCCGTATGGGACTGACACCAATAGAACCCTTTGGGTGCTCAGTGCTGAAGCAACTCTTACCTCTAGATGGATTAATTGCCTAGACCTGTGCCATGGTTGCCAATCTATGTTGGTTTTGCCCTTCCATTCTATTATATCTTTAATCACAGCAAAAGAGCGATGGACTTCAGACCCCATACTCGCCCTTTCATCTCTCCACCCAGAAAAATGAGGATAAATATGGTTAAAGTTTTGTACCTTAACTAGATACATTCCAACCCAACAGTACTAGAAGAACCAGAACTCCAATATCGCATAAAATACGGTGATCGATTTCTTCACCTTCCCGTCCCTTAGAATTGAGACTTCGTCAAACCCCCGATACAAAGCTGCCATAATCAGCGTACCCCAATCAAAACCTGACGCACCAAGAATATTGCAGTCTGTCAAGGCTGTAAGATAACCCGCCCGAAGGGATGTGGCACCATTTGAGAAGAAGAGATTACCCATCATATAGGCAATAAATGCCCTTGCATACGCGATATCCATTTGTGGGTCATAATTGTTGAGACGTGGATTCAAAGGCTCTTTCTAACATTTTAAATAGGAGAGAGATATGTTACCGTACCTGATATCAGAGCTTGTGATTCTCGAGAACATCTTTTTTGCTTCCTCTAACTTGGAGGACCTCTCGTCGTACAGGAGTTCGCGACCCCTCCCCAAAATATGCACGTTAGCATGATGAAGTCTAACAACGTGAAACCCAGTTCCCCGCAAGGGAAGTGAAAGGTATGGGTGGAAGGCCACCACCACTCCACGAGAGCATGAATGAGACGGTTATCCAAGTTTCCCGCATTAATCGAGCAAAACTCCTCAAAACCCATATCGTCGACCAACTTCTTCAACGTCGGGTACACGGAAATCCATCAGTACCACTTCAATACCGTATCCAATGATCTCCTACACTGTATTTCATCTCGGTTCTGATAAAAAAAATACATTGACACATTAGAAGTTCATTCAGGCATTTCATCGAACACATTGTAATATACGTTAATAATACATAAAATTTACATAAAACTAACAGAAATATGGACCCAGTCGTCTGGGAGGATATCTGCTCGGTTCAACTCATCGTACGATGGGGTGGGATCGCTGTCATCCGTCAATTGATCCAGCCAAACATTTGTTACATCGACGTTCCCCCTTCGTTTTACTTCCGCATTAGAGTTACGTGTAGTTTTGGAAGCATTTTTCCTCGGTCGCGAACTAGACGAACCCGACATTTTTAAGTGATTAACGGAGGAAATGGGTTGGGTTGGGAAACTTGTGGAGTAAGGTTGGGTATGCCAAGCTTAATGCCTTTGGATATGCTTAATGCCTAGGATATGCACTTGTGGAGTAAAGGTTGATATTCAAATACACTTGAAAGGAAGTAAATAATTAAGCCTAAAAGATGCAAGGTGAAGCCGCGCAGTTCTGAACTGCCCCGCATAAAAAAAAATCAAATGATCCACGTGTCATATTCTTATTGGCCAAGCTTGCCACCCGGTTTAGAAGTGCGCTGGAGAATGTAGGGCTGAGATTGAAACACGTGGACTCATCTAGAATGTTCGTTTTTGTGCGCGGTTCGGAAGTGCGTTTGGCAAATTCACCCTGGTTTTTATTTACAACTGTTGTGGGATGGATTGGATTCACCCTGCTTTTGGGCGAATCCATCCACCCAACTGCTGCTGTGGATGCTCTTATGAATCAATACCCACTATATGCTATAGTTCCGTCTCTCCGAAATACATGTAGAATCCATCTCATTAAAAATGCACACTATTAATAGTTAATAATTGAAAAAAAAAAAAAAAAAAAAAAAAAAAAAAAAAAACACTCAGAGGAACAACACTTGGCTCAGCCGAGGAGGGTTGCCAAACTCTATTTTGGGCACCCGAGAGGATGCTACTGTCCCCACCCCCTCATTTTTCTAACTTATCGCCCAAGTAACGCCGCGTTAGTAATTAGCCGACATAGCGTCGTTATGTCCGTCTTTTAACGGCGTCAACCCTTCCCACTGTTACTCTGTTTTTGCGAAGAAGGTTTTCCTGAGTCAAGAAGTCCTTTCATGAAAATCGCTCAAACCCTAGAGATTTCCCAATTTTCATCTAATTTCAGGTATAATTTCACCCCCTTTATCTCTCTCAATTCGTCGATCTCTCCCTATCTCTGTACCCCCCCTGCAATTTGTGAGTTTTCCGTATTTTTTTGGTTGCCAATTAGGGTTTTAATTTTGCAATTTGTTTGGATTGGGATTTTGTGTTTTCGTATTGATTTGGATTGAATTTGAAGTTGGTGATTATATGATTTGGTTTTTTTTTGGGAATCAGATCTGCTTAATTTGAAATTTTTGGTGAAATTCAAGTTAGGAACTTGTGTAAACTATAATTTTTCTGGTGAAACCCTATGCTTTTTGTCGACCCCGGTGAAAAATTTGTATCTTGGGTTGTATATTTTGTAAATAAAATAGAGGTGAATTTGTTGATAATTTTTTAATGTTGGATTTTGTGCATTGTGGTTTGTAGAGGATCATATTTTATGTGTGGGTGGTTTTAGTTTTGTTATTTGTAGGATATAGTGTTGTTTTTGTTTTGAAAAATTTGGTGTTATTCGAGTTAGGAACTTGTGTGAGTCCCAATTATTGATGAAGTCCTATAGTTTTTGTCGACCCCAGTGAGAATTTTGTATCTTGGGTTGTTTATTATCATGCAAAACGAAAATCAAGATGAATTGGTTACTATTAGTTTAGGTTAGACTTTGTGCATTGTGGTTTATAGGGGATCACCTTTCATGCGCTGAAGTTTTTTTTATTTGTAGTTTGTTTTGCAGTAAAATTGAGTGTTCTCTTTTGTAATTTTGTGTTGGGATCAGGGAAGAACAAAACTTGTACAAAATGTCGACTTCATGCAGATATTGGTATGCTTTCTTTTTTCTTCTTTTAGCATATGTAGAATGTAATGGGCAATGATAGTTTATTATTTTTGATTATGCAAATGATCTCTTATGTAACCCCCCGGGGTTTCGAGTTGTGTTTGGGATTTCACCCAAAAAGGGCCACCTACGCATTAGGAGAAATTATGTCTAAATGACATGTGAGGATGACAAGGATTGCACATACCACGTAATACCATGTGTTTGGGGAATAGCCGAGTGTAGTGACCCTTCTTAGAAAAGAAGAAGGAAGATCTTTTGTTTCCTATATTATACCCTTCTCGCGTCTTTATGTCAGCGTACTGTTATATCACGAGTTTAATTATTTGCTTCCCTGGCGCTTGAGTTTATTCATTTTATCTGCATGCTCCTTATACAAGGCTTCTCACTGAAGCTCAAAATTGGTGTTGTAGTCCACACCACTCTAAAGTTTCGATAGTGTTCTGATGTGAATAGTGTGATGTCGAGACTGCAGCTTTCATCTCTGCTTGTTGCTGTTGAAATTTGGATGTCTGGACTGCCAAATGTATGGGAAAGATTTTTGGCTACACATGCGTCTATAGAAGTCTTTTGTGACCAAGGAAGGCTCTTCCATTTAGTAGCATTGTAACTTCCTCGTTCAACCTCAAAATTGCTATTTCAGCTGCTTATACTGATTGAAAAATTGAAAGAGCATGGCCAATGTGTGGGATAGAATATGCAGTCTACGGTATAACCTCGGCAACCTAACTCTTGTTTAAATCATGGCAGACTGTATCCTCTACCTCTTTCAATGTGTAGGAATGATTGAAGTTTTAGAGTAAGAAAAGGTTTCCGAATCATGAGCAATCTTCACCTTTTCATTTGATGAAAGTCCAAGCAACCGGTTTCCGTCGACATGATCCTTTTGAGTGACTTCAGCTACCTGGCCATCAGATCGGGTGACTTTAGGACCTTTTTTCTCTGAGAGTCTGGACCTTCTCATCATGATTCATCTTCTGAAAGACCTGAATATATGAACCAAAAATCCTTAGCTGAATAGCCCAAAAATCCTTTTCACTTGGAATGGCCCTTTTTTATGCATGACAAAAAATCAAATCTTCTCCAATTTTCCATGTAGTCTTTTTTTATTACATTGCTGATGGGAGGAAATAAGTAATGATTTATTTCTAGGTTTTTCTCAACATCTCAGATATAATAAGGAAATAGTAGACCGTAATGCTAGCCAGGGTGCTCTTCATCTTCATGGCCATGGAAGAATTATTCTATGTGTAGAGCAAAAACCAATGGACCTTTAGTGGCGAATTGCATTCAGTTCTAGCGAGTGTAGGCTCACCGTGGATAATCTTTATTTCTCTTCCCTGTCTATATTGTCATACCCGTAAATCCTAGTTACCTTCACTTTCTGGTTATTAAAACCTCATTATAAAAAAGTAAAGCTGGTTACTTGATGTAACGGCCCTCTATTTTACTTATCTAAACCCCCATGGTTGTGTGGGTTACCGTAAAGGCTTGGGTGTTGAGTAGAGTGAGATCTCAGATTTACGAATCTTATGCTGAAATGGATCCTATTCGATGTTGGAATAATTACTTGGTGCAACCATCACCTCTACTAGGGTAGGCTCGATTCTAGCCTTCTCGAAATATTACAATCTTCCACCTTTTGGAAACAAGCCATTTATGGCTTCGATATAGCTTATAACCCACTCTACGACTTATACTATCCATACTAACCTTTATGGAGGTGTTGGGGTTAACCTCAAAATGCGCCAATGTCAAACAAAGTTAGATCCAAACTTGAAAATCTTACTTTGGACATGATCCTAATTGACGTGCCATCACTTATGCACCATCACCTTAACCAAGTTATATCCTTTTACAACATATTCCCCTTGGGGTATTACATTGGATACCATTGTGATGTTTATTCTTCGATAAGTTAAAAGACTTTTACACTAAATGATGTGAATTGTCCTTGCATGGTCGTTTCTCACCGTCTATGGTTTATTTATCTGACCCGACCGGTAGGGAGGTCACTCTACACATAACTGCACAAAAATGCTCTTGGTGGTTACAAAATGGTTAGATGGTAGTCCGTCTGAAGCAATTTTCAGACTATCTTATCCTTTAAATCCAAATCCATCGCCATTATTTTAGGAAACCTCAAACCAATTTGACTAAAGATTTTATTTACTTCCTAAAGTGTTCTTTGAGTTTTTTCTACTATATTTGGGTGTAAATAGAAATTTGTTAAAATCCAAATAACCTTTATGTCATATTGTGTTTGAAGGAGTTTCTCTACCAACGGCTTTATACACTTATCTCAACAAAACCGAGTTTTGTTCTTCTCGTATCTCACTCTCTTCCTCATAAAAATCTCATTAAAGCTCTAATTTTTTTTTGAAAATACTTGTTACAAAGCTCAGTAAATTTTACTCTGCAACACCACCCAATACTAGGTGTTTTCTACAAACTCCTCAAATCCTACATCATTGTCACTGTTTTCAACAGTTGGTAGCTTCGTCTCTCTCATACCGGAGAACAATTCAACAAAACTTAACAAGGATTGCACTCGATTCCGTGGCAAAAATTGTTTGCAATCATTGATGGTACTCCCGATCGGTAGCCAACAACAAACCTTGTTGGTTCAACTCTACAAGGTACTCATTTTCTTCCTTAGTAATCTTTCTTTGCCTTAGTAACCATGTTTATCTCATTTAAGTTCTACAATTTTGGTAATTTTACCATTAATACTGTGGTAACTAAAGAAATACTATGGTAACTTCACCATTAATTCTTCCCCATCCTGTCCGGATTTCCCATACCTTTACCACGTCTATCCTTATATTCAGGCGCTCTCCCATCTTGTCGTAATTCCACGTCTATCCCGGTCTTTATGCTCTCTTTGTACTTCTGTTTGAATGCCTCAGGATCTGGGTCACCCTCCTCCACAGTTTCCTTTGTGCTTTCCCACAGGGATTCAGTTGAAGCATTCCATGCTTCGGTGGAAGTTCGTCTCAATGCGTCGGCTTTCTCCTCTATCACCCTTTTGACCTCTTCTGTCGTTGATCTTGTCCTTGTATCATCATCATCATGTCTATACCCCTTGTAACACATATTAAAAAAAAGCATAAATCAACCTATGTTTCTAAGTTATAAGTTTGTTACCTTTATGGCCTGACTTAGAGTAAGTGGTGTTATGGTTAGAGGTTTGTGGAGAGAAGAAGAGTGTAAGAGAGTTGGAGACGTTGTGTATTGTTTTGAGCCATCTCATCATCTCCATGCAAAATGGGATTTAATTATTTCCTCAATTAGTAATTGTTTATCTGCTTCAGGCTCATGTTTGTATTGATTACATATTAACGATGACCCAAAATTGGATCAAGAGTATTAAAGTACTGTTATTGTGGAACTAATCATCGACGTTCTCGGCTTCTCTTTTATCGGTGCTCTCGGCTTCTCTTTCATCGGCGCTCCCGACTTTTCTCTTTCTACGACACTCTCGGCTTCTTTTTCAACGACGCTCTCGGTTTCCCTTTCCATGGCGCGTTCGGCTTTTCTTTCTACTTACCCCTCTGCAAAAAATGAAAATGAGATCGACTTCTCTTTCTACTTAGACCCTTTGCATAACGAGAACTTCATGCCATGTCCTTATCTCAAAGCCACCTTCCTAAGAATAGGTATGTTGTATTGGTAATGCTGGTTATTTAGAGACATGCTTTGTACTGTGTGGTCACCGACTATTGAGACAAGGGTGTAAAATAAGTGCTTCATTTCCCATTTTATCACCCATGAGGACTATATCTCTATGTAATTGCTACGATCATTCTCTTTGTGTACTACATAGAACATGATAATTATTTTGTAAGAACATATATTCTTAAAATATAATGAGAAAACGTTATCATAAAAACATTTGAATACAAAAACTTAGCGGTCAGTCCCACCGGCACCCAGTATATTAGTTTAGTTTTTGTTTTAGAGTTAGAGAAAACCCTAATCTTAAATTAGGTCTAAATTAGTGAATATACTTCTCAATTTTGCTTTCGCATTGAGAGTTTACGTCAAATTGGTATCAGAGCTAGTAAGATTTTGTGGATTTTTTTACACCGACTGCTACAGTGATTTCAACATCTGCTATAGTATTTTTTGTGTTGTTACAATGATTTCCGTGGTTAAATTTCCTTGGAGGAATTCATATCTCTAGATCCACAAGATGGTTATGACGATCAAAGAGTTAAATACTAAGTTCGATAAGCTAGTCGAAGCTTTGGTTTCGAAAAGATTTTTACCCCCTTACCTTAAGGCCCAAGTTGGGCCAACAATAGTTTTGCCGTCACCGGTCAAAACTGCACAAAACCCCGACAACGGGTTGATCGTAGGTTCGAAAGAGCAAGAGAAGTTCGCGAGTGAAGAAGACGCAAAAGATTCTCGCGTGCGGGGCTGCTCACGTGGGTTGCGTGTGGGTTACAAATCGCCAAAAATTCAACACATGCCAAAACCCACTCCCGTGCCAGACTCTGAAGGTGTTGACGCTAATGGAAGTTTTGCTTCCACCGGTAATGGAGATCGCAATGGGTTACAAATCGCCAAAAATTCAACACATGCCAAAACCCACTCCCGTGCCAGACTCTGAAGGTGTTGACGCTAATGGAAGTTTTGCTTCCACCGGTAATGGAGATCGCAAAGTTTTTTTGCAGGTTCGTAAACAGAAGAGAGAATCACAGGGAGAAGACCAATCAGAGACAGAGAGGATACCAGAGATCCCTATGACGTCCAGTGGATTTCTCTTGTTAGAACTCCAACCAGATATAGGGACAAACTCCCAATATTTGACGAGTATCTAGATGCTGTCATTAAGAAAGAGTTAGTTGATATGTTTTTTTTTTTTTTTTTTTGGGGGGGGGCTTCTTAGCTAATTTCGAGAAGTGGATACCATTGTTTATTTTATTTTTGGGCGTTCTTCAATGTACCTCCAGTGGATTCCTCTTGTTGGAACTCCAACCAGATATTGGGACAAACTCCCAATATTTGACGAGTATCTAGATGATGTCATTAAGAAAGAGTTCGTTGATATGTTTTTTTGGGGGGAGGGCTTCTTAGCTAATTTCGAGAAGTGGATACCATTGTTTATTTTATTTTTGAGTGTTCTTCAATGTAGGGATGTTTGTGATAGTACTGTACCCCCGTACTTGGGTACAACCATGGGTTATGAAAAGTTCTGAGGCAGAATTTGAGGTTTGAAGACGAGTATGCCACAACAGAGAGTTCTGTGTTCCGTGGTGTTTAAAAATTTGTCGATTTCGTGGTCGAAATCTTCCGAAGACGGAGGGATTTGATGTGTATTGTCCTCGTATGGTCGTTTCTCACTGTCTATGGTTTATTTACGTTTATGTTATTTTGATTTAAGTCTCTCTACTAAAGAAAGCTAAGTAGGTTTTAGGGAGTTCCTAATTAACCAACACAAGGTTAAGATGGTACTTTTCTCAGTTTCTAGATTGTTCCTAATTAGGGTCCCCCCTTATGTTCTATAAAAGGGAGGCTAGGTTCTCTATTTTATTTGGTTGTTGAAGTTGAAGTTGAAGTTAAGAATTAGGTTTAAGTTATTTCGTTTGTGTTTTAGAGTTAGAGAAAACCCTAATCTTAAATAGGGTTTAAATTAGCGTAATATACTTCTCAATTTTGCTTCCACGCTGAGAGTTTACGTCACTAAAATTTGTGATACTTTACCATGGGATAATCTTTTCATCATTAACACATAAGGTTTATAATAATGTACGGATGAGGGCTGGCTGGGATTTTTCAAGAGCAATTAGCTTATGTGCAACATAATTAAATATTCTAGAGATATGCAAAAAGTGAACACTAGGTAAGGAAATACAACTTCGCAAGCAAGGAAGAAACACAGTTTCCATTTCCAATTGACTTCGACATCCAGATTTTTGAGAAGCTCAATAACCATTTTGTCGCCTGCAACTACGAGAAGATCGTCTCCCTTGATGCAGTGCTGAATTGCTGAGATGGCCCTGCTGATCCCTTCCCTTCAGCATCTTGTGCACTTCGGGATTGGACTCGGTGACAGCCTGCTAAGATACAGTTATTGGTTAAAGCCAAGTCTATGGTTTGAGACAAGGCAGCATCAGTCAGCAATAAGAAACCCTTTCTATGAATATTACTCATGAAAATAGGTTGATCCTAAATACTACCAGTTGATTGAATCTCTACATCAGTCGAAGAAGGTATAAAATAGAATCTGCACTTGTTAAAAACAACCACAAGAAAGGGTTGAATGTCATTAAAAATGCAATCATTTCTGAACTTACAAATAGTACCAGCCAAAGCAAAGAAAAAAGATAAGGATTGAAGGTGTGATTTTTTGTTTCTTGTATGTCTATCCATGATTATTAAAAGACTCCAAGGATTGAAATTGGGTAAATCAGTTCTAATTTCAAAATAGAAGCAAATTAAACCTGAGAAGCTCAATGACAAGTAAAGAGAGCACGGGTAATAGTCTCATCGAAAAAGTAGCTTTTTGTAGCACAAGTTGAGATACTAATTTGTGTTTTACTGGAGTTGTTTTAGAAAATTCCATATAAACAACTGTAGTTGATGTGGTATATTGAGCTTCCATATCCTTAACCACAACCCCTTAGGAACTGGCAGTAGGATCTTCAATAGGAGAACAGAGATTAGAGTTTATAAACCTGTAGCAGCCAGACCTCACAGTAAAAATCTCATTCTGTTAAGGCAACCATCTAGCTTTATCAGGCTGCTAAGGCACATTAGAAAGAGGGATAGTAAGATGGGAAACCTTGTTTGGAAGAAAAAGTTGATGATGTAAACTTACTCTCTATTGTTTGTATTCGGATCTATAAGTTGGTGAACCCGCTGCACTGGATAGTGAGGCAGATTAGGACCCATGGCTCTGTGATGATGTACTAGAAAACCATATCTCTAGCCAAGTATGGACATTTCCACCATTGCCAATCATCCACAACCAATATGATATTAACAAAATCCCTTGCAGTAATAGTATCCTTCCAAAGTTTTGAATAATAGAGTGTATAGATACATTGAAGAGAAGGGGTGTGAAGAAAGTATTGAGCCTTTAAAAACTTGGACCGAAATGAAGTTGGCCCTGCTAAAAATTTCCAGGTTTATTTAGCCAACATAGCCAAATTTTTGTTAATATTTGTATTGTAAATTAAAAACACCTTGATTTTTGGTTGCCGTGACAGTTTCCATCGTAGGTAAATATGTTTTAGAATGACCTTGATCTGAAGAGCCCCAGCAAGTCCCAACTTCTATTTTCCATTTTATTCAACATGGAGTTTGGTAGCAAACAACTGGATATGTGATAAATGGTACAGCTGAAGCAACGCTTTTAATAAACGTAGTTATACGGGCCTTCTTAGGCACTTACTTATCCAGTCTCTAAAGCTTCTCAGTGAATCTTTTAACAACTTGAGTAATCCAACATTTTTGATCTAGTAAGCTGGATTGGAGTACCAAGATATGTGGGTAGTGTTAGACCTCTGTGTATGCCCAGTCTGCCTATTATTAAATTCCCAAATATGTGATGAATATTAGGACTTCTAAAAGTGTTATACTTATAATAATTAATCTCCTGAATAGACAATCCTTTAGTGTTGAGGATGTCTTTGAGATTTTCAGCTTCATCCAAATTGGTTTTACTAAAGGTAAATGAGTTGTTAACAAAGAATGTGTTAGAAATAGGAGTGTTTTTGCCGATATTAATGCCATAGATTTTCTTTTGTTGTTTGGTTTTATAAGCAACATTCATGAAAGCACTTTTATAGAAATAATATACATGTAAGGGGATTAAGGGTCTCCCTGCCTAAGTCCTCTATTTAATCTAAAGAGACCATAAGGGACAATTCAGCTTTACAAGGTAGAACACACTAGAAACCACTTCCATGACTGCATGAAGAAACTGGCCTCTAAACCTAAAGGTTTAAAGGACCTTGCATGAATAATTCCATTCGTGCAACCTGAAATCTTTTTTCTTTTCGTTTCTTAAGACTAGGTAGGGTTTTATGAACTACAACCACATTATCTTGATTCTTGAATGTGCATGCCTTTAGTATAACGTTCTGATAAGGTCCAATACTATGTTGGAGCAATGACTATAATCTATTGGCAATGACCTTAGTATATAGATCTTCAAAGAAGTATTGCATAAACTTATAGGTCTCAGTTTGACCATAGTATTCGGGATCATCATTCATTCATATGAGGTTGGAGAGTGTTTAAGATCTTGTCATTCGTAGGAAGATTTGGTTGCAGATTTGAGAGAAGAACTATTTTCAGTATCTTGAATTTGAGTAGTTATATCTCTTAAATGAGTTTTATTTCACCTTTTGAGCCATTTTTATGATTTTTGAGTCGAGTGAAAGGATTAAAATGGAGTTTCCTAAAAGTGGCAGAATTATACCAATTGTTTTTAATATGTTGTTTACAAACATGGTCCTTAAACCACAAGTTAAAATGAAATCTTTTGTGATTAGGGTTAATTAAGCATGATAACGCTATCATCTAAATAAAGAAATACAAAATTAGTAATGTGAGTCTCAGGGAAAAAACACCTATATCCAAATTTTGTTTAATCTTGGTACTATTTCTTCTCTAGTTACTGGACCAAGTAAAAGGGACCCCTTGAAAATTGATATTAATCTAGCCATCATTATTGACAAGCTCTTGAAAGATTCACAATCTTAAGATCAACATCTCTATAAACACTTTTTATAGAGTAGTAGAGGATTACATTAGAATCTCCAATCAAAACCCACGGGTGATGAAACTCTTGATTAAATTAGAGAATACGATTCCAAATTATAGGTCTATGTGTGTCAGGTATGCCATGAAGGGACGAAAATTAACAAGGGCATTCTTTAGGCTAATGGGGGGAAGAAGAAAGCTAGTTTTTTTTTAGAAGGTAATATTTATTGAGAAAGCTTCATTTATAACCTAAGCTACTTATTTTATATCTACTTTCCTGCAAGTCTAACCTAGTTTTAACAAAAAAAATTACACCGGGCTTTTCTTTAAAGACATGGGTTTTAAGTTGTTGAACTGTCATGGGTTTCCCACCCCAATGGGCACCAACTCGTAATCTTTATTTAACTTGTGGTGCTTTGGAACTTGCTATCACAACCCATGATAAATTAAGAGGAGAGTGAAGCAAAACCAAACAGTCATTAAGCTCATAAGCATAATGAAAAGCTCAATCCAGTTGAAGACAAACTGAAAAATATAAGTATTGACTTGCAGATGGTAATAGGATAGTATAATATAACATAGGTTATCTCTACTAATATATAACCCAAACACTCCCAATAACCGTTTGAGTCGGGGGTGTTGGTCTGTAGTCCCAGGAAATTACAAAAATGCCCCCGTTGAGAAAGCTTTGTAGCCATGCAAAAGCTTCCTTAATGACTGTAAATACAAATCCTTAATTGGTAATTAACGTGTCTTTTATCAAGAATTAACTATTGAACGCGCTAAACACACCGGAAGAAAGGGGGTTGGCGTGCAGCAACACTAGTAAATATAAGCTAAACTAATAAACTCATGCATCGAGGAGGAACTAAATGGTGATGTAGTAACAGGTAAAGGAGGTGGCCAAGGGTAAGTGGGAAGGGTAGATGATGGATTTGAGCAAGTATGAATTTAGCAGTTTATCATTCCTTTGCTGGTCCCTTGTCGTTCTTTGGAGCTCTGCCTCCTCTTGGTGAATTTTTCTCAGTAGCTTTTCCTTTAGAAAGCATAATCTGTGTTTTTATGAACCACCTCTTCCACAACTTCTAAGCATAACAAGGACGTAACGGAACTGTCAAACATAATCATTGGAGTTGAAGTAGTAACATGAGGTTCAGGTTCAACATCAGAAATACCAGGAGAGGAGAGGGTTACAGAAGGACCTATTTTGATATCCTATAGTGATCTTAGACTGAGATGGAACATCAGTACGAGAGATGCTCTATTGTCAACTGTTTCTCTGAGGGGGGAAGACATTGTTGCTATAGGGTCATCAATAATTGTTGTTTTATTGTTGCTGAAGGCGCTGTTTTGCACATATAGTTAACAGTGAGTATATTGAGGCATGTGGAGTAGGCTGCCAAAACATTGTTTTGGCTGGCGTTTGAGTGATTTTCCGGAAAAAACAAAAAATGTTTACCACACTGTATCAGGGGTTCATTTTGGTGGGTAATGTCGTAGACAGCGGTAATATCTTGCATTATTACGTCGTAGAAAATGGTCATTGATATAACATAACTAATCCACAATACGAAGAGAAACCCTAGTTAGCAGAAAAGTACGAAGAACACAGAAATTGGATTGGGAAAAGTCCATTTAAGAGCTTCAATTGCTCAAATAAATTGATTACAACTTGAATTACTCTAAACCCTAAGCTTCTTCCTCAGAACTCTTATTGAACTAACATAGATCTAGAAAAATAACATAAGTCCCCTTTATATACTAGGGAACTAAAAATACAAATAAAACGCATCTCGAGGCAAAAGCACGCCTCATAAATACAACCAACGCCAAGCTCGTTCGAACGACTTTACGCCAATTTGCCTAAAACCCTATAAACTTGGCAAGTCGTTCGAACGACATCCAAGCTCGTTCGAACGAAATTTGTCTTTGGGCCAAAATTCCGGAGAGGTGAACATTGGTCGTTCGAACGACTCCAAACCTCGTTCGAACGACTTTGGTTAATTTCCCTAGATCCTCCTGGATCAATAACAACACTTAATTAATTACGATTATACCATTTGATAATAAAACCATTCATTATAACCAAATAATAAACCAAAATAAGAGCCTGAATAGTAGGGTGTTGATTATCTTTTCATTAAGTAAAACTGAAAGTGGTATTTTATTGAGGAAAAAAAAATCAATATAATCCAAAAAAAAGCTTTCCTCCTAGACTGAGTCGTGCTCCCCGCACCCACACCCACACCTCAGATAAGTTCCTATTCACACCTCCATCTGTCATGTAGTTGTGTGAGGTTTAAGCATTTTCAGATAGTAGTTGGGCTAAAATTTCAGTTAAATAATTCGCTCTTTTCACGATGTGTGCTTAGTTCTGCACCTTTGTACGTTTGTTGAGCATTTGCACGTTTCCCCGTTTAATAAAATGAGTGTAGGCTAATACCCCGGTATATCGTGATATACCTTTTCGATACATGCATTACCTTTTCTACCTGTCCTATAATCGTTGCATGTATGATACATTTTCATTAATAAATCAATAGTTTTTTATTATTTAAAATTTTATTCTGTCCTTCGGACCCCAAAAGATTATAGAGTTTGGGGTGATTGATGACGATTTACAGCTGTCTGATGAATATACTAATATTAGTATTTTCAGCTATGGCCCATTAAACTTTTGCAAATTCTCTTAATTTCTCTATATTTTACTGTAATGATGTTTCTTATATTTATGCTTTATGATGTTGGAAAATATGAAAAGTCTCTAGAGACATATACACATCCTTCTTGTCTTTTGCTGCTTTACATACATATAGTTGGTTTTATCACGTGTATCCTGTACCACAGACACCCAAAAACATGATTGCTTCCATGCTACTTAAGACGTTTAAATATCTTTCTATAATTTTTATCTGTTTCAATAAATTGTGCATGTTTGTTATTTAACCACTAACTTTTTCAGGGGTTTATGGACATTGTCTTCCTTGGCTTAACTTTAGGCCGTATCTAGGTAGGACTTGTATATACTGTTAGACTTGGTCGTGGATTCAAATTTGTGGATAGGAATCGATTTAGTTGACAAAAATGGAAGTAAAGAGCGCCAAGGTATTGGGTAATGGCCGCAAAATCGTGGTTGATCTCAAGAGAAAGCGAGCGGCTCTATCTCGTGCATATGCCATCGGGGCTGTTCGCACGGTGGCACGGCAGTCCTCACTGGACTCACGCCCTAAGAAACTTTCTAAACGGATTCGACCCAATGGAAGCAAAAACAGCTGTGGGTCTTATTCGAAGAAATCCTTGCTAAAAAACTATTCAAATTTTGTGGGGAGTGGGTTACCCCAACGTATGTTGTTTTTTCAGAACGGTGAATGGATTGATTTTCCAGAGGGTTTCACTGGAATAATCAGAGATGATTTCAAGGCAAAAAAGGCAGCAATTGAAGTGGAGGTGAAGGCTGGCTATCCTTCATTGCTAGACTTTCTCCACATGACTCTAGTTGACTTAAAGACCGGAACTCAACAACCAATTGCTTGGATTGATGAAGCTGGTAGATGTTTCTTTCCCCAATTACTCACAAATGTTGATGAATTTCATGGATGTTTTCATCACGAGATGGGAAAAGATCAACCTGTTCTATGTTCGAAACCAAATGGAACTCGTGAAATTACATTGCAACTGGAGATTGAAATAACTGCGGGTGATAGTTCGAAATTTGATGAATTCAGTGAAGAGTCAAACACTCATGTTAAGCGGCTTAAAATTGATGACATCTCTGCTAGTACCTATTACAAGATAGATCAAGATGGATGCAGCGGTGAAACACAGTCAAATATCGGGAACAAGGCAGTTTTTGAAGGAAGTAAGCAGTTGGATGGAAGATTGGACCATGATAGTGTTCAAAACTTGTTTGTTACTGGTATGGGCTCATCCATATCTGCGAAGAACATAATTGAGATTCACCGCAGTTCAAGTTATTTGGCAGAAGCTCGCTGGGAGCTGTTCCTAAAGCAGATTGAGATTACCAAAAAATATCGTGGTGGTGCTAATGTTCGATATGCTTGGCTCAGCTCTTCGAAAGAGGCTGCATCTAGGATCTTGATGTATGGACTGGGTCTTGATGAGCTGCAGAGGAAGAGGTTTGGATATGGGGTTGGTGTTAATCTTACACCGGCAAACTTCTCTAATATCAGGTACATGTTTCCATTTGTTCTTCATGAAAGGTTCTTTTTTGTTTAGTAGATATTACTCTAAAAAACCTCTTAAATAAACAATTAATATAGCCTTTGTAGCTTATGAGCTCTGAAGTAACTGATAAGATTCAATCTTCAGATAACCTGTTCCCAAATATTTAATCCACAAAGATCTCTCAGCCCCAAAGATCCAATCCCAACTCGTGTGAACTTTGCGAAGCTGCCGACTATGATCTTGGAGAGAGAGAAATAGTTGATGGAAAAAATAGGTTTTAAATTTTAACTTAAACCATACTCAGGACAAGAAAAAGACTATAATGACCATTCTAGGTTGGGACGGTTTTATTGTATAAACCAAGTTGAGAAACCGAACTGAGAGAACTGGTCTTTAGAAAATTGGAACTGAGAACCAAACCGGTTCTGATAAAAAAAAAGTAAGAACCGTCGGTTTCGGCCGGTTTCGATTCTGTTTCTCGGTTTACTGGTATGAGTGCATAGCCCTAACTTTAATACTTTCTTTCCTTATAAACCTTATGCGTCATTTTCTTTTGGTGGTAAATGTGTTTGTAGGAAATTACTCACTCGCATATTTCTTCTTTTCTACAGTGCAGGTCACTGTGATGTTGACGAAAATGGTTTACAGCATATGGTGTTGTGTCGAGTTATTATGGGAAACATGGAATTACTTCATTCAGGATCTGAGCAGTTCCATCCTAGTAGGGAAAATTTTGACAGTGGGGTAGACTCTCTTGAGAATCCGAAGCATTATATTATATGGAATATGAATATCAACACTCACATCTATCCAGAATATATTGTCAGTTTCAAGTTGCTGTCCAATAACGAAGGTGGTGTATTTACTACTTTATGTTTGTTTATTTAATTCTTAAGAGCAGCAAGGACACTATAACTAAGTTTGAGTAATTTGATAGTCAGTATTGTCAGTGTTAATCATGGTCTACCCTTAAGGCCAACTAGAGTATGGCAAGATGATTTTTGCGGTATATCCCAATTCCCTGTCAAGTAGACGGTGAGCCATGTCTAGTGGGAAGGGTGGAGGACTAAACTACTGATCCTTTGTTCTCTTATAATCTTTTATTAGTCGATTTAATAAGTTGGTTCATTGCAGTAGTGCTAATAAGTCTGCTTTATACTTTATGCAGCATGTGTCTTGTCAAATGAGAGTAAGCTTGATGTCTCCGGTATAACAAATTCTACTTGTCAAGGAAAAGTGCTATCAGATTTATCTCTTGTTGATTCGGTAAGGCTCTTTCTGCTCAATTTCTAACAGATTTTATTAAGAATAAATTTGTTACAGGAAAGTAAGAAAGATAAACACAAACAACACATGGAGGGACAAAGTATCCCCCAACTCCCTTTAAATTGCACAACTCACTTAAATCTGAAATCCTTTGTTTGGCTCTTCAATCCTTCTCAGGAAGGGTAGGCCTGCCTATAAACTGCTCTTGAGCTCTTTTAGGCAGCTTGTTTTCTTATCTAACTGCTCTATCAGCAGCACAGTTGAGGTTTGTGAAGCAAAGGGTTGATCCCTCCCAGTCTCCTTTAACTTTCCAGTGGTCTTTGTCGCTTAAAAAGGCTTGAGCAACAGCATTTGAGTCAGATTCAATCCAGTTCTGCTTCCAATTATTTTGAATGGCCCACTTCAGAGCTGTAGTGATAACACTGCGCTTATCTCAGTGGAATTTCTAGCAACAGGATCTAGTCCTGCACATCCAAAATTTCCAGTGCTAGAGCTATCACAGTTAATTTTGATTTCGTTTTTCTCAGGAAGGAGCCATTTTTAACTCCTAATTCTTGAGCCTTTTCTAGATTTAGTATTAGTATTAGTAGCAGCTCCAACAATAGCTATAGTTCTGAAATCCTTTGGGTTATTGCATATTAGCGGTTGCCAGCTTCTTTGATATTAGTGAGGATGAGACACACCCGTGCTCGTTGCCTCAGTGCGTTTTCTAAACTTTTGGTGCAATCGATGTGATTGGTTAATTGACAAAAGGGATAGGGATTTAATCTTGTAAGAGGGTAAGGGTATTAATTCAACCGAAAATCAAAGCTATGGCTGAATTGGGGCTTAGATGGGATGGTTTTGAATCGAATACGAAGAAATACAGCTTGGCAGAGGATACTGTTCTTTATATATTATGTATGAAAAGCTACAGATTTTGGAGTTGGCTAGTGGTAGTGTGTGTAGGACGACTTAGAGCTACACAGAAAATAAACCATTCACTTGTCTTAAGATGATATAGGACGTTGGTAGCCTCGGGTTGCTTTTGTTATTTTGTTGCTCTCTTTCTTATTATTATATTCCATTATATTATCTTGAAATCAGAACCTGGTGAATAGATACAGCGAAATACAGCTTGATTAGTAAATTTGGGCGGACTGTGGGATCATTTATTTTAATTTTTTGTGATATTTTCGTGTAAAGTGAGTAATCTGTACTCATCATCTGCAGGCAAATGACTCGTCGATTGATGCAACTGCTCCAAAGGTCCCTAAATCACCTTGGATGCCTTTCCCTATGTTATTTGCAGCAGTCTCTGATAAAGTGCCTCCCAAAGATATGAAGTTAGTCTATATTCATTATGACCAATTTAGGGTAAGTTTTCTAAAAGTTTTAACATTACTACATGTACATATTTTCTCTTGTATTATGTTATATATATTTGTACTCTTTGCTTCTATATTTAACCAGAAGAAGAATTTAAGTCGAGATGATCTTGTTAAGAAGCTCAGATGGATAATAGGAGATACTCTATTGAGGTCCACAATAATCAGTCTTCAGGGCAAGGTAAAGTGTGCATGCTTCTCCTTTTGTGGTTTTGGACTTTGATATGCGTGCTCTGCGTTTGTTTTCTAGATCCTAGAGTATCTCCTACTAGTTATGGTCTTTGTGATGATATTTGCGTAACCGATATTAGATCCGCCTATTAGTCATGGCAAGGTGGCAATACCATGTATTAATTTCTTAAGATGATTAAGCTATGCGCGTTACACCCACGTAAGTGATAAATTTATATCAATTAGATGCTCTACTTCTAGAGAAAGTTGAAACAGTGCAAAATTTCATCTTAACATGATGAAAAATGTGGATTTCGATGGATTTGAACTAACATCTCTTAAGGGAGATGCACTCCGGTTCCCAAGAGCTTCCATTTGAGCTTAAAAACTAAAATGCATGATATAAAACTGTACTGTACTGTACTGATAAACACCCATTCTCACCATTCTCACTTGTAGTAAGATATGCAACTTTAACTATTAACATTCTGTACGTTAAGCATGTTGATCAGTTGAAAAAGTTTTTCATACTAATTTTTTTGAAGTATTAGTAAGAAATCTGCATATGTTTCCAAGTACCAGATCCAAATTTACAAACCATTAACTCATATAACATCAAAATATCAAGATTTTAACAAATCTATAAACTTCAACTAAGAATGCTAATTCATATACCATACTTACAAAACACATAAATATATGTAGGTACTTTGGTCCAATCAATCGAAAATAAAGTGTAAAGAAAACTAATTCAATTACCTTTTCACTCTCTTATTTCTCCATGAACATGAACTGAAAAATAAAAATAAAAACTGTAAAATCCTAAAACATATACCTATAAAATGTATAGGATAGGAAGCTTATTAATTAAGATACGAACGAATAAATCAAAGATTATATAATGATTGATATAATGTTCAATGGAGAGTCCGGGTTTGGGATAAGGTTAAGTCCAAATTTGTTCGGGTCATATGTTCACACATGGAGAGGCAATTTCTCGGCCGATCAAGCAGCCAAGGAAAGAAGTAAACTGCCAAGAGGGGTTAAACAATGCTATTAGGGGAGACCTCCCTTTATTAAAGGGACCGAAGAGCCTTTTAGGGAGCATTTTTTATTTGATTGAGGTGTATTTTTGCTTGTAGGGGTGGTTGTTTTTAGCTGCCATGTTTTTTCCTTTTTTGTTCTTTTGTTGTAATTCCCTTTGTTCCTCTTCAATAAATTTCTTCTCTTGCTTTTTGCAAAAAAAAAAAACAGAGGCTGCAAATAAAGTACCTGGAATTTAAATGCAATGCATCATTTTTTTTTATAAGAATCACGAGTAACATGTCTCGTACGTCGCGTACGCACCTTTTTTATTTAGTTATTTCTATTTAATTTAATTTCTTGAATAATAGGACTAGTTTCCTAATTAGATTGGTATTAGGGTTTTTATTTGTGCTAGGTATCTTCTCCTATAAAAAAAAGCCTAAGCTTAGTTTATTAGGTAGGTTGATTTGAATGAGAAAAAGCCTAGCCTTTGAGAGAGATGTAAAGTTTGGGGTAAATCTAAAAACCCTAGATCTTCAACCTTTTATTTTATACAATTGAGAGATCTTAGTTTTAATTGAGATTAATTTAGTTTCCGCAAACATAGTTTTTAACATCTTGGTACCAGAGCTAGCAAGATTCTGTGGGAATTTTCTTACACCGACTGCTACAGTAATTTCGACATCTGCTACTATAACATCCTACATCTGTAGAAAAGTTGGTTTTGGGAACAAATGTATTTATCCGCCAAATACTATCACCGACACCTTTTAGTACGCTTGGTTGTGCCGGTCGAGAACAACTCCACATTTAAGCGTGCTCAGGCGGGAGTAGTCCTGGGATGGGTGACCCGCTGAATAAAACCCTACACTGCTGGAGCTCCGCAATGGCTAACTGGGACAGTATTGATAAGTCAGTATAGGGTGGTTCGTTACAATACTGACTCATCGATACTGTCCCCACTTAGCCAAACCTTACAAAACTTGAACCAAACGTCAAACGTAACTTGTAGACCATAAAACTGAGTATAAACTATCTGTGTTCCAAAAATCAGGATTAAGTAAATATCCCAAAATATGGCCAAACTCAAAATATTTCAACTCCTATAACCAAAATTCACATTTACTCAATGTTGCATACAGCTTGTGCTCTCGAAGTGTTTGCAGAACTATCCTCAAGTGTTCCATACGATCCTTATAAGTTTCAGAATAAATTAGGATGTCGTCAATAAATACTAGCACAAACCTATCAAGATATTCTTAAAATACTCTATTCATTAAATCCATAAATACCGCAGGCGCGTTACACAACCCAAATGGCATAACTCGAAACTCGTAATGCCCAAATCTCGATCTAAATACAGTCTTAGGTCTATCTGAATCCTTATCAACAACTAATGATAACCTGACCTCAAGTCTAACTTTGAGAAATACTTCGCTTTACCCAACTGGTCAAATAAATCATCAATCCTTGGTAAAGAGTACTTGTTCTTGCTTGTTATTTATCCGACAAATACTATCACCGAGGCCTTTTAGTGTGCTTGGTTGTGGGAGTAGGATCAACTCTACAGTTAAGCGTGCTCGGGCGGGAGTAGTCCTAGAATGGGTGACCTATCGGGAAGCTGCTCCCCCGCCGAATAAAACCCTACATTGCTGGAGATCCGCAGTGGCTAAGTGGGGACAATATCAGTGAGTCAGTATAGGGTGGATCGTTACAACTATAGTAATTTTTGCGTTGCTACAGTGATTTCTGCATCTGCTACACGACTCTGCGTAAGCAATGCTAAGCCAATAAGATTTAAATGGATTATAGGACAAGTTCGGGTGGAAAGACTGCGAAGTAGAAGACTATATGGAAAATTGGATAGAACAAAGATTAGAAAAAAGCCGAAGGCATACTTCTATGAAGAGAAGCCAATGAAGTATGGATTCCGAATTGTCATAGATCGCAAATGTTTTTATGTTTAAAAAGAGATTTGACAAGGAAGGCGTTTCAGATGCTTGAGAACTCATAAAATATGGGTTTCGGATGAGTGTTGGTGTTGAAATCGATATAGATAGTTTGAAGATAAACCACCACGATGTACCGACGAAGAGAGAGGTTCCCCGTGCAACCGATTTCATGGGTGGGGTAGGCGAAGATGCGTTGGAGATTGAGGCGGGAGTTGTGACGGAAGAATCGAAAAAATTCGATGAAGATGGCTTGGAGATGAAACAATACGAAGAGACGACGTAGAGAGAGGTTCATTATGCGATTGATCTAGTAGGTGGGAAAAGCGTAGACGTGTTGGAGAGTTCTCGATTAAAGTCCCACGAAGAGGTTGCGACATTGATGCGAGAGGTTCACATGATTAACGATTCCAATTGTCAGGAAGCCTAACCAAACCAAAGAAGACCAACCCATTCCAAAACTCTTGCCTAGAATTCGGAGAACAATCGGAAAGGGGATAATTTTATCGCCAAATGCAGAGGGAGGGTCACCGGTGACTACGATGACCAAAAATCAAAAGAGTGAGGTCCCTATCATTGTCGAGATTGGTGAACTACGCGATTTAGGGCGCGAGGACCATGAGATCGGAGAAGATAACGTGAACATGTCACTGAGACAGGGCACGAAAGGCACGAGCGTGCCACGACAAAGTCAAGGCACGGAGGGCCCAAGTTAGAACGCGTGTCAGGGCATGCCTTCGGCGGGGCAAGGTACTAAACAGAGTGTAGGGCATGCCTTCAACTGGCTCGAGCGTGCCACAGCAACTGCTTGCGCCCATGGAGGACGCGAGCCACGAGATCACCAACAAGGAGGGTCGTAGACCCACGCCCCACTTGTTTTAGAACAGTCGCTAATCGGGGGTGACCGTAGCCGACTAGAGGCGGGCGCATATCAAGCGGGGGGATCGTGGGTTCCGATGGGGCTGACGACGGACATGGTTGGCAAAAATCTGACGGAGAATTCGGAGAAGAGAACAAAGCAGTAGGAGATTGCTCTCAAAGCGATTGAAGAGGGCAATTAGTTTTGGCAATATTTAGGGACAGTTGGGAACCAGGAGGGAGTAATTTCTTGCAGCTCAGATGGAATAATTTTTTGCAACTCGGTGTACCGAAAATAGTTTCGTATGTTGACCCTTATTGGATAGAGTTTCTAGTTCGTTCTTTCGACTTTGTGTGTCCGACGTTTTGGTGACTTCAAGTACAACGTATAGATACGTTGTCCGCAGTTGGTAATACAATGAAGCAACATGAGCTTCGAAATGATGTGTTACAACGTCCAAAGGTATACTAGCAAGTTACGGTAAAACTTGTGGCCGTATTCCCGAGTTGTTAAGCGTGCACTTTTGGTTTCATATTGATGCCTTGCAGATTTTCTCGCCACAACCACGAGTAGCATGTCTCATACGTCGTGTTCGCACCTTTTTTTAGTTATTTCTATTTAATTTAATTCCTTGAATAATAGAACTAGTTTTCTAATTAGATTGGTATTAAGGTTTTTATTTGTGCTAGGTCTCGTCTCCTATAAAAGAGAGCCTAAGCTTAGTTTATTAGGGAGGTTGGTTTGAATAAGAAAAAGACTTTGCCTTAGAGATAGATGTAAAGTTTGGGGTAAATCTAAAACCCCTAGTTCTTTTGACCTTTTATTTTATGCAATTGAGAGATCTTAGTTTTAATTGAGATTAATTTAGCTTCTGCAAACGTAGTTTTAACATTTTCGCTTAGAAATCCATAGTTGCTCGTCATAAAACTCTAATCAATAGTTGGGAACCTAGTTATGTAGATAGTTAGCTTATATGGGAAATCAAAATCAATTCGTAATACATAAAAAAAAAAATTGATGACAACTTAGAGAATAAATTTGTTCCAAAAAAAGATGCGCATATTTTACCGAACTATATGCAAGTCATCCATGTTAAATATCCAGAAACACACTTCATATCTACACTTCATATCTGTGAAATCAAAGGAGTAAAATCCATCATAAAAAATTTGAACCAAGAGAATAAATCCAATAGAGATGCATATCATATATCCTCTTAGTAGTTAGTAAATGTCTTGACTGCCAAGTCATATTTAAACAAAAGGTACTCAACTGTCTTCGACATTTTCAATCCTCATAAAAAAATTTAACTACATATCATCCCACGCCATAACATTTCCTCTCTAACCCACAAAATATTCTCACCCCTTCCACCTCATTCTTTGTAATTTTTCTTGAGATGCTCTTTAAAAATGTAGACACTATAGTAAGTAACTTTACCATTGGATGAATTATGAAACCCTACCAATTGTTGCAAGGGATGAGCCTCTATAATAGCTGATTTCACCTTTTTAGTATCCAATTTCGCTTGTTTCCCCTGCTCATGACCAGTTAAACTTTATAAAGTTAACTTGAAGCTTTGCATCTACATTGAAATTAACCAATTATTGTGGGATATTGAGAAATCCAACCTTCCAAATTATCCGCTAACTTTATAAATGGCTTCATCATAAGCTAATTGCTTCTTCACCTGTAGCATATGTTCCAAACCAAAGACAAATATCGTTCTTGGGTAGTCTAATCTCTAAACCCTTTTTTACAGAAAATAAAGTTTTGTGGGTCTATGGAGGAGAAAAACAAAATTGCTTTATGGAGACTTTTAGGCTTAGGAAATTGTGAGTCGTCTATTTTTGTTTTCAAGTCAGTATTGTTGTTGTTGTGAAGTAGATTTTGGCTTGAATTTGAAATGAGGCAAGTTGGTTATAACCTTATAACCATATTGCACATGGACCAATCAACCAAATAACTTATCTGCCAACTTGAAGTGGGTTTGGTTTGGACCTTTTAAACCAGATTATGCAAGACCCACTTGGTGACAAGATCGCAGTTAATTGAGTCAAAACCTTAAAAATCTTGGTTGTTGATGCTGAGCATTTATCTAGCTGTAAAGATGAAGAATAAGATAGACGGGGAAGGAGTAGAGAGGAAATAAGGAGACGGGGTTGAAGAGGGAGAATTGAGAGAAAGAGAAGAGAGTAATAAGTAGATTAGTTTAAAGAGAAATAGAAGGTTTCTTCTTTTGGAAAGGTGAAGAATGCATTTTATTTGAACCTCAATGTTCTCTCTCTCTCTCTCTCTCTTATTCGAAGAAAATGATGTCTTTGATTGAGAACACAAGAACTTCATTTTCTTTTTCTGAAATGAGAAAGATGTTCGTTTTGTTGGGAAGACTTATTCCCAACCATTAATTTATGTAGATACTCATTTGATTAAAAGTTGCGTATGTGGCGTAGTCGCTTAGAGCAACCAATACAAAAAAATGGGTAAGTTACTGTGACACAGGGAAGGGCAGAATTGTCATTAAAAATTACATTACTGGTGTTAGTTGAAAAATGAATTAATTTTGGGTGATGGTCAAAAGTAGTGTATCTCTGATCCTTGTCACTGAGACAAGGAAAAAAGTCTAAAGAAAACTATAAAAAAGGTCATTTTAAGTGTACCCAGGGACGTATCTGTCGACAAGCGTGTTCATGTAGCACATGTGGACACGTGTTTTCTAGAATTAGCCATGTCCATGGTACATACGTTAATGTCATATCTTTAGATGTATATTGTGATACAACCAGTTTTTGGTCCCATTTTGAGATACCCCCATATATTCTATGGTATGTTTTTTTATTAATTTATTTGGGGTTTACTTTTTTGGTCTAATTGGTTACGAGCTTTGCGATTTTGAGTTAATTGAGACATAATGGAAGCTCGTGAAAGGGGTGTTGTATGAAGTGCTGTGTCTTTTATTGTTGAAGGGTGGTCGTTTTGATGAGTTATTTTATTAAAGGGAGTGGGCTCTTGACAAGGGTTGGCAAGAACATAAAAGATGATCATCAGCAGGGTTTTAGCGAGAAAGCAAACGCGATCAAACTGGCGTTTCATTATATTAATTTTCGATCCAAGTCGACTCATAATTATTGATCTACAAATTGGAAATTGCTTTGGTGGACCAATATGGAGGTCACTTCTCTTTCAGGGACGAATGAGCGAAATCTGATTGATTCTATAGTGCCTACAGGGCTAGTGTTAAACACAAGGAATTAACATGTGTTGAATCATGCGTTAGTTTAACTCTTTGGGTTCTCTCACATGTCACGGGTACATGACCCCCTTGTGTTGATCCAAGTGAAGCTCCTTCTCTTTTGAAATGGAAGACCTTAAACCATGCAGTAAATGTCGATTGCAAGAGATGGAGACTTTGAACCTAAACAAGATTTTGTTGAGCTCTTGGACTATTTTTATGGGGCCCTTTCAACTTCTATGCTATTAACATCTATTTTGTTTGTTTATTCAGTGTTCTTCTAAACCTGAGCCGAAGCAAGCGCCGTGTAATTATTTTGTTGGGTAAGTACCAATGTTGTTTTAATTTATTTTTTCCCAGCTCAATTTAATGGATAAAATCAAGTTTAAGTATAACCCATGTTACCCACCAGCTTCTTCCTTAATGCTTTATTCTTATAATATTTAGATCCTAAATATTAGTAATTATTACAGGGAAGAGTCCAGTCATCTTAGGGAAAAGGACTCACGTTTGAACCACAATGACGCCTTCGCAGCTGCTACATTGAATAAAGTACATAGTATTCCACGTATTTATCAAGCTTACAGATTGTTTTCTGAAAAACTTTGAAACCTTTACACTGCTGATATCAACTTTGTTGTTTATTCAGAGTTCATCCAAAATTAACTGTGGAATGCTAACTCCAAAGGAGGAGCAAGATTCCATACCCATACCCATACCCATACCCATACTCAGCTTTGGATTAGTTGCCCCGAAGACGGAACAAGAGATCGCAAATTAGCTGTTGAAGCCGTTTCTTCTACTTGGATTAAATAGGAAATGCGTCGACATGATTATGTGAATATCAACTTTCGGGTTTAGGTGTTTGGAGTTTTAGAATAACTGCCTTGCTCCTATTTAATTTGTTTTATCGCTTTTGGTCTTTATGTTAGCTAAAGAATTCTTGGATTGGGGAATGATGATTTTACCCTTCTATTACTGTTGCTACTCGAGATCATTATTGTATTTGCCTTTTGATGTTGATGGTATGTTGATTTTGCCCTTCTATTACTATTATTTGTATGGAACATTCTTCAATTTGTGGCAGTTTGTCCGCAGTTGGTAAAACCAATGCCTGCCTATTAAGTTAAAATTTGTCTATGATTGTTTGTATTTTCTGGGTTGCATTGCCCATATTATCTAATAAAGAATCAAATATTATTTCAGTTAGTTTTGATGAATGATTCTGAGATTGCTATGGTTTTTGTTTTGATGAATGCATCCCTAATAACAACTTGTTTCAGATTTTTAATGAATTACTTCCTGAATAACTATATCCTTTGGGATAAGCGAAGTTGTGTTTTGCAAGGTGGAGTGGCCAATGTGGTTCTGTGAAACATTCTGTTTTCTATCCCCGTTAGCAAGTTGCAACTGAAATAAATTTAAATTGGACCATCCGCCAACATTACTGAATTTTGCTGGATTTGTAGAGCAAGAGTCACGAATTTGGATCTATAAGGATTTCCCTAAAACCATAGTCCAATGTGATTTTGGAAAGTCGAGACCCACCAATGAACTGCCGGTCAAGCTTAAAACAACTGATTTGGTTTATGAACTTTGCCAATTGGTTTTTTTTTTTTTTTTTTTTTTTGGGAGAGGCATATGAATTTCACTTCTAGTTAGTTACAGATGAACAGTGCAACTGGAGACTGCTCTACTTCACAGATCTCGGCAGAACGCATTGCTTTTAGTGAAACAATCGCCAAAACACAACACTTCGTGTCTAATACCAAAAATCAAGTGGAAAACACCATGTCCTCTAATGGTTTACACACAAAAACATGGACCTGCCGAGTGTGGGAATTCAATCACATAGTAGTAAACATATTTGTACTTCAAACCCACTCAAGACCCTTCATATTTTTATTTTTTGTAGCTCGTATCCTGGCCGCAGACCGTCAATTCCCGACTAGACTCGTCTAGGGCTCATGCAAGAGCCCGCAAACCACACGAACCAGGCAAGTCGACACAAGGCCGATGGGCTCATACCAACCTCAAAGCCCATACGAAAGTGAGAATCGAACCCTTGACCTCCCGACCATCACCACTAGAGCACAATGTAGTTGGTAAATCATGGACCTGCCGAGTGAGGAGACTCAAGATTTCACAAATCAGTTCCATAAAGATATTGTCTGAGGAATTATGATTTTGTATCATTGAAGATAATTATTTATGGATCAAAATTACACAGGTCAATTCAGATACCATTTGCTCAGATACCATTTGCTAAAGTTGTGTAAGTGTTAGTACAAATGACGGTTTCTGATCTTTCCTTTCTAGAAACCCCCCTTGGCCATACAAATATTTCACGAGCTTGTCGAATCTGGGAAGATCTTTCGAATAGCTGGATCTATTGCTCAGAAGAAGATGGGTCCCAACCTGGAGGATTTATGTTTGGCCAATCACCCCGGCATCCTAATCTGACGTATAGACTCTTCTTACCTTCAAGTATAGCAGAAAAAAAGGGAGGAATAGGTACTAGTTAGAAACCTCCAATGAGTGATAATCAATCAAACTGAATGTAAAATGAAAATGAAAATACAAACACTGAATAGATTAAAATGACAGGTTGCCAATTTGTTGTATTTTCAGTATTTAGCAGTTATGATTTGATTTAGCTTCCATAGTTTAATTGGGAAGTTCACTTAGGTTTTGTTTTAAATAAAGGGCTACGCCCTCATTGCAAGTTAACCCTAGTTGTCTCTAGATTGAAGAATTAATAAAGCCGAGGATTTTCTCAATTCAAGTGCTAATTAAGAATTCCTCTTGAACCCTAATCAGACCGACCGATAGGGAGATCTCTTTTACTTCAACTTAGGGGCAAAATGTCACTTGGGTAGTTATGAGTGTTCATTGAAGCTTTTTCCCATCTCAAAATTACCGTTTTATTTTTTTATCTATTCTCAATTAAGTTTTGTCTAACAAACAGTAATATAAGTAAGAAACAAAGGCTACTTTTGTCATTTAAAAGTAAAAGAAATGCATCTCTCTCTAACTGTGTACTTGGAGAGTCTCCGTACTCTCATTTTATGATAACTGAGTATGTAAGTTTGGGTACCACTAAATCTCTCTTTTTTAAGTCCACAACACATTAGAAGTGGTTAGATTTTAGAAATCCCCGTCTCCAACGAGCCAACTACGACGGAGTACCACATGACGTTAAACAACGGAGCACCGCACTTAGACTGAGACGTTTTATTGTGTGTGCGTATGTATGTGATAATTCAGCCTTCAAGAAGTGTAGAGCAAGAATAAATGTAGAGATAAGCAGCCGGCCCTGAAGTTTAGGGGGGCCTTAGGCGAGTCCGAAAATGAGGCCCCCCGCCGGGGAAAGAAAATTGGTACCACATATTTTCTTGTACAAAAATGATAAAATTTATGAATAAGGTGAGTAATTGAACCTTTGAGATGAGGTGAAACACTATAAACCAACAAGACAACTTAATTGTATGTTATTTTAAGGGTCCTTTTTTAAATAGTACTAAAACATTTGGAGGCCCCGAATTTACATTAAAAATCGGCGGCCCTAGGCGGCCGCTTCTTGCCCCTACAGCCAGGGCCAGCCTGGACATAAGAGAAATTTAAAAGAAAAAAAATCACAAAAAGTTATCGATGGTCAATCCAAACCGCATTGCGGTATACTAGTTTATCATCATTACTTTGTATAAACTTAATCGTAGCTTCCGCTGATTATGTACATCATTAGCCACTACTGTCTGTCTGACTGGCAACAAGGAAGTGTAAGGCAATACTACTAAATAAGTAAACATCAGAATCTGCAAACGAGGAAAGCAGTAAGTGAATCAACATAATGTTGTATTTGCTCCATATCAACTAGGGTCAGAGCCGGTACAGTTTGACACCTTGACAAAGACAACTGCCTATAAACGGAGTTGGAGAGAACAAAAAAGAAGGAACAAGCTTCTAAATTGTCCCGTGACAAATGTATTGAGATCTTCTAAATGAATGTTTTCTTATTTTCTTTCGTTAGGTTAGGATAAGCTACAGAGTATAGTGAAAGTAGAAAAAAGTTAGTAGTAGAGAAGTCTATATAGTTGGATACAGTTTCGTTTATTTTTCGTTACATTCTTTATTTAAGACCACTAATATTCGAGAAACATTTACAACATTAGTATTTGAAGTCTTCGAGTTTAATCAATTTTGTAAGGGTAAGCTAATTGCCTAACTATCTCTACGACTTTTAGCAGATGGAGATATTGGTCACACAAGCACTGACAACTCATACTTAGCTATAACACCAAACCCGTATGCCTACTACATGAAAAGAAATCAAAGTGAAATATGCATGTTCAGAAAGTAATCTGAGGCAAAACTATTTGGATACTTGGAAGTTTCTTATCTGAAAGGATCAACCTTTTAAGGGTGCTCAAGCAAAGCCTGAGCTACATGAAAATAAATCAAAGTGAAATATGCATGTTCAGAGAGTAATCTGAGACAAAACTATTTGGATACCTGGAAGTTTCTTATCTGAAAGGATCATCCTTTTAAGGGCGCTCAAGCAAGCTTGAGCTACCGTTTGACTAAGATTGGGGTCCCATCCTCCAAGTTTGACAACCACGTCTGCATTTGAATAACCCTGATTTCCATCTTGGATATTCCTCCGAGCCTCCTCTTTAGCTGAACTCTCATCTATATGGAAAGAAAAATATATATAATTAAAGCCATAAATTAGATGTTGGGAGGAGGTGCAGGCATGAAGATTGGTGTCTTATCCCTTGCACATTGCTTATACCGAGTTTTTTTAGTTTGGGTCCTAGACTCCTAGTAATGAAAAAAAGATGTTTGGATCCAAGATATTCAGTGGGAAAGTGAAGTACGACGCGGGAAAAGTTCAAATTAAATGGATTATAATTCTTAAAATCTCCTTAAGAAGTCGGCAGTTTAGTATAGAAGCGCAAGTAAAACGAGTGGATCTGTGGACACTCCCTTTTGGGACACACCTAGACACTCAATCATTAGGACCCATTTAAAGACGATTAAAAAACTTTTATCCGTACAAATATGATCTCGTTGCCATTGAAATCATACTTACAAATTATTAGGTCAGTCCGACATTTCTACATCATAAAATATAACCTAAGAATTTAGATAAAATGGACAACTTAAAACGTAAACAATATTTCAAATCTCTTTTCAATGATGATAGAATTGTCGAAATAAATTGATATTTGGTAAGGATGATCTACATGATAAGAATATCATATCTACAAAGAAAAAACCTCTTAAAACATTTTTATGTGTTCCTCATAAATGAGTGTCCGGTGAGTGTCCCAAAAGGGAGTGTCCATGGATCCGCTCCCATAAAATATAGCATGATTAATTCATAAGATAAAACTATTAATCCCAATAACACGCCTATAAAAAACATGTATACTGAGTTTGATCAAACCTCTAATAAAATACCTAAATAAAAAATAAAAAAATAAAAAAAGTGTGATAAATATAGTATTTAAAATATTGCATATTAAATGTGAACTGCACAAAAATTAGTATAGAAATACCGATTTACTCTTAAAAATCCATCCAAAATATATGTTGGAGATTATGATTTATGTTAAGTGTGATGTCCGAATACACCGTATTATTGCATGGTGTGATACCCAGGATCATATCTTTAAATTAATATTAGTAGTTTGTTTCTATATTTAATTATTATCAATATTTAGTAGTTTCTATATTTAATTATTATCAATATTTAGTAGTTTCTAGTAGGAGTTAGTTTCCTACTAGATAGGGCCGGCTCTGAGGTTTAGGGGGCTCTAGGCGAGGTCCAAAAATGAGGTCCCCCACCAAGGTAAAAAAAAATGGTAGTACATATTTTCCTGTACAAAAATGATAAAAATTGTAAACAAGGTGAGGATTTGAACCCTTGACCTTGCGATGAGGTCAATCGCCTTAAACCAGCAAGGCAACTTCATTTTATGTTATTTTGGGGGCCCTTTTTTATATAATACTTAACCATTTTGAGGCCCAAATTTACATGAAAAATCGGGGGCCCTAGGAGTCCGCCTCTTGCGCCTATAGCCAGGGTCGGCCCTGCTACTAGGACTCTAGTAGGTTCTCTATTTTAATCCCTAGGGTGATTGTAATCATCTATTCAATAATCAATAAATTTTTTCTCCTTTCTCCTCCTAATTTAACTTGGTATCAAAGTGACTACGATTCTTGGTGAAACCCCCTAGAGATTTCACGCATTTAGATCTAATTTCCAGTGACTTATTAATTCTTTATTCTTATTTTGTTATGCAATTTCCTTTATTTCTTGGTATCAAAGCGACTACGATTCTTGGTGAAACCCCCTAGAGATTTCACGCATTTGGATCTAATTTCCAGTGACTTATTAATTCTTTATTCTTATTTTGTTATGCAATTTCCTTTATTTCTTATATTTTATATCCTTTAGGGTTTTATTTATTTTCTTGATTTTTTCTGAACAGTTCACGGTGAACGAAATACTATTCACGATGAACTATAATTACTGCTCATGAATAAATAATAATACCCAATGAACAGTACTGATGAATAGTGATATGAACATTACAATTGTTCATCCTTTGTTTCTTGAGTTGATCTCTTAACAAATATTTAAAGATCAACAATGTTTTATCAATGATTCCATAGTGTTCCCCCAGTGCAATTTTTGGTTATGAAACTTTTGTTTTGATCTTTTTCGTGATTTCTCTTCACTGTCTTTATCTTTCTCTCAATCCTTTTTCGTGATTACCATTTTCTCTCAATCCTTTATCTTTCTCTCTCGATGATCTATATAGTTTCTTTCTCTCACCCATCCAGTTTGAGCTTTCTTTCTCTTTTAGTGTTTTATCTCTTTATTTTTTGGTTAGTTGGTTTATGTAACCAACTAAGTACACGAATCTGTTTCTTCACATATATTTTTTAGGTTGAAATGTTCTAGGAATCCAACCATTTGATACTCTGAATCCTTTTTGATCAAGTGCGAGCCTATGAATCTTTTACGATCAAGCTCTGTTTCTCTTCTCGGTCAATGAGTTCGAGTTTCTTTTAAAAGATGACTACTATACTTGGAAGAGTTCCAAGAGCTAATCTACTGTTTATTTGCGGTGCAGGTTTGTGTAATCAGTCATGGAACCAATGTCATTGGTCATAGAGCCCATCGTTGGTGAGGCATTTATTTCTGTTTTGGTGAAGATTCAAGTTGGTTTATTTACTGTATGAAGTTGAAGACTCAAGATAGTGATTGATGTTTGAGTTTGAAGAGGGAGTTTCACGACTCGGGTCAAGTTTGAAGATTGTTTACAAGGGATAGTATTATAGAATTATGGAGTTTGTATCTTCCAGCTTGAGGGGAAGTTTTAGAGAGTATGGTTATTTTGGTACGTGCGAAGTTGTTTAAAAAATCAAGTTTGTTATTTGAAGTTGAAGTGGAAGACTTTTTTGTGAAGTCATGATTATCCGTGCAGTGTTTCCTTATATTGTGATGTTTTTGGTTGAAATTTTTCAAGTAAATTTGTTAAAGCCGTGCATGTCTTGAAGTTGCAAACGCATTGTGTTAGTGAACTCTCACCATCCGTTTGAGGGGGAGTGTTGGAGATTATGATTTATGTTAAGTGTGATGTCCGAATACACCGAATTATTGCATGGTGTGATACACCGGAACATATCTTTATATTAGTATTAGTAGATTTGTTTCTATCTTTAATTGTTATCAATATTTAGTAGTTTCTAGTAGGAGTTCGTTTCCTACTAGGACTCTAGTGGGTTCTCTGTTTTAATCCCTCTTTAAGATGATTGTAATCATCTCTTCAATAATCAATAAAGTTTTTCTCCTTTCTGCTCCTGTATATATAGCAAAGTTTCCAATATTGGACTTTGGAGTTAAATATCTTATTCTAATAGCAGAAGATGTATATCGAAAATATTAGATCATATACTTATTGTCTTTGTTGAATTTGATTAACTAACACGGTGAAAGGGAAAAAGGAAATTTACCAGTAGCTTCAGACTGTGACAACCATATGGTGAACCCTGCATAAAGATGCCGCCACTTATCAGCCCTTCTGGCCGCTCCATGCTGCCCTCCTAATGTTGCAACAACAGCACGGACATGACTGCACATAAGAGACACTGCTTTAAGAAGAATGTCTTAGGCAACAGATGAAATATCCATATTAACTTATATTAAATGCTCTAGAAACTCATATATACTACTTCAATATTGTAAAAGGAATGTTAGATATTTTCAAGATATTAACGGATAGATATATGGGCTCATAATCCACTACGTTGACAATATAATATAAAAAAAATCAACATATAATATATATATACGTACTTATGTATTGTAAAAGGAATAGTGCAATAAAAAAAATCAGGCGATGACCATACCTACTCAGACTTTCTAAAATAGTGCCTTCTGCTTCTGTTACAGTTTCTGAGCCTTCTCCAATTACCCCTGGAAGTGATTGCACTTGTTAATGCACTACAAGATGGGAAATACAAAGTGATGCAGCGCGTTATGGAATGAAGCATGCTTTACGATTTACGGATGAAAATACTAACGGTAATTGTGAATTCGGCCGACGATTAACCCGATCTTCCGAAAGTTTGAAGATAAACTCAATTAATCAAACAAAGGGATATCTTTGGAAAACATTCCAAGACTCTTTTTCATTCATCAAAATCAACTCCTAAACTCATATTACAAAATGCCATTTATAGGCAACAATGACCATTGGGATTCATAACTGACTATAACTCCATAACTCTTAAATAATAATCATCATTAACACCCATAACTAAGACTTATAGCAAACACCCATAAATAAGACTCTTAAATATTGAAGACTCTTCAATATTGTAACTCGTAAACATAACTCTTAACTAAAGTACCATAACTACTAAAACTAAGACTTTAACTAGACTCTTAATTATTGTAACTGCTAAACAACGACCCTTGAAATTCCTATTGGTTCCATACTGCATCATTCCCCTCTGCGTGAGAAAATTTGTCCTTGAATTTTAGAGGTAATGCTATAAAAATCCTCCCCTTAACTTGGCCCATGTATCTTCCAACAAACATTAATAGACATTGCCTTTCACCACCATAAAAAAAACTTTGCTGGTAATACCCGATATTAAAAGTATAGAGTTCCATAGGAAACACAACTTTTCACACGTATACGCCCTTTCTGAAAAAGAATGAAATGGGTCCCCGTAGCTTGAATAGTTATGAATTGCCACCTCTTTGAATAAAGTATTCTCATACGATGATTTCTGATGCACCTAACCTATAGTACACTGATACAATTTCTTGTTAATTGCAATATCAGAATCCTCCGAATACTCGTCAAATATTAGCGGTAAATCCCAATCAACAAAAATCATGTTTTCTTTAACGTCATGAAGAAAAATTGGTTCACCATTGAGAAGAGTGGAGTGCAAGTATTTAGGGTGCTCATCAAGCACCGTCAAAGAACTGTTCTCAAAGCCTATCTTCTCAAATCCATGACAGGACTCTCTCACCAAAGTTGTTATTTGTTGTGTTAGCCTCGTTATTTCACCTCGTGTAGCATCTTCTTCCATCGGACTCGATCAACTCTCCAAGAACGTTGTTTGCCCTGATACCAATTGATGCAGCGCGTTATGGAATGAAGCATGTCTCCCAATTTACGAATAAGAATACTAACGGTAATTGTGAATTCGGCCGACGATTAACCCGATCTTCCGAAAATTTGAAGATAAACTCAATTAATCAAACAAAGGGATATCTTTTGAAAACATTCCAAGACTCTTTTTCATTCATCAAAATCAACTCCTAAACTCATATTACAAAATGTCATTTATAGGCAACAATGACCATTGGGATTCATAACTGAACATAACTCCATAACTCTTAAATAATAATCATAACTAACACCCATAACTAAGATTTATAGCAAACACCCATAAATAAGACTCTTAAATATTGAAGACTCTTCAATATTGTAACTCATAAACATAACTCTTAACTAAAGTACCATAACTACTAAAATTAAGACTTTAACTAGACTCTTAATTATTGTAACTGCTAAACAACGACCCTTGAAATTCCTATTGGTTCCATACTGCATCACAAAGACACTGAGATTTGGATGATATCTGATGGTGTTACAGATGCTCGAGACCCTCTTCTAAGGATTTGGTAGATCATATAAATCTTTATATATTTCTAATCTTCTTCCAGTTATAAAAACCTACCTTTTTTAGTTTATGACAGTTCTATTTTTGTATCTTCTCTTATTGAATAAAGTAGGGGTGTCTTCTCACAAAATAAATATTTAGGAATACTCTCGCCAAGATTTATGCTCAAACACCTCTCCTAATCTTCACAAAGTCCAACTTGTGGCAGAGTGTTAAGCCTCCTCCAGATTTTTTTACTAATGATTCAATTGGAGCCTATTTATTTCAACTCTTTTTATTTGTAATTCTAAATAAATTTCAACCTCAACCCTTTCAGTATATGCGTGCACCTTACAGTTTTTTACTTATCGTTGAATCGATGAGTTGTATTTTGTTTTCCTATGAAAAAAATGAAAATTTTACCATTCAATGTACCATTTCGAGCATGTGGCAATTGCTATGATTAAATTTTTGGAATGGAAAAGTAGTCATGTGGCTAGTATGGAAAAGTAGTCATGTGGTTAGTATGGAAAAGTAGCCATGTGAGGAAACGATTATCAGTAGCTAGCCTCAGGTTTAACATACTCACAAGAATCAATGGCCTGTTTCCCAAACGCTTCCAACAGTTCACTTGTATTGAGTGGAGTATACCTGAAAACCATTTCCAATAAAGCTTAGCCAGGTAATATTATTTCCTGAGAAAGAAAGAAATATTACCCATAATTTAGTTTCAGAAAAGACTTGAATGCCAATATAAGAAACTAAGAAAGGGGCATGACAAATGTAAATGAAAATGGGTTTGTAAGTAAACAACCCATTTAAATCTTAATCTGGTGATTTATTTTGGTGGGCAATAAACTCATATTATGAGACTATTAATTCAACTAAATTCATTAGGCAAGTAGCGCCAACAACATACCCAAGTCCAATGGCAAGTTCTCGAGCGACTTTCTGATTAATAGTCGTCGAGTCCCCGACAACGTTGATAGATGTTCCTTTTAGAATCTGTACAACTCCTAAAGTAAGGGACTCCCAAGATTCCATAATGTCAGGCCATTTCAAGTCCGGGTCATGCTTTTTCAAATTCACTACCAATTGGTCTTCATCTATATACCTGCCCAGAAACGATTAAGATTGTTTAGTATTCAGCTTAATGAAGACTTATCGACATTTTCCATTCACATAACAAAGAGCATGGGACATAATATTCAAAACACCTAACGATGGTTGCGAAAAATTACAGTATGTTTTTGATGCTATAGCTCGTTCGTCCACCTAATGGACGCAGGCAAAAGAGTTGCTAAAGAGACCGCTTTGGTGCTATCCAACAGATCATGACCGTCTATGGCAGCAGAAATGCATATTTTTGTCTCGAGTAAAGATAAAGATTCAAATTGATTAGTGAGTATAGTCTCACTCAATAGAGGTGACTTTTATACATTCTCTGTTTTTGTTTCTTTTAGTTGACCTTTTCTTTTTATCAGTTACACTAAAAAGTTATCTTATATCAGTCGGTAAAAGTGTTCTAGTGTTGGTAAATCACGTTGACAAGTTAACCATTGGATAATCATGTAAGACAAGTGTACATACCATATAGTTTCGCCAGGCTTTATCTTGTCATACAAATGGTTAATTTCAATTAGAGTTGTAATAGACCCAGAAGACTTTGTCTTGATTATCAAGGAATTCTCATCTGCATTCAATAAAATATCTCTAGAACTTCGTATTTCTCTACCCGCTACGTGCAGCCTCAATTCTACTTCAGCAGTACCATCAGAGAACTGCAAAAAAGATTCACATCTGTAGTGCACATTAATTCATGATAAAAAAAAAGTCAACCCCCTGAAAGAATATGAACTGACTGAGGGATGAAAATACAAACATCAGGAGATTGTAATTTTTTTCTTTTGATATGTTAACTCTGTCTATTATAAAACCAGATTGCAGCTTATTGTGCATAACTGTTACAGAAGTTATACTGGTTTTATTGTGTGTTAAGAAATAACAGTTGGATTGTGCATCAATTCAAACTGTGCTACTGTGTATCACCTATGGATTTAAAGAAATGCTAGGCATTTCAAACAAAAATCCGCTAGTGCAGAAATGATCCTTAGAAGAATTTGCTTTGAAGACTAAACCAATTTAATGGGTGACTTGGAAGCAGCAATGTAAACAGAAAATCATCTTGAATGTTGATGGATATCTTTCAGAAAATTGAAAATCTTAGGGGGGTATTTTTAGACTTCCAAATGGATCCCCAATTGCTGCATTAATCAGAAATCATGAACAGATGTTGGGATTGAAGTGCTCGAACTCAAAGCAGTGTGTGAAGATTTGGGTATAGCTAGAAGAATTTGGTTCAAGAGTTTATACATATAGTCTGATTCTTTCTATGCAGTACAAGCTTTTCACAAGAAATGTGATCCTCCATGGGCTCGTTCAGTTGAACTGAGAGGCTAACAAAGTAATTGCAGATTTGGAGGAGTTTGATATCCACTACAAACCAAGGGAGGGGAACAAACTTGCATACCACATTACTTCTTCCCTTGAGATTTCAAATGAGTACCTGATTTTCCCTTGTAACTTTCCTTTAGTTTTTGTAAATATGTGTATAGCTGATGTAAATGGTACTAAGTACCCTAGGATGTAATATTTCCTATATTGAGTAAAGTCTCTGGTGGAGGTCTGCCCCAGCTTCCTTCATAAAAAAAACAATTGGATTGGTTTCTCCAGTCCTCCCAATGACTAGATATAATTGGAAAATATTTGAGTTTTTCTTTCCTTCTCTATCAGCCTAACTCCACTTGCAATCGTGAGAAAAACTTCGATGACCACCACTAAAGATCAAACTCGTTTTACTCAACCTCACGCTCTACCATACCATGACATATTGACATGCCATAATCACAGGCAAGCAATGCCACATCCATGTCATCAGTCCATCACATCCCATACAACTGCAAAGCCGTGACATTACTGATATACATACAATGACCATACTGACATCAACATATCATGTCATTACCATCAGGCAATGAAGTATCATGACTATGCCTTGTCATAACCAAGTAACACCATTTCTTGTATTGCTCTACAATGACTATGCCATCCCACGTGAATGTCATTGTCTTTGGTCTTCAACTGAAGATAATGAGTTTTCTCTAAATATTTATACACCCGACCAAACAACAAGGACAATAAAATTCCCGAAAAATGTAATTTATATGTCTTGTTTCCACTTTGCTTTCCATAAAATAATAGGAACCTAGGAACCTAAATAACATTACCTATAATACAATTTAAATCAGAACTATAGAACCCACAATATGTTGAGAAGGGTGTCGTGCTTCTGCCATAAACGTATGGGCTAGAAGGCAAGGAAGCAATGAGTGAAGAAGACATAAGGATAAGAAAAAGACATGTTCTGAGAGTGAGATCTGCCAGGACTGAAAGGGGGTTTGTTTAGCATATATTATCAATTGGGCTTCTATGGGGAAATAAACTACCACAGGCTTGAGCGTAGTGCAGATGCTGCAGCATCTAAGGTGTGATTGAATAGGCTTTTCTTGCAATCGATCATGATGTGCAATCTTTATTTTACTCTCTCTTTCTTTGTGTTTAGGTTCTGTTTTATAAATTAATCCTCTTTATGCCATCAGGGAGCTTCTATAAATCCCTATCTACCATCTGAAACCGTTTTCTTCAACTCCCTAAATGATGCTCTTTTTTGCCTTCAACTTTTCATGAAAGACATCTTGGCCTTAAAGTATAAGTTTAGACAATCCAACCACTGCTCGCTCTCTCTCTCTCTCTCTCTCTCTCTCTCTATTAAAACTGGGTACAGTACCTACTTCAATGATAAAGGCAAAAGGTCGTCCTTCCTTTGAATTCCTTGGAGCAAAAGATATGAATCCCCACGAAAACAATTTATAAGGCCTTTTTAGTCTACTCATGCTGGGATTGATGTGATCACTATATCACGTAAATAAATTATTTCCGAATGGTAGATTTCTTACTTAATCCTTCTTGAATATTCATCAAACATTCTCATCTTCCTAATTATAGTGCTCCTATCCATTCCGCCTTATATAAACTTATATTGTTAAAGTATTCACCTATGTATCACGGCGCCCCCATAGCCCTGCACCATCGTCTAGATCTTCCCAAATCCAAGATTTCTCATTTATAAGTGAACCCATAAACCTAGAAAATACACATTTGCCAAACCTGACGTAACAAGTCTCCGGAATATGGTAGCAGACTACAGGGTCGTGATAACTCCAGTCCTCCTTTTATAAATGAAAATGAAGGGATTTTATACATCAATGTCTATTACAATGCTAGGGAGCTGCAAGAAAGATACAAAGCCTCTGAATACATTATACGCCTCACTCCAAGAGAATAATAACCCACCAATATCCACAACAATGAGGGAAAATGGTGTGCTCCTCAGTGCTAAAATTATGGTTCCTCTCTACCTAAATAACAAAATTATTGCAAAAGGACACGATACAACCTCTTTGAGACAAACTCTTCCCGGGTTAACAATAAATATGTGTTTAACACTGTCATTGTAGATTCACTCAATTCGTCGGTCGAGCCTTGCAGCAAATAATTTCAAGGATGATGGATATTACTCTTAGTCTTGTCAGGTAGTAACTGTCCTCTCAAAACGGATTTTAACTTCAGTTGTTTACATGTCCACAAATGTTTTGGATCATTGCTACGAGTAGTAGTCACAAGGAAGATGGAGATCTATTTTTGATATGGTAATGTATGCACATATCTGCGAAAGAGGGTCATTGTGACGTGTAGTTACAATGATGATGAAGATCTACTTTTGATGTCATCATTTATTGTTTCAATCTTCAATATGAATTTTGAAGTCTAGTTGTTCATTTCAAATGCGTACCAAAAAGGAGTGGTTTACATAGAATGGGCTTTCAAGGTAGTACATTCGGACCGGGTACCATCAGTTAAAACTGTTTAATAGTGCTTTGTAATGGATTGATAGTGTGCGAAACGTTTGGTGCTGAAGAAGAATCTGATTTTTCTAGAATCATTGGGTTTCAATAAGGATTTTTAGGTACAGTGCAACAAGGGAGCCATGGGGTGAGTAGAAGAGATATGGTATTGATGAAAGGTAAAAGTATGATCAACCACATTGTTTATCAGGAACATGGTAATGTGGAGACGGTCATACTTCAAGAAGAATCCACATATCCTGGGTAAGCCTTATCTCCGTGACGCAACACGAAAGAAGGGAAATCATATGCCTAAGCCCAGCTTAATAAGACAAGCAGGAAATCCAATTTGAATTGTTAACTATCAAATGTGAAGACTTCTCACAAGGTTTAGGTAACAAAAGTGAAAAGAAAAAAAAAAAAAAGAAAAAAAAACATGCATGAAGGAGGGTTTATATAATTCAAAGAGATGCGACATTCCCAAGGAGTGCAAGTATGAGATGGGCTCACATGACTTCTTGATGATAAAGATGTGAAAGGGCACCCAGTATGGATGCACATAGGTGACTTGTCTACATGATCTTCATAGTGGCCATGACCAGTCGTGTTGAAGACGGAATACTAGATTACTCTCTAATGGTTGTGCCGTAGTGGGCACAATTAGGGTTTGACGCTACGAGCCCCTTCAGTGGGCAGTGAATCATGGAGAGTTGGTATGTACTAGAGATCGCCGGATATTAACCCCCAGAAGTTAAAGTTGGTATATCTAATCGTGGAGTATCCGCGACGGATATGACGGGAGTACTTTTGAGTCTCTTATGGTGAAGCTATGCTGTCAAGGGCGGGGCGGTGGGCATGGTTACTGTCGGGGCGGGGCGCTAGGCGGGAGAATGTAAATTTGTAATAGGTGTAAATTTGTAACATGACTTAATTTTTTTTTTTCCCCGTAATATATATTGTATATATTGAAAAAGATGTTGTTTTAACCTCTTAATCCCCCCTTTCGACACATGACCACAAAAGTCGCACTTAACGTGATCTCTATTTCCATCTACCGGTATTCATTGCCTAGTACAATTGTTCTTGTTTGAGCTGTGTATTCATTACTCAACATAAGAATAGTATGAAATGTGTTGTTTGTTAAGTTCACAGATGTACTTCAGTTTACCCATCATACTCTACTTAACAACTAAATGGCATTCACAAAATCAAACATATCAGAGATAACTCTACTCTAGTCCAGTGTATATACATACCTGCAAAGCACCACTAGTAGTTTTAAGCCTGTGAGGACCACCTCTACTTAACGAAATTCTTCCAACAGCGGTCAAAGACACGTGTATATGCACTCCACCATGTGTCACTCTCTCCACCTTCGTGACCCCTGAATCACCACCATCGTGTACACAAGACTAGAGAGAACCAAGAACACTCACACACACTGAGAGAGAGAGAGAGAGCCAAACAGGTCCTTAGAGATGATGAACATTGTAGCACTGGGTTTGGTATTCACCTCTCTAACAACAGCAGGACTTTTTTCACCAAAAGAAAACAATGTTTTAATCAAAGAAGGACATCGTTTGATCGTCGTTGAGCATGGGAGAGAAGGTCCCGCTGTTTACAACAACAACAACGATAAAAACGACGAACCCTCCCTTTTAGAAGCAAAACTCAACACAGAGACAAGTGGAGTTCTTGAGGCTGTCAAAGACAAGTTCCACAAAGCTTCCTCCGTTTTGCCCAATCTCGGGTAAGGCCTATCCTCCGAGGCCCGAGAGAGAGAGACGCAGCAAGAGTGCAAGACGCAGGAGAAAGAGAGACGCAGCAACCATGGGTAAGTTGTTTTTTTTTTACAAAATAAGCCAAATCATTTGGTAGTTTCAGTTTTTTTGGGTTTTTTTTTGTTATTAACAAAATGAGCCAAATCATTTGGCAGTTTAAAAAAAAAAACAAAAAAACAAAAAAAAACTCCAGATCATGAGGCGCCCCGCCTAGCGCCTGGAAAGAGGCACCCCGCCCCGGCGTCGCCCTGTCTCTAAAGCGCCTAGGGCGCTAAAATGTTAAGGCGAGGCGGGTAGTTCAAATTTGGGCGCCCCGACGCCGCCCCGGAGCGCCCCGGCGGCGCCCCTGACTGCATAGTGGTGAAGTGGAAGGAGACTATCACCGGTTATACTTGATGGATATTGGCGTCAAGGAGTGGTTTCTTGGTGGGTTTGTTCTTTGTGATCTTGTTATCCTCTTGGAGAGCGTGTTTCTTTTCTTTTCTTTCCATTTTGCTTAGCTCTAGTATTGGCCTTGTTCTTGTTTTTACATCAATAAATATACACATATGAAGAGAGAAAAAGTATGTTTAGCAAAAAAAGTAGAGCAGGGTAGGTATTGGTGAATGTCATTGGTAGCGCAAGAGTTCAACTAATGTCACTTTCAAGGCAAGCATATACTAGTCAATGGGTGAGATCAAAAGTTAGGCACGTGAAACCATTTGAAGTAGGAGATTCACTCGAGGTGGATAGTTGCAGATGGCAGTGGATTTCACTAAATTGCTTGTTAATATTTCAGTTGCAGGTTAGGATAAATGCTTTTACAAACCTGATGTGTAGGGAACCTTGACTGTAAAGTCTGCTTATAACTAATAATAATCGCATCCTTTATCAAAGTTATAGAAGTTACCTAAAAAAGGGGAAAGACTAAACTACCCCTACAATATATGTAACTCTAACAATAACAACTTAAGGGTTAAGTTTCAAAACTGCAGGTGGAACAAGATTCTGTAGATAGCAAACTCTTCTCCAAGCCACAACAACCTAGCTTGGAGAATCTTTCACAAGGCATTCCCAACAGCTGATAGAATTCAGCAGCAGGAAATTTCCATGGTCTCAAGGTGCAAAGGGGAAAGTCTAAACCACTTGTTCTTCACTGTCCTCTCTCTCATAATATATGGTGATGGGCATTGAATATATTTGATTTCCCTCTGAATGTTTGAAATTTTAACAATATTTTCAATCTGGCTAAAGAATAGAAGCTCCTATATTTCTGATCCATGGATTAACACTGCTCTTGCTATTCTTAAATCTTAATGTCATCTGGAGTACAGGAAATAAGTACATCAATGAGGAGCCTATGCAGAGATTAGACACAATAAGCAACAGATTCTTACTAGTGTGAGGGACTCCGCCAGGAGATCAAAAGCCGTTATGAAGAACTCAATTCAGGACTTAACTATCATCCCTTCTATGCGAGTGGAATGTAAGCCAAAGAAGCCACCTGATACCAAAAGATGCTGTTGGTACCCTCCAAATGCTGGGAAGATTAAAGCCAACTGTGATGGTGCCAGTAGAAGGAATCCAGGCAGCGGACTATTGGTGGTTTTTAGAGATCACCTAGGAGTTGTCTAAGGTGTCTTACTTCAGAACATGGGTAACACAACATCATATTTTGCTGAGGTGCACAAGTATATTCTGGCAGCTGTCCAGAAAGCTTTCTCTAAAAGCTGACTCAAGTTGTTGATGGTCTCGGATTCTAAAGCAGCAGTGAAATCTTTCAGGAACAGCACTATACCTTGGTATTTTTAAATCAAAGTGGGAGTCCTACAAAGGGGGGGGGGGGGGGGGGGAGGTGCGGATTGTAGAAAGAAAATCTGTGGCTCGATCACTAACTTAATAAGTAGAGTTTTCCAGGATGGGTAACGAAGGGTACCCTGCAAATGGATTTTTCTTCAAAATTGGCAGAATAAAAGTCAAGTTGGAGACGATTAACAAAGGCGCAACTTTTTCCCTGCAACAAAAGGAAGAAAGTACTGAAGCAGGGATTGAACATAACGGAAAAAAAGGAATGCTAAATGATTTCCCAGAGAAGATTTATCTTGTTCTTGTCTAAAAGGGGGCTGAGCTGCCTGACAAAGAGTTTAACCGATATTTCTTCCATGATGGACCTCAAGTTTAAACAGAATGCACAAACTCAAGCAGAGATCAATCGGTTCTCGTAGCAAGATATATCATGGATGATAAATGATTTTTCATACCTTTGTCCATTAGGTCTTTTACCATGTTTCCAATGTTGTGTTAGGTTGCTAAATACATCAGAACCACATAGATATCCATAACATATTGAGCAGAAACAAAGTTGAGAAGTAGAGAGTATATTAGAGTCCAAAAGTGAGCAAAATAAGTTAATCACACAAAATGGTGTATGTTGTGCGCTTGGTTTCTTCATTAACCCATTTCGAACTAATGTAACTAGGACGATCACTATCAACATGTTCCACCAAAATAACGATCATAAGATGGTGTTTGTGTATCCAACGCATATATGAATGCAACATACTAGACCTTCCCTACCAACTAAACAGCAAGATAATCCTTCTTGAGACATGCCCAATATGTCAATACCCAACCTTTTTGCACACCATAAAATTTTATAAAATGGCCACCCCTTGTTAAAAATACAATCTTGGGTAAACCTCAACCGAATCACACCAAAATTTTATCATCTTATGGTAACGTGAATGTTTATTCAAGTTCTTATATCACAAAACACATCTTGGCCAACCAGCGGGAGCTACATTATCGTAAAAAACACACTACCAACATATTTTCGATTATTCGACAATAACAAAATGCCCCAAATATCGATACCACTCAATGCAATTACACGGGCTTCCACCAAATCCTAATCTAAACTTCACCTTAGTTTCACTAATTCAACATCAAATTCAAACATAATCGATCAAATAGAGTGAAAGATATACCTCGTAGTTCTTCGTGTTTACGGAGACGGTTGAAATCGCTGAGCAAGAAAAACGTCTGGATTTCACAACAGAGTCGAATCTGTTGTGGAGAAGTCGAGAATTTGAGGTTGAAATGTGTTTGGTGAAGAAGAAGAAATTAGGGTATGTGTTGCTGTTGGAGAGAGGGAGTTTAATTGGGGGAGAAAAAATTAGGGTTTTGAGAAGGTTTTGTGAGATAAAGCTGAAAGAAGCCATTTGTGAGTGTTGAGAGAGAGAGTGAGTGAGGGGATAAGCGCATCTCCCACCATTGAATAATTTTTAAGGTTGGGTTGGGTTGGTCAGACCAAAGCTAAACTCACACTCGCCTTCAAGCAACAACAAACGAATTTGAGTTTGGTGGCGTGCCTCTCTCAAGCAACAACAAACGAATTTGAGTTTGGTGGCGTGCCTCTCTGAGAACCCAACTAAGTGTGAGCTCCTCAAACTCAAACAAAAATGAGTTTGGCATACTTTTAATTACCCCGCGGTGTTCTGATTACCGCCCGGATTTTCCGCGCAGTGTGAGCTCCTCTTCATATTTTCAAAAATCATCATCCCAAATGGTAAACTCCGCGGCACCAACAGTAATAACTCAACACCGTCGACCTCATTCCCCAGAACCCACCTTCAACACCATTTACTCAACACCCATCATCACAATTCACTGCATACCTCTACTACAACCAATCGCAATTCCAATCGCATACCCCACTTCCGTTTAACATGTCACAAGGGGATACCTTTGGAGAACAGTATCAAAATTCATTTACACTTTCTCAACCACAACCCCGGGCGTTTAGCCCGTACTATCAACACTATCCAGCCACTCAACCTCAAGGTTTTCAACCTTCAAATTACTTTCAGAATGACCTATTCAATGGTGAATCTACCAAGTTAAATATGGGTTCCGCAAATGTTCCAACACCTGTTGACGTTACGACGACTGAGAAAGATAAAGGAAAATGAATAAAGAAAAGAGCACCCGCAAAAAACAAAGATAAAATGTGCAAGTCCCTGATGATGTTGAGTTTTTGGACGAGACGGATGATGTTGGACTTCATTGGACGGCTGTGGACTTCATGTATCTCGCAAGGGCAAGGGCAAGGGTAACGGCTTTTGTCCATACCACGAGTCACACAAATGGTTTAACTTTTTATCAAAAATTCAGCATTGCCTTTAACAGAGACCCCGAGTGCCCCACACGACGATCATGTGGGTCAACCAAAGCTCAGTGGTATCCCCTTAATGCACAATGTGTGATATACAATGGGATAGTTACTTAAGTACAATTTTGGCACGAGAGTGGAAAAATCGATGAAGATTGGGTACGTTTTAATTTGCTTTAACTCAATCTCGTTTATTTTTTTTAGATATACACGTTATTTATTTGTATTTAGTAATTTTGGGAATTGTAGGAAAAATATGTACACAATATCTATTAAGGTATGAATGGCATCAATGACTTCAAACACCGTGAAGCGTATAAGATTTTAGCATGAGAACTGTGATGGGCCAGCCTAAATGATATGATGGTTTGAACCATGCGAGAAATCTACCTAGAAATGTGGCATCGAGAACATCGCACAATTCTTAACCGGGGAACTCGATCGGATCAAACAACCTATTGGAGGATCTAGACGACCCACCTACACCTCAATCCGCTCACCAAATTTTTGAATTAGATGGTTCGTTGTATGAGGGTAGAGCGAGGCCTATCGGCCAAAAACTTTTTTGAAAAAGTGTTGCAAGAAACAAGGGTGTTAATGAGATTATTGCATCCGACAAAAGTTATATGGCGACAATGTTGGAGGAGATAAGGTTGGAGAAGAGACAAGTGAAGGAAGAAAATGAAAGAAGAAGAGCGGAAGCTAGTCAACAATGGCAAGCCAAAATAAATTAGGAACAAGCAATGGAAGATCGCAAAATCATAGATAAAGACCTAAGTAATCTTTCTGGACATGTATTGCAATATTATCAGCAAAGGCAAGCTGAGGTTATGGAATGTCTCAACAAGAATGGCGGACCAAGTACTAGTTCAGGTTATTAAATGTAATTTAACTTTGTTAAATGTTGTGTAATTTCCAAGAACGTAGTTTACTTTCCAATAATGTATTCGTTTGAAGAGTGTAATTTTTTAAATAATTTTTTTTTCCCGAGAATATTGCGTTAAAACAAATATAATATTAATGTAATATAAAAAATTTGATCAATAAGAAATCAATAATTCATAAGCTTGTACGATAAGAATCATTAAATTACACAAATTTCTCAGATAATACTTTATTATAATACTAGAAAATAAAGACTTCCCTTTACAACCCACAAATGCTCGATTAGATCATCATTTAGATCAAAGTGTAGTTCTCGACTTTGAATTCGGTTTATTTTCGTTATAAAAGCTTATATTGTTCTGCGTTCGCATACAATAGGTTCGCCTTCGATAGTTGAGGGATCGTCCGGATCGTAGCCTAAGTATGATGATAATAAACCTCGTTTCTCTTCGATGATAATATTGTGCATTATTACGCACACCTTCATGACATTGTTTAAAACCTCGAATTTCCACAATTTAATCAAATTTTTGACAATATTGAACCGTGACTGTAAAATCCCAAACACTCATTCCACTTCTTTTCAGCAACTTTATTGTTGTTGAGCAAAAAAAAATTGTTTCGCTGTAACCAGATTGGAAATGGTTTGGACAAGTGCTCTCCATTTGGGGTATATACCATCTACTAGGTAATAACCCATATCATAAACTTTATTGGCAATTGTATAATTATAAGGCAGAGCGATACTATCAGCGAGGTCGGTAAAAATATGTGATTGGTGTAGAACATTGATATCATTGTTAGCCCCTGGTAACCCAAAAAAAATATGCCAAAACCAAGGTTATGTGAAGCTACCTCTTCAAGAATCATAGTTGCCTTGGGGTAATGACCAGTAAATTGACTGTGTCGCCCTAAGGGACAATTTTTCCATATCCAATGCATGCAATCAAGACTTCTTAACATGCCGAGAAAATCGCGTGACTCTCATATCACTTTTAACATTTCCACGTCGCCCGCGTTTGGTGCTCGAAGATATTCCTCACCAAAAATTTCTATAACCGCAACACAAAACATTTTCATACTTAACAAGGTTGTGTTTTCTCCTATTCTCAAATACTCATCAAAATGATTTGCCGCGACACCGTAGCTTAAGAAACATAGTGTCGCGATTATCTTTTGGTACGGTGACAGCCCCATAGTTTTTATACTGTTAGGTTTTGAATAAAGTAATCGTGTGCAACTACTGCATCGAATATGCGCAAAAATATTTTTCTGCTCATGAAAACGTCGTCAAAATTCTTTTAGAGTATATGTGCACTCCGTGTTGAAGTACATAACGTTGTAATACCCCAATATGTGATCTCACATCGTTCACTTATCCTTATGGCCCATGACACTCCCGCGGTGACTCAAAGTTTCATCATGCACTACTAGGTTCACTACGTTTTGGTGCATAACGGCCATTACCGTAACACAATCAAACATAAGATCGTCATAGGAGAACGATACACGTTCTCTGCCTGGTCATTTGTTTTCTTCTTGTTCTCCTTCTCTCATGCTTTGAGTCGAGGATACGACGTCATCTTCAGCGCATTATTGACAATATGGTGACCAACCCCACAATACTCGTAGAACCAATACTACATTTCGGAACAACATAAAAAATAATTATAAATTTTATTTAAGACGTTTATTAGAAGATATTTGATTTGTATCATGGAAAAAATGTTAGTGTACCTCAAGAAGTTGTGAAAATCCAGTAATGGCCCCCCCAATCGTGGCTACGGTATCTAAGCCATGGTACAAAGAAACAATAATAGCGGAAACCCCAGTCATATGAGGGAGCTTTGTCCAAATTGGCCACAACCTTGAGATATCCAAGGGGGATAGTGTCGTTGGGCGTTTGGAGCCATAAATGTCTTATCATGAAAAAGATAAAAACATGAGCCATCGTAGTGTCATTAGACCGATCATCTGTGACGGTCAAGTACTTCCTTAGATGTGTAATACTGATGTCCACTCTTTGTGTTGTTGGATGTAGTGCGGGAGGGCAATTTCATCGCCTTAGATATAGCACTCCATCGGTCGTCATACGACAACTGTGTAGGATATTTGTCGATTGGCAATAATTTAAGCATTGTGAAATCCAATAGAGTGATCCCTATCTCTGCACACGGGAAGAGAAAAGTGTGAGTTGACGGGCACCAACGCTCTGTTAGCGTCTGAATTAGTTGATTATCAAAATTACCCAATTTTATATCTATGAACATCCCGAATATCTTCACCACGGGATCCCTTATTATCAGAATTTTGAAAATTGCATTCTAAACTTTGAAGTCAGCAAAATTAATAATAAAAATAACACGTGAACCCAAGTGCTGCTGGAAAAAACGAGTTTGAGTTGGGTTGCACAGTGGAGTGATGGAGATGCTGTAAGAGTGGATGGGTGGGAGTTTGGGATAAAATTGGAGGGAAGAGTTGGTTAGTAGTAGAGGTGGCGAGTGGCCCCTGTGGAGAATGAATTAGAGCGAAATGTAAAAGTAAGATTGTGAGACAAAAATCCTTGACTCTCACGCAATTTATTAATTAGTGAGAAACAAAAGGCTCCCTCTACAGTCATGTCATAATCATAACCTACTCATCTCGAGATAAATGTAGGTCGAAAAAGGAAAACTAAATAGCCCGCCTTGAATGCCGGGCAGACAGAGACAGGACTGCCCGAAAAGGAGCAAGAGTATGGTCTCTATCGTATCCTTAGAGGCCAGATAGAATGAATGAATGAATTTGGGGGCATTTTGTAAAATAAAATTCAAAACTGGTTGTGAGTTACAAAACTATTAGTTTCTGGGCGTGCCCAAATTAAGACAAAAAACTGACATCCTACAATCTGCTGTCCTACGTCTGTGATGTGAGAAGACAAAACTTTTTTTCTTAATGGGACCGGTGCGTCAATCATAATGCACTCCATTGCTAAATCATTACTCCCTCCTCCTACAAACTACTGCTGACACGTGTAAAGTCTTTCTTCAAATGCTCTTTGTTCATCTCCTAGATTAATATACCGCGTGATTTTCGCCTTATTATGCGCCGTTTGTAGTTGTGTTTTAATTTTGACCTTTTAGGTTTATCCTTTATAATACCGTATCTCTAGGTATACGTGTTGTGTTGGAGCAAAATTAATTTTCAACTACGACTTTCTTTTCTTTTCCTTTCATACATGCATGGGGAATTGGCGATCCCCCAAATATCACAACCTACACCATACAAACATATAGTGAAAGTTTCTCGAATTACACGTTACTGCAGGATGTTGCATATTTTGATGAAAACTAGGCATTAAACAAGAAAGAAGACGCGTCACTTCATACCAGTAGCAGTAGCCATGCACCTTTGGGCGAGTCTTTGACGGGGGTGGTAGATATTGAGACAGTTGAACACATGGTCGACAATTAATGATAAGAGTAATCATTCTTAAATTATTATGCATATTTTGAGTCCCCTAGACTAGACTAGTATCTCTGCTGCTACTACTGATACCACTGTTGTTGTTGAACACTGTAGAGTAGAGAGAATAGAGATGAAGAAGAGTACGATCTCTCTTCTTTTCTTTACTCATGCATGCAGAGCTGCAGGCCTTGGGTTTGAGTTTGTTTTTAGTAGCTCAAGGTTTTAGACTTTTTTATTTATTTATTACAACAACAGTGTCTCGTCTCTTTCTAAGCTGCACAACTGCAAATTGTGCCTTTTACTTTGTCTCATATTTAGTATGTACCATGGTAACTTCTCTCTGAGGTTTGATTTTTTTTGGTCACTAATATACAAATACAAGTTTTGTGGGGGGTGGCTGTCTTTAAAATACTTGCATGCATTTGATTCAGTTTTCATGACTCATTTTAAGCAAATCCAAGTAATGCAACTCTAGTGCACTAGATATAACTAACTGAGGCTTGGTCTGTCGATAGGGTCAGTGCTTAGAAAACCAATAGGTCCTGGGATCAATTCCCATCACAAGCAGCTCACCTCAAAATGTGCTTATTCAAGTAATGCATTGCAAGTTGCAATCAAACTACATATATATATATATATAAGTTTATGTTCATATAAGTTTAAGAAACTACGTACGTACAACAATACTCATACATGTTATCGAAGGTGAGTGATACATTGCACAACAATAGCACGAGGGTTTTAACCAATCTATAACCAAAACATATGGATTTAAGGTGGAGTTACCCATACCATAGTCACAGAATTGGTTTTATTCTTCTTGTCCTCCTGATTCTCCACTGTCATCTAATCTAACTAGCTAATGTAACTAATTAATAATATCACCAAGCATCAAATCTCACGATACGAGATACTGCATGGTGAGATACCCTCACGTGAATATCACGTGCTTGAGTGAATGCTAGCCGACAACTTGACTCGGCTGAGTCAAATCTCTCTCTCTCTCTGGTAAAAAGTAGACAAATAGTAATCATGGCAGAATTATTGATGAAGGGGAACAGAAGTCTGACACGTGGCAGTTGCAGAATCACAGATTCATGAGGCCCCATTTTATTATTTTTCTTTCTTATTAAAATATAATAATAATAAAAATACTAACATATTAATTGATTGCCGTTGGATCATCCTAGGGATGCATGAATATTTGAGATAAAGTCATAGTCAAGTCAATGCATGATAATCAAAGGTCGAGGTTTTGGTCAACACCTCAAAATAAAGGTTAGGTGTTCAATAGTAAAAGTATATAACCTAATCTACCATTAGGGTTTATTTGATAAAATGTGTAGTAAATAAGGTAGAGGAGTTTGTTATATGTCTCTTGATGGCAACAACAATAGAATTTGGGAGTCACATTGGTTTCTTCCTTCACTACCATCAATGGGTATTCTAGCAATTGCACCTCACTTACCACCTTTCAAATGTGTTTGAATTAAAGCCAAACAAACCTCTATTAATAGCATCACATCGGAGGACATCTATCAGACAGTCCTAGAGGCTTTACATGTATGAACGTAGAGAAACAGTAAAGGATTAATGAGATCAGCTTGAAAGGACCTAGAGGAAGGAAATATTATGGGTCGAACTACTCGAGAATCCCGGGCGATTATGTATTGTCCTATAGCCATATAGGGTTAGGGTTCTTGTTTTCGAGTTGTCATTGTAAAAGAACAAGTTGAGATCACAATAGTACACTTTATTTTTAGGTGGTGTTGTAGTAGAAGTATGGACATAAGTAGCCAAGTTTTTGCACCATGTACTTATGTGTTGTCCATTTGTCTTTTACATATGTATATGATGCTATCACTCTTGTGATCTTTTTTGTTTTGCCTTGGAAGGAAACTCGATTTAATTCTCGGCCCAACATCGGTCCTTGCGAGCTCAATTGAGAGGGACGGTTCAACCGTTTGTTACAAGACGATGGATGTACACATTCTACGTTTACCCTTAACCCTAATTCTTGCTTAAATGCAATGGTCCTCAAACATGGGGTTGGTTTCAAAGCATCAAGTCGCTCAAGTGAGAGTGATGCATCAACGGGTCATACATGCGGTGAAATATTATGTTCAAAGAAACCGTAACCCTAAATTTTCGCTAACAACGACCATAGATTAGTTTTGACCATGTATGTTTTCTAAATTGACATATGTCGTAGGACATACATTTATCTGTAAATACCAAAACCCAATCTAATCCAACTGGTCCTTAATCAACGAGTTGATTATGGGCCATTGTGTCTCAATGTTTAGTATTCTTCAGCTTAACATGTTCCGTAAAGCATCTTGATTTGTACAAGGATTAGAAGAAACCAAGGAGAATATCTTGAAAAGGATATCACGTCGTAAAAGTATTTCATGTTCTTGGCTACATTTCCTCACTAGCCAACAAATCCGTGACCTCTACACGTTGAAGAATTTCAGAGAATATGTCGTGTGAAAGGAACAATGATTAATTTGAGATCTGCATTATCATTTGAAGGATAAGGTTTTTGCAAAATTGAAAACATTCAGAATGTGTGAAAATTAGAAAGGTAAACTTACTCCTTAGTAAAAAAAAACCCCAATGAACTAAAGAAAAGAACACATGGAGAACGTTAAACCCTAACGAATGCAATGATAAGAACTGCTGTTAAGTATGGATGTGTTTGCATGTACATTAATGTGTTTAGGACCTGTAATTGTGATGGAAGCATAAGGTCTAAAGAGGACCCAATCCTCCTGTTGTACAGTTGTACCTCATTTTTATCTCTTTTTCTTTCCTTTTTCTTTGAAAGAAAAAGTGGTAAAGTAAATCACGTGCAAATGCCTAAGAATGAAAAGAAAGAGAGCCCCAAACACCCTTTTTGACATATTTTCAAAATATTGGTTTTAAGGTTAGTCCCCATTACATTACATTATATTACATTTACAAAGACTCTCTCTCTCTGTCTCTCTCTGCACATAGTGTTGAAGAATGCAAGAACACATTAAACAATATTAGATTTCTCATATATTTACTTAGGAGTACAATAGGTTATTGGGAGGCACTTAAGGACATGCTTTCTTTCTCAAACATTTCTCTCCCTTTTTTTTTTCTTTCTCTCCTGCTTTCTGTCTTTTCTGTCCCTGCTTGTCTTTATCTCTCTCTAACTCTTTTTTTTTTTTCTCAGATATTAAAGTGCATGGGTACCTGATTCCCACTCTTTATCTAACTACAGATACATATAATGATATCAAAATGAGTACTAGAGGTGAGGGGGAGATCAATGTGGCCTGCCCAAGGTGAAGTCTAGATTTGGTATCTTGGGGCTTGTTGTCCCAGCTGAAACACTTGTTGGTGAGTTCAAATCTACAGATATTCTCTCATTGCTTGAACACCTTGGGTCCATCTCCTTCTGAAAAAAACAAAATAAACACAAAAGTAAAGCTAAGTAAGAGAATTAATAAAGGTTTTAAGTAAACTTTCATGAAGTGGTGACAAACTGTGAACCACACAAGGCACATTTTAGTAGAAGAATGCTATCAACTTCAAATATGTAATAGAAGTATATGGCATATATGTGATATCTTGCATTTGTGTAATATTTACGGTGAATGTAGCTAATATAAGCATACTGCACGAAAGATAGACTTAACTTGTCATGGTGTGCAGAAATAATGCATCATGTTTAATGCGCACTTAAACTCGTAGTTTATCGCTGTCCATTAGTGGTTCCTTCTTTTTGGATCTACTAAGAGACGAGGAACAAATAATTCGAAGAAAGACATGGTTTCAAACTAATTAGCAACATGTTTCTACTAAATACACTTTGATATATCCCCTTTTCCTTTTACTTTGTAAAATGATAAAGTGGCCCCTTCACTTTATAAATAGAGTAGAAAATAAAGAGAAAATCAACATTGAAATATGGGGATTTCAATAATTTAGTTTACCTCAAAAGATGATGCTCTTCCTTCATAATCCCTTTGTTTGCCATGCAGCCAAGCTTCTCTGCTGCAAAAATTAAAGAAAAGTTGTTTTATATCAGTGGAAGCCATGCATGAATGAAGAGGGGAAAGAAGAAAAGCTAACTGATGAAAAAAAAGTAAACATTTCTTTTACTGTTAACTTGTTTAGAACTCTTTAGCTAGCTTTTATCATTTATGCTGATTGAACTAAAGCAAATCATGAATAACACCCCTTTCCCCATGTGACACTCCATTATCCCTACTACAAAGAAGCTTCAAGGGACTTAGCTTTGACACTAAGTCTGCTTCAACCTCATGGGGCTCACTTGCTTTGTCTAAGAGCCCCCACAAAATCTGAAGTAAAGAGATATCTCCATTTCAGGTGGATATATATGTAGTCAAATTATACAATGTATTGGAATGGTATGGCGAGAGATGTTGGTTTCTAATACCTTCATTTTAAGCAACTACTAGAAGGAAAGAAGCTTTATATGTAAAACCTTTTCTAGGTATTCGAAATAAGAAATGGGTTATTCTGGGGATGATCTTCATGTTGAGGAGATTCTATCCAAGGATAAACCAACCCTTATATCATCCTTATTTTGGCCCTCACTGAAAAATCCTGAAAGGATGTCAACAAAGGGGTATCCAATAACCTGCCATAAATGTATGTACATATCCTTACATATGTTGATGTCTGAGAATAATCTCGATGAGGATGAGACCATCCTTGTAAATGACCTGTTCATTGGGATACTTGCGACAGTGTCAAATACGCTTACGATATGTAACAAAGAATGCTAATTCAATTTCACACTTTAATTAAGTTAAATAACATTAAATAGACAGTAAACATTTTAATCGTCTATATCTGCGGAGGATGATCTTCTCCATCATGGCGACAATCTTCACTTATAACTGATTATAACTTCTCCATATAAATACCAACGTAGTAATGAGGAGGAAAAAGTACGTAAGAGATCACACATTTTTACCTCGAAGAATTGCTCCATAGACCGCAGTAATCTTGATCTTGATTCAAACTCGCCCTTCCTTGTGGCAGTGATAGATCTCCTGGGTCGAACATTTCATCAGAAATTTCTCCCGCTGCCCCATTTTCGAACCCGTCTGAGTGGCCTAAAATAAATCAGAAAGTTAAAAAGTAAGTCCAACATTATACTAGAACACTCATAAAATGAACTAATGAGGTGAAGAAAACCAAAAAAATGAAGAAAAGTCAGTCTTATACCTGAAGAGGAAGCAGGTCTGTGAGCAGTACTCTTCACTGTCCTATACATCTACAGAAAAATGTGCCACAGTTTCAACAATGGTGCATTGTGCATAAACACACAAATACATATATGCTCATAAATTTTATACATGAGTACAACCATGGAGAGAGAAAATGTTGGTTTTGTTACTTGGGGATTGCTACTGTTTAGACTTTTTTTCCTAGTTGTGAATACAACAACACACATGGTATCTATAATTTTTAACCATGGTTAGTGAATGTAGTCAGGAAAACCAAGGGAAGAAGACATCATTGAGTAATTATAGGCCACTGTACTTGTGTTGCTATTCTCATGTAAAAAGAAACATGGGGATGATAAAATCTTGAATCTTGTAAATAGGCCCAATTTTCGACTTGGCTTGGCTTGGCTAAGAGCCCAAGACACTCTCTAACATTGGGGTTTCTTCTTCTTCTTCTTCTTCCAAGGAAAAAGCTGGCTGTTAACTTAATCAAATCCCAAATCACAAAGAAAAGTTTGGACTTTGAAGAGTTGTAGAGACCCAATGTAGCTAGGCCTTGATATTAGGGATGTATTTATGTGCTGACATTTATCCTTCAGTGTAAGCTTACAAAAGCAAGCTCAACTTAGTAGATAGATACCCCATGACAAAGCTGCACTCAAAGGACTAAATTAAAAGAGAATAGCTAGTAACCCATTATAGACTTTGTTAGGTCCTTTAGTACTGTAAGAAATGATAAAATCCCATTTTAGAGAGAACCCCATTTGCTTCTTTACTCCAACAATGATGAACCCCATAAATTGGAAGAGAATGAGATATGAAGGACTACTAATGCAACTCAAAAGGAGTGAAACACTCCAAAAAAAAAAAAAAAAAACAAAGTCATGAAAGAGGTTGCAAAAGATGATTTAAGGAAAAAAGGTTGTATCTTTGAGCAAAACTAAGGATCCCCATTATCTCTTCTAACTCAAGTCTAAAAAAAACCCACACTTTGAAATCGCAAAAAGAGATGAGATTTCTCTCTTTACCTGCAAGTGTGATTTCACATGAGCCAAAGTGAGATCTTTAACATCCATTAGCTCCAACACAGACTTTGGTGTAGCCCCTAAAAAAATTAATTTTTTTTTATCAAACTCCATTGAAACCAACAAGCAAACAATCAAATGGTGGTTCAAGAGAAAACTAAAGACCCTTACTTTCATGTCCACCCAATAACTCCACAGCGTGAACAAACCGATTATGAAGCGTAGTAGTCCACCGCATTCGTGGCGCTCTCATGTTCCTCTTAGTCGGAAACCGTGAAAAGAACCTTGATCTCATTAGACCATTTTGAGAAGATTGAAAAGTAGTAGAATTAGTAGTACTAGAGTTATTATTACTAGAAGAATCTAACAATGGGTTGTGTTGTTGTGTTTGAACAAAAGATAACCCTGGAGGGTTATGATAGATTGGGATTCCTCTAATGGGTCTTAAAAAGCCGAGATCTTGCGGAAGACCTCCTCGATGATGTTGATGTTGATGATGATGATGTAACTGATGTTGTTGGATAAGATTTTGATGATGGGTGTTATTATTTTGGTGAAAATGGTGGAGGGTATTTGAGTTAGAGTCTGATAGTAGTCTAGGATGGGCTAACGAGAGGTCAAAAGAGGTATCGATGGTTGTAGAGGAGGGACGAGTGGTGTTCGAATCTAAAGCTCTTTTCCAGAAGCCTAAACCCAAGTCCATTTGATCAACAACAACATCATCTGATGTTGTTCTTCTCCAAGTTGATGTGCTGTTGTTAGTATTTGGTTGAGAGATTTGGAGGGTTAGATCAGGTTGTGGTGGGAAAAGCTCCATTACTACTCAAAACAAACTCTAACACTGTCTATATATATCTCTCCGGGTGTCGGTGGTGAAGTTTGAGTATATTTGATAGAGAGTTTCAACTAGGTTTATGAGATTGTTGAAGAATATTATATGAGAGATAGCTAGAGAGAGTTAGTTGGAGATGTTTGAGAGAGAGGGGAATGAGAAAGTGTTGAAGAGAGAAGAAGAAATAGAGGAGTATGTGAGACAATGACACTATAAGAGAGAGAGAGAGAGAGAGAAAGAGAGGTGTGTGTTTAATATCTTTTAGGAGAGAGGGAGGCGAAAGGGAAGAGAGGAAAACAAAAGATGGAATTTTTTTTTTTGGAGAGGGGGAGATGAAAGGAAGTTTTTTAGTGTGTGATGAGGAGGTCACAAACTCCCTTTTTTTTTAAAATTTATTTATTGAAGGCTGGAAACAAAAAATGGAGGATTTACTTTTACATGAACCTTAAGTTCTAGCTAATTTTGGATATTTCATTAACAAAATGGATATAGATTTCATTCATTGTCCCCCTCCTAATTTTAGGAATGGAAACTGTTATGGGCACCAATTTTCTTAATGGGAGCACACCTAGGAGAGGACATAAAGGTAAAATTTACAAAAATAAATAGTAGTTATTTTAAATCCGCCCCTTTCTCCAATAATTTTATTTTAGCTTCTTCACTATTAAAATTCTCCATCAAACCCGTCATTGAAGTATCTCTTTTCTTTTTTCAAGATCAATAGTGCAATAAACTCTATTTCCCACTTTCTTACCTTAAATCACATATTTTCATCGTAAAAATATACTTTTTTTTATACCGAATTCATGAAGTAGGATTTAAGTTAAGAAAATTAAATGTAAGCGTGTTCGTGAAATTCGTAAGAGAATTATTTTCTACGGTGGAAAGATGTGATAAAGATGGGAGAAAGGAAAATAGAGTTTATTGTTTTCCTGATGTGAGACCGAAAGGGATGCTTCAATTAAGAATTTTAATGGGGAAGGAGGTAAAAGGAAATTATTGAAGGAGAAAGGGGAGGTTTTGAAATAATTACGTTTTAATATTTTAGCTTTATCTTTTTGCCCTTTCTTTAAGATGTGCTCCTCTTAATAACACATGGGTGCCCAAAACAACTTCCTTTAGGTATACTAACGGTTATTATTAAGATGAATAGATCATATTTAGTCCAAGATCAGGTAAAAATGTAGTCAAACAACACAAAGATATAAGAAGATACACTGAATTGCACCAAGGTCTTTTAAGAACAAACTCTACACGGCCAAGCTAAGTGATTAAGGTGGGGGATTATGTATGCACAATGCAGGAGCTTTAGGGCCATGACGAATGGTATTAGAGACTAATGGTTCAGCTAGGCGTATTACCAAGGGTAATGTGGTGCAGAAGCCAGCAGCCTAGGGGCCTACGATTTATAATTGACTTGACAAAAGTAAACCCTTTGTGAGATTATCATACAACATCCAAATTAATGTCCTTTTGTGATCTTAGAGCCATATCCTTGCTTTTATCATACCATGTATGAAAACGTCATACTCTGTACACATTCAAATTGTGTTTGGTTTGGATAACATCCATTTTTCTTCTTCTTTATACTTGTCTAAATATACAAAAGTTCATTACAAAAAGTTGTTCAGTCTCCAAACTTAATTGAGTGATCTAATCACTTCTACAATTAACAATGAAGCTCTATAATCGATTTTCAAGATTCCTCGTGATTAATTATGGTTCAGATCATCACCTATGCATGATCTAAAATATATAATCTTACGAACTACATATACCAATAAATTTTCAGTAACCGAAAAGAAAATAAAATTCCAAAGGAGAATATAGCGTTGAAGTTAACAAGCGCCCGACCCCTGAAAATAATTTCAATCAGCAATGGTATGACTATATTCAAGTCTACTGTATTATTTGTAGAAACTAATACAAAGAATAAGAGATTCGAGAAGGACTAACTTTATTATTATTCGATTATTACAATGGAAGAAGACCTTCTCCTTATATAGTTACAATTACTTGGGTGCTAAGTAAGAATATCCTATATTTAGTATATATCCTATATTAGGTATATTCTATATTCAACACTCCCCCTCAAGATGGAGCATAAATGTCAATTATGCCCAGCTTGTCAATCATGTCGTTAAATATTCGTTCACAAACTCCTTTCGTAAGAATATCTGCAAGTTAATCTTCCGACTTCACGAATGAAAAAGATATACACCCTTTGTCAATATTTGATATGATAAAGAACCAATCCACTTCAACATGTTTCATACGGTCATGTTGAATTAGATTGTGTGCAATCATAATCGCTGTTTTATTGTCACAGTGTAGATCCATTTCTTTCATGAGTTTAAATCCAAGATCCTTCAATATATTCCGTATCCATAGTAGTTCACATATTCCATGAGCCATACCCCGAAACTCAGATTCTGCACTTGATCTGGCAACAACCTTTTGCTTTTTAGCTCTAAATGTCACCAAATTCCTACATACAAACGTAAAATAGACTGAGGTTGACCTCCAGTTCGTCATATCTCCTGTCCAATTTGCATCGGTGTATCCCATTACTTCCATATCACCACCTTTCTGGAATAAGAGACTTTTTCCCAGAGATTTCTTCAAGTACCTTAGTATTTGAAAGACCGTCTTCATATGTTATTCACTTGGATTATGGATGAATTGACTTACGACGCTAATGACATGCAATATCTGGTCGAGTATGGGAGAGATAAATTAGTCTTCCCACTAAGCGTTGGTACCTTCCTTTATCACATGGAACTTGGTCAGAAAACATTCCCAAGTGATGATTCGCTTCAATCGGTGTATCTACCAGTTTGTAATCAAACATCCCAGTTTCTGCAAGAAGGTTTAATATATACTTTCGTTGAGACATGAAAATACCTTGACTTGATCTTGCAACTTCAATGCCTAAGAAGTATTTTAACTGTCCCAGATCCTTCATCTCAAATTCCCGTGACAAATAGTTCTTCAGTGCCTCCATTTCTACTGAGTCATTTCCAGTAACAACCGTATCATCAACATAAACAATAAGAGCGGTAAGCTTTCCTGACTTCCATTTTATAAATAAGGTATGATCAGATTTACTTTGTCTATATCCAAATGCCTTCATGCTCTTCGAAAACCGTCCAAACCAAACTCGTGGTGATTGTTTTAACCCGTACAATACCTTCTTTAATTTGCATACTTTTCCTCCTTCAGAATTCGTGACTCCAGGTGGTAACTCCATGTATACTTCTTCTTCTAAGTCTCCATTGAGAAATACATTCTTCACGTCAAACTGTTGTAATGGCCAACCTTGATTGGCTGCAAGAGAAATAAGTACACGAATAGTGTTTATCTTTACCACTGGGGCGAAGGTCTTCTCGTAATCTACACCATACGTCTGCATATACCCTTTGGCAACTAGTCTGGCTTTATACCTATCAATACTTCTATCTGAATTTATCTTTATAGTAAAGATCCAGCGACACCTAACAATACGATATCCGTGGGGTTTATCAACAAGTTCCCAAGTAGAATTCTTCTGTAATGCATTCATCTCTTCATTCATGGCTTTCTTCCATCGTAGATCTGATAGTGTTTCCTGCAAATTACTAGGAATAGATACAGAAGATAATTGATTCATAGTGTATGTAAACGACTTAGCCAACCTATGGGTGGACACATAATCAGAAATTGAGTATTTGGCTTTAGAATTGATATTTGGTTCGTAAGTAGATTTTGGAATACCTTTAGTAGGCCTTTCTGAACGTCTAGGTTGAATATCATTAACAGTGTTAGGATTAGGTAATACCTGAGGTTCGACATTCTGTGGCAGTGCTTCGCTAGATGGTGCTAGAATGTTGGAGTCACGGGCAACTTCTACTACTTTAGCTTGATCTCCCCCTGTCGTCTGATCCTCTCTATTCATATGAAGTTTATCTTCAATACCCTGATCTTTCCCTGTCATCTGCTCTGCTTCACTTTCCTTTTCATCATCAGTTAGGTTACTACACCTGTTCAAATTACTCGTCAAATCCTCTAGTTCCTGAAACATATCCCTAATAATAGGAAACTTTCATTCACCATTATTATGTTTATTCTTCTGAAGGGAAGATCCCACAAAATACGCCTCCAATTCTCGAAACGAAACATTTAAAGAGATATACACTTTCCCCTCCACAGGATCATAGCAACGATAACCCTTTTTAAAATCATCATATCCAAGAAACACACACTTTCGAGCACAATGATCCAATTTTTATCGTTGATGTTTAGGTATATGAACAAAGGCAACACATCCAAAAACACATGGTTCTAGGTTTGGCATTGCAGGGAAAGTGATAAAATCATAAAGTTTTTGGAAGGGGGTCTGAAATTCAATGACCCTAGATGGTGTGCGGTTTATCAAGTAAGCAACATATTTTAATGCTTCTCCCCAATAATTTAATGACATATTCATTCCAAAAAGAAATTCATGAACAACATCTAACAATTGTCTATTCATTCGTTCAGCTAACCCATTTTGCTGTGGGGTATAAACATTAGAGATTTGATTTCGAATGCCGTTATTTGTCAAGAACTCCGACATGTCATTACTAGTAAATTCTCCTCTATTATCAGATTGATACACTTGTATCCTTCTTTGGAATTGAGTTAAAACCATCTGATAATTTTTTTTAAATACTTCAAAGACTTCACTTTTATGGGTAATTAGAGATACCCACATCATACGAGTACACTCATCAATAAAAGTCATAAAATAACGAGCTCTAGACAATGAAAGAATGCGTGCAGGACCCCACATATCAGAGTGAATAATATTAAAAGGTTCTGAACTTTTATTAAAACTTGGAGAATATGTAATACGATGACTCTTAGCGAGTTCACAAATATCACACCTAAACTCTGAAATACTACAATTCGAAAATAACGGCGAATTTAATTTCTGAAGATACCTGAAAGAGAGATGACCCAGTCGCCGATGTCATAACCACACATTAGCTTTTGCTTCTTCAATTCCTCCGACTTTATTCACCTGATGAATTCTCTGCTCTCCACTATTAGTCCAATCCAAATAGTAGAGATTACATTTTCTAACACTACAACCAAGAACCTGCCGAGTCACTATGTCTTGAAAAATACATAATTGAGGCCAAAATGTCACAGTACATGTAAGTACAACAGTGATCCTACTGACAGACAAGATATTGTACTCTAGAGCAGGAACAATAATGACAGAGTTTAATGTCAGGGATTCAAATATGTCAGTGGAACCTTCTCCAATTACAGGAAAAGGACCACCATTTGCTGTGTATATAGAGGTTTGGGTTGAAGGTGTAATGGATGATAATATGCTAGAGTCGTTTACCATGTAATCTGATGCACCAATATCAATTAACCAAGTACTATTCAAAGAATTTACAACTAAAACACTACCTTTAGTTTTCATACCTGACTCGGCAACATTCACTGAAGGAGGATTATGGTTTGAGTTTGATGATACCATTGTTGTATCATCATTGAAACCCATTGGTCGAACTGCTACAATGATTTTTTGGTATCTGCTACAGTACTTCGAACTGCTACAGTGACCTCAAACTGTTACAACTACAAAAACTTCGAACTTCGCAACAGAATTAAGCTCCGTGACAGCAATTCGCAGCGGAATTCAATTCAATTAGAACCAGGTTTAATTATCGAGCCCGCTCTGACACCATGTAGAAACTAATACAAAGAATAAGAGATTCGAGAATGACTAACTTTATTATTATTCGATTATTACAATGGAAGAATACCTTCTCCTTATATAGTTACAATTACTGAGTAAGAATATCCTATATTTAGAGAATTATATATTTAGTATATATCCTATATTAGGTATATTATATATTCAACATTATTATAATAATGAAGTTGCATAATTTCTCTAATATTCAAAAATTAGTATTATTTGTAGCTTGAATTTGTGCAAAGAATGTTGACCTAAATATTTCAAGCTAATCCAATTATTCCTAACATTTCATTTGTCGAAATCAGTACAATATGAATGTTGTTACTTCATTGAATTAAATTGGTATGTTTGGACCAAAACAAGTATTGTCACATATCATCATTTTGACCCCATGTGCTTGTTGATTCCTTCATTATCCGTTGTTAGCGAATCCCATAAACAGTTAAATCACGACCTAAACGAAACCAACTGGTACCCGGTCTTCATTATCTAACTTTTTTACGCGTAAAAATATATATGCTTAGATGGTCCAAAAACTGAAAATCATTGAAATAAATAAATGAAATCTTCTCAAATTATTCTCTTGATATTTGTAAGAATAAAAACATGAATCATAATTAGTTTTTAGTTATTTGAATTAAAATGTTGTGCCTATATTCTTCTATAAAACAAAACAAATGCAAATTCCCATTTAAATTTTAGGTATTACGGCCCATTGGGCCTCCATAAAGTATCTAGTGCTACATGGAGTAGAAGCTCTTAATGGGAATTGTTCATTTTATTTGAGAGGTCTGCTTGTAATGGGAATTGATCGTAGGACCTCTTGATTTGGTAATCCAACCACATTTTGCCATATCAAAAATAAATTTATGAAACCAACCTACTCTAGGTTTCATGTACCCACTCCAAATTTCAACCCTTAACATACTCCTATGTAGAGCAAACATATGGGGATCTTCATGAGATTTAAGATTAAAAAGTTGAATAAAAGTCCATCTAGGGTTTCTTACATTTTTGTTTGGTCTCATTTGCTTCAAAGATCTATGACTGACATCTTGTTTTATATTGTAGCATTATTTATATTAATTTGCATGGCCTTACTAGTAAATATATATAATTTGCGACGTCAACTCCTCCTCGAAAACATGCCTCATTAGTTTAATACGAGTATTAGAACATTGGATGATACTTGGTTTGAACATTGGGGAGGAGAGTAGGCCGCAGATAACGGCAAGGGTTGGAAGCATTTAACCCTGTCATAGAAGAAGAACCCTATGCTCGATTTCAGAAAGAATCTTTTTCGCATTAATTATTTACAAGTTTGTATAAAATGTTTAGGATTTCTTGGGTTTATATTGACTTTGATTGCATTACGATTCACGTGATTACATTAAGTAGAATGGATTTTGATGATCTAAAAATTCAAATAATATATAGAGGAACTTAAACTTTCCTCTCATACATGACCATATCAATGATCTCAAATTAAAGGTTTCTTGTGTAGGAAGCGAAACCTCACAGGCTTAGCCTAATTAGACTACTCTCTCCTAGATCTTCATGGCTAGTAGTTTTGAAGGTGTATCCATCAACACTTCGGACCAGGATCTAAAGAACAAAATCTAATCTAAATCCCACAGTAGTGGACCTAGGTGTTCCATTCGAGTGTATTTATTGTTTAAACCTAAAGTCGCCTTCTACGTAAAGCTCTAATTCCCTTTTCTAAACATTTGGAGCCAAATTCCATAGTAAAATTACAACTTTTGGTGATTTGATTGCAAAGTTCCATTACAATAATTAAGAGTTGATATCTCAAACAGTAAATTTGCCAAAAGATAGAGCGCTTAAGTCTAAAGATTACATAACTTTGAATGACCAAAAGTAGAAGAAGAAAAAATATAGCCTAAGAGCTCTTTACTCTTATGCTTATAAGACCACACCACTAATTGGATCTAAACCCCCACTTAGAGAATACTCAAAAGATAAGAATTACAAACTTTAATTTACTTTTTCCGTTTCTTGTTATGTCATTAAGCTTTTAAGTATCAACGCATAATATCAACAACGCTTTGCTTAGTACATATGCGTATATCGCCAATTTTTTTGTTGTTGGACGTACAAGACTATTTTGTTTTTTGTTTTTTTTTTCCAGAGATAGAGAGAAACGTTGTTGCGACACCGTTATGCTTATAAGTTTAGTCAAGAAAAAAAAAAAGTTACTCCTAAATAAATTGACAGGGTTTGAAATTAATTGTCCAAGAAACAACATGGGCTAAATCATATACTAGACACCAGGTCTGGAGTGCATTAAGCCTGAGTTATCTGAAATAAGACGTAACCGTACGTAGAGCTTCACGGACTCCTTGTGAGCCATGACCTTTGCTATGGACTAAAGAAAAAATACATCTTTTTCGATCATCAACATCTAATATGAAAGAAAGGTCTTGCGACCTTGCTTTTTGGACGTGTTGTTTTGCAGGTGCCTGAGACAGCGATTATATTCCTCTATATATAATGGCAAATATTCACAAAATCTATCAGTTTTCATACCTTTGAAACATGTAGTTATGAGATGTGTATTAAACGGAATCAAAGTCGAAAATGACATCAAACCTAAAGAATAGCATATCAAGTCTTTTCAACAAAACCCTCACTTGAAAGATTAAGCCGAATTCTATGGCGAAAATGCAAATTTTGGTGATTTGATCACAGAATTCCATGGTGAAGATGTAGCCCTCTCTTTGGCAAAGGGCTACAAACTGCTTCTCCTATGATCCTATTACACCTACAGATACTTGGAGAACCATTCTGGAAAGGGGAAAATCGTCTAGCCCATATATTAAAGACTTATGGGTTGCCATGGTCTTCTCTATATGCACCAACATTTGGTACGCAAGAAATAAGTGGCGCTCAGATGGACTCAAGATTACAATCCAGAAAATCACGCTGAACATCCTAACGGATATCACAGATGCTGCCCACCTCTCTCAACATACGATGAACAACACGGTTCATGACCTGAAGATCATAAAAGCGCTAAATGTCCGATGCAAACCACGAAAACGCAGCAACATCGAGAGCTGCAGATGGTTGCTCCCTGAAGCGAATGAGGTTAAAATCTGCTTTGATGGATCGGCTATGGGCAATCCAGGACCGACGGGGATTGGTATAATGTACAGAAATAACACCGGGGAGGTCTTGGACACTTTCAGCAAATCAATTGGTCAAGCTGCAAACTATATAGCAGAGATCGCTGCAATCATATCGCGCGTTCAACGTGCTGTAGCACACGGCTGGAGAAGAGTTTGGGTTGTCTCTGATTCAGCTGCAGCTATTAAAGCTTTTCTCAAAGACAGTATGCCATGGTCTCTCAGAACAGCGTGGACTCTGATCACTCCTCTCCTTCAGAACATCCGGTTCAGTCATGTATGGAGAAAATGCAACTTCTCTGCAGATCACCTCGCATGGAGAGGCTCAGACCCAAATCAACCACGAAGAATGGACAGATGGCAAACCAAAATACCTAGAGATAATCGAAGATTAGGGTATGAAGTACTATAGAATGAGGAAAATCGTTCGAACGAGATAGAAGGCTATTCGAGCGAAATGACAAAATTTTCAAACTTGTCGATTCAGACGACATTATGAAGACAAGTTTCAACAGGTTGATCGAACGGACTTGGAAGTCGTTCGAATGACTTACACGCTAACCTAAAAACTGGGTTTCTTAAATTGTCGAGAAAGACGACATTTTGAAGGATTTTTATATTTTCGTTCGAATGAAATTGGAAGTCGTTCGAACGAAATACACTCCTGGCGTTCGAACGCCTCTGGATTCGTTTGAACGACTAGCTCTGATGCATATGAGTTTATGGTTTTTTACTTATGTATTTATTTATCTTCGTAGAGAGCCCCATACATTTTCCCTAGTGCATGTACTAGGGTGAGGAATGGATGGCTTTCCCTTATATTGTAAATTTGTTTTTGATTATATCTATTAAAATTTTTGCAAAAAAAATCACTGAATTTTCGTTAAATAGTTTAGAGTTGATATCTTAAACAGTAAACTTGCCAAAGAACGAATGCATAATTCCAAAGATTACATAACTTTCAATAACAAAAAGTAAGAAAAATTTATGCTTAGGGGTCTTTAATACTTACATTTATGCCTATGACCACACCACTAATTGAAATTTCTAATCCAATTAAAACTCACTTAGAGAATGCAATATTTTTTTCCACCTATTATAATAGAGAACACGTAGCGGAAGCGATTTGAATCGAGAAAATAAAAGAGATTGCAATGAAAAATAATAATAAATAGAGAAATTTTATTGATCTTGGTTGAATGCATCTCTCAACTATTACATGCCTATTTATAATAGAGCTAGAGGATTCCTATATTAGAAGGATCCTATTATGTAGACATAAACTTAATCTAGAAACAAATAAAAGATAGAGCTAGAGGATTCCCATATTAGAAGGATCCTATTATTTAAACATAAACTTAATCTAGAAACAAATAAAACTAGAAAAAAAATTAAACCTAATGAGATTAAAATCATCCAAGCCTTTGGGCTTAATCATTTAAAGGCCCTGTATTATGCTCCTATTGTGGAAAAGTACTCGCCCACGAGTTCTCAAAAGGAAGAGAATCATGCGTGTCACCATAATAAGGAGAAAGGTCCGCCACATAGAATGTACGCGAGATGTTGTAACCTTCGGGTAAAGAAATGATGTATGCATTATCGCTAATCTTCTTAAGCACTTCACATGGCCCAATCTTTTTCATCTTCAATTTATTGTAAGTGCCAACCGGAAAACGTTCCTTTTTCAAATAGGCCATGACAAGATCATCAACTTCAAAAGTTTAAACACACCGATGTGCATCGGCCGAAGCATTGTACTTGGCATTTGAAGCTTCAATATTTTTTGTAGCCATCTTATGAATTTTGGCAACTTGATCGAGGAAATCATTAGACAATGAATTCACACCCGAAACTTTAGGAAGATCTACAAGATCGAGGGGGTGCTTAGGAACCATGGAATAAACAATCTGAAAAGGAAAAAAATCGGTAGTTTTACTCTTAGAAGCATTATAGGCGAACTCCGCACCGGAATACATAAATCCCATTGCCTTAACTTTGCACCGGATAAAGCACGAAGTAAATTTCCCAAAGTGCGATTAACTACTTCCGTTTGACCATCGATTTGCGGGTGAGTGGTGCTACTAAACTTTAAAGATGTATCCAAACGTCGCCAAAGAGTTTGCCAAAAATAGCTTAAGAATTTACTATCGCGATCAGAAGTAATAGATTGTGGAACACCATGAAGGCGAACAATTTTTCGGAAGAATAAATTTGCGATTTGGACCGCATCATGAGTTTTTTTGCAAGGGATGAAGTGTGCCATCTTTGAGTAGCGATCGACTACCACAAAAATTGAATCAACTCCTCTTTGAGTCCGAGGGAGTCCCAATACAAAATCCATAGAAATATCGGTCCAAGGTGATTCGGGAACCGAAAGAGGGGTGTAGAGGCCCGTATTTTTAGCACGATCTTTGGCTTGTTGGTATACAAAACATTTGTGAACAAAGTCCGCAACTTCTTTCTTTAAAGAAGGCCAAAAATATCGTTCTTCTACTAAAGCAATTGTTTTATCACGACCTAAATGTCCACCAAGACCTCCTCCATGTAGCTCTTTAATAACGTACTCTCGTAAAGAACCTTGGGGAATACAAAGACGAGTACCATGAAAAAGAAAACCATCATGAAGAAGAAAGTCGGCCGTACCTCCTTGATTATTGTTGCATTTTTCCCACATCTTCAAAAAATCCGCATCATCGACATAGAGTTCTTTAAGATAATCAAAATCAACGATAGATGTATGAACGGTAACAAGAAGGGATGCACGTCGACTCAAGGCATTGGAAATTTTATTTTGCTTCCCCAGTTTGTGCTTGATAGAAAAATTAAATTGTTGAATCTCGGCGATCCAACGAGCATGCATTCGATTAATGGTATTACTTTGGATGTCCTTGAGGGCTTCATGATCGGTATATAATAAAAATTCCTTTTGAAGCAAATAATGTTTCCAATGCTTAAAAGCTTGTACAACCGAATAAAATTCCAACTCATAAGTAGTCCAAGTACGGCGAGCTTCAGATAACTTTTCACTATAATACGCAATTGGTCTTCCTTCTTGAGTTAAAACGGTACCTATACCACGGGCGGAGGCATCACAATCTACTTCAAATAATTTTGTGAAATCGAGCATAATAAGAACCGGTGCCGAAGATAGTTTTTCTTTTAGTAAGGCGAAACTTTGTTTGGCTTCGGGACTCCAAGTAAGGCGAGATTGTTTTAAACAATCGGTAAGGGGGGCCGTTATAGTAGAATTTTTTTGTATAAAACGATGATAAAAAGATGCCAATCCATGAAAAGATCGAACATCAAAAATAGTTTTCAGAATAGGCCACTCACGAATAACTTTAACTTTGTCTTCGTCAACATAAATACCATCGGCGGAAACGACAAATCCCAAGAAAATAAGTTTAGCTTGCATAAATGTACATTTCTTGAGTTGAATTTGCAGAGAGGTACCTTCGAGTGCTTGAAATACTTGTTGAATATTGTGAAGATGCTCCTTCTCATCTTTGCTATAAATGAGAATATCATTGAAATAAACGACGACAAACTTGTTCAAGAAAGGCTTTAAAACCTCATTCATAAGCCTCATAATTGTACTAGGAGCATTAGACAAACCAAATTGCATAACAAGCCATTCATATAATCCTTCTTTAGTTTTGAAAACCGTTTTTTATTCATCTCCGGGACGGATTCGAATTTGGTGATAACCGCTTTTGAGATTAATTTTAGAGAAGATTTTTGAACCGGAGAGGATATCCAACATATATCATCAAGGCGAGGAATCGAAAAACGATAACGTACCGTGATTTTGTTAATAGCTCGACTATCAATACACATGCGCCAATAACCATCTTTCTTTGGGACTAGGAGTGCCGGAACCGCACACGGGCTCATTGATGGACGAATAAGGCCTTTAGAAAGTAGGTCTTGTACTTGTTTTTGTAAAATGGCATGGTCTTTTGGTGGCATACGGTAATGTGGTAAGTTTGGCAAGCTTGCCCCTGAAACAAGATCGATATGATGTTGAATATCTCTCATAGGAGGTAGAGAATCCAGAAACTCGGTAGGAAGAATGTTTGAAAATTCATGTAAAAAATCTTTAACTTCTTGAGGCATGTCATTAGGATTGGAGACATCACCTTTAGAAACAAGAACAAAAATAGTTTCGGCCTCTTGAACATCTTTCTCTACATCATCGGAAAGCAATACAAGCGTTTTCGCGGTCGTAGGTGCTTTGGGCTTCATAGGAGTAAATATATACTTGAGACCACCTTTTGTAAATGTGTACGTATTGTTACGTCCCTTACTATCAATATCTAAATCAAACAACTAAGGTCGTCCAAGAAGAATATGACAAACATCCATGTCAACGACATCGCACAAAATCTCCTCACTATATTTATCAATAGTAAAAGGAACTTGACATTGATGTGTAACCTTAGAAACACAAGTATCCTTGATCCAATAAATAGGATAAGGATCCGGATGCAAACTAAGAGCTAAACCAAGCTTCGAAACCACCGATTTAGAAATAATATTTTCGTTCGAACCACTATCAATGATAAATTTGGTGAGTTTACCGTTAATCAAGCATTGGGAGCGAAATATATTATTGTATTAGGACATATCTCCTTGTTGTGTAAAGAGAAGTTTACGAAAAATACAACATCGTTCATCTTCTTTGTCGTATCCATCAAGAACTTCTTCAATAATATCCCACGACGACTCAAATAAAATCGGATTACAAAGAGCCAAAACGGATGGATGCTCATGAACCTCACCATCAACGATGACCTCCTCATCATGATGTGTTAAATTTACTCGAGGGTTTGCATTGTTTCGAGATGGGAAAATATTGGATGCATAACCATGTTGGTTACAACGATAACAATAATTTTGTTTAGGGCGGGCATAAGGGTCAGTGGGGTGTTCAAGCAAAGGTTTAGGGTTAGAGGGTCGGTTATTTTGGTATTGGTTAGAAGGGCGATTATGGGGTTGCGGGAAACGGATGTTTGTGGTAGAGTTATGGGTTTGTGGGGAATTGTTTAAGTTGGATGAATTGGTATTTATAAGGGATGTGTTTGGTGTAAAACAGTTTGTTTAAGGAGATAAAGATGATGAATATCCTCGGTATTGTGGTCACCCATTATTAGAAAATCGTTTGGCTTTATCGAGAAATTGTTTCACTCGTTGAGTTAACTCAATAGCGATATCCATAGAAGGAATATGTGACATCGACATCTTGTCTTGAATCTCAAAACGTAAACCTCCAATGAAACAACTAAGTTGCTTGACCTTGTTCTCACTCATACCAATACGCGCCGATAAACGGTAAAAATCTTCAAGATATTCGGCAACGGGGCGAGTACCTTGTTTTAAATTTTAAAGTTGGTTATAAAGAATTACTTCGTAGTTAGAAGGTAGAAAACGACCTCGTAGATATTTCTTCATTTGCGCCCAATCACGAATAGGTAATTTTCCCTTTTACGACGAACCTCGACAATACTATCCCACCAAGCGTTAGTACTACTCTTGAGCTTATATGCTACGAGCGAAGTTTTCTTTTCCTCCGGAATATACATGTAATCAAAAAATTTCTCCACCGTAGAAAGCCAATCGAGAAAATCTTTGACATGAAGATGGCCATTAAAGGCCGGAAGATCGACCTTCATCTTGTACTCAAATTGATGGGGTTGTGCTTGGCGAGGTGTTAAATATGGATCATGAATATATGAATCGGGAGGTTGCCTACGTACACCATCGACAAGAGCCATATTGTTGATAAATAATTCATAATCACGACTTTTTTGTTGGGATTGGTAACCGGGTGGGTAGTTTTGGTGGTTATTGGTCTTTTGTGGAGTGTGGTGGTGTTGTATAATTTCATGTTGGTGGTAGCGGCTTGGGAAAGAGGTAAAAGAGATGGATTTGTGAGGGTTGCCTAGATCATTGTGGCCGTTTAGGGTTATATCAACATGGGTATTAAAAAACATTGGGTTTTTGGGTTGTAATGATGTGGGAACGGTATTAGAGTTTTGACGGTATTGGGTTGTTTTGGTGGGGGTTTCATGGGTGTTGGGGGTGATTGTAAGGTCGGAATTTCGAGAAGTGAAGGGTGGGGTGGGGTGTATATAGGTAAAATTGTGGATGATGAAAAGGGTATGGAAGTAACGGGGGTTGAGAAAGGTGATAGTTTACTTACTTGTATTGTAAGGTTGTTGATGGTTGCGGCGACTTGTTGAACTTGTCGATTGGAAGCTTCGATTTTATCCTCCAAACAATTAAGTTTTTCGGCGAACTCTTCCCTCGTCACAAGGTTTCCAAGATTTTCGTCTTGGGCATGGTCTTCGTTTTCGTTGTTCACCATCTTGGCACAGGCCTACGACTGAATCTGATGCCACTTAATAGATAACACGTAGCGGAAGCAATTTGAATCGAGAAAATAAAAGAGATTGCAAGGAAAAAAAATAATAAATAGAGAAATTTTATTGATCTTGGTTGAATGCATCTCTCAACTATTACATGCCTATTTATAATAGAGCTAGAGGATTCCCATATTTGAAAGATCTATTATTTAGACATAAGCTTAATCTAGAAACAAATAAAACATAGAGCTAGATGATTCCCATATTAAAAAGGATCCTATTATTTAGACATAAGCTAATCTAGAAATAAATAAAACTAGAAAAAAAATTAAACCTAGACATAAGCTAATCTAGAAACAAATAAAACTAGAAAAAAAATTAAACCTAATGAGATTAAAATCATCCAAGCCTTTGGGCTTAATCATTTAAAGTCCCTGCATCATATTATTATACCATAAGTTTTTGGTAATTTAGTTTCTCCAAAGCTTAGTAGACATTATTAGATATGTGTGTGTGTGTGTGTGTGTGTGTGTGGGGGGGGGGGTGTAATGTTTATTATGTAGAATTCCCCATTGTGTATGGCTATTGGCTGGACTTATGAGTTCATCTTAATTTTTCAATTAATATGTCCAGTCCTATTTGATAATAGGCTTGATCAAATCAGACATAGCCCAATTGCTCCAAATTCTACCACTGTCTCGAGCCTGCTCAGAAGTATGATTCCGTTGGCGTTGCTTGTATACAAAGTGACTGTCATAAAGTATCGGAGATCAAGTTAGGGCTCACGAGCCAAAATCAAGCTCATTCCGAATTATCTCAACTATTATTGGTCTAAGTTCGAGCCATATTCCGATGGCAAAAAAGTTTATGGTCTGGCATGCAAAGCTCGGAGTCCTACAACTGTATTTTTTGGGCACTTTTTTGGCACTTGGGGTTCTCAAGTTGCACACAAAGGCTGGTTACTTTTTTTGGAGACAACTACATCTAAGGTGTAAATCATCAAAACTGAAGCTTAAGCATGTTACGTGCAAAATACTATGACCAAGAGTGAAAGAACACAAAACTGAGAATTGTAAAAGAGGCATTTTCTTTGCATTTTATTCTTCAAGTAAGTCAAGGTACAATGACCAAACGTAATGAAAGAATAAATAACTAAGATAGTAAGGGGAAACAACAACAGCAAACTGATCTTTTTGAAGAGCAAATGGGAATAACCACTGGCTCCTCGCAACGAATTAACTCGTCAACCACCCAATTTACAATCTGTACTCTAAAACCCAAGACCTCTGCAGGTATAAATGTGGAACTTCCTCCCTGACAAAGAGCGATAAAAAGACTCTCTGGCCAGAGAAGCGTGCAAATTAGACCTCAATTCGAGGTTTTTTTGCACAAAGAATCAGATCTTAACGTCTAAAACTCACCCTGTTAATGATCAGTCACTGTTGCTGTTTCCGGAGTCAAATTCTTTTCAGCTTCTCCTGTTTGTTAGAATCCCAATCGGATAAGTTAAATTAGCGGGTGTCAGATTCAGGATATCTATAGTTATTAGGAAATGACGGGCCTTTGATTTTTAACCGCTTCGGCCCACTTTCAATCATTACTGGATCCCTCAAAGTTTTCCCCACGGTACTTCTGTAATGTTCTTCTCTGTGTTTTAATCTCACAGAATCTACGCTGTTTTGGATTTCAGATATTGCCGGAAAAGGTCTTAACTTATAAGGCAAGGTAGTAGGATTTCTGCATACAACCCTATCTTTTTCAACAGATACTGAAGCTTCTTTAGGATGAGCGCGGAGGACAAAATTGGGGCCTGTCGTTTTCGTAGATATGTGGCGATCTGTTGACAACAATTGCTCACGCCTTGCTTCAGGATTTAGCTTCCTAAGACGTTTAAGTCCCTGCAAGAAAAAAATAAAGGTTTGTCAATAAGGAAAAGATAACGCATGTGTAACCCATATGAGGCTTAAAAAATGAATGTACTTTAAACTACTAAAACTACTAATAAAGTAAATATTTATTATTTGTTGTGGCGAAGCCTACAGGAAGCTTTAACCTAAGCACAAACTGAGTATCTATAAGGTTTCTAACACATTCAAAGAATAGAAACAAAATTTCAATACTTCGATGGAAAGACAAATTATTCAATCATGTTGCCATTCTCTTACTTTTAAAGGAAAGAAATGAAGATCAATTGTAGACCACCTTCTTTGTTCAGTTTATTTCAAGAATTTAAATGCATTAGACTATAAAATTATTACATTAATATAGGTTATATGCCTTATTGGGATATACAAGAGCAATTGGAGGGTGGGACTCAGAGTTTGAATGGATTACTAGAAAGTCAGTTGTTGATTTCTCTAGAAGCAAACGTGTGCTGCTATCTACAACATATACAACATATGGATAGAAAAGAATGCAAGGCAATTTAAACAGGAAAGAACAGATGCAGATGTAGTCTGCAAGTGCTGTCATTCCAATTTTAAATTCTGGTATGGACAAACTAACCACAATTACATTAGAAACTGGGGACTGAACCCAGTTATTAAACAGCCAAGGATCCTGAAATGTATTAAATGGAAACAAGATTGGGGACAACAGATTGTCCTTAATGTGGATGGGTTTGTCCAGGATGGGAGAAAAGCTTTTAGGGGGATACTTAGACTTCAAAATGAAATCCCAATTGCTGCCTTTAACAGAGATTGTGAGGAAGATGTGGGGATTGGAGTACTAGAGGTCAAAGCAGCTTGTGAACGTCTTGTATAGCAGGAAATCTCGGCTTTAAAAGCCTATGCATTATGACAGATTCCACATATGCAGATCAAGTAATTCAGGATAAAACCAAACCACCATGGGCAGAAACCGAAGAGCTCAGAGAAGCTAGACATTATTAATGGAATGGAAAGCTACTCCACAATATTCAGCACAGGGAAGGGAACAAAGCAGCACATTATATTAAATCTTCTCGAGATTTTGTTTTTACGAGTACATAACCTTCCCTTGTGATTTTAATAACTGATTTTAACAATTAAGACACTATACCCTAGATTGCAATTACTCGACATAATAATGCAGCGTCTTCTTCTTCTTAAGAACAATAAAAATTTATAAAACTTGGTGTTCGTTACATGTTTTTGTTTTTGTTTCCACTATATCAGAATGCACCATTGACCCCCGTAAGGTTAACATGTAAATATAGACTATTTTTCAATGTTTAAGGACTATGCAAAGACACCGCGTCAAAAACATCATAATTTTTAGTCAAAAGAAGTTACAGATACAATATACCTTGATGTAACGGGTCGTTACCCACCTGCGCCACTTCTATCTCTTCAATAAACCAATTCCACTCTCTCAAAATAGGAATTTTATTTTTATTTTACATGGTGCAAGGAAGTGGGTTTCAAAATAAGAGTAGAAATGGGTTAGCAGTTTTATTTTAAAAGTCGTAGTAAAATTTTAAAATAAATAAAGAAATAGTTTGTTAATTTAAAATGTTACTTCTTAGGGTTTTCAAAATTGTAGCTTCCGCCAATTTGCCCTACCGAATTTGGAATCAAAGCCGTCTCATTACTATCATGGCTACGAGGCACTGCATGATGGTAAACCATCGCGTTATAACCAACGTTATGAACGAGAGATTACAACGCCTCGTTATGGGTGCCATTACGATCAACCATGGAATGATACACTGCTGTACTACGGGCGTTCTACAATTAATACCACGATGAGACGCCACTCCATTATGGACAACCCCACGACAACACTCTAGCACTCCATGACCAACCTTATATAGCCCGCTCAGATTCCAACAAATCCAATCGAGACAATTACAAAGCTTCTATTTCAACTACACTAGCCTCAGATTATTCAATCAATTCTCCGTTAAAAAGTTAACCCGCTTGTAATTACTAGGCTCTAATTTGTCAATGGAGATTGATAGAGATGGTAAATAAGGATTTGTATGTTTGGGGAGAAATGGGAGCTGGATTTGTATGTTTCTGTGAGATCAAATTGATCTAATGTTGGTTTAAGTATTTTGAAAGGACAACCACGATTTCTTTCTCTAGAGGGAGAGAGAGAGAAATGAGAGAGGTCATGAGGCAGATCAAACTGTAGATTTGAGACATCCGGCTTTTAGTGTATGTTTTGCAATTTATACCCTCAAGGGAGAGGGCATTGTGAAGATCAATTATGAAAGTTAGTATGCAAATGCACACATTCTTCAATTATAATTTTGACAAGTGAAGCAAGTTCATTGGTAATGTCCAAATAGGAGTGCAATTATTGCAATAAGTAGTTTCTATATTGAGAGCTCTTTATTGTTTTAAAAAAGGAAGCCCTCTATTGCTAATTCTTTCGTACTTTTGAAGTTTAGTTTACAAAGGTGTAGAAGGGTTTCCAGATTAATTTTGAGAAAAACTAATAATTTGAGGTATTACTTGCTAGAGTTTTCAAAATCAAAACTTTGGCATATTTATCCTACCATGACTATATTAAGTTGCTTGCATATGTTAGCCACTAAATTGTTATTCAAGTGGTTTGGTTTTGTTTTCTCGCTTAACACTCACTTAAACAGTTCAATGAATTGTCTGCACATGTTGGTGCAAAATACTACGTCTATAATGTTATGTAAAATCAGATGCTTCTTCGAAATATATCCAATAAAACCGCGCTAAGGTGAATTCCTGAAATCTGCCTAATATAAAGAACCCATCCACAAATTAATTTCACATGACCCCCAGAACCGATCATAAAATTGCCTCGTATTGCTATTGCCATATATTCATCTCTTAGAAGTAATAGTATGGCATGAAAACAGATTAACAACCTCGGTTTCGAGCTTCCACAATTTTTCTTGTGCAAATTTAATATTAAATTATTTTTTCCCATTGGATTTAGCGAACTACAATGTCGCACTTTGAAATTTTCACATACTAAAATCGCATACTATCTCCCGACCTCCGGCTGGTATGACATACATATTGGACTCTCAGTATTGCGCTATTCAATTGCTTTGAAACTCATTCATAGCAAGCTAAGAAGCCGATTAAAAGCAAAGGGTATTAACGGCGGAAGGGTAAAGTACTCTTACGCTTCACTAGAAGTGGTAAAGCGGCACTCACTATTCAACACATATCATCTTAGTTTTAGTCGATGTACAAGTGTATGCTTTAATCGATGTAAAGCATTTAATTAAGAACGTGAGACATTCTCAGTGCAAGGGTGGAATTGGCATACCTAAGACCTTGCATACCAAATATCGTACCAATGAACTTGAGTTGGCAAAAAATTAATTTGTTAGTAATCAATGAAAAAACAACATAGCACACTGCACACCAAATGCGTAGAAATGATCATGCCAATCTCAATGTGCGTCTTGTGCCCTATCCTTTTTGCAGCAAAAACACGAGTATGACTTTCTAACAATCTAAATGTGGATCCTGTGCCCTATCCTTGTTAGCAGCAATAGCAGGAGTATTACTTTCTAATTTCACATAATCAATTATATAAAATGCAGTTGTGGTTTAGTACAGCGTAAGGCATAAATACTTGGGTGTTAGTGTATTAGGGTTAATGGCCCTCCTACAGAGCACCCTTTACAGCCTCAACCCTAATACACTAAGGCAAGCCTTCAAAAACAGTGACTAGTAACAAACTCCTCAACTACTCTAACCCAAGTTAGCTATCTTGGCCATGGGCGAAATATGTTTCATTATGTAGATATGCCGAAGCTTGCTCTCATTTAATAACAGAACCCAATATTATGATTTTGATAAACTTTTCCAACCACATAAGACTAAAAGTCTAGCGAAAATATAATACTCCCTAAAGGTAGCTAGCAGAAAATTCTAGTTAGATCAAGTCTAAAGACTAAAACATGTAAGCTTCAGATAATGAAATCTTAAGAATGAATTGCATAAAATATAAAACAGAAGATTGGGTAACCGTAAGACTCCTGAGGAAAGAAAGTCATACTCGATAACATACCTGCTGTTCAAACTTGGAGTTCAGTCCCATGTTGATTGTTAGTCTTTCCTCAGCTTTAACTGAAGATCTACGTTTAACCCTGAATATTTCTGAATCAGAATCATCACTGTTCTGAACCACATTAGGCAAAGCCTGTGGCCCATGACTACCTCGATTAACACTGGAGCACTTTACTGTAGATTGATTTGTACTGACTTGTAACTCTTCAGAAGTAGTTTTGGTGGGAACAGAATTTAAATCCTGAAATCCCTGCACATTAATATTTGTTTTGGTTTTTTACCACAGCAAGGACAAAACATAATTTTTAAAGACATTGCACCAAGTGTCAACAGCTTACCTCGAGTGAAGGAGAAGTCCTTTTAGTCTGCCCTAAAAAGGAACATAGAGTTGATGCCGCATAAGTAAGAGAAACCTCTGGAGCGTCAACTTTGTTATCCTCTGTCCCATTCTTTGCTTTACTCTGGCAATGAACAGCACTATCTAGACCTTGCAGTTGCTTCACGGTAGCCTCAGGGGTATCAAAACTAAGATTCAATTTTATCTCACAGTAAGGAGTGTAGACAGCTTCTTCAGAACAAGGGAACTTTGACTGCAGGTACATAAAATCCACACTTCTTAATTTTTCTTGCTGAACGTCTGCTAATATTCCATCTTCTTGCTCAAACTTCTGGGCTATGGATTCCATCTCCGAAAGATCCCCCCTAAAGGAGAGGACACGATTACTTCCACATGTACAGCCCAATGATTCACTTTCTGCATTCATAATCAGGAGTAGAATAAGTGAGAATGGTTTAACAGCATATCAGAATATCAGAAAGTGTAAGAAAAAATAAATGGAAAAATAGAAAAAATAAGGTCTAGACATACAAACTTATCACTCGTTTTCCATTTATTTCGTTGGTATCTTTGTGTGCATGTGCATAAATTGGGTGACCAACCAACACTACATATACCCAATATAGTGATTAAGTGCTTTAATAATGCACTGCCTATTATTTTATAACGTCATTTGGGAAAAATATGTGTATGTTATCTATCACCCAATATGTGTATCCATCATACCATATATATTGTTATTTGAGAACAAAACAACTTATACTTAAGGCTACTTTTATGGATGAAAAATATTAAGAACGGTGGTGCTAAAGCAATGTAGAAAATGCCATACCATGAAGAAGACAGATAAGATTCACATGACAATTGCATTTGATGTAAGCCACGTAACAGTCACGTTTGCAAAGGCCACAGAGTACGGTTCCATGGGCGTTTGAAGACACACTTGCACATGCTCTTGATTTCATTAATGACCAGCGAGCTCGATGATAGAATCGCATTAAATTCACAAACGAGACTTTAATACATTGGTGAGAAATCAAGTCTGTAGAGGAATATTCTGGAACTTTAAGTTTGGATGTCGATGTACTCTTAGCAAGGAGCATTGCTTCTTTACAGAGAAGTTCCTCGTGAGGAAGAAGAGGAACCCTGTTAAGAAGTGCATATCGCCGCCTAGCCACGGCCCCCAGTGGAAACCAGTCGCCAATTGCAAAGTTAACTGCCTCACCACAGTTAAAGCCTGGTTTGAGGAAACATGTTATAGAGATCATTGCGGACAAGTACAGGTAGAGATCAAAAATTACTCCAAAAATATCAAATCAGAAGGAAAAAAAACGGGCTGAATAAAGCAGAGAAGAACAGTTATATGGGAAACATGTTATACCGTGACTAAAACCTGCATGATATGCTCGAGGGAAGGTTATCACAAACTCTCCGGGATTTTGTACAGCTTTATAGACAGGAACCTTGTGATCTAGCAAAATACACGGAGGAAACATAGTTGTTTTCCCCAATAGTACATCAAATGCGGCATCCTCCTCCTTACTAGATAGAATATTACGAGTATATACATGTTCCCGAACTACCCTTTCAAAATCAATAGCTGCCGCACCAGGAATCCCATACCATGTTTTCGATGCCCCACAGTGATGATAATTTATGCTGTCAAGACAATAGAGAAACAATTTCATAAAATGAACCCCTTAAGTAAAAGAAACAAAATTAAAAAAAGAAAGAAAACAAAGACATGATGCTGATACCTATATAAGTAATGGTCCTCCACGTGCCATGCAAACATACTGAAGAGCATGCCAATATAAAGCATAGGATCTGTTACTCCCTGATGTAAACCCAAGGAAAAGTTAAAACAGATTCAAAGCATGATAAATCAAAGCTAAAAATAAATAACTTAATTTGTGGACAAAAAAATAGCTTTTAAAATAACATCTCAATACCGGGATTGCAGCTCCAAGGAGACGCAATACAGACTTGGGAAGCCGAGAAAGAGTCTGCAATTATACCAACAATAGTATGAATTCATTAGTAAGGTAGTATAATTCAAAAGACAGGACAGACACATTTTAGGTCGAAAAAAAAAATGCAGGAATATAAAACTAAAGGGATGTCGAGAGGTTTGCGGATTTAAGATAACATTGGAGGGAAGTTTTGGGAAGATACAGTATTGAGAAATTTTGGCAAGTTCAATGCACATTTTATCAGAATATATGAGTCCTGCAGGTAGACGACACTTTTCGAATGTCATTCTATTAGAGACCTAATAGGACTCTGGAAAATTCAGGTAGAGATACACTCCCAATCGTCAACCCTACCGATCTACTGTTACTCCTGGTCATGTGCACCCATTATTCTGATGTGTACCCATTGGTGCACATGCATACAAAGAAGATGATCCATGTGAATAATATTGAGCAAATTAACAAAGCAAAATGACAAGGGAACCTACATACATGTGCATGGTAAAATTTGTTAATTTAGAAACATTTAATTAATTGGTTTAGAGGCAGGCAGTCATTCAGCCTAGCGATAAAAAATAATTAATCGGTTTCACACAAGAAAAACTGGTCGTCCTAAGCCGCCATTTCAGGTCCCCATCATTTATCCCACACAAAACCTGGATGTCTACTCATTTCCCTAATATTTGTACTGCCAATTCAGGAGAGAACTAGAACACAATCTTGAAAAAGTTAAGCCTTATTTTACTTTTTAAAACATGGGGAGAACCCACCAGGGATGCTCTTTGTTAAATAAAATAAGTTAAGTCCAAGTATATAACAAGCACACAAATGTAGGGAAAATATTAGATCAAAGACCTTCAAGTTCCATTTGCTTTTCCCAAGCTGATCATCAGCAGAAGATGAGAAGGCACTACCATCAATATCGCAGGCGTACTCAACAGTTCCTGACTTTCCACAGGCTATTTCATGCCAAAATTCCTTTTCCAAATAAGTAGCAGGAAGACATCCAGCACTACAGTATCTACGAGCAAAAACCTTGTTCGCCATTTTTTCGAAATTACGAAAATTATAATTTCTGAAAGAAAATAAATCACGTTAACTCTTAAAAACTGTAAAATATAAATTAAGAGAACTAATTCTCAGTTTTAGTTTTAGTATTACTTTCCACTCATGAAAAAGGTGACTTTGTCATCCAAATCCCACTCAGCAAGGCGAAGAGGTTGCACTCTAGTTGAAAACTTGAAACCAGCTTTCTCCTTCATTAACACAATGCCAGCAGGAACTGAAGCACTCAAAGGGGAAACAATCTTGCATATACCTAACATTTAAAATATGAAATCAGTTCTCAATAAACAAAGAAGGGAGACACCTAGCTTTAGCTTTTAGAAAGATAATGAAATCCCATATTACTACAGAAGACAGGTATAGCTGTATAGCTAGTATATTCATATGGTTTCAGAATTAAAGGAAAACTTTACATAAAACCAGAAAAGTCCTAGAAAATTAAGAAATTATGAACTAGGTCTTGTGTGTTCATTTGGAGGAGATGAAAGCGAGATTATATGGCAGAGTCATGCGTACTTGTTATTGCTCTAGATTTTTTCCTCGATACATTTTCGGAAAATTGTAGTTCTAGATCTAACTTCTGAGATGATAGTGATCCTAGTGGAACTTGCAGAGTACAAGTCTTAAAATTAAATAAATAAAAAAATGATTCCAAGATGATAGTGGGAAGTTCTAACAATCAAAATAACATCTCCTTACTCTTTCCACCTCCAAAAGTTTGTCTTGAGATAATCAATAAATATTTTTCACTTATCAAAAAAAACAAAAAAACAAACACTTTCTTCATTTTCTCTCACCCATCTCTTAACAATTATTGTTTGATCAACCACTAAATGTAGTATCCCACCCAAATATCAAATCCTTAAGGTCCATTTTACTTTTCTTCAAAATTATATGTTTTTAAGGAAGAAAAAAATATTATAAATGTTATGATATTACAAACACAACCAAATGCAACTAATTAGAAAATTACCGTATTTTGAAGCTTTTGGAGCAATCTTTTGCAAGTAAACTAATGGATCCTCAAACTCCTCCTTTGTTGGATAGTAAATGGGGCACTCCGGAATCTTATCTGTCCATTCTAGATCAACCGTCTCAGACTTACTAACCTTACATTTTGCAATGACACCCTGGTCGATTGAAGTGTGACTTGGTCGGGCAAATGCATCTGAATCACCACGCAGCCGTGTCAATTTTACAGCTTCCCCTCCGCTTCTGGTTATCATATTAGCATTTGAAACTTCAGGTGTAGCACATGAATTCATCTGCTGAAGCCTTTTACGTTTCAGAGTATTGAGACCATTCTTAGCCTCTCTTGAAAGCCGAACCCTTCCTTCCACCTGTACGTATGGAAATACAATATAAGTGATGGGCAAGTTTAACAAGGATGCATACAATCTATTAAATATAAACGAGCAACATAAGTTGTAGATATTCTTGTAAGAAAGTCAAAATATGAAAAGTCCAGTAATAAAATACTGCACCAGAGAGCAAAAACACAACAAATAGGAGGATCTAGGATAACAAGCCCCCCAATGTCCTAAAATCACTATTCTGCCATAAGAAAATGTTTACACACTATAATAACTTTGTTAAATTATGATGAGAATGAGAAGTTCCACACTATTAATAAAGCAGCACATGAGAGAAAAAAATCGAATGATCTAGGAAAAGATTTCAGGATCGAAACTGAGAGTGACGTTTATAGTACAAATAACAAATTAGACCACGAATTTACCACACATAGGAGCGCGCCCTATATCATTTTGCAAGCCCTCCCTTGTCAAAGTCAAAAACTTAAGATACCAAAGCCAATCATACAATGTGACCATCAGCACAGCCCTATATCCTAAATATTTACTGATTGAATGACGGACATAGTGTTTTACCAAATAAGGTACACCACATTACAGAAACTAAAAAAGTCCGAACCTAATGGGAAAATTGCACCACTGCTTGTTTTTCAGTATAAATTAGGCAGATTGTAAAAATTCCCCAAAAAGTCGCTAGGCCATTTGGAAATTAAATTTCAATTACAAAATAACCACCAACGACATTGTTTAGATCTAGCAAACAATTTCACGGATCAAATAAAAAACAACGACGTACCATCTCATACCGAAGACCTTCGCGTAATCTGTCCGTCCTTGAAAACAATCACCGAAATCGATGAAATTACCACTACATTCCACAAAAACCTCGAGATCCAAAGCGGTTTGGCTATGGTTTTCCGGCGAGATTCGATATCGAGAAAAAGACGAAACTGAAATAGAGAGAGGTTATTTATAGTTTTGAAATAATAATTTATTTAGAGAGAGGAAAGTGGTAGTTGTTGAGTTGGTTGAACCAAACGTCGGAGATTTAAACGCGTCTCTTTAAAGAAACAAACTTGATTTCCCTCTCTTACCCCTATCTCTCTCGTGGTATTGGCGGGAAACTGAGGGTAAATGAGTCATAACATATTAGTGATAGAAAGTTAAATGAGTGAATCCAGGCACGCCCATACTTCTCTACGGATATACAAGTATCACGTGCACTTTGTTATTACTTATTATTACTACTAGGTTTCTCTTCTTCTTATGTGAACGCGTGAAAACGACCAATTCTAACTTCAAATAACTCGTATTCGGAATCAAAGGATGCTTATTAGAGTCCCACGTTGACTTACTCACTAAATTAAATTCATTATTAGTCGGCTACGAACATCGGCTAATGCCGGTATCTTCCTTGTTTAAACACCCAATTTACCTCTTTCTACACTTACTCTTAATCATGGATTTTCTTTTCTTTTGATTTAAAAACTTAAACCAAAACACAATACACTTGTTGTAAGTCAATTCCTGATATACAATAGTGTAACTCTTATACCTGTCGTCGTAACTAGACATTTACAACATTTTTCGATTGTTGCGTTGCCTCGTAAGTCTTGACAGTCTTACTAACGTAAACTCTCAACTCGAAAATAATTTTCAAAAATATATTACGCTAATTTAGACCTAATTTAAGATTAGGGTTTTCTCAAACTCTAAAACACTAAAAATTACTGAAACCTAATTCTTAACTTCAACGACTAAATAAAATAGAGAACCTACCTACCTTTTTATAGAACATAACGGGGTGAAAACTTTAATTAAGAATAATCTAGAAATTGGGAAAAATATCATCTTAACCTTATGTTGGTTAATTATGAACTCCCTAAAATCTATATAGCTTCTCTAGCAGAGAAGCTTAAATCAAAATAACATAAACGTAAATTAACCATAGACAGTAATAAACGACCATGCGAGGACAATTCACATCAAATCCTTTCGTCTTTAGAAGATTTCGACCACGTAATCGGCAAAATTTTAAACACTACAAAATACAAAACTCTCTGTTGTGACATACTCGTCTTCAAACCTTAAATCCTACCTCAGAATTTTTCGTAACCCATGGTTGTACCCAAGTACGGGGGTACAGTGCTGTTACCAACATTCCTGCATTCAAGAACGCCCAAAAATAAAATAAATAATGGTATCCGCTTCTCGAAATTAGCTAAGAAGCCCTCCCAAAATAGGACAACGAACTTTTTCTTAATGACATTATCTAGATACTTATCAAATATTGGGGGTTTGTCCCAATATTCGGTTGGAAACATGAGGAATCCATTGGACGTCATGGGGATCTCTGGTATCCTCTCTATCTCTGATTGGTCTTCTTGCTGCGACTCTTTCTTCTGTTTGTGAACCTATAAAAAAACTTTGCGATCTTTATTACCGGTGGAAGCAAAACCTTCATTAGCGTCAGAAGCTTCAGGATCTAACTCGGGTGTGGCTTTCAGTATGTTTTGAATTTTTAGCGATTTATAACCCACATGATACCCTCATGAGCAGCCCTGCACTCGAGAATTGTTAGATTTTCTATCTATACCTGTAGTGGCTTATTCTGCATCTTGAGCCCATGCTTTATCTTCGAACTACAGATGAACTTTCGTCCTCAACAACAGAGCACGTGGCACAATCACAAACATGTACAAAACGAGTTTCTCAACCAATACCACTCATCCCTAGCAACACTCAAGCTATTGGTTGAGAACCGTCTTGTAATAACTTATTTCGTATCTCAGACTCAAACCTCATCCTCGATCTCATCAACATACAGTAAGCACTACTAAAGACGTAACCAAACTTTCCCCAGTTTGAGACGTCACTTTTGACCTCTACACCAACAACTCGACCTGCGTGAATCACACAATCAGCAATAGAGCCGTTGTACAGCAGCAAAGGTCAGAACGTTACACAATCTGGTCAAAGAATATCTCATACTTACTTTGTAACGCCCGTCATTAAGGGACTTTATGGTCGTCAAACGGTCATATTAGAGAACTTATAAGAAGACTTGAAGAACTGCAGATGAAGGACGTAACATTCACCATAGAAAAGTTCCTACTCTATCATCTTACATTCTTAGAAAGATCATTGCAATAAACTGGCAATCTCAATAAGATCACCACTTTCTCAAAATTCTTAGGGAAGGTCGTGGCTTTTAACCTATTCAAAGGTTTTCCACGCTAAATTATCTTATTGTTTATTGTCTGTTGTTCTTGAACGTTCTGAATACATTTGGTATAAAGGCTAGGTCCGAATCCTGGAACTAGGCTATTACATTTAGCGCCGTCTGTGGGAATCAAAATTCTCATACCCATTATCTCAAACGCCGCTGATCATCTTCTCCCAGAATATTACCTTCAGGTTAAAGCACACCGATCGTCCAGGTGGAAGAAAATGTAACTTTAGCAGACCTGAGGGCCACTCTGAACTTAGAAATAGAAAGGTGCGCAACCCTGAAATAACAACTCGAGAGTGTACATGATGCGCTAAAGGTCTTATAGGGCCAGCATGTCACCGCCCAGAAGAACAAAGCCGTACAACTTGAGGGCTCGCAGATTTCTGTTCATGACAGAATCGGGCCTCCTCCGAAGGGCGTTCACGCAGGAGGTACGCTTCAATCTAACCGTCAACAACATGACATAGATCCTGCCCTGATCTAGGAGGTTCAACAAGAAGTAGATGGCGGCCTAGCAGGAGCCAGACAGACTGAAAATCCACCTCGAAGAGTTTGAGTCCTGACAAAGGATCGCCTAAGTAAAGGGAATGGTGACCGCAACCCTGGAGATGGGCGCGTCACACGACCAACCATCACAGCTTGACAATATGTCACTCAGGAATATGTTGAAAAGCGGATCAAAGAATTGCTCAAAGCCCACACGCTGACTAAAGGGATCCAGAACAGATTATAGAAGAACCCGATCGCCTAAGAGCTCTTGGATGGAGAGGTCCCCACCGGGTTTCACACTCCAAAGATCCGAAAGTACAAATGGACTGATCCAGTGGAACACGTTCAAGAGTTCCAAGACGCTCTAGGCCTACATTCCACGTCCAACCACATTTTATGCCAACTCTTTCCTACTAGCTTATCGGGCGAACCCCTACGATGGTTCCACACACTGCCTGAAGGATCCATCACAACTTTTGAATAGTTGCACGAACTCTTCGTCAAGAATTACTCGCACAACAGAGATAAAGAAGATAACTTATATTCTCTTTTCAGCCTCAAACAGATGCCTGGAGAAAAACTTGAGATGTTTACGAAAAAGTTTATGGAATTAGCCTAAAAAGTATATTGACTCGACCAGAAGATCACTATTTCCGCTTTCACCATGCTTTACTCGTCGATGGCCGAGCGAAGGAGTACCTCGTCCTCAACAAACCAACAACATTGGAAAACATGATCGAAAAGGTCAACGGATACATTGACCTAGAGCGGATGGTGCCCGACAGGCAGAATCCTCAGAAATTGACAATGATAGCTCGAGATCAGTCAAACCATTCCGCTTTTTAATCGGACATCAGATCAAGGAGGAGACAAAAAACAAACCAAATCCAACGACGAGCGACCTCGGATGGCGAGTAACTTGCCTAGACCTTACCTTCCAAAGATGAATGTGACTATAGCCAACATATATCCAATATTGCAGAAATACATATTCTTCTGAAATGTACAGTACCTTCAACTGATAGAGAACAAACCATACTGCATCCACCATAAGGTCCGACATCATGAGACAGGGCAATGGTTTGCCTTACAACGGTTGTTGGAGTATATCTTCGCAAATGGATGAATGCACGAGTACATAGTGGACGTGGAAAGTTATAAGAATGAGAATTACAAAAACCCCACTGAAGTGTTACAGGTCGAAGAGCCTGCAGCTGAAAAGCATTTGTATCATATCTCATTTTACCATCTCGTGGAGACCCAGGTTATCAAAGAATCAAACAGAAGCAAGTAAAGGCGTGTCGCCCAATGTCACGACTTATCCATACAAGATAAAGAAGCTCGTTTAATTCTAGTATCTAACTCTCAGTGAACTGGGATTTCTTTCAATGATTGTGACGTTCGGCATGCCAACTATCCTCACCATGACGCCTTGGTGATCATATTAAAAATGTGGAACATGGTACTTCATACGATGATGGTAGATACCGATAACACCATTGAACTCCTTTTTTAGAGCACGATCGACCAGATGGGTCTGGCCGATAAGGTCCAACCCAACGACGTTGATATATGTGGTTTTAATGGGTCTAAGGAGGAACGCGTAGGGAAGATCGTACTTCCTATCACCGCAGGCCTGGTAATACTCGACGTTGTCTTTTATGTCGTTAATACAAATCCCGTTATCTAAGGATCATGGGACGTTGCTGGTTACACAATATGCACGCTATTCCATCAACCTACCACTTGGTATTACGTTTTGAGTGGGAGGGTAGCGTTTATGAGATAAAAGGAAGTCAGAAATTAGTACGAGCATGCAAAAATTATGTCGTTATTGGACCAGAACCTTCTGAACATTAACACGCATAGCAATTACAGAAGACAACAGGAAACATTACAAAGAACTATACAGTCAATACAGCAGGGCAACATCTGCCCAACGCAGAGACCACATAATACGTTAAAATCAGTAGACCCAAGCATGTGGGACATATATTGGCACCCATCTGCCCTCAGTAGATCGCGACACTCTCATCCAGTTCCTTAAAGAAAACAATGACGTCTTCGCCTAGACGTTTCATGAGATGCCGGATATCGATCCGAACCTGGCCTGTCACAAACTCAACTTGAAGGAAGAAGCCTTAGCTATCGATGAAGTCAACAAGGAAATCAAAAAACTCATCAAAGTCAGTTTTATCCGCGAGGCCAATTATCCAGAATGGATATCGAATATTGTAGCTGTACCAAAGAAGAATGGGAAGATCAGGGTATGCGTGGATTTCACCGACCTGAACAGGCATACTTTAAAAGACAGTTTCCCACTCCCTGTCATAAATAACCTGCTTGACTCTACATCAGGACACGAGATCCTGTCTATGATGGATGCCGCATTAGGCTACAACCACATACCTATGCTACCTGACGACTAAGAGAAAACAACTTTCATTACATAACACGGCCTATACTGCTACAAAGTCATGCCATTCGATTTCAAGAACGCTGGAGCTACTTACCAGTGATTGATGACCCAAATGTTCAAAGATCACCTTGAAAAAACAATGGAGGTCTATATAAACGATATGTTGTGCAAAAGTCTTAAGAAGGAAAACCATGTTGCAAATTTGTACACGGCCTTCGATATCCTCCGTCTCTATAAGATGAAACTCAACCCTGACAAATGCCAGTTCGGAGTTCAATCAGGAAAATTCTTGGGCCACTTAATCAGCAAGCGCAGTATTGAAACCGATCCGGATCGTATTCGCGCATTATTATCTATGCCTTCCCCCAGAATAAAAAAACAGGTCCAGAAGTTAGCTGGAAAGATTATCGCAATAAACTATTTTTTTTCTTCAAAATTGTCCGATCGCTATCGATGGTTGTTCAACTTATTGCGTGAGGGGACAATAAAACAAAAACCTAAGAAGGACCACGAGATCGAATGGACAGCGGAGTGTGAAACAGCTTTTCAACAGCTAAAACTTTACTTGGGTTTACCACCAGTGATGAGTACACCTAGCGAAGGGGAATAACTCACCATTTATCTTGTAGTCACATAAGAATCTTTAAGTTTTGTTCTCATTCGACTTGATGAGAAAACTAAGAAGCCTGTTTACTTCATCAGTAAAACTTTCACTCCAGCAGAAACCCGATACAACATGGTCGAAAAACTACTTCTGGCTCTCGTCTACACCTCACAAAAGTTGAGACAATACTTCCAAGCCCACTTAGTACGAGTAGTGACCAACTACCCTCTGCGTAAAATATTATCCAAATGAGAAAAATTCAGACGAGTCCAGCAATGGTCAGTCAATCTTGGTGAGCATGACATCTGATTTGAGCCCAGACATTCTAAAAAGGGTCAGGCCGTAGCAGATTTCCTTATGGACTTCCCCGTAGAAGATCCTGACTGGGAAGAAGACAACGCAGATATTCATGAAAAATAGCTCAAAGAAAGGGCAGACTGGATAACGCAAGAGGGATGGCATCTTCTAACTGATGGATCCTCTGGACCCACAAGATCAGGCATCAGAATCGTGTTGATCATACCTTTTAATGATAGAATTGAAAAGGCAATCTGATTAAATTTCAAAGCTACCAACAATGCAGCAGAATACGAAGCAATGATTCACAGTTTAGATATGGCTCTAGAGATTGGAGTATCCAAACTGTCCGCATATACAGACTCTTTGCTCATTGTAAACCATTACACAAAAAAATTCTAGAAGAATGGGAAAATAATCGATTACGCAGTCGCAGTAGCCGACAGAATGAGTAGATTTAAGAAAATTTCTATAAAACATTTACCGTGCAGAGAAAATAGACATTCTGATTCCCTCACATATCTCGCCGGAGTCCTTGGCTCAGAAGCTTGGTATCTCAAGATCGAAGTAATATCAAACCCCAACATTAACATCATAAGCTCAAATTCTGTTAATACTGGGGGTGTTGAAGAGGATGAGGACGATTGGAGATGACCTTTCCTCAAGTATATTGGTACCAAAAACACATTCGATGGTGAATTCTCTCAAGACCCCACTAAAAAGAGGCGCGTACTGGATAACGCAAAATGCCGCATCGTCAAAAATGGTTTCTTATACAAGATTTCAGTCACAGGGCCATATCTCGAATACTTATCTTATGAAGAAGCTCAAAAATTCTTACACGAACTACATGAAGGTACTTGTGGTTCCCACGTAGCAGGAAGCCAATCGAGCTCTTACCCAAGGCATCTTCTGGCCTAACATGAAAGCTCAAACAATCGAGCTCACTAGCAAATGCGATGTCTGTCAACGTCACGGTCCCCGAATTTGAGCTCTAGCTTCATAACTACATTCTAGCAATGTTGTATGGCCATTTAAAAGATGGGCCCTCAACCTTGTCGACGAGTTTCTTATTGTACTAGGAAAATGGAAATATCTCTTGGTCACAACAAATTACTTTACTAAGTGGGTAGAAGCAGTCCCTTTGTGCCGCACACGAGAAGATGAAGTCATCAAGTTTATCTGGGAAAACATCATCATTCGTTTCGGCTGTCCCCATCTTATCAGGATTGGCAATGGACCTCAGTTAGTTGGCTCCAAAGCCATCAAATTCCTTAATCAACACAACATCATATAAGCCCATTCAAATCCATATTACCCGCTAGGAAACGGCCAAGCCGAGATCACTAATCGCACTATCGTAGATGGAATCAAAAAGTGCCTAACAAAAAAGAAAGGAAATTGGGTCATGGAGCTACCACATATGTTATGGGCATATCAAACTACGTCCCGAGTTTTAACTGGATGTACGTCATTCCTTCTGGCTTACGGTACTGATGCAATCATCCCTACTCAGTATCATCACCCTATTTGTGACCATGTCATGACCGATAAAGAAAATAAATTCCAGTTGGCATGTAATATGAACTAGATCGAAGAGACTCAGGACAAATCAATCATGAAATTGGGAAGGTATCACCAAGCTTTATCCTGATCTTATAACAAATGCGTTCAGCATAGAGAGTTTGAAATCAAGGATCTGGTCCTCCGAGAGATTCCCAAGCATAACAAAGAGCCCAATGTAGGGAAATTATCTGAAAACTGGGAAGGTCCTTTTGTCGTTATCGAGAAAAGTGGCCTCGGTTCTTACAACCTCGCCACTGAACATGGCGAGTACATACCTAATCCTTGGAACACAAGGAAACTAAAGTTGTATCGCAGATAACAAATCTATCACAATGTACTTTTCTTCAAACCAATCTATCATTTTGTATGATGAGCTCGTATTAATAAAAGATTACTGTGTGATCAAGACATCTAAGTATTTTCTGCTATGCTACACATAATATCTATACACAAATTACAGATCGTTTGTTGCTTTGGCCACACGATCATCTAAACACATTACAAATCATTTGTTGCTTCAGCCAAATCGATCGTCTAAATACATTACAGATCATTTGTTGCTTTAGCCAAACCGATCTATCTAACACATTTGCTGTACGCCAATCTTACACCAATAAAATACTTGTATTTGATTGCCCTACAAAACTTCTATATACAGATTATAGATCGTTTGTTGCTTCGGCCACACGATCATCTAAGCACATTACAGATTATTTGTTGCATCGGCCAAATTGATCGTTTAAATACATTACAAATCATTTGTTACTTCGGCCAAACTGGTCTATCTAACACATTCGCTGTACGTCAATCTTATACCAATGAAATACTTGTGTTCGATTTCCCTACAAAACTTTTATACATAGAGTACAGATCATTTATTGCTTTATCCAAACTGATAATCTAAGAACATTACAGATCATTTGTTGTTTCAGCCAAACTGATCTATCTAATACATCTGTTGTACGTCAATCTCACACCAATGAAATACTTGTGTTTGAATGCTCTACAAAACTTTTATACACAGATTACAGGTCATTTGTTGCTTTGGCTAAACTGATCATCTAAGAACATTACAGATCATTTGTTGCTTCAGCCAAACCGATCTATCTAATACATCCGCTGTACGTCAATCTTACACCAATAAAATAATTGTGTTCGATTGCCCTACAAAATTTCTATACGCAGATTACAGATCATTTGTTGCTTCGACCAAACCGATCTGTCTAGTACATTCGCTGTACGTCAGTCTTACACCAATGAAATACTTGTGCTCGATTGCCCTACATTACAGTATTTCTTCTAATATATCCAACAAGTACTTATATACACAGATTACAGATCGTTTGTTGCTTTGGCCAAATCAGTCATCTAAACTACATTACAGATCATTTGTTGCTTCGGCCAAATTGGTCATCTAAACTATATTACAGATCGTTTTGCTATTTCGGCCACACTGATCAACTCATATATCGCAGATAGTTTACCACTCGTGTTGAACTGATCATATATCGTGCTGCTTTGCATACATTATCGTTGGTACATCACACGGTTAGTACAGTTCACTGTTCGTCCTTAACTATTTCTTTATACATCCATATTTTTTCCTTGTTTGTACACATACAACATAATCACATTCCTCATTCTTCACTAGAGCTGTCACTTAACTCGCTACCTACATTTGAAGGTCCTGCCGCGTTCTTTACATCACTTCTATGTAACTTTTAACACATAAATTATGGCATCCGCCCCACAATAATCTTCTTTCCCTCTCTAACCATTCTCTGTTTAAGCGCTTCAATTATGAAAATCATGGGTTCTAAATATGCATTTTGGATTACCTCCATCTCGTATTTTACACCTTGAGCAGTCAAACCATCATATACCCTCTGACATTTAGGTTCCAATCTCTTAAATTCAGCCGCAAAGAATGATATTACTACAACCATCTCCCTCTCGTGACTACTACCCGCCTCATTTTTCACCTGTCTACTGAGAAGGAGTTTGCTCAGCTTATGCTGCGCTTCCTTCAGTACGTCTTCCAGTTGCTTACAATGATCGTCCACTCACCGTTTAGCATGATGCACATTCAAATTCCGAGCTTCCAACACTGTCATGAATTCGTCCATATGATAAATCAGAGACATCGAATTTTCATAACCTGCACATTCTACTCGCTTCGAGTCGTAACTTATCTCCAACCGCAACAGATCCTCATCCAGCTTCGCATTCGCGCTTCGAAGTTTGCTATTTTTGAACTGATATTCCTCGATGTCCAGATGTTACGACTGCACAGTCTGCTATAGCTCACATATTTTGTTCCAATCCTTTTTTATGACTTCGTTTTGTTCTGACTACTTTACCTCAAACTTATGAGCATAAACTCGAACATCGCTTATCTTCGCTTTAAGCATATTAACTTGGAACAGTAACTCTTTCACATTATTTCCTTCACCCTCTAACGCGATTAGTAGTTCTATAATTTACATTCATGCAATTAACAATTCAATATCTTATTGACTATCTCGTCCCAAGACACTTCTAACCCAACGCCCCTTTTTCTTATTTCTTCTTCTAAACTCTCTACCTTTCTCAAACTGACAGACATTACCTCCTCTTTCTCTTGAAGAGTTTCACTCATCTCCGCCCTCAATTTTTCTTCAGCCTCAATAACACTTTTTCTGGCTCCTTGAATCGATCTTAGCTCAGCACACATTTGTTCATTTTCGACACATAATGCGTCGCACTGACCTTGTATAACAGTCAGTTCTACATATTCATAACAGATTACATTTATAATAGTTTTTTTTATAACAAACAAAGCACATATAACAGTTGACAAGACTACATCAAGAACATAGTATCTGAGTAAGTTAGATACATCACTCTGTTCTCACAAAATTCAAATTATATTTATCGTCAAACACTACGATGGACTAATCACGGAAAAACAAGATTAATCTATTCGCGGCTCTTCCGGGCAGAAGACAACCGCCCCTTGTCTCTTACGATCTTCCTATTCGACGCCTGCACATCTACCGGCGTAGTAAAGGTCACAACCTCCTGTTGACATTGTTTATGCCGCGTTCGAGGTATCAGATGCTCGACTTCTTCCTCTGCGGTTATTAATACGATTATCAAGTATTGTTACTTTGATAGGTGTATTAATTCCTTCTCTAAAATAATATTTTATCATAATCTGGATTCCTACGACCTAGGGCGGGGGTGGTCACCAATGATTTCTCCTTCACCTTGGATAAACCACAGGCTTTCTACTTTGGCATTTTCTACTTTAAAATCCTTCCCACATTCCTCTACGAACTTCCTAAATACGTTCTCTACCCTAGACAATTCTCTCCCATAAAACTCAGTAATACTATCTATATGACACTCGTGCTTCGTTCGAGCAACGACTTTTGCTCGCGATGGGTATAAATGCTTCTTCAATATTATTTGTGCTTTGTGCAACCGTTGACGTGTATTTTTCAGTAACACACCTAAAGCCCTCATTTTTGCCTCTACCTTTATTCGGACAGCCACTTCTTTTGACAGCCGCATTGCTAAGGACATTTTTTGGTCCATGTGTTGAGATAGCTCATCCCGTAACCCCTTCACCTCACCCTCTAATTGCGTTTGAACCTCTATTTGCTCTTTCCTTATCCTAAAAAATACAATCCTTACGGCCCTTCGATCTTACATAAAGCTAAAGATATCAGATAAATCTTCTACATTACCCCATACAACAGACACACCAGCCCGAGCTAAACTTTTTTTTCACTTTTAAACTATGATGATTACGTACTTCTTGAGCTAAAAACATAACTCGAGCTGGGTCTGGAACTATACCTCTCTCCCTCAAAAGCTCTATATAAGCCTCCTTTAACCCTCGTTCACTATCTACTTCGACCTCAAAATATAAAGTCATAACTAATAACATACTCTGACACCTCGCCTTATCACTTGGGTCGATAAAATAAACCAACTCTTTCAGTTTTCTAACTAATACCCCCCTCTCATCTTCCTTTCTTAATACTTTGTCTCTCTCAACTTTTATCTTAGCATATTTACATTACAGATCATATAACTCATTAAAGGTTTTCTCCGAATTTAACTTAAATTGTCTTCTCTCGTATTCAGTTTTGTTAAGTACCTGTTGAGTACGGGCCATGGAGTCCCTCGCTTTACTCAGCAACTTTTCCAATTCATAGTTCATTTTTCTCAAACGCTCTATCTCCTACACAGATTACAAATATCTTATTTCAATACTAGCATTCACGAAAAGCATATTTCAAAATATCACTCAAAAAGAAAGCAATGTATGATTATACAGAGTACTATCACATCTAAGTCATACGAGTTGAAAAATAGAAGATAGGATACCACAAAATGTTTAAAGAGGCTTGCTAATGTTTACCTCGGAAGGAAATTTTAGCATTTTCCTTGGAGAGAGAACTGTTTCAGTACATTCTAAGAGAGGATCCACTATTTACTCAATTGAATGGACTGGCTCAGTACTGCCTGAAGGAAGGTCTGACACTTTCTCAGACACATCAGCAGTATCACCAACGATTTCTTCCTCCTCAGCAGGGAATTTAACCTCTGCATATCTACCATTCCGGGTCAGCTCCACATCATCAACACTCAACCCAAAACAATAGTACGACTTGATAAAGTGGTATCTTTTCACTAAGACCGCTGCAACCATATCAGACATGAGCTATCATACTTCGACAGCTTATTGAACTTTGCCACAGCTACGGTAGCATCGGCAGCCCTCCTCTCCCTCTCCAACTGAAGGTCACCCTCGAGCTCTTTCATACGAGCTGACTAAGCCTTGAACTTTGCCATTAGAGCAATGGGATCTATAGCTTATCCCTCGGCCATAACTCGTTTTTCTTGAGCTCGCTGAACTCTTGGCACCACCGAGTCTACTCTTTTTTATCTTTAGATACCCAATTCACTGAGTACCTTCGTTAGCTCGTTCTGATCTCGAGCATCACAATCAAACAGACTAGTCTTATCTAGAGTAGCTAACTGTTTGGGCTTTGCCAATAAAAAGGAACAAAATATCAGTTATACAACATGCGGACATAACTATCAACTATTCAAAGGTTGGTCAACATTACTTACTCAGATTATAATATCCATGGTTTAGCTCGAACGCTAGTTAATGTGGAACTTGTAAATAACTACCCTCAACCCACACAAGGTGGTCGTTCCATGGTCTACCCGCAGACTCAAAATTAAAGAATTTTGGCCTAGCCGAGTCACTATACAAGTAACCACTATTTTGACCCTCCATATACTTAAACTTGTAAAACTTCAAAATATCTTCAGCTACGAACTGCTTCGCAGTCCCTTCCTTCTACCATTTTTCGCTCAGCGCCTCACATACCCTTATTATCTCATGCACATTCCCATTCAATTGGGCAGGGCAACACTGTAACGCATTCATAACCCCTTTCTGAAAGTAAGTCAGCGAAATTCTAATGCCATATACGACCTGATTCAAAAAACATAAAAAACCCCCACTTGGGCCTGATAACCCATGCTCATTGTAATACGAGAGGCTAACTCCCTCACTAATCCCTCTATCCTTTTTCCATTTATCCAAATAGGGAACTTGATAATACATTACTTCCCTCCTTTTTTCGGAGACATAGGCTCTGAACCAGAGACCTTGGTCCTCCACATACCTACCCCACTCTTCTGAGCATTTATTTTTGTATCTCAAATACTCTTTTCCTACATCCACTCCCTCTGGGTATAGGACAACGACTCTCTCTTTTTCCCTTTCATCCTCTTTCTCTTTCACGCCCTCAGATCTATTGGGCCCCACCACCTCTATTATCGCCCCCACACTATTAACAGTTTCCTTCATTACACTACACGCGTTTCCCCTCCCCGAAGAAGACGTTTCTTCGGAATCAGGCAATACTACAAACCTACTAGCAGGAATACTAGGTTTAGAACGTATACTGAACCTACAAATACAGAGATATTTTTTATCATTATCGCTACGATACAAATAGAACAAATAGACCCACATTCTACCCAATCAACACGTTTATTTCCCTAAATCCCAAAACAAAAAAGCCAAAATTAAATCATTTCAAATTTCCCTCTTCTTCTCTGACAAACATATTTTCTCTCTTTAAGAAAACATATACCACAAATCCTACATTACAGACTTTCTCTCATTTTTATTTTTTCAAAATCCCTTAAAAACCCCAGATTCTAAAATCAACTATACAGATTACTAACGTTTACAAATTACTACCTCACACAGAGTACTCACAAAATCAAACAGACAAGAGATTTTCATCACAAACCTGTACTTGCTGAACAATAATCCTCCACTTTACTCAGACGTCTCTTTGAAAATGAGCGTTATCGTCGTCTCTTCGACAACCTCCTATCACTCGATGAAGGCGTCTTTCTCAAAATGCAATCAGTACTCAACCACCTCCTCTCCTTGATAATGATATGCGTACCACTTTTTTCTCTCTCTGAAACTGTAGACAATTTATGAGGGAGAGAAAGATGAGTTTTTACACTGTTCCTCGGTTTATGAAACGACAGCTCTACAAGTACGTCTTTTCGTTTCACACAACATCATCATAACTTTTGTGATAACGTCTGCCACCTTCACATTTATCTCTATTATCTACCATTACCAACCCTACACCTCTTCTCAACCCAGTACCAAAACAACCAATCATCTTACTTATACTCTACCAAGATCGTACAAACATTCCTTAAATGGCTCATTTTTCAAAATTTGAAGATATCCCTACAGTTGTTAAAATTCTACAGCTCTCACACACAACATCCGTACACAATAAATATAACAGAATACTTTATTTAATCAGATCGAAACATCACATACTTTATTCTTTTACAATCCCTCACATTACATTTATTCAAAACTTAACCACATAATACTACCACAAAAAAATTACTTTTAACAAATCTCACGACCTCGAGCTCAGCGAGCTCTCCAATTATATCTGAAGCAACCCCGATGGTTCGGCTGCCCGCACATAATTAACTCCCCATTTGCTACCCTTACATCCTCTTCCACGATCTTATCGCATACAAGCTGTCAAACAGTTAGTTCTCGCACACAGGGATCCAATAGTGACTTACGAAAATTGTTGCACCAAACGAAGTGGTCATGCTCGACACGTCTGCCTTCATCATCCAGGTCAACCAGATTTAATGGCCATTCCAGAAGAATAGCATCATACGACAAGTGATAAAAATAACGTTCACAGAGTTCAGTAACCTTGATATGAAACCGACCATCCGCCGCCTGCTGTGTACGCTGAGAACGAGTCCTCACCATGCTCGAACACAATAACTCCAGAATAATACAAATAATAGCAGTAAGAAATCCCTACTTATAAACAAAGAAAGATCTTTCTAGAATCAATCACCTCACAGATTTTCCTCAAAAAATATTGGTGCAAACATCTCTGGAACAACGGAATATATATGCAGAATATCATGACAAATCATTACCCCCGTAGCATAAAATATCCCCTCAGACGCGTACATGGCAACAACCACGATGATAGCCAGCTAAACAATCGCACAAATAACTCCATCTCAACCCGGTCCCACAGCTCGCATAAATATGAGACTTCCAGTTCGCACCAACAACTTGACCTTCCCTAAATTTTACCTTAACTCTTACTCATATTTTTTCCCCTTCATACCCATGACACCTACTTATCTATATTACCAATGCCTATGGTACAAACAGAAAGGGAAAACAACCAAGCTCGAAGACACAATATCATTATAATAGAAAATAGATATTTCATTAAGTCTAAAAATTACTCTTACAGAATACTTTACAATAGAGATTTTATAGATTACTTCAATCTACATCAAGTATCAGATCGAAATCCTTTTCCTGGTACGAATAGTCCACATAAGAAGCAGACCCCAAACTTTGTTCCCATGCTACAAAATGCAGGGAAGTCAGAAACAGGGATCACAGATGATGATCTTCTTCATGGCCAAAGAACTATGGTTCATGGAAGAAAATAATCCTCTGCATCCTCCTCACCTCCCCGTATGCTAGAGACAAATGGAAGGCCTCATTTCTTCAACAAGACCCACTCATTAGCAAGATATCGACGAGACTCCCTCGGCCGTATACCTGCCGCTGCATCTTCAGTTATAATAGCTTCTTCCACCAGCAGACGAAGACCGTGACGGTATTCCGCCACAGATGTTGCTAAGTAATGAAAACGTACCATTTTGTAATAATCATCCTCTGCCTCCATCACTTCTTCATAAGACATACGATGAAAAGTGCCAGACACAAGATTGGAGTAGGCAGATGCAGCGGTTAATAACCAGAATACCTGATACGCAATTCCTCCATCTTCCTCTAGATCCTAGACTCTCGGGCCTGAGTTCTAGTCGTCACCATTGTTACCGCAAGTAAACAACGAGGAAGGGTTTGCTCCACAAAACTCAACTCAGAGTACCTTTTATAAACAGATCAATATTCAAAGCAGACTCTATAAATTCCCAACGTCAAATAGATTCCCCATACAACAATATTTGACTACAGTCATTGGTTATAGGAAACCCAACAGACACCAACAGAGATTCATGAATTGACATTGGAAATGAACCCCTAATATAACTTCAACATTTATTAACTCTTCTCAACCAACACTACTCGCCTACAATATTCTCGCACTATTGGCTAAGAGGGGGCGGTTGCAGTATCTTATTCCGCATCTCGAGCTCATACTTCATCTTTGAACAACAAACAAACTTTAGACCTCAATAACAGAGTACGTGGCACATTCAGAAATATGTACGATTCTCAACCAATACCACTCATCCCTAGCAACACTCATGCTATTGGTTGAGAGTCGTCTTGTAATTGCTTATTTCGTATCTCGGACTTAAACCTCATCCTCGATCTTATCAGCATATAGGAAGCACTACTAAATACGTAACCAAACTTTCCCCAGTTCAAGACGTCACTTTTGACCTCTAAACCAATAGTTTGACCTGCGTGAAGCACAGAGTCAGTAATAGAGCTGTTGTATAGTAGCAAAAGTCAGAACGTTATACAATGTAGTCAAAGAATATCTCACACTCACTTTGTAACATCCATCATTAATGGACTTTATGGTTGTCAAATGGTCATATTAGAGAACCTATAAGAAGACCTGGAGAGCTGCAGATGAAGGACATAACATTCACCATAGAAAAGTTCCTACTCTATCATCCTGCATTCTCAGAACGATCATTATAATAAACTAACTATCACAATAAGATCATCACTTTCTCAAAATCCTCGGGGGAGTTCGTGGTTTTTAAACTCTTCGAAGGTTTTCCACGCTAAATCATCTTGTTATTTATTATCTGTTGTTCTTGAACGTTCTGAATACATTTGGTGTAAAGGCTAAGTCTGAATCCCATAACTAGGCTATTACAATATCGACACTACTCAATGTTTATCTTTCAGTTCACGAGCACACATGTTAATAGGTCGTATAGGTGTTATTGGCTATGCCAAATTATTATACCAAGTTAAGGTTGGTGAGACCTAGTATTACCATTTATTAGGGTTTAAAGATATAATGGGAAGTGTAAGGAGCTTATTCCGCATCTAAGACTCAAGCTCGTCAACATACACGTGACACATTTATAGAGGATACAGTATGGAGCAGGAGTTACTCAAGCCGTTACATAATCATTATGAAGACTCATCAAAACCATATATTGTAACGTTCGTCATTAAAACAGATAACGGTCATATTATAAGACCTATAAATAGGTCCATAGAACTACAGAGAAATGATAGACTTTTCATATCAAGAAAGTCTCTACAGAATTCCTTGCAATAGCTAGCATTCTCAATAATATCTCTCTCTTTCTAAAATCCTCAAGAGAGGTCATGGTTTTTAACCTATTCAAAGGTTTTCCACGCTAAACTTTTGTGTTAGTTAATATTAGCATTTTGATTGTATATGGTGTAAAGACTAAGTCTGAATCTCAGAATTAGGCTATTATATTTGGCACCGTCTGTGGGAACGAAGTCCTCAAACCCATTATCTTAGAAACCGCTGATTATTTCTCTACATAATGCCGACCCTAAACATGTGAGGTGGTTGTTTATCTGTTTCTTAGTACTCTCTCAGCATTCTTATTTTTTGTGAAACCAGAGCCACAAATATATATCACCTCCTCTATCTCTCCACATGGATTTTATTTTCGTGGTTGATTTTTTTTTCTCTCTCTCGGGTTGAAAGAGAGTTTCTCTATCTAAAATCCGGGTTTCTCTATCAATCGGCAGTTTCTTCCTCTAAATCTTTAATCATATCTCTGAAATATGCATTTACATTTCTGTGGTTCGTGATGGGATTCGATTTTCTCCGTCCTTAGATCATATCCGAGCAATAATTTAGGGTTTTTAACCCTAATTGCTCCTCTTCAACATATTTCTCTCGAGCTCTCACAATGTCTGGCAAAGGCAAAGGACCAGTGATTGGTATTAATTTGGGAACAACGTACCCTTGCGTTGGTGTTTGGCAGTATGTTATCTGCCAATTTAGGTTTGTTTGACAACGAACCTCGTTACAAGAGGCCAAAACTCATCGCAAAACCGTTGAGTATTATAGTGTATACAATGTTCAGATCCGTCACTTGATTTACATTTCCTCTCGCACTCGAGCTCTGGGTAATTGCTCACTCGAGCTCCAGCATAGAGAGCTCATTCATCTAATTTAAATCAAGCTCTGAATAATCGCTCACTCGAGCTTCAACGAATAATGCTCGACGTAGGCCGAAGAATGACAGGTCTCTCTCTCTCTGAATCAAGCCTAGTCTTCATTCGACCTCATCAATGTAAGGTCTTTGATCGACCTCTACAATAGCAGGTCACTATACTCCTGTGACTACAATCTTAAAAGTTGAGCTCCACATTTTTATACCTGCAATTCGAAAAAAGGTTTTTACATCGAGTTCAAGTTTTGCTCGACCTAAACAATGGTAGGTCTTTAATCGACAATATCAATCCCTTTATGGTGTTCCAGATACTTAACTATTTTCAAATTGTTGGCATTCAAAGATTTACACATATCATCAAACAATCATGAACATCTCAGGTAGTCTTGCTGCAACATATCTAATAATGTCGAATAAATTTCATTCATTGCCGTAATCGTCATCGAATTTGGTTTTTCCTTGTGGGGTTAATTCGATAGAGCATTATGTGTCAAAGATGGATACGTTCGCCAGGGTTGTGAGTGCTTAACAAACATACTATTTCGACTCAGTTTAAAAGAACGATGGAAAGGTTTCATCTTCGTTTGCAAATCATGGCTGCATACCTGTGAAAACTCTTCTCTCTACTCTGTTTTTGATCTCAAAACCTGATTCAAATTGCATCATCTTCTATCTTTGACTTATGGTAAAATAACTAGCCCTCGCTATCTCATAAAGCTTAGCGTCGTTTATGTTCATCTCAAATCTGTTATCATTGCAGAACAGAGTGATATATAGAGTTCCCCTACTCTGACTCCTGTTCTACACTAGATACCTTCAGGATTTCGAGTATGGAAATCCTAAATTCAAGTTATCAGTTCCTCATGGTATGTAGTGTTGTGGTTCAAGCTACGGATGGTTACTCTTTCAAGTTCACTGGTGTATATCCAAAAGGTCTGTCCCGGTTCTCAGAGTTTGCCGTTATGAGAATCTATAGAAAATCATAACGAGCTAACTCTCTTCAAATCTGGTGACAAAGAATGGTCTTTTATTAAACCACAAACAAATTTGGATTTTTATTTGTTATGAGGGCATGTTTCATGTCATGAATAAAAAAAGGAACTATTGTGGCAATCAAAATTTATGATCCATCTCAACCTAAGGAGATATTCATTGCCCAACACTTTCCTCCACTTCAAGAAAAATTGAGAAGTTTTTATCTTGTGGAGTAATCTAAGGAACTGCTGCAAGGCCAGATTTTAGCATACTTTATGATCTCCTTGCTACTGTTGCCACCTTAAAGAATCCATCCTCAAAAATATTTTATGACGAGAACAATCATGAGCATTGAATCCCTGTAAATCTTATCAAAATAAGATTTGTATTCATTTTTTAAAAAGCAAAGTGCGAATCAGTTCGTATCACAAGTCTGAAGAAGTTTGTATCACAACTACGAAGCAGTTCGTTTCACAATTCAAAAAATATTTTTACATCAATCTTGGGAGGTCTAGATCTCGCAAACGAACTCGAATGCAAGCTTTAGTTATTTGTTCACTTGAGCTCAACAAAAAATCTCGTTACAGGAGGTCGAAACTTATCGCGAAATCGTCGAGTATTAAGGTGTACACAACATAATGGCGTACACAAGGTTCAGCTCTGTCAAAATAGCCATTAAAAGAGCTCCATCTTCATCGATAAATTCTCACATCTTATGCCGTCTTAGCTCAGCTTGGCCAAGCCTTGATATGAAACAAACCACATCAACAACGAGAAGACGTTGCTCCTATTTTCCAACAATAACAATACCAAGTTGTTCATCAGCTTGCAAATCCACGGTTTTAATTACAGGGGCATTATACTCGTATTGATTTTCTTTTATTTTGATGGCAGTGATAAGTAAGATTTGGTTTTTTTTGGTGGAACAATATAAATCCCTTCATGGGTTTTCTAGCGGTCAACACCGGGTTTTCTCGTGGTTTCCCCATTATCTTGGGTGGACATTGGCTCTGTTCTTTAGACGTAATTAATTTAGATTTTGCAAAAAATTGATTATGAAGTTTCGCTCTTTGGTTGGCATTCAAAGAACTTCTCCATCGCTCTGATGATACGAATAATCGCCTCGACGATACTGATATTGGTAACAGAGGAGAACTTTTGATCTTATTCCTTGGACGGGAGGGAGTCGGTCTTGATTCCTACTTGCTCATCCTAATTTGTGCCTTGTTCCCAGTAGCTTTTGTGTATTGACTGGAACTCGGTTCTACTAACCTATTGACCAGTACGCCTATAAAGCGGAATTGATCCACTATTCTTAAATCATACTTGGGGAAAGCTCAACCTTAGCTTCAGACAAATTGTTCGATTTTATTACTGACTTGGCTCAACCAACATATTACAGGTCGGTTATTGGTTCACCCAATTTGACCAATAGATTACATATTCTATTGCAGGTCGCTTATTGGTTCATCCCAATTTGACCAACACATCTATATACAGAATTGCTACTTCGACCAATTCAATCTTCTAATACATTACAGGTCGCTTATTGGTTCATCCCAATTTGGCCAACACATCTATAAACAGAATTGTTACTTCAGCCAATTAAATCTTCTAATACATTACAGGTCGCTTAGTGATTCATCCCAATTCAACTAATATATCTATATACATAATTGTTACTTTAGCCAATTTAATCTTCTAATACATTACAAGTCGCTTATTGGTTTATCCCAATTTGACTAACACATCTATATACAAAATTGTTGCTTCGGCCAATTCAATCTTTTAATACATTACAGGTCGCTTATTGGTTCATCCTAATTCTACCAACCCATCTATATATAGAATTGTTGCTTTAGGCAATTCAATCTTCTAATACATTACAGGTCGCTTATTGGTTTATCTCAATTCGACCAACACATCTATATACAAAATTGTTGCTTTGGACAATTCAATCTTCTAATGCATTATATGTTGCTTATTGGTTCATCTAAATTCGACTAACCCATCTAATACATTACAGGTCGGTTATTGGTTCGTCCAATTTAACCAAACAAACTACATATTACAGGTCAAAAATCTCGAAAATAAGGATCGACGACATCGATAATAAACTACATCAGAATCAAGGCAACAACAACGTCAGGTAATGGTTAGATAATGACCTTCCCAGCCAACACCACTCACCCATAATGTTTCTCGTACTATTGGTTGAGAGCCATCTTATATAAGGAGCTTATTCCGCATCTCGAACTCAAGCTCCATCTTCGACCATTTAATAGCCTAATTCTAGAAACCATTTTATACTATGATCAACATTTAATACAAACTCTTCAGATTCCCAACAATAAAAGGATTTCCCATGTCAATAAACATTTACTAGAACCATTGGTTCTTGAAAACCTAAAATGCACAAACAAGATACTTATGAATAGACATTAGAAATGATTCCCAAATTTTAATCGGCGCCAAATGTAGTGGCCTAATTCTGGGATTCAGACTTAGCCTTTATACCAGATGTAATCAAAACTCTAATAATAACTAACACAAAAGTTTAGCATATAAAACCTTTGAATAGGTTAAAAACCATGACCTCTCTTGAGAATTTTAGAAAGAGAAAAATATTATTAAGAATACTAGCTATTACAAGGAGTTCTTTAGAGACTTTCTTGATATGAAAAGTCTGTCATTTCTTTTTAGTTCTATGAACCTATTTATAGGTCTTATAATATGGCCATTTTCTGTTTTAATGACGAATGTTACAATATATGGTTTTGATGAGTCTTCATAATAATTGTGTAACAGCTTGAGCAACTCCTACTCCATAATGTATCTTCTATAAATGTGTCAGGTGTATCTTGATGAGGTCGAGGGAACTATCATCAGAAGAGGGTGATGAGGAGGTCGAAAGCCTGATACCCCAATTACGGCATAAACAACGTCCGTAGGAGGTGGTGACCCTTACCACTCTGATAGATATGCAAGTAACGAATAGAAAGAGTACGAGGGATAAAGGACAGTCTTCTTATTTCCTAAAGAATTAAAAATAGGGTTTTCCCAGTTTTCTTTACCGGCTCTGTATATGTATTAGATCATTGTATACTGTTATGAATGATAAACAACATTTGTTTTCTGTGATGATGAATAAAATAATGTATTGATATTACTCAGATACCATGTTCTTGTTTTAAACTTGTTAACTGTGAAATGTAATTTGCTGGTACAATCAAATTGTTTATGAATATAAACTGTAATAACAGGTAGAATTGGTAGCTGTTCAAAGTTAGTGCGACGATTTACGTACCGATAATGAACAACTGACCGGTGAACTAAGTTCAAGTCTGGTCACACTAAAAGGTTCTACTGAATTAGTAAAAAGAACGAAGGTGGAGATGGTGAATGAACGAGACGTTAGAGCTCGATTGTTTGAGGATCTACGGAAGAAAAAGGTAGATCTAGCTAGCAGACTGAGAAAAATAGAGGAGCTAAGAGAAATTATAAGAAAGAAAGAGGTTGAATTCACAGGTAGCTCGAGGCAAGTGAGCCAGAAGGGAGCAGAGTTGACATAAGCTCGAGTTCAAATTTCAGAACTACTGCTAGACTTAGAGGAGGAAGGCAGGAATGTGAAAGACTTATAATTTCAAGTGAATGTGCTCAAAGCGGAGGCAACTAAGATGCGAGCGCGAGCTTCTAAGTATGAAGTGTTATGGATAGTCGCTAACGTTCTGATAAAGAAGATGGAAGAGGCCCGTAATAGACCGAACAAAAGCATAAATGCTGCTTGGAACAAAGTAGTCACTCTAGAGCATACCATACAAGGATTGAAGTTAAATGCCTTAGAGCATCTAGATAAAACTACAAAATTGTGGGATGTGAACACGAAGTTATATGCTGACCTACATCAGGCGAAGATACGTCTCGATGAAAGAAGGGTAGAATGGGAGAGTCATGAGGCATATTTGTATTGGTCAATGTCTCTGATCTGTCATATGAACGAGTTCATAACAGTGGTAGAGTCTCAGAATTTTGTTGTGCTGGATGAGAAACGTTAAGTAGAGAAGCAGTACGAGTATTTGAAGACTTCGCTGCAGGAAGCTCAAACTAAACTCAGCGAGCTTATTCTGCCTAAGCAGGTAAAGACTAAAATAGGTAGTATGTATGGGAAAGATATGACAGCAGTGATTTCATTCTTCGTGTTAGAGTTTCAGAGATTGGGAAAAGAAAGCGAACTGGTTCATGACGTTGTCATTGGAAAAAGTGCACAGTGTGACATGGAGGCGATATGGTATGAGTATCTAGGCCCTATGGTAGCCAAAATTGGGGTTCTGAGATAACGTATGGTTAGAGATGGAAAAAAGATCGTTACTAGAAAAATGCTGGAGTTTATGCGTCAATGGCTGTACACGGGTTGTGCACCTGATATTGTAGGACCTTCCAATAAAGGTGACAACTCGAGTGATAGCTCTAGAAAGGCGTAATAATTATGGGGATGTGCTATTTATACTAACGCGTATATTGTATAAAAATAGAAATGTCTAGAATGATGATTTATACTAATCTTTTGTTATACCAATGATACTGTATTGGTCAAACATCTGTTGTATAGGATGGTCCCCAGAGGTTATCGATCGTAGAGTGACATAGGTAGCTGATCAGTTTGGCCTAAGCTGCAAATGATCTATAATATAATAGGTAATTAGTTTGGCCAAAGTAATAAGCGATCTGTAATGTAATAGATGATTAGTTTGACCAAAATAACAAACGATCTGTAATGTAATAGATGATCAGTTTGGCCGAAGCAACAAACGATCCGTAATGTAATAGATAATCAGTTTGGCCAAAGCAACAAATGATCTGTAATGTAATATATGATCAGTTTGGCCAAAGCAATAAACGATCTGTAATGTAATAGATGATTAGTTTGGCTGAAGTAACAAACGATCTATAATATGATAGATGATCTGTTTGCCCGAAGCAACAAACAATCTGTAATGTAATAGATGATCAGTTTTGCCGAAGTAACAAACAATCTGTAATGTAATGGATGATCAGTTTGGCCAAAGCAACAAACAATCTGTAACCTGTATATAGAAGTACTTATTGGATATATTGGAAAAGTACTATAGTATAGGGCAATCGAACACAAGTATTTCACTGGTGCAAGATTGACGTACGATGGATATGTTAGATAGAATACTGTATGAAATAGTAGAAAGTACTCAGATGTATTTGGATTAAACATAAGTCATTCATTGATGTAAGATAGTCATACAAGATGATAAATTAATTTGTAGATAAGTACACTGTGATGGATGTTTATCGGTGATACAATTTCAATCTCCTCGTATTCCAAGGATTAGGGATTCGATCTCCATGTTCAGTGGCGAGATCGTAAGAACTAATGCTGCTTTTTTCTGACAATAACAAAAAGACCTTCCTAATTTTTGGACAGCTCCCCAGAGCTTGTTTCCTTTCTATTTTTTGGAATTTCTTGTAGTACGAGGTCTTTGATTTCAAACTCTCTGTGGCGAACATGCTTGTTACAAGATCATGCTAGAGCTTGGTGGTATCTTCCCAAATTCATGATTACTCTGTCTCTAGTTTCCTCAATCCAATTCATGTTATATGCCAACTGGTACTCATTCTCTTCATTCGTCATGGTATGGTCACATATTGGGTAATGATATAGAGTGGGGATGATTACTTTTGTACCATACGCTAGTAAGAACGGTGTGCATCCAGTTGATACCCGAGGAATTGTGTGATACGCCCACAGGACATGTTGTAGTTCCTCGACCCAATTACCTTTCTTCTCTGTCAAGCAGTTTTTGATCCCATCCACTATAGTTTGATTAGTGATTTCTGCCTGGCCATTCCCTTGAGGGTAACATGGATTTAAAGGGGAGTGGATGATATTGTATTGATTGAGGAACTCAACGACTCTTGAACCGATAAAATGAGGTCCATTGTTGATTCTGATGAGATGGGGGCAACCGAATCGGATGATGATAGATTCCCAGATGAATTTGATGACTTTGTCTTGGTGGGTACGATATAGAAGGACTGCTTCTACCCATTTTGTGAAGTAATCCGTTGATACTAGGAGGTGTTTCCTTTTGCTCGGTACCGTGGGGAATTCTCCTACGAGGTCGAGGGCCCATCTTTTAAATGGCAAAACAATATTGTTGGAATGGAGTTCCAAGGCTATAGCGGAACTCGGACTTAGCTTTATAAATATAATAGCCTAATTTCAGGATTCAGATTTAGCCTTTACACCAGATATAATCAGAAGGCTAATAATAACTAACACAAAAGTTTAGCATAGAAAACTTTTGAATAGGTTAAAAACCACGACCTCTCTTGAGAACTTTAGAAAAAAAGAGATGTTATTGAGAATGCTAGCTATTACAAGGAGCTTTGTAGAGACTTTCTTGATATGAAAAGTCTGTCCTTTCTCTGTAGTTCTATGGACCTATTTATAGGTCTTATAATATGATTATTATCTATTTTAATGACGAATGTTACAATATATGGTTTTGATGGATCTTAATAATAATTGTGTAACGGCTTGAGTAACTTCTACTCCATAATGTATCTTCCATAAATGTGCCACGTGTATCTTGACGAGGTCGAGTGGCCGAAGATAGAGCTTGAGTCTGAGATGCGGAATAAGCTCCTTACATAAGATGGCTATCAGCCAATAACACGAGAAGCATCATGGGTAAGTGGTGTTGGTTGAGAAGGTTATTCTCTAACTGTTACCTGACATTGTTGCTATCTTGATTCTGATGCAGTTTATTATTGATGTCGTCGATGCTTGTTTTCAAGATTTTTGACCTGTAATATGTTGTGTGTTTGGTTGAATTGGATAAACCAATAAGTAACCTGTAATGTATTAAATGGGTTTGTCGAATTGGGATGAACCAATAAGCGACCTGTAATGTATTTGAAGATTAAATTGGCCGAAGCAATAATTTTGTATATAGATGTGTTGGTCGAATTGGGATGAACCAATAACTGACCTATAATGTATTAGAAGATTAAATTGGCTGAAGCAATAATTTTGTATATGGATGTGTTGGTCGAATTGGGATGAACCAATAAGCAACCTGTAATGTATTAGAAGATTGAATTGGCCGAAGCAACAATTCTGTATATAGATGTGTTGGTCGAATTGGGATGAACCAATAAGCGACCTGTAATGTATTAGAAGATTGAATTGGCCGCAACAACAATTCTGTATATAGATGTGTTGGTCGAATTGGGATGAACTAATAAGTGACTTGTAATGTATTAAAAGATTGAATTGGCTAAAACAACAATTTTGTATATAGATGTGTTGGTCGAATTGGGATGAACCAATAAGTGACCTGTAATGTATTAGATGGGTGGTCGAATTGGGATGAACAAGCAAATGACTTGTAATAGATTATGTAATCTGTTGGTCGAATTGGGCGAACCAATAACCGACCTGTAATATGTTGGTTGGGCCAAGTCGGTAATGAGGTCGAACATTGTGTCTGAAGCTGAGGTCAAGCTCGCCCCAAGTATGATTTAAGAATAGTGGATCAATTATGCTTTATAGGCGTACTGGTCAATAGGTGAGTAGAGTCGAGATTCCAGTTAATACACAAAAGCTGCCGGGAACAAGGCACAAATTAGGATGAGCAAGTAGGAAGCAAGACCGATTCCCTCCCATCCAAGGAATAAGATCAGAAAGTTCCCCCCTATTACCAGTATCAGTATCGTCGAGGCGATTGTTTGTATCATCAGAGCAATGGAGAAATTTTTTGAATGCCAACCAAAAAGCGAAACTTCATGATCAAATTTTTGTAAAATCTAAATTAATTAAGCCTAAAGAACGGAACCAATGTCCACCCAAGACAATGGCGCAACCGCGAGAAAACCCGGTGTTGACTGCAAGAAAACCCATGAAGGGATTGATATTGTTCCACCAGGAAAAATCTAATTTTACGTATCACTTCCGTCGAAATAAATGAAAATCGATACAAGTATAACGCCCCTGTAATTAAAACCATGGATTCACAAACTGATGAACAACTTGGTATTGTTGTTGTTGGAAAATAGGAGCAACGTCTTCTCGTTGTTGATGTAGTTTATTATATATCAAGGCTTGACCAAGCTGAGCTAAGACGACATAAGATGTGAGAATTTATCGATGAAGATGGAGCTATTTTAATGGCTATTTCGACAGAGTTAAACCTTGTGTACGCAATTATGTTGTGTACACCTTAATACTCGAAGATTTCGTGATGAGTTTCGGCCTCCTGTAACGATATTTTTTGTCGAGCTCGAGTGAGCAAATAACTTGAGCTCGCATTCGAGTTCGTTTGCGAGATCCAGACCTCCCAAGCTTGATGTAAAATTATTTTTCGAATTGTGAAACGAACTATCTCGTTAGTGTGAAATGAACTACTTTGTAGTTGTGATACGAACTTCTTCTGACTTATGATATGAACTAATTTGTACTTTGCTTTTTAAAAATTGAAGACCAATCTTATTTTGATAAGATTTTGTAGGGATTCAACGCTCATGATTGTTCTCGTCGTAAGCAATTTTTGAGGATGGATTCTTCACGGCGGCAACAGTAGCAGGGAGATCAGAAAGTATCCCTAAATCTGGCCTTGCAGCGGTTCCTTGGATAACTCCACAAGATAAAAACTTCTAGATTTTTCATGAAGTGGAGGAAGGTGTTGGGCAATGAATATCTCCTTAGGTTGAGATGGATCATGAATTTTGATTGCCACAACAATTTCTTTTTTTATTGATGACATGAAACATGCCCTCATAACAAATGAAAATCCAAATTTTTTTATGGTTTAATAAAAGACCATTCTTTATCACCGGATTTGAAGAGAGTCAGTTCATTATGATTTTCTGTAGATTCCCATAACGGTAAACTCTGAGAACCGGGACAGACCTTTTCGACATACACTGGTGAACTTGAAAGAGTAACCATCCGTAGCTTGAACCACAACACCACATATTCAAAATTATGAAGGTATCTAGTGTAGAACAACAGTCTGAGTAATGGAACTCTATATATCACTCTGTTCTGCAATGATAATAGATTTGAGATAAACATAAACGACGCTAAGCCTGATGAGATAGCGAGGGCTAGTTATTTTATCGAAAGTCAAAGATAGAAGATGACGTGATTGAATCGAGTTTCGAGATCGAAAATAGAGTAGAGAGAAGGGTTTTTGCCGGTATGCAGCCATGATTTGCAAACGAAGATGAAACCTTTCCATCATTCTTCTAAACTGAGTCGAGATGGTATGTCCGTTAGGCACTCACAACCCCAGCGAGCGTATCCATCTTCGACACATAATGCTCTATCCTATTATCCCCACAAGGCAAAACCGAATTCAATGACGACGACGGCAGCGAATGAAATTTATTCGACATTATTAGATATGTTGTAGTAAGACTATCTGAGATGTTCATGATTGTTTGATGATTTGTGTAAATCTTTGAATACCAACAATTTAAAAATTGTTAAGCATTTGGAACACCATTAAGGGATTGATATTGTCGATCAAAGACCTGCCATTGTTTAGGTCAAACAAAACTCGAACTCGATGCAAAGGCCTTTTTTCGAATTATGGGTATGAAAATTTGGAGCTTAACTTTTAGGATTGTAGTCGCAGGAGTATAGTGACCTACTATTGTGGAGGTTTATCAATGACCTTCCATTAATTAGGTCAAACAAAGACCAAGCTCAATTCATAGAGAGAGATTGACCGGTTATTCTTCGGCCTACGTCAACCATTATTCGCTGGAGCTTGAGTGAGCTATTATTCAAGGCTCGATTTAAATTAGATGAATGAGCTCTCTGTGTTGGAGCTCGAGTTTGCAATTACCCAAAGCTCGAGTGCGGGAGGATATGCAAATCGAGTGACAGATCTGAAAATTGTATACACCATAATACTCGTCGATTTCGCACAAGTTTCGGCCTCCTGTTATGAGGTTTGTTGTCAAACAAGCCTAAATTGGTAGAGAACATACTGCCAAACACCAACGCAAGGGTACGTTATTCCCAAATCGATACTGTAGGAACATATCTCTCGATCAGACCTAGAATCAAGCTGCCACCAGTTCTAATTGCCTCCATCTCAGACTCATGCATTTTAAACATAACTTCTTTCTCCAGTCAGCATTCCAACCTACTCTACGAATTGGTGAAGACCGTGGGTCAAACTTCAAATTAAAAAAACCTTATCCAGTCAAAGATACATGTCTCTCATGAACTCGTTAGTTACTCAGTCAACCACCACTAACCACATTATTCTGAAAACGTGCTCTAACACGATAAAGAGCTGCGGGGAAGGCCTATATAAAGAAAAAGTTCTGGAAGAGACAGAAACCAAAAAAATTACACAAGAGATCATCAAGAAACTACTTGTTCTAGATTCTCAAAAACATTCAAACTTCTTATTTACAAGGTTCAAGCATTTCTATATCTAGAGATCATTTGTAATAAGATATCTGCCTCAAGCAATAAAGATACTCTTACAAAAATCATCCACTCGAGGTCGTGGTTTTTTACTTATTATGAGGTTTTCTATGCTAAAATCACCTGTATCATTTCTTACTTTCTATCAGAGTATTATCGTAGGCTCATTGGTGTGATAGTGAATTCTAAGCCATTTTGAGCTTACGGAATTTGGCCATTACATTTGGCACCGTCTATGGGAAAGATTGTATTTCTACGATATCCTAAGGCATTCTTTCACTACAATTTTCAATCATGGTTACTTCCAGACGATTAGCTACAGACATCCAGCTCGATGTTTTAATAGAGTTGGGGCAACTCACAGAGTTACGGGCTAATCTCAACACCAAAATAAAGAAATGCGTCGAGCTCGAACTTCAGTTAACTAAGGATCGGTAGCTCTGTGTAAAAGAGCCCGATACCGAACGACAAGCTCGTTTTATAGCACTCAGACGACATGAAGACCAGATGACAGCAATGCAGATTACCCTAGAGGCTCTGTAAAATACTCACCAGGCTCCTTCAGCCGGAGGTCATAATTAGTTTCCAGAGACCTCCCGTGTTTCTGCAAGGGAAAGATTGGGACCTCGAGGAGTTGCCAATAGAGCTATTTCCAGGAATCAACAACACGAACTACAGCCCTCCATACATTTGGGGGGGGGGTGAAGTTTAGTCCGAAACCAGTTGAGGTCACCAAATTTCTGTCTGTCAGGAGGTAGAATAACAACCTCAACATTAATTTATAATACGTGATCGCCTGAGTGAAGGTTCGGGCACTCATCATCCACAATCTGCTCATCCATCGATTCAACCAACATGTCAATACATCATGAAAGAGCATATGGACCAACGAATTAAGGAGTTGATCAAAACACAAGTTCTGGGTACTACCAGCGACATCACAAAATTATAAGGAAGTCCGATTGCCAAAGAGCTATTCGATATGAAGATACCAAAAGGTTTCTATACTCCAAAAATTCGTAAATACAAAGGTACTAACCCGAAGGAGCACATTCAAAAGTATCGTGATTCATTGGGGTAATACTTCAATCTTTACCACATCCTCTGCCGTCTGTTTTTACCACAAGCCTACAGGAGGAACCACTCTGATGGTTCTACTCTCTCCCTTAGGACTCTCTATATACATTTGACCAGCTGCAGAAATAGTTCATCAGGATATATGCTCACAACAGGGACAAAGATGAGAATATGTATTATCTTATCAGTCTTCAACAGTCATACGAAGAGAAGTATGAGGATTTTGCGAAGAAATTTTAAGATCTCACGCTTAAAGTAGATAACCTCGATTAGAAAACAGCTGTTTCTATTTTCACCAACGTGCTTCAGCTCGACTACAAGGCCAAAGACCACCTCTTCCTCAACAAATTTGTAACCTTGGAGGTTATTATCACCAAGGTCAACAGTTACGTCAACCTCGAGAGGATGATGTCTGAGCGACAAAAATCTACTAAATCCGTCCTCTTCACCAAAGGCCCATCTATTGATCGAACCAATAAACCAAAGGAGGAATAGGGAGATCAGAAGCACACCAAGAACAACACTGGCTAACCTCGAAAGGCGGTTCGCTGAACAAACCCATCCTCCCAAAGATGAATGTCTGAATCTCCACAATTTTTCTACTACTTTTGAAGAATAAGCTCTACCGCGTCTCTCAACCACAGGAACCAATCGATAGTCGACCATATTGCCTACATCATAAGGTGAACCATCATTCTGCTGACAATTGCAATGCTTTACAAAGGTTACACGAGTACATTTTTAAAGAGGGACGGATGCTCAAATATATTGTCGACCTGGAATCATATAAAAATGGCAATTATAAGAAGTAGCTTGAAGTTATTCAGGTCAATGATCAGGCTAAGGAGAAACATCTTTACCATATGCACCATAACAACATGATCGAAATAAATCAGATCACCAATTCTAACAGATCAAAGTACAGGAGACTATCAGAATGTTGTGATCTCACACCTCAAGACAAAGAAGCCAAGCTTCTTCCTAAGTCGAGCAATTGGCAGCTTGGGATTTCCTTCGAAAATTATGATACTAGCCATGTCAAATTTCCACATCATGATGCGTTAGTAATAATGTCTAAAATGAAGAAGTTTGTCATGCACACGATGATGATCGATACTAGAAGCAGTATTGAGATTCTATTTCAGAGCACTATCGACCAAATGGGTTTGGTTGACCAAGTTATTCAGAGCGATGCCGATATCAGTGGGTTCAATGGTTCCAGAGAAGAGCGAGTTGGCAAGATCATCTTACCTATTACCGCAGGATCAACGACCATCGATATCGTTTTCTATATCATAAACGCCAAATCTCGTTATCTCAGGATTATGAGATGCTACTGGATTCACAACATGGAAGCAATCCCTTTCACCTATTATCAGGCACTCTAATTCAAATACGACAATAGTATCTATGAGTTCAGGGGTAGTCAAAAGCTCTCTCGAGCTTATAAAAATACCGTCTCTCCTATCCTAGATACTTCTGACAGATTTGCAGCATAGCAATTACAGGAAGCTGATAACCTTAACGATCAACCTTCCACAGAGGTGCCCACAAAATATATCAGTATTGATAGACCTAGGAGAGGTACTTTTATTGGTACTAAGCTGGTTCAGCACGAGAAGGATGCTCTTATTCAGTTCTTGCAACTAAATCTTGATGTTTTTGTGTGGCCTTTCGAAGAAATGCCTGGGGTCGATCCGGCCAAGGCATGTCACAAATTAGCCATCAACATCAACGCCACGGTGGTCAAACAAAAATAACGATGACTGTCACCTCGTCTTCGTGATGAAGTTACCACCGAGATCGAGAAATTGACTAAAGTGGGATTCATCCGAGAAGCCAAATATCCAGACTGGATATCCAATATTGTTACTGTCCTAAAGAAGAACGGAAAAGTCTAAGTTTGCGTAGATTTCACAAATCGGAATAAACATACTCCAAAGGATAGTTTCCCTGTTCCTAACATACATTCATCAGATCCTTGATTTTGCAGTAGGCCATGACTTCCTATCTATGATGGATGCTGCTTCGGGATACAATCAAATTCTACTTTTGGAAGAAGATCAAGAAAATATTATTTTCATCACTGAAATAGGTCTTTATTGCTACAAAGTCATGTTCTTCAGACTCAAAAATGCAGGTACCACATATCAACGGTTGATAAATACTATGTTTAAAGCACATCTAGTGAAAGTTGCTAAAAGTCTACATCAACGATCTATTGTGCAAGAACTTACAGTCAGCTAATCACATCTCTGATCTCAACACTATATTAAACATTCTTCGATCTTACAGGATGAGTCTAAACCCTGATAAGTGTCAATTCGGGGTACATTCTAGCCGATTTCTAGGGCAGGGCACCTCATCAGTAAAAAGAGGATTGGGGCCGATCCAGATTAGATTCGGGCTCTCCTCAATATGCCTTCTCCAAAAACAACAAAAACGTTCAAAAACTTGCCGGCAAGATTGTTGCTATCAACCGTTTTGTTTCAAAATCATCAGACTGCTGTCATTGGCTATTCCTATTACTCTGTGGTTATTCCAAATAAGGAAAAGTTTAGCCAAATACAGAGGTCAGATGGACACCAGAATGCAAAACAGATTTTCAGGATCTCAAAACCTATTTGGGGTGGTCTCCCATAATGGGCATCCTAATAGATAATAAGGAACTGGTTATCTACCTAGCAGTCAGAGATACTTCACTCAGCTTGGTTCTCATTCTCCTTGAAGGGAAGATCGAGAAACTAGTTTACTTTACCAGTAAAATCCTCACTTCTGTAGAAATGAGGTACTCTAAAATTAAGAAACTTATTCTCACTCTTGTTTACAGTTCACAAAAACTTAAGTACTACTTCCAAGCTCATTCAGTCAAAGTCATGACGAGCTACCTACTTCGGGAAGTTCTATCCAAGAAAGAAAAATCAAAGAGAGTGCAACAGTGGTCAGTCAGTTTTGGAGAACATGATATCAAGTTCGAACAACGTCATTTCAAAAATCTACAGAAGATCGTGAGTGGGAGGAGTATGACCCTGACCTTACAGAAGAAAATCCCAAAGATCCACCCTCCAAACCATTTGGCGAGTAAGCTGAATGGATTACAGTAATAGGGTGGAGGCTTCTCAGGGATGGATCAGTAGGACCCACAGGGTCATGAATCAGAATAGTATTGATTACCCCTTCCAATAACAAAATTGAGAAATCAATCTGCTTAGATTTTGAGGCCTCAAATAATGTCACCGAATACGAAGCTCTCATTTATGGACTCGACCTCGCTTTTGAGCTTGATGTCCCTGGTCCCTCGGTTTACACAGATTCACTACTCATCGTATACCATTACTCTGAGCAATATAAGAAGAATGGAAAGATAATCAAATATGCAGCCCTCGCTATAGATAGGATGAGCAAGTTCATGAAAGCAACTCTCGATTATCTTCCTCGAGATAAAAATAGACACGCCGATTCCTTGGCATATCTAGCCGGGGTCTTAGGTACAAAAGCTCGATATCTTTAGATCGAAATCATTTTAACCCCTAGTATTGACCGTATTTATGTATACACGATCAACACTGGGGGCGATAAAGGGGGAGACGATGATTGGCAAAAACATTTTTTAACCTACCCCGGTGTCGACAACAGTTGCAATAAACCATTCCCAGAAGATTCAAAAGAGTGCCGACAGCTGATCAGCAACTCGAAGCGCTACACAAATCAAAATGGTATGCTATACCGCCTTTCGGTCACGGGGCCTTGCCTCAAGTGTCTCTCCAAACAAAAAGCAGATGAAATGCTCTTCGAATTACATGAAGGGACTTGTGGCTCCCATGCCACAAGTCGATCACTAGCAAACAAAACTATTACACAAGAAATATTCTGGCCCGGTATGCGCAAGCAAGTAGATGAGTACTCACGCAGATGTGACACCTGCTAAAGACATGGACACATGATACGCGCCCCTGCGCTCGAACTCTATGCAAGCAAGGTGTTATGGCCATTCAAAAGATGGACACTTGATCTTGTCAGCAAATTCCCAAACTCTCCTAGTAACCGCAGTCACCTACATGTAGCTTCCGATTATTTTACGAAATGGGTAGAAGCAGTTCCACTATGTCGAACCAGAGAAGAAGAGGTCATCTATTTTATCTGGGAACACATCATCACTCGGCTTGGGTTCCCACACCTAATTCATATCAATAACGGGCCCCAATTTGTTAGAAAAAATCTTAACCTTCCTCAACCTACATAATATTATCCACTCACCATCCAATCCTTACTATCCTCAAGGCAATGGCTAAGCCAAAATCACCAACAAAACCATCGTGAATAGACTAAAAAATGGCTTCACTCACAAAAAAAAGGGAATTGGGTTCGAGAACTACCTCATGTCCTATGGGCATATTGAACCACTCCCAGACAGTCAACATGATATACCCCATTCCTCCTAGCTTATGGCACTAAGGCCATCATTCTTTCTGAATACCATCATCTAGTTCAAGATCACGAGCTGACTGACGAGGAAAATGATTTAAATTGGCTTGCAGCCTCAATATGATCGATGAAACCAGGGAACGCGCCATCGCTAACCTAGGTCGATATCATCATATGCTAGTCAGATTGTACAACAGCCGAGTCAGAAACTGTACCTTCCAAATTGATGATCTCGTCCTCAAAGAGATTCCTTAACATCACAAAGAGCATCACGCTGGAAAATTAGCCGACAATTGCGACGGTCTATTCATTATCACAGGTTTCTCAGGCCTGAGATCATATTATCTCATAACAGAATAGGGAATCCCCATTTCAAATCCTTGGAACACTAGGCAACTGAAATGGTACCATCATTAAGCGTCTCACTACTCTATTTTTATTTCTCGCTTTTGCAGTAGCCTACTCGCAACCTTCTACCCCAGTCAAACACTCGAAGGCCACTTCGAAGCCTATTCGAATATCTTGAAGCCTATCTAATCCCTAAAACAAATATCCCAAAGATTTTCTGAAGACGAAGCCTCGACTCTGAACAAGCCTCGAAGACGAACTCCATATCGTATCAGAAATACTTTGACCTTATCCGTACATGGTCGAAGTATAATAAGACAGACAACCGGCTCACTAGACAAGACGGCGGTGTTGTTGGAACTTGCAGCTACAGTGACCGACCCAACCACTGCTACAACGTCAAAGTACAGAAACAGACCCAACAACTGTCACAGTGACAGCTCTGTCATTTCTGGCGTCCGTACCCACTCCGGGATACCTGCTCGATATCCGGATGGTACCCTTGTAATGTGACCTAACCTTGGCGACTCAGCCCTTCCTATGTTCTATTAATTGGAGAGATGGGGAACGAAGGAGGTGTTACAAAATCTCTCCCCTAAGCCCTTACAGTTTACCTTCGATTACTCTGTAAAGCCCATAGTACTCGAACCTTTGATTACTCAACTGTAATAGAAACTCTCTTAAAAATCCTCATCAGAGGTCGTAGAGCATCACATTCGGGCCTCTACGCAAGTATATTATCGATAGATTACGTATACTATAGATTATATGCTTGAATCCCCTGATTAAGGATAAACCCCGTGGTGTAAGAGCCGACTTCCCCTTTGCCAAAGTTAGGCCCCTACATTTTACGCCGTCTGTGCTTGCCCACTCTTCCTTCTTTTTCCCCTCCCTTTGTTCTCAACTTCAATAGATTATTCTCAATGACACCCACCCTCCGTTCCAGTTCTACCCATGCCGACAACTTCCTCGACGGAGTGGCCGCCCAAATAGCTTTACTTTCTCAACAATTCGCTCAAGCTGAGGAACGCCGCCATGCACAACTTCATTGGGAACATAAAAAATACCGGTAGGAATTCGAAGCAGAATGGCATCGCCATCTGGATGATATCGACAGGCAAAACTGGGCAATTGACGAGTTACGCAGTACTGTCTGAGAGTTGCAGATACTATAGCCTCTGGACGCTGCTCAACCATCCCAAGCACCAGACCCATCGCGCATGTCTGTCCTCGCCCATCTGGGGCCCCTTCCAAATCCTGAAATACCCCCAGTCCATATCGGTGCCGAGGGTGCTCCCCATACTATTCCCCCTACTGGCTCTATCTATCTCAGTATTTACCCCACAAAAGAATCCTCTGACTCCACCCTCCACTTCTCTAGACACCCCAAATGTCACCCTGCACGAGAATGTCTCGGGAGCGCAGGGCAGAAAACATACCACACACTCGGCCTCATCATCCTCAAACCCTTCGATCACCCCCTCATCCTGCCTATACTGCACAGCAGAACTTCGACTACAAAATCCAACCTGTCATCCACGTCAGTGCGAGTCCGACACCAAACTCATGTTGTTGATTGAATAATCCACTTTGCCCTAAACTTCTCGCTATCGAGATTCCTCTAAATTTATGTACTCCCAAACTTAACAAATACCGCAACACAGACCCTCAATCCCACATTCCCAAATTCCAAAATGCTCTGAGCCTCTACTCTACAGCCGACCACTTGATGTGTTACCATTTTCTCTTTGATGGTACCATAATCTCCCTAATGGCTCAATCCGGAGCTTCTAGCAACTGTCACAGCTTTTTATCTCTCAGTTTGCCTTCAACAAAGACATAGAGGTTAGAGTCGATGCCCTTTTCAATTTCAGGAAATCCAATACTGAAACCCTGGAAGCCTTCACCAAGAGATTTCTCGATAAGTCACAGAAAGTTGAGAACCTTGACTGCGCGAATACTGTACTTGGGTACTCAAATGCTTTACCAGATTACAGCTGTGTTAAAGAGTACCCATGCTTACTGCCCTTGAGCGCCCCCACGAATCTCGTAAACAGGGGAAACCTTCAACCACCAACTTCAATAAACCTCGACATGGCCCACTTTCTACCCCTACACCCCTGATCGCTCTCGTCTCACAGGAGACTGAGAGCAACAAACGCCCTCACAATGGCAACAATGTCGAGGCTCGCAAAAAGTGGCCAAAGTCGGTCCTACCCATGCTTACTGCCCCTCTCAGCACCCTTCTGCCACATATACTGGCAGATCCCATCTGGCATATCCCTTTCCCCATCAAAGTCAAACCAGGCGAACCATACTGTGCCAATCACAAGTATAACTGTTACCACACCAACAAATGCTTCACCCTTCAGAGCTCTCTCAAAATCATCCTCAAAGCAGGTCGTCTACATCAGTATGTTGTCCACCTTCCCAGTTACCTTGACGGGTCATACCTCAAACCTCAACCTACCCCTACTGCCGACCTGGCCGAGGTGCATATCTACTGAATAAATTTCATTGAAGTCAATGAAATCGATAACGGCCGTTCCAAGAGCAAGTGTAAGCGTGTCAAAGAATGCTACAAGCTCACTTACCAAGAGAATCTGCCCGCCCTCCTGCCAGAATCAAGCCTTTGTCCTCGACCCAAAGGCATCTCTATCATCGACTGCGATACATCCCATGTCCGTTTTCCCCATTTCGATCCATTAGTCATCATGATTATGATCGAAAACCTCGTCCTCCACACAATGCACATAGACACAGAAAGTGCAGATGATGTCCCTTTCCTCCAAGCTGTCCAAACCATGAAGAAAACTAGCCTCATCATTGCTGCTAATGTCGAACTCAAAGGTTTTAATGGGGGTACAGAAGTTACTGTTGGATGAATCAGTCTCCCAGTTACCACCGGCCCAGTCACACTCTAAACCAACTTTCTTGTCATCGATTAGAAGTCTGAATACCTTGGTATTCTTGGGCGTGATTGGCTCAACACCATGCATGTCATACCTTCGACCTATCATCAGATCCTTTGTTTCACCACCCCCTTGGGTACATAGAATTTGAAAGGCTCTCAATGCCTCGCTCGTTCATGCGAGCATCCGAAGATTGATCAGACTCGGAAGCTCGTCAGCCGCCCATAGCAATCACTGTCCCTCTCAATCCCTGCACCTTCAATAGATGCCACCTCACCCATCGAATTCACTGTCTATATCAAATTTGACGGTCCTGGTCGAGGTACATTCATTGGAGCTTTTCTAGACGAGGCAGAACGCCTCGAGCTCTCAGTCTTCCTTCGAGCAAACATAGATGTCTTTGCATGGACATTCCAGGAGATACCCGGTGTCGAACCCAGTTTGGCATGCCACCGCCTCGATCTCATTCCCTATTCTATAGTAGTAAAACAGAAGAAGCATACTTTGGCCCCGCGACTTCGAGAAGCTGTGAACCTCAAAGTTGACAAGTTTATAGCCGCGGTTTTTATCAGAGTGGTTAAGTATGCTGACTGGATATCAAACATTGTTGCAGTTCCCAAAAAGAACGGCAAGATCAAAATCTGCGTCGTCTTCACAAACCTCAACAAGCACATACCGAAGGACAGTTTTCCCCTCCCGATCATCTCAGTACTCCTCGATACTACTGCTGAACATGAGCGCCTATCTGTGATGGACGTAGCTTCAGGTTATAATCAGGTACCCCTCCTTCCCGAAGATCAACTTAAAACTTCTTTCATTACTGAACAAGGCCTTTACTATTTTAACGTCATGCTCTTCAACCTTAAAAATGTGGGTGCCACCTATCAACACCTTGTTACAACCATGTTTAAACCTCTTCTTGGCAAGTCGGTCAAAGTTTATATCGACAACATGTTGTGCAAGAGCCTCCAAAAATAAACCCATATCCAATACCAAACTGAAGTCTTTTCGATACTTTGAACATACAACATGAAACTCAACCCAGACAAATGCCAATTTGGTGTTTTGTCTGGTAATTTTTAGGCCATCTTATCAGCAAATGAGGTATCGAGATTGACCTAACCCATATCCGAGCCCTTATCGACATGCCTTCGCCCCGAACCAAAAAAGATGTACAAAAAGTGGCTGGTAAAATAACAGCCCTCAACCGTTTCATTTCTAAATCCTCAGACCGTTGTGCTTGGTTCTTCTCTCTCTTGCGCAACCAAGGCGTTCACAAAGCAAAAAAGAAAAACAACACTGAGATAAACTGGACACCTGAATATGAACAGACCTTCCTCAAACTCAAAATTTACCTTGGTAGACGACCCATTATCAGCACCCCCATCGAAGGCGAGACACTCTCTTTATATCTCGCTGTTACAGACACCTCCATCAGTTCAGTGCTCATTCGACTCGAATCAAACATCGAAAAACCTGTATATTTTATTAGCAAAACTCTAACACCTGTAGAAACTCGATATTTGAAACTTGAGCGTTTGCTCCTCACCCTCGTCTACTCGTCCCACAAACTCAAACCATATTTTCAAGCTCACGTTATCCGTGTATAACAAGCTACCCCCTTCGTGAAGTGCTCAGCAAAAATGACAAATCTAGAAGAGTGCAATAGTGGTCTGTCTATCTTGGTGAACATGACATTACATTTAAGAAACGGATATCCCCGAAAGGCCAAGCAGTAGCAGATTTCCTTGCTGACTTCCTGGTCAAAGGTGTCGATTGGGAAGAACATGAAGAAGACCTGACAGAAGACCAGCTCGAAGCAACAGATCCTTGGAACCCTAACACTGGTTGCGTTTATTCACAAATGGATTCACTGGGCCCAACGGTTCCGGGATTGGTATAGTCATGGTTACACCTACGAATGATCAAATAGAGAAGGCAGTTAAGTTAAAATTTGAATGTTCCATTAACGAAGTTGAGTATGAAGCTCTGATACATGGCCTCGACCTCGACATTCCCAAACTTGCTATTTTTACAGATTCTCAACTTGTTCAGAGACATTACACTGGTGAAAATCTAGCTAACGGTCGCATAGCCGAATATGCTATTTTTGTTCGACAGCGTATGAACCATTTTTCTAAAAAATCTACTATCACTCATTACCCTCGAGGATAAAATTGATATACAGATTCCCTCACCTACATAGCTACAATGTTAGGCCAATCAGAATCCCAAACCCTCCATATCAAAGTACTCGAACGCCCAAGTATCGACCAGATGGAAGTTAATACCATTAATACTAGGGGCGAGAGTCTCGATCCAGACGACTGACGAACACCATTACTCCATTACTTCAACAATACTACCCTCCCAGATGATCCCAAAGCCAAAAGATCATTATTAGAGAACCGCCGCAGATATACCATTCATAAACATGAGTTAAATCGCAAATCCCCAAATGACGTCCTCCTTCGCTGTATCTCTTAAAGAAAAGTCTCTAAAATCCTAGCCGAACTCCCTGAAGATACCTACGGTGCTCATACTGTTGGTCGATCTTTGGCCCTTCGAGCCGTCTCCCAAGGTTTATTTTGGCCCAACATTAAAAAACAAGTAGAAGAGTACACAAAACACTGTGACAAATGCCAACGCCACGCCCATGACATCCACACCCCTTCATAAGATCTCCATTTCAGTCAAGTCTCTTGGCCATTCAAAAGATGGGCTATCAATTTCATCGGTCCCTTCCCTAAAGCTTCGGGTAGCCGAGAAAGCATCCTCGTTACAGTAGATTATTTTACCTAATGGGTCGAAGCCGTTCCTTTATGCCGAACTAGAGAAGAAGTCATCAAATATCTATGGGAAAACATTATCACACGTTTCGGATGCCCTCATATGATTTAATGCGACAGTGGTCCCCTGTTCGTCGGTAACAAAGTCAGAAATTTCCTCAAGAAACACAACATCATCCTCTCCCCCTCAACACCTTACTACCCCCCAATTCAATGGTCAAGTCAAAGTTATCAACAAAACCATAGTATACGGTCTCACAAATGAGTCGACGCAAAGAAATGCCGATGGGTTCAGGAGTTACAGCATGTTCTCTGGGCCTATCGAACAATACCAGAAAATCCACAGGCTGCACCCCTTTCCTTCTGGCTTATGGTACTAAAATAATGCTCCCTACTCAATTCGAAGTACCCACACGAGATCCCAACCACCCAGATGAAGACAATGAGTTTGAACTCGGATGTAACATGTTATGGATCGACGAAACTGGAGACTGAGCCATCGCCAACCTCGGCCGTTACCATACATCACTTCAAAAGTCATACAACAAAAAAGTTTGACCACGAAGTTTTAACTTTGGAGATCTCGTACTTCGACGCGTCACCCAATCTTTACAACCTCAAAATGCAGGAAAATTAGCCGAATCCTGGGAAGGACCTTATGTCATTTATGACAAAATCGACAAAGGTTCATGCTACTTAATGATTGAAGATGAAGAACCTCTACCACATCCATAGAACACAATGTAGCTGGTCTCATATAATAGGCCACGACCTCTGCCTTGTACACCCGATGTAAATATAGAATAATCAATAAACTGCTTTTCTTCCCCTAAACTTTGTCTCCTGTTTTCCAGTGAGTTTCTTGCTTGACCCTAGGTATCATGTCAAACCTCGACCCGACTGATACTTGGGGGCGACCTTAAATTTTTCAAACTCCCAATTTCGAGCAAACTCGAGGGGCAAGGATGGTTAATAGACCAGACCCTCGGGAATGCATTGGGGGCGAACAACTACACTTCGATTAGGCCCTAAGCCGTCGAAATCCAGTAAATTCTTGGTTTACCCTCGGTATCATGTCAACCCTCGACCCGACTGATACTTAGGGGCAACCTTACAATTTTTCAAACTCTCAATTTCGAGCAAACTCGAGGGGCAAGGATGGTCAATAGACCGGACCCTCGGGAATGTATTGGAGGCGAACAGTTATGCTTTGATCCGGTTTAAGCTATCAAAGTCCAGTCGATTTCCTGGTTTCCTCCAAGTATCACATCAACCCTCGACCCGACTGATACTTGGGAGCGACTTTGAAATTTTCAAGTTTCCAACATTCGAGCAGACTCGAGGGGAACGAATGGTTGAAAGACCGGACCCTTAAGGATACGTTGGCGGTGAACACATATCGCTTCGCTGTGGCTCAGGCCTTCAAACTCTAGTAAATTTTTGGGTTTCCTCTAAGTATCATGTCAACCTCGGCCCGACTGATACTCGGGGGTGATCTTCGACCTCTAGTACTTTCTTTTCCTTCTCATGATCAGCAAACTTCGACCTCATCACCTGCTCATGATTGACACATTGGCCCTCTAGTCTCTTCCCGAATGCATCATTGATAGCCTCCAGATCTCGTTGTAAAACTTTGTTCTCAAAAAACAACGATGCTTCTGTTCCCCTAGCAAGCTCCAAACTGTCAATCACCTCCTGTAACCTCATCTTCCCTACTTTCACTACCTTGGTGAATGACTACGCCCAAGCATCCGTCTGTTAGAGTATTCGAGCCGTCAGTATTTCCCGAAGAATGAAACACTTAAGAAAATTTCAGAATTTCACAAACAATAATAGACAGTTACCTGATACATACTCTTCTTCATCCATCTCGAAGCCTCGCTTGGGTCAGCATCACAGAGTTCCGCCATCGATGCAGCCTTGGCTAGAGCCTATTTTTCTCGCTTAGCCTCCGTCATCTCTTTGCCCTCATCCTCTACATCATCTTCCCCCAGCGCCCTACGCCTTTTGCGTTGCGTTAACTTCGTCTGTTGTACCTTCGAAGACTCGGGAACAACCTTGCCCTTCCCCTTCTCAGCTTGTGTTGGTACTTGCCTCGGCCTTAGTCTCGAAGCATCACTAGCCACTTCAGGCACTGGCGCCGCCTGCTTCGCCGCCCTCTTCGCCTTCGGAACATACTGAATTTTCCTCGCCAAATCACCCCCTTCCATTCCTTCGTCCACTTTCGAAACACCTTCGCTTCTCTTTTTCTTTGATGGCTTTGACATAATGGGTACATTTTGAAGCAGGGAATTTATCTTCTTCTTCCTCTTCCTCTTGATACCAAGAGTTTTGAAAATAAAATTTACCCACTCCTTATCAGAATCGAGTAAGGCGTCAATATAATCCCTTGGATTCTCCCAAGACCGGTTAGTCGGACCTACAAGACAAACAGAGATACCATTATCAGTTTATTCAATCAATATCTCAAGCAAAATATTCCTCAAATAACTTACTGGGATTATAGACTTTATGCTGCAACCTATAACGGTCCTCCCCTTCGACATTCTCAAAATTACCCTGTACCACAACTAAATCTTTATTCCACCCACGACCTGTCGATTACAAATCAAACAACCAGGGCTTCCCTGGGTGACACTGGATGTGGTACGTGCCCGCATTCTAGTTCGCCTTCCTCGCGTAGAATGATACAACATCGTACCACTCAATTAAACCCCTCTTCTCACTCCTTAATTTTATATTCATACCCTATATTACCCTCATCATCTTATAAAAATTTCCATTCTTCTGAACTGGGATAACTTCCCAAGAATTTAACACCTCCTTCACCAGCCTTCAGAGAGGAAGTTGTATTTCCAGTCGAATTTGGCCCCTATATGCCATTATACCCTCCTGCGAGTTCGACTTGAAAGTCCACCCCGCTCCTGCTACATGTAACACTACCCCCATCTTCAACAGCTCCAGTTTAGCAGTAAATCGATCTAGTCTCTGTTGATCTCTAGCCGAAACAGAGCCAACAGCCCCATCCGGCTCAGTCGAATCCCCACTGCGATCACTCTGCTCCCCTATATCCCTCTCAATAATCGAAGGTCCAGCATTACCCTTACTTTTCTCCCCTCCCCCTATCTCTTCCTCATCACTATCCTCAGTCACCACCATCTTACGATCTCTAGTACTCGAAACCCCACCCGAAGGCACCACAACTGCTAACGGGGAATCAGTTACAACATCTAACACTTCTAAGTCGCTTCCCTCATCCATCAGAGCCCGACCAAAAACACTAACCTCATTTTCTTTGATTTCCTCGTCTATCAGCCTCATTCATGAAGCTCGATAAGTACGCATCTTATCCTACAAAAGAAAAGGTACACAATTAGATCGATACATTCGACTATTACGTGTCAGTAACCTATTTTTCATCTACCCTCCCCAACAGATATAAATACAGTCAAAAACTCGACCCTAAACCCAGTCCCTCCGTCAATACCCTTAAAATCCTAAAATGGGCTAGAACCCAGACACATGAATTCCTCTAATCCTAGATTATAACCTCTCAACTACAAACCTAGATGACCCTACTTACAGATACTGAAGGTACACTCAAATAAAATAGACAGAGATCAATCGACATACCTGTGATAACAGAAGTACAATCGAAATAGCAAATCAGTCGGTATCCAAAAACAACTTCAGTAATCTCTCCCAAGTTTCACGTAACAATGGTGTACGTCCTCTTCCTCTCACTCTTTGGTTTCTCTTTATGAACAGTACCTTTAGTTATTTCCCCCTCATATATATACCTCCTCAGAATAATAAAACTACCTCGTTTCCAAACCAATATCATTGCCACACCCCTACTACCCCTGCTTTTTGGCTGAGATGGGTTTTAACCAATTTACCCCTCATTCCCCTCATGTGCGAATCGCGAGCTCACTCTAAATTAGCTGTAAACCCCAAAGCCACTCGAACCTTCTAACTCTCACCCGAAGTCATCCAGTCAAGTCCCAATATCACATCACATATTTTCCCGTAAAGCGAGCAAAAAATCATGATTACATGCATGACACACTGCCCCAGGAGCACGTACCGTTCTGACAGACCAACTGTCTAGGCTGTTAGACCGTCCAGTCAAATTCAGCAAACCTTCGACACACATACTCCTTGCACACGAGTAATCAACTATACCATGTCTAGAACATTCACCCGCATATAACCTTACATTCGATTTCCAAATATATCAAACATTCGATCTACAACACATTTGACAGCTCAGAATATTATGTCTTTAATACTTCGACAGATCAGACTTTTATTTCGACAGATCATACTTTTTAATTTGACAGTTCAGAATTTTAATTATACACATATCAGACCTTCTACTTCGACAGTTCAGACATGTTACTTCGATAATTCTAAATGTTACTTCGAGCATTCAAAATCCTACTTGCACACAGTACTGAAAAATAATTCGACAGTTATATTATCAACTCCCAATTTTATTCAAAACATCAAAACAATACAATCCAAATAGAAAATACAAATACCCCCCTGTACCCATCTAAAATACTCAACAAACCAGCAAGAAGTCCCTATTTATCATTGGGACACCTCTCCTCGCTCCTAGCCTCAGCAGCAAAATCTTTCTACTCTACCATCTCATCTGCAAATGACTCCAGCAAAGACAAACGGTGGCCGCGAAACGAATCCATCATCTGTAGAACCCCCCCACCAATACGCAAAGGGCATTCTAGCAATGGGTTCCCCGGGTTCCGCCTCAAACAGGTTCGACATCTCTGCATCCCAGTCTTGGTCGCCAAGAAACCTCCACTTCAGTTCCAGCGTCTTTTCCCGTACTCGAATAACCTTTACCGCAATCCGGTCCTGATGTTTGGTCTTCAAAAAACTTCTGCTGTTTTGGGATGAAGAAGAAAACATTATGTTCAGAGGAAGAAAGAAGAAATATGAGAATTTCTCCTCGCAAAACCCCAATTTATACATGAAGGTACATTTAAAACATTCCCCAATCCCAAGTTACATTCATTACAGTCTTCAATTCCTCTCCTAGAAAACTCAACAGTCAGACCTTTCCAACATCCTAGACATAACTGTTTCATCTGCATGCGTATTCAACCCTCTTTCCCGAGGACTTACAGTCGAGCCATCAATAGTCTCGAACCATCGAACCCTTTTCTTTTTACCTCCTCTAACAATCCCTATGGCACAAACCTAGAGCTTCGAGTACTCAGAATCAGTTATTGATTGGAATCGAATACCGACCTACTCCCTCAACCAACACATTACAATTCGAAGTCAATTTTCCATCGAAGGTGATCTTTTCAACATGCTAGCATTCGAAAACATATGTTTGATACACGCCTACAATCTATTCGCATACATGCCTACCAGATACAAATACACAAACTTGTAGCTAAATATTGTTCTCATTCCATTCTACAAGTTACAGCAACAAAAATAGAAAATTTTCAAGTCCAGACATACAAAACCACAGCAAAAACAGAAAGCTCCCAATACAACCACAAATTAAACCCCCCCATCATCACCACCTTGCCACCGCTTTAAGCAGGACCTAACCTATTTTTAGACGAGCCAGTTCCACTCGCCGAGCCTTGTTCCTCCAATTGCTCTTCTGCCTAAACGAGATATTTGGCCAAAGCCATCAGGTAGAGGTAGCGTTCTTCCGCAGTAGTCAAATAAAACTTCATATGCATCCAGAAGTAAGAATAAGGCTCCCTGTTGATGAGCTCCCCAGGCTCCAACTCTACCAGATCTGGCATGTCCCAGTCGAGTTCATGGTCACCAAAAAATTTCAACTTCAACTCTGCAGTTTTCTGTCCTATGCGACGGTCTCTGGCAAATCCCATCCTCTTCTGATAGCGAGTGTTGGGCGTGGTATCCATGACGTTTGTTGAGAGATTCAGAGAAAGGAGAAGAAGATGTAACATAAAAAGATATACAGTGTCACTCCCTCCATGACCTATACTTATAACCCCATTTAAACTCATTTATTATTCCATAACCACCAATATTTCTTTATTACCCTCTTTTATTACCTCCCCTTAAAACCAATAGTCAAGCCACTCAACTCCCAACGCAGAACAGCTTTATGAGCAAATGCCTCTATACCTATTTTTGAGACCTTCGCTGAGAAGGGGCGAATGTAGTAGCATACTCGCAGCCTTCTACCCCAGTCAAACACTCGAAGGCTACTTCGAAGTCTACTCAAATATCTCGAAGCCCATCAAATCCCTAAAACAAGTCACCCAAAGATTATCCGAAGACGAAGCCTTGACTCTAAACAAGCCTCAAAGATAAACTCCACATCGTATCAGAAATACTTCGACCATATTCGTACATGGCTGAAGTATGACTGGACAAACATCCAGCTCACTAGACAAGATGGCGGCGTTATTGGTCATTGCAGCTACAGTGACAGATCCAACCACTGCTATAGCGTCAGAGTACAGAAACAGACCCAACAATTGCTACAGTAACAACTCCAACATTTTCGGCGTTCGTACCCACTCTGGGATACCCGCTCGATATCCGGATGGATCCCTTGTAATGTGACCTAACCTTAGTGACTTAGCCCTTCCTATGTTCTATAAATAAGAAAGATGGGGAACCAAGCAAGGGTTACAAAATCTCTCCCCTGAGCCCTTGCAGTTTACCTTCGACTACTCGGTAAAACCCACAGTACTCGAACCTTTAATTACTCAATAGTAATATAAACTCTCTTAAAAATTCTTATCAGAGGTCGTAGAACGTCACATTTGGGCCTACGCAAGTATATTGTCGGTAGATTACGTATACTATAGATTATATGCATGAATCCATTGATTAAGGATAATCCCTGTGGTGTAAGAGCCGACTTCCCCTCTATCGAAGTTAGGCCCCTACAGCTTTTATTTTTTTTAATTCCAAAAGTGATATTTTCATCTCCATCCAATGTAAATTTTGCACTGATCAATAAAATTTCTAAGTTTTTTACAGCATCTCTCTACTTACGTAGATTCAACTACATTCTAAAGATTAAGTATAGATAATATTAGCTTTCAATCGATCTTATACTAGTTAAATTAATAATAACACTTGGTTTGGCTAACTCTTCTAAATCTTTGTGCACTACCAAAAAACCAACTTTTGGCAATAGACCCACTACACTTTTAGCTCGTTACATCACTTGCTACGGAAGATGTCCGTTGCCATAAGACTCTATTCATTGCCATAAGTTTTTCTAAATATTATACCTCGATACTTTCACTCCAAAAAATTGAAATCCCCGCCAAACTTCCTCTTTAATTTCCAACTCAGACCTTGATCCCCTATCTCACTATTGAATCCATCTTTTCTACATAACTTTGAGTTTTTGGTATTGGTTCTTCAATTACATGAATTTTCTCTATCTCTCTATTGTAAAAACTCTAGGGAGAGATGAACTTCATTGTTCTGTTTTGTCAACCTCCATCGTTGTCTCGCTTCAATTTCAACTCTAAAACCTTATGGACCCAATTGGGCTTCTCTGTATAAACATTATCAATCCCATTTTGTTTACTACTCTCCTAAAGAAGATAATGGTTCCAGGTTTGCATTTTATTATTTTTTAGTAAATATTATTTAGAAATTTAGGAAATTATAGATTTTGGGCTAGTAATTTTATCTAGGTATGGTTGAATTTTGTAAAAAAAAATTTGAAAGAGCGAGAGAAGGAAGAAAGAATGGTATATGGGGTGATTGTTTGGAAGACTTGTTGTAGATAGGGTTTCTGTAAATGTTTGAAAAATGGGAATCCAGGAGGTTTATAATTGGGGCCAGAATTGCTAATCACTGTTATTAAGGATATTTTTCGCATATTGGTTTGAAGGATTTTGTGTGTATAACATATTGTTAGTGAGAATGTCCCACACTTATTTCTGGTACGTAGCCTACTTACAAATGATTAGACGATCCTTTCAAATCCCTTTGTGAATAATTGATGTAACGAGTCAGAAAATTGCTATTATAGAAAAAATTGTGTAAATGTATGATACATTCTTATCAAAATTATTAGAGATTAAACTCGTTGAGTTGTGGGTGTCACTATTCCACTGTTCTATATATGTTGATTAAATTTAGAAGACAATCTATTTGATACTTTCAGGTTTCCTAACTCGTATTTATCTAATAAACTATTGATCTTCGACAGCTTCTACATTATCAAAGGACCAGAAACTGTTCAAGATTTTTTTCAAAATGCAACTGAATGAGATTCATGGCAATATAAGTTGTGGCAATACACAATCTATGTTCTCATGGAAGAGGTGAGGTTTCTAGGAACTCAGTAAATTAAAGGTTGCCTTTCAGAGCTTAATTCCATGAATATGGTCTGGCTTATTTATGTTTTGCTAACTAACTTGTGTCATATGCTTTTGGAAATGATTATTGTATATAGGCGAGGGGGTTAAGGCTAAAAAGATACATAAAGAGTGCCGAGACTATGGATGAGAATAGCGATGAAGCAAGCGAGATGCCTGAAATCACATCATCAATTCCTTTTCTTCCTCGTACCGTGATTATTCGAAACATCTATGAAAATTCTAGGTTTCCTTTTACTTTATGATTTCCTCTCTCTCTCTCTCTCCTACGAAAAATATTTTAATCTCATAAATTTATCTATCTCTCTGAATTTATACATATATGGCTTTATACTTGAAAAGTTTTAGAAGCGGGATGAGTTCTTAGTGGGAAGAATTAAAGGTTATGTTGTAGATTCAGCACCTGCTGATGCACCGGAACCACGAGTAAAACTCTTAAATCTTTTTTAATTTACTTTCAGATAATCAACGAGATTTATTCTATCACTAGAACAACTATCAATTCAGTCTTAACTCTTGGAAATATATGAAAATACGAAATTTGCAATAAGATTCTTAAAATCTAGTTAAGGTGACGTGTCACATTTCCTCTAATTATATTGCATAACATTATGATTTTAATGGATATTACTTTATCATTCCCGTGTTTTTTGGGGTATATTCATTTAATGCTGAGATTCATTTTTGTTATATATTATCTATATTATCTAATAAATATGGACTTCAGGTTTCCCTACTGCATTTTTGGAAAAGTAGAGTGTCAGAATAAAATGATATATTGTTTGAAATGGTCATGACAGGGAGATCACAGTTGGCACAACCGTTAACGCCACACCAGCGGTGAGCGAAATAGCTTTGCTAGTTATTTTACAGAAAATTCTTTTTGGTGGTCTTGAATCTGTCTAAAATGAATAGGTAACTACACTTATTTTGTTATTAGTATCTGCTGTGTATGTAGTCCATGTGATTGCTTCCGTATTTGGTTATTTAAATGGAAGAATAGGAATGATCATAGAGCATTGATCTTATTTATGTTGGGTAGTGGGATAATGGGAAGGATCTGATTTACTTGACTTAAAATGAACTTCAATGCTTTCAACCTCAACTAACAGTTCGTATCAATAGCTCTCTTATAAATAGTCACATGCCTCATGATCTTATACAACAATCTAGGTTTGCCATCTCCTGTGGAAGTGAAAATATCAATTAATCGCATAGAGTTGTAGAGATACTTAAAATACCAGATAGTAAAGTGCATCCAAATTATATTCTTTGTGTTTTATCTATCTAAATAATTATACTAACATTAATTCTTGCTATCCCGGTAATGTGTCATATTAGGCAATATCTGGTTGATGCTAACAGAATTAAATTTGCTTTTATTTATGCAAATGAATTTATTTGAATATCATATTTTTTTTGCCTTTATGAGAGAATGAACCTTAAACTCATTGGGTGACGGAGATCAATAAAATGAGTTATTAGTGGGGATCTCATTCCTATATAATAACGCGATGGAAATGGGTGAGAATATCTTACTTATATTATCACGGTTGAAGATAAGGATATATAGATCTTTCGTTTGTGGTTGGTATACACTTCGATAATTTTACGGTTAGTAGTGTTCTAAATATATCAAGTTTGCAGGTTTTCCTAATGTGATCCTAAGTTTGCTTTACTGGAGAAGTAATAACTATTCATATTTATGCTTTTCCTATAAGGAAAAGTTTATTAAATTTTAATTTATCTGATTAGTCTCATCTTTGGTAAAACAGGTACAGTTTCTCACACTACAGGAATTGGAGGGATCTTTTAGTGCCTAGATGTTTGGTACACTCTCCAGTCATGAATTTTAGTAAGTTGGGTAATATTTTTTTTTACTATGTATCTTAATGTTTCTAATGTAATTTCCATGTGCCTTGATTAGTTTGAATGCCATGTATGGATATAATTTAGTGGCGTCAGTGGGGCTTTCATTCATGGGTGATAAATGTTGTTTCCAAGTATTCTTCGATTGCATAAGATTGAACTATAACAAATCATCTATTTCTTTGTGAAGTTACCTGGTAGTGTACTAATAATTTTATATTTTTCTTAAAGGTAAAGTGAACTGTACCTAGAGTGGAGTAAAAGGAGATACTAGACTTCAAGTTTTGATAAGCATCTCAATGTTGGGCAAACACTTTCTTCAAGGATGACCAAGTGTAGAAAGTCATTTTATAATTATTAAATGTGTATTTATTCTTTTTTGTCTATTTTATGTTTGTATGAACTCAAAGTTAACAATGCGAAATGTTGAATATGTACTTTTTAATCATTGTGTACATTTAAATAATATTGTAGGTATTTTGGTGCACCATTATTATTTTTTGAAATGACCTTTTCTTTTGCAACGGATTTGGAACCTATTGACAACAAAAAATTGTTTTAACAACAAAGATAATAGTGATGTGGTTGGGAGTGTCCGATTTGGAACCAATTGACAACAAAAAATTGTTTTAACAGCAAAGATAATAGTACTGTTGTTGGGAGTGTTGCAAAAGTTGTTACTACAGAAAAAATCCGTTGCTAATAGTCGACAAAAGGCAACAAACATTATCTGTTACGGAAGTTTAACCTTCGGCAACGGATATTGTCCGTTTCGAGACCATTTTCCACACACCCTATGGCAACACTTATACTACGGATAAAACCCGCTACTAAAGGACTTCAGCAACAGATATAGTCCGTTGGTAAAAGTTATTTTTTTGGTAGTGGTGATTGAAACAAATGTAGAAACTTGTTTTATATCAAAGACTCTACCAAACATGAGATAGGGCAAAAGTAATACTAACCTTCATCTACTTCAGCTTATTTGGGATATTATACCAGTTAAATCAAGGATAACACTTGGTTTGGCAGGCTCTACTAAATCTCTGCGATTGAAACAAATGTAGAAACTTGTTTTATATCAACGACTCTAACATGCATAAGATAAGACAAATGTAATACTAGCCTTCATCTTTTTCAATATGTCTGCAACATTACTACAGTTAAATCAAGATTCACTTGGTTTGACTAACTCAACCCATCTCTGCGATTAGAACAAATGTCAAAACTTGTTCTATATCAAAGACCCACCAGACATAAGATAAGGCAAAAGTCATACTAGCTTTCATCTATTTAAATATGTCTGCGACATATACTATTTATTTTCAGGTCACATTATAATAGATTATTTTCTGGTGCTGGGATGCTAGCCATGCTTTACTCTTCAGTAGGAGGTCGATCAGAATTCTGTTTACGAGTTACAGTAACTCTGCCCCTCTCTACCAGATCAGCAGGTCGAGGCCTAAATTAATTTCCATGAAGGTCATACAGTTTCCTCGATCTATATTAACTCTACAATTGCATCCCTTGTCAGACAAACTTTTGAACAAGGTATCTCGTTCTAATTCATGTCTTTTTACTTCCTCTACAAAATACGCTACGATAGACTTTAACAGGTCTGCACGTGATGCATGAGAGACAACGATCCTTGAAAAGTGAGATCTCACCTTCTCGAGGCGTGACTCCAAAGTCGCATACAGTTTCTTCTGATGTGCCATTTTTATTTTTGTCCGAGCATCAAAAGCTATATTATCTTCCAATTTTTTGACAAATTGAGCTGATTCATCTTGATTAATGGCCTCTAGGTCCACCACCTGGGCTCGAAGTCTCTTAATTTCTACATTCAACTCTTCCATGGCCGAAGTATCCCTTAACAAGTCATCTTTTTTCTTCACCAAATTTTCCTTCGCCCTGATTTCCCCTTCCAAGACCTTCTCCCTGACAAGAGCAATATCCAACTTGTGCTGGCATTCCCTTAAGTTTACATTCCCTTTCTGCACATGCCCTTGAATTTGCGCTACGTTACCTTCTAGCTCTCTAATTTGACTTGATAGGCTAACTGCATCCCTTTGAACTAGATGAACTTTAACATCATTTCAACTCCCCTTCGAGTGCTTTTCAGTCTCGACCTTCTTGACCCGTACGTTGGCTTGCGCCAATTCGGTTTTCAATCGTGCCACCCTCTCATTTAAATCATCACACTTTCGTTGCATCCCCCCAAAACTCCATATCCTTGGTAGGTAGGGCTATATGCAAGTGTTCGGCTGCAGCTTTCAAAGCCGATAGATTATCTCGAGCTACCTTCAGCTCGTTATCCTTTACAATTATTTTGTGCTTCAGTTGCTCCAGCTCGCTTCTATAATTCTGAAGATTAGCTCAAGATTGTCCCTCTGATCTTTCTAGCGCCTGAATACAGTATTGAGCCATATCAGCATGCCTACTCTTTACTATCAGCGTATCCATCCGACTTTGAAGCTTCACGAAATGTTCTTTTATCTCCGCAAACTTTTTTAGCCCCTTTTCAATTTCGACATCTTTCTCCTTTGTCTTACATGTGAGGTCAACAACAGTCTGGGTTGCCTTAATAAATTTGAAATGCACCTTTACATGCTGGTCTTCTTTGTCCTCATTCGCCATCCAACTCCTCTGCAAATTCTTGATTACATTGGAACACCACATCTTCGCGCGAGCGAACTGAGTCCAATCCGACCTACACAATAATGGATACATTATATACTGTTCAATTCGGAACACCCATCAACATGCACATATATATATATATATATGTATATATATATTTCATTTTTAAAAAGATATTTGATTTCTAACATCTACTGTGTGCAACTACTTTTAGACTTAAAGGTTGAAGTACAATCTCAGATAGGTGCTCCATGCCATATATTGTGAAGTCTAAGGTACATGTTTTCTATAAGCTACTTTATCTAAAAACTTTGAATTTTCCTATGCACTATATTAGTATTATTTCCTAAAACTGATAGCATGTTTTTGGTCTGCCTCTACGCTCTATGTTTTCTTATTTACTTGGTAGCTTTATGTTAATATAATATACAAGTCAGAAGGCCTGTTATGATCTAACCTGCAGCTCTGCTTGCGAAGATAGCAAGGTTGTGGAGATCTCTCTTTCCCTGGCAAGCTCAGTCTCTAGATCTTTTATTCTGAGACTCATTTCTCTAAGTGGTTATAAGAGGGTTACAAAAACAAACAAACAAGGGCTCAACCTACAAAAGTCTATTCAATACGCACAAATCCGACAATTTATTAGACACTTCCCAAATATTCATACAAAGTCATTTCTCTACACTACCTTCTCATTCTCACCCTCTGGGAGTTTGGTGTCATCCCCTTGGTTGTCTGGCACCGTTTGACGGGAGACACCATCTAGCCCATTAATAACTCCTACCGTAACCTCTTCCACTTCTTCATCATCACCCTCGTCAACATAGGTGTCTGCCTTAATAAAATCTACCTCATCCCCAGAATATCCCTTCAACATCAGGTAGCGCCCAAGCCTTTCGCTCTCCGCCACCACTTCCTCAAGATTCACTCTCACTTTCACTTGTAGATGGCCAATTGCTACTGCGTGGGAAGCCTTCAGTGCCTCCAGCTTCTTTGCTTCCTTGAGAGCATCAGCCTTCGCTCGAGCTACCTTCTTTTCAAGCTCGATCTTCACTTTCTTCAGCTCAGATTTTTCCTCTTCCATTCCGAGCCAAATCCTCTTCACCAAACGAGCAACCTGTAAATCACAAATTGACCTCAGCGTGAGTTTGAAACGTAATAAATAAATATTTCTATGATCGAACATAAATACATACCATCTTGCTCATGTTCTCCTCTCCGTGAAGAGCCGCCAGCGTGGCCCTTTCCTCCACTTCTTTAAGATTGTTCTCAGCAATAGGTCACTCTTCATCGACCTTTTTCCCCGACTTCCTCGAAGGTTTGATCTTTCTTCTTTTATTTTTTCTGTCGACCTCATCACTTCCAGTGGTACCAGAGGCCGACGAACGCTTCAGCATCAATTTTTTCGGAAACGTTCGAGCTAATTTGCTTGACGTAATAGACTTTGGCTGAACTGAACTGTCTATTCTAGGGTCTTGGCCACATTGATTTGAGCTTCCCTACTAGTTCTTCTCTTCTTCCCATCATCATCGCCCGCCATCAGCCTCGTCGATTGAGATTTTAGAGCATTTTTCAGCTTACTCCCAACCCTTTTCTTTATGCTAAGGTCAAGTTCTTCCAACACAAATTTAAGCTCAACCTCTTCCTCCGCAACTTCGTCCAATAATGAATCTTTCCTCTCCACCTGGGACTTCGGGCCTGGCATGCACAGCATTTTTATTATCAATAAAAGATCATCATTTCAAGCATATCACTATTATACTCTATGCATTGTTGTACTTACTTTGTTTTACAGTTCTAAGTAGAAGATCTAAAGGTTCTTCATCATTTCTCAGAAGATAATTACCCTTCACCCATATTACGTTATCATTCCAGGCTTGACCTACCAAATTCAGATCGAAGAAGCAACGCCGAGTTGCACTCGCACAAAAATATGTCCCACCACTGGCATGATAATTCTTTACCCCATAAAACTGTAATACGTCCTCAGGGGATATCCTCCTCACTTCCCCTTCATTCTCCCATTTTTCATTCAGATGATCGCAAACACTTATTACCACCTACATGTTCCCGTTCAGCTGAACAAGACATGCCCTAATCGTATTCATAATCCCCTTCGCCAAATTGGTACGGGGACGACTCAACTCGTACTCTAATTGAGACAGGTAACATAAGAAACCCTCTGAGAGGTCACTCTCAACACTCTCATCAAAATATTCTAACGAGATTGATTCATCTATACCCCTATCTTGTTTTTCCTCCTCCAAGTCGGCCAACAAATAAAAATACTCTTCCCCCGTCGTTACAGTATACCCCCTAAACAGCCTATCAACGTATTCTATGCAGTTGCCCCATTTCCCTCCTAAAGTAGCCTTGGCTTTACAAAATTCTTTAAATATATCCGAATAAGGGGGATAGGACACACATTTTCCAGGGAAACCTAGAAATTCTTCCAACCCTACTTTAACCTCACTATCAGACTTTACCATCCAACCAGAGGTTGAAACCTTGTTAACAGGCAAACTATCCATCTCAACTTTAATTCTATAGGCAAAGTTTTGATCCTACACAAAAACTTCTCACGTTTGACCTACATACAGGTTCAGGTATCTATCATTATTTCATACACATCGATTATTCACATAAAACATATCATTCATATATTATGTCTATATGTTAAATTTCATAGGTTGCTATAGATATTATTTTTTTAAAGATTTGATTAAAGCAGATTACGATTTGCAAAAAACATAGCACATGTCTATACTAACCTTCAATGTTAGAATGAGAATCCGCACTAGCGCCAAGACCTTTCCTCACAATGCTGCTGTATAGCCACGTACGTGATTCAGTGCCTGCAACTCTCTTCAACTGTTGATCACCCTTAGATAAATCCTTACCAAATCCTCTGCAATTTTTTTGCGCTTCTCTATCTATGCTTTCCAAATTTTTAGAAGTTGAAAAATGCTTGAATGATGAAGAAGAAGTACTATTTATTCTTTCTCTATCAAACGGCTAGCAGTTATTGTGCCTCGCACGACCCATCCTCAGTTTTGGAACTGAGGCGTCCTTTTCACTATCTATGTCAGACGTCTTGTACCTTCTCAATAAAGCCGTTTTTCCATCATTACCCCTGCCTTTATATTTTAATATATTTTTCTCTCTTGTTTCCATATCTTTCTCTGACCTTCCCATAATCATGATGACTCACACTCATACGATATCAGATTTTAACAGCTTTACATAAAAAACAAAACTAGAAGCTTCTGTATTTTTTCTGTTCTTGTTTCTTATACTTATAGTACTAGAGACATCATTTTCAAAGCTAACAAAATTTTCAAAGTTATTCAAAATTTCTTTATCAAACTAGTCTCAAACAACATTTGCAACTAAAGAGGATCAAATTGACTTCTATCTTTTCTGTTAAATTCAATGACACTTATATTTATTTATGATAACACTTTACATATAATTACATATAAAATAGCCTTGATGACCTGGGCAACCATATCCGATCAGATTTCCTCCATCGATCATCACATCTTCAAATTTAATCTCTACCTTAATAATCAATCTAACCATCTCTTCTCGATCTACGGGATCTCTCACCAATTCACGAAAGTATGCCTCATAAAAATAACGGGCGTACTCAAGTTCTCTGCCATTTACATCTAGTCCTTCGAGCTGACACTCCCTCATTGGTAACTCAACATCATAACCAAACAATCTAAAAATCCTCTCCCGCACTTCAGCGGCATAAGAAATTTTTTGAGATCAAGTCCGCACCATACTTATCTCTTCTCCATGTTAAAAAATCATTCTACCCTTTTTTATACACTTTCCCCTCAAATCGTAATATTACCTTATATCTCGTAACAGAAAACCCAGAATCTTGAGAAAACTATTTGAACTTATCCCTTCCCTCGAACTCATACGTTTCATTCTTTTTCAAGTTGAACTTAATCTTTCAAAATTTATTCTTCTATCGACCTCTATTAGATCAAATTTTTGCATTACAGATTTCCTACAATTTTTCTCTCCCACATTTTCAGCACATAGAACAACTCATACTTATATAACATCATAAAATTTTGCACATATTTATCCCAGTTCGAATATTACAATAACAGTACTTTCGGTATTCATAAATTTCAATTCATTTCATTTCATACATTCTTCAAAACATTTTTAGCTCAATTTCTTCAAACTATTTTATATCTATATCCACACAAGTAATTGAATGACAAATTTTGGTCATGTCGAAAAAGGATTGTACATTTTTTTTTACAGATAACAAGTCTTTCAGTAATCGATCTCAGGTACTTTACAGATACCTAATCTAGCTAGCACCAAACTTTAGGAAGTTTATAGATAACAAGTTTTCTAGTACTTTTGCAAGTAACAGGTCATTCAGGTACTCTGATGCATTAAATCCTTCATTTCATCCTGTTTCAGTGATCTCTTACTCTGATGCAAAGCAAAAATTGGAAACAACAAAAAGCTTCCCTCACATGAGTTTGGTCAAAGTCTATTCAAACTTTAAATGGAAACTATACAAGCAGTAGACTTAGTGCTGACACCAACTCTTCAAACTGAAGGCCTTCTAAGCGCAAAGAAATGATAGACATGCAGAAGCAGACTTCCACTTCTTGTTTTACTCCTCCACTGCCATCACCGCCTCTCCTATAACTACCGCCCCTGAAGAGTTGGTAGAGATGAAGAGGGTCTGACCTAAGAATCCATGGTAATACAAGAAATCAGCATAATTGCCCCGCAGTTATGCCTATCCCTACATATGAAGCCTCAACTTTGCCTTCGGCAAGAGTATGGAGACAAGTCCAACGTTCCTCGCCTGCCAAGACGATGACATGAAACCTCCACCTATAGTAGAAATCCTCCTCAGCTTCAACCGCTTTGTCTTCCGACATTCCTTGATAAGTCGGAGGAACAGGAGCAGGTATCAAAATTTCCAAGGATTATTCGCCAAAGTATTTCAGCTTCAACCTCTACAATTCAGACGCAATCTGCTCTTCAAGGACCATCCTCTGAGTCTTGACCATTTTTAATATTTCAGAGAATTTGACAAATCACAAGGGTACTCTGCTTCAAAGATTCGATGCAGGTATTATTTATATAATACTACATTTATTGTGCAGGTACATTTTTCTAAACGTCATCATTCATTATAGACGTGACTCTTCAAATCATAACCGTTACATACATCAGCATCCACATCTTCATTTAACATACGTCATTTCCCTATAACCAGCATAACTTCCATATAGTCAAAAGCCATCTTTACTCCATTTAAATTCTCAAGAACTTCAACCCAAATACCAATTACATATAGATCATTTCTTAACCAAAGCCATGAGTGGCTTTGGTTGCGAGGGGGCGATTAGAGGGACCTATCCCTCGATCTCACCTAAAATCGAGCTGCCGCTAGTTCGAATATCTTTCATCTCAGACTCACGCATTTTTAACATAACTTCTTTCTCCAGTCAGCACTCTAACCTACTCTACAAACTAGTGAAGAACATGGGTTAAACTTCAAACTGAAAAACCTTATCCAATTAAAGACACTTGTCTCTCATGAACTCGTTAGTTACTCAGTCAACCGCTACTAACCACATTTTTCAGAAAATGTACTCCCGTACGATAAAGAGCTGCAGAGAAGGCCTATATAAAGAAAAAGTTCCAGAAGAGACAGGGACCAGAAAAATTACATAAGAGATCACCAAGAAACTACTTGTTCTAGATTCTTAGAAACATTCAAACTTCTTATTTACAAGGTTCAAGCATTTTTATATTTAGAGATCATTTGTAATAAGATATTTGCCTAAAATAGTAAATATACTTTTACAAAAATCCTCCACTCGAGGTCGTGACCTTTTTTACCTATTCAGAGGTTTTCCACGCTAAAATCACCTGTGTCATTTCTTGCTTTCCATCAGATTATTATCACAGGTTCATTGGTGTGATAAAGAATTCTAAGCCATTTTGAGCTTACGAAATTTGGCCATTGCAGATACTAATCGCTGGTCCTTCACCTTTACCAGACATTGCTAGAGCTCGAGAAGAATATGTTGTAGAGGGGCAATTAGGGTTAAAAACCCCAAATCGTTGCTCGAAGATGATCTAAGGATGGAGAAAATCAAATCCCATCTCGAACCACAGAAATATAAATACAGATTTTAGAGATATGATTGACAATTTAGAGGGAAAAACTATCGATTGATAGAGAAACATAAATTTTAGATAGAAAAACTCTCTTTTAACCCAAGAGAGAGAGAGAGAGAATTAACCACAAAAATAAAATCCATATGGAGAGAGAGATGAAGTGATATGTACTTGTGGCTCTGGTTTCACAAAAAATAAGAATGCCGAGAGAGTAAGAAAAAGAGAAACAACCACCTCACATATTTAGGGTTGGCATTATGTATAAAAATAATCAGCAGTTTATGAGATAATGGGTTTGAGAAATTTGTTCCCACAGACAGCGCTAAATCTAATAGCCTAATTCCAGGATTTGGACTTAACCTTTACACCAGATGTAATCAGTGCACTAATAATAACTAACACAAAAGTTTAGCGTGAAAAACCTTTGAATAGGTTGAAAACCACGACCTCTCTTGAGGATTTTAGAAAGAGAGAGATGTTATTGAGAATGCTAGCTATTACAAGGAGTTCTGTAGAGACTATCTTGATATGAAAAGTCTATCCTTTCTCTGTAGTTATATGGACCTATTTATAGGTTTTATAATATGACCGTTATCTATTTTAATGACGAACGTTACAATATATGGTTTTGATGAGTCTTCATAATGATTGTGTAACAGATTTAGTAACTCCTACTTCATAATGTATCTTTGATAAATGTGCCACATGTATGTTGATAAGGTCGAGTGGTCGTATGATGGTTGAAGATGGAGCTTGAGTCCGAGATGCGGAATAAACTCCTTACACTACTGATGTTTGAATTGCCTTTATTGTCTTTATCTATAAAAGGGTTTGTATTTCTGAGAGCACTTTAGTTTATCTCTCTTATTTCCTTTTTCCATCACTGGACTCTGTTACGTTTCTTCATTTTTATTTGTTGCTGTTCTTTGAAGTATTTGGATTCTTGTGGTTTGAGGCTTTTTGTGCATTGTCTTTCAGATTTGTATTACTGCGGTAAGTTTACAGTTTACAATCCTTATCTATTACTGCTTGTTGTTGTCCCAGTTTATATGGTGTAGGGGATTCATACTATTTTTAGCCTTCCTTTGTAATGAGGATGGAAAACCAGTAGTAATACCGGTCATGTTTAAATTGTGTCCCTTTTATTTTTAATAGGACCATAACTGGTAGGGCGGCCATATAGAAGTGAGAGGTACCTATGAGGCGATGGGTCCCTGAGGTTGTCCAAGTTTTGTATATAATAATTATTCCCTTTTGTTTGAGTTGAGTATAATCTTTGTACTTGGCTCGTGCAGGGACGACCGCTCATCTTGTACGAGTCTGTGTGCTTTTGCCTTAGAGTGATTATTGCGATAGATAGATTCATCTGGAAATGAATTAATGATAAAAGGGTTGTCTGTGAGACTTCCATGTGCGATACCCCTATATTGGGGAGGCCGTCATGACTACGAGGTAAACACTTTGGTCTCTCGTGATTTAGAGGCCGAGTCCCGTATAGATTTTATGCCACGTAGGAGGTGTCAAGGAATTTGGCCCACGAGGCAACTATTAGTGGTCATGCTAGGGGAGGCTCAGAAAGCTTTTGGTCTAACCCTAGTGAGTGGAAGGTACCCATTTCCTTAGCTAAGTATGAAACTGATAGGATAAGTATAGAATGTTTGGATGTTGTTAACGAGTGTACAAGGGCGAATGGGAGTGACGAGTGGATTTGGCTTGATTGCCAAACTTTGGCTCTGAACCATTGTATATACAACTCTAGGCAGCTTGATGTTGGTCTATGGTTCCCTTTAGACGATCTTCCGAAGAAATGCTTGAACTCGTTTGGAAGAGTACCCGATCAGATGAACGGAAATTTTTATAGAGTAATGACTGGCTGTTGCTTAATTAACCAGTCAGTACCTCACCATTATAACATAGGCTGTACTGACGTTATGGTGGCGTATAAGACTAGGCGCTATTCCCGACAATGGGACTCAGCCCCCGTGAACCCTGTGAATAAGGGCGAGGGAGTAGGTGCTTCAGACGAGCCCATACCATCACCTCGTGTGACTTGTGCTTGTTTGAAGAAACGTCCTGAGGGACGTCAAGCCCATTCCTCGGCGAAGGTGAAGAAAGGTGTGGCTAAGATGTTTCCTGGTAAGAAGGGGAGGCCAAACCCAAGGTTCAGGGGGTCATACATACTTGTGCTCCTGAGTGAAGGTACTGGTATTATATTGCTCATAAGTCAGGCGACCTAAAAACTTGCCCACCGGTGGTAATTTATGGTATTGTCATCCAATTCTTGTGACCTGTGCGCTTGATTTTAATGACGGCCCCAATCGTCGTCTCTGTCACATCATTTTTAACACTAAGTGTACGTTCTATCTGATCTTATCTTCAAAAACTATTATCGTTTATATGATGTCTAATGTCTTATATAATCCTCATAGGTGTTATGCTTGCAGATATCACTTACAAGGGTTCTCCTCTTCATTGGTTAGGTATTCAAAACAAAGAGTGGCACGTTCTAATTTAGATTTTTGATAGAAAGTTTGACACAGATAAGTATTGGTTATCGGCGAAGTACAACGAGCCACATGGACATTCCATGAGTAATACTATCTCTGTACAAAGTACATATACGTACAAGTTTATAGAGACTTTGAAATAAAGCCATAATTTCTTACTTCAAAGGGAAAGGACTCTGCTAGTGCCTCACAGTCTCTTCCCTTTACTCTCGGTGTAAGTGCTAGGCTGAAGGGGTCTAGCATCCACACTGAGAAGGATACCCTGTGCGCCAAGTGCCACAAGGAGCTAGAAAATTTATGGGGGAAGGAGCGAGAGCCGTTGTATCAATCCTTCGTAGAAGATACGACCCACTCAATAGGTAGTGATAAGCTATTCTTAGGCGGCTTGCTAGAGGGGGAGGTTCAGAGTATGCCCTATAAGGACAAAGAGAAGGCTCGCTTAACCGAGGCTCTTGCAGACCTCTCTCGCTTAGCGAGCTACAGTTGTCGAGGTAGTTTGGGTAAGGGGCTTGGTTATAATGGCTTGTACTTATATTTATCTTGTATGTAAGCGACTCATTCTTTCTTTAAAGTATTACTATTTTTCATTTACAGTACACGCTGACTCTGGAGGCTCCAATGTGGCGAGAACCTTACTAGTCGTAATAATGACCTGGAATAATGCCTCACTGATATGCAAGCTCAACAGAAGGGCGTTATCAGAGAAGCCGTATAGTACGAGATAGCAGAGTACATGGCAGACCAAATGAAGGCATTGGAAAAGAAGGCCAAAGTACTCAGGGAAGAGAAGGTGACGCTCGAACGGGACTTGGAGGCCGCCAATGATTCCATTAAGAGTCTGGGGCTAGGAAAGGAGGCAGACGAGCAGGTTCTCTGCGATCCGCTCGAGGGTAAGAGGACGGTATTGGCTAACTTGTAAGGCCGCGTAGGGGAGCTGGTCGAGAATTAGGCTAACGTTGAAAAAGAGTTTCGTTTATCTACCGACTGGTGGGTCGCCACGATTACTCCCCCATTGCTTACCCTACGCCTAATCAAAGATGCTTTTGAGCTGCGTCAACTCGGGTACTCCGGTCAGCGAGGTTCTGTTTTAGCAGGATTTAAAATGGATATCGCTACCAAGGAAGAGGTTGAGGTTGCCACTGCTGCCGAGACGAGCCCTACCCCGCAACTATGTTGTTTATAAGCTTGTCTATAGTACCCGTAATGTTTATGTTATAATATTTGGTAAAACTATTTTCATAGCTGTGATTTGTTAACTCTGGTTGTTTGTTCTTTGGATGTATTTATGCTAAGTTGACGCATTTTATTATTAGATGATGTGAGTTGGTTCCTTGTCCTCGTTGGACTATATATCTTGGTCGTTAGTATGACTAACCTTGAAATATACATGGGATTGTTGGAGTTCCCACAAACTTTTTTTACTGCTCATCGTTGAACTATATATCTTGGTCGTTATGACAACCAAAGAAGAGATACATTTGGGATTTTTTGGAGTTCTCACAAACTATATATCTTGGATTCTTTAAAGAAGTTGAAAGGCATTTTCTTGGGAGTGGATCGGTGGAGCTGTACGGCTTTTCCAATGCGCATTAATGTATATTGGTAATCAATACCATTAATGCTAGGGTTAGTACTCTAATGCACTATAAAAGGTACTCTCTTCTCCATCTCTCTTAATCTTGTTTTTCTTACTATTCTTAGAAGTTCCTTCAAACTTGTTATATAATGCAGACCCGATCCCAAACTCGTAATGAAGTCCGTGTTGCCGTATGGGTAAACTTCTACACCCGTATGAATTTTGGTAGTTAGGGTTTGGCGAGGAAGCCCCTGGAGCGGGCGTATATGGACCCTATGACTCTTTAAGAAAGAGTATAAAAGGCACACCAAAAGTACTAGTTTTGGTACCAAGTGTTGCATGACCAGATGAAGACCTTCCTTGGCCTTTCGGTCATCCAGAGAACCATGGCACGGGAAGATGTGAAGGAAGAAGATGAGGCGGGTAGGCACAACTACGATGGGGAAGAAAAACTGTGCCCTGGGTGCTTGCAATTTTTGTTTGGCTTTGTTTGTGTTGTAACCATCAGTTTTGGAAATAAAATTCTTATTTGGGATTTTTTTGTTCACCTGTTACCGTGTATATGTTGGGCCTCATAAAGTACCTTAGGAAAAATGCTTTGGAAATAAACAGGCCGTTCTAACGACGTAATATTAAAATATACATGGGATTTTTGAAGTTCTCATCAACTATTTTATTAGTCCTCATTGGACTATTTCTATTGGTCGTTGATATGACCTAACATTGAAATGCACATGGGATTTTCGGAGTTCCCACCAACTATTTTACTAGTCCTCATTGGACTATTTCAATTGGCTGCTAATACGACATAAGATTGAAATATACATGGGATTTTTAGAGTTCCCACCAATTCTTTTACTAGTCCTTGCTGGACTATTTCTATTAGTCGTTAGTACGACCTAACATTGAAATATACATGGGTTTATTTGGAGTTCCCACCAACTCTTTTACTAGTCCTCGTTATAATATTTATATTGGTCGTTAATATGACCTTGGGAGAAAAGATAGGAAGTTACATGTATTTTTTGGTATAGATTTACCTTAGGAAGGCGATGGGTTGACTTGGTCAAGTCTTCTGGTTTGAAACTGATAGTACTGGTTGTGGAACCATATTTATTGTTGGCATTGATTGCTAATACTATAAAGAGGGCTGACCTACCTTTCTCCACGTTACATATTTCTTGGCTTTAATCTTCCATTGTACCAGTGAGTGTGATGAAGACTCAATCCCAATCTCATTATAAGGATATAGAGGCACTGATCATACCGGTGGTTAAAAAATGGACCACATTTCTCATTGGGGTTGGGGGCCTGACGATGCCTCTGTAATTCTGTCAGCGTCCCATTTTGGAGTCTCTCCCTGAATGTGATCGGAAGGAAGTGCAGGAAGGGTAGAACTTGTATGTTCTATTTTATTATGTGATGCTGAACTCCTGCACCCGTAGCTTTGAGCTGGAAATGATGGCATTGGTTAAGCTGGGGTTGTACGAGGAGTATCACTATGGCAAAGACTTTCAGTTACTTGAGAAGAAATGTAGGTGTCCTGGGTGTCGTGCCTATACATAACTTTTGGCTCAATTGTGTGTTGTTTATTCTATATTGCTCCTTTGTACAATACTGTTGTAAGACTTTTGCTTAGATTAACTTGTAATATTGGAGCTCTTCGAAAATGACTTTAGTAGTTGGGGGGACGTTTTACTTTAAAAATGCCCCTAGTATGTTGGAGCTCGTTTTTACTTCAAAACATGAACCCAGTAGTTGGGGAGGAAGTTTTACTTGAAAGATTCCCCCAGTGTAGGGGAGGTCGCTTTTACATCAAAAAATAGCTTCCGTTTTGGGAGGGCGTTGAACTTCAAAAAATGCCCCCAATATTTGAGAGGGTGTTTGACTTCAAAAAGGCCCCCGACATAGGAAAGTTATTTTTACTTCAAAAAATGACTCTAGTATTCAAGATGACATTTTATTTCAAAAATACCCCTAGTATAGGAGGTTGTTTTTACTTCAAAAACGGCTCCAATTTTTGGGATGACATTTTACTTCAAAAATGCCCCCAGTATAGGGAAGGTCATTTTTACTTCAAAAAATGACTCCAGTATTTGAGAGGGCATTTTTGCCCCGGTATAGGGGATGTCATTTTTACTTCAATAAACGACTCTAGTATTCAGGGGACATTTTACTTCAAAAATTCCCCCAGTATAGGGGAGGTTATTTTTACTTTAAAAATGACTCCAGTGTTTGGGAGGGCATTTTACTACAAAAACACCCCCAGTATAGGGAAGGCCATTTTTACTTCAAAAAGCAACTCTAGTGTTTGGGAGGGTATTTACTTCAAAAGCACCCCGAGTGTTCCATAGTGCTTATGTCAAACAAAACGAATATTAAAACTTTGCTTAATAAATTTATACGAGTGGGGTATGTTATTGGTTCCATTTACAGAGATTTATTGTGCTTCAAGGATATTTTAATTCTTCATCGTCACTATTTATCAAGTAATAGGCATTTCCATCAACGACCTGTGAGATGAGGTACGGTCCCTCCCAGTTTGGTTAAAGTTTACCTTTATTGTGGTTCTAAACGGTGGAGAAGACCTTCCTTATCATGTATTGCACCTCTTGGAACTCTAGTGGGCGGATTCGTTTATTAAAATTTTGTTTCAGTGTCTCATGGCACCTTAGCATTCAGGAGGAGGCCTCCTCTTTTGTTTTTTCAATAAAATTTAAGTTTTTTTGTAAGGAGTCGATCTTTGAGTTCACTGCGAACGACCATAGATCCTGTTGTATGGGCTATGACCTAAGTGGGCAATACTACCTTGGACTCGGAGGTAAGCATAAATGGAGGGAAGCCTATCGACTTTCGGGGAGTTGTACGGCAGGACCATATAATGTGGAGTAGTTCATCGACCCATCGACCCTTGGCGGCATCCAACCTTTTATTGATACTATCAATTATTATTTTGTTGGTCGCCTAGGCCTGTCAGTTCCCTTGGGGGTACCTTGGGCTCGAGGACAATATTTTAATATTATAAGGTCGCACAAAATCAGCGACCTTAATGCCTACGAATTAAGTCTCATTGTCTATCATTAGGACCGCTGGGATGTCGAACCTTGTAATGATATGCTTAAACAGGAAGCTAATTACCTCTTCTTCTCTTATACGAGTGAGTGGTATAGCTTCAACCCACTTGGTAAAGTAGTCTATAGCGACCAACAACCATTTATGTTTCCCACTTTCCATGAGGAGCGCTCCTACTAGGCCCAGTCCCCATTTTGCAAATGACCAAGGTCATGAAACTCTATGGAAGTCTACAGCGGAGGCCTAGATAACATAACTGTGGAACTGATATTTGTCATACTTTTTGGCATTTTCTAAGAAGTCTTGTCTCATCGTTGGCTAGTAAAGTCCATGTATTTGCGCTCATTTGGGAATGGACCTACCCGCCGTGTCTGCTCCACATAACCTCTCGTAGATTTCTTCGATGACCGCTGTCATATGTTCTCCTACAATATATGTGAGGTATGGGGCGCATAGGCTCATTTGGTAAAGCTCATTGTTTATCACCGTATATTTCCTTACATTGTTATGGATACTTTTAGCGGCCGACCCGTCCGCTGGGAGGATGTGGAGTTTGCCCAAGAAATTAATAAGTGGTCATCGCTAGTTAGATTGTTTATTTGTGGTCTTACTATCGATTTGTATTAATTCTATCCCATTGCGTGTTATAGTACGCTTGGCTGGTCGAGGACTTTGTCTCTGATAACTCTTAGTCAGTTGCTGATGATTCCAGCTAAATAAGCAAGGGAGTCAGAATGCCTATTCTTGCCTCAATGAATGTGTTCGAGGTTGACCTTCTTGAAATTTTAAATTCTTCGCTTTAAGATATCTATGTATTTGGGCATCTTTCCGTTAGCCTAGAACGTTCCGCTATGCCGGTTAACAACTAGCTGTGAGTCGGTAAAGATGTAAATTTCTTCCCCACCCAGTGTTAACGCTGCATCTATTTCACACAATAGGGCTTCGTACTCTGCTTCGTTATTACTTAGTGAGAAGTTGATTCTTATGGATTTCTCTATCTTGTCATTGTTTGGAGTGACTAGCACAACTCCTAGGCCTAAGCCACCAACATTAACTGATCCGTCCATGTATAACTGCCAGCCCTTTGTAAATGGTGCATCAGTGTCATCTGGAGGAGTAACCTGATCACTATCTTTCTCGTTGATCCAGTTCTCGTCGCTAATGGGGAGGTTGGCCAAGAGATCTGCCATGGCCTACCCCTTAATGGCTACCCAGGGCTTGAGTCGAATGTCAAACCCTCCTAGGGTGACTGCCTATTTTACTATTTGACGAGCCTTATCTTTCTTCGCAAAGACCTCCCTCAATGGTTGAGTCGTTATGACTTTGAAAGTATTGGCGTAATTTTTGTGATGCGTAAACCAAGGAAAGTACTTGCTTTTCGACTTTAGTATGCCGCAATTATACCCCTAAGAGGGTCTTGCTGAAAAAGTATACTGGTTTCTCTATTTAATATTTTTTTTGATGAGGACTGTGTTGATTGAGTCCTCCGTATTGCCCAAGTATAATCCCAGGAGCTCGTGTTCCTTTGATGCGCTGAAGATTGGGGGTGTGGCCAAGTTTCTCAGCAAACCCTAGAAAGCTGCCTTGCATTCCACATTCTATTAGCATTTCTTATTCTCTTGATACATTGGATCAATAGTAAAATTTGTACGAGTCTTTATAAATGAAGCGACCGAGCACTGTAACTTTACCTACTAGTTTTTGAACTTGCTTCAGTATCCGAGGTGATGGCATAAATACTAAGGCTCATATCTGGTCGGGGTCAGCCTATATCCCTTGTTGGGTGACCAAGTACCCTAGGAACTTCCCCAAGGAAATGCCAAAGTTGTACTTCTCAGGGTTGAGCCATAATCTGTAGTGCCCTAGCTTGGTGAACATAATCTCTAGGTCAGCTAGATGGTCGTGTTGTAGCCTATTTTTGACGAGCTTATCATTAATGTATACTTCTACTATTTCACCCAACTGCTCTTTGAACATCATCGTCACCAGCCTCTGGTATGTGGATCCTGTTTCTTCAGTCCAAAGGGCATCATGGTATAATAATATGAGATCTACTCGGTGGTGAAGGAAGTGCATTCCTGGTCCTTAATAGCCAAAGGTATTTGGTTGTACCCAGAGTACCCATCCATAAATGATATTCGTTCATGGTCGGTCATGAAGTTTACTAGTCTTATTATGAGGGGCATGGGGAAGTTGCCTTCTAGACAATTTCTATTTAGGCTGGTGAAATCAATACAAACTCGTATTTTTCCATTCTTCTTGGGGACTGTCGCTACGTTTGATACCCATCGGGAACAATCCACGGGTCTGATAAATCTTATCTTGAGTAATTTAAGGATCTCGCCGTTTATCTCTGTTCAAAGTTTTGGGGATGTTCGCATTGGCTTTTGTTTAACCAATGTTGCCTAGGTGTTAACGTGCAAGCGGTGACAGACAATATTATGGTCGATGCCTAAAATTTCCTTGAACGGCCAAGTGAATACATCATTGTATCATTGAAGGAGGGTTATAAGGTCTGAGCATTCTTCTCCTGTCAAAAGTGAGCCAATATACATAGTTTTCGTAGGACCGTCGAGGTTAATCTTATCGACCGGCTCTACGAGAGGCAGTGTCCATTTCCTGCTAAACATATTTATAATTTCATCATTTTGGTCAGAGGTACGTTATGTATCAATTTCCATTTTTTTTAGGTGGGTAGAAATGGGGAACGAGTCCACCGCCATGAGCTCGTTCCTTGTTCCCTGCTATTCCCCAATTTTTAAACATTTTCCTTTATTTTTTGAATTCTCAAGGGCGACCAAGTTTTTTAAAGAGTTGGCATAACAAATATGAGTGGCGACTAGCCAACCTCATATTTGGTACGTTCCAAACTTTGTTGGGAAACGTATTACCTAGTGATAGGAAGATGGTAATGCCTTTATTGCATTGATCCACTTCTGTCCGAGGATGTTGTTATAGTAGATCGATGGGCTATTTACGATGACAAAGGTTGTTGGCATTACGACGGGTATGGCATGTACCTGAGTGATGAGTTCCCTGATGGCTCTTTCAGTTAACTCGTTGAAGCCCAATATCTCAATTTTGGAGGGTGTCATGGAGTCTTGTATGATTATATTTTTTAGGGCATCGTAATAGAGGATGCTTGCTCCGCTTCCCAAATCGACCATCATGCGTTTGACCAAAACTCTACCGATCATGATCCAAATGACTAAGGCATCATTATGTGGATGGAATACTAACCCCAGGCCATTGTCTATGAAGTAGATGGCTTGCCCGGGGTGCATCTCTAGGACTGTCGTGATCCCGTGAGCTTTATCTGATTCTCACTTAGTCGGTAATATTTTCTTATAGAGTTAGAGATGGCGTTATGAGATTGTGCCCCATTAATATGTTTGAGTATCATCTCTTAGACTGCCGCATGCCCCTATGCTTGTATGGTCGTTATTGGTTCTGCGAGCACCCAATAAGGGAATATGTTTCCTGTTTAGGATTGGTTATTTTAAGTACTGGGTATAATACCCTTTCATGAACCATGTCTCTGTCATGTTGATCAGGTCATAACATTTCTTAGCTTCATGGTCATAAACTTTGTGATGGGTATAATTTGGTCGTCCGAGATAGTTAACCTTTGAGTGTGGCTTCCTGTAGTCTAGGTCTTTCTTAGCGGTGAGAAGAAGGTCCGCTCGTGTGATAGTAAGTTCGTTGGGTGAGTATGATTCTTAACGCTCAACCTTTGGCTTACCATCTCGAAAGGGGGGAGGGGGGGGGGGGGGGTCAATTTTTCCCTGAGGATCTTTGTTTAATCTCCTTTTGTTCATCTTTTTGTCATCTCTGCGCTGCCTGTCGGGCATATTTCCTGGATGTTTGAGTGTTCCTAGACGTATGACTGGCAATGGGATGGAGGTGGTACTGAGAAGAACATCTATCAAAGAGGCAGATACGATATTGTCTGTCTATATATTATGGTACTTTCATACCTTTTTGTATAGATTTTCCAGTATCCTTGGTCATTTCATGTGCAAAGCTTCTCGTAACTTAAACCAGGTAAGCAGGCATCCATAAATGCCAAGCAAGCTATCTGGGTATCCACTCGTTCAATAAACATTAGTTCATTCTTAAACCTTTTAAGGAAGGAGTCAATGGTTTCTCTGACCTGCTGCTTCAGAGATAATAGCTCTGCAAGTTGCTTCTTTGATTGTTGGTTATGCAGGTATTTTTCTATGAATGCCAGCGAAAGCTACTCAAAAGTAGATATCGAGTTGGGTTCGAGGCTGTGAAACTAGACAAGAGACTCATCTGACAGGGTCGAGGGGCATAGACGACACATGTGCTCATTTGTTTGGTATTGTAGGTAATAATACTAGACTGGAACGTTGAGATGTGTTGGCATGGGTCATGACTCCTGATGAAGGCCTCTATCTTTGGCCAAGAATAGTTCTGCCCGAGTACATAATTCCAGATGGTTTCCGTGAATGGGGTACTATGTATCTTTCATAGAGTCTCCTTCGTTAACCGTTTGGCCGGGTCCTTGTTTGTAAGCAAGATCAACGCCTCTGAGGAGGCGACCGTTAAGGGTTGGTGGTCATTTCTGCCATCGTCTCTTCTTAGGCCTTGTCATCTTTAGATTGACAACTCATTGCAGTAGGTGTCTTTGTATGGCTCATACGGTTATCCAAACTATGGCATTCCTTGGAACCATTCGTTGAAGCCGTAATTGTAGGTAGGGTCATTCCTTTTTGGGGATCGTGGGTTTATTTCTTGATACTTCCTATGACCGTATCTAGGTGGGTGGAATGGGTCGTCTGGGCTATATTGTTGATGCCACTGAGGAGGGTTATCGTGATAATTATCATACGAGGCCCCTGGGTTGCTATAGGTGCGGGGGGACGTATTTCTTGGTATTGTGGAGCGTACCAGCCAAGTGGCGGTGGGCCATTATGGCTAAGCTGGTATGTTGGCCATGGTGGTGGTGGTCGCTGTCAGCTAATTTGTCGTGCTGGTGGCCTCGGTGGTAGAGGTCGTTAGATAACTGGTTGTAGTACTGTCCCTCGAGGTACCAAATTGTAAATAGTGGTGGTCTGAGGATTGTAGACCGGTCCATACATCGATGGTAAATGGGGATGAGTTTTGATGTTTTGGCCGTTAAGCGCTACCTCGTGTGGCGTAGAGTTTCCAACAATTTTGGAGGTCACCGGGGCGCCAGCTGGAGTATTCTTTTTGGCAATAAGGTTTTCTTTCATCTCATCGCTACCTACCTGGAGTTATCGAATCTGATCCTCTTTCGTGAAAATCTATTCTTATAGTTGTAGAACACAACTCTCATCTCTGCCATCACTTGCTCCTGGGTCCGATTTCGCATTGAAAATGCCATCTTCACACGGTTGTGTAAAGTTTAGACGCGGGGATGCAGACGGTACCAATTGTAGTCCCATGAATCTTCTCAGGGACGATAATACATAATTATTAGTTTTGGGCTTGACAATTCTCACTAGAGGAGGGTACCACTTGACTTTCTTTGGGTCTCTTCTCCATCTTTCTCTAGAACTGCTAGGGTTTAGTAGATAGAGGAGGAGGTTATAAAAAAAAGGTCCTTTCTTTGGTCACCTTCTTTCCCTATATATAGGGAGAGTCTTAAGATAGAAGTGCTCAGGCTTACGTAATGTGTGTAATTCCTGAGATACCCCTCTGGGGTCTTAGGCTTTACCTTTCCACGTAGGCATGGCATAAAATGCTCGCCAGTATAAACTATTTTTGCTGTGGCTCATGGGTCGTTAAGAGTGTTTCCCCTAAAATGTGTTTGTCTATCGGTAGGGAGGTCGTCCAATGACCTGGGAGCCTCGTGGTTAGCATAAACGAGCTCCTATAATAGAGTTTGTTGGTTCATCATTGATGAGCAAAGTACGTCCATGGGCCATTGCTGCCCCATGATGTGATAAGCAGACCGAGATGAGACGCGTACAGGTTAACCCACTGTGTTTGAGGAGGAGGACTTGACCAAGGTTGTGTTACTTTTTATTAGGGTTTGAGGGCATAATGGGAAGACTACTCAAACTCTATAAGGTTAAATAGAGGGGACGTCCTTCTTGGAGGCTACAATATATAAAACCATCCTATTAAGGTCTGTAACCAATCTAAGGGAAAACTTTACTCAAGCTCAGGAGGATTTGCTAAAGCTGGAGAAAAGGTTAGTAAAATCCTTTCTATATTCAATTTATTGATCATAATAATTATACTAAATTGCAACAATTGGTATCAGTTACTAGGATACAAATTTCTATGATTAATTTATTGATGTATAGAAAGAAAGAAAACATCAAAAATTGGCTATCAGTAGTGATTTTTTTGGGCACTTTAATGGTACAGAGTATAATCTCTCTGGGTTTTTTTTTCTTTTCTTTTTCTCTCTCTCTCAGTTAGACCTCTCTCCCAAAAGTAAACCCTAGCAACATCCATTAAAGAACGATCTCAAACTCTTCTCAAATTGACTTTAAGCTTTTAGATCTTTACCTTTCTCTCTACAACAAAGATTTTGGGCTCGATTTAAAGAGATTTCTGCGAAAACCCAAGGTCTCCAAATCATATTTCTTAAAGTTGATTATGAGTTTCAGATTTCCACAATTTATGGCTAGACCTTGTTGAATCGAGATTCAAAGTTCAGATTTGGGGTTTGCTTTCAAAGGTTCAGGGATGGATTTGACATTAATAGTGTTTTAATAAATAAAGATTAAGGATTTCTCTACTGAAATCTGATTTGGGTTTAAACTCTAGGTCTGAATCAAAATATTGTATGATGTTAGTGATTTGTGCTCTTTGCATTTGAAGAGCTTTGGTATTGATGTTAGTGATTAGGGATTTCTCTATTTGTTTACTTAAGAATTGTTGGTGAAAGTGACGTTTCAAAGTTGACAAAATTGCGTGTTATCGTTAATGTGGTAATCTAGGCTCACGCTTTTGATTGCTTCAATGGGTCTTTATGATTAGATTTTAGGTATAAATAATATACAGAGGCTATAGCATTATTTAATATCTAGATCACTATGAGGGGTATTAGAAACTTAAATTGATTTTGGAAGCTTTGATAATCCTAAAAGTACAAAGTTTAACAATATTGAAGGGTTGCCGGTATAGTTTCGTTACAGATTAAATCATTTGGTTCAAGCAATCATTAGTGAGTCTCATGAGTTACTTTTGGATCTTTACAGTGCATTGCAACATACTGATCATGGGTTACTTTTTGATAAAAAATTTAACCTTAAAAGGGTGGCAAACTACACTCCTATTAAAAACTGAAGCAATATTACTCCAAGAGATGCGAAGCTACCTATTGGAATTCTACTCATAATCGAGAACATTATTGTTGATAATATATAAATCATTAATGGATATCGGGCGCTGATTCCCAAGGATCTCCTATAGGGCTTAAGCGAGATCAAGTAGCCGTTAGAGAGGCAGAATACAAAGTGGGTAAATACACCCAAATGAGTTTTGTCCATAGAGTTGAACATTTCTCATAATTTTAAGACTCTCTTGTAAAGTCTCATTAAGAAAACTTTGCACTAATTAAACTTGAAATAATTAGACTACCCAAAGAATGCTAATAAGCTTCTAATTAATTAGTGGGTCAAGATAGGCTACACGGTACGGGGAGATGAGCATAACCCTCAGCCCAAAGGTGAGGAACTATCTCGGGTCAAACTATACGTGGCCAGTATAGTCTTGAGCTTGAGTAATCTCCAATTTGGGGGCAATGCATGTCAAATTACTACCCAAAAGAGAGATTCGATGATACATCGCTGTACCTGCAGAGTAAAAAGTTAATACCTTAAATACAATATACACTCTGACTCGACCATCCTAACCCAAGATAGGATCAAGATTAAAGATATCAAGTTATAAATCTTTTACAGATCAAGTTAAACGTGCATAAAAAAATTAATTTTACACGTCCTAACATAAGTCATTGGTTCATGTAACTATGGACCCTATGATCCAGAACCAACTGACTAAGAGCAGAGTTCTTGTTCAGGGAATGGGAATGGGAATGGGAAGTAAAATACGACTTCGTCAGTAACTACTTTATTAGTAACTACTTTATTAGTTATAGAGTGTTTCTTTTATAAGAAGAAAGGTCATGTGAAGCAAAATACTGGTTGACCAAGAAAAAAGGTGTTAATTCTATTTATGTTTGCCTTGAATTGAATTTGGTTGATATTCCCACCAACTTTTGGTGGTTAGATTATGGGGTGGTAACTATTTACATTTCAAATTCTCCACAGGGGGGTCATCAGCAGGCGGCCGGTAAGGCATGAGGAGTAGGTTTTCTCGGGAGATACTAGACGCCTTCCTATTGAGTTCGTTGACATTTTTCGTTTGGTTTTAAACACGGGTGTTACATTATATTTGACAGACACCTTTTATGTTCCATTGATGAGAAGATCTATATTTTCAATTTCTCAGCTGCACTCTTTTAGTTATTTTTTTCAATTTTAGACATGGTTGTTTTGACATTATGATTCCATTATTAGTTATGGTTTACTAGTTGATGGGTTATATCGTTTTTCTCTTGATTATTTATTTGAGACTTCACTATTATGTCTACTTCTAAACGTTCTAGAGTTTCTGATCAATCTTCGATGTTATGGCACAAACGACTATGATATATTTTTAGAAAGAGATTAATGATTATGCTTTGAGATGAGGTTCTCTGGGATTTGGACTTCTCTAATTTTCAGACTTGCATAGATTGCATTCGTGAAAAATTAACCAAGATCAAGAAATTTGACTTTACTCAAAGCATAGACTTTTTACAGTTTATTCATACAGAAATATGTAGACTTTTTCCATCTCCATGTAGCCATCGATATTTTATCACCTTCATTGACAATTTCTCTTATTACACCTATGTTTTTCTTATCCGTCAGAAGTCTGAATCTCTTGATGTATTCAAGACTTTTCAGTTAGAGGTTGAGAAATAATTAGATCAAGGAGGAGAATGTTGTGGTAAGATTGATCAAGATGGTCGACATTTAGGACTATTCTACCAGTATTTAAATGATCAGGGTATTATAGCCCAGTACACTACCCCCTGATCACCAGAGCAAAATGGTGTCTGTGAACACCAAAACCAAACTTATCTGAACATGGTTCGCAGTATGTTATTTTATATTAATTTACCTGTGAATTTATGGGGAGAGTGCTTACGTTATTCAGTCTATATACAAAATTGAGTTCCTTCTTGTTCCGCTCGAGTTAATCCTTATCATATATGGACTGGGAGAAATCCTAGTCTTAATCAGTTGCGTGTTTGAGGTTGTCCTGCAGAGGCAAAATCGTTTAACCCAAATATCAGAAAGTTAGATTCGAGAACTGTTAGTTATTTCTTCATTGGTTTCCCGAAGAGATAAAAAGGTTTTAGGTTTTATTGTCTTTCTCAACCTATGGAGATTGTTAAGTGTGTTCAGGCTCATTTCATAGAGGAGGAAGATCACCTTACCAGTACTATTCATAGAGAGGCTATCTTTGAAGAGTGTTTGAGACTTAAAGTCCAACTGCTATTCAGAACAGTATTGCTATGCTTCCGTGCTTATATGATATTGACATTGTGATGAGTACGGTTCCAGGCCCAGTTTTGGACCCCGTTATAGCGCCAATTCCCTGTCAAATTTTTCCTCCACCCACTCTTCGTTCTACCTCCAGCCCAGCCTCTTACTCCTATTTGGAGATCCACAAGAGAAAGGCGTTTAACTATTTCTTCAAATTACCATATTTTATTTAGTTGAAAGGGATTTATTTAATTTTGAGGATCCAATATCTTTTAGTACGACTATGGCTAGTAGTTTAACAAATCAGTGACATAATGCCATGATAGAGGAGATGGATTCTATGTCTCACAACTCTGTGTAGGAGTTGATACCTTTACCTAAGGGATCTAAGGCAGTAGAATAAAAATGAATTTGTAAGACAAAACGTGATTCTGAAGAGAAGGTTGAGCATTTCAAAGCGAGACTTGTTGCAAATGGCTTCAAACAACATCCATGAATTGACTTTGATGAGACATTCTATCCAGTTTTGAAGAAGGATTCATTACGGATTATTTTGGCTCTTATGACGCATTTGACTTAGAGCTTTATCAGATGGACGTCAAGACAACATTCCTTAATGGGTGTCTCAGCGAGGAGATTTATATGTACCAACCCGAAGGTTTTGAGACCAAAGGAAAAGTACAACTATTTTACAAACTTAATTGATCTATCTATGGTGTCAAGCAGGCGTCTAGGCAGTGGTACCTACAGTTTCATAAGGTAGTTTCGAACCACGGCTTTGTCGAGTGCAAAATTGATCGTTGTATATGCGTCAAACAGAGTGGGAGATATTTTATATTTATGGTTATGTACATCGATGATATTTTACTCGCTAGCAGTGACGTCCGATTTCTTCAGGAGACGAAAGCTTTCTTATCTCAGCATTTTGATATGAAAGATACATATGAAGCCAGTTATGTCCTTGGCATTAAGTTTGAGAGAAACTAGACCAGATGGATGCTTGGCTTATCTCAGAGTGTGTATATTGATAAAGTTTTGAAGAGCTATGCAGGATTGCAAAGTAGGTAAGTTCTCTGTTGTCAAGGGAAATATCTTCAGGAAGACGATGCCGCACGAAACAATTTCTTCAGATATCGCTAAGGAGTATGCTTTCGTAATTGGTAGCCTAATGTATGGTATGATATGTATGAGACCCGACATCAGTTTTGTTATTGGGATGTTAGAAAGGTACCAACAGAAGAACCCTTCTATTATTCACTAGCACGCAACCAATAAGGTTCTACACTATTTGAAGAGGACTAAAGATTACAGATTGGTTTATAGGAGATCGAATGAGCTCGTGGTTTTAGGCTACTCTGACTCAAATTTTACAGGGGATAAAGATGATAAGAATTTTACTTCTAGTTATGTTTTTATACTTGCTCATAACGCTATCTCGTGGAGAAGTGTCAAACAGTCTCTTGTAGCTTCCTTGACTATGGAAGTAGAGTATATAGCTTGTTATGAGGCTTCCTGATAGGCTGTATGGCACAAACAGTTTATTTATAAGCTGAAGGTTATTGATTCAAATTTTAGACTATTACGAGTATTTTACGATAATGAGGCTGTCGTCAAGTATGTTAAGAATGATAACGCGACTATGGATAACATGTTTATTGACATTAAGTATCATGTTGTCATTGATAAAGTACATAAACAGATTATCGAGATTACTCATTTATCGATACTGGAGATGATTGCTGATCCGCTTACTAAGGGACTTCCGGTACCAGCCTTCAGGGGACACGTTACGCGTATGGGATTGCTGGAGTCTTTATGAGGATCGTTCTTTTACGTGGGAGTAGTAATTGATTTATTTTATTCACTGTTACTGCATTAGGATTTTTTATCCTAGTGGGAGTTGTTCCTTGCTATCATTTTGCTGACATTTAATTTTGATTTTAATTATTTAGCTGCTATTATTTTGGATCCATTATTATATCTGAACATATTCAGCTTTAATTATGCAGTTACAATAAACTTTAGATATGAGTAATTTTATCATATGACGGTTGTCTAAGTATCAAGTGCCTATAGATAATTTGTCCGTAAACCGTGTTAGTCATCTTTTTAGTCATAAAATGAAATTTAAGTTCAACGTAACATTACCTTCAACAAATTATACTTGACAACTATTAAGGTTGCTAGCCCGATGTTCATGCTATGAATTAGGCATGTGCTAAAATGTCTGACCCAAATTTGTACGTAAACCGTGTTAGTCATCTTTATAGTCGTAGAATGAAATTTAATTCAACGTGACATTACCTTCAACAAATTATGACGTGTGTTTTAACAAACAAAGGATGGTCATCTATTTTTCATAAAATTGTGAATCAGGCTAAAAATATTTTTCTTAAAAAATTGAGTTAGCGCGGAGTGGGAGATTTTTGGATTTTCCATTTACACCAGCACTACTCAATGTTTTATCTTCAGATTCATGAGCACACATGTTAATAGGTTGCATATATGTTATTGGTTGTGCTCAATTGTTATACCAAGTTGAGGTTGGTAGGACATAGTGTTACTCTTTATTAGGGTTTGAGGGTATAATGAGAAGACTACTCAAACCTTATCAGGGTAAATAGAGGGGAAGTCCCTCTTAGATGCTACAATATAGAAAACCATCCTATTAAGGTCTGCAACCAATCCAAGGGAAGATTGCACTCAAGCTCAGGAGGATTTGCTAAAGCAGGAGAAGAGGTTAGTAAAATCCTGTTCATATTCAATTTATTGATCATAATAATTGTACTAAATTGCAATAGGGTTATCTATTTTGTTTGCGACTCCCTAAATTAGGGGAGTTAAGTGCCCCAATTATGGAGTATGGCAATGAGCCTGACTCTAAGACATAGATCAGGAGTGGAGTACGATTTAGTTTTATCTGCTTTCTACTCCCCATATGTTTCTTCAATCTTAAGTGCACCGAGATTCATGTTTTACATGTGTAAAAGTCTTATTTATTTGAACTCAGGATTTATTGTTTGTATGTTGGGAAGTTAGAAATTACCTTGACTTAAAATATTGCTAACTTTAATAAAGCTTATGTCCAGGTATACTTCAGCATGAGGCGACTCTCTCAAGGGTCTACAATAAATCAATAATGAGTAATTTAAGCAATAAATAATTAATATTTCTTATTGATTAAAAAAAAATCTGGCATAAACTATGATAAATCATTAATGATATAGGGATTTGATGCCCAAGGATCTTCAATGGGGTTTATGTGAGATCAAGTAGTCATTAGGAATACGGGATATAAAATGGGTAAATACACCCAAAGGAGTTTTGTTCATGGAGTTGAACGTTTCTTCTAGTTTTGAAACTCTCTTGTAAAGTCTCATTAAGACTACTTTGCACTAATTAAAGTTGAAATAATTAGACCACCCAAATGAGGTTAAAAAACTTATAATTAATTAGTGGGTCAAGATAGGCTATACGATACGGGGAGATCATGAGGATAGCCCACGGCCCAAATGTGAGGAAGTGTCCCGAGTTAAACTGTAAGTGGCCAATCTAGTCTAGAGCATGGGTGATTATTAGCTTGGGGGGAGTATATGTGAAATCACTACCCAAAAGAGGGATTCGATGATACATCGCTGTACCCGTAGAGTGAACAATCAATACCTTACATACAATCTACACTTTGACCCGACCATCCTAACCCTAGATAGGATCGAGATTAAAGACATTAAGTTATAAATCATTTACATATCAAGTTAAAAGTGCATAATATTTATTTCTACACGTCCTAATATAAGTATTTGGTTTATGCAGTTATGGACCCTATGATCCAGAACCAACTAACTAATATTGAGATCTTGACAGACTCTAATTACTCCAACTGGAAGCTCAAAATCTTGATTTCCCTAGGCTGCCTTGATTTGGATTTTGTTCTCACTAAAGCCAAGGTCGTGAATCTCAGGGATACATCTTCTAATGCTGAGAAAGTGGCCCATGCTAAATGGATCAAAGCCAATAAAATAACAAATCTCATCATTCACTTTTTTATCGATCATATTATGCAAGGTGGTATCACCGAGAGAGGTACTGCAAAGGAACTGTCAGATGTCATTAAGAAACAGTTTGAGGGTTCCGTCAAGGGAAGACAATACAATAATTTATCTTAGCTTTTATCGCTGAAGTATGGCGGTAGTGGAATGTGTGCTCACACATTCTTAAGATCTCCAAGTTAGTTCTTACTTTGAAAAAACTCAGGCTCACTATTGATGATACGCTGATGGTTCACTTAGCAGCTTGGTCAATTTTAAAAAGTTATGAGGTGTTCCAGGTTCACTACCAGAATTAGGATAAGACTTGAGAAATGAATGAGTTGATTACAATATTGCTCCTCTGAGGAAGAATGGTAGAAGAAAAGAAAAGCCAAATCGACTTATCTGACTACGTTCGTGAAGAGTTTGTCCATCAATTCTTAGAGGAAAAAAAAGTTCAAGAATCAAGGTTCTACGAAGAAGAAAGGTTTCAAGTATGGTCCAGGACAGAGTTCTTGTTCAGGGAATGAGAATAGGAAGTAGAATTTAAATTCGTCAGCGACTGCATCATCAGTTATAGAGTATTCTTACAAAAACTGGTTGACTAAGAAAGAAGGTATTAGTTATATTTATGTTTATTTTAAATCCAATTTGGTTGGTGTTCCCATGGTTAGATTCTAGGGTAACTGTTTATATTTTAAATTCTCCACAGGGGTCCATTAGTAGACAATCGATAAGGCATGAGGAGCAGGTTTTATCAGGAGATTCTAAATACCTTCCCATTAAGTTTATTGGCATTTTTACTTGGTTTTAGACATGGGTGCAACTTTAGATTTAATATACATCTTTTATGATCCATCGATGAGATGATCTCTAGTTTCAGTTTCTCGGTTGTACTCTTTCAGTTATTTTTTTAATTTTAGACATGGTGGTTTTGACATTATTCATCATGATTCTATTACTGATACTGGTTTACTAGTTGATGGGCTATATCATCTATCTCTTGATCATTCATTTGAGACTTTACTATTATGTTTATCTATTGAGGCTAGTACTTCTTTTACTTCTAAACGTTCTAGAGTTTCTGAGCAATCTTTGATGTTATAACATAAACGACTATGACATATTTCTAGAAAGAGGTTAGAGATAATGGCTTGAGATGGGGCTATTTGGGATTTGGACTTCTCTAATTTTTAGAATTACGTCGATTGCATTCATGAAAAATTGACCAAGATAAATAAATTTGACTCTTCTCGTAGCTTCAGGATCTGGCTCGGGTGTGGGTTTAGGGATGTGTTAAATTTTTATCAATTTATAACCCATATGACACCCTCATGAGCAGTCTTGTACGCGAGAATCTTTTGCGTCTTCTTCACTTGTGAACTCCTATTGTTCTTTCGAACCTACGATCAACCCGTTGTTTGGATTTTGTATTGTTTCCATCGGTGACGGGAAACTGTTGTTGGTCCAAATTAGGCCTTAAGGTGAGGGGGTAAAAATCCTTTTGAAACCAAAGTTTGGACTAGCTTATCGAACTTGGTATTTAACTCTTTGATTATCGTAACCATCTCGCGGATCTGGAAATCTGAACTCCAAGAAAATTTAACCGCAAAAATCACTGAGGCAGACAAAGAAATTACTATAGCAACGCAGAAAATACTGTAGCAGATGGCAAAATTACTGCAGCATTCGGTATAGAAAAAACCCATAAAATCTTGCTATCTCCGGTACCAATTTGACGTAAGCTCTCAACGCATAAGAAAAATTGAGAAGTATATTATGCTAAATTAGATCTAATTTAAGATTAGGGTTTTCTCTAACTCTAAAACACAAACTAAATAACTGAAACCCAATTCTTAATTTCAACAAGTAAATAAAATAGAGAACCTAGCCTCCGTTTTATAGAACATAAGGGGGTAGAAAACCTAATTAAGAATAATCTAGAAACAAGGAAAAGTATCATCTTAACCTTGTGTTGGTTAATTAAGAACTTTCTAAATCCTATATAGCTTCTCTAGGAGAGAGGCTTAAATCAAAATAACATAAACGTAAATAAACCATAGACGGTGAGAAACGACCACGCGAAGACAATTCACATCACTTGCACCCTTCGTCGTAAGTAGGCGCTTACAACGTTTTTTTGGTAATTATGCTGTTTAGTCACGCAAGTCCCTACTTTTGGTGGTTATTGATACCGCAAGTGTGCATCTATGCTGATTTAGGTTTCGTTATTGCGTTAACTTAGATCTCGAAAGTATTTATTTGTGATCTTGTAAATGCCTAATTTCATATCTTAATCGAACAAGAAGATGCTTCAATGGAGTCTTTGGTTTACAAAAAAATGGTTCAAAATTGAAGCTCTTCGTCTTCTTTAATGGTGGTTTAAGAACATCCGAGAGAGATGCGTTAATGATGGTTTAAGAACATCGTGTATATATATATGGAGAGAAAGCATCATATCGGATCGAGAAAATTTGGGATATGCGATTAGTGTTTTATTTATAATCTAAATGATACATGACTCAAGAATTTTAAGGGATGTGGAAAACCTAAAACAACAGCCGTGGGGTGACAATGGGACGTGCTGTAACAAAATACCTACTTTACACGAAAACCATACTACGTTTAGTTATTGCCTTATTAGTCACAGGTGATGATCATATCCTTATTTGATAAGAGCACATTTTTGTGGGGTACAATATGTGCCAGAGGTGGTTTTGTTAGTTTCTTTTTAGCATTATTATCCCTGATCAATCCTAACTATAATGAGTTTGAGGGAATAAATACAAGACAACTAGGCCATTGAGCTCCCGGTCCAAGGTTGTGACCCTGCACATAGTTAACAATTCGGAGTTTGGGAACTATTCGGATCATGTCTGGGACAAATAAAATTTAATTTGTATTTAAATGTTCAATTTAAAAATTCAGGCGATTGTAACATTTGTTTTTTGAATAATTTATATTTTCATATAAACTATTTGTACATATTCACAAAAGATAAACCATTAATACCCAATATAGTATAGTTAGAATATAAACTATACATTCAACTGTTGTAAAACTTGAATACATAAATGAGTAAAACAATTAAGTAAATTACCATACCGAATCCTAACTAAATATTGATCAAATCTTTATGTAAATATAATTCTACAGGCTCATCTATGTACTATGAATCCCATCCCATATTTATCGTTAAAAATTTGTTCTCCATAGTTATTTCCCATCACTATGTTTATTTGATACGTCTCACGTTCTTTATTGTTGTACTTGGGAAGTTCTCCAAGATCTTTAAGATTAATTGATTTCAAAATTTTTTCTCAAACTTTCCTGAGTTGTTCTTCATATTCATATTCGAGTTCATTTGTATATACATAGAGTCCTCCTCAACGACAATATATTTATTTAAGTTAGATTTTTTTGTATTGATAACTTCCAAGATATATGCACTCAAATTTCTATTAATAATTTTTTTTGGTTATTCGGTACGTTCAGGAATTATTTGCATAACAATCGTAGGGGTCCTAAAGTTCATGAATTTTTACTCATCTTTTTAAAAATCGACTAAAAAGTTCGATACGTTAATTAATCATTCGGGTCGTGTATAATTTGCGTATTAATCGTGAACTTACTAACTATGACCCTGCATAAAGAGATGAGTTGCGGATTTGAAACCCATGGGTTGGAAACTGAGGGTTACAGATCCCTATAAAAACTGGTGTGCTTAGAAAGAAAATACAAGATAAGATCAATGGGGAAGTTGTTATAATCTTACTATATATTATTACTCTAACGATATATTATTGTACTCTACTCTTCTAGGTCGATTCAGAGGCGTAGTTATCCTTGGTTTGGCAGAAAAAAGAATTGATGTACGGTATAGAGAAGCGAGAAGGGGGCGATTTTTTTATTCCATTAGTTAGAAAACCTTTGGTCTTAAACACCCTAATCGTGTTCCTAGCACAAAAACGAAGGTCTCTTCCCTATTTAGCATAGAGCCCCTAGTGCCATAGGTTTTTCTATAATCTTCCTAGCTTCTCCCATTTGGTTTCTTTCGGCGTACATTCCACTTTAGTGAAGAAGCGTTGTGTAATGGCCTAATTATGTAGCTTGAAATAACTCAAAATTAGATCTTACACCAAATATACCTGTGACAAAAATGAATGTAATACAAGAAATGATACAGGTGATTTAGCGTGGAGAACCTTTGAATAGGTAAAAACTATGACCTCAAGTTAAGGGCTTAGTAACTGTAACTTTCATTTCTTGAGACTGATATCTTATTACAAGTGATCTCTTGAACTAGAAATGATTGATCTTGAAATAAGAAGTTTTGTGGTATTTAGAATCTAGAAATTCCTGAGTTAGAATCTTGAAAATCTAGTTGTTCTGTTGAAGGCTGATTATCGATATGACAAGCCTCCTGTAATTGCTATGCAGCGTATCTGTCGGATGTGTCGAGAATGATAAAAATAATATTTTTATAAGCTTAAGAAAGCTTTTGACTGCCTTTGATTTCGTAGATGCCATCGTTGTATTTGAAGTAAAGTGCTTGATGATAAATGGAAGCGATTGCTTTCATGTTGTGGATCCAACAGCGGCCCATAATCTTGAGATAATGAGATTTGGCGTTGGTAATGTAAAATACAACATCGATTATGGCTGGTCCAGCGATGATAGGTAAGATGATCTTTCCCACTCGTTCATCCTTTGAACCATTAAATCTACAGATAGCGATGTTGTTTGGAATAACTTGATCGGCCAATCCCATCTAGTCGATCATGCTTTGAAAGAGAATCTTAATACCGCTACCAGTATTAATCATCATTGTATACATAACAAACTTCTTCATCTTGAGCATGATAATCAATACGTCATGATGAGGAAACTTGACGTGACTGATATAGCAATCCTCGAATAAAATTCCAAGTTGGCGATTGCTCAATTCAGGAAGAAGTTTAACTTCTTTATCTTGAGGTGTAAGATAACAACACTTTAACAATCTCCGTCGCTTGAATCTACAAGAGTTATTAATCTAATGGATCTCGATCATGTTGTTGTGCTAAATATGATATAGGTGTTGTAGTTTCGTGATTCCTCTCAAGGACGACAATAAGTATATAATCGCTTTATGTTTGATACGTTCTGCTGGAGGAGGGCACCATTCGATACTCTCTGGGTTTCTCCCCTTAAACTCTATCTCTTTAAAGGAAGAGGAAGTGCTCAGCCAAGAACTAAAGATGAAGAGGAAGAAGCAGAAGAAGATCCCTTTAGCTTACCTTCCCACCTCTATTTATAGGGAGGGTTTGACCTAGGAGTGCCCTTGCTCATATATTTTGTGTAATTTATAGGGTATCCCTTTAGGGTCATAGGCTCTACATCCCCACGTGGGTAGAGGGGCTAATGCCTGCCATCGTCAGTTGTGCTCGTCGTGACTCTATGGTCATTAGGCAAATTCCTGCCCAAGACGTGCTCGTCGTCAGTAGGAAGCTCGTGTGACGACCTGGGTGGTCGACGCTAGCTGGAGTGGTCCTACTTTTAGTAGAGGGGTCGTTCAACGACCTTCTACCTCGTGGATAGCGAGAGCGTACTCCTAGAATTTCCCCTCTCTGGTCTTACTCGTAGTAGGAGAGCTGAGGTGGTATGGTCATGTATTGGTCGGTCATTGTATTGGGAGGTGTGTGACATCATGCCTGTCAGCGCCTTGGGAAGGGAGAAGAGTAATTATTTTTTGGAAAAACGTATGGCGTGCGGTAGCTGCCGCTGTTGGCGATGTGTCGCATCATTGTGGTGGGTTCGACATTAATCATAACTGCCTCCCCGTGTAACCCTATATAATAAGGCCTACTGTGGTGTGAGAAAAGCTTTAACAATTTAGTATTTGTAATCTCAGTATTAGTTTGAACTCTTTTCTTTTGTTTTTATGTTCTTAGGGCCCTACCTGTGGTAGAAATTACTATTGGGTGTGACGATTCGTTTGTCCATAAGCTGTCCATTCATTCACGTTGGTAATTCAGGTAAGTTTTCTAGCCATTTCGTTTGAATGGCATTGTGAAACGTACATAGGGTGAATCATAACTTCTTGTTAGGTTTAAATGTGTTTCTCGCTCGGTACTGTCTCTGACCGGTAGGGGTTTGACAAAATAGTAGTGATACCGATGATGTTGTGGTTGCATATCATTGTGAGATTGTAAGAGTGGATCAACTGTGATGTCGGGGTGAATCGTGTATTGTTCGTCGTGGGGTCACAGTTAGGGTGGCGGCCGCGTAAGGTTGGGTGATGGCTTAGGGGTAGTAGGTCCCTGAGGTACCCTAGTTGGCTATGCGGCCATTATGCCCTTTGTACTTTAGGTTGAGTCTGATATTTGTACCTGGCTCATACAGGGATGTGTAAGCACCGAGCACGAGTCTGTGTACTCCGACGTTAGGAAGATCGAGGTGAGGGATGGTTTCTTCGGGCTAGGAGTTATCAACGGAGGAGTCCGCTGCTATGCCGTCTTATACTGAACTCGTAGAATGGGGGGGGGGGGGCAGTCAAGGTTCCTCAGTTCCCCAAGACCTTGAGGTTGAGCGCGTGTGGATTTTATGGTGAGTGGGAAAGTGTCCAGGGATGTGGCCCATAATGCTATTATTAGTGGTCGTACGAGGGGTAAATCTGAAAGCTTTTGGCCTTATCCCAACGAGTGGAGGTTACCTGGCTCGTTAACCAAGTACGAGAGTATGGGTCTAAAAATAGAGTACTTAGATATAGTCAATGAACGATCGAGGGCCAGTAGCAGCAACTAGTAGATTTAACCTGATTGTCAAACGCTAATGCCCAATCAGTATATCGTTTACTACGGGTAGTTCGATGCGGGCTTGAGGTTCCCGTTGGATGACCTAACAAAAAAATACTTGAATTCGTTGGGCCGGGCGCCGGGGCAGATGAATGGTAAGTTTTACCGAGTGATGACAGGGTTCCAACTGATCAATTAATCAGTACCGCATTGCTGAAACGTAGGTTATTTCAACATTTTGGTCGCGTATAAGATGGGGCGCTATTCTTTCCAGTGGGATGTGGTCCCCGAGAGAAAGGAGAATGAGGTGGGGGAGGCCAGGGTATTAGACGAGCCCACGTCACCGCGCGTTACTCATTGATGTTCAAGGAAAGATCATAAAGGATGGCAGACCTGGACCACGGTCAAGGCAAGAACTATGGCAGCCAAGGTGGCTCATGTCAAAGAGGGCGAAGCTGGACCAAGGTGCCAGAAGGTCATGCGCACCTGTACTCCTGAGTGGAGGCACTAGTATTATATAGCTCGAAAGTCTGGTGAGCCAAATTTTTTTAAATTACCTATCAGTGGTAACTATTGGTGTCGTCATCTAATCTTGGTAACTGGTGCTTTTGACTTTAATGCTGGGCCCAATCGTCACTTACGCCATAACATTTTTAGCACCAAGTGTACGGTGCAGCTCTTATTACAATTATAAGCAATACTTCTGTATCATATGTGTTGTAGATGATGTTTAAATGTCTGTTCATTATCGTGTATGTGTGACACTCTCCAAGGTGACGTACAAGAATTCTTAGTTGCGTTTGCTAGGTTACAAGAATAAAGATTGTTAGGTATTGACGAATATCCTGGACGGAACCTTTGACTTGGACAAGTACTGGTCAACGCAGAAGTATAGCGAGCCGCATTTACGTACCGTGAGTAAAACTATTTCTTTGTAAAGTGTTCATAGTTACAATCTGCAGAGAGTATGGGAATGAAGCCTCAGTTTTTGTCTGTGAGGGGGAAGGATGCGGCCAGCTCGTTGCAAGCAGCGCCCCTGGTGGCTGGGTTGAGTCCCGGTCTTAGGGGTGTCAATACTCATACGGAGAAGGAGGCTCCGGCGGCAAAGCGGTAAAAAACTGTGCCCACAGGTCTCATTAGATGCTCTTCGTGGAAGGGAAAAGAAACCCATCTTCCAGTCATTCGTGGAGGAAGTGACCCACTCGATGGGTAGTGGGAAGCTATTTTCTGGGGGATTGCCAGAGGGGGAGGTGTAGAATACCCCTTATAAGGATAAAAAGAAAGCTTGTTTGGCTGAGGCGCTCGAGGATCCTAGGGCTCATTGTGCAGCGGTCGTTGCAGCCATGCGGGTAAGGATTGGCTTGACATTTATTTTTATAGCCTCTTTTGCTGTTATCTAAGTGATTATTTTTATGATGCACAGTACACCCTCACTCTTGAGGCCACATTACTACGTGGCAAGAATCTGGCCGGTTGTAATGCCGAGCTAGAGTTTCGACTCGCGAACATGAAGCCCATCACAAGAGGCTCATTTAAGAGGCCATGGACTGCGAACTGGCCTCCCATATGGCAAGCATAACTGCAGGGTTCGAAGAACAAGTGAAAGTGCTCAGTGATGAGAAACTGTAGCTTACGAGGGATCTGGAGGCTATGCATGGATGTCTAAAGACACTGGCACTGGAGAAGGAGGTGAGCAAGCAAGCGCTCCATGATGAGCTGGTAGGGGAGAAGCAGGTGGTCGACGGGCTGCAGGCTTGTGTGGCAGAGCAAGTGGGGGGGGCATGGCGCGTCTGGAGGATGAATTTTGCCTCTCTACCGAATGGTGGGTTACTACACTGGCTCCATCCTTCCTCGTACTTTGGCAGTCCTGGGATGTGCCCGAGATGCGTCACTTGGGATATTTGGCATGACAAGGTCCAGTGCCTCCGGAGAACCAAATGAACATCACCCCCTATGAGCAAACCCAGCTGGCTGAGGAGGATGCAGCGGCCACTGAACCAGCCGCCTGACCGTAAGTGGAGTCGTAGTATCATGTTTTAAGGCCCGTTGTGGTAATATGCAAAGAATTTTTTAATGATCCTGTAGTGGTTATGTTAAACTTGGCTAATGGGGCCCTTCGTGGCCATGTACTGTGTAAACAATATATTTACTTTTTTGGGAAATTTAGTAGGCGTTTCGTTTCTATAGAATGTTATGAATTTCGTGCTTGTACTTAAATATTTTTAGGGAATTTACTGTGTGGCCAATAGTCCTATTGGGACTTACCAAAATATAGCTAGGACCCAGGAAATTAGGCTCCGTGCTCGTAGGGACGATCTGTGTTTCAGTGATGTAAAATAGGTACGAGGGTTATGCTAATCCTCAACGGACGAGGCTGGAATTAAAAACATATATTACAATGAGCTATGTATACGTATCTACGTGTTACTGATTCTATTTACGAAGGTTCATTACATTCCAGGGAGATTTGAGCTCCTCTTGTCACTATTTAAGAGGTAGTAGGCGTTTCTGTCGACTACGCGGGAGATGAGGTATGGGCCTTCCCAATTATGCTGGAGTTTACCTTTATTATGATTGTGAGTTGTAGGGAAGACTTTCTTTATTACGTAGTCTCTTTCGTAGAACTTCTGAAGGTGCACCCGTTTGTTATAGTTTTTTTAGTGTCTCCAGACACCTGAGCATACGGGATGAGGCTTCCTCTCTGGCTTTGTCTATCAGGTCGAGGTTCTTTGTGAGGAGTCGGTCGTTTATCTCAGTGCTTACAATTATGGACCTCGTAGTATTGGCGATAACCTCGGTAGGGAGTGCAGCTTCAGAGCCATATGTGAGCATAAACGGGGTGGAGCCCGTACTCTTACGTGATATTGTGCGGTAGGACCACAACACATAGGGTAACTCGTCGACCCAACGACCTTTGGCCGCATCCAATCATTTACTGATACCATCAATTATTATTTTATTTGTGGCCTTGGCCTGTCCATTCCCCTGGGGGTATCTGGGGATGGAGGGTAAGATTTTGATGTTGTAAGGTTGAATGAACTCGACGACTTTGTTGCCCATGAATTATGTACCATTGTCGATCATCAGAACTGTGGGGATGTCAAACCGTGTGATGATGCGCTTCCATAAGAAGGTGATAACCTCATCCTCCTTAATATGAGCAAGAGGTATCACTTCGACCTATTTGGTAAAGTAGTCTGTCACAACCAGTAACCATTGGCGTCTCCCGCTCGCCATGGGGAGTGCCCCGACTATGTCTAATCCCTATTTTGTGAATGACCAAGGGCTAAAGACTGTGTGGAGGTCAATGACATGGGCATAGATAAGGTGCCCGTAGAATTGATATTTGTTACACTTTTGCTCATATGCGATGAAATCTTGTTGCATTGTTGGCCAGTATAATCCTTGCATTCGGGCTCGGTCAACCATGGACCGACCCACTGTGGGTGCCCCGCAGACACTATCGTAGATTTCTGCGATGACCGTTTTTACCCATTCCCTTACGATACATGTAAGGTATGGAGCGTACAGACTCGTTCGATAAAGTTTGTTATTAATGACTCTATACTTTTGTACTCTGTTTTAGAGACTATCGGTGGTCGACCGGTCTACGTGGAGGATGTGGTGTTCCACGAGGAAGTCAAGAAATGGTTGGCGCCAATCGGTGTTTGAGAGTGCTAGGTTTGTCATGGCCGTTATCGTATGCTCGAGTATGCTAGGTTTGTCAAGGATCTCCACATGAATAACCCCTGAGCCGGTCGCCGATAACTTTCTACAAAGTACGCGAGGGCATCAAAGTGCTGATTCTCACCGCGGTGAATGTGCTAGAGGTTTACATTTCTAAACTTGTTTAGTCATTGTTTTAGGATTTCCATATAGTCGAACATGCGGCCGTTGGCCTGTAACATCCCACTATGCTGGTTAACAACTAGTTGTGAGTCGATAAAGATGGAAATTTCTTCCACGCCCAGGGCTAACGCTGAATCCACTCCACGCAATAATACCTTATACTCTACTTCGTTATTACTGAGGGGAAAGTTGACCCGTATGGCCTTCTCTATTTTGTCATTAGCAGGAGTGACCAACATTATCCCCAATCCCAAACCGCCCGCGTTAACAGACTCGTCTGTGTTGAGCCGCCACCCCTTAGTGTAGGAGGGCTCAGCGTCATCTGGATAAGTATTGCAGTTGTCGTCCTCCTCATTTGTCCAATTGTCATCATCAATGGGGAGGTCGGCGAGGAGGTCGGCGATAGCTTGTCCCTTGACAAGGAGACTTGGCTCAAAGCGTATGTTAAATTTCCCGAGAGTGATTGCCCATTTCACGATGGGGCGAGTCTTGTCTTTCTTTGCAAGAACTTCTCCTAATGGTTGGGTGGTGATGACCTTGATTCTATGGGCTTGGAAGTACGGGCGTAATTTCAGCGAGGCATATACTAAGGCGAGGGGTTATTTTTTGACTGTGGAGTACCGCAGTTCTGCTCTAAGGTGGGTTTTACTGACGAAGTATACCGGTTTCTCGGTTCTGTTTCCCCTATGGACAGGGATTGCACTGATAGATTCGTCTGTATTCCCGAGATACAAGCCTAACAGCTCGTGCTCTTTTGGTGCACTAAGGATTGGAGGGTGGCCAAGTATCACAACATGTCCTAAAAAGCTGCTTCGCATTCATTTTTCCATTGACACTTTTTGTTCTCACGGATTCATTGGAAAAGCTGATGGCATTTGTATGAGGCTTTAATAATAAAGCGGCCGAGTACTGCGATTCTTTCCACGAGGGATTGGACTTGTTTTAGTGTTCGTGGTGAGGGCATATAGGCGAGGGCGTGGATCTGATCAGGGTCGGCCTCTATTCCTCGTTGCGTGACTAGGTGCCCGAGGAACTTCCCCGATGAGATACCAAAGCTATATTTCTCAGGTTTCAATCGCATTTTGTAGCGTTACAGCTTTGTGAAGATGGACTCAAGGTCAGTTAGATGGCTGGCACGTAGCCTGCTCTTTACAAGCATATCATCAATGTAGACTTTAACTATTTTCCCCAATTAGTCTTCAAACATGGCGGTGACAAAGCGCTGGTAGGTAGATCCTGCGTTCTTCAGGCCGAAGGGCGTAACGGTATAATAGTACATGCTTTGCTCAGTGGTAAGAGGTGTACTCTTGGTCCTCGGCTGCCAATGGTATTTGGTTGTACCCAGAGTAATCGTCCATGAAGGATAACCGCTCGTGTCCAGCCGTGTAATCGACCAGTCTGGTGATAAGGGGCATAGGGAAGCTATCCTTCAGACAATGCCTATTGAGGTTAGTGAAGTCCATACAGACTCGTGTTTTACCATTTTTCTTAGGGACGACCACTACATTTTGTACCCAGCATGGGCAGTCTGCGGGTCTGATGAATCCTGCCTTTAGTAACTTTTGGATCTCATCGTTTATGGCTTCCTGTAACTTCGGGGCTGTGGGTCATGGTTTCTGCTTGACGGGGGTAGCTTTGTCGTTAATGTGCAAGTAGTGACAAGCCACATCGGGATCTATGCCTGACATTTTATCGAACGACCATGCGAAGATGTCTTTGTACAGCTGGAGGAGGGTGATAGGATTCGAGTGCTCGTCACATGTCAACAGGGAACCAATATAGGTTGTTCTCGTGGAGTCATTGAGGTTAATCTTATCAACCAACTCTACGAGTGGCAATGTCCAGTCTGTGCTGAACATGCTTATAACTGTATCGTTCTGATAAGAGGGTTGCATATCTATATTTATTTGCACGTTGGGGCAGCGAGGAATGGAGGACGAGTCCACCACCATGGGCTTGTTCCCTGTACGTTGCTAGTCCTCAACGGTGATACTCTTCCCCTTTTTCTTGGAATTCTCACAGTTCATCAATTTTTTTAGGGAGTTAGCATAGCAAATATGGGCATCGACTTGGCAGCCTCGTATCTGGTACGGACCGAATTTAATGGGGAAGCGTATTACATGATGATAAGAAGATAAGACTGCCTTCATAGCGTAGATCTAGTCACGTCCCAGGATGCCATTGAAATAGACTGTAGGGCTATTGATGACGACGAACGTGGTGGGTACCATGACTAGACCCGTTGAAACTAGAAGTCTCTGTTTTGGACGGTGCCAGGCAATCTTGCATGTTCATGTTTTTGAGGGTGTCATAATATAGGATGTTTGCGTCACTACCAGAGTCAACTATCATACGCTTAACGAGAATAGCCTCGATCAAAATCCATATGACTAAAGCATCGTCATACAGATGGGAAACTGAGCCCAGGTCATTCTCAGTGAAGTAGATGGCCTACTTGTACGGTGTCTTGGGGACTGCCTCAATGTCGTAGGTCGTTCATTGGTTCTCATTAAGGCGATAACACTGCCTCGTGGAGTTAGAAACTGCCTTATGTGATGGTGCTATGTTGAGATCCCCCATGATCATTTTATATACTATCACATGCCCCTGTGCATGTACGATCATTGCTGGCTGTTCAAGGGGTTTGTAAGAGAGTTTACATGCAGATGGGATTGGCCGCTTAAGGTATTGGGTATAATGCCCTTGGCGGAACCATGTCTCATTCATATTGATCAGATCATAACATTCCCCGGTCGCGTGATCATGGATGTCGTAGTGTGCGCAGTATGGGCATCCAGGGCGGCCGGACTTGGAACGCGATTTCGTGTAGTCGCAGTCATTTTGGATGATGATGAGGAGGTCCGCCCGTGCGAGAGTAAGGTCGCTGGGCGAATACCGTTCCTAGCGTGGGGATCTTGGTCTTCCATCCCGTGGAGGCTCGGTTTTATCTCGAAGACCTTACCATATGCGCCTTTTGTTCCTGCCGTCGTCAGGGCCGAGCTACTGATCTCGCGCGTCTCTCGGATGTTTAGAAGTTTTCAGACGAGTAACAGGCGAGGGGCCAGAAACGGTAATGAGGAGGGCGGTTGTTTGTGAGGTGGATGCTCAATTGTCGGCTTCTATGTTCTAGTATTTTTATACTTTCTTGTAGAGGTTCTCGAGTGTTTCGGGTCATTTCATGTGCAAGGCCTCATGGAGTTTCGAATCGGGAAGGCAGGCGTCCATAAAAGTGAGACAGGCGGTCGGTGCGTTGACATGTTCAATGAGGGTAAGCTTGCTCTTAAACATTAAGATGAATGAGTTGATAGTTTTACTGACCTGCTGCTTCAAAGAGAATAGCTCAACTAACTGTTTCTTAGATTATTGGTTGTACAGGTACTTTTCGATGAATGCCAGTAAGAGTTGCTTAAACGTGGAGATAGAGTTGGGTTTGAGGCTTTGAAACCAGGCAAGGTCCCCATCAGACAAGGTTGAGGGGAACAGGCGACACATATGCTCGTCATTTTGATGCTGCAAGTTGATGATGTACTAGAATTTGGAGAGGTGTTGGCCGGGGTCTTGACTCCTAGTAAAAGCCTTTTATCTTTGGTTGGGAGTAGCTCTGGCTCAGAATGTAACTCCAGATGGCTGCAGTAAAAGGTGTGTTGTGGATTCGGCGAAGGGTCTCCTTGGTTAACCGCTTGGTAGGGTCATTATCTTGCATATTTTTGATTAGTGCATCCACAGATGCGGCCGTTAACGGTAGTGGGTCATTGATTTCAGCGTCCTATCTAGTGGTGACCCCATCTCTGGTGGATGACTCATCATAGTAGCTCTCGTGGTGTTGCCCGTATTGTGGTTCGTACGGGGGTGTGGCTGGGTACCACTCGTGGAGCCGGTCGCTGAAGGTGAGATGTCTTTCAGCGTAGGGTCTGTAGTCGTGCCTAGGTGGGTAAGAGGGGTCATCGGGGTTGTATGGTTGGTTCCACTGTGAGGGGTTTGCATAGTCGCCGCCATGCCAGGCCCCAAAGTCTGCTACAGGTACTGGGGTCGCATTTTGCGGTACTGTGGGCCGTAGCGACCAGGTGGGGGCGGCTCATTACGGCTAAGATGGTAAACAGGTTGCTGCTGAGGTAGGCCTGTCACATGGTGTGCAGGGGAGGCTGCGGTATAGTGGGGCGGGGGATGACCGGGGGTACTGGAGGTCCTTGGGACGGCGGGTACGGGTGGTGAACTGGCGAGGGCTAGTGCTCGTATACCAGCCCGTAAACTGGGGCAAAATGCCATTACCGAGTGCTGCTTCGTAAGGCGTAGACACCCTAATAGAATCGGATGCCGCCGGGCCGCCAGGCGGTGGTTGAGGTCCAGCGATAAGGGTGTCTCGTAGTTCATCGTTGGCCAGTTGGAGTTGGCAGATTTGGTCTGCCTTAGTAGACACCTGCTCTTGTAATTGTAGCAACGCATCTCGTATCTCTGCCATAACTTGCTCTTACGATTGGTTTAATATAGAAACCACCATCTTTGCTTAATTTGGATAGAGGTTAAAGGTGTGAACGCAGACGACGCTAATTGTAGTCCCGTGATTCCTCTAAGGGTCGACAAAAAGTATATAATTATTTTGGGCTTGATACGTTTTGCTGGAGGAGGGCACCCCTCGACTCTCTCTGGGTTTCTCCCATTAAACTCTGTTTCTTTAAAGGAAGATGAAGTGCTCAGCTAGGAACTAAAAGAAGAAGAGGAAGAAGCAGAAGAAGATCTCTTTAGGTTACCTTCTTACCTCTATTTATAGAGAGGGTTTGACCTAGGATTGCCCCTGCTCACGTGTTTTGTGTAATTCCTTAGGTATCCCTTCAGGGTCGTAGGCTCTACATCTCCACGTGGGCAGAGGGGTTAATGTCTGCCTTCGTCGGTTGTGCTCGTCGTAGCTCTGTGGTCGTTAGGCAAATTCCCGCCCAAGACGTATTCGTCGTCAGCAAGGAGCTCGCATGATAACCTGGGCGGTTGACACTAGGTGGAGTGCTCCTACTTTTAGTGGAGGGGTTGTTCAGCGACCTTCCACCTCGTGGCTAGCGGTAGCGTGCTCCTTCAGGTGTTTCTCCTCAGCTTGATCTTCGACCTGGACTACTTAGATCTGCATCTTGTAGCTACCATTCATGTATGATTCCAGATCGATAATATACTTGTACATTCTCCCGTGTTTGAAAATATATTCCAACATCTTTTATAAAGTATAGCAGTTGTCAGTTTCATGATGATTTACCTTGTGATGCATACAGTACGGTCTGCCTTCAATCGTTCCAGCGGTTGAGAGATACGGTAGAACTTGTCTTTCGCAAAAATCAGAAAAATAGAGGAGATGTGGACATTCATCTTGGGAGGACCGGCTTGGATAATAAATTGCCCTTCTGAGGTTTGCCTGTGTTTATCTTAGAACGCTTTTGATCACCCTAGTTCTCCTTTGGTTTACTATTGCATTTTGTGTTTGGACCTTTAGTGGTTTGGACAGATTTAGTAGATTTATGCCTTTCAGTCATCATCATTTCCATGTCGACATACCCATTAACCTTGGTGATCATATCCTCCAAGGTCGCTGGTTTGTTTAAGAAGAGATGTTCCTTTGCTTTGCAATTGAGTTGGAGCGCATTGGTAAAAGCAGTAATAATTATTTTTTGATCCAGATTATCAACTTTTCTTGAGAGCTCCAGAAACTTCTTCGCAAAGACCTCGAGCTTCTCTCATTGTGATTGTTTGAGACTAATAAGAGAATATAAATTCTCCTCCTTGTCTTTATTGCGAGCATAAGTCTTTACAAAATTCTTTTGTAGTTAATCGAATATAAGGATGAAATCTCCAGGTAGAGAATGGAACCACCGTAGCGGTTCCCCCTACAGACTCGTTGCGAACAGACGACATAGAATATTGTTGAGGTTTGAGTACAATCCCAAAGAATCTCGGAATTGCTGAATGTACTCCTTTGGATCGGTGTCTTTGTATTTACGTATCTTCGGAGTATGTAAACCTGTTGGTACTTCCATATCAAATAACTCTTTGGCAATTGGACTACCTTCTAACTTGGTAAAATTATCCCTACTGCCTAGAGCTTGAGCTTCAATCAACTCCTTGATTCATTGATCCATGTGCTCTTGTGTGACGTATTGACGTGTTGCCTAAGTGGCTTGGGGAGCTGGTTGAGGATTATGAGTACCGGTGCCTTCGCTTAACCGCTCTCGTGCTAGAATCCGGGGTTGAGGTCGTTATTCCTTCTCTTAACGTTTGGAAGGCCAAAAACCTCTGCTGATATCGGATTGAGCTTCTCTGCCCAAATAAATTGAAGGTTGAGTTCGTGCTGAAGATTTCTATAAATGGCTTTGTTGGTTGCTCCTCTAGGGCCTAATTATTCTCGCGTAAAAACTTAGGAGTTCACTAGCACTTAATAACGATCTCTGGTATAGGGAGCCTATTGAGTGTCCTGCAAAGCTTGTAATACGGTCTGAATAGTTGTCATATGTTATTCATGTCGCTTGAATGCTGCCAGACGAGCTTGTCGCTCACGTTCGAGCTCTTTGTCGCGGAGCTCACAGTCAAGAGTTAACTGATGCTCAGGCTCATTACGCTTCTTTGTTTTGGCGTAGAGATTCGCCCGTAGTTCAGCGAGTTGTTCCGGTTCAACTGAAAAATTGAGCTGACCATGATTGGAAATGGAAAGTAAAGTGAATGTATGCCTTAGGATATCGTGGAAATGTCTTCTTTCTCACAGACGTCGCCAAATGTAATGGCCTAATTCCGTAGCTCGAAATAGCTTGAAATTAGATCTTACACCAAATGTACATGTGACAAAAATTAATGTAATACAAGAAATGACACATGTGATTTAGCGCGAAAAACCTTTGAATAGGTAAAAAACCACGACCTCGAGTTGAGGGTTAAATAACTGTAACTTTTATTGCTTGAGACTGATATTTTATTATAAGTGATCTCTTGAACTAGAAATAATTGATCTTGAAATAAGAAGTTTTGTGGTGTGTAGAATCTAGAAATTCATGTGTTAGAATCTAGAAAATCTGGTTCTTCTGGCCTTTATCTCCTTTGGAATTTTTTCTTTATATAGACCTTACCCGCATCTCGTTATCGTGTAGAAGCACGTTCTCCGAATAATGAGGTAAGCGGTAGTTGAATGAGTAACTTTTAGTTCGTTGGAGACATGTGTCTTTGACTTGTTTATATTTTGTTGTAGTGCTCGATCCACGTTCTTTATCAGTTTGTGGTCTAGGTGTCAATGCTGACTGTACATGTCACCTGTGTAATGCGTGAGTCTGATATTGAGGTAGTTCGAGTTTGGACTAGGTCGAGGGATAGGTCCCTACACTTGCATGCGGCCTACCATGTAGTCGACATAATGGGTAAATAATCATGAACCATTGATGGACATCACTGCAAATATAATTAAGATGACATAATTTATTTGGGAAATCAATTGTAGACAGGGGACTAACTAGATTCGGCATGGTGGTGCAGAGGAGTAAGTAGGTTTCATATCTGATTATTCTTCAATGGTGGTGCAGTTGATTTTGGTACATTTTCATCTCCAACCATGACCAGACCAAAAATATTTTTTATATTTGATTTTTGTACTATCGATCCTAAAAGGTATTTGGAAAAATTAATCATGTAAGGACATTCTTGGTATTACGTAGAAATGACTGGTTAATGGCCGGAAAAGGTGGTTCCGACCTACCACATTTTGGCTCGAGGCAAAAATACTAAGCGTGGAATATTCAATGAGTCAAATATTCCATTTCATACGTGACGCACAAAGCGCATACATTTTTTTAAGATGCCACTCACTATATACCACAATTAATTAAGACACCAAAAAAAGCAAAAGCCATCACTAACACAATTGTATATCAAACCATATTAACCACTATTCAAGTTAAGATATACTTAAAAAGACCAACAATACCAAAAGTATCATAAAAAAAGAAGAAGAAGAAGGAATCTAGTTGATAGTTGCTACTTATAAGCGAATTATTGACGCCCATTACGTTGATTTTTCACTAATTTACGCATTAAAAATGATAAGTTGTCTATAAAATAAATGATCCAAATGTGTCTCTAATGAGAAGTGGTTGATCCAAAACTATATAAATTCATCATGGGGTAGATTAATCCAAATGTGTCTCAAAAAGGTTCAAACAATATGCTCGAAACTACGAGGTCTAATGTGATGTCAACGAACGATCATTGGAATTGAACCTTGACGTAGTCTTAGGGTGTGACAAGGTCTCTTCACACATATTTTATGTTAGAGAAATACTATGGACCCAGGGTCATAAGGCTAGGAGACCAAACCATTCAGAAGTTGCCATGAGTATTTGGAGAATGGGTTACCATCTCAACCATTAAATTAACAAAAATTAAATATTAAGCATTAAAGAAAGAGGAAAACAAATGAGAAGCTGTAACTCAAACTTAACTCTATATCTCTCTCTCTTTCAACGAAATATGAGATTAAAACTCCATAAAGCTTTAACTCAATCATTCATGGAAGCTTAAAAAACCCACGAAAAACATATTCCGACCTCTTCTTCGAAAAAGGTTTTATTTCTATCTCTTGTTGATTATGTGCTTCTCCGTATGCTCAAAATTTATCTTACCAACCCGTAGGGAGGTCACTTACAAACAACTACACAAAATTGTGTTTGGTGGTTAAAAGGAGGTTAGGTGGTAGTTGAAGTTTTTTGGGATCTCTAAAATACCTTTTAGCTTTTTCTTTATTTACAGTTTGTGTTAGTTGTACATACAGTAATAAGTTGGAAAAACAATAAGTATTTTAGGTCAGATGAAAGCATATCTCTCCATTCTCTCCATTTTATTCTCTTTTCTCCTATCTTTTCTTATCTCCAGTAAGTAGTTTTGTTTCTATCCTTTCTCTTTCTCTAAACTCCATACATCTGTGCATTGCTACCTGAAAAATGATTATTCTTCTAACTTGTAAATATAACAAAAATAACTCTTATTCGGCGATGAGGCTTTCAAGCGGTCAAATTCTACGATGTTGTTCGAATCAAGGTGATCCAATCTACTAGCACTTACAATCGGAAAAAGTCTACCAGAAACACAAATATAAAACTAATAAGACAATAAGAAATTTACGTGGTCGGTCCCACCGTTATGCGGTAAACTAGTTAGATTATATTACTAATCGTTATTTATTTCACTTAATGTAGGTTAAATAAACACATGAAATTAAGTGATGATGTATTCAAATTTCAAAGATTTGTATGAACTATATCATTCACAGTAAAAAAAATTGTCGTGAAAAGTCGGAACTTAATTTAAGATCATGTCTTATGAATGATAATTATATCTTCAAACATGATTCACCAAGTGGTCACAAATACCCTGTGTCATCATAAAGTAATTTAGTTTAAACAAAATAATTAAAGTAAAAAATGTGATAACCTTCTAACAAAGTTAATAGGTTATACAAAAGCTAGGTGGCACTCTCTCATTCGTGGTCACTACACTCTACGACCCTGGGTCCCCTCCTAGCAGCGCTCTTTATATTATGGCTTGTAGTTGGGCTAAAATAAGTGTTCTTGGCCATATTGTAGTTTTATTAATGAAATTATGAATGATGATGAAGCCTATGCTAGATGCACCATGTTGTCTGAGCGAGCTTAAGTCGTTTTCAATATCTCAAACTCTTACGTAGTATTTGTCGATAAGGATTAAGCAAAATGTAGACCCGTCTTGAAGGGTTTTCAAACACATGCTTGTAACTTCATCTTGTTACAATAGAGTTGCTGCTCCTGGGTATTTACCCATTTCACAAACATGCCAACTCTACCTTTTAAGGTGCGTTTGCTTAACGCTCGCATATATTCCTCAAAACAGAAACAAATTGAAAACACAACAGCAAAAAAACTACTACAAGATAAGATGACTGGAAAATTAGGTACATTTATGCGGAAAAGAGAAACGAATCCTGGATGGAAGCCCTTAGCATTATGAGTAACCTTATGTGATGAAGTCCCATTGAAAATAACATTATGTGCTTCTATCTTATAATTAGGACTTGGAAGAGGCGCCAAAAGTGTTTTTTTGGCATCAGAAAAGCCGGTTTACATTGTTTTTCAGAGATGTTATTAACTAGAAACTAGACGCACCTAATACTTGGGCATGCTGTTTTCACTCAAATCTCTGTATTTTGTGTCTCATTACATAACGATCTTCTTATTTTAACGTTGCCTATCTGTACATGCTTTATTAACTAAAGTTGCACGACAAGCCAGGGAAGCATCCATCTGTGCCACTCCAGCCAATGCTGCTCAATCGAGTCTCCTTGATTTTTGCTACAATTGCAGATGTGATTGCTTATTGCGGATACAGCAAAGACGCTAATTTTTGAAACCTGGTATGAAGCTGGAAAGAACATGAATTCTTAGGGTAGGTAGGCAGCACGGAGTGGCTCATTTGAACTCCCCATGCCCTTACCAGTAGTCATCTTCACAAATTTTTCATATTTCTATGGTGTATAAATTCCCCAGCACAGCAAAATCTTCATACTGCAAGCAAATGTTTTTAAAATGTTGATGCCGTAGCTACAAGACTGTTGCAATGATTCTGATGTGCTTTACTCAATGGAACCTTCAGCGTCTCTTAGAATCCTCTAGGGCATATAGATATATAATCAGCCTATGATACAGGACTAGTTAAGATAAAATCCACGACCTAGTTGCCCTAAAACATTATAAATCTCTACGCAGGTGTATGTCTTAAAGAGTGGTATTATTTTCAGCAAGATGTTTCTCCCACTGTATTCATACAGTATGTTCTTCAACTTTGCTACTGTATTCATATGATTTTCGCTATATGTTTCTCCCGAGTCCTATCGATTATTTGGCATCTGCTTATGATAGATCGTGGGATGGATCGTGACCCACGAAGTACGTACTTATTTCCGTTTTAGTAGTTGATTTTGTTATGAAGAAAATAAGAATTAGAGAAATTGATTTTCTATTGATCTCATACATATTACAAGTATATATAGAGTATTCTCTACCATATAATTAGCCTAATTATATGCACTTCCTAAACAAATACCACTAGTTTAGGAACCCACTAATGACAGAATTTATAAGAGATCAACTCCAACACTCCCCCTCAAGCAGATCCAGAGGATTGATGGATCCAAGCTTGCTCATTAACCAATGAAACTGAGTAGATGACAAAACTTTGGTGAACACATCAACCAGTTGATCAGTTGTACGTACATACTGAGTGGCAATAAGCTTAGATTGGACCTGTTGACGAATGTAATGACAATCCACTTCTATGTGTTTCGTTATTTCATGGAACACAGGATTTGAAGCGATGTGCATGGCGGCCTAATTATTACAAAAATGTTGTATTGGAATAATACTCGGACAACCGAGATCAGCAAGAAGACTTTTAAGCCAAACAAGTTCATATGCTGCGGAAGCCATTGCATGATATTCAGCTTCAGCGCTAGAACGAGCCACCACATGTTGTTTTTTTACTTTTTCATGAAATGAGGTTCCCACCAACAAACATACAATAACCAGTAGTAGATCGACGATCAAGTGCATTTTCGGCCCAATCGGAATCGGTATACCCCATAATATTAGTGTGGCCGTTTCTGGTCATTAGTATTCCACGACGAATTGTGCCCTTCAAATAGCGCAAGATGCGTTTGACCATACTCAGATGTTGAATAGTTGGAGCATGCATATGTTGGCTAACAAGGCTAACGGCATGTGTAATATCAGAACGTGTAATTGTCAAGTCGATAAGCTTCCCAACAAGCTTCTGATAATAACTTGGCGAATCAAGATCTTCCCCCGTAGAATCAAGCCGCAATTTGCTATCTAGTGGAGTAGTCGCGGGTTTAGTGTGGAACATATCAGCATCATGAAGCAAATTAGCAATATATTTGTGCTGATTTAGAAATAACCCTTTGCTAGAAGTTGCCATTTCGATTTCAAGAAACTACTTTAAAAGACCCAGATCCTTAATAGGAAACATATTCTGGAGGTTCAGCTTAAGTTGAGCAATAGAGTCTATACTAGTTCCGGTAATAATCAAATCGTCGACGTAAATAAGTACCACCAGCTTATCTACGGATCCAAGTTTGACATATAATGAAAAATTAGCCGGACTCCTGGTGAACCCAATGTGCTTCAAGAACATTGCTCAACTTCGCATGCCAAGCGCGAGGACTTTGCTTCAGCCCATTAATTGATTTATGGAGTTTACATACCAAATTGGGATTTCCACTAAAAAAATGCCCAGGAGGAAGCTTCATGCAAACTTCTTCAAAATTGCCATGCAAGAATGCATTCTTGACATCCATTTGGGAAAGAGGCCACCCATTATTAATCGCCACAGGAAGGATAACTCGCAGAGTTGTCATCTTGGCAACGGGAGCGAAAGTCTCCTTGTAATCAACACCGAATTTCTGAGTAAAACCTTGAGCAACAAGGCGTGCCCTATGTCGTTCAATAGTTCCATCAGAGTTAAACTTCGTTTTAAACACTCAACGACTACCCACCACATGTTTGTCGCAAGGAAGAGGAACTATACTCCATGTTTTATTTTCAGCTAAAGCCATCAACTTATTATCCATGGCCTTCCTCCAGACAGCTTGAGCTTGTGCTTCTTGAAAGCTCTTTGGCTCATGATCATTTGATAGAGCTGAAAGAAAGGCTGTATGCAAGGGAGATATGCACTGAGAATTCATGTAATTAGCAACCGGATACCTGACAGTGGATGCAACATAATCATGCATTTTTGTTGGTGGGTGACGGGGTCTTGGAGGATTGCGTCGTGGAGGTAATGGTTCACCTTGGACAAGGGAAGTTTCATGCTCATTTGTGCTGACATTTACCTCCTAGGGTACAACGCTAGAGGTATCCAAATGCTCAACAAAATGTTCAGTGGAAGCTTCAACTTGTGGAGCCGGACTAGGAAACATATCGTTTGAAAATGTCGGGCATAAATCATGGCTTGGTAACGGAAATAATTCTAGCAGACTCTCCCCCTGTCTGGAAGCCACAAAATATGGAAGTGCTTCCACAAAGCGAACATCCCGAGTTACTTGTAAATTCTTGGACAAGAAATCATAACATTTGTACCCTTTTTGTGTTTGTGAATAACCCAGAAAAATGCACTTTACTGCTCGGGGATCAAGCTTATCACGATGAACAACTGATAAATGCACGAAACAAGTACAACCAAAAATCTATAGATGAGATATATCCAGTCTTCTGCCCTACAACACTTTAAGAGGACATTTAAAATCTAGCGTTCGGCTGGGTAAGCGATTCACAAGATAGGTAGCAGTAAGAATTCCATGAGACCAAAAATGTTTTGGAACATTCATTTGAAGCATTATAGCTCTAGTTTTCTCTAACAAATCACAATTTTTTCGTTCGACGATCCCATTTTGTTGAGGTGTACTAACATAACTAGTCTGATGCAATATACCGTTAGAAGTTAAATAATTTAACATATCATGGGACATATATTCGGTGCCATTATCAGATCGAAGAATCTTAATATTGGCTGAGAATTGAGTAGTAACCAACATATGAAAATCTTTGAAATACCCAAAAACTTCTCTTTTTGATTTCAATAGATACACCCAAGTAACCTATGAAAAATCATCAATAAAGGTTACAAAATATCTAAAACCATCAATAGAAGTGTAAATAGGACCCCAAACATCCGAGTGTACAAGTTCAAAAGCTTGAGTAGTTCGAGACAATGATAAATTAAAAGGAAGTCTAGAAGATTTAAAAAAATGACAAATCTCACAATCAAGATTGCCTTTAGATAGAACTGGATTTATTTTGCTAAGAATCGCCTCTGAAGGATGTGCTAAGCGACGATGCCATAAAAGATGCTCATTGATAGGAGTGGAAACTGCCTGAAAGCCTTTTAAAACTCTAGAATCAGGAGAAAAATAGTATAGACCATGCAATTGAAATCCCTCACCAATCGTCTCCTTGGTAGTAAGGTCCTGAAAAAACACCTTGTAAGGAGTAAATATAACTTCACAATTAAGTGACGATGTTAGTTTGCGAACAGAAAGCAACTGAAATGGAAAGGAAGGAACATATAGAACTTCAGACTCTATAGTATTCGAAACAAGCTTAATTTTACCTTTACCCTTTACAAAAGCACCTTTCCCATTGGCGACTAAGACAAACGAAGGAATTGAAAATGGTTTGAAGTCATGAAATTTAGGTAATTTATTTGACATATGATCTGTGGCACCTGAATCAATAACCCATAAATCATGCAAATTACCAATCTCTAATGCAGTCATAAAGGCAAGAAAAATACCTTGGCTAGTTGCAGAATTTCCATCAACTAAAAAACTAGCAAACTGACTAAGAAGTGTAGCCGGCTGGTCATGTTCTTGATTCGCAACACCATCTTGGACTGTTCCCTGACCATGCCTCTGTTGTAGAAAATTTATAAAATCATTTATCAAGGAAATAGGATTAGAGGTAACAGATCCCGTAGCCAAATGAACCTTATAATCATTAGCTCGTTTTTGATATCCTCCTTTCTGATCATTTGCAAATTTGGGCTTCAATTTTGGATGAATAATCCAACAATGATCAATTAAATGGCCAATAGTATGATAATGCTGGCATTTTAGATCTGGACGTTTGCCTTTGTAAACTTTCTCTTCAGATGATGAACAAGAAAAATAGGCACGAACATCCGGAGTGCTGGAATTAATAGCATGAGGAATGACTTGACGATGAACTGCTTCACGTTGGATTGATGCACAAACATTTTTTAGAGCTGGAAGCTCAGTATTCATAAGAATATGGATCCGTAAATCCTCATAATCAGAACCAAGACTAGCCAAAAGCTGGAAAATCTTGTCATCCTCTATTTTTTTTTCCAATACAGCAGCGTCAACCGTGTGTGGTTGGTAGGTTTCCAACTCACTTCATAAAATTTTTAAACTCCCCAGTAAACTCGCAAAAGACTTCCCATCTTGGCGAAGATTAGCAATATCACGTTGAATCTGAAAAATCCTGACAAAATTATTTTGGTTGCCATACATGTCACGAACAGCCGTCCAAAGATCCAAAAAAGACTCTAAATAACTGAGAATCTCAACAAGCTGGTGTACCATCGAGTTAAGAATCCAAGACATAACCAGCTGGTCCTTGGCCAACCAAGTTTCATACTCCGGTGAACTGACATCATCAGGAGATGTTATCGTGCCATTAATAAAAGCTAGTTTTGATCTTCCACCAAGAGCAATAGTGATTTCCCTTGACCAAGGAAGGTAATTGAATTCAGTTAACAATACTGAACTCAATTTTTGAGAGGTGTAGACATCACGAACAACCTCTTCCAAACTCCCAATATCCTTATCTCCCATAACAAGAATTAGAGAAGGAAAAAAAAGGATAATAAACAAGCAGAGAGGTAAGGATCACTGCCGCTCTAACACCATGAAGAAAATGAGAATAAGAGAAATTGATTTTCTATTGATCTCATACATATTACAAGTATATATAAAGTATTCTCTACCATATAATTAGCCTAATTATATACACTTCCTAAACAAACATCACTAGTTTAGGAACCCACTAATGACAAAATTTATAATATATCAACTCCAGCATGTTAATAAATAGGAGGGGAACCTCCTAGAGTAGGCAGTTCTCTTAGTTTATGAGATTTATGTGAGTTTAGGGGAAAACTCTAAAAACCCTAGTTTCAATTTTAGTAAATCATTTTGCTTCTGCACTTAGTTTCTATTAATTTGGTACCAGAACAAGATTCGTTATGTAGGTAAGATATGACGATTCTAGTTTTACGATGTATGTTCAAGCTATTGTGCGAATCGTGGAGATTGAGGCGGGTATGAGGGAAAGGGGATCGATTGAATTCAATGGAGGAAACTCAAGAATGATCCAACACAATGAATCAACGGAGAGAGAGGCTCAACGGGTGACTGGTCTTGTAAGTGGAGAATGTGATGTTGCGTTAGGAAGTTTACGAACAAAATCCCACAATGAAGTCGCAATTTTAAGGCGTGATACCCAATTGAAGTTTCTAATCATCATGAGATTCAACCCAAAAAAACACAAATCGCACCAACTCCGTTACCACGAATTCACCAATCGGAGAAGGAAATTAGAGAGGACTCCAGATCTACAACATCGATCACCGAAAAAAACTAAACGGTGACAACGTCGAGCGTGAAGGAGAGAGAGAGGTCCCCGCTAACCGTCAAGTCAAGTCCAGTGTCGACAGCAGTGAGAGAGGCATCCCTGCAAGCTGTACCAGCGTCACCCTCGTCGGCAGTAGCGAGAGAGGTGGCCCCGAGGGCCTGTTGAGGAACCTATTTCGGCAGCAGTAAGAGAGGCACACCTAAAGGCCACCATCGAGGAACCCACACCGGCAGCAGTGAGAGAGGGCATCGGGACACCCATAACGCCGCCGCCAATGATCACGGGGTAGGGAGAAGGTTTCGAGGTCGACGGAGAGGCAACTCCTACACTATACGAAGAGATAGAGAGTTTTTGCGAGTTGATTACGGTAGACCCATTGCTTCACCAACGGCCAAAAAGAGTAAGTGTTCTACCTATGAGGTTATCGACGTTCTGCGGTCTGGTTAACAGAGACTACAAGAACGGTTCAGGAGCGGATGAGTACTGGAAGAAGCATAGTATTTTTTGAACGAGGGTGGGGTTGGAAACTATAGTTGCTAATGGGTCTAAAGATAATTTTATCTCAAAAGACATGGTAGATAAAGTACATTTCCGATTGACTTGATATCCCAAACCCTTTACGCTCCATTGATTACAAAGGGATAGTAGGACTTGTCCACTATCTCGTGCATAGGTTAAAATCAAGATGGGCAGCTATGAGGATACTATTCTGTGCACGGTAATTGAGATGAATGTGTATCATTTGATTTTTGGGCGATCATGGCAATGGGAGAGAACGTAGTACATTTGGGAAGACCCAATGTATACATTTTTACTTGGTAGAGAGTTTGGCAGAAGTGGCCATGTTTACCGCTGATTGGGGCTCTTGTGGTTCAGCATATAAATTTTTTAGTAGAAGCAAGAGCAAAGGGAGTCGCTTATGCATTGGTGTGTACGGTGACAGCACCCCCTACCGCAGTTCCTGAAGAGTTATGACCATTGCTTGAGCAGTTATCAGATGTTTGTCACGACAGGAGCTACCCGATTTGCCCCCGTTGCAAGATATTATGCACGATATTGACTTAGTCCCAGGTGCACTATTATCCCATTTGCCCCATTATCGTATGGCTCCTAATGAGCATGCAAAATTATAGCAGCAGGTCACTAAGTTATGTGAGAAATGTTTATTGAGGGAAAGTATGTCGTATGTGGCGGTTCCAGCGCTTCTGGTCCCTAAAATGGGCGAAAGTTATCGCATGTGCGTTGAATGCCGATCGGTCAACAAGATAACAATGAAGTACAAATGATAAATGATGGGGCACATGTGTTCTTAAAATTATATCTCAAGATAGTGGGTACCATCAGATTCGTGTGCAGCTAGGGGATGAATGGAAGATAACTTTTAAAATTAAGAATGGTCTCTATGAGTGGTTGGTTATGCCATTTGGGCTATCGAACTCTTCGTCTACTTTTATGTGTTTGATGGCAGAGGTCTTACGGGGATACATTACAAAACAGTTTACCGTCGTCTATTTTGATGATATCCTGATTCATAGTCGAACCAAAGAGGCGAACATGATACATGTTGAGAGGGTCTTACAGGCTCTGTAACGACACAAATTATTTCTACATCTCAAGAAGTACTCTTTTATGGTTGATTCGGTGAACTTCTTGGGTTACATGATTTCTTCTAAGGGGATTCGGGTAGACGAGGAAAAAGTTCAGACGATTAGGAATTGACCGGTACCTACGAGTACTACATAGGTACGGAGTTTTCATGGGTTAGCTACTTTCTATTGACGCTTTATTAACGGGTTCAGTAGCATTATGGCACTTATCACATCCCTTATGGGAAACGTACCATTCGAGTGGTCGACAGAGGCAGATGCCAACTTCCAGTTGATTAAGTAGAAGCTTACCACAGCCCCGGCCTTATCAATATCAGATTTTTCAGGTCCTATGTTTAAGGTTATGATAGATGCTTGCAAAACAGGTATTGGTGCGACATTATCTCAGTCGGGATGACCTCTTGCTAATTTTAGTAAGAAGTTGTCAGGAGCTCAATTACGATATTCCACATATGATATTGAGTTGTTCGCAGTTGTTCGAGCGCTGTGTCACTGGAAATACTATTTGGTTCACCGAGAGTTCGTTATCAATTCAGACCATGATGCACTATGACATATGCACAATCAGCAGAGGGTATCTACCGATAGACATGCAAAATGGTTCGGGTAACTCAAGAGTTTTCAGTTTCATGTGTTACATATCAAAGGAAAGGAGAATGGGTTGGTCGACCGGGACAGTCGTACAGCTCACCTATTGGTTACACTTTGCACCTCAGTTTTTGGGTTCGGCGAGTTACGAGATTTGTAAGTAGAAGTTGATTTCTTTAGTCAAATTTATACCTCCTATAAACAAAGGCAAGGAGTTCTTGATGGTTACTTCTTACATGATGGTTATCTTTTGAAAAGAACGGCGTTATGTATTCCTTCTTCTTCTATGAGATAGAGACTCATTTCAAAGGTTCACACAGAGGGTTTAGGGAGACACTTCGAAGTGGTCAAGACTATGACTCTCATACGGGAGAAATATTTTTGGGGCTCGATGCGACGTGATGTCAAGACTTTTATTCAAAAGTGTTATTCCTGTGCAATGACAAAGGGAAAAGAACAAAATATGGGTCTATACACTCCTTTACCGATACCGACATGCCCTTGGAGAGACATATCGATGAATTTTGTGACAGGGTTACCTCATGTTAGGGGTTTTGATTTTGTTTTTTTGGTGGTCAACAAATTTTCTAAGATGACACATTTCATTCCTTGCAATAAAACTGAGAACGCCGCAAACGTTGCCCGCATATTTTTTTGAGAGATCATTCCCTTATATGGAGTACTACACTCGATCACGTCAAACAGAGATAGGTGATTCACAGGGCATTTTTGGGTCACATTATTGAGGTTACTTCGCTGCAAGCTACGTTTTTCTACAACTTAATTTCTACCAACAAACGGATGGGCAAACGGAGGTCGTCAATCGCAGTTTGGGTAATTTACTGAGATGTATTATAGGAGATAGGCCAACGGAGTGGGATTTCCCTTTATTGCAAGGTGAGTTCGGATTTAATAGCTCTGTCAACAGCTCACAGGACTATCTCCAATTTAATAGCTCTAGACCAGATTATGATTGGTTACAATCCTGATACCGTACTTGAATTGGCTCCTATTCCTCAACTTGTTCCAATTTTAGATAGTGTTACGGAGTTCACTGAAGTTATTCGGTCTATCCATACAGACGGGCGACAACATCTAGCTTACATTTATATAGGCGTCAAGGGCCGAGTAGATAGACATCGACGTGGGGTATGTTATACATTGAAAAGGAACGTCGAATGGGTGTAGCTTCTAAGCTTCTACTATGCAAGACGGGGCCTTTTACTGTTATTCAGAGGTATGGCAATAACGCATATGAGATTGATTTTACGGGAAACCGTTCTAAGGCAGTAAATGTTAAGTTATTATCACACTATCATGGACAGGGTTCACCCCCATTACCGATATCTCCTATACCAGGTATCCGTTATCGAGACGATATAGATGAGATTCTTGATAAGAGGGTTGATGATTCGGGGCGAAGAAAGTTCCTAATATGTTGGTTAGACATTTCTTGAATTTTGGAAGAAACTTTTGCGAGTTTGGACCCAATTTTTTACGAGGATTATATAAAGCTACATAATTCGAGGTCAAATTCTTCTTAGAGGGGGAAAGTTGATAGATCGTGGGATGGATCGTGACCCACGAGGCACATACTTATTTATGTTTTAGTAGTTGCTTTTGTTAATAAATAGGAGGGAACCTCATAGAGTAGGCAATTCTCTTAGTCTATGGGATTCATGTGAGTTTTGGGGAAAACTTTAAAAACCCTAGTTTCAATTTCAATAAATCGTTTTGCTTCCGCACTTAGTTTCTATTAGCTTATAACATTAGACGCATGCATCACTGCACTTTTCTGTCCTGCATCTTAAACACATTCTTAAGATTTGGGTTACAGTCCAACTCTATTGAACAGAACGCAGGGCATTGTGCATTAGGCCAGCCAAATCCTTCCAACAAAAAATTGTTGGAGATGTTCTCATGCAAAACTACTTCTCTTTTTACCTGTTTTTCAATGATGGCCTGTTTAAACACCAAACTTGAATATTTTTAGGAAACCATTGCAGACACCATTTATAGCCATTGCAACTTGTAAACTAAACTGTAACAACAATTCCCAAGAGCCATAAATAGGGAGCAGAATATGACTCAAGCAGCGGTAGTAAATGATGATAATAAAAACTGATGACTTCCAATAAATACTTATAGTTGAGAAGCAGAAATCAAAAACAACAACACAAACAAAAGTTCAAACTCTTGAAAAAAAAAACAACAACAACATTTAAAGCAGAAGTCAATTCCCGAACCAAGACTGCTTAAAGCCAGCACTCACTAGCTTCATCAGTAACCAAGGGTCCCAACCTGGTGCGTTCTTGACTCCCTCCATCATCACTACACATGTCAGACTCACAGCTATCTCCACAACATCTTACTATTCTAACACACAAAAACATAGCTCTAGAAGAAAATTGTTTTGACCACTATACCCCTTACCTTCAGCAGAATTACCTCAACACCCCCTAGTAATATTCCCGGGTTTCACGCCCCCGTTAGGGGAGTTCGCTGCGCTGAAGGAGTAGCGTCCCGAACTCTCCTTTAGAAGCTCTACGATCTATAATGAACCTAAGACAATAATATCCTCCATACATAATGTACGAACATACCAAGTTGGATGACTTAAAATGCCCTTGAATACTAATGAATGGAGGGCATTTTAGTCATTTGAACTAATTGTAAGACAGGGAGGATTTGGTAATTCCGCGGGGTCTACCTAAGGTTCCGGAAGGTCGTTACATGAGCTAGTGCCACCTCCACCTGTGCCTGTGCCGCTGCAGCCGATGCCGTTCAAGAGAGTGTCCTTGATTTGGTGAACGGCATTGCAAATGTGATTATTGATCGCAGATACACCGGAGACACTGATTTTAGCTCCTGGCAATGGACTAGAGAGCACTTGGACTCCTACTGTGAGTAGGCAGCTCGGAGTGGACCCATTTGAATTTCCGCTGCTATTACCATAGGTATTGTTGTTAATCACGGAAGGCGCCGGGGTTATAACGTACCCTAAAGGGAGGAGGGGGATGTACGATTGGTCTCCACCGCTCATGGCGAGTTGCACGGAATCAACGTCTAATGTCGTGTAGACAACAAGACTCCCGGATTGGTCTGTGCTGCTCTCTTGCAGCATCAACTCAACATTCTGCGCCGTGTTGCCTAACAACTGTATATGTATGCCATGTAAGAAAGAAAAAATCATAAATATTCTGTGGTCGTGTTTTCTGAATTAAATCATCACAAAAGAGAGTAATAACTACTAGAACATCAGATGACGGGAAAATTACTTACGTCTATGCGCAAAAGAGAGATGCTGTTCCCAGGATGGGAGCCATTAGCAATATGAGCAACCTCATGCGATGATGTCCCATTAAAAAGAACATCAAACTGTCAAAAAATAAACAAACAAGGCATTAACAAAATATCCAAGTTATTTTACAGATAAAAGTGATGACAATTTGATTATACAAACCTGAGATCTACGGCGCTCATTCCTCAAAAGCTCAAACACTTGGTCGTGAGAAAATGGAAGCCAAGTAGTGGACACACCGCATAGGATCATACCGTTGGGTTGGCCTGGTGCTGCGCTCTTCCTTGTAGTTATACGAATACTGTCATCCGTGGAACCTGTGAGCCCAGTCCACGCTTGACCTCCTGAAGTGGTGATATTATAGCAGAATGTCCTTATCATTCTCTGAGACAATCTCATTAGATTCCTCCTCGCTTCAATAGTTGGTATTGCTGCAACATTGTACAACAACAAATCGCATACACTTCTAAACGAAAAAAAAACATATGACTTCATCACTATGACGCTAGGATTTGATTTATGCTCTCTAATTTTATCCTGGAGGGCTAAGTGACTGATATTACGGCAGACTAGTGCATCACTTTTGTACTAAATACTGGAAGACTGTCTTCAACAACAACAAAAAACGCAAAACTGTTCATCAGGTTGTGAGGTCAGGTTACAAGGAAATAGTGCAATGATGCATTTGTATACTATGAGAGCAAGACATTGCTCATAGCTAATGGGAAGAAAAACTGCATCAAACCAATTATCAACCCCCACGACTATAATGTAATCGGTCAAAATTGTAACACTTACATACATATGTGCATAAACGTTACCACGATAATGTATATGTTCCTATGGTAGTCAGTGTGATTTTAATATGAATTATATGTTTTCTTCACAACAATGATAGAATAAGTACCTCCGTGGTCGGAAATAGTTTTTGCCATGAGGCTTGCGAGCCTCTCACATTGTTGTTGTAAGACAGCAAGCCACCGTTTAGCTCCAAAAGCGATTCCACTGCTCACCAGGTGATTAAATATCTCATGGACTGGCTTATCTTCAACCTCTGCATGTTCTACCCAGGTTACCTACATAAGGAGAAGAAAACATGGAATTCAAATTAATTTTACAAACAATAATCATAGTTTGGTAAGAAAATAAACATGAAATGTGTTACTTTCGATATAGTTCCAAAAATCTGCAAATGAATCCTCCACATAGATACCATGTTTTGGGAATGCTACAATGCAAAAATGGAAACATACGAACACCTAGAATAACTAGCAATTTGGGGGTTTTAGTTTTGAAAATTAAAATGAATGAATTATTTGTGGAACCGCAATTACTTCTTGCTTAAGAGTCAGGTCCATAGTGTTCCAAAATGACTAGCATTGATCGTAGCCTAGTTACTAAATCCTAATTACATATAAGATAATATATACAGATCCTAGGTCGGTATCCATTAATACACAAATCATGCTTATTCCCAAAATTAGGTCATGTGCAGGCGCCTAATACAGTTCCAGAAATAGGGAACTGAAAGCCTCCACATAGAGACCATGTTTCAGGAATGCAATAATGCGGAAACAAAGAAGACAAGAAGCACCAAGAATTATTCTCATTGGGATTTCACTTTTGAAAATAAAGGGTTTTTTTTTGTGGGTAGAATTTCATTTATCCCTTCATAAAAAGTAGGGTCATAATGTTAAAAAATAATGGCATAATGTTACAAACAATGGGTATAAATTATTTATTGCATTACATATATTCCCTGCATATAAAACTGATATGCAGAAAAAGGAAGTGTGTCTAACCTTTGAGTACCCATTGGGCATATCTTGAATGACACAACCAGAGGGTCGTCTTCGATATCTAGGAGCAGAAGGCTGAAGACTGTCATGGAAGCTATCAATGGGGAAATCAACAATCACCCATGTTCCCTCTTGTAGATTCTGCTGGCAGTAACGGAGGAAATGGGCCTCACGCGTTGGAACCAAAGGTGAAAGGGCTTGCAACTCCGCATACATCTGCCATAAAGATTTTAAATATAAGCAATCATCTATCACAATGTACTACATACCCATTATGGTATATTGTTCCGAGAAAACATCTCAATCTCATTATACTTCTAGAAGCTTACCAGGTGCAGTGAACCATTTGGATGACCCGAAGTTATGATCTGCAGTGTTTTAGCATGCGAGACAATTGAGGGAAACAGGTCCATCCACTTGTTCTGAGACATTCATTACAATTGTATTAGATATTTTTCAGTTACACTTACCCCAGTAATTTAGTGCAGATAGAGAACCCAAATGAGCTATTTAAGCATTATAAATGAGCGAAATATAAATAGCAAGAAAGAAATTAGATAGAAGTATGCATAGCATTAGTCTGGGTGAATACATGTTTAGGTTGACTATAGGAGTTGCCGTGTTTTTGCTTTCAGATAAGGTCTAGGCCAAATTTACGAGATGTATAAGGAAATATGAGACTTTCCGCATCTTTGATATGAGACTTGCCTCAAAAGTTCCAAAGTTTATCTCTGATAAACCTATGATACAGTACAATCTAAACTATACTGAGTTCAGTGTGGCATCTTTGTTATGAAACTTGTCCTTTTCTTTCATTTTCTTCAATGCGGGAATATATGAAGATGACTGTAGCTTTAGGCCTAAGTCGTCTTTCAATCTGCGGTTTCTAGCTCCACCAAATGGAAGTTAAATAACACACAGAAAAGACACTTGCTAAATTATGTTCTTCTAAAATATCATCCGCTTCGTGCCCATGTTAAGGACTAAACGCAAAATGGACGGAGATATTTCTGAAATACAGAGACATCATAACCAAACATCCCATAAAGATTAAATTTAAGTTTGGTCTAGTAGTTATGATGCAGATTTTCAAATTGTCTAAACCAATACCAATGCCTCCTTATATGCATATATCTTCTTATAAAATAAACATAAATCAATATTCTACGATACCAATATTGTTCAAATTATATCTTTTACTTTCTAGACATTATTGTAACGAACTTGTATTTTGAAGATCATTTGATTTCTTGATTATTTAAAAAGCAGTCTTCAATCTATTCCCTAGAAATATGAAAATGAAATATCATAACAAACTAACCAAAATTTCAAGATCTGAGGTTTTCCAAACTGTGCCATACAATGATTAGGTCTTAATTTCATTAACACCAAATGAAAAAATTGAGAATGTGCTAAAGTACATAAGAAAAGCTTAAAGTGGAGGGCCTTACAGCATCCAAGAACGCATCAACGAGGGTAATGCTATTCATTATAACAACCGTACTTTCCCTTGTGGCTTCCATCCTGAACTGCCCCGAATTTTGCTTGAAGTTACTCCTCCACAGAAACAACCTTGAGTGCTCCTCCGCATTAAGCAACTCTGTGTTCCCATTACCACTGCTGACCCAAAGTGTCTCATCAACTTGGCACATGCTCACTAGCTCTTCCATGACATTCATTGCGAGCTCTAGTGCTAAAGGCTTCTCATGTTCCATTATGAGAATCCCACCACCAGCAGTGAGAATAGCGTTCTCCTGTATTGACGGAATTGGAATCATGTTGGTGGGCGTCCCTACCGGTTCTTGAAAGTGCCTATTGTACATATTCATGTCAAGGTCCAAGGATGGGAGTAGCATTTGTGAGGTATGCCCTAGTGATTGTATGTGTCGACTGCCACCCGTATATCGTGAAGTAATGCAAGAGAAGCGCTCAATCTGCAATAAAACAATCGTACAGGACTTACGAAAATGATTTTATGGGATTTTCCCCCTTTTGTATAACAGTATAAATGTCAATACAGGTAAGAATTAGATACTAATTCATGTACCTCTTCCTTGAGTTGTGCATTTTCAAATCGAAGATGTTGCTCTTCAAACGATACTTCTCCCAAAAGGGCCGGACCTCCGCAATTCGGGCACACAATGTTATTCAACGCCGTTTTCAGCCGAAAATTATCATTTTTTAGGCTTTCATTCTCAGCTTTGAGTATCGCATTGTCCGATCTATCTTGATGTGCCTAATACACAAAAAAAGTATAGATATAAGCATGGCGATTCTATGTTATCCACAAAAAATACATATTTAGACTGAAATTAGTAATACATTTTATGCAAATGTGCGCACCTTATTCTGCGTTCGACGATTTTGGAACCAAAACTTGACTTGACGGGGCTTGAGGCCGAGCTCTTGGCTTAATCGCATTCGTTGCTTGTCGTCCGGATGGGGGTACTCCATAAACATACTAAATTCCCAAAATGAAAAAATAATTAAAGAATAAAAGATAGATACCCTAACCCTAAAACGCATTAAAATAGAAATTAGCATAGAATAAAATAGTAGTTCCACAGCAATGTTTCTACTTATGATGGACTAATCAAAAAGGAGAGAAACCCTACGCTTCCATCGCTTGGATCTGGCGAGCAGTGTGTCTATGATACCGCTTCTTCTTCGCATTCGGCTGATCATTCTCTTGCTCCCCACCAGAAGCTCCCTCAACATGCCCACTCCCCGAACCACTATCCACCGCTTCCTCCTTTCCTCCTATTGCAACCACCCCAGACTCTTCTTTCTGCAAAGCAACAAAAGCTCATTAACAAGTATGTGTTGTTTCAAACACAAAAACGAAACCCCATTGTTAGAAACAAACACTTACAGGAACTATTCCAGGAAAGGGGTTGAAAGGAGTAATCATTGTTGTACTCATGAAATTATAATTAGGGTTTTGAACTACTTGAGAAGGAAAGAGTGAGTCTGAAACGCTTCCACCTCCCATTGCTGACAAAACTTCACAATCACCAAACATCTTTCTCTCTCTCTACTTGCTTTTGATCTCTAAAAAGAAAGAGAATCCCAAATTAATAAAATAATAAAAATATTCTATAAATAAAACTTAAACCCTAATTATGAAGTTCATATAAGTAAGTGATGAAAGATGAGATTCTGATCTCTGGGTATTGTAACAAAGTACTTGTTTGTCTTTCTTAAACCGATTTAACCTAATCTCTGTGTTTGTTTCAAAGCTCCCATGAAAGAGCTTCACCAAAGAAAGAGAGAGAATTAAAGAGAGTAGTTAGAGAGAGAGATGTAAATAAATAGAGATGTCAGGGTGTTTTTGGGTAATGAAGGAGGAGAGAACCCTCACTCACTATCTAAAAATGGCTCTTTCTGCCATTGTTTCTCTCTCTAAAAGAGTGTTACCGTACGAGTGGGATAACTGCGACTTTAACTCTCTTTGACAGAAACGGATCGACGACAGCTTGAAAATCGCTGTTAATTCGACACGTGGCAAATCCTTACTGGATAAAGACTAACAAGTCAACGTTTCCCCTATCTTCCTCGGTTATGTTTTTCGGTTTTAAGTCACCGATGAGTGTTATTGTAGAATTAGGCTCCCAATGAGTCTTATTGTAGGGTTTTGGTAATTTGAGTGGTAAATTATTTTTCTTTTCGTTGATATCATATATGCAATGACTAATTTGCTTGATGTTCATGAACGATATTAATTTTCAGCATGGTGAGATCTTATTTACAATTATATCCAGAATCTCGATAATTAAGAAAATTTTATGAATTTATTACATAGCGCGTGGTAAATTTATTTCTAATAAGGAAAATGATTCATCGCGGAGGAGAGATTCGTTGCACACTTACTAAAGGACAACTAAGACACTTAGTCATGTTCCGAGAACTGCCTCAATGATCCCAATGTTAACCCGCTTACTGACCGGTTAATTGTATTTTTGGATAAATACATTGAAATAAAGTTTCTAAGACAAATGGGGATTTGGTCATCAAGAATAAAACTCATTTATATACCGAGATGGAAAAGAAACTGTGCAAACAAATTAATCCGAAGGAGAACTTGTTACAATACACTTTCATTGTCAAAATATTTCCATGTTAGGATGAAAATTGCACAGTGCACCTTAGGCTTTTGTGCGTAATATTTTCAAGGAGATATACTTCTCAAACACCTCATTCCTTCACTTAAAGAAAAGAAACACTGACTCCAGATTTTTAGGATCATTTGAGAAGTAAAAGACTATACAATTTCTCGTAGTTTGGAAGATTGAGGATGACAAAAAAATTCCATATTCGGAATGACACGTGAATCCATTGTTTACCTCAAGGAAGACTTTTGGGTTAACAAACAAAACTAATGGATAACTTCATGTAATATACTCTTATCCTCAAAATATTGCTATGTCATCAGATTTGGTTGAAAACTGCACAGTAAATGAGTCTTTTTGTAATAAATTCATATAAATTCATGTAATATACTCTTATCCTCAAACTGGAACTCGAACTCACTGTTGGGAGATGATGGGTGTGAGTTGGGTTTTTTGTGGCCCCCTGTCAGAGCTCACACCTAAAGTCATACTTGCTGCTAGAGATGCTCTAAGAAATTTTTTGAATCAAAGAGTTCATAGGTTGGAGGGGATATCAAAAATATTCTCATTTGGACTACCAGTAGATTCAGGTTTACCTTAAAGGAAGACTTATGGGCTAACAAATGAGACTAAGGGAGGACTTAATGTAAGGCAATCTTATTATCAAAATATTGCCATGCCATCAAGATTTAATTGGAAAATGCACAGAAAGTCTGTGGCGTTCGTGTACAAAATTTTGAAGGAGATATACTTCTTAAACACCCCATTCCTTCGCTAAAAGAAATTAAGCACATTGACTTCAAATTTTTAGAGACATTAATTAACTTGGGTGGCAAAAGTAAAAGTCAAAAACTCCTTAGGTTCAAAGATTGGGAATGTAATGGCCTAATTCCGTTAGCTCGAAATGGCTCAGAATTAGCTCTTACACCAATGTACCTGTGACAAAATCTAATGTAAAGCAAGAAATGACACATGTGATTTAGCGTGGAAAACCTTTGAATAGGTAAAAAGCCACGATCTCGAGTTGGGTTTTAGTAACATTAACTTTTATTGTTTGTGGTTGATATCTTATTATAAGTGATTTTTCGAACTTGAAATACTTGATATTGTAAATAAGAAGTTTTTCTTTATAGTATCTTTTTCTGGTTTTTCTTGGTCTCTGTCTCTTCTTAACTTTTTCTTTATATATATAGGTTTCACCCGCAGCTCGTTATCGTGCTGATGCACGTTCTCCGAACACTGAGGTAAGTGGTAGTTGACTGAGTAACTGTTGATTTCGTGGGAGACATGTGTCTTTGACTTGTTCATATTCTTCTGTTATGCTAGATCCACGCTCTTTATTAGTTTGTGGGATAAGTGTCAATGCAAACTGTTTAATATTATGTGTTAAATGCGTGAGCCTGATATGGAGGTAGTTCAAATTGGGTTAGCTCGAGGGATAGGTCTCTACAATCGCTCCCTCACAACTGAAAGCACGAGGGGCTTCGGTTGAGAAAAACCCCGTGTATTTGCGGTGTTGAAAGTTGAAAAGAAATGACATATTTAATGTTTTTTTTTTTTTTTTGCAGAAATTTTAGTCGGATATATTATGGAATATTTCTAATCGAGTGCAAGGGTTGCTTGATATTTACAAGTACATGTCACTAGTGCATATACTGGCAGCCCTGGTAAAAACCAACAAAGTAACTACGAAAAAAAACTGAGAAAATATTAAAGGCCGAGTCACCTAGTATAGTGCTAGAGATGTTCACCTCCTTCTGACTATAAAGTATTATACGGTGTGTTCTTCGATGTCCTATAGGTAGTTTGGTTTGCCGTTATTCCATTCTTCCATAGGCTATTCTGGGTCTGACCCTCTCCATGCGAGGTGATCTGCAGAGAAGTTGCATTCTCTCCATACATGACTTAATCGGATGTTCTAAGGAGAGGAGTAATCAGATTCCACACTGTTCTGGGAGACCATGGTATATTGTCTTTTAGGAAAGCTTTAATAACTGCAGCTGAATCGGAGATAACTTAAACTCGTCTCCAACCGAGTGCTACACCACGTTGAACGCCCGATATGATTGCAGTGGTCTTTGCTATATAGTTTGTAGCTTGACCAATTGATTTGCTGAAAGTGCCCAAGACCTCCCCGGTGTTATTTCTGTACATTATACCAATCCCCGCCGGTCCTGGATTTCCCATAGCCAATCAATCACAACAAATTTTAACCTCATTCGCTTTAGGGAGCAACCATCTGCAGCTCTCGAAGTTGTTGGGTTTTTGTGGTTTGCATTAAACATTTAACGCCTTTATGATCTTCAGGTCATGAACTGTGTTGTTCATCGTATGTTGAGAGAGGTGGGCAGCATCTGCGATATCCGTTAGGATGTTCAACGTGATTTTATGGATTGTAATCTTGAGTCCATCTGAGCGCCAATTATTACTTGCGTACCAAATGTTTCTGCATATAGAGAAGACCACGGCAACCCATAAGTATTTAATATATAGGTTAGACGATTTTTCTCTTTCCAGAATGGCTCTCCAAGTATCTGTAGGTGTAATAAGATTATAGGAGAAGCAGTTTGTAGACCTTTGCCAGAGAGAGGCAGCAGGGGGGCAATGTAGTAGTGTATGTGTTTCCGTTTTTGAGTTGTTGTGGTATTGGTGACAGACCAAGGCCAAGGTTATGCCTTTCTTTCTGATGATGCCGTCCATAAGCAAGAGATAGTTCAGCAGACGTCATGCAAAGCCTCCCAGTCTCGGGTGGATTACTTTACTCCACACATATTTCCACCACCATGCCGTGTCATCTCTTCTACAGAGAGCATCAAAAGCATTCTTGATTATGAACACATCGTGTAGGTCTGGCTTCCAGATCATTGTGCCATGCGCATTTAGGTTACAATGAATTTGTTGTATGTATATTCCCAAGGCAAGGAGGAGAAGGCGGATATCATTAGGGACATTCCAACCTTGTGGGTTGATGAAGTTGCTTAGTTTTGACGTACATTTTTTCCACAAGTGCCTAGACAAGTCGATGTATTCCATGATAGGAACGTCTGTCGCCCAAGTGTCTCTCCAGAAATCAATTTGTGTTCCATTTCTGATAAGCCAACCAATGTGAGGTTCTGAAAGTGCAGCTCTTGTTTGAATGTCGTTCCATATAGAAGAGGGTTTGTGGAAATGAATTGGGCCTCTGCTCTTACTGCTGAATTTGGATTTTAAATTTTTTGTCCATTCTTCTATACCTTGTTTGAAGATCCAGTGCAGTTTGTAGAGCATTGCGTTATTTACTTCCCCCAGAATTTGAACTCCAAGTCCCCCTTCTTTTACCGATTTGAAGACTTTCTCCCACTTCAATGTCACTCCTTTCCTCTTTGTCGGGTCTCCCGTCCAGATATAGTTCCTAATGATGTTGCCCCCCTCTTTTATAAGCGACAGAGGCCACCTGTAAATTACCATATTATGAATGGGGAAACTGTTAAGGACAAATTTTGCTAGAGTAACTCTTCCCTGAAAAGAAATCATACTTCCAGTCCAGCTATTAGTCTTCTTTCATATCTTTTTAATAAGCGGTATAATAGCTTGGTTTGTAACCCTCCCATGTATAAGTGGGATGCCCAAATATGTTTTGGGGAACGTTCCCTCTTTGAAGCCAAATATATCTGAGGCAATTCTTCTTCGGGTAAGAGGAATACTGCTCATGAAAATCTTGTTTTTGGCCACACTGATCTCTTGCCCAGATGCCACCTGATAATCTATTAGGAGGAGCTTAAGCTGTTTCAGGCATTTGGTGTTCCCGTTTACAAACAAAAAAATATCATCTACAAATAGAAGGTGAGTGTGGCTGTGCGTCAGCTTTGTTGATACCATAGTTTGTATTCTGCCTTGTTCCCTTACTCTGTGGAGATTGATACTAAGAATGTCTTCTGTAATTATAAAGAGGATTGGGGAGAGAGGGTCCCCCTACTTGAGGCCCTGAGACATTTGAAAGAACCCAGACAGACTTCCATTCACAAGGATAAAGATCATACTACTATATTGATAATCGTCTGAATCTAGTTACAAAATTTCTAGTCAAACCCAAAAGCTCTTAAGGTGTTGATGAGGAATGTCCAGCTTACAGTATCGTATGCTTGACTGATATCAATCTTGAGAGCCGCATTGCCATTCTTTTTCTTGATTTTCATCTCATTAACCATTTCAGACACCATATAGATGTTGTTGTGTATGTTTTGATTTTTTTATAAATACACTCTAGTCCCTTGTAACACATCTATCTGCAATTGGAGAGAGCCTCGTGGCTAGTATTTTCGTAATAACTTTAAAAAGAAAGTTACTAAGATAAATCGGTCTGTAGTACGGAATAGAGGATGGGTTACTGATTTTTGGAATCAAGACAATGATATTCGAGTTAAAGGTCAGAGGGATCATACCATCGCAGAAAAATGAGGATATCCCTGATTAAATGTCCGTACGCAGCGTATCCTAGTATTTTTTTTAAAAAGCTCTTAAAAACCCATCTAGACTGGGTACGCTGTTGCTGTCCATGGAGAAAATCACCTCCTGTATCTCATCATTAATTAGGACTGAGGTGAGATGTGTATTTCCCTCCTCTAACACTTGCTGGGGGAGATGTACAAATAGTGATGGGTAATGTTGAGTTTCTGTTACCAAGAATTTATAGGTGTAGTATTGGACGATGTGTTTTTGGATGCTGGTGTGGCTAGTAATGTTTCGTCCCATATCGTCCTTTATTTCTGTGATAAGAGCTTTGGCATTCCGAGCCTTTATAGTTACGCGAAAGTATTTGGTATTATGTCTCCTGCGTGAAGCCATTGAATCCTCGACTTTTGCCTCCAATACACTTCTTCTATATCCCCCGATCTATTGAGTAGTTTTGTTTGGGCAAGAAATCTCTTTGCAATTAGATCATTGGTGATATCTTCTTCCAATTGGAGTTGGAGTTACAGCACCTCTCTCTAGTCTCGTTTTGTTTTTTTTGGTGGGTTACAAAATTCTCTCTTCACAGCTTAATGTATGTTTTTAGGTGTCTTAGCTTCAACATAAGACAAAATAGTGGAGCAGCATGCAGCAGCTGCCCCCAGCTATTAGTAATCAGGGCCTCAAACCAAGGTTCCTTTTCTCAAGACTGAAGGTACCGGAACGGGATGTTATGCGGCCTAGGAACTTGGCAGCATTTACCCATAATTAGTGAATGGTCGGAATGGGTTCTAGGCATCACCTTCATTCTCCAACACGTAAATTTGGTCTGCCATTCTGCATTCTGTAAACATCTATCCATGACCACCAGAGTTTGGTTAATTCTACTTTGAGCATTGCTCAAGGTAAACTAAGTCCTGAAGAGAGACTCACTGATAGCCGAGCAGTATCCAAAAAATTATTGAAGTCCATTACTGCGTTAAGTTAGGATGGTCTTCTCCCCCATTTCTCTAAGGTTCGCAACATCACATTAAAGTCTTCAATGCATATCCATGGTTTTGTATTGGTTGCAGCAAAACTAGAGAGGTTAGCCCAAAGCTCCAACCTATTAATTCTGTTGCAGTCTGCATGAACAAATGAGAAGCAGCACTCCAAGTATTACACCGTAATATGTTATTTCGAAAGCTCAATAATGCCAGATTTAGGCCTTCCTTTGCTCCATAGAATCCATATGTTACCTTTCTCCCCATCAAATTCATTGGTAATGATTTTGGTTTCATACCCCGGCAGAACAAAGTCCTTACAGAATATTTTTGGTTCAGCAATGCCCACTATGTCTGGTCGTATTCTTGCAGTTGTTTTTATGAGATTTTGAGTTGTTTTTCTGTTCCCCAGCCCTCGGACATTCCAAAAGAGAACTTTCATTAATCTTTGCGGGCAGACTGTCTAATTTTTGGGGTTAGGGCCAAGCTGCAGTTGTTCTTCCTGTTCCATTTTATCTGCCTAACTTACGGGGTCTAGGTTGTGCCAGACCTCATGTATCGCCTACAAATAAGTCTATCCCTCATCAAAAAATTTAGTTATTGGTGGTTTCTTTGCACTATTTGTGGATGTTGTATTATCTACATACTCCGATAGTGGTGATATTAGGATCTCTACGTATTTTGTGCGTTTCTCCCCTGGAAGACTCGGGTTGTTATCCTTCTCTCCTGACGGTGCCGAGTTGGACTGTTCCATATCTGCCTTCAGGTCCCTTAGTGTTGCAAACTTATTTAATATGCTAGCATCGCTGTTCTCTTTGGGTGATGTGGGTTGTTTGCTGCTGCTCTTTGTTCGTGACCATTCAGAGTTTGCAGGAATTTTTTCATGCTGGTGCAAATGATTCACTGGCATTGGCATGCCTAGGGGTAAATTGGTGATGAAGTCGTACTACTCTCTTCCAGTGTCTCATGTAAGTAAGTATGTTTACTTGCAATATCAGTGTTTTTTCTTCCCATATCCTTGGTTTGGGGTTGCTTCTCATGGATTATGACGCCTTGGTTGCCCCTGCTACCCTTAGCACCTCCTTGTTCTATCTTTGGCTTGTTCTTGTTTAGATCTGAGTCATTCAGTCGAAATACCTTTTGTACTATTTTGCATTCGGCAATAATGTGCCCAACATTTTTGTAGTGATTACAGTATTTTGGGACTTGATGTAGCAGTACTTCATGTTTGATGATGTTGCTCTCCACCTCAAGAAAAATGTGGTTAGAAATTGGTTTCGACAGGTCGATATCAACTAGCACATTCGCATGGTATCCATAGTCTTGATTTCGTGTTGAGTGATCGAGCTAAATAGGAATTCCAAGCGTTTTCCCAAGTGACATGATAAAATTTTTTGCTCCACATTTCTAGGAAACCCAGGGAATTTATACCAAATAAGAGCATTTGAATTACAATGTCTATTAACCGAAAAGAATGGGTTCCATGACATAAGTCTCATAGGCATTTGTTCGATCATCCAGGGCCCTCTACTCCATATGTAAATCTTGTCCTCCTCGAACTCCAGTTTGATAATAAAGAACCTTTTACCTATCTGAATCAATTTGCATGTGCCCTTATTCTTCCAATTTTTTCTTGCGTATGCTTGTATCGTTACAAGCTTGATCTTCTGTAGGTCCAACCAGTCGATGAGACTGTATTGATATGTTGAGATACCTTCAGACAATTTAGCCCTTAGGATTGAGATAATTGGTGTCTCCTCTTATTCCAACTAAAATAAACCAAGTCGGTTCTTTGCTTTCTGTTACTTTTCCTTGAACCTTGTTAGCCAACGTTTGGTGTGGTGTTCCTCCATTTGGGCCAGGGATGTTACCATGGGAAGTATAAACCCTCCCCATAGCCTGGTTTCCCATAAGTTCTTGTTCTGGTTGGATTGCCTTCGTGGTGTTTGCTTCCCCCACAGCCTTACCCATGAATCCCCAGGGGCTGACAACTCATTCTTGAGTCGTATGTGCTAAAATGGTGTCAGGGATTTTTCTCTGTATGGCTTAAGTCCCATACAAAACATGAGCAGCATCTCTCCGATTATCTATTGCTGAAGGTATAGTCGGAGTTGGATTGTTGTTTGTTGTTGCATCAGTATTCTTCGTGAGGGTTGATTGCAGTTTTAGGGTTTCGGTGGGATTGATTGTATGGTGATTAGTATCCAGCAATTCCTCTCCTCCTATCGAATAGATTCCTCGGGTGATGATGTCTTGAAGGAGCTTGAGAGTTGCAATATCCATCTCCATTATGATTGATTACTTAGGGTTTGGTGGTCTTGGTAAAAAAAATTGCATCACGCATCACTCCTATGGTGCATCATCTTATCTGCTTATTTGGTAAACTAGAAAACTATTTTTTACGATTACCCTTTTAATGTTGGCTTAACTGGTATGGAAATGGGTATTTGTTTTGTATGGAGGGATGTATCTGCATTGAATGACGATGGAAAGTATTGATGTAATGGACGCATAGGGTTCCGATAGTGGTTCTGTTGTGATGATGACTGCTTTGGAAATGTACATGCGTATTAAATACGAGGGTTATATATAAAGTACACGTTCTATGAATTTTGGCAAAGTACGCTGTTGTTAAAAAATCCTTTAGAATTCTTGAGTGATAATGGTGAGGACCTAGAGAATGGTGTATGAAGAGAGATTCACTGCTGAAATGCAAAGATTTAAACTGAGATACTTCGGGGATTAATCTTTGGAGTTACCCACCCCAATTCATGTTCTACCGACATATCAAGGTATGTTGGAAGAAGAAACGATTGAAGTTGAGGAAGATTTTTAGTGCATGTGGAGATTTATTATGTTATTTTGACAGGTGAGCAACGTCGGAGGTGTCTTCGCATCCTTGCGGAGGACAAGGTTGAGGAGACAGATGTGGGGATCGGTGTAACTGCGAAACAGTATCGCCGGTATCTTGCGTAGGATTAGATTCTAAGGTATGACTCCTCTTTATCTCTACCAATGTTTTGTTGGTGGGGATTACAAAGGAGGCGGCGATGGTGGTGGAGTGGGAAGACGGAGATTGAAAATCTGCCCCTGCACAATCATCATTTCTTGGCCCTAAAAAGGCCTTCTATTTGAAGAGTTGGTTCAAGCACTAACGTCCTTGGTTCTGTAGTTTTTATTTGAAGCTCGGCTCTGTAGGGACCTATCCCTCGATCTTACCTAAAATTGAGATGTCGCCAGTTCAAATTACCTCCATCTCAGACTCACACATTTTTAACATAACTTCTCCAGTCAACATTCTTACCTACACCATGAACTGGTGAAGAACGTGGGCCAAACTCAAATCGAAAAGCCTAAACCAGTGAAAGACACCTGTCCCTTGCAAACTCAATAGTTATTCAGTCAACCGCTACTAACCACATTGTTCGGAGAACGTGCTCCAGCATACTGAAGAGCTGCAGAGAAGGCCTATATAAGGAAGAGGTTCCAGAAGAGGCAGGAACCAAAAAAATTACACAAGAGATCACCAAGAAACTACTTGTCTAGATTCTCAGAAACATTCAAACTTTTTAGTTACAAGGTTTAAGCATTTCTATATCTAGAGATCACTTGTAATAAGATATCCACCTCAAGCAATAAATATACTTTTATAAAAATCCTCTACTCGAGGTCGTGGTTTTTTACATATTCAGAGGTTTTCCACGCTAAAATCACATGTGCCATTTCCTGTTTTCCATTAAAATATTGTCGCATGTTCATTGCTATGATAGTGAATTTCAAGCCATTTCGAGCTTACGGAATTTGGCCATTTCATTTGGCGCCGTCTGTGGGAAAAATTGCATTTCTACGATATCCTAAGGCATTCTTTCACTACAATTTTCAATCATGGCTACTTCTAGACGACCGGCTACAGGCATCCAACTCGATGTTTCAATGGAGCCGGGGTAACTTACAGAGTTACGGGTGAATCTCAACGCCGAAACAGAGAAACGCGCCTGGCTCGAACTTCTGTTAACTAAGGATCGGGAGCTCTGTGAGAAAGAGCTCAACACAGAACGACAAGCTCATTTGACAGCGCTCAAACGACATGAATTTTAGATAACAACAATGCAGACTTCCCTAGAGGCTCTGCAAAATACTCAGTAGGCTCCTCTAACAAGTGGTCATAATCAGTTGCCAGTAAAGATATTTCTAGGAATCTTCAGCATGAACCACAACCCTCTATATATTTGGGGGGTAAAGTTCAATCCGAAGCTAGTCGGGGTCACCAAATTTCTATCTGTCAGGAGGAAGATCAGCGACCTCAACATCAAGTTCCAGTACGAGATCGTTGGAGTGAAGGTACTGGTACTCATCATCTACAACCTCCTCATCCAGCGATTCAACCAACACGTCATTACGTCACGAAAGAGCATATGGACTTACGAATTAAGGAGTTTATCGAAGCACAAGTTCTGGGTACTGCCGACGATATCACAAAATTATAAGGAAGTTCGATTGCCAAATAACTATTCGATATAGAGATACCGAAAGGTTTCCATACTCCAAAAATTTGTAAATACAAAGGTACCGACCCGAAGGAGTACATTCAACAGTACCGCGATTCATTAGGGTTGTACTCTAATCTTAACCACATCCTCTGTCGTCTGTTTTCCACAGGACTGCAGGAGGAACTACTCCGATGGTTCGACTCTCTCCTGAGGACTCCATATATATTCGACATGCTGCAAAAGCAGTTTATCAAGATATATGCTCACAATAGAGACAAAGAGGAGAATTTGTATTTTCTTATCAGTCTCAAACAGTCACACGGGGATAAGCTCGAGACTTTTGTGAAGAAATTTTTAGAGCTTGCGTGTAAAGTGGATAATCTCGATGATAAAATAGTTGTTACTATTTTCACCAATGCGCTCCAGCTCGATTGCAAGGCCAAAGAGTACCTCTTCCTCAACAAACCTGCAACCTTAGAGGATATGATCACCAAGATCAATAGTTACGTCGACCTAGAGAGGATGATGTCTAAGCAAAAAAAATCTACTAAATCCATCATCATCACCAAAGGTCCATCTATAGATCGAAACACTAAACCAAAGGAAGAACAGGGAGATCAGAAGCGCACCAAGGGTAACACTGACTACCCTCAGAAAGGTGGTCTGCCAAACAAGCCCATCCTCCCAAAGATGAATGTCCAAATCTCTACAATTTTTCCACTACTTTTGAAGGATAAGATCTACGGCGTCTCCCAACCACTGGAACCAATCAATAATCGACCATATTGCCTGCATCATAAGGTAAACCATCATTCTATTGAAAATTGTTATGCTTTACAGAGGTTGCTCGAGTATATTTTTAAAGAGGGACGGATGTTCGAATATATTCTCGACCTAGAATCATACGAAGATGGAAGCTATAAGAAGCAGCTTGAAGTTATTCAGGTCAATGATTAATCTGAGGAGAAGCATCTTTACCATATGTACCACAGCAACATGATTGAAATTAATCAGATCACCAATTCTAACTAATCTAAGCGCAGGAGACTATCAGAATGCTACGATCTCACACCTCAAGACAAAGAAGTCAAGCATCTTCCTGAGTAGAGCAATCGCCGGCTTGGGATTTCCTTCGAAGATTGCAATACTAGTCATGCCAAATTTCTACATCATGATGCGTTAGTAATAATGCTCAAAATGAAGAAGTTTGTTATGCACACGACGATGATCGATACTTGAAGTGGTATTGAGATTCTATTTCAGAGCACTATCGACCAAATGGGTTTGGCCGACCAAGTTATTCAGAGCGACACCGATATTAGTGGGTTCAACGGTTCTAAAGAAGAACGAGTAGGCAAGATCATCTTACCTATTACCGCAGGACCAGCCACCATCAACATCATCTTCTAAATCATCAATGCCAAATCCCGTTATCTCAGGATTATGGGCCGCTGCTGGATTCACAACATGGAAACAATCGCTTCTACCTATCATCAGACACTCCGATTCAAATACGATAATGGTATTTATGAGATCAAGGGTAGTCAGAAGCTCTCTTGAGCTTATAAAAATACCATCCCTATTATCCTAAATACTTCTGAAAGATTTGCTGCATAGCAATTACAGGAAGCTGATCACCTCAACGATCAACCTTCCATGGAGGAGCCCACAGAATATATCAACATTGATAGACCTAGCAGAGGTACTTTCATTGGTACTAGCTGGTTCAGGATAAAAATGATGCTCTCATTCAGTTCTCGCAACTAAATCGAGACGTTTTTGCGTAGTCTTTTGAGGAAATGTCTAGGGTCGATCCGGCCAAGGCATGTCACAAATTGGCTATCAACATCAATGCCACGGTGGTCAAACAGAAATAGTAATGACTATCACCTCGTCTTCGATATGAAGTTAACACCGAGATTGAGAAATTGATCAAAGTTGGATTCATTCGAGAAGCCAAATATCCAGACTGGATATCCAATATGATCACTGTCCTAAAAAAGAAGGAAAAAGTCTGAGTTTGCGTAGATTTTACCGATCTGAACAATCATACTCTAAAGGATAGTTTCCCTCTTTCCAAGATTCATCTGATCCTCGATTTTACAGCAAGCCATGACCTTCTATCTATGATAGATACTGCTTCGGGATACAATCAAATTCCACTTTTGGAAGAAGATCAAGAAAAGACAACTTTCATAACTGAAAGAGGTCTTTATTGCTACAAAGTAATGCCCTTCGAACTCAAAAATATAGGTGCCACATATCAACGGTTGATGACTACTATGTTCAAAGTACATCTAGGGAAAGTCGTTGAAGTCTCCATCGACGATCTCTTGTGCAAGAGCGTATAGTCAGCCAATCACATCTCAGATCTAAACACTATATTCAACATTCTTTGATCTTATAGGATGCGTCTCAACCCTGATAAGTGTCAATTCGGGGTACATTCTGTCCAATTTCTAGACCATCTCATTAACAAGAAGGGGATTGAGGCCGATCCAGATCAGATTCCGGCTCTCCTCAGCATCCTTCTCCAAAAATAACGAAAGACGTTCAGAAACTTGCCGGCAAGTTTGCCGATATCAACCGTTTCATTTTGAAATCTTTAGACCGTTGTCGTTAGCTATTCCTATTACTCCGCGGTTGTACCAAATGAGGAAAAGTTTAGCCAAATACAGAGGTCACATGGACACCAGAATGCAAAATAGCTTTTCAGGATCTCAAAACCTATTTGGGGAGGTCTCCCATAATGAGCACCCCAATAAATAATGAGGAACTGAATATCTACCTAACAGTCACATATACTACACTCAGCTCGGTTCTCATTTGCTTTGAAGGGAAAATCGAGAAACCATTCTACTTCATCCGTAAATCCCTCACTACAACAGAAACGAGGTATTCTAAAATTAAGAAACTTCTTCTCACTCTTGTTTACACTTCAGAGAAACTCAAGCACTACTTCCAAGCTCATTCAGTCAAAGTCATGAAGAACTACCCACTTCGGGAAGTTCTATCCAAGAAAGAAAAAATTAAGGAAAGTGTAACAGTGGCAGTCAGTTTGGGAGAACAGGATATCAAGTTTGAACAACGTCATTCTGAGAAGGGTCAGGCCATTGCCAATTTTCTTACAGATTTTCCAGTGGAAGATCCTGAGTGAGAGGAGCATAACCCTGACCTTATAGAAGAAATTCTCGATGATCCACCCTCCAAACCATTGACGAATGAGCTAAATAGATTACAGTAAAAGGGTGAAGACTTCTTACGGATGGGTCAACAGCACCCGCAGGGTCTAGAATCGGAATCGTATTTATTACCCCTTCCAATGAAAAAATTGAGAAATTAATCCGCTTAGATTTTGTGGCCTCAAATAATGTTACCGAATACGAAACTCTTATTCATGGTCTCGACCTCACTCTTGAGCTCGATGTCCCCGATCTCTCAGTTTACACAGATTCACTACTCATCGTCCACCATTACTCTGAGCAATATAAAAAGAATAGAAAGATGATTGAATATGCAGCCCTTGTTACAGATAGGATGAACAAGTTCGTGAAAGCAACTCTCAATTATCTTCCTCGAGGTGAAAACAAACACGTCGATTCCTTGGCATATCTAGCCGGGGTCTTGAGTACAGAAGCTCGATATCTCCAGATCGAAATCATTTTAACCCCCAGCATTGATCGCATTTATGTATGCAAGATCAATACTGGGGGCGATAAAGGGGGAGACGATGATTGGCGAAAGCCTTTCTTAACCTACCTCGGTGTCGATAACAGTTACAACAGACTACTTCCAGCAGATCCAAAAGAACGCTGACAGCTGATCAATAACTCTAAACGCTACACAAATCTAAATGGTATACTATACTGCCTTTCCATCATGGGGCCCTACCTCAAGTGCCTCTAAACTAAAAGCAGATAAAATGCTATGTAAACTACATGAAAGAACTTGTGGCTCCCATGTCGGAGGTCAATCACTAGCAAACAGAGCTATTACAGAAGGAGTATTTTGGTCTGGCATGCGCAAACAAGTAGAAGAGTACTCATGTAAATGTGATGCCTACCAAAGACATAGATACATGATATGCTCCCCTACGCTCGAACTCCATGCAAGCAAGGTGTTCTGGCCATTCAAAAGATAGGCACTTGATCTCGTCGGTGAATTCCCTAACTTTCCAGGTAACTGCCATCACCTACTCGTAGCTGCTGATTATTTTATGAAATGAGTAAAAGAAGTTTTATTATGTCGAACCAGAGAAGAAGAGGTCATCTCTTTTATTTTGGAATACATCATCACTCAGTTTAGGTTCCCCCACCTAGTTCGTTTCGATAACGGGCCCCAATTTGTTAGAGAAAAAATTGTAACCTTCCTCCACCAACAATATATATTCCACTCACCATCCAATCCTTACTATCCTCAAGGCAATGGCCAAGCCAAAATCATCAACAAAACTATCATGGATGGACTCAAAAAATGACTTCACTCACAGAAAAAAGGGAATTGGGTTCGAAAGCTGCCTAATATCCTATGGGCATATCATACCACTCCCCGACAGTCAACCAGATACACCCCATTCCTCCTTTCCTGTGATACTAAGACCGTCATTCCTTCTCAATACCATCATCCAGTTCGAGATCACGAGCTGACTGACGGGGAAAATGAGTTCGAATTGGCTTACAATCTTAATATGATCGATGAAACAGGAAATGCGTCATCGCTAGCCTAGGTCGATATCATTATATGCTAGCCAGATCGTATAACAGCCGAGTCAAAAATTGTACTTTCCAAATCGACGATCTCATCCTTAAAGAGATTCATCAACATCGCAAAGAGCCTTACGCTAGAAAATTAGCCAACAATTGGGAGAGTCCATTTATTATCACAGACCTCCCAGGCCTGAGATCATATTATCTTATGACAGAAGAGGGAATCCCCATTTCAAATCCTTAGAATACTGGGCAACTTAAATGATACTATCGTCAAGTGTCTCACTACTCTATTTCTATTTCTCGTTTTTGTTTTTTCAATTCCAAAAGTAGGATTTTCATCTCCATCCAATGTAAATTCAGAACTAATTAATGAAACTTCCAAGTTTTTTACAACATCTCTCTACTCACGTAGATTCAACTATATTTTATAGATTAAAGCATAGATAATACTAGCTTTCAATCGATCTTATACTAGTTAAATCAAGGATAACACTTGGTTTGGCTGACTCTACTAAATCTCTGCGATTGAAACAAATATAAAAACTTGTTTTATATTAAAGACTCTACTAAACATAAGATACGGCAAAGGTAATACTAGCCTTCATTTACTTTAACTTGTTTGGGACATTATACCAGTTAGATCAATGATAACACTTGGTTTGGCTGAATCTACTAAATCTCTGCGATTGAAATAAATGTAGAAACTTGTTTTATATCAAAGACTCTACCAAACATAAGATAGGGCAAAGGTAATACTAGCCTTCATCTACTTCAACTTGTTTGGGACATTATACCGGTTAAATCAAGGATAACACTTGGTTTGGCTGACTCTACTAAATCTCTACGATTAAAACAAATGTAGAAACTTGTTTTATATCAATGACTCTAACAGGCATAAGATAAGGCAAAGGTAATACTAACCTTCATCTCTTTTAATATGTCTGCGATAGATACTATTTATTTTCAGGTCACATTATAATGGATTCTTTTCTACTGTTGGGATGTCAGCCATGCTTTACCCTATAGCAGGAGGTCGATCAAAATTCAGTTCGCGAGTTATAACAACATTGCCCCTTTCTATCAAATCTGCAGGTTGAGGGCCTAAATTTGTTTCCATGAAGGCCATATAGTTCTCTCGATCTATATTAACTCTACAATTGCATCCCTTGTCAGACAAGCTCTTGAACAAGGTATCTCGTTCTAACTCAAGTCTTTTTACTTCCTCTACAAAATACGCAACAGTCGATTTAACAGGTCTGAGCATGATGCATGAGATACGACTATCTTTGAAAAGTGAGATCTCACCTTCTTGAGGCGTGACTCCAAAATTGCATACAGTCTCTTCTGATGTGTCATTTCCCTTTTTGTCAAAGCATCAAAAGTTATACTCTCTTTTAATTTTTTGATGGCTTTAGCTGATTCAGCCTGATTAATGGCGTCCAGGTCCGCCACCTGAGTACGAAGTCTCTCAATTTCTGCATTCAACTCTTCTCTAGCAAGTCATCTTTCTTCTTCATTAGAATTTCCTTTGCCCTGATTTCCCCTTCCAAGACTTTCTCCCTGACAAGAGCAGCATCCAACTTATATTGGCACTCCCTTTAGTTTGCATTCCCTTTTTGTGCATACCCCTGAATTCGAGCTACTTCACCTTCTAGCTCTGTAATTTGATCTGACAGGCCTAACTACATCTCCTTGGACTAGAGGAACCTTAACATCATTTATACTCCTCCTCGAGCGCTCTCCAGCCTCAGCGTTCTTGACGTGCGCATTGGTTTACGTTAATTCGGCCTTCAATCGTATCACCCTCTCATTTAACTCGTCACACTTTTGTTGTATCGCTCAAAACTCAATAACCTTGGCAGGTAGGGTTATATGCAAGTGTTCGGCTCATTATCCTTTCGAAGCTGATTGATTATCTCAAGCTACCTTCAGCTCATTATCCTTTTCAATCATTTTCAGTTTTAGTCGCTCCAGCTCGCTTCTACAATTATGAAGATCAGCTCGAGATTGTCCCTCCGATCTCTCTAGCGTATGAATACGGTATTGAGCCATTTTAGCATGCCTACTCTTTACCATCAGCGTATCAATCCGACTTTGAAGCTTTACGGCGTGATCCTTTATCTCTGCAAGCTCTTTCTCCTTGATCTTACGAATGAAGTCGATAACAATCTGGGTTGCCTCAACAAGTTTGAAATGCACCTTTACATATTGGTCTTCTTTGTCCTCATTCGCCTCCCTCACCCTATCCAACTCCTCTGCAAATTCTCGGTTACATTGGAGCGTTTCATCTTCGCGTGAGCGAGCTGAATCCAATTCGAACTGTACAATATAGATACATTATATACAGTTTGATTCAAAACATCCATCTGATATATATATATATATATATATATATATATATATATATATCATTTCTAAAAATATATCTTATTACTAACATCTACCGTGTGCAATTACTTTCAGACTTAAAGGTCAAAGTACAATCTCATATGGATGCTCCATGATATAAATTTTGAGGTCTAAGGTACTTGTTTTCTATATGCTACTTTGTTTAAAACTTTGAATTTTCCTATGCACTATATTAGTGTCATTTTCCTAAAACTGATAACAAGTTTTTGGTCTGCCTCTATGTTCTATGTTGTCTTATTTACTTGGTAGCTTTATGTTAAAATAGTATACTAGTGAAAAGGCCTGTTCCGATCTAACCAGCAGCTCCAGTTGCGAAAACAGCAAGGATTTTGAGATTTTTTTTCCCTGGCAAGCTCAATCTCTAGATCTTTTAATCTGAGACTCATTTTTCTAAGTGCCTACAATAAGGTTACAAAAAAAAGGCTCGGCCTACAGAAGTCTATTCAATATACACAATCCAACAATTTACAGGGCACTTCCAAAATACTCATACAAAGTCATTTTTCTACCCTACCTTCTCATTCTCGCCCTCTGGGAGTTTGGTGTCATCCCCTTGATTGTCTAGCATTGTCTGGCGAGAAACATCATCTAGCCCATCAACAACTCCTACTGCAACCTCTTCCACTTCTTCATCATCTCCCTCCTCAACATAGGTATCTACCTTAATGGCATCCATCTCATCCTTAAAATATCCCATCAACATCAGGTGGGCTCAAGCCTTTTGCGCTCCGCCACTACCTCCTCCAGATTCGTTCTCGCCTCTACTTGTAGATGGCCAATCGCCACCGCATGGGAAACCTTCAAGGTCTCTAGCTTCTTTACTTCCTTTAGAGCATCAGCCTTCGCTCGAGCTACCTTCTTCTTAAGCTCGATCTTCACCTTCTTCACCTCAGATTTTTCTTCTTCAACTCTGAGCCAAATCCCCCCCACCAAACGAGCAACCTACAAAACACAAATCGACCACAGCGTGAGCTCGAAACGCAATAAATAAATATTTCACATAATCAAACATAAAGACATACCATCTTGCTCATGTCCTCCCCGCCCCCCCCCCCCCCCCCCCCCGTGAAGAGCCGCCAGCCTGGCCCTTTCCACTACTTCTTTAAGAACGTCCTCCGCAGCAGGTTGCTCTTCAACAACCTTTTCTCCTAACTTTCCCAAAGGTTCAATTCTTCTCCTTTTTTCTTGTTCGTCGACCTCACCACTTTCCGTGGTACAAGAGGCTGACGGACACTTCAGCATCTATTTTTTGGAAACGTTCAAGCTAATTTGCTCGACGTAATAGATTCTGGTTAAACTGAACTGTCTATTCTAGGGGTCTTGGGAAAGTTCGTTCACCCTTCCCACCAGTTCCTTTCTTCTTTTCATCATCAATACCCGCCATCAGCCTAGTCGATTGAGATTTATTAACCTTTTTCAACTTACTCCCAACCCTTTTCTTTTTGCTAAGGCCAAGTCCTTCCAGCACAAATTCGAGCTCAACCTCTTCCTCAGAAACTTCGTCCAACAATGAATCTTTCCTCTCTACCTGGGACTTCGGGCCTGCCATGCACAACATTTTTATTATCAATAAAAGATTATCAGTTCAAACATATCAATATTATACTCTATGCATTGTTACTTACTTTGTTTTACAGTTCTAAACAGAAGACCCAAAGGTTTTTTATCATCTCTTTGAAGACAATTAACCTTCACCTATATTACATTGTCGTTTCGGGCTCGACCTGCTAAATTTAGATCGATGAAGCGAGGCTGAGTTGCACTCGCACAGAAATATGCCCCACCACTGGCGTGATAATTCTTTACCCCATAAAACTGTAATACATCCTCAGGTGATATCCTCCTCACTTCCCCTCATTATCCTATTTTTTATTTAGATGGTCACAAACACTTATTGTCTCCTACATGTTCTCGTTTAATTATATAGGACATGCCCCAATCTTATTCATCATCCCCTTCGCCAAATTGGTAAGGGAAAGACTCAACCTGTACTCTAATTGAGGCAGGTAGCACAAAAAGCCCTCTAAAAGGTCACTCCGACCACTCCCATCAAAATATTCTAACGAGATCAATTCATCTATACCCCTATCTCGTTTATCCTCCTCCAAGTCGGCCAACAAATAAAAATATTCCTCCCCTGCCACTACAGTACACCCCCTAAATAGCCTACCAACATATTATGTGTAGTTACCCCATGTCCCTTTTACAGCAGCCTTGGCTTTACAAAATTCTTTAAATGTATCCAAACTGGGAGGATAGGTCACCAATTTGGCAGGGAAACCTAGAAATTGTTCCAATCCTACTTTAACCTCACTATTAAGCATCTCAATTTCGGACTCTACAGTCCGACCAGAGGTCGACACCTCATTAATAGGTGAACTATCCATCTCAGCTATAATTCTATAGGCAAATTTTTTATTCTACACAAATGCCTCAACCTACATGCAGGTTCAGGTATCTATCATTATCTCATACACATCGATCATTTACATACAAGATATCTTTCATATATTCTATATATATGTCAAAATTCATAGATTGCTATAAATAGTGATTTTTTAGAGATTTTCTTATAGCATATTACAATTTGGAAAAAAAAACACAAACATACAGCGCACGTCTCTACTAATAACTGGCAGTTATTGTGCCTCGCACGACCCATCCTTGGTTTTGGAACCGATACGTCCTTTCTACTATCCATGTCAGACGTCTTATACCTTCTCAATTAAACCGTCTTTCCATCATTACCCCTCCCCTTATATTTTCATCTATTTCTCTCTCCTATTTCCATATCTTTCTCTGACCTTCCCACACTCATAATGACTCACACTCACACGATATCAGATTTTTGCAACTTTATATATAAAACAAAACTAGAAGCTCCTGTATTTTTTCCATTCTTGATTCTTATACTTATAGTACTAGTGACGTCATTTTCAAACCTTACAAAATTTTCAAAATTATTCAAAATTGTTAATCAAAACAGTCTCAAACGGCATTTGTAAGTATAGAGGATCAATTTGACTTTCATCTTTTCTGTTAGATTCCAAAAACTTACATTTATTTATGATAGCACTTTACATATAATTACACCTAAAACAACCTTGATGACCTGGGCGACCACATCCGATCAGATATCCTTTAACAATCATCACATCTTTAAATTCGATCTCTACCTCATCAATCAATCTAACCACCTCTTCTCAATCTGCAGGATCCCTCACCAGTTCACGAAAACATATCTCATAGAAATAACGGGCATACTCAAGTTTCCTATAGCTTACATCTAATCTTTTGAGCTAACACTCCCTCACTGGTAACTTAACATCATAACCAAATAATCTAAAAATACTCTCCCGCACTTCAGCGATCTTTATGGCCAATTGTCCTTCAGCGGCATGACGTATTCTCTGAGATCGAATCCACACCATCTTAATCTCTTCTCCATATTCAAAAATCATTCTACCCTTATTTATACATTTTTACTGCACTTTCTCCTCAAAATGTAATAATGACCTTTTATCTCGTAACAGAAAACCCAGAATCTTGAGAAAAATTATTTGGACTTATCACCTCCCTCGAACTCATACATTCCATAACTTTCTAGGTTGAGCTTATTCTTTTCAGATTTATTCTTTTATCGACCTCTATTAGATCGAATTTTTGCACTACAGCTTTCCTATAATTTTTCTTTCCCACATTTTCAGCACGTAAAACAAATCATACTTACATCACAACATAAATTTTTGTACATATTTATCTCAGTTCGAATGTTAGAATAACAATACTTTCGGTACTCATACATTTCAATTCATTTCATACATTCTTCAAAACATTTCAGCTCTATTTCTACGAGCTATTCTATATCTACATCAACACAAGAAATTGGATAACAAATTTTATTCATGTCAAAAAAGATTACACATGTTTTTATAGATAACAAGTCTTTTAGTAATCAATCTCAAGTACTTTATAGATACATAATCTGTCCAACACCCAACTTTAAGTACTTTACAGATAATAAGTTTTTCAATTCTTTTGCAAATAATAGGTAATTTAGGCACTCTGACACATTAAATCTTTCAGTTCATTCTGCTTTAGTAAATTTTTACCCTGATGCAAAGCAAAAATTGGAAATAATAAAAAGCTTCTCTCACATGAGTTTGGTCAAAGTCTAGTCAAACTTCAAACAGAAACCATGCAAGCAAAAGACTCAGTGTTAGAGTTAACTCTTCAAATTGAAGGTATTCTTAGCACCAAAAAGTGTTGGAAATGTAGAAACAGACTTCCACTTCTCATCTTACTCCTCTACTACCATCATCGCCTCTCCTATAACCACTGCCCTCGCAGAGTTGGTAAAGATGAAGAGGGACTGACCTTAGAATCCATGGTGATACAAAAAATCAGCATAACTGCCCCGCAGTTATGCCTATCCCTGCATCTATCCCCCCAACCTTGTCCTCCGCCAGAGTACAAAGACAAGCCCAACGTTCCTCGCCTATCAAGACGACGACATAAAACCTCCACCTACAGTAAAATTCCTCCTCAGTTTTAACTGCTTCGTCTTCTGATATACCTTGATAAGTCGGATGGATAGGAGCGGGTATCGACATCTCAAAGGATTAATCGCAAAAGTATTTTAACTTCAACCTTTGCATTTTAATGCAATCCTCTCTTCAAGGACCATCCTCTGAGTCTTCACCATTTTAAATTTTTTAGAGAATTTGACAAATTTTAAGCGTACTCTACTTCCAAGATTCGATGCAGGTACTATTTATATAACCCTACATTTATTGTGTAGGTAGGTTTTTCTAAATATTATCATTCATTATAAGCGTAACTCTTCAAATCATAACCTTCACATACATCAGCATCCACATCTTCATTTAATATACGTCATTTCCCCATAACCCCACAACTTATATACAATCAAAGCCATCATTACTCCATTCCACTATCCAAGAACTTCAAACCCGATAACCAATTACACATATATCCTTTATCAACCAAAGCCACTCGTAACTTTGGTTGCGAGGGGGTGATTGTAGGGACCTATCCCTCAATCTCACCTAAAATTGAGCTATCGCCAGTTCGATTTACCCCCATCTTAGACTCACGCATTTTTAACATAACTTCTCCATTCAATATTCAAACCTACTTCACAAACTGGTAAAGAACGTGGGTCGAACTCAAACCAAAAAACATAAACCAGTCAAAGACACCTGTCCTTTACGAACTCAATAGTTATTAAGTCAACCACCACTAACCACATTATTTGGAGAACGTGCTCCAGCACGATAAAGAGATGCAGAGATGGCCTATATAAGGAAGAGGTTCCAAAAGAGACAAAGACCAAAAAAATTATACAAGAGATCACCAAGAAACTATTTGTCTAGATCTTTAGAAACATTCAAACTTCTTAGTTACAAGGTTTGGATGTGTAGCTTTGATTTTTATCTCTAGTATTAGTACAGGGAAAGTTTGATTGCGTGTATGTGTTGAGTCATCATGAGTGTGGGGAGGTCAGAGGGAGATTTGGGTATGAGAGATGATAATATATTAAAATATAGGGCAGGGGGTAATGATAGGAAGGTATTTTCACCGAAAAGTTATAAAACGTCTGACATTAATTATGGAAGGGATGCCTCATTTCCAAAACTGAGGGTGGCTCATGCGAGGCACAATAACTGCCAGTAGTTAGAGAGAGAAACTATAAATAATACTTCATCTCCTTCATTTAAATGTTTATCAACTTCTAAAAAATTGAAGAACAGTGAGAGAAGAAAGATAAAAAATAGCAAAGATTCACGTGAGGGATTAGATAAGAAAGATCAACAGGCAAGGCAAGAGAAAGTTACAATAACTGAGTCACGACAGTGGTTGTATAACAGCATTGTGAAGGAAGGATTTGGCGCCGCTTCAGATTCGTTTTCAGACGTTGAAGGTTAGTAGATGATTTGTAATATTGTGAATTTGTGTTTGAAAGATTTTTGTGGTTTTTAAATTTTGAAAAATTACTATTTATAGTAACTTATAAAAATCTATTGATATGTGTGAAAAAGAGATATGCTATGATATATGTATATGTATGATGGATGTGTAAAAGAAAATGATAGAATACCTAGACTTGTATGTAGGTTGAACGTGAGGAATATCTGTGTAGAATCAAATTTCATCCTTAGACTTGTAGTTAAGATGGAGACTTCACCTGTTATGGAGGCTCTGACCTCTAGTTGTTCAGATGAGTCTGAGAATATAGTATATGATAAGAAGGACAAAGTAGGAGTTGTTCAATTTCCAGATTTCCCTGGACAATTGGTATTATACCCTCTGAACTTCGATGTATTTAGAGAGTTTTATAAATCCAAAGCTCTTATAGGGGGAATATGGAGCAATATTTTAGAACACACTGGTAGGCAGTTTAGAAGTTGTATTATAGAATATGGGGAGGAGCATTTCTTTTGGCTACCTGATTTAGAGAAGGAAAAATTGGATAGGTGAGTAGACAAATTAATCTCCTTGGAGTATTATGATGGAAATGTCTAGAGTAACCTGGAAGAGGGATTTCTTTGACATCTATCTCAGTTGGAGTACGGGTTGAGTTTGCCCCTTAGCAATCTTGTGAAAGGGATAATGAATACCATTGGGGCATGTCTTGTCCAGTTGAACGGGAACATGTAGAAGGTGATAAATATTTGTGAGAGTTTGAATAGGTTGTGGGAGGAGAATATGGTGGAGAGGAGAATATCTCCTGAAAATGTTTTGCAGTTTTATGGTGTGAAAAATTATTCTGCAAGTGGAGGGGCATATTTCTTTGCGAGCTCGTCTCGACCACTTTTCTTTGATCTAAATTTTGTAGGTCGAATGTGGAATGATAATGTGATTTGGGTGAAAGGTTATTTACCTTCAGAGAAGAGATGATGAACCCATGGAATTTTTGTATAGAACAGTGAAGAAAAGTAAGATTAAATGTATATAATGTCAAACTATTGTAGTTAAATGTTTTTTTGTTGCTGATAATGTGTTGTGTTTGGTGTACAGGTCCTCAGTCGAAGGTGAAGAAGGAGTCCCTATTGGATACTGTTGCTCAAGAAAAGGTTAAGCTTGAGGGAGCGCTGAAAGACCTCAATATTAATAGGAATAGACGAGCTAACAACGGCCCGAGAAGGTTCAAAAGTTTTAAGTGACGAGACTGATGATAGGAGCTAGAATCGGTAAAAATAAGGGGGCTGATAGAGAGAGGCGAGTGGCTTTATTGAAGGCTACTGCACTAGACTTTGCAGATGTTCTAGAATCTACTACTTCAAGCAAGCTAGCTCAGAATTTTTTGAAGAAAATAAGTCTGAAGCGTGGCTCGGCCTCTAGAACCATGGGGAGTGGTGATGCCGAGGGAGATACAAAGAAGAGGAGGGTAGATCTTCCTGCTATAGTGGCTGAGGGGAAGGTCGTGAAAAATAGACTTGTGGAAGAAGATTAGCTGGGAGCTATGGAGGATTAGGCCATGTTTGTAGCTCGTAAGGGTGTTGAGGAGATGAGTAAAGTGATAAGTTTTGGTGATTTGTATTTTTGTGAATTCTGTATTATGATTTGAGTTGAAAATATGTTTAATTTTTTTGTTGTAGGCTGCTTATCTGATGAAGGGGATATGCCTCAGGATTGAGGATAAAAAAGCTGAGCTCAAGAATTAGAAGGTAGATCTTGAGAAGAAGGTGACTCGATTGAAGTCCGATTTAGTTCATAAGTGGAAGCGACTAGATTCTACCAAGCCTACGCAGGAGGTACAATTTTCGAGCTGACAGAAGAAGCGCAGAAGAACATGGATGAGATGGTAGCCTAACGACAGACTTGGGCACCAACTACTCAAGGTAAGGTACTCTAAAGCTAAAATTATGGCCATTATGGAAGATACCTACATTGAAGAGGAGGAGGGGGAGGATGATGTGGCTAGAATCGTAGGAGGGTTGGATGGTGTCTCTCCTCAAACTGAGGGAAAGAACCAAGGGGATGACAATGAGAATCCAGGAAATGAGAAGGAGAAGGTAGAGTAAAATTGTTGACTTTATAGTTGTGTGATTATGAGGGGTTTGAGAACTGTAATTGTATGAGATATTGTTTGGTTGGATAACTTCTGCTAGCTAAGAGATGTTTATAAAAATTATTTGTAGGAACTTAAGGATATGCGCCTCAAAATTAAGGAGTTAGAGAATGAGCTCGCTAAGGAGAAAGACACTTAGCATCCCTGTTGTCTTCACAAGAGGAGCTACAAGTTAGAAAGAAGTAAGAAATATTTAACTTGTATGCTGCATTACATTAGAGCTACAAAGTAAAAATTAGAGTACAGAGATAGACCAAAAATGTGTTAATAGTTTAGGGACAATGGTAATCAAATATGTCCAGATAATACTAAAATGATGAGAAAGTTAGAATATGGAAAGTGTGTACCTTGAAATTGGATGTATATGTTATTGTCATCGAACTAGGATCATACTTCGACCATAAGTTTAGAAGCAGTTTCACAGCAGTAGATGTCAAAAAATAGAAAATTGTTAGAAATAAGAGTCTTGTATCATGATTGAATGTATTGGTTGAGTGTTCTTGAATCGAACTTGATGTATTGTATCTGTGATATAGGTCGAACTGGATTCAGCTCGCTTGAGTGAGCAAGAAACGCTCCAACATAACCAAGAGTTTGCAATAGAGTTTGATAGAATGAGAGAGGAAAATGAAGATACGGAGGATCAACACATCAAAGTTCATTTCAAATTTGTCGCGGCAACAAAAGCTGCTGAAGATCTGACTTGGAAGATTGAGAAAAAAGATACCAAAATTAACAAGGGACAAAAAGAGCTCGTGGAGGCAAAGAAAGAGACAGTGAAGCTCAAAAGCTGTAATGATGCGCTGACAGTGAAGAGTAAGGAGGCGGATGTGGCTCGATATCGTATCCAGTCATTAGGAATGACAGAGAAAGAGCTACAAAGATTTGTGGCTAGTCTAGAGTCCCAAATGATCAACAAAATAAACGAATAAGAGCAAACTCGAGCTGATTTAGTAGGTTTCAAAAGAAAATTGGAGCGATTGAATAGTAAAATGATTGAAAAAGAGAGCGAGCTAGAGAGAGCCCGAGATGACCTATCCAACTCTGAAATTATAGTTGAGTAGCTGAGTACAGCTTTACATGCTAAAGATAAAGAGTTTTGGCTGGTACAAAGACGATATAATGAATTGAATAAGAGGGTGGCCCAATTGAAGGCCAATTTGGATAAAGTCAATTTGCGTGTTAAGAAGGCTAAGGCTGGAGAGTGCTCGAGGAAGAATAAAGGAGATGTTGGGGTCTCTATGGTTAAAGGCGATGTGGTTAGCCTATTAGCTCGAATTAGAGAGTTGGAGGGAAATGTAGCTCCCACTCAAGCTCACGTACAAAGAGGAAATGAACGCATAAGGGAATACCAAGGTAAGTTGGATGCTACTTATATCATGGAGTGGGAGTTAGAGCAGGTGATCAGGGGTAAGGAGCAATTTATAAGGAAGAAAGATGAATTGAAAAAGAAGTTTCCCATTGGGAAAAGTGTAGGTAAAGACAGGGAGCTTGAGGAACTTCGTGCTCATGTGGCAGAATTAAGGACGATGAACCAGGTTGAGTCATATAAAGTTGATGAGAAGCCGAAGGAGCATATCAATATTATGTCCTATGCACATAGTCACTTGGAATGGCAAGACGCACAATATAAAAATTTGTACGAGTGTCATCGGAAAGTGAGAAAAAAAATTTCTTAGGCAGTTATGCCCGAGGTAACGCGCTCACAGATTTTAACGGCTATTATTGCCTATTTTGTAGAGGAAGTGAGAATGCTTTAGTTAAAGAGGGATACCTTGTACGATTATTTGTCGGGTAGAGGATGTATTTGCAGAGCTGATGTAAATCGAGGAAACTGTATGAACGCCCTTGAAATAAAGTTAGGTTCTCGACCTGCTAAATTGGTAGAGCAAGGCAGGATTACTTTAGGTGCTCGGGCTTAAGATTTTATGGCTAATCGTCCTCCTATTGTAGGGGAAAGCGTAGCTAACCTCCCACCAGTAGAGAAGAATCCTTAGAAGTGGCTTGTAGATGTAACCTGTAAAAGTATCTATCACAGACATATTGAGAGATGAAAGCTAGTATATTACCTTCGTTTTAATCGCAGACTGTGTATAGAGGTCGATTGAAGGCTAGTATTATCTATACCTTAATCTGTATATAGAATTCGATTAAAGGCCAGTATGACCTATGCCTTAATTTGTGCCGTAGACATATTAAGAGATGAAAGCTAGTTTTACCTTTGTTTTATCTTATGCTTGATAGAAATCTTTGATTAAAAACTAGTATTACCTTTGTTTTAATCGTAGATTATTTATAGAGGGGTGATTGAAAGCTAGTTTGACTTTTGCTTTAATCTGTAGTTACAGACATATTTAGATATGAAAGTTAGTTTTACATTTGCTTTATTTTATGTCTGGCAGAGATCTTTGATTGAAAATTAGTATTACCCTTGTTTTATTCGTAGATTATGTATAAAGCTCGATTGAAGGCTAGTATTACTTATGCCTTAATCTATATAGAGGTCGATTGAAAGCTAGTATTACCTTTGCTTTAATCAATGTAATACAGAGAGTAATGTGGGGAAAAACTTGAAAGTTTTCATTAAATAGAATAGAATGTACACTGTATGGAGATGAAATCATACTTTTAGAATGGAAAGAACGAGAATTTTGAAGTAGAGAAGCGATGGACTTAACGATAGTACCGTTTCAGTCGCCTAATGTTCAATAGATTTGGTATTCAAACTCCTTGCTCCGTCATGAGATAATTTGATCCCATACTAGTTTGACCAATAATGAGGAATGGACCTTTCCAATTTTCTACCAGTTTCCTGGCATGTGCCTCTTTTCTATGTTGAGGGATTTCTCTTAGGACGAGATCGTCGATTTGGAATGTACGGCTTTGGACTCTTTTGTTATTCGAGCTAGCCTGCATATGGTGATATCGACCTAGGTTAGCAATAGCACATTCCCTAGTTTCATTAATCCAATTCATATTGCAGACCAATTTGAACTCATTTTCTTCGTCGGTAAGCTCGTAATTTTTGACTGGATAATGGTATTCTGTTGGAATGACAACTTATGTGTCATAGGCGAGGAGGAAAGGGGTACAACCAGTTGATTACGTAGGGTGGTACGGTATACCCATAAGACATAGGGAAGCTCTCATATACAGTTTCCTTTTTCTATGATTGAAGCCTATTCTGAAGTCCATCCATGATAGTTTTGTTGGTGATTTCGAATTGGCCATTGCCTTGGGAGTAGTAGGGATTAGATGGTGAGCGGATGATATTATGTTTGTTGAGGAAGGCTACGACTTGTTTACTAACGAACTGATGCCCATTATCAATCCGATTCAGGTAGGGGAATCTAAACCGTGTGATGATATATTCCCAGATAAAATAGATAACCTCATCTTCTCTAGTTCGACAAAGTAGAACCGCTTCCACCCATTTTGTAAAATAATCTATTGCTAGAAGTAGGTATCGTCGGTTACCTCGAGTGCTTAGAAATTCTCCGACGATATCAAGCGCCCACCGCTTGAATGGCCAGAACACCTTGCTTGTATATAGTTTGAGCGCAGGGGCGCAGATCATGTGCCCATGCCGTTGACATGTGTCACATTTCCGTGAGCACTCTTCTGCTTGTTTGCGCATGCCTGGCCAGAATACTCCTTGTATAATTGTTCTGTTAACCAGTGATCGACCTGCGACATGGGAGCCACAAGTCCCTTCATGTAAATCTCAGAGAATTCTGTCTGATTTCTTCTTGGAGAGGCACTTGAGGTAAGCCCCCATGACTGAATGGCGATATAAAGAACAGTTTTGAAATATGTTGCGCTTCAAGTTTTCGATCAACTGTCGGTGCCCTTTCGAATATGTTGGAAGGGGCCCATCGCATTCGTTCTTTATGTCAAGGTAGGCAATAAAGGGCTTTCGCCAATCGTCGTCTTCCTCTTCATCGCCCCCAGTGTTGATCGTGCATGCAAAATGGCGATCAATGCTGGGGATTGATATCACTTCGATCTGTAGATATCTAGCTTTTGTACCCAAGACTCTAGCTAGATAAGCCAAGGAATCGGCGTGTCTGCTTTCACCTCGAGGAAAATAATCGAGAGTTGCTTTCGAAAGCTTGCTCATCCTATATACAATAAGAGCTACATATTCGATCATCTTTCCATTATTCTTATACTATTCGGAGTAATGGTGGACGATGAGTAGAGAATCGGTATAGACTAAAAGCTCTGAAACACCAAGCTCGAGTGCAAGGTCAAGTCCATGAATGAGAACTTTGTATTCAGTAACATTGTTGGAGGCTTCAAAATCAAAGTAGATTGATTTCTCGATTCTGTCGTTGGGAGGGGTAATCAATATGATTCCAATTTCTAACCCTGCGGGTCCTGCTGAACCATTTGTAAGAAGTTTCTGCCCTTTCCTTGTAACATATTCAGCTCGCTCATCAAATGTTTTGGTGGATGGATCTTCTGTAATTTCTTCTGTAAGGTCAGGATTGTGCTTCTTCTACTCAGGATCTTCCACTGGAAAATTTGTGAGAAAATTGGCAACAGCCTGACCCTTTTTTGAATGTCGTTGTTCAAACTTGATATCATGTTCGCTCAAACTGACTGACCATTTTTGCACTCGTTTGAATTTTTCTTTTTTAGACAACACTTCCCGGAGTGGGTAGTTTATCATGACATTGACTGAATGAGTTTGGAAGTAGTGCTTAAGTTTCTGTGAAGTGTAAACAAGAGATAGAAGGAGTCTCTCAATTTTAGAATACCTCATTTCTGCTAGAGTGAGGGTTTTGCTAATGAAATAGACTGGCTTTTTGATCTATCCTTCAAGTCGAATTAGAACCGAGCTGATAGAAGTATCTATAACTGCCAGGTAGATGATCAGTTCCTCATTATCTATCGGAGTGCTCATAATGGGAGACTTCCCCTAATAGGTTTTGAGTTCCTGAAAAGCTACCTTGCATTCTGATGTTCATTGGATCTCTATATTAGGCTAAAATTTTCTGACTTTGGTATAATCTCAGAGTAGTAGGAGCAGCCAACGATAGCGATCTAAAGATTTAGAAATGAATCAGTTGATAGCGACAATCTTGCCTATAAGTTTTTGTACGTCCTTTGTTGTTATTGAAGATGGCATGTTGAGGAGAACTTTAATTTGATCTGGATCAGCCTTAATCCTTTTTTTGATGATGAGATGGTTGAGGAATCGGCCTGAATATACTCTGAATTGACACTTATCAAGATTAAGTCACATCCTTTGAGATCAAAGAATGTTGAATATTATGGTAAGATCTGTGATGTGGCTGTTTGACTGTATGCTCTTATACAAGAGATCATTAATGTATACTTCCACGATTGGCCTAAGATGTGCTTTAAATATAGTATACATCAACCTTCCATAGAATTAAGAATTTGATGGATAATGGGAAGAGGGAAACTATCCTTTGGAGTGTGTTTGTTTATATCAATAAAATCTACACAAACTCTGACCTTTCCATTCTTCTTTAAAATAGTGACGATGTTGGATATCCAGTCTGGATACTTGGCTTCTCGAATGAATCCCACTTTGATCAATTTCTCGATCTCAATGTTGACTTCATCTCGAAGACGAGGTGAGAGGCATTGTTGTTTCTGTTTGACTGTTGTGGCATTGATGTTGATTGCCAATTTATGATATACCTTGGTCGGATCGAACCCAGGCATCTCTTTAAAAATCTACGCAAAAACATCTTATCGTACTGGACCAGATTGGTACCAATAAAAGTACCTCTGCTAGGTCCATCAATATCAATGTATTATATAAGCTCTTCTGTGGAAGGCTGATCATCGACATGACTAGCTTTCTGTAATTGATATACAGTGTATCTGTCTGAGGTATCTACAATAGCAGAGATAGTATTTTCGCAAGCTCGAGAAAACTTTTGACAGCCTTTGATTTCATAGATACCATCATTGTGCTTGAAGTTGAGTGCTTGATGATAAGTAGAAGTGATTGCTTCCATGTTGTGAATCTAGCAACGGCCCATAATCCTGATATAATGAGATTTGGCGTTGATGGCGTAGAAGACGACGTTGATTGTGACTGGTCCAGCGGTGATAGGTAAGATGATCTTCCCTACTCATTCTTCTTTAGAACCATTAAATCTATTAATATCAGTGTTGCTCGGAATGACTTGATCGGCCAGTCCCATCTAGTCGATTGTGCTTTGAAAAAGAATTTCAATACCGCTTCTAGTATCGATCATCATTGTATACATGACAAACTTCTTCATCTTGAGCATTATGGCCAATGCATTATGATTTAGAAATTTTACATGACTAATGTTCTAATCTTCGAATGAGATCCTAAGCTGGGGATTGCTTGACTAATGTAGAAGCATGGCCTTTTTATCTTGAGGTGTGAGGTTGCAATATTCTGATAGTCTCCTACGTTTGAATCTGCAAGAATTGTTGATCTGATGAATCCCGATCATATTCTTGTGGTACATGTGGTAAAGATGATTTTTCTCCGCATGATCTTCGACCTGGACTACCTCGATAATATATTTATATATCCGTCCCTCTTTGAAAATGAACTCCAACAACCTCTGTAAAGTATATCAATTATCAGTAGCATGATGATTTACCTTATGATGCATGTAGTATGGGCAACATTCGATTGGTTCCAATGGTTGAGATGGACGATATAGCTTATCCTTTAACAAAATTATAAAGATTATAGAGATGCGGACATTCATCTTGGGGAGGACCGGTTTGGGTAATGTATCGCCTTTTCAAGGGTAGCCAGTAAATCCCTTGGAACGCTTTTGATCACCCTGATCCTCCTTCGGATTAATGCTACATTCTGTAGGTGGATTTTTGGTGGTTAGGATGAATTTAGTAGATTTATACCTTTCGGACATCATCCATTCCTGGTCGACATACCCATTGACCTTGGTGATCATATCCTCCAAGGTCGCGTTGGTGAAAGCAGTAACACCTGTTTTCTGATCAAAATTATCTACTTTTCGCGCAAGCTTCAAAAATTTCTTGGCAAACACCTCATGCTTCTCTCCTTGTGATTGTTTAAGACTAATAATAAAATATAAATTCTCCTCCTTATCTTTGTTGTGAGCATATGTTTTGATGAATTGCTTCTGAAGCTAATCAAATGTGATGATGGAAGCTTCAGGTAGAGAGTGGAACCACTAGAGCGGTTCTCCCTGTAGACTTATTATGAACAGAGGACAGAGAATGTGGTTGAGATTGGAGTACAATCCAAATAAATCACTGCATTGTTGAATGTACTCCTTTGGATCAGTGCCCTTGTATTTACGTATCTTTGGAGTGTGGAAACCTTTTGGTACTTCCATATCAAATAACTCTTTGGCAATAGAACTACCTTGCAACTTGTTAGGGTCGTCTTTATGGCCAAGAGACTGAGCTTCAATCAACTCCTTGATACGCTAAACCATATGCTCTTGTATAACGTATTGATGTGTGGCCTGAGTGGTTTTGTGAGGTGGTTGAGGATTATGAGTATCGATGCCCTTACTCAAGTAATCACATGCTGAAATTCAAGGTTGAGGTCATTGTTCTTTCTCTTGTCGTTTGGAAGGTCGGAGACCTTTGCTAATATCAGATTGAACTTTACCGCCTAAATGAATGGAAGGTTGAGGTTCGCACTGAGCATTTTTAAAAATAACTTTGTTGGTGGCTCCTCAAAGTCTCAATCTTTCATGTGCAGAAACCCAGGAGGTCTCTGGCATCTAATCATAATCTCTAGTTTGGGGAGCCTATAACGTAGTCTGCATAGTTTTCATCTGGTCTTTATCTCATTTGAACGTGTTAAATGAGCTTGTCGCTCGGCTTTGACCTCCTTCTCTTGGAGCTCTCGGTCAAGAGTTAACTGACATTCGAGCTCATTATGTTTCTCTATTTCATAGTGGAGATTCGCCTGTAGTTCGGTAAGTTGTTCCGGCTTAACTAAAAGATCGAGCTGGATTTCGGTTACTGGTTGTCTGGAAGTGACCAAGATTAAAGATTGATAGTAGAGTAAATATATGCCTTGAGATATCGTGGAAATGTCTTCTTTCCCACAGACTGTACCAAATGTAATGGCCTAATTCCGTTAGCTCAAAATGGCTCGGAATTAGCTCTTACACCAATGTACCTATGACAAAATCTAATATAAAGCAAGAAATGACATAGGTGATCTAACGTGGAAAACCTTTGAATAGGTAAAAAATCACAACCTCGAGTTGAGGGTTTTAGTAACAATAACTTTTATTGCTTGAGGCTGATATCTTATTACAAGTGATATGTTAAACCAGAAATACTTGATCTTGTAAATAATAAATTTTTCTTTGTGGTCTTTTTTTCTAGTTTTCTTGGTCCCTGTCTCTTCTGGAAATTTTTCTTTATATAGGTCTTACTCGCAGCTCGTTATCGTGCTGAAGCACATTCTCCGAACAATGAAGTAAGTGGTGGTTGATTGAGTAACTGCTGAATTCGTGGGAGGCAGGTGTCTTTGACTTGTTCATATTATTCCGTTGTGCTCGTTCCACACTCTTTATCAGTTCATGGGATAGGTGTCAATGCTGACTGTTTAATGTCAGATGTAAAATGTGTGAGCCTGATATAGAGGTAGTTCGAATTAGGTTAGCTCGAGGGATAGGTCCCTACAAGGAAGACTTGTGAATTAGTAAAATTGGTTTCCTGTTTGATCAATAGAATAATCAAAAAAATAATTTAATTTTACAAATTAATAATTAAGGGACTTTTTTATAGATCATGTAGAACATTATCCCAAAAATCCTGTGACATCTATACTTACTAGTTAAAAGTATAAACTTCTCACTCTATAAGAGTGCCCACATGATATTTTAAAATCTCTTAAGTTTCCCTAACTTTTTTTCCCTTCGAATCCTGATAAAACCGAAAGTTCCTGAGTCTCCTGCTGGGGGGAATCGAGCTTAATACACACACACCCCTATGACGTTTGGCCTCCTCCAGTTAACCATGACATACAATAAGAATAGGAAATAAGAAGCAAAACATACACACCAAAAAAATTAACCATGGTTCACCCCGAAGGGCTACGTCCACACCGCTGAGCCAATGAATTCACTACGTATCCGAGTAAGCGTTACAAACTCTGAAGAGGTCTCATAACACATGAGATCTATAACTTCACAACAATACTCACATAGATTTACAAAGTATACAAGAGATCCAGAGAACCATCAAGAACTAAAGTTACCTCAATCTTACCAGAAACCGTTGCGATACGAAGCTTTTACACGAATTAAACACCGTCTTCAAACTATCATTACTTTTCTCCATCGTTGATAATTATCTTCTTCTTGAATCTTCCCCCTTCTCTTCCCTTCGATTCATATCCTAGCTTAGCATCGGAGAGGCCCTTCCCCTTTCTTCATCAAAGCCCCAAGAGAACTCCTCAACTTCCATAACCTTGAAAGACCTCTTTCTCTACAAGGCTTGGCCATGGATAATCCACAATTGAATTGAGATTAACCTAATTTGAAGAAATAAACATGAAGAACAAACAATTAGCTGAAAAATTTCCTTTTAGAGCTTCAATAGCTCAATCCCTTGATTTCAATTAAATTCCTCTCAAACCCTAAGTCTCTCTTACAAAAACTTGGATCCTCTCTCTTTGCATAGCCTTGCCCTTTAATAAAGGTGATAAGTTTCAAGTTACAAAATGGACAAAAATGTTATTTTCACAACCTAAAACTAAGCTAAATCATACCTATGTTCGAATAGAACCATACTCTATTCGAACAAAAACTGAGTGTATTTGAACAGACTAAAAGTGTATTTAAAAAAATAACTGAGATGAGGGTTTATTCGAGCAGGCATAAAAGTCAGTTCAAATAGACTTTAAAAAAAGTAAAAAAAATTACCCAAATACTCCATGATCATGGCTCCCCTCTTTAGAAGCCTTGAGATCCTGTTCAAGCTAGAACTGAAGATGTAGGAATGTGGTCGTGCCTATTTCTTTGTTGTACCACTTTGACTTATTAGGTAGTTGACATTTCTTCTCAACTCGGAATGACTCGATACAACCCTATCTTGCAGCATAAACTTTACTCCTTAGAATATTATCCTCATACGACGAATCTTTTCTTTCTAACCATAAGTCATCAACTGATGGTAGGCGAGTATCAATTGTAGAGTCTTCATCAAAAAGAGATGGCTCAAACAGCTTCAAATACTCGACATTAATCACTGAATACATCTTCATGAAAAGTGGTATGTACAATTGGAATACATTGTCACCAATCTTCCTGAGTATCATAAATGGACCATTACGAATAGGCTTAAGATTCTTACCTTCCCCTTTTAGTCGTTCCTTACCTAAATGCAAAAAAACTCGGTTACCCTCTTGAAAAGTATACTCAACCCGATGTTTGTCGTGTCAAGACTTATACTTTGCTTGAGTCTTTCTTAATTATACTTTAACTGCCTCTTGAACCTTGCTTATTCTCTCAATGAAATGCTAAGCTTTAACATGTTCCTCTTCCTCCTTCCCTGACGTTGTTTTATCACCAAGACTAAAAGCCATATTAAAAAGGCTTTGAGGCAAGTACCCCAAACAAACTTCTAATGGAGACTTCAGGATAGCATATCAGCCATTTTGTTATCCACTCCATTCTTATACTTGATCATCAAGGTGAATTGCTGCAAGTATGACATCCACTTGGACTACGTCGATAAGAACTGTAATGGTTTGTGATCAGAATGTACCACAACCTCCTTCCCCAAAAAGTAACTCCGCCAATGCTTTAGTGTTGATACAATGCATAGAACTTCTTATCGTAGATAGGATAGTTATGTACTGCTTCTATAAATATCTCAGAATGGTAGGAAACTGGCTTCCCATCATATAATAGAATTGTCCCTAATGCATAGTCTGACGTATCTATTTTGACCTCAAAAGGCCACTGCAAATGGGCAATGCTAACACTGGTACATCTGTAATTTTGCGCTTTAGCAACAGAAAAGTCTTCTCATGGTGATCTTCCCACATAAAATTTACACTAGCCTTTGTCAAGGAATGCAACAGTGCGGCTATTTGTAAAAAATGTCGAATAAACTTCTGTAAATACTAACAAGAACCCATAAAAATTCTTACTTCCATCACTGTACAGGGTCTAGGCCAATTAGTAATGGCCGAGACCATCTCTGGATCGACCACCAACGATAAATCCCAAGTATACTATCTCCTTCTTCCCAAACTCGCACTTCTTCCTATTTTAAAAAAAGTTGTTGTGATCGCAATGCGCCCAACACTTTGTGTATATGCACAAGGTACTCCTCCCATGTGTGACTATATATTAAGATGTCATTTAAATACACAATCATGAAATCCTCAATTAAAGCATGAAGTACCTCATTCATCAACCGCATTAATGTCGCTAGAGCGTTGTATAACCCAAAATGCATCACCAACCACTCAAAGAGTCCTTGTTTGGTCTTGAAAGTCGTCTTATATGTATCTTCTTCCCGGATTCTAACTTGATGGTAACCCGACTTAAGATCAAGCTTAATGAAAAATTAAGTCTTCTATAACTCCTCTAAAAGCTCATTAATTCATGGAAGAGGATAACGATTCTTTACAATAATCTTGTTCAACGTCCGATAATCCATACGCATTCTCCAAGACCCATCATTCTTCAGCACCAATAACACCAGTGAACCACAAGGTGAATAACTTGGATTAATAACCCCTTGCTCTAGGAGTTCTTGTACATGTTTCATGATCTCATCAGACTCGGTTACAGAAGTTTGATACAACCTAATGTTGGGTAATGGCTCACCATTCATGAAGGTGATATCATGCCCCACATCCCTCTTGTGTGACATCCCTTATAAATAAGTCTTTATACTCTTCTTATAAATTTCCCATTTTGGTTTGTTGCTTAGGAGACATTGGCAAAGTAGACAACACATTGGCCAACGAACTCTTTTGAACCGGTCACACCAACAACAAAACAAACTTGCCTCTTGCATTAACCAACTTCTTTACCTGAGTCATCATTACTAAATTATTGGTGGTGACATGTTCCTTGTAAACATTTATATAAAACTCCTTCCCCTCCTTCACAAGATAGTACTTGAAAGCTCTGCAGTAAAAAATTACATCTCGATCCCAAAGATAAGGGCTACCCAAGGTAACTTGACACACATCTAAAGGAACCAACTCACATGTCACTTCGTCAATAAACTTTTCAGTAATTACAAACTTGAACATACACTGCTTCGTGATCTTCAACTTTGCGTCATCTGAATCCAACCCAAACCATACGGCTTAGGATGAGCCATAGTAGCCAAACCCATCATCTTCACCACCGCCTCATAGATCAAATTCTTATGACTATCTAGGTCAATGATGGCCTCTACTAAGCTTTGTTTCACTTGAATGCTAACATAAAAAAGTTCTTCCCGACTCGCGTCCTTGGTAGCCATAGTTTGCTTAAACATTAGAGCAAGCTTAGGATTTGTCTTTTTAAAATCCGGAAGATCAATAATTGGTGCGACTAATGTACATTTCTCTTTCTTGCTCCTCTTCTCCTTCGGCTTAAGCTCTGGGTAAAGTTTCCAACATTTATTTGAAATGTACCCATTTCCATTGCAATGACTGCAATAATTCCCCTTGGATGAAGACCCATCTCCTTTAGACTCCCTTTTGTGCTCATTCTTCCAACTAGACTTATACCCCGACTTGCTCTTGTCGTCATTCTTGTCACTCTTCATGTACTTGCCTTTAGTAGCATTTATTTTTTACGGTAGCATCTTTGATATTCTTCACAGTAAAGAGCTTCAACTTCCTTCTAATAGACTTTGACAAACCCTCCGTATACTTCATGAACACCCCAAACTCGTCCGCATTAATGTCCAAAACCAAAGCTTGGTTATGAAACTCTGTAGTGAACTCTTGTGCAGATTGCTCATACTTTTGCCAAAAATTATACCATTTGAGCCATCACTCTTACCCGTACCCAATTGGATAAAATTGTTTCCTCACTAACACCTTGAACTCCTTCCAACTTAAGCTTCCTACTTCGTGACATTTTCGATAGGACTTCCACCACATGAGTGCATGACTTGCAAATTTTAATAAAGAAAAAAATATTTTTTGGGCATTGGAATATTTGTAAATGGAAAAACAGGTTTATAATCTATCTAACCAATTATCCAATTTCTCGGCATCGATTGAACCACCGAATACTGGAATTTTAATTTTAAAATCAATACAAAGATTATGCATAAGAGCCATTGGCTTACCAATAACTGATCACTCCTCGATAGATTTGGCATCACTAGAATCACTATCTACCTCCTCGGTACCCCCATCTCTATCCTCATCCACAACCCCTTTCTTTTTCATGCGCTCTCACCATTTCAACGAAGCAGAAGCTTTTGCAAGGTTTGCGAAACATAATTGCTCTACTAACTCCCCTAGAGTTGTTTCCAACTTTGTAAGTCGATCCTCAGAATTGCCCATCCCTAAAGTTATCTTCTTCTTCGAGCTAGATTTCTAGTAAATCTTCAACGGACTCACTAGGTTTTCCTTCCTTTACTTGAACCGGTCACGTGTAGAGACCATAAACCACAATTCCCCCAAAAATTGTTACATGAAAATCTGATACCACTTAATCCATAATCGAATTAAGATTTACCTAATTTGAAGAAATAAACATGAAGAACAAACAATTGGTGAGAGAATTTCCCTTTTAGAGCTTCAATTGCTCAATTTCTTAATTTTAATTGAATTCCTCTCAAACCCTGAGTCTCTCTTACAAAAACTTGGATCCTCTCTCTTTACCTAGCCTTTCCGTTTAATTAAGGCTATAAGTTTCTAGTTAGAAAATAGACAAAAATGCTCATTTTTACGACTTAAAACTAAGCTAAATTGTACCTCTGTTCGAATAAAACTATACTTTGTTCGAACAGAAACTGAGTATATTCGAGTAGACTAAAAATATATTCAAACAAATAATATAGACAAGGGGTTTATTCAAATAAACTTTGACTTTTGTATATTCGAGCAGACGTCTATTCGAACAAATGACTTAGACTGGAGGTTTATTTGAACATACTAAAAGTTTGTTCAAACAAATGACTCAGATAGAGGGATTATTCGAACAGACATTAAAGTATTTCGAATAGACTTTAAAAAGTCAAAAAACGACCCAGATCCTCCTAGATCAATGAAGGCTACATCTATACTAGGTTAAATGTACATAAACAACATATATCTATCCATAGGTGTATGCATAAGTAAACAATTGATTCTGCTAAGAAATAGTTTATCTAAAGATTAGATAGTTAAGGACCATAGCACTGAAAATAATGCGCAACACATTTTGATGATTAATGCTTGGATTAACAAAAGCACTAAAATATGAATTTGCTATATGTTGTTTTTAATTGCATCTATAGAAACAAATATGAAAACAATGAGGAGGCTAGGTAAAGGACAACCTTGAGAGGGGGTAACTTAATTAGCTTAACAACTTTACTTTTTTGTGTACAGATCTATGGAAACATTAACTACTTTCATAATAGAAAGTTGTAATGCAAACTGGGAAATGTATTTTGGATCTTGCTTTACAAGAATGTAAACAAATATAGTGAATCAGCAGGCTTTATGCGTATTCCTATAAATGTTAATTGTATTGATAATTGGTTACTAGCAAGGTAGAAGTAGAAATATTAGTACTTACTAGTGTTTATACACATGCATAATGTGTGTGTGATTCCCCCTTATACACAATCTCTGGACTCGACTTTCAATTACACACTTACCCCAAAGAGCCAAAACTTTGTCATGTGTGGGAACCTAGCGTTTCTCCCCATTTTCTCATGCATAATTTATTTTCAGTATATACGCCAGTAGAGCTAGCCCTGAGTTCTAGGGGGCCCAAGGAAAGTTGCGACTGTTGGGCCCTCTACAATACTCAATTTTTTGGGGTAGTAGATTTTCTTAATAAAAAATTAAACTTTTCAAAAGCAAGTGAGGTTTGGACCTTAAACTTCTTGATCATATCAATTTGTTCTAACCAAATAACTTATCTTACACTTTAAGTTATTTTAGGGCTCTTTTTCTATATACTTGTTCACAATTTTGGGGCCCTTTATTTATGTCTAAAATTTAGGGCCCAAGGCGGTCGGCTCTTGCGCCTATAGCTAGGGTCAGGCCTACACGTCAACAAAAGATGATATTTCCATAACCATTTGATACCGAGGCAGTATAAAAATAATCCCTGAAGCTGTGCATTGTAATAATTAATAGGTTGACATATATTTCATGATGAAAGGCATGCATGTTTTTCATAGTAGCTAATAATGGCTTCCAAGCTCTACTGTTCATAAGTCTTAACGGTTAAGAGCTAATTCCAAGCCACTTTAAGCTTACATTACACTTAGATTACTATAAGCTTAAAGTGGCTTGGAATTAGCTCTTACACCAATGTACTTATGAAAAAATCTAATAGAAAGCAAGAAATGAAACAGGTGTTTAACGTGAAAAACCTATGAATAAGTAAAAAACCATGACCTCGGGTTGAGGATTTTTGTAATAGTGACATTTATTGTTTGAGGCTGATATCTTATTACAAGTTCTTCAGCTCAGCTTTCTCCTCCTCGACCCCGAGGTATATTCCCTTCATTAGACGAGCAGCCTGCAAAAACAAACAAAATCGACCTTATTGATTAGCTCGAATCACAATACAAAATTCATCACAATACATATTCAAACATATGAACCTACCATTTTGCTCATCTCCTCCTCCCTGTGGAGAGCTGCCAACCTGGCTTATTCCTCCACCTCTTTCAAATCATCCACCACGACAGGTTGATCTTCTACGACCTTCACCCCTGACATTTTAGAAGGTTCAACCCTTCTCTTTTTTGCCTTTTCTATGGCCTCATCACTTCCTGTGGTTCTAGAGGTTAAAGGGCGCTTCAGCATTAGGAAACGTTTGAGCTAATTTGTTCGACATAGTGGACTCAGGTAACACTGTGCAGTCCATTCTAGGGGACTTGGGTAAGTTGGCTCACCTTTCCCTATCACTTCCCTTCTTCTTACTGCCGTCAGCACTCGTCATTAGCCTCGTCGACTAAGATTTTTGAACTTTTTCGGCTCGACTATTAACACGCTTCTTCATGCTAATACCAAGTTCTTCTAACACAGCCTTGATCTCTGTCTCTTCCTGAGCAACTGTATCCATCAACAACTCTTTCCTCGTCACCTAAGATTTAGGAGCTGTCATGCACAAAACATCATCATCAGCAGAGCATCATAAAATTTTAACTATCAATCTCATATATTATACATAGTTATACTTACTTTTTTTTATAGTTCTAAACAAAAGTTTCATGGGTTCTTCATGATCTCTCTGAAGGCGTTCACCCTTCACCCATATCACATTATCATTTCATGGTCGACCTGTTAAGTTCAGATCAAAGAAGCGAGGCCAAGTCAAGCTCGCAAAGAAATATGCCCCTCCACTTGCAAAATAGTTTTTTACCCCCTAAAACTGTAATACATCCTCAGAGAATATCCTCCTCCTTCTCAGATCTTATTCCCACCATGTATTCAAAGATTCACAAACACATACCACTTCCCACATGCTCCCGTTCATCTGAACAGGACATGCCCCGATGAGGTTCATAATCCATTTTGCTAGATTGTTAAAGGGAAGAATAAACCCATACTCCAACTAAGACAGGTAACATAAGAAACACTCTGAAAGTTCACTCTGAACATTCCCATTGAAATACTCCAGGGAGATCGATTCGTCTATACTTCTATCACTTTTCTCCTTCTTCAAATTAGCTAGTAAATAAAAATATTCCTCTCCCGTTGCTACAGTGCAACCCCTAAATTGCCTACTGGTATGTTCTATACAGTTTCCCCATTTACCTCCTATAGAAACCTTGGTTTTACAAAACTCTTTGAATATATCAGAACGAGGAGGATAAAATACCAATCTTCCAGGGAATCTGGAAATTGATCAACACCTACTTCTTCCTCACTATCAGATATTTCGATCTTAAACTCAGCCGACCGACTAGAAGTCGATGCTTCATTAATAGGGGAACTTACCATATTAACTACTGAAAGGGATTTTATCTAATACAAACTCTCCTCACGATTAACCTACATACAGGTCCAGGTATCTATCATTATCTTTTGCATATACATCATTCGTATACAAATTTCTTTCATACATCATATACCAAACGGGTTTTCATAGATTACTGTAAATAGTAAGTTTAAGATTTACCTATATACAGAGTATGATCTTCAAAAACACATACATACAACACAAATCCTCTACTAACCTTCTATGCCAGAATACGAATCCGAGGCAGCGCCAAATCCTTCCCTCACAACGCTGCTGTATAACCACCTTCATGATTCAGTCTCAGCAACTATCTCACACTTTGACTGCTGATCACTCTTGATTAACTCCTTACGAGTTTCTCTGCTATTTTTGCCTTTTTTCTTCCTTCCTCTCTCACTATTTTTCAAGTTTTCAGAAGTTGAGAAGCGTTTGAATGACAAAAATAAAGCAGTATTTATATTTTCTCTCTCTAATTGCTGGTAGTTATTGAGCCTCACATGAGCCATCCTCGGTTTTGGAACTGGGGCATCCCTTCCACTATCCATGTCAGACGTCTTGCACCTTTTCGGTGAGAACGTTTTTCCATCATTGCCCTTTGCCTTATATTTTAATCTATTTGTATCCCTCATTTCCAAATCTCCCTCTGACCTATCTACATTCATGATGACTCGCACTTACATGCAACTAAGTTTTCACAGCTTTTACACAAGGGACAAAATTAGAAGCTCCCTACTTTTTCTATGCATGCTTCTTCTACTTATAGCAGCAATAACGTCATTTCTGAAGTTCTCATAAAAAAATTTAATAACAAATTTTAAAATTGGTTTTTCACAACAGTCACAAACAGCATTCGCAACAATAGAGGATCTATTTAACTTTTATTCTTATTCTATCTCTTTAAAATTATTCAAAATCATATGATTACATACATGCATGCTACTCCTATTTACATTCATTTTTTTTCTTTTTTTTATTCACTTCAAATATAATTATACCTAAAACAATCTTGATGACCCGGGGAACCACATCCGATCAAATATCCTCTAGCAATCCTCATATCTTTCAATTCGATCTCCACTACAGCAAGCTCTTTCACATAAAAATTTCGAGCTGCAGGATCCAACATAATTTCTCGGAACATCTCTTCATAAAAATGACATTCATACTCGCGTTCCCTCCCAATCCCATCTAAACCTTCAAGTTGCACCTCCCTCACTGGGATCAGCGTCATAATCCAACAATCCAAAAATTTGCTCCTACACTTCGGCTATCTTTATCGCCAACCTCCCCTCAGCAGCATAGCAAATTCTCTCAGATCGAGTCCACACCATTCTTATTTTCTTCCCTCTACTTAGAATTCATTTTACCCTTATTATACATTTTTACTACCAATCCCCTACAAGTTGTGATATTATCCAATTATCTCGAAACAAAACCCTAATATCTTGAGAAAATTATTTAAACATATCTCTTCCTATCGACCTCAGTCATTTCATACTAGATTGAGCTTATTCTTTCCAAGTCTAATATTCTAGAAAGACTTCTCTGAGATCGATTCTTTATCCTGAAACATCTTCACTTTTTTCTCCCCCACATTTTCAGCATACAGGTCGAATCATATTTGACACTTACACACATATTTTTACTTTGTAAACAAATTTCTACAGTTTGATTATCGCAAAAAATATACTTTCTGATCCCATACATTTCATTTCATACAATATTTAAAAGTCAGCGGATCATATAGCTTGATTTCTGGAGTTATTCAATTTTATATCAACATAGAGTTTGGATAACAAATTATATATATCTTAAAACAAATTACAAGTGCTTTTACAGATAACAAGTCTTTCAAATACTCAATATCAGGTACTTTACAAATAACAGGCCTTTCAAGTACTCAACATCAGGCACTTTACAGATAACAAGTTTTTCAAGTGCTTTTACAACTAGCAAGTCTTTCAGGCACTCTGAAATGTTAAATCCTCCAGTTCGTTCTACTTTAGTAATCTTTCACCCTGATGCAAAACAAACATTGAAAACAACGAGTATCCTCCCTCCCATGAGTTTTGTCAAAGTCTAGACGAACTTCAAATAGAAACTATGAAAGCAGGAGACTCTGTGCTTGAACCAACTCTTCAAACTGAAGGCCTTTCCAACGCAAAGTAGTGAAGGAAGTACAGAAGTAGATTTTCATTCTTCGTCTTCCTCCTCCATTATCACCGCCGCCTCTCCTATAACCACCACCCTCGCAGAGTTGGTAGAGATGAAAATGGTCTGACCTTAAAATCTATTCGAGCGCAAGACATCAGCGCAACTACCCTGTAGTTACACCTATCCTTGCATCTGTCTCCCCAACTTTGTCTTCCGTGACAATGCAGAGACAAACCCAACGTTGCTCTCCTGCTAAGACAACGTGGTAAAATCTCCATTTACTGTAAAACTTCTCCTTATCTTCAGCCGCTTCATTTTCTGACATTCCTTGATACGTCGGAGGAACAGGAACAGGAGTAGACATCTCCAAACTCTGATCCCCGAAATACTTCAACTTCAACCTCTGAATTTCACTAGCAGTTCTCTCTTCAAGAACCATTCTACGGGTTTTCACCATCTTCAACAATTTCAGAGAATATTACAACAGAATAAATGTACTTTACCACAAACCTCAGTACAGGTACTATTTATATAACTCTATATTTATTGTGCAGGTTTCTGAAGCATCGTCGTTCAATACAAACGAAACTCTTCAAACCCTAACCGTTGCGTACATCTATAGTCCTATCAATATTCAATGCACGTACATTTCCCCATAATACACGCATTTTCCATGCAGTCAAACACCATTATTACTTCCTTCATTATTCAAATTTCCAACTTGAATACCCGTATACCCAAAAATTCTTTCTCAACCAAAGCTACTCATGATTTTGGTTGCGAGGGGGAGATTGTAGGGGACTGCCTCTCAATCTTACCTAAATCGAGTTGTTTCCAGTTTGAACTACCTCCATGTCAGACCCACGCATTCTCCACATGACTTCTTCAGTCAACATTGTTACCTACTCCACGAACTGATGAAAAACATGGGTCGAGCTCAAACAGAAAAACTTGAATAAGTCAAAGACACATGTCTCTCATGAACTCAACAGTTACCTAATTAACCGCCACTAACCATATTGTTTGGAGAATATACTTTAACATGATGAAGAACTGCGAAGAAGGCCTATATAAATAAGAAGTTCTAGAAGAGACAAAGATCAAAAAATTACATGAGAAATCACCAAGAAAACTATATTTTTTAGATTCTCAAAACTTCAAACTTCTTATTCACAAGATCAAGCATTTCTAAGTTAAGAGATCACTTATAATAAGATATCAGCCTCAAGCAATAAATGTCACTATTATAAAAATCCTCAACCCGAGGTCGTGGTTTTTTACCTATTCATAGGCTTTCCCCGCTAAACACTTGTATTATTTCTTGCTTTCTATTAGATTTTGTCATAGGTACATTGGTGTAAGAGCTAATTCCAAGCCACTTCGAGCTTACAGAATTAAGCAATTACAATAGGTTAATAGAGTATCATATACAGTTGTTGATGTACAATGTGAGTCTGAGATGCAATATTTTGGCATGGAATGAAGATCCATCTTTTGCATAGAGTTTTAATTTTCCATTTTCTTTTTACATACTCTATAATTTTGGCCCACAAAAGCCATAAATACAAATTCCTTAGAAGTCAACATTGCCTACCAGAATAAATAATCTTCATAATTACATCCCTTAAAAAATACACCTAAGCCATATGCTTATAACATGCATACTGCTAAATTTTTCTCGCAACAACTCTTCTTTAAACATTTTTACATGGTAAGTGTAAGGACCTAAATTCGTAGCTTGAACCAAATGTGCCTGCTGCATAAACAATAGTAACAAGTAATAGGAATAAACATGAATTTAGCGTAGAAACTTTTGAATAGGTAAAAGCCACGACCTCAGCTCGAAGATTTAGGATAATGACTTTATTGCTCGGATATTACAAGTTGCAAAAGTTGGTACTCAAGAATTTTTCTAGCTGAGTATTTTCTATCTCCAAAATCTTATATCTATTTCCTATCACCCCTGTCCTATTTATAGATCTCATCTTTAGCTTGTAGGTAGTAGTATGTCCTCCTAGATTAGGGGGAATAGAGGTTGAGCTTCTGGAGGTCGTTCCTATAACTGTCAGTTCGTAGGGATAGGTATCTTCGACATATTCTTTTATACTCTTGACGAGTTTGAGCCACATCGTCTGCTAGTTTGTGGGCCAAGTATCAACATCAATAGGTTGTATATCCTCCAGGTTTTGCGTGAGCCTGGTGATTTAGTAGTTCGTTGATACTGTAGCTCGAGGGACAAGTCCCTACAATTGTCTCCTCTCAACAAAAGACACAAGTAGCTTGAGTTGAGAAGTTCTAATCGTGTTTCTTCTTTAATTTGAATCTTACTGTTGTAAAATGTATCTTTAGAATTCATTGTTGACTCTTGAAGACTGGACCTTTAGAATTGTTGTTGACTGTTGAAGTTCCCATGAACTGTGGTCTTCAATACTAATTACTTTCGATTTTATTACCATCAATTAATGTAATGATGGCTATTAGTAGTTGTTCTGTCTTCTGCTCAGGCCATTATCTTTCCTTAAAATTTCTTTGTACAAGAAAAAATTGTCACCACCAGAGGTCAAACCAGGGAGACTCGAGCGTTAGCCAAGATTGAAGAACTTCAATGTCGCTACTTAGGGAACCTACCCCTCACTGAAGAGACTCTCATCCCTGTCCCACCTACATACTATGATATGACCGAAGATGAGGTGAAGGAGGTAGACTATAATTTATTTCATATGTTTCGCTTTCACTACATTCTCAAGACTGCACAGCAGTACATCAACGGTTTGTGACGTATAGTAAAATAGGTCAACCTGGAGGAGGATCAAGTTGTTATTGTTTCATACAAGCGGCTGCGTGGATGTGGCTACCCAAGCTGCAATTAGTATTCTGTATTTTTTTTAATAATAAAATTTTAACTTTGAACTGTTATATCCTGCTATATTATGTTTATCGAATTATTTAAATAGTATCTTTAATACTTTTCATTCTTCTGTTATAGCGAGACATGAGTAATATTTTGTTATAAAAAACTCTGACAATTGTCAATATTTATTCTAGAGTATGTTTATCCCTTTATATATGGGATTTGATAATATCTAGTGTTCTGCTTATCTATAAATAGTAGTATGTTGCTAATAGTTTTATACATTAATACCGGTTAGAACTCGTTCTCAGAAGGTTTGTCATACAGTTGTAGGACGTTTGGCAATCAAAATTCCTAAGGTCTGTGAACAGATTTTTGGGAGGCTCTCTTATGACGCCGAAATTCCCATATCTATTTTATAGGCAGAAGGTTTGAGCTCGATGGAGAGGGAACAAGAGGTTGATCGGCATTTTTGGTGTGATGTATTTTGAGATATGATTGCTGAGCCTGAAGCTCGAAAGATTGTTTTTAGGGAGATTTCTCTTGATGAGATAGCTGAGTAGAATAAGAAGATTGCTAGTAGTGAAATGATAAGATGTGGTGTTATTGGGCACCTCAGTTATTTTAAATGTAATTACTTTTAGAAGTTCGATTGCCTGGAAGCTCGATGTAGTTCAAATTTCTGAAATATTGGAAAAAAAATTAGATAATTCTTAATATATTCCACAAATCTTATGAATGCTGCTAAAATAACTTGAATTTCAAAATTCAGTTTTCCATTGGTATGTCCGTCCAGTTTCTACAAGTAGCTCAATTTTTTATTTGTTAGAATGGCTAAATGTGTAGAATATTTGAGGGGATTGGAGAAGGATTTCAATGGAGATGTTTTTAAAGGGTTGAGAATTGAGATGTCTTTTAGTTATGCTAACAATTTGTACTTGATTGAATTGGGGAATTTAGGGAAAAATAGTGATCTTTTGTTGAATTACTATTTATTGGAGTTTGAATATTTAAGTACGTGAGGGCGATTGCTATAAAAGAAAATAAAAGAAGCTAAGAGGAAATCAAAGTTGAAAAGGAGAGTGTTAAAGTGTAGGGAAATCGAACTTAATAAGCTGTATGATTTTATGTGTAGCTAGGAAGACGAATTAGTGAAGAATGCTATCGAGGTAAGAAAGTCTGAAGAAGAAATGGGCAGGAGAGAGAGAGAGAGAGAGAGAGATTTGTCTCATGCCAAATATTTTAATGGGGTAATGATGAGAGGGGTATGAGTTCCAAGGGGTAAGAGTTGTTTGATCTTATAAGTAGGAAAGACGCCTTGGTTAAAAAACTAAGGGTGGCTTACACCGTTTTTAATAACTGTCAGCAGTTAAAGAGGGATAGTATAAATATTTCTTCTTCATCTTCTTCCAAAAAGTTAGCAAAACTAGAGAAAAGAAATTTTAGAGAAAGAGAAAAGGAGAAAAGGAAAAAATTGTTTATTCAAACAGAGAGGAAGAGTATCTAGTTTCTGTGAAGGCTAGTACAACAAAGCAATTCTTATCAGAACGCTTTGTAAAGAAGAAGGGGACATTTGTGCCTGATTCATCTTCCGTTGTTAAAGGCTAGTGAACTGTGTATTTACTTATTCTCTATTGTTCTTGTATTGATTTAAATATTGTAATTTTTTTGTTGGTTGATTTTTCCTCCAATTTTAATTTGAATTTTGAAATATATGCTCCACATTTAGTATCCTAAAATATATATATTCATATATATTTTTTGAAATATTAGACAGGTAATTGTTGTGTACTGAGATGGAGGTAAAAAATAAAAATAAATTATTTATATTTTACCATAATTTTATTTCTCTCAGTTAATTGGTCTAATAAAAGTTACATTTGCATTATTAGATATGTATAATCGATATTTAATTGGAATAAATTTAAACTAAGAAACTAAAATTAATAAAATACCTGGATCTTGGTGTAGGTGTAGATACGTAATAAAATTTGAATAAGTAGGATACCTTCTGCTTCGAACTCATCTATCGACCCTACTACTTTTGGCCGAATGAGAGATGAAGATAATATAGATATTGAAGAGACCTATGCTGGGTTTGAGGCCGATCCCATTAGTAATAGGATTGTTGATAATGATTTTGTTCCCGTTGGTGAGGCTGAATTAAGGGTAGACAGAGATATGGGTGATGATGCCGATTTACTTGGTATCTAGCATAGTTATCATGAGGAGGTTGATATTAAGAAGAAGTTTTGTAAGTATAAGGGTAGTTTGAAGGCTGTGTGGGGTAGTTTATTGGAGTACTTTGACGAGGAAGGTGAGAATTTGTACTACCCCATCCCTGATTTAGAAGAGGAGAGGATCACCAAAGAAATTTCTTATGAAATTTCCTTGAAATATTTTGATGGGGATAAATCCGATGACTTGAAAGAAGGATTTCTTTGTTATCTGCCCAGTTCAATTATGGACTGAGTCTGCCTCTGAGTAATTTTGCTAAAGGTATAATGAATGGGATCAAAGCCTGCCCTGCCCAGTTAAATGAGAATGTATACAAGGTGATAAGTATTTGTGAAATACTAAACTCGAAGTGGGTTGGTGAGGGGAGGGAAAGGAGATTGACTTCTAAAGATGTCTTAAAATATTATAATATAAAGTACTTCATCACCACTGGGGGTACGTATTTTTCAACTATTTATCCACGACCTCAATTCTGTCGGTAATGTGTGGAATGATAACCTGGTATTGCTGAAAGGTGATTGTATGCAACGAGCAGATGAGGATGACCTGGATCTATCATATAGATCGTTTAAAGAACGTAAGTAGATATACTTTCTCAAATTGTATTTTGATTACCTGCTCTATTTTTTATATATCTTTATTATTTTTAGTAGATCCCCGGTGTAGGCCTGCAAAAATAGTCCTCTGGCCCTTGGCCCGGCCCAACCCGCCCCTTAAAATATAGGGCTTGAGCCCTTCAAAACCCTACTTTGAACATCTAAGGGTTGGGCTGACCCATCCCTTACAACTGATAGGCTAGGGTCAGGGTCTAATGTTTGCAGCCTTTAGCCTAACCCTTTCAAACTTAATATAACCCTTATTAAGCCCGCCCGTACTAAGCCCTTTTCAACAAGATTTAAATTTGATTTAATACTATCTAGTATCTACATTCACTTTTTAACATTATTTTGATAGGCACTGTATATTTTAAATTTACAATAAATACAAGGGATCATTCCTTTTTATTTTATAGTAAAATAGTTTATACTTTTACTATAATTTTTCCATTATAAAATTAGAGGACCATATCAGTACCTCTTGAATATTTATTTTATTTTATCTTTTGATTCAGGCATATATCCCCCTCTCGTGATTTTCATTATTTCTAATAAATTTATTAATAGTTTTGCTAAACGAATTATATGTATAATATTCTAAGAGTTTAATATGATTTTTATTTTTTTACATTATCTTTTTTATAATAGTTACTAAAGTTAGCCCAACGGCCCTACCCTAAGCCCGGCCCTAAATACTAACACTAGGGGCAATGGGTGGATAATGGTTCATATTATAGCCTATGGGCAAGGCCGGCCCAGCCCTTAACGCAGCTGAGGCTGGCCCGACCCTAATTTCATAAGGGCCATAACATTCCAGGGTCGGGTTGGCCCTATCCCGGCCCATTTTACACTCCTGCCCCGATGCAACGTTGCTAAAGAAGAATACCTTATTGACATTGTTACGCAAGAAGGGGTAAAACTTTAAAGTGTCTTGGGCAGGCTTGGTATAAATAGGTGATACGTATGAAAAATACTTATTTTTGTCCTTAAATTTACATGATCTAGATACTCATTTAATGCTTTATTGGGTCTAATTGAAATATAATTTTACTATTACAGGTAATGAGACATTAATTACAACCAATCCTTTCTTAAAGCTAAATACTACTCTGGAGATGACCTAGTGAAGATAGATTCTAGACCAACAAGGAAGAGACATGTGGCAAAAGTTGTTGGAAGAATTGGTAGTCAAGATTTTGCTAAAATATCTCCATAAAATCAAGTAGTTGAGAGTTGTGAGATTCTTTTGTTATCTTATAAAATAAAGAGGGAGAGAAAGATAAGAATTATCTCTTTCCACCGTAGCTTGTCCTATAGCTTTTAAGAAGCTTAAGACCTTGCTCACAACCGTACCCATTATTAGATGACCAGTTTGGAGTGAGCCATTCGAGTTAATGTGAGATGCCTCTTATTACTCTATAGGCACTATCTTGGGACAACGGATTGATAAACGGCCCCATGCCATCTACTACGCTAGTAAAATGTTAAATAATGCCCAATTAAATTACACGACCACCGAGAAATAACTCATGACCATTGTTTATGCGCTAGAAAAATTAAGATCAAATCTTATAGGATATAAAGTGATTGTTTACACGGATCATACAGCACTTTGACATCTTTTATCAAAGAAGGACGCTAAGGCATAACTAATCTGGTAGATATTACTTTTGCAGGAGTTTAACCTAGAGATTTGAGACAAAAATGGGTCAGAAAATGTAGTAGTCGACCATCTTTCCCTTATAGTGATTGAGTATGTTGACGAGTCCTTGCCGATTAGGGAATCCTTCCAAAATGAACAACTTAAAGATGTGAATTCAGTTCCTGAGTTGCCATGATTTATAGATATTGCTAATTACTTAGCCACATACACCATTCCCGACCATTAGACTAAACCTGACAAAGATCGATTCGTTAGTCAAGCGAAGTACTTCTTTTAGGATGATCCATATTTGTTCAAGTATTGTATTGACCAAATCATTAGGAGAAGTGTTCCACAATTTGAATTCACCAATATTTTATCATTTTGCCATACCCAAGCATGTGGAAGTCACTTTAGCTCTAAAAAGACTGTGGCAAAGATTTTGCAGTACGACTTCTATTGACCTACCTTATGTCACGATGCGCATACATTTTATAAAGTGTGCGAGAGATGCCAGAAAATGGGAGCCCTTTCTCGAAAAAAGATGATGCCCTTATCTCCAATTTTAGTTATTGAACCCTTTGATGTTTGGGGTATTGATTTTATGGGCATTTTCCCAAGTCTTTTGGATATGAGTACATCCTAGTTGGAGTGGACTATGTTTCAAAATGGGTTGAAGCCATCCCATCAAGAACGAATAACAATGTTGTTCTTAATTTGTTAAAAGAAAATATTTTTTATCGATTTGGAACACTGAGGGCTATTATTAACGATGGGGGTCATATTTTAACAATAAATTTTTTGCTTCCCTTATCAAAAAGCATAGTGGCACCCATAAGGTGGCAATACCTTATCATTCGCAAACTAGTGGGCAAGTGGAAGTTTCTAATCGGAAGATTAAACATATTATCCAAAAGACAGTTAACCTAAATCGTAAAGATTGGTCTGTAGGACTAACTAATGCACGTTGGGCTTATCGCACTACATATAAAACCCCGATTAAAATGTAACCTTACGAACTCGTTTACGGTAAGGCATGTCACCTTCAAATCAAACTTGAGCATAAAGCTTATTGGGCAATAAAAATGTTTAATTTTGGCATAAGCTATAACTTAATGAGTTGGATGAGCTCCAAAAAGATGCATATGAATCCGTAAAGATATACAAAGAAAGAACCAAGTCTTTCCATGATAAAAATATCTTGCGAAAGACCTTTGAAGTTGATCAAAAAGTTTAATTGTATTCTTCGCGTCTTCATTTGTTTTCTAAAAAACTTCAATCCTGCTAGACCAGGCCGTTCATTATCAAAGCGGTTTTCCCCATTGAGATATTGAAATTCTTGACCCTCGTACTGGCAAGATTAATAAGGTAAATGGACAGAGACTTAAACCATTTCACGAATACTTTACTGGTTTGAGAGAGGATATAAATCTTTAGGACCCATCATATACAATATAGGTACATTTATTTTTACCCATAGTCTTATCTAGTTTGGGGATACCTACCATCGTCTGGCTAAAGACGTTAAACTTAGCACTTGCGGGAGGCAACCCTTATCGTATTCAGGTAATATTTCCATATTTTTTCTTGTTCTTTTTATTTTTAGAAACTGTGGGAACACATGTTGATTCAGTTTGAGAGTGGGGAAAATAAGATTGTCACAACTTTTTCTAAGGTTGTGGTTTATTTTAAACCGTAAATTGTTAATGCATTAAGAATTTTGAAGATTTTGGTACTACCATCCTATTAGATGGGTTTTAAAAGAAAAAAAATACATATTTGCACTTTACATATCTTTGTTATTATGGTTTTTATTCAAACTAATTGTCACATTTTAATTAATCAACAGTTTGGGTTAGGAAGAATCTATAACAAGGGAGACAACTACCTAGAAATATTCGTTTCACAAAAATTTAAATAATGGTTTGTATGTAATTTCACATGTTATTGGCTCCTTCAAGAAACTGGCATACTGGAAAAATATAAAAAATATAAAAAAATTCATAATTCAAGGTCTCTCACAAGATTTAGAACTGAAAGAGGAAGAATTTTTACCAATCTTGAGGAAAGCTATGAATCAATGTGAAAGGAAGAAACCAAAGTGTAAAATACGAGTCTCTACGAGTATAGTTAAGAACTATGTGAAAGAGGATAAGTTACAAGTATAAAAGAGCAAATAAAAACTCAAATGTAACGGCTTACCTTGAAAAGCTTGTGCGGATATATATGTTTCTTAAAAAATTAATAAAAGAAAGCGAACAAAGTAAGGCATTTGTCGAACTAACTTCAAGATTTCTTCTACCATACTTGAGATAAGGCTAAGGTTAATTAGAAGGATTAACAAACACCTTAATTTCAAAAACTAAATTCACTGCACAAAAAGATGAAATTCTAAAACTTGATCTAATCTGATGGTAGTAAAATTGACTTGACAAATTCTAACGTATCTAATGGTTAACCCTCGTTTACGTGTTATATCTTTGAGATGAATTTAATCCATTTTACAGATACCAGGAGCAATAATTATAAGTTGTTTATAATACCAGAACATCTTGATAGAATTTTGTGGGTATATTTACTAAAAACCTTCATGAGACACAACTCATCCTATAGGGCTCCTATAGGTTTAAAGGCTTGTTAGATGCACTAAATACAATCGTAAGAAATTATGAAAGAGTTTAATTTTCTTTTCTTATGTTAAGGAACTAGAAATCTGTTAGTTTGGGGGTATTTGATAGGCATGAAAAATACATATTTTTGTCCTTAAATTGACATGATCTAGAACCTCATTTAATGTTTTATTAGGCCTAATTGAAATTATTATTTTTTGTGAGAGTTATGAGATTTTTTTGTTATCTTATAAAGCAAAGAGGGAGAGAAAGACAAGAATTCTCTCTTTCCACTGTAGCTTTCTTATACTTTTGAGAAAAGAGTACTTTAATTTATGATTGAGAATTGCTTCTTTTTGGAAGTACTTTTGGGGATTTCCTTGTTCTCTTATGAATCTGTAAGTTATTTTTAATCAATGGTCAATATTTGTTAGAGTAAATTGAATTTGTTTTCTTCAATTTGATAAAAGAGTTAACATTTTAATCGATGCATCCTTGTGAATGACAACCCTACTAATATTACAACACTCGATTTGATACGAATTATCAGCAGGCATAAGAGGTTAAATAGTAAATCACTCAAAGTTCAGAAGGCCTAAGCAAAAAGAAAGATGGATGATATTGGAAAAAGGGGGTCCATGTTTACAGTTTCTCCTACTGCATTGGATACTTCTGGACACCGGTGTCTCTGTTCCGAAGGTCACAAGGGCTAGAGCCTTCTCTTTGTTGCCTCTCTTGACAGCTCTAGATTTTGGCATTTCAGGCCGTAGGCGAACTTGAAGAGCACTCTATCCGATTCTCCTACTAGAGATGGTGAGGAGGTAGAAAATCCCAGAGGTTAACCGACGTACCTTCTATACCTATTGTGGTTGTGACAAAGCTCATCACCATGGAACCCAAGATAATGGATGATCTTAAAGCTATGGAAAAAACTTTTGGAATCTTGTTGTTTCTCTAGGCTCTAATGTGAAGTCTGCGGTGGAGGCCGAGCTGCAGAGGATAATTTGAAATATCTTGATTTTCTTTTTGTGTAACATCTCTATGTTTGCATTCTCATTATTTGTTTATTCGGGTTTCTCACGTACTAAAGGGCCTTGTTTTCAATATCGAGAACGGTAAAGATCATATGTCCACATTTTTTATCTGAGGCTTTATCTATCTCAGTCATTTGAGAGGGAGGCTTCCTTGAAGAGGTGGGTAGTTAAGCTGGAGAAGGAGTTAAAGGAGGAAATGGCCAAGCTGGCTGAGAAGAGAGTTAGGTCAGATTCGGAGAGGGCTAGACTGAAGTCTTCTTTTCAGGTAATTTTGGATAAGCTCGAGCAAGAATCTACTTCCAACATCAACAAAGTGAGTGTAACTCGAGACAATCTAGCCCGGCGTCTCCAGGAAGATGGTTATTCTGAGGCTGACATTATGGCCGCAGCCGAAGGTTGACCCGCTGATGTTGTCGGGCTCGTTAATAAAGATGATGATGGTGTTGTTGCTTTTACTCCAATTTGCGAGACTGCTTCTAGTCTGAATGGGAACGTTCTTCTCAAGAAAAATCAGGCTTGGGAGGCTAATGTTCAAGATAAGGTAGCTTAACTTGCTGCCTCGATATTCTTATTGGATAATGTTTATCTGTGGTTTGTTGTCTGTAAATTATTGGTAGTATTTAAATAGATTTTTTATGTTGCTTTTGAATTGATATAAGATTCTTAATTGTAGGGTATTATTGAATTGCAAATGATTATTGATACTCTGAGGAAAGAACTATCTAGGGCGAATAACTCACTAGCTATAACAACTCATGTCACTGCACAGACGGAGGGTCGGGTGAGAGAATATAAAGCTCTTAGTGATGCACACTGGAAAAGTTTATGTGATGCACATCTCAGCAAGGCTAAAGAAAAAATATAATGGCATGAAGTAGTTAGGAAAAGTAGGAGTAGGTATATTAAAATTCGGCATTTCCTGCCCGGTAGTATTAAAGAGGATACTCCATCCGTAACGAAAGACATTATGACGTTAACGTTATTTCTCGAGGCCAAAATTAAAAGTAAGAGAGGACTTAAGGAAGCTTATCTTGGAGTTTTACAAGGGAACTAGTACTACCTGTGACTACGCACGGGGAAGTACATCGACATTACCAATACTGTAGATACATGCTCAATACTACAATATATGTTGACACACCCTTGGCACTGCAATAATCCACTTCCTGTCACGCCCCAAATTCCAATAATTAAAGCATATTTAAAACAATGTCATTCAAGGCGTGCTAGTCAGGGAATCCAAAGATTCGCCCCCACGAATAACTATACTAATAGGAAATAGCTCAGTCATTCACTATAGTAATATCATTAGAGTGAAAAGAAGAATAAAGCGGAAGCAAAAGAAAAAGATATATATATATATATATCAAGCTGAAGATATAAATACAATATCTCGATAATGTACAACGACAAAAGCTAAAATCATCGTACAAGAATACAATAACTAGAACAAATCTGCAGTAGCAAAACTGTCTCCAACACAGCTAAAGCCCTCAGCAAAACCAACAACTACTCTACCTCTAAAAGGGGGGACAAAACGAGAGTGAATAAAACCATGGGTCACTAATGCCCAACAAAGCTAAATAACCTATTAATAAAGCTAGTACAGAGAAAGAGGAAGAGGTAAATGTGATAGGGAACGTTTAAGGTACAGTAATATAAGTAAAGAATAGAAGTAAGAAGAAATATCTAAGAGAAGAGGAATATAGATATAATGATGTGATGAGATGATGTGATGGTATGATATGATATGATATGAGATGATATGATGCGATTCTAGAATTGTCCTAAGACTAAATGCTTAATGATACGATGAAATCAATGAACTAGACCCTATTATAAAGTATATATGGGCTGATCAACCGCTAATGCATAATAACCTTAAAGAAATCTCAATGGGATACAATGGGTATGATTTTTGTTAAGCTCGACCACGCTAAAGATTTATCACTTGATCAGAGTGTTCCGGGCTTTCCAACCCACAGAGCCAACGTTCGAACTTTATTTACAATTCCAAGGAATTTCAACCTCACGGAGGATAAGACGGGTACCTGAGGAAAACTGCCTTATACCATCCCACACTCCCGGATGGGTAATAGATATGATAGTATCCAGCCTGAACTTTACCTACTATTTTAACCCGATATAGGAATCCTAAATCCTATCGAGGGTCAGCCGATGTGGAGTTGTTTTATGTATCCGACCTTGTTAAGTTAAAAAGAGTATAAAATCAACAGATGCAAACAGATCCCAAGGATCAAGACACAATAGCCACCAACACGGCCAGTACACATAGGATAACCACCTGCCTGAGATAATGGTAAACAATTCTAACACAAATAAACAGTGACTACCAGTCATAACATCCAAACCACATCAGTCTCAAAATGACTGAAACACAGTATTCAAGGACAAGGCCACGAGAATACCACACGAATGCACAACTTTCTAAAAGACAAAAGAGAAACACAACTCTACATGCCTAACAATAGGAAACAAGCTAAATTAACAACTAAACAGAAGAATCCAAAATAGACTATAACTAAATCACATAACACCTCACTGCCAAATGCATATCACTCTAACCAACACTGATTAAACTAGTAGAGGAATTTAGCAAGGAAGGGACACTTGCCTGATAAACGATAAATCCAATAATCAGCAGAACAACCCAACTTTAACACCACCTTCCAACAATCAAACCAGCACAACCAACCCAACGCCTACAATAATCACAACTCCACAATTCAACAAATACCCCAAATCAACCCAAAAATCATAAAACCCTAAATCACAAAGGTTCCAACCAAAACAAAAATTGAATCGACGATAAGGAAGATGAAATAGGGAAATTACTTACCGGATGAAGTGGCAAAGATCAACCCAATCACAAAGGAGGAGAAAGGGAGGAGAGGATTTAATTTAAGAAAGAGAGAGATAAGAAAGTGAGAGAGTGAGAAATGGGGGATATAAAACCCTAAATAGCCAACACTCATCTCGAGGCAAGATCAATGACCAAGAATCACAAGAAAAGACCCAACCTGATCGCCAAAACACGCCTCTGTTCGAACATAATATATTTATGTTCAAAAAAAACTGAACAAAAAGAACCATATTCGAATAGAAATAAGCTTGTTCAAATAAAACAAGACAGATATAAATCAACTGAACAGACATCTATTCGAATAGAAAGAAAAGTTGTTTGAACAAAATAAAATAGGTAGAAATCTATTCGAACAAAAAAATAAGTTATTCGAATAAAAATAAATAGAAAGGAACATATTCGAACAGAAACAAGTTTGTTCGAATAAAACTGGACAGGAAGAACTCCAGAAAATAAGAAAATTCCCTCAAACAAAAACTGGCACAAACTTAAGAAATCTTCCTAAGACCCCCCCCCCCCCCCCCCCCGGATCACACACCACACAACAACATAAAAACTACATACACTCCTACCAAAGCAACCACGGGTTCCCAAAAACACAACTCAACCTCCTCCGCCCAACAACCACCGAAACCACCGAAATGAAAAACACAAAACCTGATAAATGCAATAATATGAGGATGCATGATGTATAGTAATATATGTGGATGCATAATGATTAATAATAATAATAATAATAATAATCCGGGTCACTACACTTCCTATGGCTATGGTTGGTTTGGTAGTGAGGGCTCTAGATGTTTTTCTAGAGATATAGTTTTTTCCTTTCAGACCAACTTTTTCTCGTTTAAAATTTTCTTAATCAAATTAATTCCTTGGGAATATGGGTTCCTTGTTGATATATTTGCACGAGTCAGTCATGGCAATTATTGGGAGTAGCTCTATTAATGGTGAATGTTACCTATGGCCTTTACTTCTTAAGGCGTGGTTTTAAATTGATATTCCAAACTTTGCTGTTAAAATAAACATAGTATTGCAAGAGTAGAAGTGATGATTAGAAATCGTGAATCGGAGAGCATAACTTGGTATGCCTATCACCCAACCTTTTAAACATTTTTAATTTAATGCATTTTATCTTAGGTCTGAATGCAATTAGACACAATACATCCTACTACTTACAGAAATTGACATGTACAAAGTAGTATCTTGTTGCATAAATTAAAGAGCATAAAAGTTGAATACCATTAACATATCGCCTATTTTGGTAAGGCAAACCATTGAGACAGTCTAGTGAACATAAATGAATCAACATGAATGAAAAAAAACAAAAACAAAAACAAAACATACTTTATATTGACTCCCAAGGAATAACATTCAAAACCTTCATTTAGTTCCACTTGTCACTATTTTCACACAGACTACAAGTTACTACTTTTATAATAAAAAATTAGCTTGAATGTACAAATTAATCTTCTACTTTTATTTCGCTTCTTCCCTTCTCAATTTGGCTCCACTTTAATTACCTTCTCCTCCTTCACATCTATCGCATGTAAGCCTTCTTAGTATATATCTTCCTTGCATCTCATATTACACAACCTTGTGATTATACTCAAAATCATGGTTATAATATGAGTACAACTACAAAAGCGACCGACTATACCCTATGATCAACGATAAGGTAGGAAGAAAATGCCATTATTTAATCTGAGAGAATGAAAACTACATCCAAATATAAGAGAATGAAAACCACAAAACAAATCAAACCTATTTAAGGACTAATTAATTGAAAGTAAACAACATTGCCTCTATCAACGCAATAATCAAAGAAAAGGGAAGATATATGTTCATCAGTACATCTCTTTGAATTAGTTCTTATGAAGAGCCACTTAATAGAGGGATTCTTGTAACATTCAATAAATGACTACCAATGAAAAAGTTTAAAGTTTTTTAAAACGACGACAAATGTAAAAGTGTATAGATTTAGTCTTGAGCGGTCCATGTAAAACCCATGTATTAGTTAAAAATAATTATAAAAGCAAATATCATTGCCCTAGTTTCCCTTTCTTTGATACTTCCCTGAATTCTTTAAAAAAATTGCATAAATGAATGAGACTAAAAATATAAGCCTTTATTATGACTCATAGGACACTCAACCAAATTCAAGGATACCCATAAAATAACTATCCACCAAAACCAACTACCTTAACAAACAACTATAGGTAACACATCCAGACAACCATCACCGTCCTCCAAACTCCAATTATCATTTCCGTTATAGCTTTGAAAACTACACAATTTGAAGTTACATATGTACCCTTTTCCGCAGGCCCCATGCCACAAGATTTCATTTTTAATTCATTTCATTTCTCTTCTACCTTATCATCCTACATTTAAACCCAATGTAGTACATTTGTTTTTTTATTTATCATTTCCCAATGTTGATAATTGCATCTCCGACTCCACATTGAAAGTACTATTAGCAAAGATAAATAAACATGTTGCATCCAAGGTGGAACTAATAAAACTAAACAAATACAAAGTTTACCAACTTATGGAGCTTTCAGTTTATCGGCCATTATGTTTCAGAACCAATATGTTCTGCATTTTCATCCAAATGAAAGTAACATACACATAAATAAGTGGTAATAAAATAGCTTATGGAGCATTATTTTGTCCCATCTACGGAACACTATATTTGAACGCAACAACAAATGGTTTCACAGTAGCATTTTCCTAATCTTGATCAGGATGTTTTTTGCTTCCCAATCAATCAAAGATAAGAATGAGGGTTCGAGGGGTGCCAAACACAAATTGCGTGCCACCGGCTTTAACATCATCATTAGCTACTAATTAATCAACAAAAATTTGATCTCACCCTGGAAGCGAAAAAGTAATCCGTCACAAAAATTTCTTTTGTAGATTTTAACAAATAACGATTAATAAGAACAATTAAGTGGTACCTTCTATAAATTTACCTGAATTAACTACGGATGTAGAGACTAATGATTTAGCAAATTCAACAAATTAGTGAATTTGTTGAAGTTTTGCATCCTCTGTTATTCAACCAAATGCCCATAAAAATTAAAACAAAGCAACGAAGGACATAGAGAGGTTATTGCCCAAAATTCAAGGCAATGCCTAGCTTTAATCATAATTCCCAATTAAAGAAAAAAATTCCCAAAAATCAAATCAAACCACAAAATAGTGAATTTGCTTAAGAAAAAGAGGAACCTAGTAGAGAGAGAAAGAGAGAGAGAGAGGTAGATGTACCTGGTATAGATGTAGACTATAGAGGGATTATTGGGAGTGAGAGAGGAGTAGAAAGGGCTGGGAAAGATAACTTAATGTACAGTTACAACAGTTTTCCTTTTCCTTTCAAAATGGCATGTTTGTTTTTTGTTAAGCCACGTTAAGAGTTTTAAATGTAAAAGGGACGTGGGAGAGGGAGGCTTGGGTAGTTTTTTGGGTTGTACCAATTGGTTTGGACGGCTGAAAATCTATCTCAGCCATTCATTCATGTTTTGCTGCCTTGGGAGACTTGCCAAATTAAGTTTGTCTTGATACAAATACCCTAGAATGTAATATTGATGGAGTGCACCCAAACCCTACTGCCATAGAGCGTTTGGCTACAAAAGCTAGAAACCTGCATAGCTTGAAGGCTGAAGATGTCTCAGCTCATGTTGGTGTTTTAAAGATTTATTTATGATTGAGTGACTATGATACTGTATATATATTTATGTAAAATGGCTTTTGTGTATTACAATCTATGAGGAATGTATTTTATATTTTCATAAAGAATATTATGAGGGATCGATCTGTGGTGAAGGATGGCTTGAAAATTGCTTAAACTTCTTTACATGCCATTACCGATCTCAATCTAAAACTTGAGATCGATTTGAAAGCAGCTCATACTGCATTAGAAAACCTTATTGATCTCAATATGAAATTTTAGATCGATTTGATCACAGCTCAAACCACTGTAAGAAATTTAACCAACCTTAAAATAAAACTTGAGACCGGTTTGATAAATGAAAAATGTTCAAAGGAAATCGCAGAGGATCACTGGAGGAGATCATTCGGGATTTTGAGGGACAGTTATAAATGGGTAATATAACTGTCTCTACCGAACAGGGACAGACTTACGTTAGGAGACCGTTAGGAGAGGCAGTTGGTGACGGTTATAGCATTTTTGGGGGGAAAAATAAGGAGGATTGAAGAAGAGAAGGATAAGATGTATGATTTCATGGTTAAAATTGGAGCCATCTGTAATGTGGATATAATTCGTGCTGAGTATTTGAATCGAGTTGAACTCAACATTGTACCTATAAGCAAATGTCAAGAAAAAAATGGTAGAGAGGTCGTTGGTTCTAGAGCCCTAGAGGTTGCTGAAGGATCTTCTGGTGTGAGTAAAAGAATTTGTAGAAAAAAACTAAGTAGATCGATTATTGTAAATGTATGATAGACTTATCAAAGGATTAAAGCTAGTTTAACATTCGCTTAATCAATGATATTTATTTGACTTATGATAGAAGACAATAATGTGGGGAAAAACTTGAATAGTTTTCATTGATGAAATGAGAATGTACGTACAATTTGGAGATTAAATCTTACTTTTGAAAGTAAACTGACTGATAAACTGTAGATTTAAATGGTATCCTGTTAAGAAATAAATCGAACTATCGATAGTATTTCTTCAATCTCCTTGTATTCCAAGGATTTGGAATCTAGAATTCTTCCTCTGCCATCAAGTAGTATGAACCCAATCCAGCTCTTCCTACTATTATAAATGGCCCTTCTCAGATCTCTGCGAGCTTCCCAGCATTCGGCCCTTTTCTATTATGAGGGATTTTTATGATAACTAAGCTACTAATTTTAAATTCACGAGGTCAAACTCTTCTATTTTATGAGTTTGCCAGCATATTGTGGCACCTGCCTAAATTTACCACAGCCCGATCTCTTATCTCATCTATTTAGGGGCAGAGCTATCATTTTGGAATAGGGGAGCTAAGTAAAATGGATTGGTTTAAGGCTTTAGGGGCAGAACCCAAAAGAAATTGGGTTTCCCAAGAATAAATGAGTAACTTTGAGGACTATTTTGGGGGGATTTTTGATAATAATTAGTGACCTAACTTGGACTGGGACCTTGGGAGTGTATTGGGTGAGCTTAGTCTCTAAGGTATGCAAAATAATAGGGCATTTGATATATGGATACATTTTTGCACTTATAAAAATTCATATTTATACAAAAATTAAGAGGGCACTGCCCCCCCCCCCCTGGTAAGCCTATAAATCTGCCCCTGCATCTATCCAATTTATGTTGCGTGCCAACTCGAACTCGTTTTCCTCGTCAGCTAGTTCACGATCTCTAACTGGGTGGTGATACTCTGTTGGGATTACAGCCTCAGTGCTGTAAGCAAATAAAAATGGATAGCATCCTGCCGATTACCCTGGAGTCGTCATGTTAGCCCATAAGACATGTGGTAGCTCCCTTAACCAGTTTCCTTTCTTTTCTATTTCCAGTCGCTTCTTGAGACCAACAACTATGGTTTTGTTTGTAATTCCGTCTGACCATTCCATTGGAGGTAATATGGATTTGATGGTGAATGTATGATGTTATATTTATTCAAGAAATTGACAACTTTTTCCCCAACAAACTGGGGCCCATTATCGCTCCGAATTAGGTGGGGGTAGCCAAATTTTATGATAATATTTTCCCATATGAACTTAATAATCTCTTCTTCTCAAGTTTGACAGAGTGGGACTGCTTCAACCAGTTTGGTAAAGTAATATGTTGCCACGAGTAGGAACTTTCTATTTCCCAGTGTGTTTGGAAATTTACCTACAAGATCGAGAGCCCATCGCTTGAACGGCCAATACACCTTACTTGCATGAAGTTTGAGCGATAGGGCCCTTATATTATGTTTGTGTCGTTGACAAGCATCGCACTTTTGCTAATATTCTTTGGCCTATTTTCTCATTTTCAGCCAGAATACTCCTTGTGTGATAGCTCTATTTGGGAGTAAATGTTCTATAGCATGAGAACCGCACGCTCTGTCGTGCAGTTCTTTAAGCATTCCATTGACGTCTTTCTGTGAGAAGCATTTCAGATAGGGCCCAGTAACCGATCTCCAATATAGTTTGCTCATTTGTACTGTGTAGTGCTTATAATTTTCAATTATCTACTTTCTTTCTTTTGAATCGTCTGGGAGGTCGTCGTCACACTTATTCTTCAGCCATATATACCTGAGGAAGGGTTTCTTCCAATAGTCTTCCTCCTCTTCATTGCCCCTAGTATTAATTACGCATATCAAGGCGTGATCGATACTAGGGGTTGATACCACTTCAATTTTGAGATATCTGGCTTCTTTACCTAATACACCGACTAGGTATACTAGTGAGTTGGCGTGTCAATTTTTACTGTGAAGTAGGTATTCGAGAGTCATCTTATTAAATTTGTTCATTCTTTCGACTACCATTATTACATAATAGACCATCTTTCCATTCTTTTTATATTATTCAGAGTAGTGATGAACTATAAGTAGTGAATCTGTGTATATTAAAAATTTTAAGTACCCCGATCTCTAAAGCCATATCTAGCCCGTGGATTATGGCTTCGTACTCTGTAACATTATTTGAGGCTTCGAAATTAAGTATTATCGACTTTTTGATCATGTGGTCAGATGGAGTGATAAGAACAATTCTCACTTATGATCCTGTAGATCCTGCTGACCCATCTGTAAGTAATCTCCAACCATCTTTTGTTACCCACTCAGCCCTTTCGTCAAAAGTTTTGTGTTGCGGCTCAACGTCATGTTTTTCTATTCTTTCGTGGTCATGTTCCTCCTAGTCTGAATCCTCTACTGGGAAGTCAGCCAAGAAATTGGCTACGGCCTACTTCTTCTCTTACGTTCTCTATTCGAATCTAATGTTATGCTCCCCCAAGCTCACCAACCATTATTGTACTCGACGCGATTTATCTTTTAGACTGCACCTCTTGAAGTGGTTAGTTTGTCATGAATTTTACTGAATGAGCTTGGAAGTAATGCTTCAGCTTCTGCGATATGTAGGCAAGTGTTAGGAGGAGCTTCTTGATTTTAAAATACCTTGTCTCTGCTGGAGTAAGCCTTTTGCTTATCAAGTATGATGGCTTCTCAATTTTTCCATCTAGTCGAATCAGGATAGAACTTAGAGAGTTCTCTATCACTGTGAGATAGATTACCAATTCTTCGTTGTCTATTGGCGTGCTTATCACTGGCAGTTTTCCAAGGCACTTTTTCAACTCCTAGAAGGTTGCTTCATATTCTCCTGTCTAATCAATATCTTCATTTTATTTTCTTTTTCCTCTTTTGGTAGATCCGCAAAGTAGCAGGAACAACCATAGATAACGATCTGATGATTTTGAAATGAATCTGTTGATAGTTGCAATCTTGCCAACTAACTTTTACACATCTTTCTTCATCCTTGATGAAGGCATAGATATGAAAGCTCAAATTTGTAATGAGTCTGCTTTTATCCCTTTCTTGCTAATTAGATGACCAAGAAACCATTCGGAATGAACTCTGAATTGACATTTGTCTGGATTGAGCTTCATTATGTACGTTTGTAAAATGTTAAAAATTATTCTAAGATCTACAATGTGATCTTTTTTAAGCTTTTGCAGAGCATGTCATCAATGTACACTTTCCCAGTTTTCCCCAAGTGATCTTTGAGTATACTTATTACTAGCTATTGATAAGTTATTCTAGTGTTCTTCAGCCCAAATAGAATGACTCTATAGCAATATAGGCATCTCTCAGTGATGAATGTTGTTTTCTTATGGTCTTCATCTAAGAGGGGTATTTGATTGTTGCCTGAAGTGGAGTCCATCATGGAAAGTAGTTTGTGTCTTGTGGTTCAGTCTAATATTTGATGGATTATTAGAAGAGGGAAGTTGTCCTTCAGCGCGTGTTTGTTAAGATCTGTAAAATCTACACAGACTCAAACATTTCCATTTTTCTTTGGGACTGTAACAATGTTCAAAATCTAGTCCATGTACTTAGCCTCTATGATAAAACCTACTTTGATTAGCTTGTCGACCTCCTTGTTGATTTCATTTCTAAGTCGAGGTGGTAGCCTCCTTTGCTTCTGTTTGATTGCTGTGACTTTATCTTTCACGTTTAGCTTGTGGTAAGCTAATTTTGGGTCGACTCCTGGCATTTTCTTGAATGTCCATGCGAATACATTTTTATTAGTTCGAAGGAAGTATATTTAATTGTTTTTCTCCTTTTGGTCGAGCATGGTACCCACGAATGTTCCTTTATTTTGTCTGTCAATTTCAATGTACTCTGTAGGTTCGATTATAGGAAGTTGATCCTCGATAAGATCAACTTTTTGTAATTGCTATAAAGTAAATTCTCCTGATGTGTCGACTATGTTTGATACTATATTCTCACAAGCACAAGCGAGTTTATGACTTCCCTTTATCTTATAGATTCCATCATTCCATTTGAAGCGAAGTGCTTGGTGGTACGCGGAAGGTATTACTTTCATATTGCATAACTAGCAACGCCCCATGATACGTAAGTATCAATATTTTACATTAATTACATCGAATGTAATGTTGAGAATTGTCGATCCAGTTGTTATTGGTAGAATGATTCTTCGGGCCCTTTCTTCCTTGGATCCGTTAAATCTACTAATATCCAGATCGCTTATTTCCACCTTATCTATAAGTCTCATTTGTTAAATTGTACTCTGAAAATGGACTTTTATAGCGTTGTTTGTATCTACCATCATTGTGTGTATGACAAAGTTCTTTATTTTTAACATATGACCAGGGCGTCATGATGTGGGAATTTTACATGCCCTACGTCATAATCTTCAAACGAGATTCCAGTTTGCCTCTGGCTTGATTCAGGTAGCAGCTTGGCTTCTTTTTCCATTACTGTGAGGTTATGCCACTGTATCAATCTTCTTCTCTTAAATCTGGTCGAATTGCTGATCTAATATATCTTGATCATGTGGTTAATGTAAAGGTGATACAGGTGTTTTTCTTTATAATCTCCTTCATTTTGATTGGCATCGACCTGCTTCTTGCAGCTGCCATTCTTTCATCCTTCTAGGTCGATAATGTATTCATGCATCCTTTCGTCTTTCAAGATGTACTCTTTTAGTCTCTACATGGTGTATCATCTGTTAGTGTCATGATGTGCAACCTTATGGTGTTTGCAGTAAGGTTTTCCTTCAATTGGTTCTAGAGGTTGAGCGTTGCAGAAAAAATTATCCTACGCCAGCATTGGGTAGATTTCTGAGAGCTTCACATTTAACTTTGGGAGGACGAGCTTTGGTAGAAAGTTTCCCTTTCGGGTCTTACCTTCATCTGTTTTGGCTCGCTTATTATCACTATGCTCAACATTGTTTCGATTACTATTTCTATGTGTGTTTGGACCTTTCGTGGTTAGGACATTTTAAGTAGATTTATGTCTTTCAGACCTCATCTTTTCTAGGTCGATATACCCAATTACCTTTTCAATAATTTCTTCCAAGGTAGTGGGTTTGGTTAAAAATAAATGTTCTTTGACTTTGCATTCAATCTGCAGAGCGTCGGTGAAAGTCGATACAACAGTCTTCTGATCTAAATTATCAACCCTTTGGGCAAGTCAGAGAAACTTCTTGGTGAAAACTTTGAGCTTCTCTCCCTGAGCCTGTTTAAGGCTGATTAGAGTATACAAATTTTCTTCCTTTTCTCTATGGTTAGCATAAGTCTTTATAAAAGATTTTGTAATTGGTTGGATGTATAGATAGAATCTTCGAGTAGAGAGTAGAACAATCGAAGTGGCTCTCCCTGAAGGCCTATAACGAATAATAGACAGAGAATGTGATTCAAATTCAAATATAATCCCAACGAATCTCAGAATTGTTAGACATGTTCACCTAGATCGATGCCTTTGTATTTGTGAATCTTCAAAGTATGGAATCCTGCTGGAACTTTAATTTCGAATAATTATTTAGCAATCGAACTTCACTGTAATTTGTACAATTTATTTTTGTTACAAAGAGTTTGAGCTTCTATCAGCTCTTTGATTCATTGGTCCATGTGCTCCTGTGTTACATATCGACGTGGTGTTAGAACTGATTGCTGCGCAAGTCTTAAGTTATGATTTTCACTTCCTTCGCTCAATCTGTCTCTAACTGGTACCCTAGATGGAGGTTGCGGCTCCCCTTCTTGACGTTTTGAATACCAGCATCCTCTTCTAATTTCGGGTTGATCTTCTCGTCCCAGATGAATTGAGGCTTCTGGTTCCTGTGAATAGTTATGGGGTTATCTGGTAGCTCCTCCACTCGTAGAACCTCGAGGTCCCAGTTTGTCACGCACTGATATTCTGGAATGAGCGAGCATGGCTTCTTTGTCCTTGGGAGTTAGTCCTTGTTGATTGTCTTACAGGAATTTTAAAGTAGTTTGCAAAGTGTTCATATGTTCTACATGTCATTTAGATTCTAGTTGTCAAGCTCTTCGTTCCTCCTCAAGCTCCTTGCTGCGGAGTTCTTAATCTTTAACCAACTAGCGTTCAAGATTGTTCAGCTTTATTGTTTTGGCATTAAGGTTCACCCTTAATTATGTTAACTGCTTTGGCTCTGTTGAGGTGATGTCTGGTTGAATAGTTGAGGTCGTTCGTTTGGCGTTCACTATGACTACTATTGATAATATTTGAGTAACTGTTGGTCTTAGAATTTTGTGGCAAGTATCGCACTTCCCACAGACGACGCCAAATGTAAGGACCTAAATTCGCAGCTCGAATAGCCTCTTACACCAAATGTACCAGTTACACAAACAATAGTAACAAGTAATAGGAATCGACACCAAATTTGGCGTAGAAACTTTTGAATAGGTAAAAACCACGACCTTAGATCGAGGATTTAGGAAAATGACTTGATTGCTCGGATATTACAAGTTACAAAAGTTGGTGCTCGGGAATCTTTCTCACTGAATATTTTCTATCTCCAAAATCTTATCTGACCAACCGGTAAGGAGGTCACTCTACACATAACTACACAAAAATGCTCTTGGTGGTTACAAAACGATTTCATGGTAATCCGTCTGAAGCAATTTTCTACCTATCTTGCCCTTTTAAATTTATCACCATTATTTTAGGAACCTCAACGCAATTAACTGCCTATTCAAAACTTCATCTCTTGATAAAACCTTCTCCCCTAAACTTTCTGTAAAACTCTCTTTCCTAAGTGATAAAAACTCTCTCTCTTTCTCATCTCTAAATAAAATCGAAACTCTAAGATCTATTGCAGATAATCTCTCTCTCCTAAATTCTCTACCAACAAATCTCACTCCCCTAAGCGTTATCCTTTGTCGTTGACGTTGTTTTGAACAATTAGTTTGCTTATTATTTCTATCACCGGAAAACCTTTGAAGAAAAGTTATCTGATTCAGTGGCAAGAGTGTTTACGGATCCGCTTTCAGCGTTGTTGTTGGAGTGCTCGCGATCGGTTGCCAATAATAAACATTGTAATGTTTTCAAATGTCTTATTAGCATTTACTATAGTTTAAAGTGTAATAATATTTAGCATATCGTACATAATGGGCTCTTCCAAATGATCTGAAACCACCTCTCTTATTATGCCGAATATCTTTGTGAAGAATGAAAAATTTGATGTAATGCTTTCAAATGCCCGATTAGGTTATTGTCCCCATTTGCTAGGTTGTTTTACACATTGGAAGAAAGACATAGATGTGTATAGCACAATATGGTACAGAGAAAGAGAGAATTAATTTATGAGAAATGAAAAATAAATAAAAAATTTCAATATGAGGACTCTTCATTCTATCTGTTGTAACATATAACTTTGTTTCTCTCTGCATAATCTCATCAATATACTTTAATTTTTGCAATTTATGAAATCTTTCAATATGCTTTTGTTTTAAGATGGCATCATCCCATCAAATATTTTATTATATGGTTTATGTTTTAAGATAGCTTATGTCCGTTCTTGATGAAGAACTTTTGTTATTTCTTGATAAATTACCAAGAAAGAATAGGGGATGTTGAGAAATTTCATAAGAAAAAACCGAGTTGTCGGTCCTACCGGCACCCAATATACTAGTATATGTGTTCCTATCACCTTTGTCCTATTTATAGATCTCATTTTTAGCTCGTAGGTAGCAACACATTCTCCTGGATTAAAGGGAATAGAGGCAAAGCTTCTGGAGGTTGTTCCTGTAAATGTCAGTTTGTGGGAAGAGGTGTCTGTAACACATTCTTCTATACTCTTGGCAGGTTCGAGCCACGTCGTCTGCTAGTTTGTGGGCTAGGTGTATGTCCTCCTGGTGATTTAGTAGTTCAGTGATATAGTAGCAAGATGAAAATAAATTCCTAGATTTTACATTGAAAGATGTTTCCTAAGAACTAAGCTCCGGTTAGGACACCGAAAACATCCCTAGTAATTTAAACAATTGCTGACCATTGGATTAGGTAAGCTTCAACTCTCATACATACTGATCGAATAGACTCTAAATCAGACTTGAGAGAGAGAGTGCAGCAACAACTGCTACTACTCTCAATTTTTCCCAAATTAAAATGGCGCTATTTCTCGCTTCTTCACACCCCTCACTCTTCCTTCGAAACCCTAATCTCATCTTCTCCTCTAATCGACCCTCAAACCCTAATCCTAATCTCTACACAAACCCTAAATTCCTCACATTTCGACTCAAATCTTCACTAACTCCAGAAGAAATCGAGCCAGACAAACCAATTCCAACTCCAATCAACAATGGAGACAAACCCCCCTCAATTAAGATCACTGATGAGTGGGGAGAGAAATTGGAACCCGAAGAAGAGGAGACACCCTCGATTTCTGATTCGGTGAGGGACGATGATGAGTGGGGAGGAGTTAGTGAGGAGGAAGGAAAAGTGTATGATGATGATGATAAGCTTGGGGACTTGAAAAGGTGTTTAGTGGATACGTTTTATGGGACTGAATTAGGGTTTGGGGCATCGAGTGAAGTTAGAGCGGAGGTTTTGGAGTTGGTTAATCAGTTGGAAGCGTTGAATCCAACTCCGGCACCTGTGGAGGCGACTGAACTACTTGATGGAAACTGGGTTTTACTGTAAGTGTTTTTTTTTAACAAGTAAGACATTGTGTTACATATAGTAGTAGTCTAGGAGAGTTTTTGTTGTATACTTGTGAAATAGAAGAGAAACGAGGGAGGCCCAAATGACGCAAACATCATAAAACTTAGTTTGAGAAAAGGGAGTAGTTCAACTGAATCCAAGAAGAGCCATTAAAATGTGTTTTTCTTTATCATGCTTTGAACAATTTTCCTAGTCAATGAGGTCATAGATAATAGACTAACTAGTAAACTCAAAAGGAGTGCAACAAGCGGAGAAGGTGGTGGTTGTGTAGATACAGTGAGACTAGTACATATAGCTATAGTGGGTATGGGTTCATTGACTTAAGAACGAGTTAGTGCTAGTTTTAGGCGAAAGGTACTCATCTATAGCTTTTGTAAAACTCGAGCACAAATAATGGTGAAAAAATGAAATTAATACCTAAATGATGGCATTATTCACGTTTTCAGTTTAGTATATGATAGTGTCTTCATACCAAACTTTCCAAGACAGCCCTTTACGCTGCTTTTCTACGACTTCTGGTTTGAAATGCCATGGTTTCACTGTCACCAAAGAATTTAAGTCGCTCGTATATCGCTAGCTACCATGGTACATTATAATAGCCTACAATATCCCGCAGTTAAATAATCAAAGTCCGCCATAATTATTAACAGTTGTGCAAATTGCATTGTTCCAAAACTACCCATATCATCCATATTTTGACAAACTTCCTTCTTAAATTTCTCTAAATTCCTTAACATTCCTCTATTGTCTCTATAAAAATTCCCTTACTGCAACAATATTTCTCATCCATCTCAAATTCTCTAAGACAACATTTCTCCATTTCCCCTGCCTGAAACTCTATTGAAGTTCCCACTATAACCCCCACCTCGTGAAATTCAAAAAAATCCCTAAATCCTTCACCTGCTTCAGTAAGTCTTAAAAAATCCCGTAAATTCTCCCTTTTTTTCTCAATTTTGACAATTTGTCACGGTTTCGAGTTACTGTGGCATCTTAGGGTACTCTCTTGCAAAATTCCGGTAAAACGACGTTTGTTTGATATTTTTTAGATATTTTAATAAAACATTAAAGGTTATTTGATAAAAAACAAAACAAATTTTTCACAAAAACACTTAATGTAAGTTTGATTGACCACTTTAGCTTGTTTAAGCCTTGTGACCTTACATTTCAATAATGCCTTAATGATAATCCCACATTGGAGAACTTCAAGGGATTGCATGTCCATATAACCTATGGTTGATATGTAGTGGATGTACATGTGGCTAAGTGTTGAGGTGTGTGTGTGTGTGTGTGGGCATATTTCATATGAACTTATAACTTAACCTCCCTCAGGTGACCAAGTGAGTCGGGCCGGCTCGGGCTTGGGTTTGAGCAATTGGCTCTTCGGGCTCTAAAGACCCAGAGGGCCTTTGGGCTTGGATTATGCCTTTCTTAAACTTTTTACTGAAAAGTTATATAGTCCTTGGATATAGTTTGACTTGGCTTACTATTACATGTCTCTCCTAATGGCTAGTAGTGATGACATCTTCAAAAGTAACCAGTTTAGGGAAGGTCTAGCCCAAGCCCAAAGGCCCCCTGGGCCTCCAAAGTCAGAAGAGCCAATTGCCCAAATCCGAACTCGAGCATGCCCGATCACCCAAGGGAAATTAATGTATAAGTTCGTGTAAAATACACCTCAACACTCACTCTAAGCCACATGTACATTCACTACATATTTACTATAAGTTATATAGACATACAATCCCTTGAATTTCTTCAATGTAAAACTATCTTTAACTTTATTGTTAGGTTGTAAGGTCGCATGGTTTACACAAGCTAAAATGATGAATGAAGGAATTTTTTCAAAATAGACGAGGTCAAAGAATCAAACCCACGTAAAGTGTTTTTGTGAAAACTTTTGTTTTGCTTTTTATTAAACCCATTGCTGATTATTTGATATATCCACTTCTGGTTTTCTTTAAGAATCTTGTTTTGAATCTAGATGGTTAAAAGGGACACAAGGTTTAAGGAAGATGCCTGGGACGAGGAGAAATGAAAATGAAGAGGAGAGAAAATGAATTATGAAGGGACTCTTGGATGGATAGGTTTTGATAATACATAGTGTAGTTTGATTGTAATTTCTAGGGGTGATGTAGACGTTTGGAAAACTATATTACTTGATTGTCAATTGTTCAATACGAATATGTTGAGGAATTCTGAAGATATTAAGATGGAAGGCTCGCTGAATGGCATTAACAATGGTCATGAGTCGAAGCATAGCGGGCATCCAATAATCCTTCAAGATTGATGTGATTGATATTAGATACCACTGTATTATTTTTGAGATGATCCAACTTTGTGATCGCTAAGAATAAGCGAGAATGTATGTTGTTGAGATCTATGACCACGGCCCACTGAAAATACGTCATAAGACAGACTTTGATTTCCCAATAGATATTGCTGAAGGTGTACCCATCAAGATTATTAATGAGTACTTGGTTTGGCATGAGTGCACATTTCACGTCTTTCCCTATCACTTTGAGGAACTTCTGATCAGATAGGAATAGGAGACCTTGGTTATGGAAGATTTGCTCATCATGGATGCTTACATCAGGAGTTCTCAGCAGCCGTGATTACCCCTTATGATCTCTGTGCTCTCTTTGATGTTTGGTTGTGGATGTTCATGTGCGTAGTTGGTGGTCAGCTTTGCCTAATATTGTTGTATTTCTCTTTTGTAGTCTCTTTTCGAGACCGGATATTATTAAGTTATTTATCTTTATTTAATTAAAAAATGAATATTGCACGAGAATTGTTGTTTGGTATTTTCTATTGCTTATAAGGTCGATGTATTCATTGTTATAACCCATACTTCCCCCCCCCCCCCCCCCCCCCCCCCCATTGTATCAATAGCTATACAATATCGTGAAAGGTGACATCCACAAATTATTCTAATGTCTCGTGATTATTTTGATCCGTACTTCCGTAAAATATTTGAACGATCCTAGATTTCTAATCAAGAGTAACCTGATCGATTATCCTCACAATATGATCAACTGTATTCTTGTACATATTAGATGCAAATAATTTAAATTGGAAAATTGTCCATATGAAATCCATATAACTGGATCTCTTACTTATTTTCACGTTATTGTCAATGTTTCTGAATTTTGCTTGATCTCAGGTACACTGCATTTTCCGAGCTCTTGCCTCTTCTAGCAGCTGGAACGATTCCTTTGGTGAAGGTTAAAGAGATATCCCAAGCCATCGACACCACAAGCCTCACTATTGACAACTCTATCATAATCTCCAGCCCATTTGCTTCTTTCTCCTTTAGTGCAGCTGCTACATTTGAAGTTCGAAGCCCATCAAGGATACAGGTAAGGATCATCATATGTAAGCAAATATTTTGCGAATAAAATGTTCCAGAATAATTAGTAAATTGCACTTCCTAAATGAATTTCATCCAACCAGGAGCATCAAAGACAAACTATCTTCTTTTGACATTTCAAAAGCTAATCCCAGAAAAATACTCACCGGAGTAAATTATTTTGTCCTACGACAGCCTCAAGACAAAAGGCCTGCCTTTGCATGCAACTCATGATCAATCACTCAAAATTCCCTTGAATGTGATTACTACTATGACTCATACTGTTAGCAACTGCTCTGATCATAGTCATTATCTTTGTGGGCGTTTGGCTGACAAACAAAAGCACCAAACTAATTTTTTTTTGAAAATTCCCTTGAATGTGATTACTACTATGACCCATACTGTTAGCGACTGCTCTGATCATAGTCATTATCTTTGTGGGCGTTTGGTTGACAAACAAAAGCACCAAACTAATTTTTTTTTTAAAGAAAACAGTAGTATGGTGGCACAATTTACATATGAATCAAACAGTTAATTCCATAACTTAATGACAAATTGTCACTTCCGAAGAATTTATTAAGGATGGTGAAACAATAGCAGAGTATGCATTCTTACTATGCTTTTGATCGGATATTCTCATTTCCAATTAATTGTTCTCTTTCATAATTTCCTCGAACTTGAATCCTGATTATTGAACTGTTTGTGTGGTTAAACGTAGGACAATGGTTTTTCTTTTTGAGGAGCAAACTCTTATTTATGTATTTTTGCTTTCATATATCATGCAGTTATTATCTTTTGAGTGACTACTTCTGGATTTGGCAACTGAAACAGCTGATGTTTCCGAAAGCTAAGAAAATTGTTTCTTTTGATGTGCAGGTCCAATTCAAGGAAGGGATCTTGAAACCTCCAGAAATATCATCAAATCTTGCTCTACCCCAAAATATAGACATTTTTGGGCAAAAAATTGATTTGCTACCTGTTCAGAGAACACTAATAGACCCTCTGCAGGAGAATGTGGCAAACATTGCCCGCATGCTTTCTGGTCAAGCACCTCTCAAGGTTCCGATTCCAGGAGATAGCAACAACAGCTCTTGGCTTTTAATAACTTACCTTGATAAAGATCTCAGAATCTCACGAGGTGATGGTGGTTTGTTCATTCTTGCCAAAGAAGGAAGCTCTCTGTTAAATTAGAAGGCAAGACTGAGGAAATCACATGAAGCTCTCTGTTAACTCAGTCTCCCCAGTGAAGACTGATTGGTTATCCAGTTTTTATTACGTAAAAATGACACTAGTCTTATGAGGAATGTTGCAGATGTATATACTTGTATTTTATTTTTTGTCCTGTGAATTCGAGGACTGTCCAGTTTTCTGAACCTTGTCGAAACAACGCTGTCCTTGTTTTCCTGGTACTTGAGGAATTCAGGTCTATCTTCAAGTGAAACAGCTTTAAGTCATTGTATATGTATATATAGTGAATCCTGTCTAATTGCTTCCTATATATAAATGCACAACCTGTATAACTGTGACCTCTCTCTATATGCTCAATTTTGCCTGGTCCCAAGGGTGCGCATTTATTTAGGTTTTCAGCTGTATCCAGTATGAGTAGTTGTGTCCATAACTTTGCTATGCTTTTTCTGCAAATACCAATCTATTTCTCTATACTTTCTAAGATTACCCGCTTTTTACCGATAAATGCTAATATATTTATTTAGGCCACAACAGCTCACAAGGCTTCTTATAATTGCAAATGTCTAAAATGTGCACTATTCTTTGCCCTGCAAAGTAGAATGCAACTAGTACACAACCTTTTTATCTACTTTGTATTTTTAGCCAGCAACAATAACCAACACCTACTTCGTCCTTGGTTGCTACGGTTTTATGATGAAGTATGGAACATGCTCTAATTGTAAGCTTGAAGAAATTACAGTTCTGCAAGAATGAAGAATTGTGTAATTCTTATGCTAAATTTACAAAGTGCTATCCTCCCTCAATCCAAAAAGAAAAGAAAGACAAAAATAACATGGAAGAGAGATCAGAAGATTGAAGAGAGATCAGAAGATTGAAGATTACACCAAGTAAAAACACATTTGATTAGCTGGAAATAAGATTCAATCTGGGGTCATCTATGTCAAAACATTAAAGTGGGGTTTCCCAGTGAAACCTGAGACAACCAAGAAGAGCGACCTTTGATGTTTCTATAAAAACAAGATTTAATGACAAACATTTGTATTCTTAAGCAATCTAAAGTTACTCATTATTAAGGATCTAGCTGAATAACAAAAGGAGACCCTCCCTAATTTCGCAACATCCACTGCATTATATCCTTCCTAACAACACCACCTTCATGCCTGCCTCTTTCATAGTTCAACGACCTTGACATTTCTGGCCCACATATGCACAAATTTCTGTAATATGAGTTCATACTAGCAGGATAAGAAGGCACTGTATTAGCTTTAGTGGCAAATAATTTTGACTTTGCATTCATTGGAGAGAGAAAAACATGGTCACCAGATTTAGGATCTGGACTTGTGAAATTGGATTTCGATGTTGTTGTTCCTGGAGATTTTCGGTTAGTGGCGCTACTAACTTGCTTGGTTGTATTGCCAATAACAGGGGGAGGCAGCTTCGGCACATCACCACGAATTTGAGCTGAAGGTTTCATGCGGTCAAGCAAACGTAGAATCCAGTTCCTAAAGTTCCTGCCAACTTCTAGGTCTCTTTGCTGTATATTGCGGTGTACCCTGAGTGCCACGTCAAAACCAGCACGAGTACGCCTGCATGAAATAAACTTGACAATACAAGGTCAGAAACATAGTTAGCCTTCCGTCACACACATAATATATTAGACCAGCTTTGCATATAATTTAATAGAATAATTGATACTTATTTTCCAAAAAATACAAATAACAATCATCATTTTTGATTTCAACTAAACATGCATCTTATTTTCTTGTAGTTCAGCAAACTAGGTTCAGAGTTAAGATTATACAGTTAACTTTAGGCACCTACACTTCGGGGAAGTACAGGTCTCCTCCAAGACTTACCTTCTCCGTCTATCTTTGACCAAGCCCCAACATGTTAACACTTGAAATGATGGTGAGAGCCACGTACAATGGCGAAATACTCTCTTCAACCTCTGTCCGACTCTAAAGTCTTAGATTGTTTCTCTTTTCAAACAATAAATGAGAAAAAAGAAACCTAGAGACAAGTGAGTAATCAAAGAATAAAAGAAATAAAGAAAGAGAAGGGAGAAAAGGCACACAACTTCCCTAAAAGATGTAAGGAAAACAGAAAAGAAGTACAAAAAAAACATCTCAGTTGTACAACTTATCATTTCCAGTTAGATAAGAACCCTCCCATATTTTTGAAACGAGGCTAAGATAGATCCACTTCAGTTCACAAATCAACTCAAATACTAATGGCAAAGGAACACATACCGAAAAGGTGATCAGCGGATTCACATAGAACAATAACTAATAACGATAATTTTGCATCAGTGAAGATGGCAAAATGTACTGCGTTATCCAAAAATGTTATCGAAGCAAAGAAGACTTTAGGATGTTTAGGAGCCCAAATCTTCTTTCCCCAAAGCAAATAGGATCGATAAGGGTTTCAAGAAAGGCCTCTCATCAAGAAACATCTTTATCACATTCAATAAGAGCCTCTATCCTTTTACATCCATTTTCCCAATCATTAATAATCCAGGTTTAATGCTACAGAATGATCAAGTTTTACCATAGCGTTGAGACCTTGTGACGATCTAAATTAAGAAACGGTAGGTAAGACTCATTTAAAGATGAGACTATCAAACATCGATCCTCCCAAAATCTCACTCTAACAAAGTTTTGGATTCAAATTTGCATGTGAACCCTGTGGATCCATATATGTATACAACGACTCATTACCACAGCCCATGCTTCTCCTTCCCAACCAACAAAACCACTTCCCCAGCAACACCTCGATTATAGCAACAACAAAAAATCTGAACACTAAGCCTACCTTCGACTTTAGTCTTGCACACTTGCTTCGAACCGATAAATCTTATGGCCCACCTTTGTATCATTCCCATCCATCACAGTTTCAAGAGTCTTCTAAACTCACATATGGAAACTAAATGAGGAAAGTCAACAAATGATGCAACGAAGCGACACCAAATGAAAAAATTCCCCTAACATACCAAAGTTCTGTCAAAGACAAACACCTTATTCTGCAACATCAAGCATTTCAAAGTAGCAGAGAATGAAAAAAGAAGAAGAAAAAGGATCCACTGTCTTGAAGTCTTCAACAAAGACAGTGAATGAGAAGATCCTCTCCATTGGCTTTTGCAAGGTGGCAGTAAGAAAGAAGGGCCCAACTCCAAGAGATGTGACAATCTTTCCCAAGGAAGAATCAAGGAATTTCTTGAGGATATGGATGCTTCAGATAAGAGATGTTGGGAAAACCAAAGGTGACTCTAATGAACAAATCTCACGCTCAAAAGGCCTAATTTGTCAACAGCCAAAGCAGAAATGCGAGTTTCTAAGCGTCAAGAGGAAGCCAGCAACAACGATAATTAGCTGCTCATGTTTTGGTGAATGAGTAGGAAAGAGCACTTTAAAGACTCCCACAGTCCTACCCAAACCTTTAAAACCATTTCCACATCAAAAGCTTTCTCCGTAACCTTGATATTACGAATATCAAGTTCAACCTGATTTAAAAGACACATACCCGGGTTCACCCTATGATATTTGAAGCTGTTTACATATTTAAATTTATAAACATAATAATAAATTTACTCATTGGATTTTTTAGTAATTGTGAATAAATAAAATCAGAAGGTAATACAGGAGGCTAGGTACGGTGCTTTAAATTTATTAGGAAGGTAATACAGAAGGAGAAATATCACCCTAAATAGAATGCCAATCTACTATTCGCCCTCTCAATTAAAAAAAAAAAGTCACCACAAGACTTTAGACTCACAAGCCTCGCCCAAAGACAAACCTAAATAAGTATCGGAGGCAGTGCTGGTGATGATGCAGCTTAAATCCTGGGCAGGGAAGTAAATTCCTTAAACTATATTCATCTTTACTTTTTCATGGCTTCATTGTACTTGCTATTAAAAATAATGGTTCAGCCCAACATTCTACTTTGTTCATCTTCGTTATCCTACAATCATGATGGGCCTAAATACCTCAAGACGCAACTCAAAGTTTCGTTTACTATCATAAATTCTAGGGGTGCTTTGGTTGGAATCGAATTTTAAGGCATGGTTGATGTTTCACTTTTCAGAAAATGGGAAAATATGTGTAAAAGGTAAGCATTTCCTCAAAGGACTTCCTTGGCTGGAATTAGTGGAACCTGTTGTCATAGCAAAAGATGAACTTTTGTCATTCTTTACAGGAGAAAGCAAGCATCCGTCTCATCCACCAGCTGCCCTTGAGATTTGTTGTAGCTAAGCCTCCGAGTCATCAAAAACTTGACATACTTGAATCAAATTTTATTGTCATCATAGATATTCTCAAACACAATTCAAACTCCAAGTGTGGGATTTAACCACACTCCAGCATCTTTAATAGATTCACTGTATATGCATGCCAATTAAACAAGCTAGATGCTCATTTATAAATTTGTGTCTTCCTATCACATACAGCAACGAACATTGTTACCAAACCAAGCCTATGCAAAATCCAGGTTGTCACTACCTTCATACAACAACACCTAGGATATCCAGAATTAATCCAGGTTGTCACTACCTTATTCTAAAATAATCCAGCAGTTTTTCCATAATAATAATCCAGTTGCACAAGGATGTATAGCAATAACCAAAAAAGAGATATTCCTTGTTGGGATGGGGGCCTAGTAGAATCACACCAATAGCGACCGAATAGCGGAAATAGATCTATAGCCAGAGTTATACGGTTCCCAAAATCGGAAGAACAAGTTGCAAAGAACATCTTTAAGTTTAAAAAGTGTTGTAGAAATGAAGGAGAATGTGGCCGACTGACTCCATGCGGCTGCTATCAATGCCTGCATGAACTTCAGTCCTTGACAGATCCATAACTTACCATTTTAATGGACTGACATGCCAAGCAATATTGCAGTAATATATTATACATTGAGATATTAGCACGAAACTGCTTTTTCATGAAATTCATGCATTATTTTCTATGGCACATAAACAAAAATATCACCTTATTAAGTAGCAAAACAGGTGACTTTGAAACTCAATGCATCAGTAAAACGAGGAAAGAGTTGAGAGATTAGTATGGATACCCAGAAAATAGAGAGTAAGACTGAGACATTTCTACATTAATATTAGGAGTCCAACATCCCTCCTAAATGAACAACCTTTTGAGAATAGATCTTACTAGTATTACTTCAAATGAATAAATCCACATAAAAGGAGAATATCAAGTCCTAAGGTAGTTTTAAAACTAGTTACCCATAGAGGAATCGTTTGATCTTGGGGTGCTCAATGTAACGTCGTTGAAGCTTCAAAGCAAGCCTGTAACTTCGCCTCAACCCTAGAAAGTAAGCTGTGCCTAATGTGATCTCCCATAACACCATCTCTCTCTCTATCTCTCAAATTCTACAATTCTTCTCTTCTTCTTGCATCTCAATTAATTTCTTTCTAGTGAGAGCCAACCCAGAAGCTTCTTCTCTTTTCAAAATGTTGAATATTTTTTGGTTCCAAATTCGATCTGGATCTTCTTTTTTCAACTCACTTATTGACTTGTATTTATTTTCTTCTATTTTCAACATGAACTAGGATGCCTAACTGCAACCTCGTCGAAGAGGCCATTTCATCAATGTTATACAATATGATGTTGGTAAGCTTTTTACAACAGAGAGCCATGTCTACCTGTAAATATTGTTCCGTAAATAAAATGCAAAGACCAGGAAAAATTCTAACTTGGCGCAGTACGAAACGAATACAATCTTCATCCACAATACGAACACTTGAAGAAATTAAATGTGGATTTTACTCGATACTGGAATATTGTGTATTTTATACATCTCAAATTTTGCTTTCTGCATATATATAATCCCTGGCCCGTGCTTGTTGAAATCGTCCAGTATATTTTGCTGGTCTGCCTTCTTCAAACCCTGCACATTTTAATTTGAATTCGTAAGGAAAATTGGACTTTATTCACAAACACTAGCACAAAAGTTAAGAGAATTGAGAGTTTGTATGGAAAAAAACCACAGTACCTTTGCATTGCCCATGGAAACATTTCAAGAGTGTATGAAATTTCGTTGGGTATTTACTGGTGGTTTAATGAGTGTAACTTGTAAAGTGTATCAGAAACCAAAGTTCCTTTAGAGCCCTACTCATTAACGATTTTATGGTCTCTATAGAAAGAGATTACATCTCGGTCCATTAGACGTAAATCGTCCTCATTGATGCTCACGCCAGTATTTTGTTGGCATTATTGTATTGGGCACTTGTAAATAGGATTTAACTTGGTAGTTTAGAAGAATTCATAGTCAGATGGGGGAGTTTAATGTCTCGATGTATAATCACATCTATATATTGTCGCTTGGAAATTGTAAACTCATGCTGTTTCTTAGTTTCCATATGCTTTTATTACCTTCATACACATACTACATAGAGCATCTCCAATAGTTTTGGACTTGTGTCGCAAAACGGTATGAGTGTATGCCCACCACACCGAGTTCTGCTCCAATAGTTTTTAGGTGGAGTGTGGTCGTTTTCTTGTGCTACATCAGCAGAGAGAGAAAAAAAACAATTTAGGCACCTTTTAAGAGCACCTAAGTTTTACTTTTTGATTTTCTCCTCTTTGATGATGTGGTGTGTTTGGATAGGCGCCTATATTAGGTACTTCTGCCAAAGACATGTAGGCAGTTCAGCCACACTGGCCAAGGAATGTGGCAATTAAACGGCGTTAAATACATGAGTTATTCTCCAAATGACCCAATACTGTGAGGTATTTTGTTAACTTCTTACGAGGTAGGAGTTTGATAAATTCACAGATGTTAAAAGAAACTCAAATAAAAACATTTAACTGAACCTTAAGCTCGAGAATTCGCTGGAACTCCAAAGGTGTTCCCTCGGGAATCAATGCTCGATATGTATCCCCTACGGAGTCTACAAAAGACAAAATAACCTGCATAACAAAGTTAGTGTTTTCATATATTCAGCTCAAACTGGTACCAACAGAAACTAAAGCTCAGTAGTGTAGTCTCTCACCTTCAAGAGTGCTTCAGCTTTGCTTATCTCACGGCTGACAAACTTCGAGTACTTGGAAGCACCCGATGTCTGTCATAGAGAAATATATTAACAGAATGGACTTACTCAGCCTAATGCAACTTTGCCGACTGATGTCCAGTGGAGATGCTCAAAAGCCTATAAATTGTTTAGAAATTTGAAGAAAGTGGAAGACTAATATGTGCCAAAAGAAGTAGGAAAATATGCTATGCAATAAGTAATTTGGAAAACCAAACTAATGTTAAACATGAAGAGACTAGCCTAATAAAGTACCTTAATTGGTTGGTTTGTCGGAAATCATTAATGGGAAGCACACTGTTTTATAATAGAGACACTGCGGATGCCTGTCAAGGGCCATTTAAGAGGTAGCCTTGATCTAGATTGAGCTTCTTTGTGTATATTACTTTGGGGCCGTAACTTGGTTTTGTACTTATATCCATATGTTTTTATAGAACTTTTGCTAATAGTTACATGCTAACGTTGTCCTTGCACTGATATTCTCCGTGCAGATTTTTTAAGTCAAGATCATTTAAAAGACCAAAAGACACACACCACCATTTAACTTTTTTCACTTCTTTTATGAATGAAAATCGGTTAAGAAAAAGGTTTATTCTTAAACTGAAATAAGATGCACAAAACTACATAGCTAACCACCTAGAAAGGGGAATAGACACATAAAGGCCAAACAAGTTAAAATCTACTCTCACACGAATCACATCCTCCCATCTAGTAGCAAACACTTCAAAGATGCTCCCCGGGAACTCCTCGAAAGGTCTACACCATGCGAAGATGAGAGCTTTAATATAGATCAGATTACTCGCAATGAATTGTCCCTTCACATACTCCCATCTATTTAAAGTTCGTTTATTAAACCCCCACATAATAACAAAATGAATCATCTTCCACATAAGTGTTCCTTTTTGATTCAAAGAAAGAGTAATATTTTTTGGGAGAGGATTCGCCTACACTCTCAAAACGCTGTACACACCACGCTACACTCTTCTCAAGCCACTCATTTTGCCAACTCAACATCTCTCTCTCTCCCACTCAGCTCTTCTATGTGGCGAGTAAAAAAAAAAAAAACCTCTCTCCACTCAACTCACTCGTCTCACTTACTCTCTCTCTCTCCGTCATAATCAGGTATGAAATTACATTTGAATTAGAACTACTCTCCCCATTTGTGTTCTATGAAGATTTTGAAGGAAAAAAAAATTGAACCCTTTTCCCGCCCAATGCGCTTTTTTTTTACTGCTTTTTTGACCAAATTGCCCACGAAATTCTCCCAAATCTCACATGTAAACACAACATCGACAAATATACCACAGAATGTGGTATATACATACGAAAAATTGTCGATTTTTAAGTATTCGAGAGAAATCTGTCGAATATTTGTCTTTATTCGGAAATTAATTGTCGAAATCATAGAAATTCGACAAGTATTTGTCCAATTTCAATACATTCGACAATTAATTGTTGAATCGGTATAAATTCGACAATTAATTTCATAGTATTTCGACAATTTATTATTGAACTTCAATACATTCGACAAATAATCGTCGAATTTCAATGATTTCGACAATTAATTGTATAACTTTAGCACATTCGACAATTTCTGATAGGACAGTTCTATTGAATTTTATGCAGGATGGCACCAAAGGTTGCACGCAAGAAAATCCCAACAAGAGGGAAGATAGTACCAACGGCCCTAAGAAAGAGGCTAAATGATGAGCGAGAAGATCCGTCACATTCGAATTACAACAACCCGCCCCGTATTCCCGCGAAAAGAGTAAAAACATGTTCCACTAGTGTACCAGTAAGGGATTCCACGTGTGTCAGTCACACCTGAAGAAGACTCTTCCCAAGACTCTTCAGCCGTTGAGTCTAGTAGCTCTGATTTCCAAGGTACACCAACAACCCAATCTAGTACGAATTTCTTCGTAGAACACGAGAAATTTCCATCTGCAGAAGTTCCACAACCTGAACATTTTCATAACGCCACCCTTGAACAACAAAGAACTACAACCACAGAAGAAGTTCTCCCTGGGGACAGAAACTCCGAACAAGGAGCTGGCGAATATTGCCCAAGGGACCTTCTTTGTTGACGAGCTTTGCGATCCACCGAGCCAGAGTTCTAGTTCTTGGACAGGTACACAGAACAAACCAATCTCATCAAGTGTTTCCCTTCTATGAATTCGACAATTTCTTGTCGAATTCAAGACATTTTCGACATATAATTTTCGAAGTCATGGTTGTTCGGCAATTAATTGTCGAATTTATATATTTTCGACAACTAAGGAGATTGAGTGAGAGAGATAGGAATGTAAGTTGATTTAGGCAACGGTCATTGACGAGACATTTTGTAGTCATGTATATTGATGCGGTTGTTTAATTTTATGCTTGAGGAGAATTTTTATGAAACATTGAAGTAATCCCATGTACATTGATACTAAATTGTTTATAGAAATTATATATATACCCTTTAGAATCTTGCTCAAACAAAAGTTCTGAATCACGTAATTGTCGACAATAATGTGTCGATCCCCCATTTATTTGATAAAATCTGAATCACGTAATTGTCGAATTGATATGGGTACGATAATTTATTGTCGCATAAATTCTTATTCGACAATAATTTGTCGAATTGATTGTCATTCGACAATTAATTGTCGAATAAGAATTTATGCGACAATAAATTGTCGAAATATACTGGATTCGACATATTATTTCCATGAACCAGGTTATGCTGATTTTGTGTGTTTATGTATAAACCTATGATTTATAGGTGAAGGTTACGCATGACAGGTGGTACGCCAAATACATCCACGAAACCAAAAGGCTAGTAAGTTGTACTGCGACTTCTAATTTGTTTTTCACCAAATACTAATCATGTGGATCTAAATGGGTCCAGCAAACCAAACTGACGATATCCGAAGACATGAGATTCAACCTTGAAACTGACAATAATGAATGGGTGTGTGCACCTTTGTCATCCTACGTTTGTATTTTTGTTTTAAATTACTTTGTTTTAATTTCTAACTACGTTATTGTGCTCGTGTTTGCGTTGTATGGAGTGTGGCACCTGGCACTGAAATGCGCTATTGAAGGAGGGGATTTTGAAGATATTGAAGACCCGACATGGGAGGAACTAAGTAGACAATTTACTAAACTCTTAACAATTGCTCAAGAGGGTCCAAAGGGGGAATACGAAGATGACATAATCTTATCGGGAAGGGGGGAGTATCAAGAAAGGATCGATTCAAGGTTGAAGAAGATTGATCATAAAACTAATCTAAGACAGACTTTGTTTCAACCATTTAATTGATTCCAACTGGATATACGCAATTTTGAAAGGGATGGTAACATAGCGTTTAGGGTTGTTGTGTCATATGCGTATCAGAGCCAAATGAAGTTCTTGAATGTGAAGGATTCCTTGTGTACCTTGATGACGAAGAAACATTCTTATTAGAAGAGCGTTTTCAGTCAGAGGTTAGATGTAGCTTACAGTGATTTGGGAGAGAGAAGGTACGAAATATTGCTACGGGCCTTTAAGTTCAATGTTGTGTTCGTAGAATATTTGTATATGGGCCATTTGTTGGCAACATATTACGAGAAGGTGGTCATCTTCATCAGCAACAAGGAAGCCTTAACGTTCCTACCTTTGTTTTGGCATAAAGCAAACAACAAGATTACCAAAGAGAAGAGGTTTGAAAACATTTTTGCTGATAGTACGAAGTATTGGTGAGTTGGAATGACATCCGATGAAAACTTTATGAAATTGAAGACCAAGTACCAATCACCTATTCCTCCGGTTTCTACATTGTGGTGGGCGCATGCAATTGGATATTCTAGATGCTTTTGTGAAGCCATGTGTGAAGAACTACTTTGACGCGTCAAACGAAGTTTGGATGAAGTTGATGAGAGACAACAATGTTAACCTACGGGATTACAACATAAATGATTTGTTTTCTTGAATGTTGTATATTTGTATATTCTTTGATGATGTACATCTATGTATTTTTTATAGCTTGTGGAAAAAAGTAGTTGTTACAGAAAAATTGTCGACTTTATAGTTTTTCGACAATTGATTGTCGACTTTATAGTTTTGCGACAATTAATTGTCGAATTACTATGAACTCGACAATTAATTGTCGAGTTTGTTGAATTAAAAAACAGTTCGACAATTAATTGTCGTATTTCTGTAAACTCGACAGATATTTTCATGCAAATTGTCGCACCATAAATTTATTCGACAATAATATCAAATACAACACAACTAAAATTTGAACAATAATCCGACAATTCAACAACAATAGCATGAACAACATTGTAACAATAATAAAAGTCCCAATGATGTCTTTAATCTGCAATCATATGAACATCTTCAGCAACTTCCAACACCATGGTCGTCTGACTGTGGCTCGAGCCCATCCTGATTTGAAGCACCTACTTATGAAACAAGGGAAATAAATTAGTAATATTCAACATATGTTGTTATCGTAGAAGTTGTTGGGAAGTACTTATTTATGATTTTACGATACTCACCAGCTTTTGTTTTTTGAAACAATAATTTCAATTTTGGGCAAGTCCGTTTGTCGTGGCTGCCAAAGACTCCACAAGCTTTGCATGTCATCTTCCTCTTCTCCACAGCTATCTCCATTCCGCCCTTCCATCTGCCACTTTTCTTGTGATCATCTTTTGCACGGCCTTTAGTTTGTGCCACAAGAGGATCAAAAATAGGAGTTGAAGACATTACTGTCTCAGTTAATGGAGTTAACATTAAAGGATCCGCCCCTGAGACTTAAGTCAGAGATGCATCGTACGCATCTAGATGTGTCTCAAGCTCGTCCAGCCTTGAAATGGTATATTCGAAGTTTGCTTTATTTTTTGATGCCTTCTCAAATAGGTTTGTTGCACGAAGTGAAAGGTGGCAATGGCGTAACGGTTTCCTCAAGTTATCTCCATCTAAGAAACTCTCGTCGTACGATCGAGAATATTTATTTGCCCCAATCTTCCACCTTGGTAGAATGAATGCAGCTGGAATTTGGAGAACATCATATTTGGAGAAAACCTTGAAGAGATGACAACATGACAGACCTACATACTCGAACAACTTGCATTCACAATGGCCTGTCAGGCCAGCCAAGTCTATCTTCAACTCAAAACTTTTAGGCGGTCTACTATGTGACTTCACAAGTATTTCTCGAACGTTTCCGTCTACGCTCTTTTCTATTGCTATAAACCGTACAATTTAATTGAATTGGTCTTCAACTTTATAGAAAATCTTCCTCGTATAAATCTTTGCTGCATGTTTTAGTAGAGCCTGATGAGGTCCAACTTGCTGATATCTATGTTCGGATTGGAAATCCTCTTCCTTCTCTCTTTCAAATGTCTCCAATAAAGCTGTTGCATAATTTGTCACGAAACTGTACAAACCAATTGAAGGAAGCAGCCAATCATTGAAGAAATTGTTTGTTGACTCACTTTTGCCAATAGTACTTATGCCAGCATAAAAAGTACATTTATTCCACAAAGGTATCCATTTTTCTCTGATATTAAATAAACCTTGCATCCAATTGTTGTCATCAAGATTATGTTTCTTCATAAGCTCGACCCACCTTCTATCAAAGTCTACAGGATCGTATGTGTTGTGGATAATTGAATCTATATCACTCTTGAATGTAGATGGATCTCGATAGACATGACCAATTTTTTCAGGGAAGTTGTATGATGTGCCATAGGCAGAGCCGATGTCTGGCGTTTGGGAAGACCTTCGACAAAATACAAATATTAGATAACACAGATGGATTGTCGAGTTTATGATTTTCGACAAAATATATTGTTGATTTTCATGAAATTCGACAAAATATTGTAGACATCATGATCTTCGACAAAAAACATTGTCGAGTTTGTCCATTTCGACAATTATTTTAGCCATAATTGTCGACATAGGGACTTGTCGACAATTATAACAATTCCTGTAAACATAAGACTGAGACTAACCTTGGGGATGGGGGCACCCATTGCAGCATCTTGGTCAGTGATAATAGCTGTCGGGTGTTTATTGCTCATCGCCTTTAGCCATGTATGGAATAACCAAGTAAAGGTGATCTCTTGCTCATTCCTCAACAAAGCACATCCAAGTTGGATTGTTTGGTAGTGGTTGTTTATTCTCGCAAATGGAGCAAATAGCATCTTATAAACGTTCGTCCTATACGTGGTGTCAAAAGTCACCACATCCCCAAAAGCCTCATATGCCATTCGGGATCGCCCATCTATCCAAAAAATAATAATTGCTCTATCATCATCATCGAGTTGAATGCCAAATTAGAGCAAAGGATCATCAACTTGTTTTTTCTTGAACCAATCCAATGCAGCCTGCGCATCGCCACTCGATATACGTTCATTGTTAACTTTGGCTCTGTGGTTGTAACAATCACGTTTGTTGAAGGTCTTGTCTGGAAATAAAGTAGGTACCTTGCTCACTGAGATATTGTGAAGCTCAAAAGTCTCTGTTAGGTTTTTTGCAGCTTTAGGGAAAAAATGATTAATCTTCATACGATGGCGGTTTCGTGGGGAGACAAAGTTGTGGTTAATGAACATCTAAGAAACTCGTAACAACATATTTCCCAAGATTTTCTCTCCAATTGATGTTCAAAGTCGCTTTACACCCGCATTGGTAAGAAGAACGCTTCTTCCCATCTTGTTTACTTGTACTTGAAGTTTGGTTTTTCTTCGACAAACCGTTGCTCAAACAACAAAATATTGTTCGTGCTATCTCCTCCGATCTTGGTCACTTTTTGGAGTTGCGCTTCTTTGTGGAAAACCCTTTCGTCCTTCCATATTTTTCATAGAAGGAACTTGCCTCATCCACTGTATCAAAAGTTTGCCCTTCGTATGACGTCTCCACAAACAAGGAATCAGCGGTACAATCAGGTGTTCCGGAACCCACACCCGTCGTACGCTCATTGGCAGCCCTTGGTGGTGATTTATCTCCAATTACTTTTAACCAATCTGGTTCACATGAATCTTCCATCTTATTATCCTGTCATATAGGAGTAATTACTGGATACAATTAATCAAAGACATCCATAGAGCCAGACGAACAAACGGAAGGAAACACTGCAAGTCACCACAACGAACATTTATACGTACAACCAAAAAACACTATTCCCGGCTACAAATTTGTCGAATCAAGATTTCATTGACAATTATTTGTCGAGTACATCTGAATTCGATAATTAATTGTCGAGGAAATCTTGATTCGACAATTAATTGTCGAGGAAATCTGGATTCAACAAATAAATGTCGAATTCATATTTTTTTGGTGTACGCCACTCTTAAATTGTCGCATAGCCAAATGTAGAAGGAACAAATTATGCCACATACACCACTAACCGGTTCGATTTTTGGAGTAGATATTGGTAGATGTTCGGATGTCGTCCACTGACCACCTGTTATTCAAGCAAGATCAAGAACCAAGTTACTTCTGTAGCACAATTCCAACATTCGGTTCACGAAATACAATTTTGACATGGTAATGAAAATAATGAGAGACACTGACAAAGCTTCGTACCTTAACCAGAGACACAAAAATTCAAAGTTGGAGGCTGACAGAGAGTGATTGAGTGGGAGATTGAGTGGCGGGAAATGGCAGGAGAAAGAGAGATAGAGTGAAATTTAAATTTAAATTTGGGCGTACAGAGCGAGTGAGAGAGAGAGAGAGTGTGAGTCGAGTGGAGAGAGTTTTTTTTTTTACTCGACACGTCAACGCTGAGTGGGAGAGAGAGAGAGATGTTGAGTTGGCAAAATGGGTAGCTTGAGGAGAGTGTAGCGTGGTGTGTAGCGTTTTGAGAGTGTAGGCGAATCCTCTCCCATATTTTTTATGCGTTTAGATTATTGGAATACCATTGGAGATGCTCCTAGAAATGAGTAACTATAGACACATTCTCATTATTAAGGCTAGTGTCGCTGCACGCCTGAAGGGTGTGCAACTTCCCTCTTAAGCGCTCTGATGCAGCCGCACGCCCTTCAGACGTGCCACTCCTCTTTTAAGCGCACTTCGCGCGCCTTCTGATGCAGTCGAAGCCACTTCCCTCTCCTTCCATTGTAACTCTAAGAATGGCATTTAGGTAATTTGAAATCATTGAGGGTAGTTCTGTAATTTTGATAGCTATTGTTTAAAGGGTAATTTAGGAAATAGGTTAGGGGCATTTACATATTTTTGTAGTACTACAAAAACTACCCCCATCGGCTCAAACGGCTATAGGGGATGTTTCAATAATATATTAGTAAAGATAATTTCTTTACTCATTTGTAGTTACCTGTCTTCACTGCTTGTGTATCCAGCAGCATCTGTAACAAATATTGCGTAAAGGGAGCGAATTATATGGTCCTGGGGTCCCCAACCCCAGCCTTAGCCCAACAAAATAAATACAAACACTAATCGTAAGTTTTAATTATTGAGTAGTTAAAAGTAGGTCTTTAACTTACCATGCCAAGCCTGTATAAAGTCTTCGGGTTAACGTTTTCTCCGCAATTTTGTACGAAGCATGCGAAAGATTAAAACTTGGCTGAAAACTCATGTGTCCTTATAGCAACTAGAAGGTTATCTAGGTTGACATGTGTCCAAATATAACTTTGTTTTCCTAGACAATTCATATTCTTGCAACTATATATATTAGCATGAAATACAAGAATCACAAAAAAATAAAACCCAACCAATGTGTACGTTTCTGAGAGTGTGTGAGAGATTAAACCTGAGTTTCAATTTGACAAGGTCTCTAGCTGCAATTTTTTGCAACTTGGCTCATGATTTCAACGAGGATGTAATCGTTTGGAGTAGTCTTCATCAACGGACTTGAGGATATTATTTTCGCTCTCCTCGTTCCTTTTTATTTTCTTTGATTGACTTGTTCTTCTTCCAGAACAAGTCAATCAAAGAAGATGGATAGACCGAGTAAGGCGAAGATAACATCATCAAGTCTCTCGATGAAGACTTTTCCAGACAATTTAGTCATCGCTAAAATCGTGAGTCGAGTTGCAAAGTTTTGAGCTAGAGACCTTGTCAAACTAAAACTCGGGTTTAATTTCACGCACCCACACAAACTCTCAGAAATATACACCTATGTTGAGTTCTATTTTTCTGGGATTCTTGTATTTCATGCTTATATATAGAATTGCAAGAATATGAATCGTCTAGAAAAACAAAGTTATACTTGGACACATGTCAGCACCTTCTAGTTCCTTTAAGGAAACATGCGTTTTCAACCGAGTTTCAATCTTTCACATAGTTCGTACAAAACTGCATAGAAAACGGTAACCCGGAGGCCTTATATAGACTTGACATGGTAAGTTAAAAAACCACTTCTAACTATTCAATAATTAGAAATTAAGTTTAGCGTTTGTATGTCTTTTACCAGTGTAAGGCTAGGATTATGAATCAATGACCATATTTATGCAAGTACAAAGAACTATATCCTAGAATAAACCTTACTTAAGCATCCTCTTCCATATGGAAGCAAAGCTATTGATGAATGACATTAAGGGAGAGTAGAAGCCCTTGACAGAATGTGTACCAAAAATTAGAACAAGAATTTGTTTTTCTGAAGACAAGGGAGATAATGATACCGTTGATGTTATTCCTGATTGAGTGCATGCAGTAGAATGATGTAGTTCCATGGGGGAGCAATGTTGTCCCTTACATAGTCCATTTGTGTACTTTTTTAATGTTCAACTAACCAAGTTAAATTGCCGGAGCCAAACCTCTATCAAGGACATAAAGCTTACGGGTAATAACATATTTAAGATCACCTTTACGATAATAAGGTAGTAAACAACTCCCTTGTTTATCATTAAGCAATCCCCTAAGTTTTACTCATGGATCCATCTATGTTTAGGGTAAGCCAATTATCTGCAAGAGGTATACATTTGTAGTATCTAGAAAAACACATTGCAAATTTAAGATGAAGCTTTGCAAGCTTGGGCAATCTCTCGATCAAAACTAGTATCAGGACATCTACAACATTGGATTTTAACCATACTATCAATAAAGATGTTAAGAATAAACACAGGTTTATTGATATTCCTGAAAATAATGTTATTCCTCAAATAATTTTTTCAAATTTCAAGTGACCTTTTTTGTGAATTCCTAAAAGGATTTGGGTCAAGATTTTTTGGCACATGCAACAAGTCTTTTTCACAAAATAACATCTTAGCAGCTCGGAATGGTCTTGGCAAAGAATGATCTTGATTTCTGAAGTTAAAATAGATGCAAAACTTAATGGAGTTGAATTTTTAAAGAAGATACAAAGAATTTCACGATATCGAGTGAAGTCTATAAACACTCTAAGATATGTTATTCCTCAAATAATTTTTTCAAATTTCAAGTGACTTTTTTTGTGAATTCCTAAAAGGATTTAGGTCAAGATTTTTTGGCACATGCAACAAGTCTTTTTCACAAAATAACATCTTAGCAGCTCGGAATGGTCTTGGCAAAGAATGATCTTGATTTTTGAAGTTAAAATAGATGCAAAACTTAATGGAGTTGAATTTTTAAAGAAGATACAAAGAATTTCACGAAATCGAGTGAAGTCTATAAACACTCTAAGATATGTCATGTGGTTAAAAGATGTTGTTTATCATCAAGATCATATATGTCAAAATCGATTTTGTAATAAAAATGAAGGAAGAAAAAGGTCCAACTAGCTGTCATACGACTAGGACAATATGATTTTTGATTGTGAGGATTGCAAGTACGATTACACGGTCAAGCTTTACTACATAACTTTAACTTGTATTAGGTTTTCTAAATATATTTTGTAATTTTCACAGCAGTCATGATTGAACCGTTTGTATCCCCTAGAATCTCAATGTTGTTCAAGAGTAGCTTTACAAAACTCTTATAACAATTTTAAAGAGACCGCCCAACTATGTTGTATATTTTTCTTGTGATTCTTAAAGAGTATCGAACACTCTTACAGCTAATGAAATTATTCTAAAGCTAAGAAACTTCTGATGACGATGCAAAGCTTTCTCCTGACTTGGGGTATTTTGCCGGGATTTGAGTTCCATCACTGATGGTCTAAAATCTGTACTACAGAAATTAGCTTGACTAGAAAAAAATTGTTTTTGTTTTCAGTCCCCGGCCCTTGCTTTGCAAAGCTTTATGGACAGTTCTAGAGGTAAGCGATTCTATAACTAGCCTTAAAGATACCACATAGACATTAAAGATGAGACCATCCTTTCTCCAGCTGCAAGTATCCCTTGACATTCAGAGATATATACTGTTGTTACTCCAATGTTTTTCCCTATGACGGCCTTGACTGCTCCTGTATCATCTCTGATGACAATTACCAAATCCTGTTTTCCCTGGGTTGCTTCTGCAACAAAAAGAAGTATTTGCTTGTACAAAACCTTTTCCGGCAGCATCAAAAAGTAACGGTAATGGCAAGAAAGACGAAACATTGCCAGTGAATCATCTTCCATTTCATGTCCAATACTACTAATCATCAGACACTAAGCTTCGATTGCTAAGTACAAAGATGATAAGGAAAACTCCAGTCGGATATTGCATTTAAGCCATTTTTTTATCTAGTCTGATCCATTAACAGCCGATACTTAAAAAACTGATGTATGATGAGTATAAATAGTTAAGTAATAATTTAATTATCAATTATAAGCTACATGCTTTTAACCTACTGGTAAAAAAAATTCTTACTACCTGTTGGGCTCCGGTTTCTGGTATGAGCTTGCATCTATAGATGTTGAGGTAAAAACGAGGGGCAAGAGATGCCGCGAGCTGCATCATATAAGAAGAAAGTATTGAGGTACCAAATTTCCATTTGAAAATACAAATTTGGAATGATGTCTAAACAATCTCATATAGAATTTTGCAAAGAAAATATAATAAAAGTGCAATAATATTGTGATACAGCTGCAATTTGCTAATGCCAACATCGATGTTACAGTTGTGCTTTGCTATTGCAGCGCAATGAAATGTACTGCTTTTGCAACTGTCCTTGCCATGTCAGACATCCATAAACTACATAACTAAATCTCAATACTCCATTCAAACCCACATAATCCAAGTAACAAAGTACGAAACTTCAGCTCACACGGCCACAATGGTTATTCAAAGTCTATCCTCCCCTCACTAATCCTTGAGTCAAGACTAATAAACAATCAGAACGTGATCAAGAATTTGTCTACTAGGAAAATTGACGGGTCCGTCATCTACCCACCTACCATAGGTGTCAGCCTCCCTACCCCATCCAGTTATTACCTTTTTGAACTTATTTTCTTTAAACTCTATTTCCTCTCTTCTTCTTTTTGAGTTTCGAATAAAGGAGGGAGTTAAGAAACTTGAGGATTTGAAGGAGAGAAGATGTCTCACTTTCTTAGTAAAAGGCAAGATAGAGGAATTAGCTCCTCGGCTAATCTTGGAAAAAGTTAATGAAGGTTAGAAAACCCTTTTGGTATAGATCGAAAGATTCCAGCCACTTCAAACACACCATTATTTCTCTAAAAAGAACCCTCAGCCCAATGATTATTGACAATTTCAAAATACGATATTTTGAATTTTGAAGGCCAAGATACCAATCTCCTATCTCAAATGATCCAAATTTTTGCCAATTACCTAATGTCAGTCGTGTTCCCACCTCCGACGAACCCGACCCCAGAGGAAACCATTGCTCATCGAGTAGCCGACTACCACCCATTACTAAGAAAAGCAGACAACATCGAAATACGCCACCCGCATCATGATGACCGTGAACCAACTTTAGCGAGATCCAATATGTCACACCGGTTGACCAACCTGTTTTTCACCATCAACATTCGCGACGCTCGGACCATTTTCGAAGTCCTTTGACGCTACACATCCAACAGCTTGTAGATGCCATCCCGTGGTCATCGCCAAACACCGGCAACCAACTATTGCCTCCGACGGAGATTGGCCGCCAACTCCGTTTTCCTGAATCCTAAAGAGATATTTGAAATGGGCCGTGATTTCGTGGAATGAGGTCCACATGACACTCAAATGATTGTGCGTGCTACCCCCTTTGAGCCCCAATGTGTTGTCAAACCAACGACAACAGGATCTCGTAGGCCGAGGCAACCAACAAGCAACCCCTTTCATTTGAGAACACGAAGTGCTCCCACACGAACGTTCCACCGACCATCCCCTTTCAGTCTGATTTACGTGATTTGAAAGTGTTCAATGGTAATCTAGAAATGGATATGTTCATCGGTTGGCTGAATCAGATCGAGAGCAATTTTGAATGCAAAGAAATGAATAATCAAAAACAGACGATGATCGTAGAAATGAAGTTAGCCGGACAAATGCTTAATTGCTCGGACGACATTTAGAGTTTCCAACGAGAAACTTGCTACACTCCAAATAGTATTTGGCGAGAGATGAGACAAGAAACGCGACGACATTTTGTTGACAACTCTCAAGTAGAGGAGATTTTCATACACCTTTAAAACCACCACCAATCACTGGCTAATTTTACGAAATATTCAAATGTGTTCTTTCCACTAAGCTCATGCACCCGCCTCCGTGAGTCAAAAATGCAAAAGATTGGTTGTTACATTTTTTTTTAATAAACGTAAATTTTATTGATTAAAAAAAGGACCCAACGCCCGAACAAAGAACAAGAACAGAGAAAAGAAAACGCCTTCTACATAAGGAAAGCACAAAAAACAAAAGTAGCTCTACACCAAGACCAATCAAGTGTAGCCCATGCTAGTCTCCTCCCTGTTAATCGTCAAAGACTCAAAAGTGGTCCCGTCATATTCGCCGCGGCTTTACTCCACCAAAAGAGGAAAATTTTAACATAAACCAAGACGGGAGCTCTCAACTTATTTTTCCCTTCAAACTTCCACGCATTACCCCGTCTAGACGAAGTCTCTCATATTTCAATTTGTTAAGAATTCCTTAACATTCCTAAGACGCGGTCAGGGTATGCCAATTTCAATAAGCAATTCAATTCAAATACTCTTGGCGAAGGAACAAAGAAGAAAAAGATAAGCAATGGTATCCCCGTATCTTTTACACATTGAACAAAAACTAACCACCAAAATTTTAAGATTGTCACCAGTAGCTTTATTCAAGAACGTCTAAGCGAGAAAAAAAATCACCTTAGAAGGTAGCTTGGGAACCCATATTTTCTTTTTTGGGAAAGTTAAAGGGAATATTATGAATTGGATTATCCATTGCCTTATAGAATGTCTACACAGGTAACACTCTTTTAACACATTCAATGCAAGAAATCCTATCCTCTTCCCCCTGGATGATAGTGAAACTAGTAAGCTTATCCAAAAAAGAGGTAGCAATATCCATTTTGCAATATTTTATGTTTGGATCAAAGCTGAGATTTCAAGATATGCTAGTATGATCAAAGTTCATCACCTCTTGCACTGAGTACTCATGATTATCAGATAAGGAGAAAAGCAATGGATACAATTCTATCAATGACGAGTCAAGGAGGCAACAATTTTCCCAAAAGAAAAATTATTAGCAACACTAACTCTAATCCTAACTTCTTTACCAAAACTCTCATTGGTCTTCATCACTCCCCTCCACACCTCACACCTAAATATCTCAACTACTTCCCTGCTACTCCACCCAAACTCCTTCACACTAAACCTAGAAATATTTTTTCTTTTACACATCTCTTCATCATCTTGCTTGAATCCCCATAATCATTTTCCTAACAAAGCCTTATTTATCCTAGAGAACTTAATCCCCAACCTTCCTTCATCTCTGATCTTTTACATTTGCTTCCAGCCAACTTAATATATCTTGTGTTTCTCCACCAAATATTTTCGAAGAAAAGTTCTCATAATAGAATCCAGAGTCTTTTCTACTCACTTTTCGATATATGTTAAGCCTTCCACCCACTGAATCTCTTGAAAAATCTTTCAAAACAGGATTCCATATAGACTTCGACTTATATTTCGCCCCTAACGACAACTCCATATGTAGAAGGAGTCTCAACACCATAACCCAAGGTCTATGCTAAAGAAGTCATATTAGGGGCCTCACGTACCCCCATAATCTTATTCTAACTAAGGTTAATACAAAGACTATACACAGCCTCAAACCAACACAGAAGACCACAGAGGTACCGCGACTGGTGAATGGATGTTCCAACAAATACTAAGATATCATCTACAAATTGAAGGTGTCTTACTTCTACCTGATCTTGACCAACCTTATAACACTACATCTCTCCATATAACACAACTCTATTGATCAACCTAAGGTTTGAGAAAGTCTATTCAGGGTAAAATAACAATGTCCCCACCATTTCTGTCGATGTTGATTTAGCAAAGCAAACTATTGTTCCCGCCACCACTTTGTCCCCAACATCAACAACTTCAACAGTCTCCCATAATTCCTTTCAAAGCACTGACGCACCCAAAAGTTTTAATTGTGGCAATTTGGCTCACAAAAATATTAATTGCACCACTCTTAAGAAGAGCCTCGGCAATTCACATAACATACAGCAGCAACTGCTCAAAAATTATTTTACGAGGACGAAGATCCAGATAAAGAGATGTCGATAAAGACTGCGTATGTCGCCTCAGAGGCACCACCCTTGGAATTCGTGACAAACTCTTCCGAACCTGGAGAGTATGCTGGGCCCATCGTCTACCCACGAGTTTCGACATCTCTCCCCAGTTTAGTTATTATCTTTTAAATTCTATTTTCTTTTAATTTATTTACTTATTTTTATTTTGAATTTTGGATAAAGGAGGAATTAGGGAAGGTAGAGATTTTAAGGAGAAAAGATTTTGCATGTTCTTAATAAAAGGCCATGTAAAGTAGTTAGCTCCTCAATTGATCTTGTAAAAAGTAAATAGAGTTTCGAAATCCCTAAATTCTGAGTGTTTTATTAATTGATAAAATGCCTAATGGGATCCAGAAATAATCCTTCTCAACCTACTGAAGAATTTGGGATAAGTTTGATGAAGTTAAGATTTAACTGCTATTCAAACCTATAAGTGAAGATATATCCCACAATCCAATTTTAGGACGGTAATTACATGATATATTGGATATATACAGTCAACTGATTTTACTTACTATAACCGATATATCCACCAATCTAAATTCAAAGTTCTCAGAAAAACAAGCAATATACAGTCAACTGATTTTACTTATATATCATAATTCATACGTGATTTTGTTCTATGCTTGAATCAGAGAAGAGAACATATAGGTGTCATGCATAACCCTCTATCTAATTACCTTGTCCAGAAAAAACTGGAAGTAAATTGGAGAAAGTAGGGTCCCAATCACAGGAATACTGCTGGTAAGAATCAAACTTATACCATTGACATACCTGCAAGAAGATGGAGCTAGTTCTAAAATGCACTCATAATCTTGAAGGAACTTGGATTAAAAACCGGCAAATCTTACTCTGATTGGTCACCGACACTTTCAAGTGTACTCCATGGAACACGTGTCATCGCAGCCATTTCAGCATCAAATTTGGTTTCTAGACCATGCACTAATGTCATTAGTGCTTTCGTAATTACTGCCGAAAATTCATCCTGCAGGGATCCATGAATAAGGACAGTGGATATTATGAAAACCGGAGTTACACGGTAGCACCTACTGTATATCAATATGAGATAAACCCCTTCTCCCATCAAGGATTGATGAAAGAATCGAGAAAAATTTGTGTTTTAGGCATGTCATCTCCTGTATTTATTACAATTCTAACATCAGTCTTTGATGGAATCAGGGGTGTACTTTTTCTTACAATTGAACATGTAGAATGGTATCCCCAAAAACCTAAGAGATATCTGAGACTAACTCAAACTTATAATTCAAATAAAAGAATGGAAATACCTGCACTTCTGACATGTCTACTTTGTCCACGAATTGAGAATCAATTATTTTTGGCACATTCTCAGCCAATTCACCAGACTGTCATGACAGAATTATTTCATATGTATAGGTCTCTGATCCCATTTTAATGATAAAAGCCTATCTTAAGCTGAGTACATCACCAGACTGTCATGACAGTATAACACGATATATCATACCCACGTATACTATCTGTCGATGTTTACATCGATATTCGATATATTAAACTTCCCATTTATTAAATGAACATAGTATGCATCAGCCGATATCTTAAGCTGATCCAACTGATATTGCTTCAATTCGATATTCTGGTCCTAATAAATGATGATGCATAATCAAAACCCAATAACCAACTGACCGTTTTATGGCAGTATTCTGCTGTATTCACTATGTAACAGATCACCCTTTCATCCCTGTCAGATGTCTGCAATGTGCTTTAGATACAACAAACACTAAAGTAAACTGGGAAAAAACATATTAATCCTAGCTTCAGGAAAAATGCTGCAAACAAGAATGTCTCGTGGGAGATAGTCGAATAGTATCATTGTGTGAGCGAGATACATGTAATAAGTCCAATGTGCACATCTCAATGAATTTGAACAATGGCCGAGTACGAGACGTCCTTGTATGCACATCTTTAGAGATGTAAAACTTTTGTTCCTTCAAGAGGAAGAAAAAGCATATGCTTACTTTGATATGTACATCTGTACCAGTAGCAGCTGCCGCGATCCCCGTACCACCCTTGGGTAATCTACCAAAAAGCTTTGTAGCATATGCTCGAAGAATTCTTTGAAATACCTACAATGAGAAGGAGCATATAATCAACATTTTCACAAAAAAGTTAAGCTAGCAGCAAGAAATAAGTTATATATCCTTGACTGTTGGAAAATGTCCTGGTTCTTACCACCTTATATCATATATAAGCTACTACAATAGATTGCTTATGAATGCTTATAAGCAGAAGGCATAATGAAAATTGGAAAAACAGAGAGAAGGTATGACTTATAGGCAAATGAGAGACAACAGAGAAGAGGGAGTCTTTGATTCTTTGCAATTAGCTTGTGGGCTGATTCCTAGCGGTGAACCACGTTTTAAACATCTTTGAGATGCTAAATTGTTCTTGATTTTCTGCTTTCTCCATTGCTTGTGACAAATCCTAAGTTATATAACAAACTAAGGCTGTGCTTGGTTTGCCGCAAGCAGTTGCATTTTGCACACCCGTGCAATTGCACTGCATCCTCCAGCAAGCATTGTTCCTACATCTGATTGGTTTCCACAATGCAAGCCAGTGCAAACAATCCTCAAAACAAAATTAAAAAAGAAATCTGAAATTGCTGCCTCCCTCACCCATTATCTCTTGTCGATGGAGGGGGAAAGGGTTGTCTTCTCCTCCATCCATGGTCATTGTTGTAGTAGTCATTCATAGTGGAGTTACCACTCACTTCAGCTTGTAAAGAGTGCGAGAGAGATCTGAAGGAGAGAGTTTGGTGAGGAAGTTGAGGGATTTGGGGAGATTTTTTGAATTTTGAGAATGTTGTTTTTTTCTGTCTAATTTCCGTTTTTTGGAGTGGCAATTTGGACTGCAAGGCGTTGCAGGGAATTTTCTGCTGAAACCCAGTGCAGCATCTTGTGAAGGGAATTTTAACTCCACTGCAACCAGTTGCAATGCACCACGATGCATCCGGTGAACCAATCACTCTAAAGTGCCGAACACCTACAACCCGGTGTGTTTGCAACCGGATGCAGTGAACCAAACACAGCCTAAGACAATATTTCCTAAGAAAACAATGTAAGCAATTTCTTGAAACCTAACCAAAGTTAGCAAGCAAATAATGTGTTATGGGGGAGGATTCCCCTACACTCTCTTTATGCTATACTCTCCTCTCCACTCAATCCTCCAACTCACCTGCCCACTCAGCTCTCCCTCTCTCCCACGTGGCAAAAAAAAATACAAATACAAAAAAAAAAAAAACTCTCTCTCTCTCAACTCACTCTCACTCGCCGAACTCACTCACTCAGTCTCTCTCTCTCTCTCTCTCTCTCTCTCTCTCTCTCTCTCTCTCTCTCTCTCTCTCTCTCTCTCTCTCTCTCTCTCTCTCTCTCTCTCTCGCTCTCTATTGAGCTCACTCAGTCACCGTGGTACCTTTGTCGAATTCACGGTCAACAACGTACTCTCTCCGTCGTAATCAGGTATAATCCCATTATAATTCCCCCCAATTTGTATAAAAATTATGAAACGATAAAATTAAAATTCAAAATTTTCAAGCGCGAAATGTCGTTACGCCTTTTTGTAATTGTTTCTTTGACGAAATTGGACATAAATTTCCCCAAAATTTGATATGTACACACAAAATCGACAAATGTACCACGGAATGTGGTATATTCGTATGAAGAATTGTCGAATTTTGAAGTATTCGACAGAAATATGTCGAATATCTGTCGAAATTAGATAATTAATTGTCGAATTTATTGAAATTCGATAATTAATAAATTCGATAATTAATTGTCGTATTTATTCAAATTCGATAATTAATTGTTGAATTAATAAAAATACGACAATTTTTTTTCGAATTGAAATACATGCGACAATTATTTGTCGAATTGTTATAGAATTCGACAATTATTTGTTAAACTTTAGTGCATTCGACAATTTTTGAACCGACAGTTCTATTAGAATTTTTGCAGCATGCCACCAAAGGGTAGAGGCAAGTTACCCACAACGAGAGGGAGGAAGATTGTACCAACGGCCTCTCTAAGAAAGAGACTCAATGAGGAGCGAGACGATCCATCGCTTCTGAATTATAACAACCCGGGTTCCTGCGAAAAGAAGAAAAACCCGTTGTGAAGCAATGTGTGAAGAACTATTTTGACGCGCCAAACGAAGCTTGGACGAAGTTGATGAAAGACAACAATATTAACTCACTTGATTACAACTTAAATGATTTGATCCTTTGTTGAATGTTGTATATCTATTTGTACATGTATGTAATTTTTATAGCTTGTGAAGAGAAGTACCTGATACATAGAAATTGTTGATTTTATTATTAATTCGACAATAAATTGTCGATTTTATTATCAATTCGACAATAAATTGTCGACTTAAAGAAGCTGTTCGACAATTAATTGTTGACTTTACATAAATGTGATAATTAATTGTAGAATTACTGTAAACTGGATAGATACTTTCATAGAAATTGTCGCACCATAAACTTATTCGACAATAAATACAAAACTAAAATTTGGACAATAAATACACAACTCAAATTTGGACAATTCAACAACAATAGTTACAATAACCACAATAATCCTACAATTCGACAACAATAGCATAAACAACAACATTCTAACAGTAATAAAAGTCTCAATGTTGTTTGTAATCTGCAATCATATCATCTTCAGCAACTTCCAACACCACACCCGTCGTACATTCATTGGCAGCCCTTGGTGATGATTCATCTCCAATTACCCTTGACCAATCTGGTTCACATGAATCTTCCATTTTATTATCTAGCAAATTCAATTGAACGATTTACCTCACGAAATACAGTTTTGACATGGTAAAAATAATGAGAGAGACTGAGAAAGCTTCATACCTCAACGAGAAAGTGATTCAGTAGGAGATGGAGTGCCTGCAACAAATGGCAGGACAGAAAACCCACTGAAATTTGAATTTGAATCTTGCCGTACAGAGCGAGTGAGAGAGACAGAGTGAGTTGAGTGGAGAGAGAGAAAGCTTTTTTTTATATATATTTTTGTTTTGGCCACGTGGGAGAGAGGGAGAGTTGAGTGGGAGAGAGGAAGAGCTGGGTGGGCAGGTGAGGTGGCGGTTTAAGTGGAGAGGAGAGAGTATAGGAGGTGTGTAGCAGATTGAGAGTGTAGGGGAATTCTCCCCCATGTGTTATAGTGACAAGAATGAAGAAACCCAGTTAGGAAGTGTCTTTCAATCTCTAAATTATTTGTAGAAACATATCCACTAAAAATCCACTATTACGGACAATGATCTATACATCCAGTTTTTATCTTTAATTATGTCAATATTATAGTAATTAGTAATTACTAATGAAAATTTCATATGACCCACAACAAAATTCCTAGTTTGTGCCCATGAAATCCCAAGGTTACTGCTTCCAAATATCTAGTTCGCATATCATTAAGCTTTAAAAAGTTTTAAGGTAAGATTTGTATTATTGGTCATTTCTAGGCCTACTTTATCTCCTAGGAACAACCCCATCCCCCTCACTTCTTCCATAAGAGTTTGAGTTTTCAAAACCATTTTATGAAGTTTACTAAAATGCACTACTTTACTTTGGCTAGTGTTATTGAGCTTTTAGTTAGCTTCGGGCTTACGTGCAAACTTGACATTGGAACTTAGCTCTTTCTTCCGGCTTACGTGCAAAATTATGGAGTTCGAAATGACAATGACATTGGAACTTAGTTCTTTCTTGGGATGTTGTATATGAACTCTACCTTATACTTGCCTTGGCATGCCTCTTAGGGTGCCTTCACGCTGTGATGAGATATGGGATCGGGTTATAGAAATGATTAGGCAAAATTTGGCCTTCTAGAAAAGGCAGATGTTATCAAGGAGGCCACCTTACACTCGTCTAAAGCACACTTTAAAGCTTAATGAATCCACTATCTATCATTACTTCACCAACCAACGTTAACATTAAATATTGTTTTGAATTTCCTGTGGGGTGGTAGCGAGGGGGCTCGTAAGCTCAACCGAGTAAGATGTGGTTTGCGTGGAATAATAAGTAGCGTGTGGGCCGTTAGGCTCGACATGTGTAAGAAAGGCCCGCTCTGATACTTAAGGTTCCATCCCAAAACTAATTATCAATGAGAGGAGTAACCCCAGGGATAGGCTTGAATACCCGATGTGGGACTATATATTTCAACACTTTGGAGATGAATATATAAAAGCTTGAAAAGTAGATTTGGAGGTATTACAACGATATGGATGGCTTATGGGCCGAGGTTATTAAAGTAAAGTTTAAGATAAAGGAAGTGTGCTTCGTTCCCAAATAACCTCAATATCATATATGACATGGAATTATGGAGGACGATCTTTAACATATGGAATTAGTTTAAATAATGTATTAAAATCAACATGGGGGACGTGGAGATGATTAGCTTTAGCGTAATGTATGGTGCGACTCAAGACAACTTGTTGTGATTTATTTTTTTCCATAAAATGTTTGTGATTCGATGCATGAGAGAGAGAGAAGGAATTCTACAAAATGGAGAGAGAAATGACGAGGGTGACCTTTTTTTATAGCGAATTGGATGGATGGAGACAAATGGAAATGAAAATGAGTCAAGAGTGGGAAATTCATGGTTAGATCGACGTGTGAACATTTGACAAGTTAGGCGTAAGAGGTAGGTACCAAAGTGTAGATATGTTAGATTAATTGATTAATTAGAAGGAGAAAATAAGAGGGAGAAAATATTACTCTTGAATTGATTAATTAGATTACAGCATACTCTCTCTTTATATAGAAGAGGATCATTAAACTACTTCTATTCTTAACCAGTATGAGACTAAAGTAGTATATGGTGACATATACTACACCATAATAATAGCCTGCTAACAAGGGGACAACGACTAGGGATGAACTAAGATGAAGAGGTATGGAAGTGGATCATTTGTGCAACTTTGCGGATGAGTCTATTTACCGCCTACTTTTACACTACCCAGTTATCTACTCCTACATTGCCCCATTACTGCGGAGGTTTAGAATCACTTATTTCTTTAGTGTCTCACAGGTGTTTGAACGGGGTTGTATTATAATTGATTGGTAAAATTTTGTAGGACCTTACCATGTATGCGATTGGATTGGTTTTATGGAAATAAAGGAGCGATAAACATTTCGATAGGAAGACCAAGACTGTGGAAGCGATCATTGTTGACATTTACGTGACAATTCTGAATTGGTTTACGTAAGAGAGTTGTAACCAAAACCCTTTCCTCCCCAAGAGCACAAGGGAAGGATACAGGCAGGAAATAATTACAATCTCTCATACCTAAACATGTAAGTAAAATAATTGTTTATATGGATCTAACTGCAAACTTTCTTTAGAATTGTTTAGATGACTAGAACAAATATGAACAATTCTCAGGAACTTGTAATTACATAAGAAAACCCCAGATTGTACTTGGATTTAACTTGGCTAGGAGTTTAATAATCTGATCAAGCTTAGTACTTAACTAAAGTTGAATGGTTTCTTAAAATATAGAAATAACCAATCCAGAATGATACCCTTCATGTATCGAACGTTATGATGATGAGTTCAAAGGATATACCATGAACAACTTATATAATGTCTGGATCTTCGTCAAAGCACTGCATCTCTTTAAACTTCTCCTGATTATCAAAAATACCTGTAACAGAGGTAGATAAGCCTCAACATGCCAAATATAATAATCACACAGAAGAAAAAAGAAAATATGGCATTGACCCATAACAAACAAATTTGAGGACAAAATATGGATATACAAATTTTAATGTTTTACTAATGTGAATTTATGAACGTGAAAGCATAATTCGTATACAATTAACATTAAGTTTAAACTAAATCTCAACTAAAGTTTAATAAAAGGAAAACTCAAATTTTTTCATAAACAAAACAACTCTACTAACTTACCAATTAAACATTGCACCGCCCTCTCCCTTTATAACCAACTTTCCTAGGAGCACTCATACTATAACTTTAACTTCTAATCCAATTAGGAAACTAACCTAGAAAAGTAATATTGCTAATAGCCAACAAGCTGGTCATCTACAATAGTGCATAAGCTAAAACATAAAATAAAGACAAATCAAACAGGTAAACGACCCTATTAGGAGCATGCCACGTCAAACACTCCGTCTAAGAAGATTTTGTCATGTAGAACTCACTGAACATCATGAAGTCTTCCGCGGAATTTTCCATACCCCGAAATTGTACCCAAAAGCGGGGGTACGATGTCGTCTCCGACATCCCTTGCTGTGTGGCACGCTGATTGAGGGCTACTATTGGATTTGCTATATTGGCACTGGCTTGACTTGGTTTGATTTTGAACTGCTAGGGATGCACTGATAACATAATTGTTGAAGATGTTTTCTTAAGTTGGAGTTGGCTCGACTTGGCTTGAGTGGTTCGAGTTAGCTCGCTTTGGCTTGAGCGGCTCGTTCCGGCTCGTTGGATTGAATCATAACCTGACGACGTGGCTGGAGTGGGACCAACAAATAATGTGGTCATGTTAGGCTTGAGTTTGGGCCTAGGCCGGACCATGGTTTTGAGCAGCTGAAACTGTTGGAGCACAAATTGCTGCTGACTTTTGTTGCCCATGTGCCGTTGTTTATTCCTGCCAAATTTTGAAGTAAGAAGTAGAAGTCAGTGGGCCAGAGCTAAATTTAAACTTGGCATGTGATGCTTACGTGAGTACCCTTCTTTTCCAATCCCAATTCCCTTTCTTTGCGAGCTTGCAACTTCCGTTCCTAAATTTTTTTTGTCCGATTTCGTTACCGATAAAACTTTGATCTCAGGGTTTCCTTAGACTCCCGTAAGGTTATTGTTGAGTCCCCACGCAAGAACCAATGTTGTCTCTCCTCCCCCACGATTAGCCTCTCTCTTCATCGTTACTTCTCTCTGTCAAATTGTCTCTGTCTCTCTTCTTTCTTCTTTGAAACCACAACTCTGCAACTCTACTTTGATGAAATTTCTTTGAAGAAACCCAAAACTTTGGATCTCCAACTCAGAAAACTCATTTTGGTATTGCCGAGCGATTGTCTTGTTCTTCATCTTCTCTCCTTTCTCTCTCTAGAAAATGGTATGCATAACCATCCTTGGCGATAAACTGTCATCTCCATGATTGAAACCTGTAACTGATTTTTGTTTGATTTGCAAACAGGCGCTAATTCCGGTCAAATCTTTTTCTGGATTTGTTATTTTGATGACGACGACAAACCCTGGAACACTGATTGTCTTGATGACAACCTTGCCTTCGTCGATGCCACTAGCGGCTTCGATTGCGGGGATCTCCGTCACTTCTCCCCAATTCGGCACATGGGTTTTCTTTATCTGTATTTTCCATCATGGTTGTGGCTCTCCAACTTGGGGTTTGATCCTGTTATTGATATCTATCTTGGGGTCATTAGCCAGACCCTATTGGACGACCGACGTCTCCTTGCTCGCCGTGTCATTGATCGGGTCTTTCAATCTCGTGTCTTCATCAACATGAAGACGTGCAAACGGGTTTTCAGTTTCACCGGTCTTTGCGGTGGTGCTCCAATCTTTAAGATAGTTATTGTAGCCGTTAATTGGGGGGAGAAAAAGGCTCCCTTACCTAAAGCCTCCACAAACCTATCAATTTTTTCTGTCAATTTCGCTACATCTTGAGTGAATGTAGTTTCTTCGTCGCGGGTCTTTTATGAGGGATCTTTCTCTTGAAACTTGCTACACTGAGGTTGTCAACACTACTCTAATGCCAATTAATGTGAATCTACGAATTCGGAAGCTTAATTTGTATTCCATTAACACTAAGTTTGAACTAAATTTCAACAAAAGTTTAATAAGAGAAAAACTCAACTTTTTTCATAAACAAAACAACTCTACTAACTTACCAATTAAACATTACACCACCCTCTTCCTTTATAACCTAGTTTCCTATGAGCACTCCTACTGTAACTCTAACTTCTAATCTAATTAAGAAACTAACCAAGAAAAAATAAAACGGCTAATAACTAACAAGCTGGTCATCTCCAATAGTGTATAAGCTAAAACAAAAAATAAAGATAGATCAAACGGGTGGTAAACGTCCATATTAGGGACGTGACACGTCATTTACAATGTGAGCATTCTTCAGTAATTAAAAAGAATAATGATTATGTAGCCCTCCTCGACGTAGAGAAACACAACAACAATGTGATAACCTGAATTTCAAAGAGTGATTGGGCATCCCAAAGAATGGGCCACATGAGATGATTCACATAATCGTTCTTAAAGACGTCCAACCTTTTGAGTCAAATAAATGCAACAAAAATTACAGTCTCTTTAATTCTAATCAAATTTGTAAAGGACAAAAGCAATTAGAAGCTTTTTCAAACAATCAAGACTGCTCCCAAAGGTAAATATAACAATTCTGAAGCTTCTTCCTAAAATCTCCAACCCTCAATCTTTTGCAGATTTTAAACCTATTTCCCTACGCAATGTCCTTTACAAATTTATTAATAAGTTGATGGCTTTGAGAATGAAGAGATGTTTAGACGGAATCATAGGCCCTAGTCAGTCAGCTTTCATAAAAGGGAGGTATATGCAAGACAATGTGTTGCTTGCTCATGAGTTGGCAAGGGGTTTTGAGAGGAAGAATGGTGCAAATAAAATGATGCTTAAGTTGGACATACACAAAGCTTTTGACTCTGTAAAATGGGGTAAATGGGGTTATCTGTTTGTGGTATGGGCTAAGATGGTATTCCCAGAAAGGTTTATCAGCCGGATTAAGACATGTGTGACAACTGCCAAGTTTAAAATTGATATAAATGGTCACATCATGGGTTTTTTCTCAAGCAGCAAAGGAATAAGGCAGGAAGATCCTTTCTCTCCCTACCTCTTCACTATAACTATGCAGCCATTATCTAAAAATTTTAATAGAGCAACTATTTCTGAAGAGCTAAAAGTCTTTCAAAATAGTATGAGTCTTTACGTATCTCACATCCCTTTTTGCGGATGATCTCCTTCTTTGTTTGAAAGCAAACATACAGAATGCAGAGGAAAGCAAGAAATTCCTCCCACAATTTGCTATTTTATCTGGGAAAAGAACTAATGCTTCCAAAAGCTCCATCCTTTTTACAGGATTAACTCTAGATGAATTGAGAAACAATATTATTGATTTTCTCCAATTCAGAGAAAAATGTATCCCTGTAAAATATTTGGGTTTACCACTTCTTGCTGCAAAATTTTCTAAAAAAGAGTGCTTACCCTTTAATCAATAAGATTCATAAAAGCGTTACTAACTGGAAACACAAAACCCTTTCTTTTGGGGGAGGATTGGAACTTCTTAGAACAGTTCTGCAATCATTTTCTGCATATTGGGTGGGTTGTTTTGGGCTTCTAAAAAGACTGATTACAAAAATAGAAAATAACTTCAAGGATTCTTTGTGGTCAGGTTCTGTTGACACCAAAGTTATATTTAGTGTAGCTTAGAAAGATGTATTTACCTAAAAGGGAAGGAGGACTTGGTTTAAGCAGTTAAAAGACTTTTCAAATGCTATCCTCACAGTAACTGTTTGGAATCTTATTAATGGGAAGGAGAACTTGTGGGTGAAATGGATCAATGAAAAGTATATAATAGATTGTAGTTTCTGGACCATGAAAATTCTAGATGATTGCCCTTGGGGCCTTAGATCTATGTTAAAAAGAAGAAGCATTGTGCTCCTGAATTGTAAGTACATTGTAATTTGTAGGAGATGGAAGTTCTTTTTTAGTCGAGCATGATCCCTGGTTATCTGGGGGTATTATAAGTAAGGCATTTAATTACTCCAACATCATATTTTCTAGTTTAAAGAATGAAGAAAAGTTGAGCATAATCATTGTGGGGGGGGGGGGGGGGGGGGGGTGGAACTAGATGATTCCTAATTCCAAAATTAGATCCCAAGAACTCAATCAGGTCTGGGGAGAGATGAATTTCTAATAATCCTAATGAACATGTAAATAAATTATCATTTGGAAGCCTACAAAAATTGGCAAGTTCTCTACAAAATTTGCTTGGAAATTTTAAGAAGCACAAATAAGGAAGTACCATGGTTCAAAACAGTGTGGAGTAAAACTTCTATGTCTAGACATACTTTCATATTGATGAAAGTATGTCTAGTTATCTGGGGGTATTCTAAGTATGAGTTTTAATTACTCTAATATCATATTATCTGTTTTAAAGAATGAAGAAAAGCTTAGCAGAATCATTGGGGGGGGGGACCGGCTGATTCATAATTCCAGAATTAGATCCCAAGAACTCAATCAGGTCTGGGGAGAGATATGAATTTCTGATAATCCTAATGAACATGTAAAGATATTATCATTTGGAAGCCTGCAAAAAATGGCAAGTTCTCTACAAAATTTGCTTGGAAATTTTAAGAAGCGCAAATGAGGAAGTACCACGGTTCAAAACAGTGTAGAGTAAAACTTTTATGCCTAGACATACTTTGATGTAAACTGATTACGCGGAAGCCAATATTCAAGAATAACACCAGTTTTAATAAACGAAATTAGGTTCGTGAAGAACCCAAATTTTATTAACTAGAACCCTTGTTCTGAAAAACTGAATTAACTAACTAAGAAACAAATAACCTAGACCTCCCATTTTATAGAACACGAGGGGGGATATAATTAGGAACCCTAATTCTAATTGAAATAGAATTCTAATTAAATTGGGAAACTGCTAATAACCTATGTTGGGCCTCTCCAACAAGGCTTAAGCTAAAGACTAAAATACAAAGCATTAAAAGCATTAAATAAACATAGATGGTACGGTGGGTAAACGATCATATGCGGGATACGCCACATCAAACCCTCCGTCTGAGAAGATTTTGTCTACAAAATCAAGGGGGTGGTACTCCAGAGGACTTATACACGTATGTGCATCCCAGTCTCTTCGTCTTCATCCTGTAGAACGTGCACAAAAATTGTACGGTGGAACTCTTTTGGAAATCTTGAAATCTTCTGCGGAATTTTCTGTACCCAGAGATTGTACCCAAAAGCGGGGGTACGATGTCGTCACCGACATCCCTACGTCCATCGACGCCAAAAATAAAAAACTGAGAAATTACTGAGTCCGCTCCTCAACACCTGCTACAAAACCTTCCTAAAACGGATCAACATACGGACATAATTCTTCGTATCGGGACATCATCTCCCTTATACAGATCAAATATTTGGATGCCCTAGACTGTAATATAAGTGAATGGAACTGTTGGACGATGCTAACCTGCATTTTGTGATTCATACGTGTCTCCTGAATCCACTGCTGAGTAGCATGGTTATTGGTAGTTACCGTCGAAGATGCACTATTTTGTTGGACTTGGCTCGGCCTTTTGACCGTACGCACTACTGGAGATGGTTGTTGTTCATGAAGCATGTGCATTATACGTACTGCTGGAGTTGTCTCTCCTAAATGATAAGTTGTGGTACCGACCACTGTCGGGATTGATGTCGACGTCGGTAGTCCTTGTTGGTTGTATTCCAGGGTCATCTCTAGGTGGAAACCTCGTGGCTGGTCGGTGGTTGCCGTGGCCTGTTTGTTGGCATTGGGTTGTACCCCGATTTCCTCAACATCACAAGTTTTATATTTGATAACAAACTCTTCTTCAATCAGAGAAGTAGGTTCGTCGTTACTGTCGAACGAATAGTCGTAGCCCCACCCCTCACTCTCTTCAAACCTTCTGATCGGTACATCGATTGGTTCAAATTGTATAAACCAATCATCATTTGGGTTTATAATCTTGACGGGAAGCATATCCCACTGTTGTTGGGTCATCTCTTCGTACGATCCGTTTGTTTGGTTGTCGGTTGGAACCCGTAACGAAATCTGCATTGCCGATTTGGCGATGGTTTGGGTTTTGATTCCCAAAGCGTTAGAAGCCTCGATTTTGACTCCAAGACTTGCAAACGGGTTATCGAGATCGTCGCTCCTCGCGGCGATGCTTCCCTCTAGAGAAAGATCTTCGGTTATGCCCAACGGAGGTGGCTGGAGGGGGGGGGAAGGCTTTATCCTTGCTATATCTTGAGCTAGAGTAGGTCTCTTCGTCACGGTTCTTTCACGAGGCATCTTTGCTCTTGAAACTGACTACACTTAGATCTCACGTAGCTCTGGCACAAATTTGACAGAAAATCAATTTTTTATTAACGCCATTAGAATTTTTACTACAGAAATCAATGTAGCATTAACCGAAAACACTATAGCAGCACGAAAAATATTGTAGTAGTTCCCAAAAATAACTGTAGTAGTAATCGAAAATACTGTAGCAGTCCCCAAAAATTGTTGAATATAGAATATACTAAATATAAGATACTAAACATAGTATCACATTGGGTACTAGTACAATTAGCTTAATGATCTTCTACTATATAAAGAGAGGTTATGATGTAATCTAAAAAATTAATTCAAGAGTAATAAAATCTTATATTATTTATTTCGACATGGTATAAGAGCGGGTTCCATAATTGAACCTGGTTCTTTCGAATTGAATTCCATTGTGAATCTCGAATTGAAGCTATTTATTTCTTCTATTCTTCTCCATCATATTGTGGATATCTATCTGTTACAGTGAATTCGGCGACAGCTACAGTGATTTTTGGCGTTGCTACAGTGAATTCTGGCGCCTTCTACTATAATTTCACGACTACTACAGTAAATTCACGACTGCTACAGTGATTTTTGGCGTCTGCTACAGTGATTTCACGAATGCTACAATGTTTTATGGCATCGGCGACTGGGTCATCTCTCCTTTGGGGTATCTTCAGAAGTTAAATTCGTCGTTATTTTTGAATTGTAGTATTTCAGAGTTTAAGTGTGATATTTGTGAACTCGTTAAGAGTTATCGTATTACATACTCTCCAAGTTTTACTAAAAATTCAGAACCTTTTAGTATTATTCACTTTGATGTATGGGGTCCTGCACGTATTCCTTTATTATCTGGAGCTCGTTATTTTGTGACTTTTATTGATGAGTGTACTCGTATGATGTGGGTATCCCTAATTGCCCATAAAAGTGAAGTCTTTGAAGTATTTTAAAAAAATTATCAGATGGTTTTGACCCAATTCCAAAGGAGGATACAAGTGTACCAATATGATAATGGAGGAGAATTTACTAGTACTGATATGACGGAGTTCTTGACAAATAACGACATTCGACATCAAACCTCTATTGTTTATACCCCACAGAAAAATGGGTTAGCTGAACGAATGAATAGAGAATTGTTAGAAGTTGTTCGTGCATCTCTTTTTGGAATGAATATGCCATTAAATTATTAGTGAGAAGCGTTAAAATCTGCTACTTACTTGATAAACCACACACCATCTAGGGTCATTGAATTTCAGACCCCCTTCCAAAAACTTCATGATCTTATCACCATCCCTTCAATGCTAAACCTAGAACCATGTGTTTTTGGATGTGTTGTCTTTGATCATATACCTAAATGATAAACCGTATCAAATCGGGTGTTATAGTATAATAGAGGGTTGTCGTTATTCAGGGATGCATAAACCAAATCACAATTCTATTATCAAATTACGTAAAAAGAAATTGTAATTGATAAATAACTTACACTGATTTCCCAAGATTATCCAATAAAATAATACAATTCTCTCTGGAAGAATACCAAAGCTACGGTGGTTTTTTCAAGAGTAAAGATGATTCTAAACTCTTCTCCTCTATCTCTTTATCTCCTAACAAGAAGTCATATTCTCACTCAGCAACTCCTCATTTTCACGAGATCTTTTAGCTATGCTTGACTACCAAGTCTTCAAGCAGCTCTAGCAGCTCATGTAACCTTCTCTTCACTAGGTCATCTCCAGAGCATCATTTAACTTGTAAAAGTTGGGCTTTCAGGTCGGGCTTGGTTGCAATTGTCTTATTACCTGTAATAGTCAAACATACTTTAATTAGGCTCATTGAAACATAAAATAAGGTCCTAGATAATATAAATTGAAGGACACATATAGGTATTTTTCATGCCTATCACTAAACATCAGCGAGGAAAATTGGATCATTGTGCTCGAAAGTGTGTGTTTCTTGAATATGTTGATTTTAAAAAGGGTTGTCGTTGTTATGATCCTGTAGAGGGGAGGTGTATATCTCTTTAGATGTTTCATTTCGAGAATTGGAGGCGTATTTTGTGGGATCTTCCCTTCAGGGGGAGAAACATAATGATGGTGAAGGAAAGTTCCCTATTATTGGAACTAGAGGATTTGACGGGTAATTTGAACAGGCGTAATAACCTAACTGATGATGAAAAAGAAAGTGAAGCAGAGCAGATGACAGGGGGAGATCAGGGTATTGGAGATGAACTTCATAAAAATGGAGAGGATCAGACGACCGGGAAAGATCAAGCTGAAGTAGTAGAAGTTGCATGTGACTCCAACATTCTAACACCATCTACCGAAGTACTGTCAAAGAATATCGAACCTCAGGTATTACCTAATCCTAGTACTGTTAATTATATTCAACCTAGACATTCAGAAAGGCCTACAAAAGGTATTCCAAAATCTACATATGAACGAGATATCAATTCTAAAGCCAAATACCCAATTTCTGATTATGTGTCCACCCATAGGTTGGCTAAGTCGTTTATATGCACTATGAATTAATTATCCCCTGTATCTATTCCTAGTAATTTGCAAAAAATACTATCAGATCCACGATGGTAGAAAGCCATGAATGAAGAGATGAATGCATTACAGAAGAATTCTACTTGGGAACTTGCTGATAAACCCTGCGGATATCCTATTGTTGGGTGTCGTTGGATCTTTATTGTAAAGATGAATTCAGATGGAAGTATTGATAGGTATAAAGCCAGACTAGTTGCCAAAGGGTATACGCAGACGTATGGTGTAGATTACGATGAGACCTTTGCCCCAGTGGCAAAGATAAATACTATTCATGTACTCATTTCTCTTGTAGCCAATCAAGGTTGGCCATTACAATAGTTTGACGTGAGGAATGCATTTCTCAATGGAGACTTAGAAGAAGAAGTATACATGGAGATACTACCTGGAGTCACGAATTTTGAAGGAGAAAAAGTATGCAAATTAAAGAAGGCATTGTATGGGTTAAAACAGTCGCCACGAGCTTGGTTTGGACGGTTTTCAAAGAGCATGAAGGCATTTGGATATAGATAAAGTAATTCTGATCATACCTTGTTTATAAAATGGAAGTCAGGCAAGCTTACCGCTCTTATTATTTATGTTGATGATATGGCTGTTACTGGAAATAACTCAGTAGAAATGAAGGCACTAAAGAACTATTTATCACGGGAATTTGAGATGGAGGATTTAGGACAGCTAAAATACTTCTTATGCATTGAAGTTGCAAGATCAAGTCAAAGTATTTTTCATGTCTCAACGAAGGTATATATTAGACCTTCTTGTAGAAACTGAGATGTTTGATTGCAAACCGGTAGATACACCGATTGAAGCGAATCATCACTTGGGAATGTTTTTCGACCAAGTTCTATGTGACAAAGGAAGGTACCAACACTTAGTGGGAAGACTAATTTATCTCTCCCATACTTAACCGAATATTGCATATGCCATTAGCGTCGTAAGTCAATTCATGCATAATCCAAGTGAATAACATATGAAGGCGGTCTTTCGAATACTAAGGTACTTGAAGAAATCTTCGGGAAAAGGTATTTTATTCTGAAAAGGTGGTGATATGAAAGTAATGGGATACACCGATGTAGATTGGGCAGGAGATATGACGAACATGATGTCAACCTCAAGCCATTTTACATTTGTATGTGGGAATTTGGTGACATTAAGAGCTAAAAAGCAAAAGATTGTTGCTAGATCAAGTGCAAAATCTGAGTTTCGGGGTATGGCTCATGTATGTGAACTACTATGGATACAAAATATATTGAAGAATCTTGAATTTAAACTCATGAAAGCAATGGATCTACACTGTGACAATAAAGTAACGATTATGATTGCACACAATCTAATTCAACATGTATGAAACATGTTGAAGTGGATCAGTTCTTTATCAGAGAAAATATTGACAAATAGTGCATATGTTTTCCATTCGTGAAGTCGGAAGATCAACTTATAGATATTCTTACGAAAAGAGTTTGTGGATGAATATTTAACGAAGTGATTGACAAGCTGGGCATGATTAACATTTATGCTCCATCTTGAGGGGAAGTGTTGAATATAAAATATACTAAATATAGGATACTAAACATAGTCCCACATTGGGTACTAGTAGAATTAGCTTAATGATCTTCTACTATATAAAGAGAGGTTATGATGTAATCTAATAAATCAATTCAAGAGTAATAAAATCTTCTATTATTTATTTATACAAAAATATTGTAGCAGTCGGTAAAATAAAAAAAAACCTGCAAAATCTTGCTCGCTCTGATACCAATTTGATGTAAACTGATTACGCATAAGCCAATAATCAAGAATAACACAAGTTTTAATAAACGAAATTAGGTTCGTGAGGAACCCTAATTTTATTAACTTGAACTCTTGTTCTAAATAACTGAATTAACTAACTAAGAAATAAATAACCTAGACCTCCCCTTTTATAAAATACAAGGGGGGGTTAGAATTAGGAACCCTAATTCTAATTAAACTGGGAAACTGCTAATAACCTATGTTGGGCCTCTCCAACAATGTTTAAGCTAAAGACTAAAATACAAAGCATTGAAAGCATTAAATAAACATAGATGGTACGGTGGGTAAACGATCCTATGAGGGATGCGCCACATCATACTTTCATATTTTGGATGGCAGTCAAAAATAGACTTAAACCCAAGGATTTTCTTATCCAAATTGAAGTAATAAATGCTTCATACTGTTCTCATTGTGGTGCAAATGAGGAAAATAGATCTCACCTATTCTTTGATTGTACATTGTCAATCTTTATTTGGTCTCAATTTCTACAAAATTTGGGGATTTTTAAGAATGTAGGAAGGTGGGAAGATGAACTCAGTTGGTTATTAAATGAAAAAAATCTAGATCCAATTATCAATCTTCTTCTCAGGGCATCTTTAGCTGTCATAGTCTACTGTATTTGGGAAAAAAGGAATCACAGTCATTTCAAAAGTATTTCCTTTACTAAAGAAACTATCCTGGTCAAGATTAAGAATCTTGTTATACAGATAGCTCAAGCTTCAGACTTCAAATTTCATATTTTGGGGCACCCAAACAATCAAACAAGTTCTTCTTAATTGGGATATAAATGCAAGGATAAAGCAGTCTAAAATTCCTGGTTATGAAAGCTGGAAACATTTTACAAGTCACATGTTGATTCTAAAAATTGCTTGCTCTGATGGAAGCATAAGACAGTTTGGACGCTTCTTCAAAATTCAGAATGGTATACTAGTATGTGCTTACATTACAAAAGCTACAAAACATCAGGACAAGGAAGGTATGACACTAGCTGCTGTTATACAGGGGATGGATATTGCTATTGTATTGTCTTTTATGGATATAGAAATATGCATAGAGCCAATGGAGATCGCAAGTTCTCTCAATAACAGATGGCCTTCAAATTGGAGAGAAATGAAAAAATATAGAAAGATTATGATGTGAACTACGAACGTAGAAGCTAGATTCGTAGATGTTACACCAAAGTTTGAACTTAGATCTCTACTAACTTGAAGAAAAGAGAAACTCAACTCTTTCAAAAGAAATTAACTCTCCTAAAAGTACTTACCAATTAAACATTACACCCCCATCTCCCTTTATAACCTAGTTTTCTAGGAGCACTCCTACTATAACTCCCTAACCAATCCAATTAGGAAACTAGCCTAGAAAAGTAAAACTGCTAATAACCAACAAGTTGGTCATCTCCAATAGTGCATAAGCTAAAATAGAGACCAAGAGTTGGCTGTGGTAAACGATCCATAGGCACGTGCCACGTCAAATTAATAAAAGACAGTAAAGTTGGAGATGACTTCATTCAGACTCATCAAAGGCATCTCAAACAAGACTACAAAGTACATAATTAATCATTGTACAATGACTATGTTATTTCCTTCTACCTTTTCTTTTGAGGTTGCCAAGCTTTGTAAGATAGATGCTCTTAGGATTTCCCATAGGATGTAATTCTTTTCTTGTTTTAAAACTGGTCGGGGTCCTTGCCTAACCCTAGCTTATATATATATATATATATATAGGTCATAGTGTAACTGGATATAAAGTATCTAAAACTAGTACATTAAGTGAATATCCCTAACATCACATTCATTATGTTAGTAGTTGTAAATTGGTTTGCCCCTCAACGTGTCCAATAGAAAAATCTAAAGAAGAAATTAAAAGGAAAAATGAATGATGAGAATCAGTAAGGTTTTCCAATACAATCCTCGTTTGGGTTCAACAGGTATGTGGCTCGCAATCCATTACGTGCAAAGGCAAAAGCCCAAATCGCGTTGATGGATAGTTGGAGAACTTGGAATGATGAGACGAGAGACAATACGGGGGAGATCACAACCTCATAGATGAAATGACTGGACTAGAACTTAGTAACCAGTCCCTCAAGTAAAATGAATCCATGTGTCACAAACACTTCTTTTAACACTCCAAGTAGGAACCCTGAGGCAGCCCGTATTTATATTTTCTTTCAATTTCTATGAACTCCATTCCTATTCAGTTGAAGACTTGGTTACTGAAAGTTACCTTTTTGGAACTTAGTTGTGGTTTCCTCAAGTTAGGCTAGTTAGGTATCCCACTAAAACTAGAAGGAGATTAGTATCCCCTATAAAGAGCTATGCTCAACCATTGTGAGGGAATTTATTTGAGTAGAGTTTAGCTATGAATAAAATGTGTAGTTCTAGTATTTGAGTGTTTATTTCAGAGATTTAAAATCTTAATAAGTGAATTACTTCTTTCAGCAACTTCAAACTGAAGTTTCCACCGACTTTGTTGCATCAATAACGTCCTGCCATAACCTTCCCATTTCCCAACCAGATTTACGTAACGTTTTTGTTAGCAAACCCTACTCCATTTAACTAAATGATATCTATGACAATCCTCTTTGACATGTCACAGGAAATTACACATTGGGCAACACTCACAGGTTTATCAAAAAGTGACATGAAGTATACTGAACTGTTTGCCAAGGTGCTCTTAATCAGCGTTACTAGCCCTTCTCGAGACAGTAATCTTACATTTCTATAGGCAAGTTTATTGTTCAACCTGACCACCACTGTAAGATTCGTTCGATGGAATAAATTCTTAGATGTATTACCGCATTCACAAGGATTAGTCCAGCTTTTTACAGGCAGTGGAATGTATATGCTCAAAACCTCGATGCATGTAGTCATTTATTTAGTACCTCCCAGAGAGCGGGAACTGCCATTCTAACCCTTCTCAGGGGATTTCATCCACACACGCAAAGTTTATGGCTGACCGATATGGCTCGTCATCATTTAACTATTGCATTTCCTTTACTCATTGATGGTCATATGTATAAAACTGACTTCGGGTTTTTCACGGTAAGGTCCTCCCAGAGAAAACCCAAAATACAATTAGGGAAAGATGTTAGTCCCACATTCCAGTGTATCGATTAGCTCATCTGTGCTATTGACCGTCCCCACATGTAATATCCTAATATCTTCATGTTGATCTTAAGACTTCAGCAAATTTCTCAAGTACATAAGATGTATTGAAAAATTCAAGTTCACTCGTATTAGCCCCATAAAATATTAGTGTCATCTGAAAATTGGAGATGCATAATTTCTGTTGTACCACTCCCTAATTTAAAGCCTCTTATATCCACCAAATGTGCTCCAAATTAAGATCTCAATGACTGTTAAAAAGAAGGGCAGAAAATGGATCTCCCTGCCTATGCCCTTTAAAACTCTCAACGTGGCCCTCAGACTATGACTACAGTAGAAACAGATCATATGCCAACCCTAACCTAATTCTTCATTTAAGATCAAATCCCAACCTAGAAAGGAATTAACCTAAGAAGTCCCAACTTACATGATCAATTTCTTTTTCCTTGTGAATTTTACACACTAAACCCGGGCCTAGACTCTTCATCCCAAAGTCCACACACTCTTCGCTATCAAGTTTTTGTAAAGTATTTATCACCCCAGAAAGAAAGTTCCTTGTTCACCTGAGATGATTTCCAAACATACCACTTTAAGTCTAATCGAGATAGCCTTAGAACATTTTCTTATAAAAATCCGCAGTTGAGCTAATAGGCCGATAGTGACAAGATTCAAGAAATGGCTATGACCCTAAGAAGTTGTAATCTATGCGATCCAACATCTTTTCCATGTCAAGTTTGCACATTAGGACAGAAACTGGGTTTTTCATCCTAGACTATACACGTTCATTTGTTGTCAAGAACCCATAAAAGATTCTCTACGAAAAAGATAGTTTCTTGTTCACCTCTAATGATTTCCGAAAGTACCACTCAAATTTTAGTAGACAAAGCCTTTTTATTTTGAGGAGCAAGCTGGGATTGAAACCAGACCCCCTGCTCTATAGACTAAACAAAATGTACAAAAGAGGGATCTCAAAGAACTGGAGAGACCCTAAAAAACCTAAAAAACAAACAAGAACAACCTACACTACACCTGTATCAGAAGTTATAATAACTCTCAATTTAGCCATTAGGCTGATAATTCAATAAGTTCTCGAAATGGCTATGATGTTTGTTTTTTTGAACAGTAAGTTGGGGTTAAGGTAGACCCCATGACCAGGTATATTGCAAAAAATAAGGTTACTATAGTTTTTCCCCAAGGCATCATCCTCAATCAAAAATGCTATGTTTGGGTTGGGTAGAAAAGGTTTTAGGGTTTGTTTTAATGTTAAAATGAGCTTAGGGTTTATAATTGTTAGATTTCTTGGTACTGGTTATGAATATGGTTTTACAATTACTGATGGTGGAGAGCTGTGGTTATGGAGGCAGAGATAGTATCGGTGGGATATGAGGTGATGATTTTAGAGGTGTATTTTCTTTATCTAATCTACAAAGGACCATCCACGAAGATTTCTTCGAGACGAAGGATAAATTAGCTATCCACAAACTTGAGTCTAGAAGAAACATAAAGTATTTTCAGCTATTAAATTTGGGTCAGATCAGATCTCGGGACAACAATTTTTGACAATTTTTCTTTCAAGTTACAACAATATTCAAAACACACTTATAGGTTGAATCAAGACTTGATTTGTAGTGAGCATAATCTCATTTAAAATAGAAATCATCCCTACCAAAAATCAAAATTTTCGGATTTTTAAAGACCGTCAAATGTGGTTTGACATAATGGATAGCTCATAATCTATCAAAAATTGTAATTCATTTTCAGAGGTGTATGAAGAATCATAAATACTTCATTTTTGTTGGAGATGATCTATATGTTCGATAGATCATGTTCACAAAATATCAAGTCTCGATTCAACTTATAAATATGTTTTTGGACAAATGTTGTCAAAAATTGTTGTCCCCGGATCCCGTCCCATTAAATTTTATTCATTAAGAAGCCCTAAACAACAATAAATATATGCTTCTAAAGACTAAGGGTTTTAATTCAACTCAAACTCGACATAGAAATTTATAATCCTAAATTCCTAAACTAGGACTTCTAAAAACTTTTGGACTCAATATGAAAAGAAAACATTCTAATTAATAATTAATCTTTGGATTACTAAAAATTAAAAAAATAATTATTTGACTGTTTTGGGCTTGAAAATGGCCCTTTAAGCATGTATTTCTTTAGGCCCTACACGTGTGTGAGGAACATATGTATTATCAGTAATTGGCGGTGATTAGTGGAGACACATACCTATTATAAGACCAACTTATGATATGGGGATCGTTGTGGTTAGTGGTTTGAAGACCTACGCTGATTCAAAGACATACAATAATTGAGAATATGAGTTGAATAATTAACTAAAACTGCTTCGAAGATGGTGTTGGAGAACTTGTTTGATCTTGGTGTTTCAAGGAAACTTATTGTGTTGCTGTGATTTGTGATATTCATTTGATTTGCTTAAGAGAACGTGTAAGCAAGTTGAAGTTGTTATATAAAAGAATTGTATTAAGGTCGTAAAGGCATGGTGTTTGTCACAACACACTCATACCATCTATTTTAGGACTGTGGAAGATCATGAGATTTGACTGTCGTTACACCCAAGGTAGTTAATGCGATGTGATCACGGGCGAAAAAATACTACTGCGGATAACGCAAATATTGCAACGCCATTGCGAATATTGCGACACAGTAGGCAAAAATTGCATATAATTCTAATATATCTATATATAATGCATATAATAAAACATAACTAACAAACTTAGGAAATCCAAAAGGAAATAAATAATTGAGATATCCACATATACCAAGTAACACCTAACAAACATAACTTCGAAATCTGATCCTCATGGACAATTAAAAACTAACAAACCTTAATCATATATTACTATCGTATATCAGATTTAGCAATTATTTATTTTATACAAGGTAGTCAATGCATGTTGCGAGGCGAATGCGAATGCAAATGCGACCATGGCTAGCAATATGCATCATGGATCTTGCAACCGCAATGCGATATATTGCGATCTACTGCGATACATTAGGTGAAATACTCCATATACTCCCATTAAATGGATGATATTTAATCGAATATGTTTTCCTTATTTCGTATTTAAGAGATTTAGATGATATTAATTAGGTTTGGGTTTTAAGTTTTATCAAGATTTATTATATTCGAGTTATGGGCTTTTGTATGAGTTTTCTTGATCGAATTTTGAATTTTGTGATTTATCTCATGAGTTATCATAATCGAGGTTCTAATTTTACGTATGTAATCAAGTTTTGAGGTTTATATAATCATTTACTCGAAGTTTAAGTTTAATTTCTCCAGACCTTCGCAACACACTTTGCGCAACATCATGTGTTGCGACACGTTGCGAGGTGTTGCGACATATTACGATAAATTATGTCGCAATTGCATTACTACACATCAGAAGTGCTACGAGGTGTGTTGCGTTACGCCAAAGTATAGCAACAGTAGCATTAACAACAATTGTGCTCGCAACACTCGCATCAGATTACCTTAATCGTAGTATTAACGTACACTCGCAATATTTTCTTCTTTTTTGTGTTTTCTATCTTTAGTTATAGTTGGTTTCTCGCATTTGCGTTGCATTAGAAAATGTGATAATATGTGATTAAAACGAAAAAATATGACAAAATGCAACAAATTGTAACGCATCTGTGTTCGGTCGCATTTAAGGGGTTGCGATGGAGATGCAATGTGATTCCAGGTCGCATTTGTCGCATATGCAGTCGCATATATCGCATTTTTTGCATATGCGATCACATCTATCGTATCTGACTACCAATGTTACACCATACCAGCATGCAGGCGCGGAGCCACATGAGGATCAGTGGGGGCAGTGAGGGCTGCCCCCACTCAATTTTTTTTAAAATGAGGTTAGTCATGTAATTTGAGGTTAGTTAAAAAAAACTCTCTCCCATTCTCCCATTCTCTCTCCCCTCTGCTTCAAACCCTAAAAACGCACAAAATCATCTCACACTGAAGAAAAGATCTGGGAAGAGTCACCAACAACAATCTTCTACTTTGGGGTCAGACATGGTGGGAGATTTCAGGGCAAGAGACCCTTACATTGCTGAAATCGCTACTAATTTTTGTGAGAAAATATTTGGAAATGGAAACACAGAGCATAAGATTCTTATTCCCAACTTATTTATTCTATCTCTGTCGCAACAAGAGTGCATCCCCATTTCTTCGTCGTTGATTCCATTGTCGTATCGAGATGCTCAACAGTTACTGAAAAAGGTTTGATTTTAAAGACTCTTTACTTTGGAGTTTTTTATGTTTTGTTTTGGGGTTAAACATGGTGTAGAATTGCAAATTGTGGATACCCATTTGAGATTTTAGACTGAATTATGGTTCTAAAGTAGGAATTCAAATATAGGGAAGAGAAAATTTTGATACCAACTGCGAGTTTGAGCTCAAAAACTTGTTAACAAAAAGTAAAATAGTGAAGTTTTCCTAACTGTAATATCATAGTGAAGTTTTATAGATAGAGAAAGTAAAATAGATGGAGAAAATTTATCGATGGAAAGCTTCAGAGGCTCATCATAGAAAGACGATGTTCTTAAGAGATTTATGCCGCCCAATACTTCGCAATAACACTATCATACTTTGGTTAGAGGCACTCTTTTCCAGGATACAACTAATAGATCTCTTCTTTGAGAAACTTGAAAAATCATCCTGGAGTCCCAACTAAGATTAGTGTTTAGTAGTGGACCTAGTGGTGTTCGTAGACTTGAACCACTGCCTTGTATGAGTTATCGGGGGCACTAGGTGATCAGTGATGGTGGTGGGGAATTGAAAGGACGAAGACCTCCTCTCCCTTTTGTACCTGCAAAGCCGTAGTAGTTGAGAGTAGCACAATGGCAAGTACATCAAGGAAGCATTTGTTCACTTGAAACCCCATATTGGCTTTTCTTTATATGTGAAAGAATCAAGTTAAGTTCTTTCAAGTTAATTTCATATATAAAGATAATTAGTAGTCGTCAATCGCCGACGTTTTAGTCAGTCAAATTGGAAATTCCCTAGCTAGTATTAGGGTTTACTTGGTGGGTGGGGGGGGTAATTAGGTTTGTTTCGTAATATGGTCCAATTTTTTTTTGGGGCCTACCCCCCGACCAATAATCTTGGCTCCGCCACTGCCAGCATGGAACACTGGATCGCATATGCAGTTGAATCTTTCGCATATGCGATCACGTCTATCGTATCTGACTACCATGGTTACACCATACCAGCATGGAACACTGGATCGTGAATTAGGAGAAGTATGAGCAGAATTTACCCATCTTTAGTTGTCTAGCTTAGTATTTACTTAGGAGTTAATTGCCTATAATCAATTCGGTAGTTTCTCTATATGAATTCCGGTTTAAGGTGATTGTAGTATATAATTATTACTTTACAAATAGATTTATATTAATTGACTTCTCTGAATTAACAACATTTCCAATTATAAAGGAAACTCTATCTTCAGGAGACCCTGCCCAATAGGCAAAGTTAACCTCGCCCTGGTGGATATTAGCCTACATAAAGTACCACGACCTGAAAACCTTTTGATATGGACTATGCGAAATTTTCTGAATATACATCACAGATGACTTTTTCTCAACTTTCACCTAAGGTTAAGTTTCTCTTATATTAAACCTCGATAGCATGATAAACGAAAAAAATGCAATCAGCTATCAAAAAGACTCTTCTTTAGATCCTATCATATTACCTGAACGCTACTAGATAGAATATTAGTCTGACCTTCTTCCTCGGTGTCCCAAGTTTCTTCCTGTCACGAAAAATATTAAGACTTGGGAGTATTAGTTTATGAAAAAGGAATATGATGAAGATATTGAAACACTTCCTTGAGAGCTTTGATCCACGAATATACCTGGACAAGTTTCTCCATTAAGTTGTTCTCGTATAGTTCTGCATACACTGTCAGGTGAGGTTCAAAGCAGGAGGAAATAATCCCATGAAAGTTAAACTGTCAAATCAACCAGCATAGATACTTTTACATTTATTAGCGGAAAGTACACCAATTGAAGAGATGAAACCTAGATATCCTGAACGTAAACCAGAGGATTTTTTTATTTTTTTTGCAAACAGCATAAGAGTGTCAGATAGCAGAGAGCCACAGACCATTTATATAATGATTCTCCATGAATGCAGGTTGTATCCATTTCATTTTTCGTAAAACAACAAATTGCAGATCTATACTCTTTTCGAAATTTTAGGCCGAAATAATTGGATTTCAGAAATCTGATTTCAAAATAATTGTTAATTTTAATGAATTTAATCAAAATCTTGCCGAAATTTACTGAATATGAGAAATTCTGCTTAAATTTTGTCATATTTTCACCCAAAAGTTTGTGAAACAACAAAGTGCAGATCAATTCTCTTTTCGAAATTTTAGGCCGAAATAATTGGATTTCAGAAATCCAATTTAAAAAAAAATCCTTAATTTTAATGAATATGATCAAAATCTTGCCAAAATTTACTTAATAATTTTACAAAATAAAAGACATTGATTGCATAGCATATGCCCTAGGTAGGGTAGTCCATATGGGTAATCCAAAGAAACAGAATATCGCATAGGGTAGTCCTTATATCACTAAGATTTCGTTGTATCATTGATATGTAAGAAAATGAGTAGATACAAATACCGACTAATCTATTAGTAAAATAGATACACTAAAATGTTATAAAATAGATTATCTAAAATATTGGCCGAACATCTCAAATAGTAACGGTAGCATAATGATATATCATGATATACTCCTTCATAATAGATAAGAGAAGAAAATATCTAGCCGACACATTCTGGCTTGTTCACCGATATTCGATAAATGGGCAGATATATTTATGCACAGGTCCATAACCATGGGTCCATCTGGAAAAGCAAGCGAGAAACCCAAGTAAAGTTTAGAGATGGAAACGTACCCCAGCTCCTGGCCCTGAAAATTCTTTAGGCCTGTCCTTTTCATGCAAAAAGAAATTTTCAAAAGAAGATTGTAGTACCTAATAGAACAAGAATTTTTCTAGCTATAAAGAGCATCTCTAGCAGCGAGTGTGGGTTTAGGTGTGAGTTCTGACACCCTGGCCCACCAAACCCACAACTCACACCCGACCTCTGCTAGCAGCCAGTGTGAGTTGCCAACGTGGATATTTTTATTTATTTTTTAATTTTGAAGATATTAAAACACCGCGCGGTAAAAGGAATACCGTACGGGGTTTCAAACACCGCCGCATCAACTGTAAGTAAAACTCACTCCCAACTCGACAATTTTCACATTTTTACATCTAGCTCTCTCTCAAAATCCTTGGTAAAAAAATTGTGATTCCAACAAAATCAAAATGCATATGTCAGAGGGAGAATCACACCCTAGTATTATGTCTGGGTTTAGAGGAACAAAAGATCCAGAGCGTGCCATACTCGCTCGAGGTCCGGAAGGAAGAAAAGGCGAGTGGAATTTGAAGATGTCCAACCCCAATCTATACCAAACCCAACCCAAGAAAACTTCCCGCGAAGGTGTATTACCCAACTCCCAGACGGAGTCAGTCACATCTATTACACGGGAAATGAACTCACGGTAAGTTTTAGTGTAATTGTGAATTTGTTTTTTCCATAAATCAAGTGTTTAACAAAATGCCTCAATGAACATAATCAGAATTCAATGCGTGTGCACGGCACATTCACTACGGTGTTCAAAGTGTGGAAAGATATTGCTACAATTCTACCTGTAAGGGACACTGTGGTGAATATTTATGGGCAGTTTATGGAAATACACTTGGGCAATTCAGATAATCGGCTAATTCAGACGCTTACAGAGCGTTGGTAGCCGACAACACACACGTTTCTGTTCCCTTGTGCGGAGATAGGGGTCACTCCTCAAGATTTCACTATGCTGACATCATTGTCAATCGGCCGATATCCGACACAGGTGCCGTATGACGACACATGGTCTATTTTATCCAATGCGAGGCAATTTCTCCCCAACATTGATTTCAGCCATATAAAGAGTAGGAACGTCAGCATTGCACATTTGAGGACGTACTTGACCGTCGCAGCTAATAAGGAGGATGATATTACTATTGCACGTGCTTTTATCCTCTTCATGATGGGATATTTGTGGATCCAAACGGCCAACGACACCGTCCCGCTTGGATATCTCGCGGCCGTGGTCGATTGGACTCGGCTGCCCAATATGACTAGGGTTCTGCTATTCTTGCTTCCCTGTACCATGGTTTGGATACCGCAGTTACGACCGGGGGTGCCATCACTGAATTTGTCCAACTTCTTACAGTACACTAACATTTTTTCCTTTTACAAATCAAATATCTTCCAATAAACGTCTTAAATATCAATTCTTATTATTTTTTATGTTATTCCAAAATGCAGTATTAGTTCTAGGAGTATTGTGGGGTTGGTCACCCTATAGTCAAGGAAGAGAAAAGTTCTCGGCCTATCAGCGCCTCAGAACATGGGAGAGGGGGAACATGAGGAATAAAAGGACCAGGCAACCAATCTATTTATTCTAGGCAGATACCATATTGATCACCGCACTGTTGAGATTATCACATGAGAATCTTGGTTAGATTCTGCAGTGTCTGAGATAGAGGACGTACTGACTGCAAAACTCCTATCCCGTAAAAGGATGCCACTTCAAGTACCAAATGAAAACTGCGAATATTACTTGGGGGATAGATGCTGGAGGCAGTTGGAAGGCGAAGTGTGTATTCCTTTGGATCCTCCGCTTAGCATGTCGCCACATATTAGTCCTGCGACTTTACATGAGATGAGACAGGTCGGGCTCCTTGACTGTGAGCAGTTTGTGGTAGGGGAGGAGCGAGAGACTTACACCTTATACTAGGCTGAACAAACTTCAGAGGTAGGCCACATATTGATAGATTCCTAGAGGATGGGGAATATAGATCTGTTTGGACTGACTGCACTCAGAGCTGGTATTACACCCGCGGTGGTTATGTCAGCGTCGATTCATAGCGCGTCCCAGGACTTCAGTTTGCCTGGCGAGGCGAAGGGGCCAGACCCGGGGTGGCATATGGGGTGGACAGAGCGACGTGAGATGCTCCCCATCGTCCGCTTGAGGGACCCGCCACCCATGTCTTCCTCCTACAGCACAGAGGAGTTGTGGCACCTAACTCATGGTATACGGTGACTCGTCCTTTCAGAGTCTGCGAGGGACGTACAGAGGTTTAAGGAGTTGGAGGATAAGCTTGCTATTGCCCACAGGCAAATTGACATTCACTACAACAGATGGGACTTTTTGCAGCGCCATATGGCGTCGCTAAAACTACCAAACAGCGTTGCTATTGATCAGTAGCGAAGCCTACAGTAGCGTTGCAAAGCTGCTGCAAAAAAGTGGGTTACAACAGATCAATTGCAACGAATTCAATGGCGTCGCAACAGGATTCACACAGTTGCGACACATATGGCGCTGCTAAAACATTTTTCAGGCATCGCTAATGTTATTTGAAAAATGAATGTTTTCAAATATATTTCAAACATTTAGCAACGCCTCTTGGCGTTGCAAAAGAGTGTCATTAGCAGCGCTTCTTGGCGTTGCAAAAGAGTGTCATTAGCAGCACCTCTTGGCGTTGAAGCGTTGCAAAAAGGTGTCATTAGCAGCACCTCTTGGTGTTGCAAAAAATTGTTATTAGTAGCGCCTTCTAGTGTTGCAAAAGATTGTCATTAACAGCGCCTTCTGGCGTTGCAAAAAATTGTCATTAGCCACACACTAAGCGTTGCAATAGTTTAATTTTAACCGCGCCTTAAGCGTTGCAAAAGCTTCACTTTTAACAATTTGGCGTCACAAATAATATTCATTTATGCCAACACCTCTATTTTACGCATTATTTGCAATTTCTGTAATCACATTAACCTTAAATGAATTCACAATCGTTTATAACAAAATATCTTTCATTAATTAAGATAATCCACTTCAAAAGTGTTCAAAACTCCAAAAATGTTCACAGCCATATAATATACAAATTCTTCAAATCCTGAATTCTAACAAAATTCACTGTCATTCACCCAAATTTTCTTCAATCATCCACCCGCAATCGATATGGCCAATCTGGTACAATAAATTAAAAAAAAAAAAAAACACACAAGTAAACTTATCCAAACATTAATAAAGCTAAAATGCACTAAAGTAAGCAATGCACATGAAAATATTTAAAAGGAAGCATCAGAACATCTGCCTTCCTAATTGTTCAGAGTGCCCATAAAATGTAAAATGGATGAAAAAGACATTTTCAGTTTAGAAAATGGATGAAAAAGACGGTTTCAGTTCAGAAAAAATGGATAAAAAAGACAGTTTCAATTCAGAAAATGGTTGGGATAAAACATAACCTAAAGGCAACACTATTGTTACACATGGTATGGCTGGTGGGGCCAGGGCACCTTACAAACTCTTGAAGGAAGTGAGGCTGGCAATGCCCTAAGACTATTTCCAGTTTCTAAAAAGGTTGTAAAAAGGCTACATGGTCAACACACTCAGCCTAACCATCTGTGCAGGGCAGCTAGGAGGAGAGCAAGCAAATACAGGCATCTTAATCTAGAATTACAATAGTGTTGTGAAGGGAACTGACAGTTTATACCCGAACAATTACTATTCAGATTACATAACAAGTTGTGAGGCATTACATTAAAAGACATGTATATTCCTTCCCAATCCTTTGGCTTTGAAGGTTGTACATGTAAATTAAAACACATGTATATTCCTTCCATCTGTTCTTCCTACCATAAACCTATCCACTAAATTAAAAGACATGAAAGACATGTAAATCTCCTATTGAACACCCATTTTTTCTGTTAGAACAATATTGCTTCCAAACTGATAAGAGATAACCCATAATGACCCTCTTACACAATAAGCTAATAACCTTCCACATCCAAACCATAGTGATAATTGCAAATCTATCTACTAATGTGTTTTGAGGGGAAACATTTCAATATGTGCTGATGCGTAAAACGTACTAAAAAAGTTAGGAACACCACCCAAAGTTACCAAGATTCTTCAACAACTTATATTATTATGTTTGTTCACAAGTCAATCTTGCAATATAATTAATGTAGGACAATTTAACAAAAGGATATTATATCAAGTACATAATAAATAAATTAAGATACCTTTAGAAGAGCGATACCTAACAGGGCACCTAATTCCTCAAAGCTGCAGCAACGACCAAATAAGTAGAAAATCTATCAATAATTCGTATATTATTTACCATCAGTTTAAATTATAATGGGAAATGAGACAAGAAAGTATCAGCGTAATCACTCTCACCTTATATTAGTATAAAGCTTGCTTTGCACTCAGAAGATTATGCTCAATCATAGCTTGGTCCAGCACAGTGAAATTATCGGGAAGAAGTGCTTTCTGTTTCACATCACAATACCCATAAAATGAGATACATGTTTTCAAGGACTTGGCATGAAGAGGCAAATTAGGCAAGATTTTTAGAAGCCTACTATGGAGGATCGCCTTGATCTAGAGACGATAGAAAGAAAAGCAGAAGACGAGATCCTAGCTTTTGCTTCGTAGCTCGCACTTCGTGTCCAAAACCTTTGAAGGTGGTTAAAAAGAGGAAAGTTGGTCCACCCTTTTAAAGTCCTATATGCCCTTTTTCGCCCACTAAGAAGTCAGTAGTGTGTTCGAGAAGGCGATCCTTGGTTACAATCTGGGAGCTATCAGCTGCTGAAGGAAAAAAGAGCTGCGATGAAGATGAGCCAGTAAGAGAAGACGAATAGCCAAGAGTAGTTAGGAAAGGACCTGAAGATGAAGCCAGAGCAGGTGCTAAGTCCAACAAAAAACTGATCAAGATCTATCGCTCTGAAGAAGAGCAATCCAATAAAAGTGCAAGCAACTAGAAAGCGAGTCTGGATCAGATCTGAGCCAGGAAGCAGCAAAAGCAGATAAAAAAGGAGCTAAAAGGTAGTTTAGCCAAGGATCCTTCTTTTATTTTGTAGTTTAAAAGGGTTAAAGATGGAGAGCAAGCAAGTCGAAGTCCGCTACAACAAATAATACTTTAGACCTACGCGTTAGAGACGGGGGTGGATGCTGGCCCCAGGTCTAAACTACTTTGATAGGGGATAACTCGAATGAGAAGCAGCTGAGCAAGCCCAACCAAAAGGAGTAGAACTATGATCTTCGTCTTCCGTCATCCATTTCGTCTTTTAAAAGCATAGGTAGCTACCTATGCTTTAAAAGGGCAAAATATTCTAGGTAGAATATCTAGAAGCTGCGAAGCAAGCCATCAGCCAAGAACGAGACTCTTTCCTCTTTCCAAAGAAGGTGCCAAGTACGGTATCACAACGATGTACATCAGCCCAGTGAAGATCAGAGAAAGAAGGATCCTACTTAAGAGAGGAGAGGTGTGTGGATCCAAGCAAGTCAAGAGAAGATAGGACTATAGATCTAGCTCAGGCTTATAGACCGGCTTTAAAAAACTCAAGGATCCTACCCAGGGCCGGCAGGGGAAAAAATGGGTCTTTTACTATAAAAAAAAATTTATTTTGAGATTCTTTTTTTTTGTAGTATTAAACATAACACATGCATCTTAATGTATAATATTGACTCTTAAAGCAAACACAAATTGGAGTATATTAAATAATAGTTGTCATAGTACATTTATGAAAATACTTTTTCAATGTTGCAAAACTCGAGCAAAACACCTTTAGCGTCTTCGAAATCACCTTTAGTAAAACACCTCTTTCCTTCCAATATTTCTAATAAATTCCCTAGTACTGGCAACGTAATGAGACCTCGTACTATCATTGACCTCCATGACCAACTGGAAATTTTGCTACCCACCGATCCTTCAAATTAACTCATCTCTGGTACTCTCATTTTAGCTCCTCCTTTGTTCGTATCTTTGAAAGATATGACTTTCTTTTCCTCCTCTACCTCACTATACTTAAAATATTTGAAACACTCAAGCTGGTCTCACTCCATTAACCCATCATATTCAATTCTCGATAGATTTCAAATATATTCTTCCTATTAAACTCCCTATAAAATTATCTCAGCCATCTTTCACAAGTTATCTAAAACTTGGTTACTTCAATCATATAGACAAAAAAGACCAACTGACCTCTGAATCCCATCCACACCAGCATGAAGATGGTCTGCAACGAGTATTTGTAAACCCTTTCGTGATGTTTTTTAAAAAGTTTTCTCTCTCGTATGTACTAATAAAAATTGTCCCTTTTACTACTACAAAACTATCCTAATGGTTAGACCGAGCGGATCAAATTCCAATCAAAGACATGTGAATTACAAAATTGAACCCACAAAACTTGCAAAGTATTACATGCTACCTTCAATTATCCAATCAAATTCCTTTACCATCAAAAAACAAAGGGTTCTTGATATCTGAAACGAGTACATTGATAAAAGATCACAAGATTCTTCTCTTGTAGCATAACAATGGTAGGTTTATGAGTAACAATCAAGATCCATCAATACACAATCACCAAAAAGGTGCTACCTTGTCTAAATAGGAGGATTAGGTTGATGTTACCAAGAATTATAGAAAATTGGCTTTTCAGTACTCATTTTTGTTTTTGACATCCCGGAGTTCCTAAGATTCTAGATATTGTTAGGAAGAATATTTGTACTTTGTAAATATCATGTTAGTTTTTAGCTTTCATAACATGTAATCTTAGTGTATCAACTGATCTTTTTATCTTCATATTTCTATAAAATTGTTTTCAGCTCAGTAACTCAAACTCGATGGACACACTTTTAGTCCCAACCTTTCAAGATCTTTATTTATCTAATGCAGTCACTATTAACTCGTTTGACATCTAGATATCATAGTAGCATTATCAATATACACATTATTAACAAACAATAATAAACATACAAGAACATCAAGATGCATTAGTCAACTGAGACAGAAAATCAAAGAAAATACAGACAACCGAAAGATTTTATACCCACTAGCTCAAGGATATCTTTAAAAGAGCATAAATAAAATGCCAAAATAAAATGTTGATTTTTCCAAAACCCAAAAGCTTAATAAACAACACAATTCTCCCAAAAAAAATTACCATAAGAATTTTATCAATCAAAGAGTAATGAAAACCCCCATTTTTCATAAGCAATGCGAACCACATAAGAATTCACAAATACTTCAAATTAAACAACCCGAACAGGACATTACTACTAAATACTAATATATAAAATAACTAATATGATGATTCCATAACTGATACAAGCAAACAAGTCTCAACACATTCTCACAACAATGTCATCATAAACCCTAATATTATCATCATATAACTACTACTAACAATTATTATTCCTCAAATAAAAAAATAAAAAAAGGATTACCCTAAGCTGCAGATTCAGATTCATCAACAGAAGAGACATCCTCACTATTAGTCGCCTCGGCAATTGGTGTCCCAGAGTGCCCAAATCAAAACTGGTGGGTTGGCTTTGTATAATTTTATTTTTTTTAAGGGTTTAAGCAAAAAAAAAAAATTGGGCCCTTTTGCGCTTGGCCCTGTGCCATCGCACACTTTGCACACCCCAAGGGCCGGCCCATTCCTACCTATTCTTGCGCTAAACTACTGGTTTCACTCTTTGAAACTTCTAACTACTTTGTTAAAAAATAGCCCTACCTTAGCTACACCAGCTTAGTTTAAAAGTTTTTGAAAGGCTTCTGACCCTTTTAAACCCCATTTATTAATAGCTTTTCCACTCCTTTACTCTTTTAAAACCCTTAAAAGACGCTAACTCTCTAAAGTATTGGCTAAAGCCTCCTATTTTACTTCCAAAATACAAATTCGCCTTTGGCTCCTATTTTAAAAGCCTCCTTTTAAAGCTAACTCCACCTCTCTTTTCTGTGAACCCCCTTTTCTTCTTCGAACTCCAAACTACATATATAACCAAGATTCAACTATCTCCTTTAGCTTTGAAGGTCTAAATCCCACCAGTACTTGCAAATTCAAAAGTCTTCCCAATCCTTTCGATAAATATTCAAGAGAACCACAATAACTTGTGTCTAAGACAATAAGCTTACTAGCTAAAAGCCGTGATGAATGATGGTAATACTTTCAGATTCTGACAGTAACTAGCATCAAGTACTTGGAGGTTAAAAAGTTTCTCCATAGAGTGAGGGATTTGCAACAATGGGTGAGGGTTGCTTAAGCTTAAATAAGTTAGATGTGGTAGTGAACTAACCTGATCTAACAAACTTGTGAGATGTGTTTCAAAGATCGATTTGGAAAGATTCAATACCCTTTAAGTATCGACATTCATATATTTAGAGAATCGAACATGGTAGCAGACCATCTTTCAAAATTGATGGTGACAATTGGACATGGGGAAATGAGCTATTCAGACTTCTCTATTGAGCTTAAAAAACTTGTGCAGTATGACAAGGAAGGAAAGGAATATGAGAGATACTAGTCCAGACCTTATTAAAGATGATGCAGATGGCAAGACGAAGACAATACCAGAAGCTTAGAGGTACAACTACAATGCATCTGGAAGAGATTCAGATTCAGACACTTAACAAAAATGGGGAGAAAGAAAGTCCAGAAAATGGATAGAAAAGAATCGACGAATGCAAAGGCAGTTTATGCTCAAGCTATTACATCAGGTCAGAAAATGTTTGGGGAGATTGCCCATTGGATGAATGCTTGGCAGAAGCTTACAGCTGCAGAAACTCATGTTTGGGGCAGAAGGTCCAGTCAGAAAATTGATGGAGATAGACATTATACGGATTCAATGACTGTTATGTTTACAAGCCAGAAAAGGGATCATAAGTGCCATGTGATGGATACAAAGGACAATAACTACCCTTGGGAAGTGTTTTGAGAAAGGAACTTCTCTTTTCTCTGCTTGTCTTGGTAGGTTCTTCTGCAATCTTTGTTGTTAGGAATCTAATGTGTCTTTTTTTTGGTGTTCAGGCCCTCCATATCCTTGTCTGTAAGGATTGGAGTTGTCCCCAATGACTAGTAAAATAACCCATCCCAATGACTAGTAAATAATCAAGCATGCATGCAACTAATCAATTTTAATAAACACAACTCATACATACCATGAAGATTAGGCATTGATTGCAGCATCCAAGCCTCGAACCTCTGTTGACGAGCATCCATCTCCTCTATTTTTTTTCTTTGAGACACTATTTCAGCCTTGAGCTCCTCATTACGCTTTTTAGCTTCCTCGGCCCTTCTCCTTTGAAATTCCTCTTCGTCTCTCCTCCTTTGCACTTCCTCCTCTAATTGAATGGATGACACCCTTTTAGATGATTGTGGCAGGACCCCATGCCCAAGGCCTTTGGAATATCCAGATCGTACACCCAATACCATATTGAGAATTTTATCTTCTGTCTTTGGCATAGCACCCTCTGCTTCTAACTCATCTTTAAGTTGTTGCATTCGGTCCTGTGAGTTTAAATTCAACATAAGTACATCAAATTAAACTGCATTGGCAGAAGCGAGAAACAAGTCAATTTACTCACATAGTTTTCTTCAGCAGCATGACTAGTCCATCCTTTACTATTAAAGTGGGTTCGACGATATAATTTGATCATTCCAACAGGTTGTTGAGTCTCAGAGTTACGTTGTTCAACATTCGAAAACATATAACAATGAAAATAGTATCAAATAGATGGAAAGCAACCTAACGTAGTATATAAATAAAAAATAGTACGTAAAGATTCCTCCAAGTATTTTACGAATGGCTTTGAACCACCACAATGGTTTGTTGGGAGCTTTTGACGATTACTTGAATTCTGGTCACTAATGTTCTGTAGTTAAATGAATATATTTTAGTATAAGCAAATCAAACATAATTATTTTTAATAGAAGGAAAAAAAATGATTTATTAGTGAGTAGATATAATGATATTCAAAGTTATACAGATAGAACAGAGTTAGACCACACAAAAGACAAATGATTTATTAACTAGTTAAGTATATCACTACCTTGAATTCTTCCCTTCCAAACCAATCACAACAAGCATCCCATTTCTCTTGTGCCAGGCCACCGTAAGGGTGCCGTCGTACCACTCCGTCATTTTCAAATTTCTTATAGTGTGAGTTAAGAATACACCTGAAACTTCTTAAGCGTTCTCCTAATATTTTATCCACAACGTACTTCACATGTGGAAGGTGCATATCAATATCAAACTTATCCTACAAGAAATGCATTACAAAGTTAACAGGAAATCAATATAGTATACAATACAGCTACAATATAAAATTTAATTACCATAACACGGTCACGTAACGGTCCTCTCACATCATCTTCCACTTTACTCCAATCATGGCCCGTAAGAGGCTCATGTTGACGTGCGACTAGCCCAACCTCCCTGACAAATTGAGAACTCCACCTCCCTACTGATCTTGTATATTTTGGGTGGATCTTTATCCTAGGCTTCTGACCAGTAATAGCTTTGTAATCAATAACTTTGTTATTCACAACCTTCCCTCTTTTCTTCTTACATGCAGCTATTAACAAAAATATTTTTTTAAATAAAACAATATTAGATTCTTAGTTTTCAGAACTTGACAAACCCAACAAAAAATAATAAAACTTTAAAGTTCAATCTTACCAACACTTGAATCGTTTCCTGTATTAACCGCAAGTTGTGAAGTAGATTGTGCCCTCAAACGTCGACTTGTACCTGGTGCCATATCTATATGCAAAAAATAGCACTTATACAAACTAAAGTAGAATATAGCTAGATGGCATGCTTTCAAGCTTTATACAACACTCAATTGAAAAAACTATATAACACATAAGATAGCTATCAATTCAGTAACAAAATGGATTATACAAACTAAAGTAGAATATAGCTAGATGGCATGCTTTCAAGCTTTATGCAACACTCAATTGAAAAAACTATATAACACATAAGATAGCTATCAATTCAGTAACAAAATGGATAATGAAGTTTTTTATAAACATTCAGTCAATGTCTGTATCACTATTTTTCTCCAAATTCTAAACAAGAAACAACATACAGCAAAGACTGGAAGAAACATAATCACTCTCTTTAATAGAATATTAAGCAAGGGAGACACAATAAAGAACTGTTCCTTCAGAGCAAAACAGGAACTGTTCGCTTACTCCTTTGTTCCTCCTTCTACCTTCACTCCTCGCAAATGCATTATTTTCAGGATATCCTTGGTCAGGGTGGAAGGGATATTGATTAAGAGAGTATTATGAATATTAACTTTAGAAATAGAGTTGATATTAGTGTTCATTGCTTCCTTGTTAAGGAAGTTGAGGAAGAAGAGATTTGGAGTGCCTTGTTTAGTATGCGGGACTCCAAATCTTCTGGTCCTAATGGCTTTAATGCCCACTTTTATAAAAGTAATTGGACTGTTGTTAAGAAGGACATTGTGTTAGCTATCCAAAACTTTTTTAGGAGTAGCAAGATGCTCACTGAAGTTAACTCTACTGCTATTACTTTAATCCCAAAAGTTCCTAATCCTAGCTCCTTTGGGGATTATAGACCTATCTCTTGTTGAAATGTAGTCTATAAAATAATTTCTAAGATTTTAGCTAGTAGACTTAAACTTGTTCTTGATCCCCTGGTTAGTTATCACTAAACTGCCTTTGTTAAAGGAAGACACATTTCAGCTAGCTAACTTCTAATTGCCCATGAGGTGATGAAGGATTACCACGAGGAGCATTTTTTTGAAAGGCGATAGTGGAGCTAGGAGGAGCACTTTCAAAATTGATTTAAGGAAAGCTTATGATCTTGTTCAATGGAAGATTGTAACTCTTACCCTAAAAGCTCTTAATTTTCCTACTATTTTTGTTAATTGGATTGAACAATGTATTAGTACTACTAGCTACTCCATATCCATTAATGGTGCCCTTGAAGGGTATTTCAAAGGAGAAAGACGGCTGAGGTTGGGAGACCCCCTCTCACCTTACTTATTTGTGATCATTATGGAGATTTTTGGGGTTTTTTAAATCATAAAGTGCTTGAGAAAACCATAAAGTTGCATCCGAAGTGTAAAGATGACATGTTGGTGTTCTTTTGAATAGATACTTCATCTGCTAGTAGTATTAAGGATTGTCTCTATCAATTTAATATGCTTACTGGCCTTGAAGTGAACCCTCATTAATAAGTTGTATTTTACAGGTGTCGAGGAGTCTAGTAAGCTGGCTATTTCTGAAACATTGGGCTCTGAGGCTGGAGATCTGCCTTTTAATTCCTTGGGTGTTCCTTTGCTCTATACCAGATTAAGAGCAAGAGACTGCCAGGTTCTTATTAACATCTACTCCTAGCAGAATAGATTCCTTCCTGGGACAGGTAGGCTTCAGTAAGTTAATTCAGTCCTTCAAAGTATCTCTGTGTATTGGATGAGTATCTTTGTCCTCCCCTTGCATGCTATTGATGCTATTAACAAAGTTTGTGCCAAGTTTTTATGATTTGGGAGTGGTGGTGACACTAGAGCCTCCCCCATAGCTTGGTAAGACTGTTGTTACCCTAAATATGAGGGTGGGCAAAGTATAAGGTCTATTAAAGAATGGAATATTGCTGCTACTCTTAGGTTACCTGGAGGGTGTCCTCTAAGGGCAGCAATATCTGGACTGAATGGGTTAACAATGAGTTATGCTGAAAGCTAGTTGTTAATAGAAACTGGACTGAATGGCTTCTAACTAGCGATTACCAACTAGCTAGCCTATCTCGTAAGGTACCCGGGAGTTGTTAATAGAAACTCAGTCTCATTCCAGCTAATGTCATTGTGTGTTATCTCATGAAACTGGGCTCACCAACCAAATGAAGAAGGAAAACATTCCTGACTAGAGCTATACTATATTTGCCTCAGGCTGGGCACATTGCTATTAGAAAACTTGTTACCCTTAGGTCTCAAAAATTGAAGGAAAGGACCACAGAATAGCACTCCGTCTATAGAGAAGCCGTAATTTGAAGAGATGTATGCCAAATTAAGATTTTGTCTTTTGTGGTGATCAAATCACAGCTTAGGGCCTTCGACTGTGTCAATTCTTGCAGGAGAAGGTAAAATTCTAAAACTGAAAAACAACTTTGCTCCTGCATTGTTTATCAGAAGGGTGATACTTTTGGGGTGCTCGCTATTGATGACGCACCCCTCCACCAAGACAAAATAGGCCAGGACCAGTCCCCTACGATTAGAATCTTGAGAAACATAAGAGATTAACAAACTATGATCAACAATAATACTAATGGACAAGGAACTGTTGGCTATGTTTGTCTTAATGAACACGATAAATGCATTACGGCAGGCACTAGAAGAATCCAAATTGCATGTCCTGAACAAGAATTGCCAAAAGCCCTCAACAGAATCAGGATGGGGTGCATGCAGCAACTCTTACCGCAGTTTGTTTAGATAGTTGTAGTAGGTTTGTGTCAATGGCTTCTGTGAATTCCTAGAAACTGTAATTCCATTAATATTCATGAGGCTACAGTTGTTCATGGCTGGTTTGAGGAATTCTTATTTTAGTGTTCCAGAGAGAGTGGCAGTGGCTCCAGACTATAGTTGGACAACGTCGTAACTTATTGTGAAGTTGGAGTGCATTTGTGGTTTGTCTAAAAAACTATGGACATCAACACACATGAGATATATTGGTAGAAGCCGGAGAAACTTGGCTACTTAACCAAAACAATATCATTTGATTTTATGTGTTCGAGTGAAAAGAAGGTATCAACCACTTAGCTAAAAATGGAAGACATGAGGTAGGAACTCGTGACCAGCAATAAAAATCCAAGAGAAGAACAATCATAAGATTTTGTTCCCTGAAAGCATCTTGAAGAGCATTATCAAGGAAACTAAGTTAAGGCTGTAGATGTACCTCAGAACTATAGGGGACAGCATTAGCTCAAGAGTTATGCTGAGAGATTAGGGCGTTAGCTTTACCTTCAAAACTAAAATAGCTAAAGAATGCAAGTGGAGACCCCCTAAAGCCAGGTAATATTCATTTTAGCACTGATGGGTCGCTGAAAGAGCTGGGTGGTGTACAATATTACAATGCAGAGCATGTAAACAAAATTCGAAAAGTAAAAAGCAAGGAAACAATAAAACATACATACGAATAGGTAAAAAAACAACAAGGCGTAAAAGTCATTTAGTCCTGAAGGCATTGTGATGGGTACTCCTGACATCATAGACATGACTAGTAATAGAAGAAATTTGCAAAGTGGGAGGTCGGCCAAAATCATTTGCTATATATGTGATACATACATATAACTTATAATTATATTCATTTATATAGGTGGAAATGAATATCAATAGCCTATTTTAAAGTAACAGGTAGAAAGAAGTACATAATAGAGGCAGTCATATACAAAAAGAATATACATGGTATAACACCAAATTAATCATTCACTAAAAAAAAAAAATCAAAAAAAATTATCCAAAATCAAAAGCAAAAGAGGATATTTACCCACCACCAAAAACCCCAAATCACAGCAAATAACCCCAATTCGAGCAGTTCTACTAGAGCAAGGAACAAATCACTGCAAAAAACACCAAAATCCCTGCAAGGAACACCAAAAATCCCACTTTAAAGCTAAAACAAACAAATAAACCAATTTCAACTAGAGCAAGGAACAAAAACACAGATATTCATTATTATGTTTCTATAATTCTCACCTTTTTAGTCAAAAGCTTCAAATTGGAGCCGGAAAAGTGGCGATTGAAGCTTCAAATAAACCAATTTCACTTTTAGGTCAGAAGAAGTGGCGATTGAGGGTGGAGGAGAGAAGAGTTTTTGAGCAATTTGGAGAAGAAGAGAACAAGTTTGGAGATGGAGGAAAGGGTTTACACTTCTCACAGAGAAAATTTGAGAGAGAGAGACAAGTTTAGAGATGGAGGAAAGGAACCGCCAAAAAAATTTGCAGCCCGCCCAAATCGAACACTTTTGGGTGTCGCAATAGACATCTTTAGTTAACAGCGACCGATCTAAACACTTTTGCAACATACATGGCGTCCCTATATGTATTTCCCAAAATGAAAATTCAATTAAGATGGATGACATTTAGCAACGCCAAATGGTGTTGTAAAAATATGATTTTTTGTAGAGCTGGCAAAGTGACCCACGACCCGCCAACCCGACCCGACCCAATCCTGTTTTTGGCGGGTTAGGGTTTGGCCTTAATAGGTCGCGAGTCAAATGACCCTAACCCGTCTAACCCATTTAATAAATAGGTCGGGTTAGGGTTTAGCCTAAGTGGTTCGGGTTGACCCGTGACCTATTTAAGAAATGGTTTTATTGTAATTTTGGATATTTAGGCTACCCTTTTGAGTCTTTAACAATTTAGGATTTTAGGTTAACAAACAAAATAACAAGAACAGCTCCTTAGCGCTTCCTCTCCTCCGGCTGTTCCTACCTGTGTTTTTTCTCAAATCATCCACTGCTCAATTACCAAAACCTCAAATCATCCACAGCTCCTCCACAATAGATTTTTGATTAAACCAAAGCCTTAAATCATTAACCTTCTACTTGCTGTTGTTCTTCTGTGTTGAATATGTTGATCGTTGTTCCTCAAATCATTAACCATAAAACCCTAACTAATCCAAAACCTCAAATCATCAGCACAAATCATCAACCTTCTACTTGTTGTTGATCGTTGTTCCTTTGTGTTGCTGCTGTTCCTCCACAGCTCCTCCACAACTGATTTTTTTTAACTGCTGTTTGTGTCTTTGTGATGCTGTTTGGAAATGTTTTGGAACTGTTTTGAGTTGTTTTTTGTAACTGCTTTGGAACTGCTGTTATTTGTTTTTGAACTGCTTTGGAACTGCCTTTGTTAATTGTTATGTTGTTTTGTGATGCTGAAGCAGCTGAACTATTATCTGATAATTCTATAATATAATCTGTAATCTGTAAAGCAAGGGTGTAATGCCTTGGAACTGCTGTTTGGAACTATTTTATGTTGTTTTGTTATGCTTTGTTATGCTGTTATGTAATCTGTAATGCAAGGGTGTAATCTGTAATGCAAGATGTAATCTGTTAACTGCTCTGAAATATGAACTGAATACTAAATAGGTCGACCCAAACTCGACCCGTTTAGTTAAGCAGGTCGGATCGGGTTGACCCGTTTAAATCAGGGTCGGGTTTGGGTTTGCTTATCTGACCCGTTTAGTTAAACAGGTCGGGTTTGGGTTTGCCTATGTGACCCACGAACCCGTTATGACCCGACCTGTGTAACCCAAACCCGACCCGTTTGCCAGCTCTAGTTTTTTGCAACAAATTCTTTGCGTGGCAAAAGAGTGTGTTGCAACAGACCCCTTTTGTTGTAGTGATTATAGATTATCAGCTATATGCCCATGTAAGTAATTTATTTATGTATTTATTGCAGTATTTTTTCTTAATGTCATATTTATTTTGTCAAAATATTTATAATTTTTTTTGTCCCGTTCAAGACCTACAACTGATGAGGGGGCGTGACTTACGGGTGGTTGCCGCTACCATCTAAAGGTGGCGCGAGGATGAGGCAGCGTGCATCTGGTCCGTGAACCTGGAGAGGCAGTACTAGCCACAGGGGCCGGGGTACTGGAGATAATTCTAAGTAGCTATAGCTGTTTTTGATGTTTTTATAGATGATGTAGAAGCTCAACAATGATTATGTAGATGATTATGAGTAAACGATATTTTGGATGTTCTTAATGTTCATTAGCCATGATTATCTAATATTGCAATTGACTAAAGTTTTTTTGTGTTTTGGAGAATTTTTTCAATACCTATTTGAATAAATTGCTTACTGAGGTGTAGAAGACCAGTGTGAGTTGTCAGTGTGAGTTTTTTCAATGTCTATTCGAACAAAATTGTCACTGAGGTCGAATAGAAACATAGATTTGGCGGTGAAAAGAACACCATGCGGTGTTCCTTTTACACCGATGGGCCTGCTTCCACCCTCATACAACGAACCATCTAAGTCAGAATTTGGGCCCACGGATTGAGGTGCAGGTAGGCCGTCGGGGTCCTCCGATAAATTGTTTGATCCAACCGAGTTCCCCAAAGAAGAATTGTCCGATGTTCTCCTGGCTATATTTCTTGGTATATTCACCGCATGGTTCAACCCATCATCCCTTAGGTTGGCCCATCGCGGTTCTCACGCCAAAATCTTATACGTTTCACGGTGCTTGAAGTCATTGCCGCCATTCAAGCCTCGATAGATTTTGTGTGCATCATTTTCCTATAATTCACAAAATTACCCAATACAAATAAATAACGTGTATATCTACGAGAAATAAATAAAATTGAGTTAAAGGAAATCAGAACATACCCAATCTTCTTCTATTTTTCCGTTGTTATTCCTAAATCGTTCTTGAGCAACTATCCCTGTATATGCCATACATTCTGCATTAAGGGCATACCACTGAGATTTGGTCGACCCACATGATCGTCGTGTGGGGCACTCGGGGTATCTGTTAAAGGTAATGTTAACCTTTTGATAGAAAGTGAAACCCTTTGTGCGGCCATCTGTTTAGACAAAAGTTGTTACCCATGCCCTTGCGAGACACGTAAAGTCTGCTTCCGTCCAATGCATTCCAGCATCATCCGTCTCGTCCAAAAACTCAGCATCTTCTGGCAGTTACACGCTTTGTCTTTGTGTTTGCGGGTGCTCTTTTCTTTATTCCTTTTCCTTTTTCTTTTTGGGGAGCCACCGCTTTAACAGGTATTGACGCATTTGCGTCACTTTGACTATGCTGAGTAGATTCACCATGGAATAGATAGTTTTGAAAGTAATTTGGAGATTAAAAACCTTGAGATTGAGTGGGGGATAGGGTTGATAGTATAGGCTAAACGCCTGAGGTTACAATTGAGAGAGTGTAAATGGACTTTAATATTTTCCATAACTAGAATCCCCTTGCGACATGGTAAACGGAGGTAGGGTCTGTGATTGGAATTGAGGCTGCAATTGAGATGGGTTTTGGTAGAGGTATGGAGTGAATTGTGATGATGGGTGAGCAAATGGTGTTGAAGGTGGGTTATGGGAGGATGGGGTCGACGGTGTAGAGTTATTACTATTGGTGCTAGAGTTTGCCATTTGGGGAGAGCGTAGAGGTTCTCCTCTGCTCTGCAATTGGTTTTGGGGAAGAAGAAGTAGCCAGGGAGTGTTGATCAAAATAATTGAGATTGGAGGACTTTAGATTACCACACGGTATTCCTTTTACCGCGCAAAAAATCCGGGCGGTAAAAGGAATACCGCGTGGTAATCTAAACACCGCTAAACTCTAATTTTTTTTAAGTGTAAGCTCCTCACACTCGGTTCAGTTACTGTAGTGCCAGGTCACCCAACTTACACCCAAACAGTTACTGCTGGGAGACTCTAAAGTGTGGGTTTGCAAACCCAACTCAACCCACACCCTGCTGCGTTTGCTCTAAAAGAGAAAGAAATAAAACGTACTTCAATGTTATTTCCATGATGTGCAACAAGTTTTTTTTTCATACTTCTTACGGATATTTGAAATAGTTGGCCCATTGTTCTCCCCTTATCGATATCTTCTAGATCATTTCTAGAGTCTCGATTACGGGTGCTTCCACTGAACTTTTCAGCCAATTGTTCTTCGAATTCAAGAGTCCTTTGTAATGCCTATAGACAGTGGCAAGAAAAATATTAACACAATGGAAGAGCGAATACTTAAATGTAACTCAGAGCATCAGTATTCGTGGGGGGCATGAATTCAACATGTAACAAACCCAAATTGCAGTGAAATCAAAAGGTCCACATTTATACTTTTCTTAGAGTTCATAGTGTGAAACACCATACTAGTGTAGAAAGAAACCGTATGTTTACTAGTATGTAATGCCTACCGAAGAATCAATCCACCCAGAGACACTTGTAACGATATTGTGTATCTTCCTACACCATAGACTTTGACAGCTTTGATAAGGGATATAGCTTCTAATGCATTGGGGCCATCCCTCACAGATTTTCAGGATTATAGATGTACAGCAAAAATAGATTAAAGATTTCGAGGTGGGGCCTCAATGACCTTAGACAGTTAGGGGTTTCCTTTTTAGAATATAAATAATTTACTAATCATCTCAAAGAAAACTATATCCTCAAAAAGAATTCAATGCAAACTTTCTGAGGTAAATTTATTACAACCCAAAGGCAGAAGTAAAAAACACCAAGATGCATAGGTTTTTCAATCATCATTTCGTCCGACAAGACTTTCCATCCAAGGTGGTATGAGGCAAGACTGTAGCTAAAGATAGTTTGAGGTATGGATGTATCCTTTGTAGTATGAGAGCAGAATTTTGAAGATATTTGTCGTTTTGTGGGATTTAGCAATTGCAGGGTGCCTTACAAGGATAACGAATTGGAGATGCAGTGCTTTTAGGAGTCATATTAACAACAAAATAACTCTAGCATCATGGGTTGTTATTTGAAAATTATATACTTAGATGAATGTCTTGGTCGCTTGGATTTGCTACATTTTTGTTTTCCCCTCACAGGTAAGTTTTCTTAAATCTCATTTGATACCATCGAATACCTGCATCTTTATCTATAGATTTTTTTTATATTTGAATATCCCACTTATAATAAAATTCATACCTATCAAATATCGATCCTCCCTCCAAATATGAAAGAAATGTTGTTGTGTTTTTATCAAGAAAATTTAGATTAAATGACACATATCACAATGATCTTTTGGCTGCATCATTCCAATATAAACCTCAATATAAAATGTGGGATGTGAGGCTTAGATTCTCATTACCTTTGGGTAGATATTTAGACACATTAGGGCACATTAGAGACAAGATAGGGATAAAAAACTTTAGTTTGGACAAACATGTTTCATCTCATGATTCATACCAACTCTATTCATTCATCAGTATTTATTCTAGGTACATCTCACATTATAACTCAATTTTTCAGCATTTTAAGTAGTCGTGTCCCTCCATGAACGGAATTCCATATGCAGCGGTAAAAACATTGCCTAAATTTGTCCAGGCTTTATATATTCATGGCTTTATATATTCATTTTACTTTGCAGATCTAGTACGATATATTTTTTTTCTTTTTTTGCTATACTGCAGAGATTCCTTTTAATCAAGAAAAAAAATTAAATTGGTATTGATCATATGATAAATATTACTCTAAAATGGAATGTTTGATTGTTTATTTCAAAAGTTAATGTGGAACCTTGAAAGGAAATCATAATGATAATGGTGGTAGAAAGAAAGGTATGATTATTTTCTTCAATTATCAATTACGTGTTTAGAATGTCATAATACCCATCTAATGTGATTTGCTTATTCTAAAGGTGGTCATAACAAGCCTCGAGTACTAGTCGGCCTCTATCTTTCAATCCTCTCTAGAATATACTCTAAGGAGTATTTTATAATAAATTACAGATCTCACTCGTTTTAGAAGTAGATTTGATCTAGAATTCCTTATAAAAAGGGATACCCATATAGAGAATTTTCTAAATTTGTAAGGTATTCTTCTTGCTCAACAAAAGGATGACTTGGGCTAGGGTTTAGGCTAGGGTTTAGAGGTAGATTTGTTAGTAGAAAATAACTAGTAGAAATTGTTCTTAGTTGATGAGAGTTCGAATAAAAGAATTGGGTTCGTCAAATTTGATTGAAGTTTTGAAACGATTAGCCTCTGCATCACTGCTCCATATGAACATGGTATCAAACTAGTTTAATTTTCTTAAAAAAATATCCTGGTAGCTACATTGATCGCTACAATATTTTATGACAACTCCAATGGCCGCTAAAGTGTTTTCCGGCAGCTACAGTAATCGCTACGGCTTGTTCAACGAAAAAAAAAATGTTATGATGGGCGCCAAAAAGACAACCAAAATACATGTTGTTGGAGACAAAATTGATGCTCTAGCATCACTAATCAATGATCTAGTCACTTTTCAATTCATTTTAGTTATGACACAACAGCCAAACACCAATGGAGATTAGAGAATTATTCTTCCCGAAATTGAAACTTTAGGGGCTGCCGGGCTGCATGTGACGTTGTAAATGGGAAAACCCCATTGGGTCTCTTAGAAGATGCTCGTAGAGTTGGGTTTAACTCGATAAAACACACTTAAGCACAAGTAGTAAAGAGAAGTAGACATTGTTGGTATTGGAAAACGATTTGAAGAGAGACCTCAACGACGCCCCAATGTTCAATAATAAAAAATATATTTGCCAGAGTTGGCGAAATGTCTCATGAGAATCTGGGATCAGATCCTGATGACTATAGCGCGGGGTAAACCCTGAAGACGGTGACCAAACATAGTACGACCACGCCTACCTAGACAGCAAATGGTCGAATGGCAAAATCGAGGTAACAAAAGGTTGATTCGCATGATAGATTGTACCCTTATGTGGAGTATTAGGTTCACAAGTTGATGAGGTGAGTCATTACTCACTACATCATCAACAAAATAAAACCCAAGGGCATTACATACCCAAATTTGAGAGGAGCTAGAGGTCGAGGGTACCCTCGGGCAATATGTATCAAGATTGACGACAACAAATGGGTTCTCCATCAAGAAACCAATGGCACCAACACCGAGTTCCACGATATGATGACGATTATAGAGATGATTCTGATTTTAGGATTATTGGGAGACACCGACAGTAAAATCAATTCAACGATAATTATTAAGCCTCCACTCTTATTCGTGTTTTACAAAATATAAATCAAAATGCCAAACTAACCTACTTGAATTTGAAGAGATATAGATACGGACAACTTCAAAGTGATTGATATAATTGAGTCAAAAATTATTTGCCTATGAAAAGGTTATTTGCCTATAAAAAGAATGGGGACTCGAAACAAGTTATGCTCGTTAAGGTCAAACTTACTAATTATATATCAAATTGGTGGGATAGTCTCCAAAAATAGAGGCAAAATCAAGTGCACCAATTACTGAATGGTAAAAGATGATCAAGTAGGCAAAAATACACCAAGCCGATCCCCCAGATCTAGTCCCTCACTCTTTTAAGAAAGTTATCACCCCCGTACCAAAACTGCAACCTTCACTGTATTTAGAAAGTCTGGTCCCTTATTATTCAGAAGTTATTTCACTTTATTTATTTATATTTTCGCATGAAAGAATAAAAGACTAGGTTTAGTAATTCCTATTTTTTAGTGAAGTTTATGAGTTTTGTTTTTTCAATTTCAGATTTAATAAGAGGGTTTTGTTAAATTTGAAGTACAGTTGTTAAGGTTTATCAAAGTCGAGGCTTCCTTCGACTTGTCCTTTTTCTTTTTCTTTTAAAGTGTAAGCTGGGATTAAAACAGACCCCAACCAGCCATAAAAACAACCAAAAGATTACATCCTATTATAGGTTCTTCCTTTAGCATCATCCTCGACAAGGGCACGCAGGCCAAGAGGAATGCTGCTAGGAGAGAACACTACTTCACCTAGTACATCATGAAAATTTGAAAGAAAAGTTGCACATGCATTTGCCTCTTTAAAGCAGTGAAAAGACTTATGTTCTCCAAGTAAGTCTATCTTAAAAAAGATGGAAGAAAGAAGAGCAATACAATCCCAGGGGGGTTTCTTCTTTTTCTCCATATAGGCTATAACAGTTTTTGAGTCTGTAACTGTCCATAACTTAGTCATCCCATTTGTAGTTGCTAAACTCAAACCTCTTTCTACTGCCTTTAGAGCATGATACTCAACTGATCTGCCTTCTTGTTTGCCTACATATCCTATCACAAGTTTCCCTTGAGGATCTCTTATCAAACCTCCCATTCCTCCTAGAATAGTATGGGATCCCTTAGTATTTTGAAGAAAGAAACCTTGTGGAGGAACAGGTCCCCACTTGCATACCCTCATCTCTTTGTTGGTCATACCTGGGCTTATTCTTCAATTAGTGCATAAAGCTTTGTTACAAGAGCTATTAGAGAGCTTGCTTATGTTGCTCTCGAGTCTGACCCTAATCTCTGTATATACTGCTGTAAGAACTGATTGTGGACTTGGTATCTTGTTCTCAAACACCTTCCAATTTCTCTCTGTCCATATCTTTTTGATCATTGAACACAAACAAGCTTTTAACACAATGGTTTTCTCTTCTCTGATGCTTAGAATCCAATCTATTTCTTCTGACAAGGTTCTGATATGTCTTGTAGCATTGCATCTCACTAACAGTTGACTCCAAATCTCTTTAGCCAGTATACAATCCATAAATAGATGACTTTCATTCTCCCCACTAATGCCACAAAAGCTATAAAAAGAAGCATATAGTACTCTCATTGTAACTAACCTGCTATTAGTTCTTAGATTTCCTTTTATGGCTCTCCAAGTAGTAAAGCTACTTCTTGGGAGACTGATTTTATTCCAAGGAATGGAGTGTCAGGTCACCTCATTTTTCTTATCTCTTAGAGCATCCACAACAGTTAAGATGGTGGATTGGATGAATTTAAAGGTGAATCCAATCTACCCAAGTGAATTTCACAGAAGTTGGAGGTGAATTTGAAGGTAAATTCCCGCAGTTCTAAACTGTGCGTAAAAAAAAAGATCTCTCCACGTGGCGCAATCTGGAGCGTCTATTGCCCAACACGCGGTTCAAAAGTGTGCTGCATGAATTCACCCCAAATCTACCCACAGGGTGGAAAATCCACCCTTGGATGAATTTTGTGTGTGTTATGTCAGCAATTCTCCTAGCTGCTATGAAGGAAATAGGATAGATTTGAGGGTGGATTTGGAATTCACCCTGCCACATCAGGGTGCACCTAGTTGTTGTGGGTTCTCTTAAGTAGTTGTAGGTGTCTGCCAGGGAAAAAATGGCATTCACAGAAGTGGTCCATGTGATCTCATCCTCTCTTTGAACTTTAATGTCAATTTCTGGAATTGGTAAGAGAATGTTGTCACTTAACATGCCTCCAATGTGCTCTGGTATACTCCATCTACCCTGAGAAATAATTGCTGACACCTTTACTTTTTTATGAAGAGTTGAGTCAAATCTGAATTGTTGAGAGAATCTTTCAATTAGTATTCCACTAGGGTGCCATGGATCTTTCCAGAAGTATGTATCCTCCATATTTCCTAATATGTGCTTGACCAGGTTCTTTGCTTCACTCCTAGACTCCAGAATCTTTCTCCATACCCATGAACAGTTAACTGGGATCTTAATCTCCCAAAAGTTTCTACTCTTGATTAAGTTTTATCTTACCCACTAACCCCAGAAGCACGGCTGCTTTGTAGCTATTCTACTTGTATGTCTAAGAATGGCAGCATGGTTCCAGGTCTTCAAACATCTAAAGCCCAAACCTCCCTCTTTCTTTGGATAACACAAGTCTTTCCAACAAATGGGGGCTCTTTTAGTAGTTCCAGTATTCCCTTGCCATAAGAACTTAGAACACAGTCTCTCAATATGGTTGATAACAATCTGAGGAAGAATGAACACCCCAGTCCAGTATATATGAATGCTTTGTAAAATAGATTGAACGAGTTGGGCTCTGCCAGCTCCAGATAAGATTCTATGTTGTCAACTGTTCATTCTCTTAGTCATCGACTTCACTAACCCTTGACAGTCCCTAGCTTTCAGATTGGTGCTAATAAGAGGCACCCCCAGATACTTGAAAGGCAACTTTCCTTGTTCCATGTTCAAAGTGCTGCATATGTTGTTGCCTTCAGCAAGTTCCACTCCAGACAAGTAGATTGTTGACTTGTTGAAGTTGATTTCCAGACCTGAAATTGAAGAGAAACAATTAAGAGCATCTTGTAAGGCAATTGCTGAGGTATTCTTACCTTGCATAAAAACAAGAATGTCATCCGCAAAGGCAAGATGTGTAATCATAGGAGCATGGCATCTAGGATGCAACTCAAATCTGCCCTCCCTCCTTCGACTTGTCCTATCATATATATAAAAGGCATATGGTCGTAAAATTATCAACAATACGTGCTTTCGTGTGAAATTTCATCGAGGAGCAAACATACTTACCATCAATAATGTCCCAACATCCGGCTTTTCTTTCATATTATCAAGAATTTTCACAAGTTGGGTTCTGAAAGTACATCAGTCATACCCCTGAGTACTTAGAGCATCTCTAGCAGCGAGTGTGGGAATGGGTGTGAGTTCTGACACCCTGGCCCACCAAACGCACAACTCACACCCGACCTCTCCCAATAGCCAGTATGAGTTTCCTGCGTGGTTTTTTTTTAGAAAAGATTTAAGCACCGCCCGGTGTTCTAAACACCACCGCATCAATAGTAAGTAAAAACTCACATCCAATTCAACTATTTTCACAATTTTTACATCTACCTCTCTCTAAAAAATCCCTTGGTAAAAAAATCTTAAAATTCTAATATAATCAAAATGCATATGCTAGAGGGAGACCTACACCCCTGTACTCTGCCTGGGTTTAGAGGAACAAGAGATCCAGAGCGTTCTGTAACTCGCTCGAAGTCCAAAAGAAAGAAAAAGCGGGTGAAATTTGAAGATGTCCAACCCCAATCTATACCAAACCCAACCCAAGAAAACTTCCCGCGGATGTGTATTACCTAACTCCCAGACAGAGTCAGTCACATCTATTACACGGGAAAGAAACTCACGATAAGTTTTAGTGTAATTGTGAATTTGTTTTTTCCATAAATCAAGTGTTTGACAAAATGCATCAATGAACAGAATCGAGATTCGATGCGTGTGCACGACACATTCACTACGGTGTTCAAAGTCTGGAAATATATTACCACAATTCTACCTGTAAGGGATGCCGTGGAGAATATTTTCGGGCAGTTTATGGAAATACACTTGGGCAATTCAGATAATCGGCTAATTCAGGCGCTTACAGAGCATTGGTGGCCGACCACATAAACGTTTTTGTTCCCTAGTGTAGAGATAGGGGTCACTCCTCTCAATTTTACTATGCTGACATCATTGTCCATCGGCCAATTTCTGACAAAGGTGTCATATGGCGACACTTGGTCTATTTTATCCAATGCAAGGCAATTGCTCCCCAATATTGATTCCAGCCATATAAAGAGTAGGAACGTCAGCATTGCACATTTGAGGACGTACTTGACCGTCGCAGATGATCGGGAGGATGATATTACTATTGCTCGTGCTTTTATCCTCTTCATGATGGGACATTTGTGGTTCCAAACGGCCAACGACACTGCCCCGCTTTGATATCTCGCGGCCGTGAACGATTTGGACTCGGCTGCCCATTATGGCTGGGGTTTAGCTATTCTTGCTTCCCTGTACCATAGTTTGGATACCGCAGTCACGACCGGGGTGCCATCACTGGATTTGTGCAACTTCTTCCGGTACACTAACACTTTTTCTTTTTACAAATCAAATATCTTCCAATAAACGTCTTAAATATAAATTCTTATTATTTTTTATTTTATTCCAAAAATACAGTATTAGTTCTACGAGTATTGTGGGGTTGGTCACCCTATAGTCTAGGAAGAGGTAAAGTACCCGGCCTATCCGCGCCTCAGAGTATGAGAGAGGGGGAACAGGAGGAAAACAAATAACCAGGCGACCAATCTTCTTATTATAGGCAGATACCATATTGATCACCGCACTGCTGAGACGATCACATGGGAACCTTGGTTTAATTCTGCAGTATCTGAGACAGAGGACGTGCTGAATGCAAAACTTATATCCCTTAAAATGATGCCACTTCAAGTACCAAACGAAAACTGCGAATATTACTTGGGGGATAAATGCTGGAGGCAGGTGACTGGCGAGGTGCGTACTCCTTTGGATCCTTCGCTTAGCATGTCGCCACATATTAGTCCAACGGCTATACATGAGATGAGATAAGCCGGGTTCGTTGACTGAGAGCAGTTTGTGGTAGGGGAGGAGTGAGAGACTTATGCCTCATACTGGACTGAAAAAACTTCGAAGGTAGGCCACATGTTGATAGATTCCCAAAGGATGGGGAATCTAGATCTGTTCGGACCGACTGCACTCAGAGCTGGTATTACACCTGTGGTGGTTACGTCAGTGTCGGTTCATAGCTTTTCCCAGGACTTTAGTTTTCCTGGTAAGGCGGAGGGGCCAGACCAGGGGTGGTACATGGAGTGGACAGGGCGGCGTAAGAGGCTCCCTATCGCCCGCTTGAGGAACTCGCCATCCATGTCTTCCTCCTTCGGCGCAAAGGAGCTATGGCACCTGACCCATGGTATGCAGCTACTCATCCTTACAGAGTCTGCGCGGGACGCACAGAGGCTCCAGGAGGTGGAGGATGAGCTTGTTATTGCTCACATGCAAATTGACAGTATAGATCATCAGCTATATATGCCCATGTAAGTATTTAATTTATCTATTTATTGTGGTATTTTTTCTTAATGTCATATTTATTTTGTCAAAATATTTATAACGTTTATTTGTCCCGTTCAGGACTTACAGTTGAGGAGGGGGCGTGACGTACGGGTGATGCCGCTACCACCTGGAGGTGGCGCGAGGACAAGGCAGCATGGATCTGGTCCGCGAACCAGGGACAACAGTACTAGCCGCAGGGGGCGGGGTACTGGAGATGATTATGAGTAGATATAAGTATTTTTTAGACGATGTAGAAGCTCAGCTTTGATTATGTAGATGATTTTGAGTAGACGATATATTTGTAGACGATGTTTTGGATATTTTTAATGTTCATTAGCCATGATTATCTAATGTTGAAATTGACAAAAGTTTTTTTTGAAATTGACTATTTGTCTGTTCGATTAAATTTGCACTGATGTGTTTTACATTTCTACAGACTATTTGGTGAAGTTTTTATGTTTTTGGTAGAGTTTTTTTAATGTATATTCGAATATACTATTTGTATATTCGAATAAATTTTAACAATTTTGCAAAATTTGTCACTGAGCAGTTTTATTCGAACAGAACCAAATTTTATTCGGACAAAATTGTCACTGAGGTCGAATACAAACATAGATTTAGCGGTGAAATGAATACCACGCGGTGTTCCTTTTACTGTGCGGTGTTCATTTTACCGCCAAATCTAGGGTAAAAGACCCACAGCTTCTTCCCCTTTTACATTTCTCTCATTTTTACACTTCCCTCTTCCATTGGAAACTTGTTCACCATTTGGAATTACACCATTTTCTCAACTCCACAGCCTCAAATGTCTTCTTCATCATCCGATTCATCCATACCCGATCATCTAGGTTTATCATTGTCGTCCTCCGATGACGATCTTATCTTTAATTGTGCGGCGGCAATTTGCGTTATGTACCAAGCTGCAGTGAACATAGTAGTTGAAGATGAACCTTCAAGTTATGGCGGGAGTGTCATGGGCCGTAAGGATAAGGGAAAAAAAAGAGATCACCCATTGGGGCATTAAAGCATTATACGAGACTACTTCAAGCCGAATTGCACATATGAGCCATGAGAATTTCGACGATGTTTTCGCATGAGTAGAGACATGTTTATGTGTCTATTCGATACAGTCGTTGCACATGATCATTATTTTGTCCAAAAACTCAACAACGCTTGGTACTATGGGGTTATCGCCGTACTAAAAGGTAGTCGCAGCACTACGTTTCCTAAGCTACGGTGTTGCGGCAGATCTTTTTGATGAATATATCCGAATAGGAGAAAGCACAACCTTGTTATGTGTGAAAAAGTTTTGTGTTGCGGTTATACAAATTTTTGGCGAGGAATATCTTTGAGCACCAAACGCGGCCGACGTCGAAAAGTTAAAAGCGATCGGAGAGTCCTGGGGATTCCTGGCATGTTAGGAAGCCTTGATTGCATGCATTGGATATGGAAAAATTGTCCCAAAGCTTGGCACGGTCAATTTACTGGTCATTACCCCAATGTGACACTGATTCTTAAAGCGGTAGCTTCACACAACCTTTGGATTTGGCATGCTTTTTTTGGGTTACCAGGGTCTAACAATGATATCAATGTCCTGCAACAGTTACATCTTTTCACCGACCTGGCCGATGGTATCGCCCCGCCTTGCAATTATACAATTGCCAGAAAAGCTTATGATATGGGGTATTAGCTAGCGGATGACATATACCCCAAATGGGGAACACTTGTCCAAACCATATCCAATCCGGTTACAGCGAAACAAATTTTTTTTGCTCAACAACAAGAAAGTTGTCGAAAAGACGTAGAATGGGCGTTTGGGGTTTGACAATCTCGGTTCAATGTTGTAAAAAATTCGGTTAAATTGTGGGACCTCCAGGTTTTGAGCAATGTCATGAAGGCGTGCGTGATAATGCACAATATGATCGTCGAGGAGGAACGAGGTACATTCCCATCATACTTAGACTATAATCCGGCCGAGCCCTCAACTATCGAAGGCAAACGGTTCGATATTGTACACGAACGCGGAACAATAAAATCTTTTATATCAAAAATGAACCGGATTCGAAGTCAAGAACTTCACTTTAATCTAAAGGATGATCTAATCGAGCATTTGTGGGTCGTGAAGGGAAATCTTCAAAATTCGCACTCCATTTCTTGTATTATTTGCGTGTTCTTGTTGTAATTTAATGTTTCTCTTAGTCGTACAAGTTTATTAAACATGTTTTTTTAACGCAATATTGATCTTGTATTTGTTTTAACGCAATATTTTCAAAAATAAACATTTCAAAAACAAACTGTAGAATTTTGAGCAGTACATTATTCAAACGTTTACATTATTGGTTATTAAACTACATTCTTGGATAAAAAATTTATATATACAACAAAGTTATATTACATTTCATCACCGCTTCAAGTACCTTGTCCGCCCGTCTTGGTCAGATGTTCCATGATCTCAGCTTATCTTTGCAGATAGTATTGCAATTGATGTCCAGAAAGAGTACTCAAGTCATTATCCATGATTTTATGATCTTTTTTTGCTTGCTCCAAATCCATTTTAGCTTGCCAGTGTTGCATTGCTTCTGCTCTTCTTCTTTCCTTTTCTACTTTTGCTTGTATCTTCTCTAACCGTAGTTCATCCAACATTTTTTGGACATCACTACCGGATGCAGTCACACCCTCCATTACCTTTTGTGATGCAAGGTTCTTTCGATAGAGTTTTTGGTCAATGAGCCTGCTTCCACCCTCATACAGCGAACCATCTAAGTCAGAATTTGGGCCCGCAGATTGAGATGTAGGTGGGCCGTCGGAGTCCTCCGATAGATTGTTTGATCTGACCGAGTTCTACAGAGAAGAATTATCTGATGTTCTCCTGGCTATGTTTCTTGGTATATTCACCGCATGGTTCAACCTATCATCCCTTAGGTTGTCCCATCGCGGTTCTCGCGCCAAAATCTTATACATTTCACGGTGTTTGAAGTCATTGATGCCATTCAAGCCTTTATAGATTTTGTGTGCATCGTTTTCCTACAATTCGCAAAATTACCCAATACAAATAAATGACGTGTATATCCGCGAGAAATAATTGACATTGAGTTAAAAGAAACTATAACGTACCCGATCTTCTTATATTTTTCCGTTGTTATTCCTAAATCGTTCTTGAGCAACTATCCCCTTGTACGCCACACATTGTACATTAAGGGCAGACCATTGAGATTTGGTTGACCCACATGATCGTCGTGTGGGGCACTCGGGGTCTCTGTTAAAGGTAATGCTGACCTTTTGATAGAAAGTAAAACTATTTGTGCGGCCATTTATTTGGACAGAAGTTGTTATCCACGCCCTTGCGAGACACGTAAAGTCTGCGTCTGTCCAATGCATTCCAGCATCATCTGTCTCATCCAAAAACTCAGAATCTTCTGGAATTTGCACGCTTGGTCTTTGTTTTGCGGGTGCTCTTTTCTTTCTTCCTTTTCCTTTTTCTTTCTGGGGAACTGCCGCTGCAACAGGTATTAACGCATTTGTATCACTTTGACTGTGCTGAGTAGATTCACCATGGAATAGGTAGTTCTGAAAGTAATTTGGAGGTTGAAAACCTTGAGGTTGAGTGAGCGGATAGGGTTGATAGTACGGGTTAAATGCTTGAGGTTACGGTTGAGAAAGTATAAATGGACTTTGATATTCTCAATAACTGGGATCCCCTTACGATATGGTAAACGGAGATGGGGCCTGTGATTGGAATTGAGGTTAAAAATGTGATGGGTTTTGGTAGAGGTATGGAGTGAATTGTGATGATGGGTGTTGAGCGAATGTTGTTGAAGGTGGGATATGGGAGGATGGGGTCGATGGTGTAGAGTTATTACTACTGGTGCCGGAGTTCGCCATTTGGGGAGAGCGTAGAGGTTCTCCTCAGCTTCGCAATTGGGTTTAGGGAAGAAGAAGTTGTCAGGGAGTGTTGATCAAAATAATTGAGTTTGGCGGTGTTTAGATCACCGCGCGGTGTTCTTTTTACCGCGCGGTAAAAGGAACACCGCGCAGTGATCTAAGCACCGCCAAACTCAATTTATTTTTTACTGTGAGTTCCCCACACTCAGTTGGGTTCCTGTAGCGCCAGGTCATCCAACTAGCACCCAATTATTTGCTGCTGGGAGACGTTTGAGTGTGGGTTTGCAAACCCAACTCAACCCACACCCTGCTGCGTTTGCTCTTAGAATCTGGTCATAATGATAAAAATCGTATCTTCGTTAATCATCATTTAATATGATATTTACACAATTTTTCCTATACAATGACATTTTTTTATTCTGAATTACTAGTTTGCAACAGCGAAAAATGAAGTAAAGGGCAGCAGGGTCCAAAGGACCTACAGAGAACAACGGGAATGAATATTACATTATACCATTATATAAATATTGGTGTTTCTCTTACGAATAAAATTTATAGAACATAACTCGCTATACACTATATACTCGAGCTCCTTTGGAATACTAACAGTGGGCTAATTAAAAACGATCGTGTAATCCAGAGAAGAATATTTGCATGTATGCTTATAATGTGCGTACATATATATGGAGGGAAAGCTACAAATCTATGCTCATCGACATACTTCTATACATACCATCAGAGCGGTCCAACTTGAGAGATTCGATGTGTTAAAGCATGATAACATAACAGTAACTCCTACAAAGGTTGGCATTCAAAACTAAAGAAATGTAAGCATACTTCTATGAAAAGTAAATACATGTAAGAGTGCTTTTTCTCTATTTATTCTCTCTATCTTTAAAATGGGGAACTTAAGTCCCTGTTGGTTATGAAAATCAAAGCGCATCATTTTTTTAAGAAGATAATCCTATGCATATTAGCCGTCTTCTCACGAAAATTGAATTGCAGTCAATAACCGGAAAAGATGACCATCATTCAGCTATCGGGGCAAAACAACTAAAATGGTTGGAGTGTTTAGACAAATGATAAGCTCTTATTTACATAAATAAGAAGACCTTCAGTGTCTATGTGTTTATAGAGAGAGTACTCTTAAATGTTTACTTTAAGTATATTGACTTTTCTTTTGTTTGGAATGTAATAGTTTATACGAGTTGAATGTCATGCTATTATGTCTTTTTTAAGAAGGTAAAATATTTATTGAAAAGAAGACATACTTTCCGAGATAGAAAGAGTACAACCTGAAGGCAAAAAATGAAGGAAAAGCAAATAAGAAGACACGTGCCATCAAGTCGGGTCTACTATATCTAACTTCTTCCACCATATTTCAAGATCTTCAAGCCTCACTCCCTTCATATATGTGGATGGCGATGCCCAAAATAAAATTGGTGCGTATATCTAAAAAATAATCGCTTCCACGGTCTTGGTCTTCATTTCGAAGTACATATGGAGTGAGATGCAACAAAACTTTACCAATCGCTTCCACACTATCATGTTTTAACACCATCAGATATGAAGGTATGAGGCAAGCAGAAGATAGGCCATGTTTGTTTTTTGGTCAAGGGTGAGAAGAGGTGTGATCTTTTTGGAAACTTCTCACATTTGGCATTTTTTTTTTTTAAAAGTTGGCATTCTCTCTAGAAAAAATGAAAACTGGAAGTTTGGTCTACTTCCAACCTCAAAACTTCACACCCCCCCCCCCCCCCCCGTGAAGTTTTTTGGGTTGACTTCCAACCAAAAAACTTCCAGTTTGGCTTTGAGTTGGCTTTGACTAGTCGTTTTGCCGCTATACCACGGTCTGGTCATTTCCCACCCTGTCAACGGTTTAAGTGGGGGTATTTTAGTCGATTCAAGCCCAAAAATATGAAATCTGCCAAATCAATAACCACCCTTACCTCCCCAAACTTGCCAAATCATTAACCAATGTTAAAAAAAAAACAAAAACCAACCAAAGGAATACAACGCCTCCCTCGCAGCCCTCCCTCGACCTTCTCTCCGTCCAACAACACTTTCCCTCGCAACGCCTTCACTCTCCCATAAGCTCCTCCTTCTCCCTCGCAGCGCCCACCTTCTCTCCCGATCTCTACCCTCTCTCCCTCGCAGCGTCAACAACGCCTCCCAAACAGCTCCACACTCTCCCCACCCTCACTCCCAAACAGCACCTCTAATCACCTCTCTCCCATCCTCCAACAACGCCTCCAACAACGGTATTTTACATTCTCTCTCTATGTTTATTTATGTTATTTTACGAATTACATTGTGATGAATTAAATGTGATTGGTTAAATGAATTAAATGTGATGAATTACATTGTGATGATTGTTGGGTTTTATTTAGAAATTGTGATTGGTTTGTTTGGTTGGTTTGTTGAATTATGATGAATAAAATGTGGTTTATAGGATGGATCAATATGATGATGAAACATTGGAATTAGAGGCCGTTGCTGCGGCTGTAGCCACTGCGGTTAACCTAGTATTGTTGTTGGTTGAGGCTACCCAATATGATAGAATACCTTCTGTCAATAGGAGGGAGCACAGGAATGCAAACTTACGTTGGTTATATGATGAAAGTTATATTATCTGCCATAATATGTTGTGAATGAATAAGGCTTACTTTATTAGTTTTTGTGATAGGTTGAGAGGGAAGGGTTTGAGAGCTAGCAAACATTTAGATGTTGAAGAACAGGTAGCAATATTCTTGTTGATTGTAGGTCATGACACTAGGTTTAGGCATGCCCAGGCTTCAACCATGAGGTCATTGGAAACTATTTCCAAGTACTTTCATATTGTTTTGAAGTATGTTTTGAGGTTGGGTAAAGACTTAAACAAACATGCAACTCCTGACTTGTCTCTTGCCAATAGAAACAATCATCATGCTTGGGCCAACACTTACTTCAAGGTATATATATTTACTTCAAGGTTGGGTTCATATTTTAAGTACAAGTTGATGACATGGTTTATGATTTATTTTCTTTAGGATTGTGTTGGAGCAGTGAATGACACATTCATCCCTGCAACAGTCCCCCTTGAAGATCAACCTAGGTATCGCACTAGGAAGGGGGATATAAAGCAGAATGTGCTTGTTTCTTGTTCCTTTGACATGAAAATAACTGAGATATTTGTTGGATGGGAAAGTTCAGCTCCTGATAACAGGATCTTGAAAGCTGCAGTTAATGATGACATGTATCCGTTTACAGTGCCAAGAGGTAAATGATAATGTATTTATAATATCATCCCTAATATTTTACTTGTAATTTTTGGTTTACAATCTTAATATGCACAATTTAACTTATTTCAAATCATTACTACTTGGGGGATGCTGGATTTCCCCAAGCTCCTAGTTTTTTAGTTCCCTATCGAGGTGTATGCTATCACCTTAAGGAACATTGAGAGGGGAATAGTTCTCAGACTCTATAAGAGTTATACAATTATCGACACTCCCAGCTAAGGAACATCATTGAGCGTCTATTTGGGGTCATGAAGAGACGTTTTGCCTGTTTGCATACAGAACCCCATTATGATGTTGAAACTCAAACCAAGGTTATTGTTGCATGTTGTATCATTCACAACCATATCATAGAGGTAGATCCACATGACAACTTAGAAGATCCAAATACAGAGGAAGAGGAACATGGAGAAATGCCTCATGAAGAAATAGGAACATTAGGGGGAACTGAAGCATGGACCAATTTTAGGGACTACCTATGTGCAAACATGTGGCTTTAGTATGTCAACTCTGGCCACTATCATCCTGCTTGAGTCATCTATTTTGTACTATTTTTATCTGTTTGTTTACTACTACTTTATTGCATCTTTTATTATGATTATGGTATGAGATCACTTTAATAAGTCTGTTTGGTATTTATATTTTTGGTTTTCACTATTGTTATGACTAAGTATTATATGTCTCTAATGTATTGTATAATGTATATAGATTAACAGGTTATTATGTATTATGACATATTCATGATTTATTACTTTGTAAGTGTGATGGCTAGGTATTATGTAGTTTTTGTAGGGCGTGTACCCAGAGTATATGAGACATGGGAGGAGACACACCCCCAGGTCTCATGTTTTCGAGGAGCTATTCATAGAAGAGTTAATTCAAGGGCAGAGGTTGATCGTTTGTTTATTGCATTTGTTGAGAAGGAGAGGCATGTTTAGGGGGGGAGTAGCTTTGGAGGAGGAAGAAGCCCCACCAGTTGCTAAGGTTGAGGAAGCTGAAGACGTAGAGGATCTAGGTGGGATGGCTGTGAGGGATGTGTATGGTTGGATTTTCTGTGTTGTTTTAGCTTGTGTTAGAGTGGTGTGTTGTAAGGTAGGTAATAAGTGAGTATTTTAATTTTAGAGATGTTGATCGACTGGTATTTTCTTGTATGACTATGAGGAATGTTTTCCTCTATATTTGATTTTATATGTATTTTTGATGTTTTTGTGGAGAAACTTCTAATCTGTGGTCAAATTAGATGGTTCAGCCAAACAAACTAGTGAGAAGTTGAAGTTAGAAGTCAAGATTTTAAGTACAAGTTCTAACCTTCTGCCAAATGCACACGAGTTTTTTCCATTCTTCTAACCTCAAAATTTCCTACCTCTTCTCACCTCTTCCTACCTCTTCTCACCCCAAAAAAACAAACAAACATGGCCATAAAGTTGTTGAGAAGGGGAAGTTTAAGCAAGATAGGAGTTCTAAAAGTAGCACAAATGAGAAGAACTACGTGGCTGAGAGGGATACTAAATTATTCAATAAAAGCCGGCACAAGACATCCATATTAGTTATTCAATAAAAGCCAAGAGCGTGATGCACCAAGAACCAAGTATTAGAATTCCTTCTATTGTCGGATCCAACGAGATCCTATATCCAATCATGGTATTAACAACCATTCAATCTTGCAGGATTATTAATTATTTTGCCATTACAGCAAGGTTCAGAAAGGCTCACAAATTCAATCCTGCTACTGGATTCCTCCAGCCCATGATGAGATCAAAATGTCATGTGATGGTTCTTCCTTAGGCAACCCTGGCAGAGAGATGTGTGGTATTGATTTTAGAGAAGTCCCCGATACTATGAATGGTACTATTTCTATCAACCTCCCTCTTACTACTTTTGTTGAGGCAGAATGTGTGGCTATTATTCAATTCTTAACAAGAGTAGTTATTTTGGGGTACAAAAATGTATGGATTGCTTCAGATTCTTCATCAGCTGTGGATGCATTTAACAATAACAAACTACCATTGAAACTGCAACCTGTGTGGAGAAGACTTAAGAAACGTTATACAAGAGTTAGATGGTGTTTGTTTTTCAAGTGCTGAATGCTGAAAAAAATTAAAAGTGCTGAATGCTGAATGTTGAATGTTGAATGCTAAATTGCTGAATAAGTTATGGTGTTTCTTTTCTAAGAAGTGCTAAAAACTGGTAAAACTGGTAAATGTCTTAAACACCCTTGTTATAAAAGAACACAACTTGAAGCATATTCGAATAAACAAAAGTTTGGTCTATATCTGCCTCTTTCTGTTCGAACAAAAGGAAAAAATGAATAAAATGTACATACAAAAGGCATCATTGCACAAAATGGACAAAATAGATATACAAAATGGACATGCAAAATGGACATACAACAGACATTATTACACAAAATGGACAAAAAAGAATTGACAAAATGGACATACAAAAGACATCATTGCACAAAATGGTTTATACAGATCATAAGCATTAAAAATAGTCTGAAGTACGAATCTTAAGATAGCACAACCCAACATAGTCTAAAATAGCAAATAGTCGAACATCAGCATAGTTTATAAATCCGAAAAAAAGATAATCCAAAATAACAATGCATAGAAAACTAAACTCTGGGAAACTGCATCAGGAAGAGTTTCTTTGATTACAGCGTAGCCAAGCCCACAAACATGTCAGCATATTCAAGATGTTCAGGACCAACATATTCAAATTGGCGACGACATCTGAAGTAGCCGTATCAAAGAAATCATCCCTAGCAGGACCAGTTGCATATCTACCAGTAGCCACTCTGATTGCAAAAATAGCTTCCATCAAATCTTCATGAAGTAACCCACATTTCCTAAATGTACTGACGTTCTCATTTATCTGTTGTGTATCAAGAAAACAAACATTCAGAAATTTATAATGTAACTATACAGATGAACATAATAAACAAAAGATTACTATACCTTAATCAAGGTAGGGATGGCAATTTGCCCCGCCCCGATGGGGATTCGCCCCGCCCCGCCCCGAACGGGGCAGATTTGGTATGAGCTAACCGGGTATGGGGGCGGGGATGGTATAAGTTACCCAAAATCCGTCGGGGATCGGGGCGGATTTGGGTCTCCTCACATAAAATCCGTTACCCGCCCCGCATCTGCCCCATTAAATACCTAATAATTTTACTATTATACCCCTAATTCATTATTAGAATTTTGATTCAGAAAACCCTATATTCTCTTCAGCAGCCAACAACAACAAGCTCTCTATCTATCAGCAACAGCATCAGCAACAAGCTCTCTTTTCTTCAGCAACTGCAAGTTCTCTATCTCTTCAGCAACTCAGCAGCAACAACAAGTTCTCTATCTCTTCTCTTTCAACAGCAAGCTCTCTTTCAAGTTTCAACAGCCATGATTTTAAAGCGAAGGTAGTGGAGATTTTAACAGCAAACCCTCTATTCTCAGCAGCAAACCCTATCTTCTCTTCTTTGCATCTCTCAACAGCAAGCTCTCTAAACCAATTGGGATTCAAGCAAGTTCTTCTCTTCTCTGTAACGAATTGGGTTTCAAATTCAAGCAAGAATTGGGTTTCAAGCAATAGAGGAATTGGGGTTTCAATCGATGAATTGGCGTTTCTTTCTCTCCAAATCAAGGTCTGTTACATCTCTTTCTCTCCAAATCAACAGTATAATGTATTGTTTCTTATATGCTTATAATGTATTGTTACTTAGACGCTTATAATGTATTACATCTGAATACAAATGGTTTATACTTTGATTTATGTTGATATCTCTACAGTGGTTTATACTTTCATTTATATAGTGGTTGATTCTTTTGATTTCTGTTGATTTATATAGTGGTTTATACTTTGATTTATACAGTGGTTTATACTTCGGATTTCTGTTGATTCTTTGCTAGATTCTTTCTACAATGGTTTATACTTTGATTTCTGTTGATATCTCTTGATTCCCAGTGGTTTATACTTTGATTTGTTGCATCTCTGATCTGTTGCATCTTGATATCTCTTGATTTGTTGCACAAGGCTCATACATGATACATGACATTGATATTAGCTATTCTTTCTACAATATTTGATATTTTTAGATAATTTGAAAGTAATTTTCATGATTGCAAACAAAACATAACAAGAGAATAGTTTGGTTTTATTGGAGATCATCGGTTTGTAAAAACGATTCGTGCTTCATGTGAGCCAATCTTTACGGTTTTCCTGTCTTATAAGTTAATTGTATGGGCCTCATTCTCTCAATCAAAACTATGAGAAAATACACTTGTTATATTGTTATTGGTAAGCAAATTTTGTGGCCTTGCCAGCCAACCATTCAAATCCAAAATAGTGAAGAAAGAAATCTAAAACCCCATTGTTAAAAATAGAAATAAAAATAAAAATAAAATATATATATATATGGTGCCTAAGTTCATGAGTTCTCCTGTTTTATCTGCATTTGTTTTGAACCCCATGAAGGGAAAACTAAGGTATTTAGCTGGTCTTGCAGGTCCAAATGGTTTTGGATCAAACTCTACAGCAGACCAAGTTACTGAAGACTCTTCTTCTACAACTTCTTCTCGTCTAACAGCTATTATCACTGGTTAGTCATGCACGAGTCATACTGATATTGATATTATCACAGGTTTATATGTTCAAGAGTTTATATATAGGATGGTGTGCTATTTTGTGTATGTTTACGTTGTTTCTAGTCTTTATGGTCATATCTTATATTTGTTGTTGACGTTGAACATTGTCGTAAAAGGTGGGACATCTGGAATCGGAGCAGAAACTGCTAAAGTTTTAGCAAAGAGAGGGTTGAGGGTGATAATTCCTGCGAGGGACTTGAAGAAAGCTGGTGTAGTGAAGGAAAGAATACAAAAGGAGAGCACAAAGGCAGATATTATATTGTTAAAGATGGATCTAAGTTCTTTTGCTTCAATCAAAATTTATTTTTATATTATTGGAATAATGGATGTATGGAATATTAATGGAATAATGGATGTTGATTATGTAATATGCTTGAATATAAGAATATCAAATTTGTCATTTATACAAAATTTCAGAATATCAGAATATGTGGGGAGGATTCGGGGATCCCCGCTTACTTTAAATGGGGATCGGGGCGGGGATGGGAGGTGGGAACCTAAGCGGGGATGGAGATGGTATTGGCTCCCCCGCCCCAAATCCTCCCCATTGCCATCCCTAAATCAAGGCATCCCACTCTTCGGGTGGAAGATGAAACGTGCGGGTTTCTGCATTAAAACCATTCTCAGTCCTTCTCAAAAGCCATGTCCAAGCATTGTACTTTGCCTTTTGGTAAAACTAGACATTACTAAAATATTTTGGTCCAAGAGTTAGGTTAAATTTTGCATTGTACTCTTCCCTAATCTTGGCCCAAGAGGCTTTAGAAAGTCCAGACTCCGCATCTTTACTTGTGTCAAGTTCACGCTTGCATAATGTAAGATAAGTGTACAACATCTCACCATTAAGTTGTTTTGCGTGTTTGGGAGTATCTTGGCTTGGGTCACCAGTCACTTCTTGCTGAGCCTTCTTATTCTTTGTAGGCATGGTAAAACCTGATGAAGAAATCAAAACAAAAATGTCAGCAATATATTCTACATACAGTATATCACAATGGTAAAAGATGTTATGCTAAAAGATGTTCTTATGATTTGTTTTATGCTAAAAGATGCTATTATGGTTTGCTTTATGACTTTTTAACCCCTCTATGCTTAAATCCATTGTTGATCCAATCTAAAGTACTCTGTCACATTATCTTCAATCTTCTTCAAGTATTTTGGTCTGCCCTCATGCCACTCACTATAAGGGGGAATATTACTGGAGCCTCTTCTTGCTATTTGATCAGATGAAAAATTAGTTTCTCTTCATATTGCATCATATCTTGCTGTCTGAATACTCTTCTTGGACAAAATGCTAACAGAAGAAATGCTAACACCAATATGGAATATGGAATCATGCACAAAATGCTAACAGAAGAAATGCTAACACCAAAATGCTAACACCAATATGGAATATGGAATATAATAAACTGCAGACTGAAAACTTCTGAAAATCAATTTAAGAGTTGTCGGCGATGGACATACAGACACTAAACTCTTAACTCAACTACTGCTTCAGTTGGTGTCCTTTGGTGGGAAACCCTGTAAATTATCAAAGACTACTGCTTTATGCTGGAAGACTGTCCAGTTCCTGATGTGCAGACTGCCCATCCATAAATTAGCTAAATGTCCACCTTCTTTATTAGTGAAACAACAGTATGCTATAATCCCTAACACAACAGCATTCTATAATCTATTTGTTCATATCACCAAAACAGCAGATTCATGGATGCTACTGTACTAAAGGCAATTACTAGATTCATGAATGCAGATTTTATAATCCAAAACAATAGTTTTGTAACAGCAAAACATCCATAACAACATGGTCTAAACTGCTATCCATACAAATATCCAATAACAACTATCCATAAACATCAAAACAACTATCCATAAACAGTTATCCATACAAATATCAGTTAACTGCTATCCATAAACAGTTATAGTAGACATAGAAACTGCTATAGTAGGCATAGAAACTGCCTATACAAACTTTGTAAACAACATACAACAAAATGGCTATCAAGCAACAATAAATATGGAATATTCCAATGTATAGTGGACTAACAGATTTAGGTATATTTTAAGCAGTACCTATATCTCAATCCTAGTCAATGGAGGAACTACTGGTTTTTCAAAGCTACAAGAGGCTTAAGGGCAAATAGCTATGTGGGGAAGTTCTTATCTTTGCAAGGAAGACTGGTGCTTGTGACATCTGTCTTAAAAAACATCCTTATTTACAACATGGTTGTCTATAAATGGCCTATTTCTATAATCAAAGAATGTAAAGTAGTTATTAGAAATTTCATTTGGGCAGGTAACCACTCAAAGCATATAGGAATACAGCAATGTAGCAAGGCATCAAGAAAGTAAAGATACATTGATGTTTGAATTTGGGAATTTGGCAATCTTTTTGTTGTGATTAATAATGATTAATAATGAAATCTAGTCAAAGCCCATTTCATAATATACCTATATCATTCCCTCGGTAATTCTAGCCTCAATTGTACTTCTTTTTTGGTTAAATTAAAGAATAGTTAATCCAACTAAAGAAGAAGAAAAGCAAAACAGAAGGAGAGGAAAATAAGTAACATATGCATATACAAATTCTTCCTAAAATACATTTTGCTCTACAACAGCAACAACAACAGATCATCTGATCATGAGGTTTGAAGGAAAAGCATTGCAACAACAAATAGACCCAACAACAAATATAACAACAACATTTGCTCTACAACAACAACAACAACAAATCACTACCCCATAGCTCTAAATCACTACCCCATCACAAGCTAACCACAATAAACCAACAAAAATATCCAAATCGCAGAGAGAGGGAGAGAGAGAAAAAAAAATGCTAACCTTGACGAATTGAAGCTCCCTGCCCTAAATTCAGAGAGAGAGATGAGAGATTCACGTCTTTCCTTGCCCTCAATTCGGTTCTTCAGGTGGTGAGGCGCGTTGAAGACACGGGCAATTGAGGCATAAAATGTTCTTCAAAGTGCTGATTTTTTTAAGCATGTATTCCTGGCTGAATTTTTTTGCTGAATTTGGTTTTCTGAAAAAAAATTCAGCAGGGAAAGAAACACCACCTTAGCGTTACAAGCATCTGGAGAGATGTTAACTTGCAGATGCTGCAGCCAAGAGAGGAAGCAGAGTACGCGATGATGTTTATAAGGGGTTCCCTGGGATAGAAGACCTTGATGTGGTGTACTTTAAATTCTCAATGTAAAATGTTGTAGCGAATTCATTGGGATGCCAACCTAGATGGGATGTCTTGGTTATTCAAATGATGCTTTCGTTACTTTATTTTAGGTTCGTTTTGTGATTTTCTTTTTCTTTTTTAAACCCTGTACTCTCTTCTTCTTTTCATTGATACAAAATTTGCTTACCTAGCAAAACAAAATCATAACCTTGTCCAAGAGTAAAAGCCATTTCTAAGATGTATTCCCTCATAAGTCGCACTGTTTTTGTCAGCTACAACGAGTAAAACGATGCCTTGAGCCAGTGGCTTATTTCACTCACGAATCAATTATTTAAAGACCTACATAAATAATTAGCAGCACCACACAACGAGTGATAATGATTTAGCTCAGAAAATATTGCATATGTGAGATTACTGATTTCTAACCTCGTCAACTTGCAAAACTGGATACAAAGCAAATATGCAACATTCCATGATGGAGGAAAGATTTTCCAGATTTCTTCATTTGTTCGCATACTTGTTTGATCCATGCGTACCTCCTCTCAGTTTTATCTAGTTTTGCAAGCTCTGGGAAAATAAATAAAAACCATGAAATTCAAACCAGCGGCCCAGAAAGTGAGGAAATTGAAGGTTCACATTGTTCGAAATGCACGGATGTCTCATGGTTTTCTGTCATTCATCATCCTTGAGATACCAAAGTACTTATGCGTATCTCGACAACAACCATCTTTATAGATGTGCATCACTCTCAAGTGAGCTACATGTTTAGTCCATGAATTATCAATGAAACCGTCATCATACAAACCAGCTCCTTCGAAGATCTGTTGATATGAAGTAAGCTCCCTATTGCAAAAGATTTTTACTAACTCCTCTCTCACTGATGGCTCCAAAGCATCAACAACAAGGCAAGCATCTGATAACTGCTGCAGTAAATTGGTTTCCTCTGTCTCTTTCCCCGTACCTAAGCTGCCAAACAAACCATCCAAATAGACATGATTCTTTGTTACAAGAATTTTCAGTAAATCATAAGTTACACATAAATTACAGTAACAAAAAATCGAATTGTAAGGGATAAATTTTCCAATAGAAGTGAGTGAATGGGTCATTACAAGTAACAGAAAAGAGCCTGAAGGCAGTACATATAAATAACTTAGCACATTTGGCTCATCTAATGCGATTTGTCATAGAAATAGAAAGAAACATAAATTCATTGCAGTGCCAAAGGCATAACCCAGTCCCCAACAGAAAGACAGCTATCGCCCATATTTCAGAGAGAGGGATTGGCCCCACCTAGGAAAGAACATCGAGTATGTTCTAATTGGAGATCAATAGGATTAATCCCTCTATTGTATATAATTATCATGTAATAATAATCATATCAATTTCTTAATGGGCATTATAGGCATTCATCATTGTCATTTTATTGTGTGCATATTGTGCCAAATTTGATATTGACACGGGTACCAGGATTTGAAGGCTCATTTTGAGAAGGATCAGTAATCTTTTTTAGAATTAATAGTTTAATACACTCAAAGCCATTAGGCTTTGAAGGAATGGTGGTGCATCATCTTTGAAAAAACATTAGAAAAGTCCCTTGGGATCTCACTCCTTACGGTATACCGTAAAGATGCAAGATGAACACCCTCGCAGTAAAGATGGTATATAAATATGGATTGATGGTTCAAAACAGTATATTTATAATTGTTTTACTCAAGGGTTGTCAAATCTTGTAAAGTTTTCTAAATTTTCATATCATCAAATTCGATGAGTTATAATTTATTTGATATCTTGCAAAGCTTACAATTTTTAGGATAATGAATAAAAAAACTAGTCTTAAAGCAAAAGAACATATATTTAAGACAAGAAACAGAAATAGATGTGACATCCCTAGAGGCCGTTTAGATAACCTGCTGGCCGGAAATGGTTGTTAGTGGACTAATTAAGAGAATCAGTAGCTAGTTAGACCCACATTTCTCACTAGTTGTCAGGCATTCAATAGATATCTAAGAAAGCATACCTTAAGAAGTCCGAGAATACATGAGACTTGAGTATTTGTTTAATGTTTTTGAACTTTTCCCTAAGTTCAATGATCTTGGGAACATCTCTATAGGCCTCAAAAAGGCCACACAATTGGTTTACAGCCTGTAAAAAATTGAGATTCCGCATGAGTAACCATAATATAACAATATGCACATTTTTGGTTTATGAGATGACAAGAATATCTAATAAAAAAACTTGATATAAAATCAGAATTTGGAAAAACACAGACTATGACCATGTGCTGAAACAGAGACGCGAGATAAGAAGATTCGCTAACTATTCAATTACAGAAAACATTTGGCAAGGTCCAGAATACTATTGTCACTCTTTTACTTTTTTTATAAATGTAAATTTGTTGATAAAGAAATAGAATTACAAAGAAAAGGCAGGCAGAAAACAAATAAAGAGAAGGATTACAAAGTTTGGTGAATTTTATGAGCTCTTTCTATGTCATTCCAAAAAAGAAATTTCATGATACTTTACCACATCTCCACTGAGAACAAGGAGAGGCAATAAATTGGTCTAGAGAAGCTACTTTCCAGAAGACTTGACGCTTTCTCCTTCGAATAGATACTTAGCAATCCAACCATTGATCTTATCTCGAATCTCTTGATAACTGGATTTCATATCTTCTTAGACCTATACTAAATTTATAGTAACAGATGTACACTACACTTGTATCTTAACCAAAAGGCTGAGAAATAGATAGCCTTGATAAACTTGGTAAGATACATTTTTTTTCTGGATTTTGATGAAAGATGTTATAACACAAGTTCCTTGGCTCCTGTACAGGATAATCTAACTCCTACAACAGAATTTTCAACTACTCTCCGTTAAACTGAAAAACAACATACTGTTTTTAGTTCCACCATAAAACAAGTACAACCTAGGATCACCAATGGGTCAACTCAGTAATAGTGCAAGCATTAACTCACAAACGCCATGTTTGAGACGCGATAAATGCTTCCAGGTGCATCCTTCAGGTGTAGAAGAACATTGTTTGCAACCTCAATGTTGGAGCCTATGGAGCGTAATGACTGATCAACCTATACGTATATTTGTTTATAAAAATAATAAATGAATTAAAAAGTATATATATATATATATGCATATTCAGTGTAGGAGTGACTAAGCAGCACATACGTCAATCTATGATACTGATTGAAATTGTGTATTATGAGCATAAACATTACTTGGAGACCTATCTATATGAAGAAACGAACAATACTCAGAAACCTATCTATTTGTACAAAGCGCCTAACATGGACAAAAGCTCCATACTGCATTGGATCAACCAATCAAAAATGCCATAAACCATAAATGGAGGCTGCTGCATCGTCCAACCTCCTATTTTACAAGGTAAGATTGATTCACATGGGAAGGAGGTCACTCAAACGGGGAGAAACAAATATTACTTACAGCTTTTGGGCTATATCGAGTAACACCTTGACGTCTCTACATTACCATGAGAATCACGAGAGAGAGAGAGAGAGAGAGAGAGAGAGAGAGAGCATGTAGATCTCTTCACCCACAATCTGGTTACTCCAGTACTCATAGTTATAGTATCTAAACAAACACAGATATAAGGATGATTGTTACAAAAATGAACAAATAAAAGGGCTGACGATTACAGCATATGTTACCTATTAAATACTTGAACCTAAAATAAGTAAAGACGCCAATTTCTCTACACTTTCTAAAGGACGCAAAATCATGTATATAATCTACTAATATCTAGAATCTTAAAGTACCTCCAACTGTGCAGCTGCCTCCTTGTATTGTCGCTTTGAAGCCATTACCCGAAGTTGCTCAACAGCTGAGACTGCAATTGTGGGTACAAAAGGGGGTGAACAAAGAGTATATATAAAAGACATCTATATTACATATCTCAGTCTCTAACTAAATCTTTCCAAGTGCACTACACCCTAAATGTCAAAAGCAAGTCTTACCTGTTCATTGCAAAATACATATATTTTTGCAGTGTGAATAGCATTCATAAAAACACCATCCGTAAGGCTCAAAAATTACTATCAACCTGCCCATGGTCCACAAGGAGAACTAAACTAATGAAACATAGATACAAATCTGATTATCTTTACTATTATATAAATAGAACACCCTCTTTGCAGTGGTGTGTTTGGTCTGTAGTCATTGGAAAGGACTAAAGCATCCTTCTAAATTGACATCAGCAATCCATATAAAAGGCTCTCGTCTCATTTCTTTGTAAATTGACAATCCTACCCCTACATTACAAAAATAAACACACACTCTCTCTCTCTTTCTGCCTCCGTCTTCTCCATCTTGCTTTTGATCTTGCCTGGAGTTATGATCTAAATCGGATTTGGAGAGAGTTGAGGAGAAATCAAACATTGGTAGAAAAAAAACCATGATCGCGGCTCTGAGTGGGATTGTTGTCGCTCCCTCTTTTCAACCCTAAGCTAAAATTACATATTTCATTTCTCTTCTATGCTCTTAAATGTGAGTTTTCAACATTTGTGGATGTAAAATTGGTGTTACAACTAGGTTAGTTAGCAAGTTTCATGGAAGTTTCCAAGGGAATCCAATTGTGTTTTAGAACAATATGTGATAAAAACTATAGCGGAAGCACACTCTAAATCACAATTAATCCAAACTAAACTCGCTTTTACTAAACCGCTCTTAATCGCATAAAATAAAGCCCAAAAGACCTAGAGCTTATGAGTTGTACTCAAACTTTACATCACTCTCTCTAAGGCTAAGCCGCTCTCTCTCAAACCAACTCTAAAGAAAAAAATATTTAGTCTAGGCTCTTTTTTATAGAAGAAGAGGTCTAGCACAAATAAAAACCCTCCCTTAATTATAATGCAAATAAAATAGAGTAAATAGGAATAACTAAAATAAAGATAGTAGTCCTGCGAGGTGGAGAAACAACTGCTTACGCGAGAATCCTGTCAACCATGTGACCCATCAAAATGATTGATCATTGACTCCTATAGAGATTCAAAGAAACAAGATCCTGCACGGGATTTTGATGAGATTGAATTGTTGTGTCCTAATCTTCTCCTATAGAGATTCAAAGAAACAAGATCCTGCACGGGATTTTGATGAGATTGAATTGTTGTGTCCTAATCTTCTCCTATAGAGATTCAAAGAAACAAGATCCTGCACGGGATTTTGATGAGATTGAATTGTTGTCCTAATCTTGAAATTTAACTAATTTTGCTACACTCTTCGCTGTAACGACATTAGTTAACTACTTATAAGTGTAAGAGGGGTCCTGATGCCACAAACATACTCAATGATATGATATTATGCGAGGTTCTCCTAGAAAATTTAAACATTTACTGGATAATGCAATAGTTTGCAATACTAGAAGATTTGAGAATCATATAAAAGCTATTTTGGATGGTTAGCCTGGCATAGAACCAAACACGTAAATGTTTAAAACTCTTATACTTTATTATTCTAATCATGGGAAAGTCGCTCTTGCACTCTAAGGGTAACTTGATTTTAAAGTGGAAAGTCATCTCAAAAACCCATTTCGTGTATCTTCAACTATTTAATTTTAAAGAACTTACCTGGGCGTAAATGAACTTGAAGGCTCTACTAACTAACTTAATGATTTTGAAGGGCTCATTAGACAAATGTCGTAAATAGTGTAACAACATCTCCTAAAGTGCCTGACTGTCTTGGATGCAAAAAAGCCAAATCCAAGGTAGTCAGACTCAATTTCCTCCAAGAGTACCTGACTTAGATTTTAAACTAATTCAAATAGGCGCATAACACTTGGGTGCCTGCTTGTATTTTAAATAGGCGCATAAGACTTGGGCGCCTGTTTGAATTTATAAAAAAAATCAGGCGCCTAAGTCTTAGGCGTCTGTTTCACTGAATCAAATATGACGAACTGTTGTTTCTCTCTTGTCCAATTTTCGCCCAAAGCTCTCTTCTCTTGGTGTAATGCGCGTAAGATTCTATCAAATCCAACACTTTGTTACTTGTTAATTTAGGGTATTCTCATATTTTGTGATTCATGGTGTATTTTAGGGTATTATAAACTTTTCCCAATATTGTGATTTCTTGGTGGAATTTAAGGTATTGATTGAATTTGGCTTTCATAGTGTTGAAATCCCCAATTTCCACTCTTCTTGCATCCCAAAGTTTCACTCCAATGTATTGAAATTAGGGTATTGTGTGGAAAATGACGTTGAAAACAACGAACGCGCCTTGGTGCTTTAATAGAATTTGACATTATGTTGATAAGAATTTGACACCCTCTGATTGATTTAATACTTCCTATTGCCCTGAGTACTGTAATTGTATTTAAATAAATTAGTATGTGTTTATTAATACAAGATTTGACAATGTCGCCTGAAAAGGAAGAATATGACAGAACCAGCGATGAGGGGGGATCTGAAACCAGTGAAGAATATACTGAATGTAATGTTTCCCAAATGCACTTTTTATCTGGCAAAAAACAGAAAATCGAGTTTGAAGAAGTTGTCAATGTTTCCACTAAACCTCCTCCACCTCTTCCACAATATTATGGAGTGCGTGACTTTCGGCAACTCACACAACCGGATGGGAAGGGTCATTTGTCCACATCGGTTGCTACTACATCATTAAGTTAAAATAGCGCAAATTAGTAAATTATTGGTTTTATCCTTATTTCTAAGTATTTACTTCCGGTAGAATTTAATTTAGATATTCTTATTTGCGTTTATTAATGCCTTTACAGGCTCGAGTTGGATTTAAATGTCAATCTATTTTAGCCAAGCTCCGTGAAATCTACTTAACACTTATAAAGGTACCTCACTTGAAGCAGAGGTTAAAGGCTACCAATTTGATAAGTGTATTTGATTTTAAAATTGGGAATGGAGACAACCAAGTAGTTTTGACGATGGTTGAGCGTTGGTGGCCAACCGCTCACACATTTTACCTACCTTGTGGAGAGTTAGGGATCACTCCTAGAGATTTTACTGTGCTTACCGGGATAGGTATCGGGACAGGAGACCCGATGATATTTGAAGACTTTTACACGGAATACAGTAACGCCTTAACAATTTTTCCTAATATGGAGTCTAAAGATTATGGAAAAGGATGTGTTAGTTTTGCTCACCTCAAGACTTACCTTGACCATACAAGAGTAAACATCAACGATAAGGCTAATGCCAAAACAATCTTTAAAGCATTTATGCTATTGTACTTTGGAGGTGTCTTATTTGGGAACTCGAAGAGCTGGGCTCGACTAGAGTTGATAGGTTCAATTGCCATCATAGATAACAAGACTTATACAATAGACTTTGGCTCCGCTATATTAGGACATCTATACTACTGCCTTGACCAAACATCGAAACAGGAGGTAAAATTCATTAACAGCCTTTTCCAATTGATCGAGGTAGAATATTTTTATTTAATAGTTCTACTTATTTATTTTTTTAGAATTCAAGATTATTTGGATAATTAATATTTGTTTTTATCTTATGCAGTATCATTGCTACGAGTATTATCAGATGAGCCATCATATCTTGATAGATAATAGGTTGAATGATTTTTGGCCAAGGATGTTCGCCTGGCAAACTACAAGACAAAAATTTATGGGAAATAAGGTGAAGCATCATCTAGTACTGATAAGGCAACAACTGGATTTGCGTACAATCAATAACATGCAATGGGAGCCCTTTAGAAATATGAAAGATGAACTAAAGCATGAGGTAATCATCACCGAAAATATCAGTCGTCAAAGAGTACTCCTGCAATGCTCATTTGGTGGATACGAGTGGTATCTTGGGGACCGTTGTTAGGCTCAACTAGAGCATCGTGCAGTACCGTACGACCCTCTAAAGAAACTCCATTGCTTCCCAACTTCTGATGTGGTTAGTTCCCTCCAAGCAGCGGGCTGGATCGAAGTACAATATTATATAATAGGTCACCATGTCGACTATGATGCCTATTGGAGGCATGTTTCACATGGTGCAGTCATGTTAGATATTGCGAGGTGTGGAAACATTGACATCCCCGGCCTTGGTGCTTTGACAGGCAGAGTTACCTTTCCATATGCTGAGTTTCCCACTATAGATTTTTCTACTCAGGAGATACAAATCCCTCCCCCACAGTTTGGTGATTACCCTGGATGGATTATGGAGTTAGGGTCGCCACATGGGACTACGTGTCATACCATTCCCTCTATTGCTATGACCTCAACTATAGACGTACCAATAAGATATGACTTTTTCGCTATGACTGAGGGTATGCGGAAGCTTACACTTAATAAGACATTAGATTTGGAGGCTCGAGACCTTTATGATGAGAGTCGTATTACACAATTGACGGAGAACTTGAGACGTGCAGAGGACCGTCTTTCCCAATTGAATGAATATTTAGATGGAGAAGTAAGTTGTTTAAAGGAATCTTATAATATATTTTATGTTTAATTAATATTTTTCATTTTAATTCATATTGATATTCCCATTTTGTATGTTTCAGGGGATTGAAGTCGGATGGGAAGATAAAGTGGGAACTTCTCAAGCGGGGACTTCACGTGGGAGGGGTTCACGTGGGAGGGGTTCGCGGGGAAGGACATTTGAAGGTGGGGCCACACCTCCCCGATGATCAAAACGTACCCGGGGATCTTTTGCTTAGTGTTGTATGGGTATTGACTGGGATCGTTTGTTTAGTGTTGTTTAGTGTTGTATAGTGTGTTGTAAAGGAATCTTTTGATTTTAATGGAATATTTTGTTTATTCTTATGCAATTTACATTTTACAAATTACAATATTGTGTTGATGGATGTTGTCTTCTATTCCTCTTTGTTTTATTACAATTTACACGCTTCAAGAAAAAAAATTACTCAGCCAAATTACTATAGTGTGTTGTAAAGGAATCTTTTGATTTTAATGAAATTTTTTGTTTATTCTTATACAATTTATAATTTACAAATTACAAATTATAATAATGTGTTGATGGATGTTGTCTTCTATCCCTCTTTGTTTTCATTGCAATTTACACGCTTCAAGGAAAAACAAAATTTACTCAGCGCAACAGGCGCCTGATTGTTTTTTTTTTCAATCAGGCGCCTGTTGCGCTGAGTAAAAAAAAAATTCTTCTCCCAACGGCTATATTTGTTAGTAACGGCTATATTTTATCTATAACTACTATAAATTGTAAAATACATCTATAAGCCAATCCCCACATCTCATATTATCCAAAAACCAATTCCAATATTCTCTTAGTTGCAATTTTAGTATTGTGATGAATTTTGAGGCGGTTCTTGATGTTTTCATCGATTCTTCATTCAAAGAGGAAGAGAATATCGAGCAATTTTCAACCGATTATACTGATAACGACGTTATTGATGAGATTAAGATGGATATATTGAGAAATCAAGATGAAATTGAAGAATTATAAGAGGATAAATCTTCAAGAACTCGTGTTGGTTCGGTTATCAAATATAAAACCATAAATCGCTCACGTGTTCTTTGGAATAAGTTGCTCATGCACGACTACTTCCGTGATTAAAACACATTCGGAAGAGAAAATTTCCGTCAAAAATTATGTATGAGCCGAGGACTTTTTGATCGTATTTTGAATGCAGTGGTTGCTTATGACAAGTTTTTCGCTCGGAAGCAAAATTGTGCAAATGTTTTGGGTTTATCGCCTCATCCAAAACTTATGGCAGTATTCCGTGTGTTTGCATATGGAGTGTCGACGGACAGCTGTGATGAATATTCTCGGGTTGCAGAGAGCACGGCCATTGAGTCCCTTACGAGATTTTACAATGCAATGATCGGGCAATTCGCTACGGAGTATTTGAGATCGCCAACTCTGGAGGATATACAACGGTTGTTGTACGTTGCTGAGAAGCGCGGATTTCCTGGCATGCTAGGTAGTTTGGATTGCATGAATTGGGAGTGGAAAAATTTCCCCACGGCTTGGACGGGTCAATACACGGGGCATAAGAAAACACCAACAATCATTTTAGAAGCGGTGACATCTTTTGATTTATGGATATGGCATTGTTTTTTTGGAATGCCTGGTTCCAACAACGATATAAATGTTCTTGATCAATCACATCTCTTTCGAGATCTTTGTCTTGGTCATTCTCCACCTTGCAACTTTGAAGTCGATGGAAAACCATACGACATGGGATACTACCTGGCGGATGGTATAAATCCGAAATGGGCAATTCTTGTTCAAACCTTACGATTTCCCTGAGGTAATGCAAAGAAATTTTTTGCCAAGCAACAAGAGTCATATCGAAAAGAGGTAGAACGAGCTTTCGGTGTGCTTCAATCTCGATTTGCAATTGTGAACGGTCCGGCAAGAAGTTTGCCACCTAAAAATCTGCGTAAAATAATGCAAACATGTATAATTATGCATAACATGATCGTCGATGAAGAACGCAATAGGTACGGAGTAACCTTATTGACTGAACATTTTGTCGTAGACCCTAATCCAATTGAGTTGTATCGAGAAGAAGTCACATTACAAGGATACATTGTGAAGTACGATAAGATAACAAGTTCGGATAAGTATAAGATACTTCGAAATGATCTCATTAAGCATATGTGGAAGCATCAGGGAAACAACTAACATTTTTAATTATTTGTAATTTTTATGAAAACGCAACTTCATTTAATTTCTATGTAATTTCAACTAAGCATTTTATGAAATTTATTTTAAAAAATTTATTTAAATTTCAATATAAATTCAAATAACAAATAATTAAAAAACTAAAATTTCTCAAACATATTCTATTACCAAACTTCTTAAATCCAGATAAACTTCTTAAACAAGGTTTTTAAACAAAGTATAACCAAACTTAAATACAGTTTTTAAACAAAGTACAACCAAACTACTTAAACAAGAATCACTAAAGTACTACCAAACTTCTAAAATAGGATTTTTCAGCTAGAGCATCTTAGATATTATTATTATCTTGAAACAATCTCGCCATAACCACATTACGTTGTGCCTCCCAATAAATCCTTTGAGTGTCGTCCAAAGTAGATATGTCCATCACCATCACCTTTTGATCATTTTGGGCTTGAAATTAAGCTTCTAAATTCACCACGGCCTTTATCTTTCTTTTTCTTAACTCCATTATACGGGCATCTCTCTCTTCTTTCTTCTTATCTCTCTCAGCAACATACTCTTCTTTCTTTTTCTCTATTCGGCCAAGATGACTAATAAGTACATTTTGGCGTTCAATGAGAAGATTTTGTCTTTTTTTATTCCTTTCCTTTTGTTTAACACTTTTGATACCGTCAGGACGTTCCGTCTTCTCATCCGTGACAAGTACTGAAGAGTTGTTATTGGAACTAACGGGTGTATCGGGTGTTGCCAGAGTAGACATTCCAGGGCTAGAATTTGATATTTGCTTCATTTGCACATTGCGAGCTAACGTGTCTGGGTGCTGGTCTTGCAATATTTTCCAACATTGATGAGCACTTAAAACTTCATAAGCTTCTTTATACGACCATTTGCCTTTGCCACGTACTTCATACATCATTTTGGCAGCATCATCCTATAAAATAGATTAAAATAATAATAAAATATATAATTTTGGTAAAAAGAGTTTTTAATTCGTAATGACAAATGTTAAATTACTTACTAAATTTCCTTGTTGCATACCGCTTATGGGACCTTACATCACACTTTTCAAACAAGTCTCATAAACCTTGCAAACACGATTCATATCCGGCCAATGATTTTTTAAAGATGAAACTATACGTTCAACCCGTTCACCATCCTCTTCACAAAATTCATGAAATGCATCCAAAACTGACTCCCAAAAAACATCAAGTTGTTGGTTGTTACTTTTGATTCTATCCTCCGAGACATGAACCCAAGCTTTTGCAAGATTTTTATTTTGAATACCCGTCCATTTCAACAACTGATACCCCTCCTGCATTGGTAGTTGTCTTGGTCGAGCGACGTCTGCCTTTGCTTTTTTGTCTATTAATAACCTCCGCGTCTTCAGATTGAGATAAGTCAACCGATTGAGTACCATGTGATTGAGATGATTGAGATTGTGAGAGATTGGCAAATAAAGAAGGATATTGGAATTGAGTGGGAATGACGAATTAAGAGGGTTATCCCCAATTATTGGGTACTATGAACGGATGAGGAGATTGTACCCAATTGTTGGGCGAGTTAAAAGATTGAATTGGTTGGGATTGAGGTGATTGAGGTTGATGGGAATGAGTGAATTACAACCAATTAGGTGGGATTTATTATTGTTGTCCAAAATTGTTGGGTTGATTCAAATTACTCTCGGTAGTGGAATCATTCTCTTGCGTTGCATTCGAAGAACTCATCTAATAATTTGCATATATAAAAAATTATTCAAGATGAAAAACTTAAAACCCTAGAATATAAACATCTAGAAAATTAAAAGGCATATGATAAAATTAAACAAAAGCTTACCTTGTGAGATCAACCTTAATCTCAATAGAGTGAATGAGAGTTATGGTGCAAATGGATTTGGTTTTTGTTGAAGTGGTGAAGAGAGGGAAATGATTTGGTTTTGGAAGCTTTAACGAATTTAGTCAGTGCAGCAGACGCCTAAGAGTTGGGCGTCTAATTAAATTTTTTAACTTAGGCGCCTAAGTCTTAGGCGCCTGTTTAAAAACAAAACAGGCGCACAACACTTGGGCTCCCAATCGCTACTTAAAAATCCAAGACCGTGTCTTGGATTCCAAGGCTGAGACTTGGATTTTGAGACTCAAATCCAAGTCAGTCAGGCACTGTTGGAGGACAAAAATTTGATGTGGCAGCTTAAAATCCAAGGTAGTGAGGCATTTTAGGAGTTGCTCTAAAACCCTTCACCACGGCAGTTAGAATCTAGAAGTTTAGTTTTATTTTGAGTTTTGTGGGGAAAATAATTTATGGTCAAAACTTTTATAAAAATACCCTAATTTATGCCAATGGGTAAACATCTGTGTTGCGTCCTAGACCGGATACAAAATTCATGTTCTCAAATATTTGATAACAAATATTGACGGATATCAAGTGGCGCATGAAGTGCGCCGAGAAAAGGGAGTTGCACGCTAGTTAATTAGAACGTGAACCTGTATTCTACAACTCCCATGGTTCATAACTATGTTACTCGTATACTATCAAAGATGTGTATTATCTGTGTTTGATGCAACTTGAATAATTTTACTGGTAGTTAAATAATACTTCAGTAAAAGTCATAAATACAATAGCATTTCATTACATTAGTAAACTAAATACTTTGGCGCAAGAGATAATGGGTATTGATGGAGGAGGTTCAGTTGATTTGAAAATTATTAAAATTAGCACCAAACCGATCACGTATACTGTTAATGAATAAGTTCTAGTAAGGTAACTGTAATAACAATTTTTTTGAAATGAAGTTAATTTCAAGATATCGGGGTCATATGTGATTTGTCTTTTGAGATCCAATAGTACAATGGTTTAGGTGTTTTAAGTATTGCTACGCATAATACATTTCTAGAAAGTTATAAGGGAGAAGAAGCTAACCAAGCATAGTCAGACGATGAAGGGAAGTAATTGTAGTTGTTATATGTTTCTTCGTGAAGTCCAATATTTTAATGTCACGATAAGTTTCTTGAACCATTGTCTCACTTTGCTCAGCCTTGTTTTTTATTTCCCAGATCTTGTACATTAGCTTCTGTATAGCAAGAAAAAAATTACCAGGCATCTTACAATTTACAAAATACCAATCATCTAACAGACTATAATAATATGGACTTCAATTGAAGAATTACCAAACATCTTACAATTTACAAAATACCAATCATCTAACAGACTATAATAATATGGACTTCAATTGAAGAAGCACAAGATAGTATTAAAATTCTATGTACTCGTATTTAATGTATTCTGATAAATTAGGTCAGAACTATTCCTATCAATTAATGATCAAGGATTAAACATAAAAAATCAAAAGTAAAGACAAGGAATTAAAAGACACATGGAATTGTTCACCCTGTAGAAACTCCTTACACGGGAGAAAAACCACAGGTCGTTGTCGATGAAATTGACAAAAAAAAATCTACTAATCAAAAAGAGTTTAATCTAAATTACACTTACAGACTTGATAATCTAGTCTCAAGATTATCTATCTTCTTACTAAAGCTTCACACCCAATCTTCTTCTGTTCTCGCAACAACCCTTCTTGATCTCACACCAAGAATCTTTTTATGTTATCGCAATAATCTTTCTAGATCTCACACCAAGAATTTTCTTCAACAATATGTAGGAAGTATTGTAAAACTAACTCAAGATCAATCACAGGATTAGAAGATACTTGATTGATGTTGAATTCATACTCTCTGATAAAGGAGTTTGGAGCTTTTCGAAAAAAATAAAGGTTTTTCAAAAACAAAGACCAAGAGAGAAAAAGAAAACAGAGTTTGCTTAAATAGTAACTCAGTTTCTCTCGAGAGTCGTTCAAACGAGACCTAATGTCGTTCGAACGACAATTGTCTATGGGCCAAATTCCAGGGGACATGTCATTTCGTTCGAACGACAATAAAACTCGTTCGAACCAAAATTATCTATGGTCCAAATTTCCAGGGGATATGTCAACACGTTCGAACGACAATTAAATAAAAGCTCATTCCTTTATCAGTGAGTTCTACTTACCCTCTGTCCAGTAATCTCTATTTTGTCAGTTTCTTCGACTGAAACAACCACGAGACTCCACAAACACGAAATGAAACAAATAAAACCTTTCAAGTACTATTAAAAAAACGATTGTTAATGTCTTATAATAATATACAGGCCCCAAACAAGGTTACGATATAGGCCTCAAAGAGAGAAAAAAATAAAACCACAATATGTGAAACAAACAGCAAAGCAAAAGCAAAATAGTCATAAACGACGTCTAAAAATTTAGGTGGTTAACCCTTAATAACATGGAAGGGAACACAGTGATGATGATCCAAAATAACACTATAAAAAAAATAAGTTTTACCATTATCGGAAATAAAAAAAACCTATTTAAAAGAGAGCCTAAGCTTAGTTTATTTGGTAGAGATCGTTTAAGGAAGAAAGGCTTAACCTGAGAGAAAGTGATGTAGAGTTTGGGGTAAAACTCATAAACCCTCGGTCTTTTGGCATTTATTTTATGCGATTTAGTAAAAACAAGTTTTAGTTTAGATTAATTATGATTTCCAGAGAAAGCTTCTGTTATAGTTCCTATCAACATATCTTCAAAAATCATGTAGGAAAATCTAGTTAAGTGATAGATACAGAATATTTACGTGTACAACTCCTAAATTCATATCTACCTAGCCATTTATTAAATAAATGTAACACTAATAGTGTTTTTGTTTGTATTTATAGAAATCGGTCACATGATAAACAAGTCATACATTTATCCAGTTTTTAACGAAGAACAATGGTGATGCACTCCAACAATGATTCACATTTGAAGTTGTCAATCAAAGGCCCATACATGGAAGCCCATTGAAGAAAATTAGATATAAATATTATTCTCATGAGTTGTAATATATATGCATGATTTTAGGCATTGTTTAGGGGATTTTATATTAATGGTGATATTTTGTAACCTTTCCTATACTCTATCAATAGGAGGGGAATCCCACCCATGAGAGATGATATTGGAGAGTGTATGTATCAAGGTTCAATAAGCAATAAAGTTCTTGTTCTTCTATTTTTCTTGTTTTTTTTTTACTTTTATCGTAGTAATAGTAGTATGGCAATGATCAAAGAAATGAGTAGCTAATGTTCTTAGCCAAGGCTAGAGGAAGCTCCACCCAATACAGCCTTAGTGTAGATTGTGTAGCTTAGTTAGAGTAATTACTTTATCTTTATCCTGAAATATTCCATATTCGTATTCCTTCATCCTAGGCTTGGCCATAATTAGGATTAGGAGGAATAAAAAATATAAGTAACCATTTGTTTAACCATAACAAGATAAGTAAGGAACATAGAGAAGATAACATAATCCATGTTTATCAACCAGACCATGGTTGAATAAGTTGGTTTATGGGAAGTTCCCAATCAATAATTATTTTATCTCATGATGTATTGCATATACCCGACCAAAGATATGCGATATGGGAATTCGTAAATACTCTAACTAGGTACATTATCTCAAGGTTACAACGAATAGAGTGGAATCACGTATTGGTTTTCTCGCTAATCGTATCATCATATTTTCTAGTTTGTATTTTATTTTAATTTCTTTACTTATAAAAACCCAAAAATCATTTTTATTGGATAAAATTAGTAGCTCAAAACATAATGCGCACCACAAGTTTCTTGGGATACGACCCCGCTTACCCTTGTACTTAACGGTACACCATGCACTTGCGGGTCTTTTAAGACGTCGGTTTATAATCGATCAAGTTTTTGGCATCGTTGCCGGGGACTTGCAGAGTTGCATTTTATTTTTGAGTTATTTTATTTTAAGCCAATATTTCTTTCTTGTTTTTCTTTCCTTTTTCTTTTTCTTATCTTTTTTTTTGGATCTGGAAACAAAGTGATTGAGTGATTGGCTCAAACTCTCTTGACGTTACTGTATGTGTGAAGTCTGTCCCAGAATGTTTTACGGTTTTTGATTATCTATACTTCACAATTGGGAAATACGTTTACTACAAAAGTTTCAGATAATTCAAAACCGTTTCCGAATTACTATAGATCATATTTTTCTGTTTAGTCCCTTGAGAGTTACAGTCTTTTGAAACAATAGTAAAAACAGTCTCAGTAAAGGACGCCGCTGTTCATTAATCACTTGTTTTGAGCGTTACGAATGCTAAATTCTAGAAAACTTCCTTCTTAAATATTTTTCTTTTCTGAATTATCTTTCCAAATTGATATTATTAATTGCTCTCTCAACCGAGCTGAAAGATATGCGCATTTGAAAATCAGGACATCATAGTCTATAATAAATTTTGGAAATTGAATTAATATTGTTGTCGCAAGTTCACTAATCATTTTTCTCATGTTTTGCAGGATAGTCACAAAGTTGGAAATGAGACAGACAATACACAAAGCTAAAAGTATCATCAAATCCATCCTTCTTGTACCTCCTAAGTAAAGAGGCACTTCCTTCTTTCGCCTCCTAAGATAAGGGGCGGCCACAGCTACACTGGGAAACACTTCCCGTAGGTTGGTACTTCTTAAAACTTGACATCCAGAAGGCGTACATATCCGCTTCGCCCTGACACTAGGACATATAAAGTCGTGTGGACTGTGTAAATACACGCTGCTCTAATAATAAAAATTATTGTGGTTGGATTGACCTATTGTTATATTTAATATTCTATTTCATTCCAACATTAGTAAATGTAAAAACTGTTAGAGACTTGCGTGATTTCATCACCCAAAAAGCTCTCCAACAAGTGGGACCACCCATTAGGGATACGAAGAAATTCGTATCACACAAAAATTGAACGCCCCGGACCTCAAAATAACTATTTATAAAAAAGAGTAGCAAGATTCTCGCGGGATTTCATCACCCAACGGATAGGTGTACCAGACCAGGGTACAAACACGGGTTTATAGGATACGGCCCCAGCTAGTGCCGTAAAATACTGGTCGTAGATTTGCGACATCATCGTTCCGAGTACTGACGTACGATAAAGCAACTCGCTCGGGTGTGAAGACTGAACATCTACTTTAAGCTGGTATTAGCATAGTGATGCAGGGGAGTATAGGAACCAAAGCCTTTTGCCATCCTACCCATTTTGAATATAGAAGAATATAAGGGAGACCTAATTATTATTTCTAAAAAATGTTGATATGCTAGAGTTTAGGTTTGAATGGTTATTTATTGCGTTGGGTGTTGCTTTTATTTTACAATGTCATACATGCAAGAACATTGGAATCCATACAGCTCACAATTCGACATCCCACAACAACCTCAAAATCATTTTCAATCATGGGAACACCAAAATTCTCAATACGGAACCTTTCCAATCTTATTCATATATACAGGCCCATCAGTCTGTCCAGTCATCCAATCAGTTTCCACCTGATCCACCCAAACCTTCTTTAGATGATACCCTTGCTATCTTCATACAATAATCAGTACAATTTCAACAACAAATGATGCAATTCCAACAACAGACATTGGTGAATCAAACTTCTACGACCCAATCAATCTCTAGATTAGAGACTTAGATAACTCAGTTGTCAACTACGTGGAGTGAAATAGAGCATGAAAATCTTCTAAGCAATGAAAAAAAACAATCTGAAGTTAAATCCCCTTGTGATTTAGAAATGGATGAATTCAAGCGTAATCAAGGAATGTTTTCTCCGTGGGGTGAATGGATACCATATTGTGAGACAGATTTAGAAGATAAATATTTTAAGGTCGACGATTCTATATCACAAGAAGATCTTAAAGAAACCCTCCAAATTCAGCCATCGATGTCATCATCCATCATTTCATTTATAAACCCAATAAATTTATTCAAGGAAACTATGACTGAGACTGAATATTTTTCTCTCTCCTCTAATGATTTTTCTGACGATGATGATGACGAGATAAAATATGAATATATGGAACCACCGTCTCATTATACGATAATATACGAGGAATTTGTAGATGATGATATTTGTACCAAAGTCAAGAAATTAGAAATTGTCGAACTTGTTGCAGATGTTATCAACTTGTGATTTCCTTCTCAGTCTCTTTATGAGTCACCTCATCCTTGCCTTGAGCCGCATCTACCTGACACAAATTGTGATGTTGAAAACCAGTGGGTGGATGACCCATCTTTACAGGATATATCACTATTATTGGGGGTTGATTATATTTTGGTTACTCCTTCACCAACCCTCTCTATACCTATGCCTACATCTTCACTTCACAGGCTACTTGGGGGTGCCATAATTGTTAATGAATTTGAGGATTTGTTGCGTGATAACTCTAGTTATACCTACTCTATTGATCAGTGTTTGAATTATTTCAAGTACTGGGATGCCCCCGTAATTCTTAAAATAGTACAAGCATTATCACCTGCAACTGAGTCATACTAAGTTGAGCCCGACCCACAACCACCCGATCGACATCACTTTAAAGGTTCTAGTCACCTTTTGGAAAATGATGAATATCAAGATACATTTTTGGTGTATGGAGGTATACCTTATAAAATATCTCAAAGTGAGATTCCCCATAAATTAAATAAGGAAAATCTTTATCCTGAGGGTTTAGACTCTGAGTTATTTTTATGTATCATGAATACATCAACACAATTAAGTACAGATAAGGAGAATCACTATTTTTCTATTATCTGGTTATTCTAGGATAAGGACAATTTTGGTGTTCCTCGATTATTTAAAGAGAACTTGCAACCTGGATAGTTCATCAATTATTGTACTTTGTACCCCATTAGACTTATCTCATGACATTCAAGTTTGGGGCTACATTCGTCTAGCTAAAGACGGCAAAACTTAGTGCTTTCTGGGAGGCAACCCAATGCACATTCAGGTGGGAAGTTCCAGTTTTTTATTTCCTATTTCATGTATTAAAATTTATTCTCAAACATTGAGGACAATGTTTTATTTAGGTTTGGGGGTAGAAAAACCATTTTCTTAAATGTTTTTTTGAAGAAAAATGAAATAATGGCACTTTGACAATTTATGATATATTTTTGACGAATTTTCAAACACTTAAACTGATTTTACCTTGACATAAATATTATGGAAAAATCTAAATTTTGAAATTGTACCAAGTATACACTATAATATTTTGGAATATCTTAAGCTAGATGTACTATTTTTTTATTAGCGACTAATTCAAGTTAACTTGGCATATTTCGAAAATGTACAATTCACTTTAGTTTTATAATTAATACCTTCAATAGATTTTTACTCAGTATAAGAGAAATTTAGCATTTACGATATGAATAGTTTGCTACAAGGGAGACAACTGCCTAAGAATAAGTTCATTCCTAAGAATAAATAATAAGCCAAATGTGTTCTAAAAACTTTCACGCTACAAGGCTACTCACATGATTAAGAGCTGAAAGAGGAAAAATTATCACCAATCTCGAGTTTGACCATGAACTATGTGAAAGAAGCACAAGAAAATATTACTTGTGAGAATCCTGAGTCTAAGTCATGATAGGGCATCACACCCAGACAACCTTTGCTAATTGCTGGGGATTGTCGACCGAAAACACCTTGTAACGGAGGCTTCACTGAGAAACAATGTACTCAATAAGAAAAGGCTTGCAAAAGAAAAGAAAAATGTAAAATTCTAGGAAGACAAATTTACTAAGGCACTTGTCAAACTGACCGTTGAATCTATTCCAATAAGAACTAGACTACCAAAAACTGAGTAAATTATTCTAGACAACGAATTAGGCGATAAAACTATTTTCATTGTACACTCAAATATAGCTAAAGCAAAATACTTGATTCTCTTTCTAATCTTGAGGTAGTACCTCTAGTTTTGGATAAGCTTAAAATATTCCTTTATATACTTGGGAGAATAATAAGCTTAAGGATTTTTTTATTGGTATATTTTTGTCACAACTAAATAAGGATAAGTTCACAGAAAATGAGTCATGTATATTTTAGAATTGTTTAAAATGTTATTATTGACTTTTGTGGGTATAGTCACTGCAAACCATCACGAGGCAACACTCGTCCACCATGCTAAACCTGGGGGGTTTACGGCCAGTTGCATACACTAAATGCAACCGCGTGACATGCAAAAATTGTTTTTGTTTACTTTTGCTCGAGGACTAGCAAAATATAAGTTCGGGGGTATTTGATAGACACATAATATTTACGTGTACAACTCCTAAATTTATATCTACCTAGTCAATTATTAAATAAATGTGACACTAATAGTACTTTGTTTGTATTTACAGATATCAGTCACATGATAAACAAGTCATATATTTTTCCAGTTTTTAACGAAGAACAATGGTGATGCACTCCCACAATGATTCTCATTTGAAGTTGTCAACCAAAGGCCTATGTTTGGAAGCCCATTGAAAAGAATTAGATATAGATATTATTCTCATGAGTTGTAATATATATGTATGACTTTAGGCCTTGTTTAGGGGATTTTATATTAATGGTAATATTTTGTAACCCTTCCTATACTCTATAAGTAGGAGAGGAATCCCACCTATGAGAGATGATCTTGGAGAGTATATATCAAGGTTCAATAAGCAATAAAGTTCTTGTTCTTATCTTTTTCTTGTTTTTTTTTACTTTTATTGTAGTAATAGTAGTATGACAACGATCAAAAGAATGAGTAGCCAATGTTCTTAGCCAAGGCTAGAGGAAGCTCTACCCAATACAACCTTAGTATAGATTGTGTAGCTTAGTTAGAGTAATTACTTTCTCTTTATCCCGAAATATTGTATATTTGTATTCTTTCATCCTAGGCTTGAGCATAGCTTGGATTAGGAGGAATAATGAATATAAGTAACCATCTTATTTGACCATAACAAGATAAGTTAGGAACATGGAGAAGAGAACATAATCCATGGTTATCAACCAGACCATGGTTGAATAAGTTGGTTTATGAGTAGTTTCCAATCAATAATTATTTTATCTCATGATGTATTGCATATACCTGACCAAGGATATGCGATACGGGAATTCGTAAATACTCTAGCTAGGTACACTATCTCAAGGTTATAACGGATGGAGTGGAATCATGCCTTGGTTTCCTCTCCAATCGTATCATTACCTTTTTTAGCTTGTGTTTTATTTTAATTTCTTTTCTTATAAAAACCCAAAACTCATTTTTATTGGATAAAATTAGTAGCTCCAAACATAATTCGCACCATAAGTCTCTTGGGATACGACCTCGTTTACCCTTGTACTTAACGGTACACCGTGCGTTTGTAGGTCTTTTAAGTTGTTGGTTTATAATCGATCATTAAGGAACAAACCTTAACAACACATGTAGCCGCAACAAGATCTTCCTTGGCTTTAGTACCTGAATTACTTTATCAGTTAAGATGATTTATTTGTCAAAAGACTTAGAAAATTCTAAGAAAGCACAATATGATTGAGATTTACTGCCTCATTCTTTTAAAATGTACCACGTAATTTATACAAAAGATAAATCAAAAGAGATGTTACTAGGAAGTAATGATAGTAACAACAAGGCAATCAAGAATGATACCAAATCTTCTAAAATTTCGTGTCTCGGTAGTTCACCCTAAGCCTGGGCAAGCCGCATAAAAAGTGTTAACCCAATCAGAGTAGTACCTGTTGGCGAACAGCGGCCATTATTCTTGCATCCACACGACAAATTTCCCCATGTATCTTCTGCATAAGTGGTTCCACTCCAGATAAAGATGCTTCTGATATTGATCATGGTCCAAAAAAATCAATTAGTGAAATTCCATAAATTAAGGTCAGAGGTGAGAGATGCAATAAGTAAAGAACATGGGGTCGGAAAGACACCCCGACATAGTGTTGTATAATTTTAACTCAAAAGAAACTTTTTTGCACATTTGCAGCTGATATCAAAACTCATAAATGCTTGATAGGCATGTAATCCATAAGAAGTGAGTGTAAAGATTGTGAGCTTCTCAACAAATTACTGTATTTGGGAGCCTATACACGGCCTTGATATGTTTTTTGTTTTTTTTTTAGAATATTCTTGATATGAAATTTCGCGACTGAGATTCAACTGCGTTAATATGCAGAAATCATGTCAGTAGAGTTACATTAAAGAAGAAAATTGAGATTAGAAGAACTTCTTATTATTAATGTCTTACAAAAGATGCAGGCCATATAAATAGGCAAAACATAAAGGCTGAAAATATCAACCTGCTATACTTACTACTCTGGAAACTATACTAAATATACTACTCGTTTGATAATATAAAGTTACGAATATAACATTAACAAGTACGACCTTGTGGTCCCTTATCTAAAAATGGCTTGTATTGCAGTAGAACCAAAAAATTTAACATTTTTGAATGAGACCAAACCTTGCAAATGTACATAAAGGTATCAATCTCCCCACCCACGTGCAAGTAATCTAATAAATGGAGGTTTTAAGAAGAAAAGTTATGTCCAACATCTAATCATATAATTGCGACTAAGTGTGGAATTTTATTTTATATTTGACCTTTCTCTTGTCCTCTTGGAGTGCCATGTGTGGTTCATGGGTTCCTTCCTTAACCCCGGCTTGCCTTGGCCAAAAGAAATATCATAAATTTTTTGTTTTGTTTTGTGAAGTATATTCCCACAAATTTCACAATGTGCTCCTGCTTTGTGATTATAGGGGTGTATCTACATCAAGAATATCCCTGCTTTATAAATTTATAATTCAAACTTCATGAAAAAAAAATTATGACAATTTTGCCCGTTTTAGGCCATCCATTTTATTACAGTTTAAAGCCCATGATGTTTGATGCTTGATGTTTGATGTTTGATGTTTTTATTACTTTAAACATCTACCATATATCGATCTCATTTAGTCTATTTTATTGGTGACTATGTGGATGTGCATCACGTGAAGTTCCATGTTGTTAATTGTCCCATACATTTGTTAAATGTGGTAGTCCAAAAACATTATTTCCTTGTAATTTCTTTAGAAGTGGCATAAGAGAACCACTGATTTATAATTTAGAACATGTGTTTTTTGTGATTAGGTTTCTTAGACTGGTGGTTATTGATGATTTTAAGGTGGCATAAGAACACAATATATGTCTAATTGAATGGTAAGTGTTTCGGTGATTGGTTTTCTTGGATAATTGTTAATTTTCAAGTAAAAGTGGGTTAAACGGCACTTCAACCTTAAAGAACATGAATATTCATTTTGCAATATTTATGTCACTATTAAATTCTCCAAACTTTTGTAAGCTATCTAGCATTTCAAAACAAAATCTCATGTGATAGCAAAGGAGAGAACTGTAGTATACAATGTAATTATCTATTGTTGCTTCATACTCTTGAATAAGTCATTAGAATCTCTAAAACTGAGTTGCCATCATTTATATTTTTCTAAATTACCAGGATATGAAGCATGTGTTTCCATTTTCTCTGATTTAAAGGTTTCCATAAATCTCATTGAACCAATGATTATGATGTATTTGGTGGAATGGAATGGAATTTTGAAAGTTTTAATCTTTCTTTATTGCAGTATGGTCAAAGATCGTGGAATGGAACTACTGCTCTGCAAACAATGCTTGACTTCCTTCTCAAGATTAGAAAATTTTGCATGACCCAGCTGAGTTATTGTTAATGAAAAGGCATGTTTGTATACTTATTTTGATTATAATAAATTTTTTGATAATTGTAGAGATTTCAGGATTCAACCATGGCAATAACATCCTTGACGTACTTTTGCGTCATCATATAATGCGCAGTGCAAAGACTGTAAAGGCCAAACTAGTACCACTCCACAACAATCATTAGACTTCCCTTCATTACCTATTTAAAGTGTAAAATGTCTGCTCTTTGACCTTTGTCAAATCCTTTCGTCCAACTTGTAAAGATGATCAAATTTCATTACGTGCCCTGATAACCATTCCTATCCCAAATCATACTAGGCGTGGCACGAAAATTGTGTGATACCTTTTTTAACTATTCAGGTCATTCATTTCCAGTCCAAAGTAGTTGGGGTTTGCTTGGATTGATACAAGGGATGGATGTTGTTCTTTTTTATGTTTACTCTTAAGTAGAGGCGTCATTGACTCAAAGATAAATTGTTGGAAAAAGACTTCCGAAAAGATTATAGTATGATTTTCAGGTTCTTCATCTTATGTAAATTTAATGCAATTATTCATTTACAATGAGTGACGTTAATTGTTTATGGCCAAGCCAGGATACTATCTATTATTATTTAAAGCCGGACAGTGTAAGCCAAACTTTCATTTTAGTTTTTTTTGGGTAATGATAAGGCCTATTCTTATACATGTGCATGTTTCATGAAACGGGAATGAATATGGAGATATTCATCATTAGGGATACAGTAAAAATTCTTATCACTGAAGATGATGAAACATCTAATTTTGGAGTTTGTTTTATTTAGTGTCTAGAGTAGGCGTCAGTATTATCTCATAGTTATCCAGCGTCAGTGAGTGCACGTAGAGCGACTACAGCTGGACTGACTGACTCTGAACAGGTAAGTGGATTTCTAACTCTTTGTTCTAAAAAGTTAAGCCTATGTATTTTATAGAGTATGAAAAAGTAATAAGAATGTCTCCTTAAAGAAAATAGAAGTTTTATTCGAATAACTTTTAATGCTGTTCGAATATTTTGCAACAGTTTGAATTGTATTCGAATAAAATTATTTTTGATCGAATAATTTTCAACAATTGCATTTCTATTCGAATAGATTAATTGTTGTTCGAATAACTTTCAACAGTTGCATTTATATTCAAATATATTAAATGTTGTTCGAATAACTTTCAACAGTTGCATTTATATTCAAATATATTAATTGTTGTTCTAATAACTTTTATCAGCTTGATTCCTATTCGAATAGATTAATTTTTATTCGAACAGAGCTCGTATCTTTTGTTTTCCTTCTTAAGATATGCTTAGCTTTTTTCAAAGACTCACTTCTTGAAAACCTATTTTTTGAGGGCTTGGTTTTTTAGAGTGAATAGAGATTTATCTTTGAGAGATTCAAAAGAGAATCAAATCACTCAAACCTTGAATCAATCAATTGATCAAGAAACCTTATTCATGTATTGATGATCTGGATTGAAGAACTTGAGCGATTCAAGATTAGGTACTTCAACGTGAGATTGGAGTAAGGCGTTGCGAAAATGCGGAATTGATTGTAAGAAGATTAATTGGAAGAGAGATAACCATGGGAGATGTTTATCGAGTCTGTAAATGATTAAATTATTGTAACTCTTTCTCAATAGTGGATTGTTTAGCTATAGGGTGATTCGATAGCGACTTGTGGGGGTTTTTTTTCCTGAGAAAGGTTTCCCACAGGGTTAAAAAATTTTGTCTTGTCTTTAATTTCTATTGCTTGCTCAATATTTGATAATCGTATCTACTTGATTTAGGTTAAGCGTAGACCATTAATTTAAAGAAATTAGGACCTATTGATTTAGACCTAAAATAATCGAAATTGGTTAGTCTCAGGCGACTAGTTATTTCTGATGAGATATTGATATTTTTTTATTGGTGTTTAATAGTTTTATCTTATGATAACATAGCCTTCGAGTAACGAGGCTCACAAACAAGTTAAATTACATTAAATTGGCAGGTATAAATGAATAGAGAAACTTGGTTTGGTAGATACAGCCCATCAGCTTTACTTACTGATTAACTGTAGTTTTGACAAGCTTGTATCCTAACTCATTGAATGTTTAGCTTAAGCATGCGTTACAAAACGCTAGTATAAAATAATAAGATCATCAAATGTGCATTATATTGCTCGGTAACGATGTATTCAAATGTGTGGAGAGTGAAGGTACTAAACTGTAGGATATATTTGGTTTATGTACTCTAAAGCACTCGACTTATCCATCGTTCTCTCAGTATAACTGAAACACAACAAAAACTAAATTATGGATCACTAAACAATATTGTCAATAGTTACATTTCTACGATTGATTCTGATTAATGTACCCAAATATATTGGTAAAAATAACTACATCAAACCTAAATCATTAAGAAAATCAAAATACAAAGAACATCCCAACCCTAAATCCACTAAACTGAAAGCAATCACTCCCCAAATATATTGAATTGGAATCGAAATCAGAATCAAAACTACTAAAATCAAGTGGAGATTAAGAGATCAATACTGAAGAAGAAGATTTACCTTGTAATTACGCACTCTAAATCTAGAAATTTTTTAACTTCAGTTGTTTAATTTCGTAGAGATCGAGTTCATTCGTCTCTCTCTTTCTTTAAGCAGTAAACCGTGTGTTGCACCTATTTCTTGGATACAAGTTTTACGTTTACGGGATTGACCAGGGCAGAGTAAAGGCTAATGGCCCGGCGTTATTTAAACTACTGGGCCTAAATCTTTTAGACCTTAAGATGTTTTTGATTTGCCACAGTTTGTGTCTAACTTCAAGATTTTTTTTATCCCCTATTAAAACACGAATTAACCTCATTTGTAATACAATGTACAAGGTGAGAAGAAACTCAGATTTCAAACTCGTTCCAGATGATTCAAGCAACAGACATACATTGTGTAAACGAGCACTAAAATAAGAAGTCACTAGGGGTATCACCTTGGCCCTCTACATATAGTATTGGGCCCTCTCTAATTTATTTATGGGTGGCAGCTATGTCATGGAAAACGCATTTCCCACTTTCTCAAACAGGAACATTTCTTAGAGAATCTCCAACAAAGTGGTATGCTGTTCCGGTTTACCATATCGGTATTCCAAAATTGCATACTGTTTTGGTCCAATAGCAAATTATACTTTTTTGTATTGGGAGCTTAACGGCTCGGCGCCTAACACCAAAAAGGCAAATGATATGTATTTTTTCTTGGGCGCTGAATGGTTCAGCGCCTAACGTCTATTAATTATTATTTTTCCCTTTGGACAGCTATATTAAAAAAATTGTTGGGACAGCTATATTAAAAAAATTGTTGGGCGCTGAACGGTTCAGCGCCTAGACAGTTGTATTAAAAAAGTTGTCGGGCGCTGAACGGTTTAGTGCCTAGGCGGTATGCGCATACTCATTGCGAAATTCTAGTCTCGCATACTTTGGAGGGGTATGGGGGTGAGTATGCTGAACACCATACCCTTGTTGGATGGGTTTTTTGTAAGAGTATGGGAAAACCTTAACAGTATACCACTCTGTTGGAGATGTTCTTAGGAAACCAGTTTGGGAAACGGGTGCGATTCGGTTTCCCCGAATTGGCAATTCGTTTGGGAAATGCATGTGAAACGTTTGTAATTCGCGTTTGAACATAATGATTCGCGATAATGAAGAGAGATATCGTGCTGATGCTTACAGAAAATGGCAAAGATTTACATATAGAAGAGACTCAAGATATGGCAATTCAAAGAAACAACAACTTTATTTTACATACAATTCCCCCAAATCCCCAAGTCTTTCTTCTTTTCTCAAGATTAATCAATCCACCATTAAAGAAAGCTTCAAAGAGAGACCAGAAGAATGGCGATTTAATGAGGAGAATTAAGTTCATGTTTGGTTTGTTCTTTTATTTTGCAAATGACAGAGGCTGGGGATTTAATTAAAGAGGAGAACTATGGACCTGTTCGGTTTGTTATTTTGCAAGTGATAAAGATAATGGTGTTTAATAGGGAGAACTAAAGGCACTGTTTGGTTTGTTATTTTGCAAGTGATAAAGGGAATGGTGTTTAATGGAGATAACTAAAGGCACTGTTTGATTTGTTTATTTTACAAGTGGGGTCTACTATACTAATTCTTCTTGGCATATATGGTAGAGAACGATGGACTAATGCGTATTTTTTTTGTAAGGATGTGTTCATTGAGTTGTTATAAGGAAGGTCGAAAAAACTATATTCCACTGACAATGAGATCTTTTTTGTGGGGTGGGTGAGAACTATTTTCAGCAAGATTGAAAGCACATCAAAAAATGTCAAATGTTACCTTGTTCTTCTTAATGAGAGTTGCATTTTTCTTAATAATGGTTTAGCATTTTTGGCAAATGTTACTACGCATAGATAATTGGTTTATAAGCATTCAAATTTGCGTTTGCTCTTGTAGTTTAAAAAAAGCTACAAAGATGGACTTATAAAATGTAGGATATGTATCCAGAAACTCCTTGCATTGATGATTCAGTTCAACACCTCGAATATATGAAGTGGAAATTCTTAGAAGATAGTTTATGTTGTTCAACTTTGTAGTTGATATTATTCAAAATCTTAACACTTTTATTATTTCCTACTAGCAGTCGGGCACGCGCTGTCGCGCGTGCCTTAAAATATTATTTAAAACACATTGTTTACAGGAGTCTAGTCATGGAGGACACCACTATATGTTGTGCCTTGTAATTTTGGTTAAATCACAATGTTTAAAAGAGTTTGTACATGGAGGTAGCACATTCTTATGTAGAATTCATAATGCTCCACCAAATAATATTAATGCATCACATTATGGTAGAGAACGGATAAGGTAAATGGAGTGTTAGTGTTGTTGTCCTTGATTGTTAATATTTTTATCAAAAATATGCGATATGCACGCTTGAAAGTCTTGTGATTGAGGAATTTTATGTTGGTCATTCAACTGAATAATTCTTAGGTAGTTCCTTCTACATGGTGGTACAAATAATGTGTTCTCTATGAACCGAAACAGAGGCCAACGTACGACCCTGTATGTCAAAGCTAAAAATAAATTATAATTTTTAACAATTTGACTATAGTTGTTCATCTGTATTTGATAACTATGAACAACCTTCATAGATGTGGTTGGCTGGTAAAGTTTTTTTCCCCAAAAAACATGACTTCTCAATGTCAGCAAGGCCTCTTATTTCTTCATTGATTTTACCTCCTTCATTAATAGAGACTCACAACAGTGGTAGACACTGAAAAATGCGTACTTACCCAGAAGAGTGAATAAACAAAAGATTGCCCATAAGGGAAAATATATTATCTTTCTAGACTAAAGTAATGAATCTAAACAGGTTACAATGATCACTACAGAGGACTTGACAAACTATTTTTAATAGACATACATACAAGATTCACATGACCAAAGAGAAGGATTATGAACACAATTGAATAAAAACAAAAAAGTAACCATTCATATACAAAAGAAGTATAAAGGGGAAATGTTGTGATTCTTAATAGCTACACAACCTTTAAGCAAACGAAATAATACCTAAAAAATTCCATAAGGAAAAAAATTTAAATTGAAGGAATGAATATCAAGCCTATTCTACTTGGATAAGACTGAGGACTGTGCTCACAAAACCATGTCCAAAGGCCCGTTCGTAACGCAATATGCCAACACATTTATACTGTACATTATCCAAAAATTGTTAAAGTCATCGTGAGAACCAATTTTCTAAAATACCCAACAGATCTGTACAACACAAAAGACCATCAATGGCTTAGATGTTGTATTTAAGATATTGTCTATCTAGATCAAGTTTGATCATCTCTGGGTGCCTAGGTATCCACTGTAACTTTAAATTTTGCTAGTAAAAGGTTATGCCATCCTAAGGTACTCCTGACTGGAGGGATCTTATCAACGTCCATGACTGATATATACCATATATCATTATGCAAAAAAAAAATTATAACTATAAATAACTATATATTAGGAGCCATAAAAAGGATTGGGCGAGTTTTATTGCAATCAGATCAAATATTCCCTTAATAACGACTGCTATAAATTCTCCCTTTAGTATTATACAATGTCATTTGGAAGCACTCCTTCTCTATCAGGAGCCTCCTGATGTGATTCAGTTTCAGTCACATCTTCTTTGTGTTCAACACTTTCTGAAGGGCGAGGTGTCCTCCTCTAAGACCATCTTCGCCTCCTCTCTTTGCTTTCTTGGGCAACCCAACAAAGTGAGACATTTTAAATAGATACTTAATAATATGTACCAAGTCCTACTGCCAAAAAAAGATGGAATATCTCTTTATGGGAATGTAATAGAAAATCACGTTCAAAAGCATACTAAGAACTAGCACAATTTCATTCTCAAAAAAAGAAAGAAAGAACCAGTATCGTATACATAAAAGCTTTGTCATTGATAATTGATATCCAGAATCAGCTACAGAGCTAGAAGGTAAGTCTATTTACATGCCAAATATGTGATCCTACACAGACCAGGACACAGTCAAATGAGAACTTTGGTGTTTTATTTGTATATAATATAAAGGATTTCTAATTACAGTTTAATAAGGTTTTTTTAAGTAATATGCAAAGAAGTTTTTGATGCAAACAATATTGCGGAAGCCGATTATGAATCACAACCTAAACATAACTTTTATTGATCTTTCTTAATTTATCTCCCTACAATCTCTCATAAATATCACAAACTCTCTCTAGATCTCTACTAACACCACCACCTTACCCTTTCTTTTATAGAGAAAATGGTTTCTAAATCCCTTGCCTCCTAACTTCCACTTACAAAAAACTCGCCATGATCTTTGGAGTTCCTAATTTAATTGGGACTCTAGTTAAAACCAATAGAAACTAACATAATTAATTAAAAAAGAAGGTGGTCGCAATAGATGGGAAACAACCGAACGTGGCCGTCCACGATGGTCATGTTACCTATCAACTCTCCCATCCTTTAAGAAATTCCCAAGAATTTAGGGGGAAGGATAGTCATCCATTTGTCCAATATGCTGAAATCATCAAGTCCACAGTATCCCAAATCTGTTGGACTACATCATGGTCCCTCAGTATCTCAATAATCAATGTCATGTGCTTTTTGGTATTTAGATAATCGCGGTGCATGTAACTCATCTTACCAGACCTAAAACATCGAACCCCACTGCTATTCCCCATAGGCCGCATCCATGTTGTCATTGTAGATATATGAGTTTCTGGAACTGACGTTGTAGCAGGGATCACCGTCTTAAACTTGCTCTATGCACGTTTTACCATCTCAATTGCCTTAGCGACAGAATAGATGTTCATCTTGAATTTTCCTAGTGAGTCTAAATTTGAAGCGACTCACTTTCTGCGCATCTATCTCCGCAGTAGCTACCTTGGATGTAAACAGATTAAAATCATTCGCGTATTCGTTCATATTTTTCAATTTATGTCACAACCCTTGCAGTCGGGTAAAGTTGTATTTCTCGTAAGATCGTAGAACAAGTCATTAAACCAACTCTCTCCGCATAGAAGCCTAATCTGTAATGCAAGCTTGGCTAGAATGTCAATGCATTTTCTAAATATTGTCTCACTAGTTAAGTACATATTTTATGAGCTTTGTCTCTAGAAGAATTAAGGATTTGAGATTTCTGCAGTGCTTGCACTTCAGTATCTGATCGACCCTATTTAACAAATACATAAAACCGTCAGCATCTATTTTTCTGTCAATTCAAGAATGTTCAATTTGACATCATGTCTCACTAATCGAAGTAAGAAGAGTTGTTGCAATCAGATCACCTTGATTAGTTTCTTGAGAACGACATCCCCCAATACCATAATCACTGTGAAAACCATCGTTGTGGGCACTGGAGCAAGTTATTTAGGTGAACTCCATGACCCCGTCCCCGTCTCTCATAAGATGGTATACAACGATCTTCAAAGCACATGTTATTATCCTCATGATCACCACTGCCTCCCCAATACCCTTGGTCTTCTCTACCCATACCAATAATAGGCTGTCGTGGCTGTAATGGCGGTCCATTTGCTATTGGTGGGTGATATGACACCGTTGCTGCTGAAGGTGGATGGTTAAGGGACCATAAGTCACCCCAAAATACTAATCTCCCCCCGAGGTATCCCGCCCTGTGGTCACATCGTCTGAACTGGTAGTTGTATAGTCGGTTGAATCGGTGGCTGGCGTAGACTTTGACCGAAGATTCTGCCATTCACCACATTTAGGGACACAAATGGCTGATTCTAACTCTGATTTTTGTAGTACACCTACTATGAATAATGTTCTGGCCACAAGTATTAACAGGACCATTGTGTTAAGAAATGCAGATATAGGTGAGTTGGTTGGCCACAGTATCAACAAGACTAATGTTTGCTTTTCTGGAACTTAAATCTTCTGATCTTTAATCTATGGTAATAACTTTAGGAAATATAGTGTATTGGAAAAACTTTCTTAAGAAAAAAAAGAATAAATTATTTGGAAATGGTAAAAATTTTCTTCCATGTTAAACCATAAACAACGAAAAAATAATTTATTTTCCGTGGTATTGCTCAGAAACCAAATACTACGAAATGGTTTTGAAGGAATTTGTTTTCAATTTTCACAAACCAAATACAGATACCTCCACAAACGGGAGTTCGATTTCAGGGAACTCCTTTCATTTTTCATAAACCAAATACATATAATTGACAAATAGGATTGATTTTCATTTTACCATTTCTTTACAAAAAAATTCAAAATAATTTCCAAAAGATAGAGAGTTCTGACTAGTTTAGTACCACCTATATATCCAATATCTAAAACATTGCTCCTGTTGATACTTGTGGCACAAAACATTGTTTAAGAATTGGTACATCACATAGATAATACAGTTTGAAGTCTCACCAACAGTGAAATTGTTAAATTTTAAGCAGGCCTTCAACCTAATGATAACCACCATCTTCAAATTCTCAGTGAGCCCCGACGTCCCATGTTTTTACCAAACATCTACTACATGTATAAGTTGTAACCTACTCACCTATATCTCCAATCTAAAATACACTGCTCATGTTACCTAACAATGAAAACTAAAGATATAGCGATCTGCAAAGTGATTAATCGACCTACCAACAATCTTCGGCAGGCACATAAAGTCACAATACGCACAACTCAATACATTCAGAACTACAATTTTCGACTCCTTGTTTATGTTATGTCAATCTGAACTATTACTATGGTCAAATCCAAATACGTATAAAGAATTCTCCTCTAGGAAAAGCATTCAAAAATCTGCCAAGAACCACATCTAAGTAGGTTTTCCCCTACATATGCACTCCACAAACTCACCGTCATAAGCAGTTACTCATAACAATATGAGATGCAAGGCTTGGATATTGTACATCTATGCATTATTCGTGTCAAGGTCAAAGAATCTAAAAATTACCTTCATCATTATATACATACTAAAGTTGATTAGTGGATGTGCGCTAAAAGGTTTACCCATATTGTTTTAGGTTAAATCTGTGATGCATTTAGAGATAAACTAATTCGCTATTTTTCTTCCTTCACTTCACCAATGTCTCTTTTCATTAGGGAATTACAATAACAATACATCACCGCAAATAAGTAATCGATATGACAAACCAATATAGTAATTATATGAAGTACTAACTACTAAAAGATAGGCTTGGGGTAAAAATAAACCTAAATAAAATACATGAATGATTCATACATGGTCTTATGTTCTCTCTCAACTTTCTTTATCTCTTCATCTTGCTCAGGACCCTGTAATTAGATAGATACAGAGATGCGAAGAAAATAACTATAAGGATTCAAATGGCAACGAAGTAAATTACAAAGAACTGAGAGGGAGTCTTTTATTTGTGATTCCCTAATAATTACCTGCTTCACTGTTACCTCCTCTGGAACATCTGAATCATCGTCCGCCATTGTTTACGAGTTTTGATTTCAGACGCAAAAAAAACTAAATAATGAAATTAAAATTTATGTTTACATCAGGTAGCCAGTACCATAGCAACCATCTTAAAGGGGAAACATACTGTAATTTGTAATTTAGCAAATAGTTCTATTCATATACCTTGTGTGTTGTCGTGGTTACAACATCACAGTACTCAAATGAATTCGCAACCACAGAGACAACAACCAGTCCGTTTATGTGAGCCATATCCATCATGCGAAAAGCTCCTACAGCATCAGCTATCTTCCAAAGAAAGATAAGATCAAATGTTAAGCGTGCATACAAAAATTTATAAAACTTTTTAAAGAATCATAATGTTTGATAATATCCTTGACTATCTGATATCTGCTGATATGTTTGTTGGTTCAAGAGACTGAAATATGGAATATTTCAAAAACTATCGACAGTAAAAATCAGAAATCCAGATATATCTAATAATATATATAAATTTTCACTTTTTAATTTAATTTAGAATATTGCATATTAATAGGCTATCTCTAAGCCAAAATGTTTAGAAACTATAGATGATTAATTACCTTATAGTTAGAGTTAGCTTCAAATTTTGATGGTGAGGTTTTACATCCTGTATTGTATGGCATAACCTGCAAAATAATATTCAAAGTTCATATCATTAATTAAAGAGTGCAATGCCCGTAAAGTTTCTCAGAAACACTAATAACATTTTGATATAGACGCTCATAAAATACACAGCAAGATCTAAAATATCAAATTTAACGTATATATACATGGGACAGCCAATAATTTAATATTTTCTCAAGTTTATCAGAATATCGTTCTAAATATCGACTGGCTCAACAAATTAACTTAATATACCATGTCATTTACATAAATTGATGTATATCACATATATCAGTTCGATTCCGATATAAACAATAAATATACCTTAAACCCTCTATAAACCAAACCTTTATCAAACAATTGAGAGAAAACCCACCAAACACTCTCCATAAAGTTAATATCCATCGTCTTATAATTGTTCTTATATCGATCCACCGCCCCAACCTCGTAACCGTGGACTCCCACTCTGCAACATACCTCATAACAATACTCATACACTCCTCATTATAATTATCAATACCCAGTTGAATTACTTGTTCCCTCATCTTAATCCCCAACTTCTTATCGATCTCGAACTCAATCGGAAGACCATAACAATCCCACCCGAACCTTCTTGTTACATGGTGACCAATCATGGTTTGGTACCTTGTAATGATGTCCATGATTTTTTAGTTAGAAGGTGACCATAGTGAGGGAGACCTGTTGTGAAGGGTGATCCGTCATAAAAGATGAACTCGGGGAGGTTCTCTGTAAGTTTGAGCTGGGTTTCAAAAGCTTTCATTTCTTCCCTGAAGGTGATGATGTTTTGCTCTTGGTTGGGGAAGGAGAAATCTTTGCAGTCGATGACCTCCTCTATTGTTAGATTCGAAGAGGAGATCGAGAAAAAAAAAAGTGAAATTAGGGATTTAGGGTTAAGGTTTCGGAGTGAATCGGTGATGGTTTAGGTTATAGTTTCTCTAAAATGACCCTGATTTTGTATTTAGGCTTCCCAAAATACCCCTAATTTTGTATATACGAAAAGTTATGAGATGAATTTCCATTTATACCCCTTCTTTCATCATATAATTACGATTGAGATGCCTATTTTGGATGGGATTTGGTATATACGAAATAAAGGCATTTTAGTATTAAATAAATTTTGAGAGTACACTAAATAACCCTCATGATCTAACGGCTGTGTTATAAACTAAAACATATATTTTCCTCAACATGTGTAGAGTAGGGTGATCAACAGCCGAGATTGAATATCATGGCATAGCTATTCCTTTAGTATTATAGATAGGGTTTCATGTAGCCAATAATGCAGTATTCATAATCAAACATGCCTGAGAGATATCTTTATTGATTGTATTGCTAATCCCAGGATTTGATATAGTCAGTCCCATTCCATTTTGTTCAACGAATTGATCAATGTTTGTTCCATGAGAATCTATTTAGTAAATGTATATGTAAGAGTACAATATGAAATAATTGGGTAAAAAAATATGATATTAATATATTATTACCTGATATTGCAACATCAACCTTCCTTTTTTGACATTGTTGCGTAGACAATACTTGATTGGACGAAACTTTTTTTTGCTATTACGGAATATCTTACTGAGGATTATACATTACATTGTTAATATAAGGCATTATACTCAAATACAGACCATATATTTTCCTCAACATGTGTAGGCAGCCGTTAGATCATGAGGGCTATTTTGTCTATTCTCGTAATTTATTTAATACTAAAATGCCCTCATTTCGTATGTACAAAATCTCATCCAAAATAGGCATCTCAATCGTAATTACGTGATGAAAGAAGGGCTATAAATGGAAGTCCAGCGCACAACTTTTCGTATATATGAAACTAAAGGTATTTTGGGAAGCCTAAATACAAAATCTGAGTTATTTTTGTAAATCTTCCTCAGGCAAATCAGTTTAACCATTTTAGAACCGAACTGAACTGGACAACATTGAAAACCCGATCAGATGAATTCAATTTTGGTCGGTTCGATCGGTTTGTGCTCAGCCCTGGCAAAAAAATCTCACCCACATTCAAAATCTCAATAATTGTGGGATATGCTCTAACTTAGACAATCTAGTGTCCTGGAAGTTGACAATTATGATTGGGTTGTATATATTATTGGGGTTTAAATTCTCTACTTAATTATATATTTGTACCATTACTTCTCCTTCTTTCGCAGTTGTGAAGAAAACCAGGAAAAGAGAAGAAGTGAAGAATATCATATCTTTTTATCCCCTAGTGTTTAATCCTTATTCTAACTCCATTCTTCCACTAAAAACTTCCTTCGAATACTTGAGTGCAAAGATGTTAGGTATAATAAAAAACAGTTCTAGAAGCATAAGTTTTAGTCTTCGGAAGGGCGTTAATTTTTTTAACAAATGGCAAAAGCATGTAATGATAATCTATTATAAATAGTTGGCCATTCTCAATTGCCTCCTCAACACTGGTTTACTCCAGCTCTTGGTCGATTAGTTCTTTTGTTATTAACGACTCCGGGGGACCATAAATTACAGGGTCTAATTTGCTGAGGATCGAAAACTCCTGCAAAAGTTAAATGTGTTCAATAAAATAATGAAATTTTTATGCTGCATATAAATTTTTATGTACTGTGTGCAAGAAATGTAGTAACTTTCTCCGTAGCTTGACTGTAGTAATATTGAACTTTTTTGTTGTTGTTGTTGTTATTATCTTACTAAGTTGTCTGTGTCACTTTTGATACTAAATGTCGTATATAGATTTATCCATCTATTCACTAAAAAAAATAAAACAAAAACTCTAGATGGGAAAAATAAAGTAAAAGTTAAAAACTTTATATTCTTGAAATGAAATGTAAAATATAATAGGCTACTACAAGTACCTTCAATTTTTCTATGTTAATCGAATTGACACCCGCCAAAGCCTGGCGTGTAAATTCGTTATCACGCAACCATGAAAATCTATCTCCTGGAAACCCATAATCGCATATATACTTGTGGTGAGATTCTAGATATTTTCAGCAAAAAGAAGCAGAGTGATAGTATATATTTTCAACATATATGTACTGCATACTTGAGATAATGGCCAGAATGCTGTACTTGAACAAGTCTTCACCAGCATTAACTGCCTTCTTAATCAACGAGGACAGTAAAAGCTTCTCGAATATATCTTTTTGATCTTCATTGTGTTTCACAAGAATACCATAATTATACAACTTGTCAATTTCAGTGAAGCACGTGAAGGGCGTATCTTCGTTTGAAAATGTAGCTGCCAAAGATGGTAATAGATTATGGAATACGGCTTTTAGGCGACTTGCAGAGAAATATGCCTCCTTAGTCTCCTCAAATGTTTCATCTCGCGGAACATAAACCGGATCAGGATTTTCTATTCTACTCTCAGAGTATAGATCTAGTTAGGATCAAATAAATATCATCAGTTTATTTGATTAATTATAACTTTGTGATACTCAAATACTGTAGAAAGAATGGATTATGTTTAGGTTGTAGAAACATTAACACATTTATCCTGTAAAGAATTCACTGTAGCTTAGGGACTAGTTGAAACTTTTTTGGTCCAATTAAGGATTGATTTATGTTTGTCGCTATGCTAGTGTTTTGTGCGCTTTTATGAAGCATAAAATGTACAAGAGGGAGAGAGAGATGGAGGAAGCTCACTCTCAAGGATGATAATGTAGGCCTGAGATTTTGCCACGGTATGTTGTTTTTGCTCTACAAGGATCTTAGTCCTTGATTGAGTGGTGGTGGCTTGGGGATTGTTGTGTGAGATTGACTAATTAGTGTTGAAAGGGCTTTACTATTAGTCTATGCTTGTAACCATTAATCTGTTATTCGTTGTTAACCTGATGTATTATTGGTGTGTCCCCCCTATCTGCAATTGTACTATATCTGAGCTTAGATCATTGCTTTGCCCCATCATAAGTGTCCTCCAACTATTTTTTGTAACCCCAAGAAAATCCAACTGTTGGACTATATTCTAAGTGATTTAGTACGAGAAAAAGGTTCCTCTGCAGGTCTAGTAAGTGAACAAGTTGAAGAGTCATCAATGACATATATTGCATCTCACGGAGTGCAAAAAAATGGGGTATTTAGAGACTGTACCTATGTTTGTTGGAAGTCGTCCAGTGCGACAACGTCTGAGATAAGGCCTTTCATGACCACCGAGAACGGGCCTAGCAAGATCATCATCCTTGTCCGGATTACCCAAGTCATTATAGGTAGTGTACAATCGTATACTCTTTCAAAATGCTTCCTCTCACCTTTTCCATTACCTCGAGCACTTAGTAAGTCTTCGCGACGAAGATCCTTGAGACTATCAGGTGTTTGCAAGGGCAAATAGGCCTTTCAAGATAACAGGAAATTACTAAGAGATCGATCAACGGTAGAGAAATTATAACAGACTATAATTATAATGGTATCAAACTCTCACCTGATTTCTAAAGATTATTCTGCTTTCTGACTCAGTTTCCCGTGATTGAATCCAAGAATTTACAGGGAAGAAAATGGGGCCTTCACTAAATCTTTGTACCACAATCTCCATTAAGTAGAACTCCTTAGATTATAGATTATTGACGTGAACAGCCCCAGGGCAACCAAAGTCTGATGGAACTGTGAAATTTGTAGAATATTCTACAATATTTACATTCTCCAATTCTTTTGGAAGGCAACCCCTTACAGGATATTCTAAACTCTTCCCTGAGTTGGTCTCAGTTAAATAAGAAAATAAAGAGTTGGTCTTAGTTAAATAAGAAAATAAACTATCTTTAAAAACTACAAATTTAGAAAGAAAATAAGAACTATTGAAACCCCATTTCACTTAAAACATCAGAAGCTAAAGAATAAAATAAATTAGTTAACTCCCAAAATCTACACCCAAAACAAAAAGTCTTTTATTCAGTACAATTTGGTAAGTATAAACAAACAGCCCTACTTGATAGTCCCATAAAATACCGAGCCTCAAACAACATACTCATAACATCAAATTAAGCTTTAAACAACTACTAAGTTTAACAGAGATTACAGGAACATAGTAATAACAAATTTTAGAGAGATAAACCCAAATTGATGAAGTTAAGAACCCTAATTTGAGTACCTGTGATTGAGTTCGTCGAAGTAGCGATCGGTGCAAAGATTCGCCTAAAACCAATGTGTTATAACCCACAAATCAGGTCTTAAACCCCAAATCAGAAAACCAGTGTGCTATAACCCACAAATCAGGCCTTAAACTCCTAAATCAGAGCAAATCGAGCACACAAATCAAACGCCCTAATTATGAAATTGAGAATCGCAGCCGAATCGTTGAGAAATCGAAGATGAAGATTAAAATTTTGGTGATCGAAGACCTAAATCGAGATTTTGCCTTACGATTTGGCGTTTTAGGTTTACATAAATACCCTTGGATTTGAAGTTAGACTTCCCAAAATGTCTTTAATTTCGTATATACGAAAAGTTGTGGGCTGGACTTAGGGCTGGCAATTTAACCCGCCCCACCGGAGCCCCGCCCCACCCTTAATGAGGCGGGTATGGTATGACTATAGCGGGTATGGGGTGGGATTGGTAAAAAAAAATACTTATTTATTAATTGGGGCGGGTCTGGCTTTAGCTTTAAATAAACTGGGCCCCGTCACCTGACCTAATTATATATGATATGTCCTGAATACCCTTATGGTTATGAGAATATGAGTAACCTAATTCACTTAATCACTTCTTTCCTCATCTCTTACTTTCTTCAAGTTTAACCTCAACAAATTTATTTCAACCTTTGTGATCAGACATCAGTCTGTACCAATTACCAAATTCATTTCAATCTTCATTTCCATTTAAATCATTTCAACCTTCATCCTCCAAATTTAAGGTTACAAAGATTCGAACAACAATTAGGTCTGCGGTCATTTTATAATTCAACCTCTACTTCATTCATTGGGAGGTTTACGAAGATTGGATAGATTACCAATCGATTGGAACAACGTTTTCATCAGTGATCTGTTTCAAACCAATCTCTACATCAGTGATCTATTTTAGGAAGTATACAACATTTGCAAATTAGAGAGATCACTAATCAATTCAGGTAACTCCTCCAAGTCTTCAACAATCCAGAAGCTTAAAACACCAATTAAGTCTCAAAGTTTACAAGTTACTAAGATTAGTCTCAACATTTTAAACCTTAATTCTGATTTGATCAATTTCAAGTAATTGATAAGATAAGAATATAACCATTGCAGTGTAGCACATTCTATGATGCCTATTCTTACTGTAATGTAACACATTGCATGATCTTTTATTGTGTGTGTGTGTGTGTGCACTATGCACCTGATTTAGTTTAGTTTTTTTTTTTTTTTTTTACAGGTGATTTCTATTTTTTTTTTTGTAAAATTTTATAAATGGGGCGGGTTTGGGGATCCCCACTTAGGATAAACGGGTGTTAAATGGGTGATGGGGCGGGTTTGGTATTGGTAAATTTAAACGGGGCGCGTTTGGGTATTCCCCATTTAAGTTAAATGGTAATGGGGCGGGTATGGGGGTATGGTAATTTGGCGGGTATGGGGATGGTATTACTCCACCCCCCCCCCCCCCCCCCCCCAAACCCACCCATTGCCACCCCTAGCTCGACTTCCAAAACTACCCCTTATTTGATCATGTAATTACGATTGAGATGTATTTGGTATATACGAAATAAGGATATTTTAGGATTAAAATAACTGCGAGAGTAGACTAAATAACCATCACGATCTAACGGTTATGTTATAAACTAAAGCATATATTTTCCTCAACATGTGTAGGGTAGGGTGATCAACAGCCGAGATTTATTCTCATGGCATAGCTATTCTTTTAGTAGTATAGGTTCGTTGATTTTATGCTTCTTATTCGTTTCCCATTTCGCTTCTTATATGACGTTTCGTACTCATTTAGATTCTGCTTTGATGGCCACATCATACTTGTTTCCGTTTCCCGAATCACATAAGAAAAATAATGGGTATGCGAATAATGGATGTTTTCCGCTTCACTTTCAAGTAATATGGGGTGACAGAAATTATGACACTTCCAAAAAGCCTTCTTTAGAACGTAAAACAAAGTTGAAATGAAATTAATAATAATAATAATAAACTTTTTATTAAAATCTTCTTCTCCTCTTGATAATAATAAAAAGCTCCTCATCCCACCCAAACCACAACTAAAATCCCCTCTCTCTCTCTCTCTCTCTCAAAGCAAAGAATGCAGAGGCAATCCCTTAGCGGGTCGCCCGTGTCGAAGCACCATAGCCATGGACCCGGACCAAAAGAACGCAACAACGAAGAAGAAGAAGAAGAAGAACAAGTAAGTACCATTAAAGTCAGAGACGACGACGAGATTAAAACAGAGAAGCTTCATCATCGATCATCTCGAGCCGAGAAATCAATTCATCTCGTACCCATTATCACGATATTTTGCGTCCTCGTTCTTTACCTCTACTCTTACGATCCTCCTCAACAAGGTACCAAACCAAACAACATTTCTCGATATTTTAAACGATTTTCTTACTGTAATTGTAATTTGGTGGTTTTGTTTCAGATTTGGAGAATTTTAAGGGGTTTAGGAGGACTTCTAATCAAATAGGTACAATGCAGGTCCTCTCACATATATTTTTAAAAGTTATTTATTTTGGCCAATTTTGATTTGTGGGTGTTTTTGATAGATTTGAGAGAAAATGGCGATTTGGAGAGATATCTGACGATGGAGAAAAACGATGTTTTGGCGATTGCGAATCATCGGAGCTTACAAGAAGTTGGAAAACACGCGAGGATAAGGAGGGTCCATCGAAAACTCGGCGATTTTTAGATTTCTCCGACTCTTGTTTTCTCGTCTGATTCAGGCATGATGGGCACTCGTACGTGTCTGATTTTGTACCTATAAAGGGTTATTTTGATTTTAAGGGGAAAAAAGGCAAACGAAATGGAGATTCTCGTATATATTTCAGTCTAGTTTCGGGTACAAACGTCCGCTTATTTTGCTAAATTGGGCTTCTGTTGTCACAGCTGTTGCATATACCGTCCTACCGTGACAGCTGTGGCACGATATTTGAGTGACGACTTACTCTGTTTTTTATTGCAGGACCACACGCTTTACACAACTCGTCGGTCAGTTTAAATAACTTGTTTTACTATTTTGCCCTCAAGTAGAAACATAACTACGTTTGAAACAGAAGCCCAATTTCGTCCTCACAATAATGGCATGCTATAAAAGTCAAGCGTCGACGAGGAATTGGGCTATCGGCAACCCACGTGTCAAGTAAGATTAGATCCTTAATTAATTGTATGGGACCTACTAGTGAGGTAATTGGCAGACAGTCTTGTCACGGGCGCATCTTATCTAGTAAAGAAAAGGCCATGGGAACCCGCTAACCGACCCGAACCGGACCGGTTTTGTGAAAAATCAGGTCGATTTCGGTTTTCAGGCTCGGGTAACCGACCAAACACGAACCTGTTTCTTAACCTATTTGCCTCATTTCCTCCCTCTATCCTCAAATCTCCATAAAACTCATATCTCATCTTCTTTAAAACTATCTTTATTTGACTAGGTAGTTGTTCTATCAATCCAAGTTCAGACTATACATCATCATTTCTACTGTAAATGAAGTAATCCCCCAAATTACAAGAGAAGTCTGTAAGTGGTTGTGGGAGAGACTGGCTTGTGATTGATTGATTAAATGTGGTGTTGAGTTGGAGGAGAGGGTCTGGTGTCTATATTGTAGTGTTGCACTTATATTACGAGGGTTCTTTACATGATGTGGTTTTGATTTTCTCAATTCAGCAGATTTCAGGCGGGATGGGGCTGGGCTGGGTGAGGGAAATATCATATATATTATATAACGAGTGTGTGAGAGCATCTCTAGTTTGGAGTATGACTGCTGCAGCTGGGCTAGTGCCGGTGAGTGCTTCTAAAAGACTTGGGTCACACCATGGTGGTCTTGAGTATTTTGCTTGTATGAACGGGCATTCACATGGGACTTGTTGACTTGTCTCGTTATCGTATGATGGCGAAGATATTACTAATGATGATGACGAATATCGGAGTGGAACGTCGGAGGGGAGTGGGAAAGGGAGTTCAAGTGGAAAGGTTGTTTTGGTTGCAATCGAGTTATGTAGTTTTGTTGTATGTACAATTGATATTGGAGGGTTTAGTTATAATCATAAAAACATCTTCTTGTTGAAGCATCCACAACAGTAGGATGGGCGAATTCACCCAAAAGCTAGGTGGATTCAATCCGCCCCACAACAGTTAGCCAAAAAATTAAGGTGGATATTTGCCACCGTAATTCTAAACTGCGGGACAACCTACGTCCCAGATTAAGCCACGTGTCACAAATCCAAAGTCTAAAATGTGGGGCATGATAACCAATTAAATAACGTCACGTAGCTGTTTTGAATTAACTAATTTAGGGATTATATATTCCCCGCAGTTATGAACTTAATTGAATTAACTAAGTCTCAAATACTAAGTCTAGTTACAAAAATAAACAAAAATGTCATTTTCACTACCAAACTCTAGGCTAAATCACGCCACTATTCGAACAGAACAATACTTTGTTCGAACAGAAACTCATTGTATTCGAAAAGATGACTCAGACATAGGCTTTATTCGAATAGGCTAAAAGTCGGTTCGAATAGACTTTTATGTATTCGAATAAACTAAATGTCTTTTCGATCAAAAGACTCAGATAGGGGGTTTATTCGAACACACATAAAAGTATGTTCGAATAGACTTTAAAAAAAGTCTAAAATTGACCCAGATCCTCCTGGATCAATCATGTATAAGTTTGTAACCAAGATTAATAGAGACATAATCAGAAATACCCATGTATGTAAACTTGCTTTTGACACATTTTTCTTTGGTATTTGAAGCACACCCATCATCGATGTTAGGTACATAATCATTAGTCTTCATTTACAGGTTTTGTTCTTTTTATAACATGATTTACTGTGGTTTCTTACTATTTCAAAAAACTAGGGTTTAATGGGATCATAAATAGGGTTTGATTACTCATAATAAAGTTTGTAATATGTGTTCAACTGGTTTTTCTTGCTCATCTGCTCTAATTACTTGTGTTTAAATACACATTGGAACCCAAATATTTGGATTTGGTGATCCATGTTGAGGGAAAGTAGACAGGTTCAGGTGTCACTGGATACTGCAAATATGATTATGTTGGTGGGAAATGTAAGGAGCTTATTCCGCATCTCGGACTCAAGCTCCATCTTCGACCACCATATGACCACTCGACCTCGTCAACATACACGTGACACATTTATGGAAGATACATTATGGAGCAGGAGTTACTCAAGCTATTACACAATCATTATGAAGACTCATCAAAACCATATATTGTAACGTTTGCCATTAAAGCAGATAACGGTCATAAAATGATCATATTATAAGACATATAAATAGAACCATAGAGGTACAAAAAAAGGATAGACTTTTCCTATCAAGAAAGTCTATCAAGAGCGGCTCAGAATACTCATTATAATAAACTAGTACTCTCAATAAGATATCTCTCTCTTTCTAAAATCCTCAAGAGAGGTCGTAGTTTTTAACCTATTCAAAGGTTTTCCACACTAAATCATTTTGTTATATATTACTTACTGTTCTTGAGCATTCTAAATACATCTGGTGTAAAGGCTAAGTCCGATTCCCAGAATTAAGCTATTACAGAAAAGATTACATAGTTGACAAACTGTTCAAAGGTTTCCCTTCTTTTAAGAAATTGATCAGATTATCAGAGCAGATAAGGGATCATTTTTTGTAAACTACACATTCAATTCCTAAAGGGTCAATGATCCAGCTCATGTATTGCTTATTCCTTGGTGATAAAAAAATAGTTGATTCTAACAACATTTTGAAGGACATGTTAATTAATAATGATGGTGCAAGGGAAGGGAGTATACATTTTTATGCTTCTGTTGTCAAAAAAACCCAAACTAGAACCCACAACACTTAAAAGAAAGAGACCAAGTTACCTCTTAGAGGAGGAATAATTAGATGAGATGCCTACTTCTAGTGATAATTATAGTGAAGATACATATATGATGAACTTAGATGAAAATGATATCTAAGAGTATAATGTTCAACCAATTGATGCTCAAGATAATGGCGTTCAACCAAAGGAAATGTTTTAGCAATTTGATAATATACCAATTAATGGTCGAGCAACTATTGTTCAAGGAAATGATATAATACATCCTATTATTGAGGATACTAATGAGGAAGTTAACCATTGGACTGATGTGATCTCAAAGATTGATATTAACAATGTTGATGCTGAAGATGGTTATTATAGCCTCACTCCTCACAAGATGGAGATGGCGTACCCACAGCTGAAGATATTACAAAATATGAAGAATTCAAAGATTTTGTGGTGGAGAATAATAATATTTTTGAGAATGAAGAAAATATTGTACTACCGGATAGTACAAAAATAGAAAACTATACTGATCCCATTGTGATTAGGATGGAGTGGCCAACTATCAATGAGGCAAGGAACTACATAAGAACATGGTCTTTCAAAACAAGTTTACATATGAACAAGTCAAAAATGAAAGCTACCGGCTAAGGTTCAAGTATACTGATGAAAAATGCAAGTGGTTGCTAAATATTAGAAGATCAACTAATGAGCATACCATGATTGTGAAGAAAGGTAGTCATTTAGAGCATACTTGTGAAGGCAACATTGAAGACAAGAACAAACTATCAAATGCTCTTTGGATTGCCAACTACTATAAGGATGGACTAAGGAATATTAAACTATCCAGGCCTATTGATATCTTCACAACAATTAGAAGAAAATTTGGTATTGATTTATTATATTGGACTTCTTGGAATGCATGGACTATATGTATAGAAATGATTGTTGGTTCATATGACGAGGGATACTTTAAGATGCCTTCTTTAACTATTGAACTTCTTACTGCAAATCTTGGGAGCATTATAGGTTACAGCAGAGATGATGCCACATTGCAGTGGACTGGAACTATGGTAATGTTCAAGGCATCTTATGATGGTTGGTTGAGAGGGTGCAGGCTAGTTCTTGGATTAGATGGGTTCTCTTAAAAGGAAAATATGGGGGAGTTTGTTTGCCTATTATAGGGCTTGGTGGGAACAATAGTTTGTTTCCATTTGCTACATACTTTTGCAAGAATGAATACATGGAACACATTACTCCAAGCATTGCAGCCATGGCTTAATCAATATAATGCTAAATTGACATTCATTTCTGATAGACAAAAGAAGTTGATTAAAGTGGTTGCAGATAATTTCTATCATTGCAATCATAGGTTCTGCTTTAGACACATGTACAAGAATTTAAAGAAGATTTATAAGGGTACACATTTGGAGAAGCTATCTTAAAATGCAGCCAGAGCTTACAGAACTATTGATAAAGACAATTTTCTTACTAAGTTTGGGGAAGACTATTTATATGCAAGGCATTGGTTAGAGAGGGAACCTCTTAAAACATGGTGTAGGTCTCACTTTGACTCAACATCTAAATATGAGCACATCACTAACAATTTCGGTGAGTCATTTAACAATTGGATTTTGAGGGTAAGGGATAAACCACTTCACAAGTTGTTGGAGAATTTGAATATGATGATGATGACTCTGATGTATGATAGAAGAATGAAGGCAAGTATTTGGGACCAAGATGGTTTGGTACCAAGGGCAGTTACCCATATTGCAAAGTCGAAGAAGTGGTATGGAAAATTTGATCTTGCAAGTGCTGATAAAAATAAGTGGACTGCTACAAAGGATGTGTACATGCAATATGTATACTTGTTCGGTTATCTAATTACATTAATTTTTAATTGCTAATTTTTCATACATTCACTACTTTAGCTTAAATGTTTTATATACATGAATGTTAATTATTTATACATTTACTACTTTGCATGTAGATATTGTAGTGAGTACTATTGGGTGTGTACATATATGAAAACATATGTTAGTGCAGTTTATCCAATAGCTGATGAAACAAGTTGGGTGAAGGTATGTTATCTTGTTTTTGTGCTTTTAATAGGACCTATTTTACATATGTTTTTCATTTTGTTAAAGATTTACTTATCATATTACAGCCACGCAGGGAGTTCGGGCCACCCTCACTTTTGAGGCAAACTGGAAGACCTAGAAAATCAAGGAGAAAAGATGAAGATGAACTCACTAATGGTTGAGCAAGGAGATGTGGCAAGTGTGGACACTATGGGCACAATAAGAAGACATGTAAGGTCCCCCCTGCGGCTGTTAAGGTTGTACATAACAAGAAAAAAATTACTAGGGTAGATACTCCATGAAGTCAAGAAGAGATTAAAGTTAAGTTTGGGTTTTCCAATCCTGGTCAGGGAAGTGGACCAAGACCAAGTACAGCTACATCACAAACAACTCAAACATGTAGGAGAGCAAGGCAAACTTAAAAAAAGACTTCTAATCAGTCTAGTGAAAGGGAAAGATAACAAAATGCAAGTACCATAATCAATTCTACTTATTGGAGTACAAACATGACTTGCTCCTCAAGTAGTTGTGTAATATTTTAGGATATCTATACTCTCTAGAATATATACTATATAGCTTAGCAATTGTGATATCTAGAATGATCTCTAGATCCCTTCAATCTTGGGATTATACTTGGTCTCCAAGTGTCTTGCTGCATAAATACTTTTGTACTAGGTTCATGTGTATATCAAGGAATTATAAACTTGTTTATTGTAACAGAGCCATAAGCACTACCTTTTCCATTTCTTCATTTTTTTTCTTCTTTCTCTTTTCAACTATTCCAATAATGACTCGATCATTAACAAGAGGGTATCGATTATGGAGAAATATTTAATCCAGTTGTGAAGCCAACCACCATCCGCATGGTTCTTAGTCTTACCATCTCTTAGGGTTGGCATATTCGACAATTGGACGTCAAGAATGCCTTCCTTTATGGCTTACTCACAAATGATGTATATATGGTTCAACCACCAGGATTCGTCGATCTTCATCGTACTCATCATATATTTAAACTACACAAAGCCATCTATGGTTTTAAAGCAAGCACCTCGAGCATGGTTCCAGAGATTCAACTCTTACATTATTTCTTATGGCTTTATTCAAAGTAAGGTAGATAGCTCTATGTTTACCTTCCATCGTGACTCAACTATAATGGCCCTCCTTCTTTATGTCGATGATATTGTGTTCACTGGAAATAATTTGTCTTTGCTCCAGTCATTTGTTCACACCTTAGGCCATGAGTTTGAAATCAAAGATTTAGGTAAACTTCATTATTTCTTGTGGATTAAAGTTTCTCATCAACCTCAGGGGTCGCATCTATCTCAAACTAAATATACACTTGACCTTCTTCGTCGTAGCGAGCTTATTAAAAGTAAACCATGTACTACTCCTATTGCTCCAAGATCTCCACTCTCTTTCAGCCGGTGTATTATTTTCTGACCCTACTGAGTACTGATATTTAGTTGGGGCACCACAATATTTGACTCTAACCCGCCCAGATATTTCTTATGCAGTTCGAAGTGTCTCGCAGTTCATGAGTCAGCCTACAACATTTCATTTAGCCGTTGTCAAGTGAATTCTCCGCTATCTTAAAGGTTCTATTGGTCGTGGCCTACGCCTTCACCGCACTTCTCAACCATTGCGGCTACTTGCGTATTCGGATGCTGATTGGGTAGGATGTCCCGATACTCGTCGTTCTACTACTGGTTACTGTATTTTCTTGAGCCCGAATTTGATTTCATGATGCACCAAGAAACAACCCCCTGTTTCTCGATCTAGTGCGGAAGCGGAATAGTGTACTCTAGCTTACACTTGTGTGAATACCATATTTGGATCCTTAGCTTGCTACAGGAATTACGCATTCGAATCTCTTCTCCAACTATTATCTATTGTGATAATCTCAGCGCCACCTATATGGCTACAAACTCAGTTTTTCACGCACGTGAAAAACATATAGACATTGATTACCATTTTGTTCGTGAAAGGGTCGCATCCGGTACTCATCAAATTCAATTCATGTTTTCTGTTGATCAATTAACGGACATCTTTACTAAAGGACTTTCGAAGCAATGCTTTCTTCACTTAGCTCCAAACTCGTCTCTTCTCTGCCGCCGAGTTTGCAGGGGAGTATTGGAGTACAAACAAGACTTGCTCCTCAAGTAGTTGTGCAATATTCTAGGATATCTATACTCTCCAGAATATATACTATACAGCTTAGCAATTGTGATATCTAGAATGATCTCTAGAATGATATCTAGAATGATCTCCATACAAAATCGTTAATACAAAAAATGCCTAAAAGAAGGAAGGAACACGATAGTCGTTCGAACGAACCCATAAGTCGTCTGAACGACTGACCAAATTAAGCCTACAAAATGAGATAGGCAGATTTGGCCTTTCTGGGAACAAGTCGTTCGAACGAATCCAAATGTGGTTTGAACGACTTTCCAAAATTTGCCTAAGAACAGAGGCAGACACATTTGGTTTTCTGGGAACCCAAATGTCGTTTGAACGACTTGCCAATTTAAGCCCAAAATTAGAGGAAGCTAGAATTGGTCTTCTTTTCCTCATATCTCGTTTGAACGGCCCCAAGGCTCGTTCGAACGAGTTGACATCTTTTGAAGGGGTTTGATCTTTATATCCTCCTGGATCGTCAAGTCTAAGGACACTTTTATTTAAGTACATCTCTATATATCAAAATCGTACTCTCATTTCTTTTCTCCTTCCAGAAAGTTTTGAAAAGTGGAGGATTGTTGGATTTTTCAAAACTTACCTCATGTGGGTTTGACCCCTTAACCTTTTGGTCATTTTTATAGAACTTCTTCTCATTCATCTCTTTTGAATATGAAAGCCATGTGACCCTTGTAACCCAACTATAGCCTATAAGTTAGTCCCACATATTTTGTAAACTATAGTGGAACTAAACATATAAGGTAGTACTCACATGACATGTGTGTAACATGTGACTAAGATAGAGTGTATATATGTGTGAGTATGTAAGGGGGGCTTTTATACCCTTGACACAAATGGACCTCTCTCGGGCGACCTGGTAGGCCAGGCCGGCTCGGGTTTGGGCAATTAGCTCTTCTGGTTCTGGAGGCCATCGGGCCCTCTGGGCTTGGGCTAGGCTCACCCTATTATTTTTATTGAAAAGTTATTCATTAATTTTTTGGCTTGGGCTTAATTTTGGCTTGTACACCTTCTTCTCTCCAATGGCTAGTAGACCTGATCCTTCGGAATAGCTCCCACATACTCATGAATGAGTTCAAAGCTCTGAACGTTAGAGTAAAAAGTTGAGAGACGTTGTAGAGTAAACAACTATATAAACCCTCATTGTTTCCTCTCAAAAACACACATAACTAAAACCGTTCATCTCTCTCCCTATGCGAGCTCTGTCTCTGTCATTTTGCCCTCGATTTCATTAAGGTGCATACTACAATTGTACGTGGTCCTCGGTACTGAGACTACTGTATCGATCATCGATCATTGCTCATTATATTATGGGAAGAGATCAGACTGTTATTACCTGTACCTAGTGTAGGTCGAAATACTCTTTAAACAAAGTGTGGCCTACGCCTTAAGCTATTCCATCTACTCCAGTTACTGTTACTGCTTTGTTGTTTACCGGAGTACTACTTCTTTATTGCTGTCATACCAATTACCAGAGTGTTGCTATTATTTTACACTTTTTGTACCAGTTCCTCTGCTTGCAATTCCGTATTGGGGAAGCTATAATAGTAGTTCCATTTATTTCTACAATTCGGCATGCATGAGAGTTTCACGATGGAGACATACAAAAAGCATCTTTGAAGAATGAAAACTTATTGCTCACCAGCACTAAATAATATTTTAATAAGAGTTTCATAAGCCTGCAGCATTTGAAGGGGATCGAGTTAAATAGTCACCTGCCGAGAAAAGGTTACTTGGAACAGTATAAAATGCATTTAGCTTACGAGTGTTTAATCATAAGCTCGATAATAATTGTGATTAATCAAAAATTTAAGTGATCTTCATCACGAGTCACACTATTTATGATTGTTTACAAACAAAAAAACAAAAACCTGTTAGGAAATAATCTACTATCGAAGATTAGAAGTTCTATATCTTAGAGCAATTGAGAAAGAGAGAATTCTTTATTGATAATCTGGATAACTATGTAATTGTACGTAATACAAAGGAGATAACCTTATTGAATAGGTTACCTAACTATCTCAAACTCTCCCCATTACCCTAAAGGGCCAATGGGCTTGTTAGGAGTCCTATAGGACACTCCAACCTTTTTGGATTCCTAGCTTGGGCTTGGATCCAACTCCTAACACTCCCCCTTGAGGTGTTCCATACCAGGATGACTTGCCTCATCAAAACCTCTACATAGCAAAACCCCCTTAGGCAAAAAGTTGTGTAGGGAAAAAGTATAATCTTATGCCCTGTATGGGTTATGGACGCGTATACAATGCCTCATCAAAACCTCTAGTCATTCAAACCTCCTAGGATAAAAATTATACTATCAGGAAAAATAGTACAAGACAGATGTGTTCACGTCAGGGGGAGTAGTCAGGCTGGGACTACTCCCCCTGACGTCGATCTCCTTGAGATATTGATAAATAAATCTTCTGCGTGCCGATTCTGTGCACTAGCTTCTTGAACGTAAGTGGTGTAAGGGTCTTCGTGAATAGGGTGCAAAGATGTCTTCTGAAATATCTTCAACAACGCCAATCTCATTCGCCTTTTATAATTGATAAGGTTGGAATGGCTTCTATGAAATGTGATTCGTTCTATCACCATTGATAAATCGCCATGAACTTGAATGATGCAAACTGAATTGTCTTCATACATAGTCGACGTTTTACTTTGGATAGAACACGCCACAACTTCGGTTGATGAGATGCATCTTGAAGTGCAACCATCATTATTTGCCATCTTTACGAAGTGCAAGAATCTTTATGGTTTGAGGTGTAGCTACCGCCGTCTACTTCATCGATCTCCAGGAATCTTTATGTGTCCCCGTATATAAACACATAATCCATTTGACAATGGCCTCTATGTGGGTCTAAGAAGTATTATGTATCAGTGTACTCTATACTTTTACGTTTACCATTTTGAGTAGAACATACCCAAGTCTTTTATACTGATCAGATACCTCCGAATGTACCTGATCTCAATCCAGTACCTTTGGGTAAGAACAGAATTATGGTAAGCCAAACAGTTCACTGCGAATGAGTCATTGGGTCTAGTATACCCAGATACCTATAGTAAAACACCTCCTAGCTATGGCGTCACAGCCCTATGAGTTTATCCTCCCATTAAGAAGGTGAAAGATGTCGTTGTCCACACCCAAGTGATGGACGCGTAATAAACAACTTAGCACCGTGTGTTACATCCATATCAAAGTGTTAGATAACTCTTTCGATATATATTGCTTGATGTATGAGTATGCCACTACCAAGATGTTCGATTCACAAATCGAGACACTACTTGATTTCTCAAGGTCTTGTATTTCGAATTCCTTCCCAAGGTATTCAGTGGCTCGTTCTAGTGATATCCAAATTATTTAGTACACTCACTACTAGAAAATGGACCAATAGTCACGGTATATATTAGTTTTAGCCACCGGGAAATGCTACAAATCTAACCCTGGCCAAACCCAAAAAATCGTGGCTAATAACGTTTAAAAACGCGGGATCCAAAAGTCTCGTTCCAGACTTTCTTCTCACTAAAAGTTTGAAGGGGCAAATTTCTCCCCCAAAATCTTGAACTATATCTCTCTCCGAATCACAAATCTCACGGAGGTAAGTTTCAATTTCTCATTGATCGATGAGAACCATGGCATCTCTGTGTGTGTTCGGTTTAGCGAGTAAGATTGAAGAAATTTGCGATGCCGTGTCTGTGATCGAGATTGAACCGGAAGAGAGGAAGTTGGGGAATAGTATTGGAAGTTAGAATGGGATCGATAAATGAAGAAAATAATGGGTCAATAATTGAAGAGATGGAGAGTGTTGCGAATTGGTTGTTGGTTGTGGTGTGGATGTGTCGCCGAAGAGTTGTGTGAGGGTTGTAGAAGTGGAGGCATCTCCGTCTGAGGTTTTGGATAAGACGAGTGTTTCGGAGGGGAATTTCGATAAGAGTAGCATTGATAGTAGGATGAATTTGGTTGGTCGGAAAAAGAGTGTTTCAAGAAGGGATTGGTGGTGGCGACATGATAGAGGAGTAGTATAGGAGTCGGGAGGTGTGAAGGATTATGTGATGAAATTAAGGAAGAGAGACCCAAGAGTGACTGGATTTCCTCTTCTTCAGTTGGGGAGGAAACTACTAGTTCTAGTAGTAAACCCAGTGGGAATAAGTCGGGGTGAAAAAAATGGTTAAATTGGGGGGCATCATTGGACGAAGATAGAGCTCGCAGGAAGGAGAAGAGCCGTGTACGCCCTCGCACTCGTCCTGTAAGGGAGTGGTGGTAAAAGGAATTTTGTGGAACTTACTAAAAAGATGAAGAAATGAGAGAAAACAAGTAGTGGAGGTAGTGGAGTTGATAATTGGTGGCAAAGGAATGATGAAAATACAGTCTCTGATTGAAAGAAGAAGAGAAAGAGCAAGGGGAGTGTTGATTGGTGGTTAGATTAGATGTTTTGTTTTGATCGGCGCAATAATCAAGATTGAGCAAGCGGAGAGATCCATAAAAGTGGCGGTGTAAGTAGTACACCGAGCCAGGCCTGGTAGCTAGTCAGAAGCTAGGCAACAAAGGTTTTTTTTTCAGTTGCAAATAGCTCCATAGAAAGAAGAAGCGTTAGCTCTAAAGAAAGGAGCTATATAGACTCAAACACACTACATAGATCTAGTGCTAAAGCCGTGGTTAAGGATCCTCTTTTCTTTAATACTTTTTCTAGACCTTCTTTTCGCGCTACTCGCTGCGAAGACTGGTCCGATCGCTATCAAAGTTGAGTTACTTTTTGCTATGCTCTCACGCAACTTTTGCTTAACTCCACTTCCGTTTGTAAAACAGCAAGAAAACAAGGATATTGAAAGCAAAGAAAGCGCTAGGTATGTGCTGCCTAGCTCACCGGACCTCTCTTGTCCTCCAAAAAAACCCTGATATTCGATTGGTGGGTTCCGGTTTTTTTCTATAGTCTTCATGTGGGTGTGGATGAGGCGCTCACTGAAAAGAATCTCTAGTAGGCCGGGGTGAGTAGGACTCTTTACAGCCTTTAGCACGCTACGGAGGAATAAATGGTCTCCCAACATTTAGGGCTATCGCCGACTTCCCCTTTCTTTACCGAGAGATTGGGGGTTTCACTTTGAAATTTTGTCCCCCCAGGAATTTCCGGTAGGCCGGTTGACCCCACCCAACTCAGCTACCCAATCCCCCTTTTTTAGCGAGGAAGAAACCCCCCTTAGCGAGGATCCTTAAAGAAAAGTGCTGAAATAAAGAACCAACTTGCGTACGGACAATGTTCTTCCCTTGTAGATATTAGAAAAGCTTCAAAAGTACGTAAAATTTATTTGTTCTTCCCTTGTAGATATTAGAAAAGCTTCAAAAGTAAGTAAAATTTATTTATTAAATTTCTGCATTTTGTATATACCATTTTCAAGATAAGATTCCTCAAAGATATCTCTATGTTTCTCTATTTTGTAAAACTTCCTCTAATGCTACCAAGTACCAAGTGCAAGTCTATTCATTTTATATCATTTATACAAAGTTATTCCTCTTGAAACAAAGGAGTTGATTTAACCAAGTACACAACACGACCACTCGAGAAAAGAATTTGATCCAATTTTTCTAGTACACCCTTTTTTTGGAGTCTGTCAACCCGGCTAGATTTCTTTGTTAAGAAATTAAGACTATGTATTCCATCCTCCATAGTGAGTAGTGATTCTATTTTGCTAAACTTCAAGTATGTGACAGTAACTATATATTCAGCCTAAGACACAATGTTAACCTACAACGTATATTTTGGAATTTATACTAGAACTTTTGGGCAGTAGTCGGTTCATGGAAAAAATGAAAAGGACAACCATTTTCTATTAAACAACAGTTTCATGAAAATGTACAGAAAAAAGAAAGAAAAAAAAAGAGTGAAAAAAAAGGCATGGAAGTCTATTCCCCTTTCTTTGGCTGGGCGGCTGAAAATGCAGGGAACTACTGCATACACGTATGTTTAATTATACAACGGAGAGTAAATTTTTTGGAAACAGCTAGGGCAGTGGATACTTGAATAAGGGTTGTGAAGTGTTCTCTCTGTCCTATTAGCAAAGCTAGTAACGAAAGCATTGACCTTCTTCTCATGTACTGTTTATTTGTTAAGCAGCTATGGCACTGAATACTTGAAAGATGCAATATTCACAGAGCTCCTGGGAACTGGCTAAATGAAGATAGTGAGACATGTAGCATAGGCAGAGAAGATACAAGGTCCTCAGTGAGATAGCCCACATTAATGATACTGTCAAACACATTATGACAGATGTGAGTAACAGACTCACTCATACTATTACCAAGGTTCCTGACTCAACAACAGCTAGATATATACATATGTAATTCATGGAATCTTCATCTCGTTTTTGCTGTTAAGTTGCTCAATTGGTGCAAATGGGAGCCACCTGACCAAGGTTCATTCAAGATAAACTGTTATGGTAGCTCAAACTCAGATGGGGGAAGTTATGGAGCATCGTCAGGGATGACCAAGGGAGTTGTATTATCTGCTATTATGGAGGCATTCGTGTATTGAATAAATGTTGTTATTTTGTTAATGCTATTATGCTAGAAGAATATGGTACCAATCTTTCAGAACTAGCAGAGGAGGTATTTGTGTATCTTTTAGTTGTCTAGGATTACTAAATATGTTGGTTTATCGACTTAAAACTAAAACTTTCCTTGCATTTCAATCTTGGTCTTCCAGGGTAAGCCAGATCCCGTTGTTGGAAGGTCTAAGCAGATAGAACACGTGATCCAAATCTTGTGTAAGAGGACAAAGAACAACCCATTTCTGATTGGAAAACCTGGTGTGGACAAAACAACAATTGCACAAGGGATTGCTCAACGGATTGCAAATGGTGATGTGCCGGAAAGACTGGCGGGAAAAAGGTACGAGCATGCCTACTTCACTATTCACTGTATTATTATATACACATGTTTGTGGCTTAATCATGGATGAGTTGTGTGGGTTAATAAAAAATGAACTGTATTCAACCATGAATATCATCTTCTTCTTTTTTTGTAAATTCTTGTATCTAGACAATTGGTTCAATTTAGTCTCTTAAGGAAACATATTATGTTCGACAAGTCAGGTTATTGCCTTGGATATGGATCTTCTTGTTTATGGTACAAACCATGAAGAGTTCGAAGAACGGGTGAAGAAGCTTAAGGAAGAAATTAAACAACATGACGACGTAATACTCTTTATTGATAAAGTAGATACTTTAATTGAAACAGCTGCAGCTAAGTGGGCTATTGATGGTACAAACATCTTGAGACTAGCTTTGGCAGGAGGTGAATTTCAGGTAATTTTACTTAAGTTTGAGTAATTTCTTCATCTTATTATTATTCGCTTAAATACTTAAAAAGCATTGGATTGTACTTAAAACTGTCTTTTCCCTTTTGCCTATGGGGCACACGCATTTTACCTGATTATTTATTCTAACTTGGTTATCCAAAGTGAGCGTTTAAACTTTGGTGCAGTGTATGGGCTCAACAATCCTCGAGAAACACTGGAAGCACATTGAGGAAGATCCCGCTCTGGAAAGACGATTCCAGCTAGTAGAAGTGCCTGAGCCAACTGTTGATGAGGCAGTACAGATTCTTAAAGGGGTTAAAGAGCAATATGAAACTCACCATATGCTCCGTCACGCATATGGGGCTCTAGTTGCTGCTGCTCGATTGCCATTTCAGTACATAAGGTAACTTGACACTGACCTCAAAGTTTTGCACCTGCTTCATTCTTCTATGTGCAAAGATTCCCCGTGGCTAAACAGAACTACTGCGTTCTCCACCAAGTTGGCTGGCCCCTACCACCGGAAAGAATGTACACATCTCAGTGAGCGACTCTCGTATGTGCTCGATCTCCTCAAAGTGACTCCCTTAAAACCTTCATGTATCAGGGAAACACTTTGTTTTTTACTATCAAAATCCTTACAACCATGATTTCTCCTGACTTACCTGGATGTGGGTTGGCGTGGTTCTTACATGCCTAAGGGATTGGTCAGGCAAATTGTGATAAATTATGAACCCGGATGACACTTTCAAAAATATAAAACGCCGCATAAAATAGAAGAGCACAAGCTTAGAAAGGAACTTACCTCCATAGGCAATCTATATGGACTGATAAATTTGGAGATATTCTTGGGGTTCTTGAATGTGGGAAACATAGTGCTTCCAGCTGCTGATGAGGTGGGATCGATATGGACAGATAAATTTGGTTTCAACAAGATGACGCATGAGCAGGTGGGTGTTTAGTTAAATTTAAAATGCTGAACAATTCCTTGGGTTTCAGACCTGAACCATTTGCGAAGGGGCCCTAAGTAGGACTAAATCCTCTGCTATTCTTTTGTGTTAAGGAGAAAGCTTAGCTTCAGTGCCCCTTCGCCAATGCTTCTCCGTTAACGTTTTTTATTTTCCTTTTAGTTTTAGCCATTGTCTGACTATTATATAGTTTTAGCCTTTTATTTTCCTAGATGGGACACCACATTTAATATGGTTCTACATGAGAATACTGGAGTTGTTAGATTTAATCTCTATGAATGGGTCTCAAACAATGTGAAGCACGACTACATAACTAGTTGTAAAATGAAGGCAATTTTTTATTCACGTCTAAATTTTTGAGTTGTACAGAATAATGTTGCAAAACTACTGGAAATAGCATTAGATGACGGAATGGATAAAGAACCCAATGTACCACTTCCCTGTCTTGAAGTTTCTCTTTTGGAGTTGTTGCCTGCTGTTCCAGTTGAACCTGGTGGCGTAGAATTGGACAGCCACAGTTCTTGCAATCTGCAAGGTATAATCACTTCTACCCAGCTATTTCTATTGTTAGTATGTTACACGTACTTGTCTTTTCAGTTTTTTATTTCCTTCTAATCATTTACATTTTCCCAAACAGCAATGTGTATTGTGGAGAACCCCTTTGGATATGTATTTACACTGCCGTAGATCATTAGGGATATCTTCCAAACAAAATAATTTCTAGAAAATATATTTTTAGAAATTGTATTCTTGTATTTTTAACTAGAAATATATTTTAGAGCATCCCCAGTTTTCTTGTTGTTTCTCACTAGAAGTTGGGGATGTTAAGTTTCTTAATGGAATGTTTGTCAGCGTTGCAATTGCGTCACTCGAGAATGACTCTATGAGACAACACCTTTTCAAAGGGTGTGGGCAAGAATATTATACTCCTTAAAAGGGGGTGCAGTAGTTAGTTCATTGTTAAGAAATTATATTTTGTGGTACGCTGACCTTTGGAGGATGTCATAGACTAAGATGATCTCTTTTTGGTGCTTTGGATCCCTACTTTGGTAAATGCTATATTAGAGGAAGGCTTTTGTGAATACTCTTAAATAGATTGCTTTACACTCATTGAAAACTGCATGAATTGTCTTTATGTAACTTCTTATGAGTTCCGTATTCTCGCTCATATTTTGGTCTGTGGGGGGGGGGGGGATGGTTCCAAAGCCACTAAATCAGCTTTCTTGTTTGTTATACCTAACAGGTCTTTTGCTGACTTTTGCTGGTATGGGAGATGAAGGGATGTCTGTAAGTAACAAACTGACTTCATGTCGTTTTCGCGCGTCTTACTTTTACCAAATTGAACTTCTACATGATCACCGAAAAAGTGATGAGAAAGAAAATATTTGTTTCTGTATTAAATGATCTCAAACTTAACTAAATTAAATTATCTGTTATTGATTTGAAGGTTAAAATATGGGGTCCCTCTGATCTCAAATATTTAGTTGATGCAATACTGATATTTAGTTCACTTCATGTCGTTTTGGGCTATTTTCAAGTTCCCCGCATACACAAGTCATAAGATTTATGCCCTTATCCTTCTCTCTCACGATTGAAACAAGAATGTGAATTACACCTTCAAGTAAGGGGTATCTCTAATTAAAATATGTTCTTTTTTCAGCCTTATTGGGAGATGAGAGGTTAGCTTTTGTAATTGTATATGTAGAGGGTATCACTGAATCACCCCCAGAGGTTAAAAGATTGGCGGTATCAATATCTCCGCATAGTTCGCTTTTTAGTTTTATTATCCATATCCGTGTCGGTGTTACCTAGGGAAAAAGTTATGGACCATAGAAGTGATAAATAAATTTATATATTTCCCATACGCAGTTAAATAAATATAACTGATTTATTTATCAACGACAGGTTTGGTGTAAAGGGTGCCGATATTGCCACCTACAATTACAGGAAAGGCCAGGTGCTTTCTTTCTTTGGAACATTCTTCTGGTTGCCGTCGTTGCTAAGGAACTGCTCCAGACATCAATTATGAAAGGTAAGTTGCTCGATACTATAGTTTCTGATGGTGTTAATATTTTGCATGCCCTTGCCTACTTAGTTGTCTCATACTTTTAACGAAGTAAATTACATTTTTGACTCCCTCATTCCCCACTGCTAGTATGGTCATGGGCTGCACTGCATTAAGGAGCCAGCTCTACAGTGACATTAAATAATTGTTGAAAAGATGAAATAATATAACTAATGTATGACACATTAGTGCGTATGTGATGATAGAAACGAAGTAAGCATACAATCTGATAGAAACAGCACGTCGCCCCACTCGTCTCGGGCCTCTCTCTAGAAGCTATTAGAAGGGATCTAGAATATTTAGATGATAGTTTAATAGTTTTAATTCTTAATTGGTTTTATTTAGAATTGAAACCAAATATTCTAAATAAAGTCAAATAAGAATTAGAATTCATAAAATATATTTTAAATAATCTAGATCTCTTTTAGTATCTTTTAGAGAGAGACTCGAGACGGGCGGGGCAACCCTCCGTTTCTATCATAAACCGTGTTAATTTTTTCCTGGAAAGATAGTTTTGCCATATGGATTACTATGAATTTAAGGTACTATTGCCTGTAGGATTTAAGGTACTATTGCCTCTGTCTTCTCTATTTTTGCCTTATTCGTTCGAGTAATACTCCTTTTCCTCTAAGCCAAATGAATTTTCATATGAAGAGTTCATTTCTTATCGTGTGCCGCTCACTTTCTTCTTTATAAACATAGTTACTTTGCTCAATTTCTTACAGTCTTTTTGTATTATTTGCTTCCTAGATGTCTCCACATTTGGGAAGACGATTGACTTTTTGATTCTAACATACTATAGTGAAAATTAAATAGACACATATATGCAACTCATTAATTGAAGTATCTCGTGTGGTTCTAACCGCTGCGCTTTTCCAAAATCTTCAACGCTTCTTCGACTCCTAAATTCAGGTATGTGTTTATGTCATGATTCATGCATCATGCATCATTTAGCCATATTCTTACTTGAGTTCAGTTTCAATGCCTTAATTTATCTGATTCTTGCTTATTATTTGCATGATGATGTGCACATCCAATGTATGAACACTCAGAGAATCCTGGTATGGTTTGGATGAAAACATTATGTAAACCTTATTTGCAAAAAAAGAGGAATTCGAAAAATCATTGTTAGGAACAATTTATATTGTGATGCTAACATATGATATTTATGAAAGTACTTGCATATTCTTCATCTTATTCTAAGAAATTCTGCTTTTATAAAGAGAGATGAAGGAAATCAGAAAGAGAGAGAAGGAATAAAGAAGAGATAAAGTAGTTATTTTCGTGACAGACACAAAAGACATGTGAAGGATTGTTGCTATGTTACATGATATACATACAGTTGCTAGATTATGTGCTGCTATATTAAGCTCTTTACTTATAATATGACACAAAGATATTGATTTGCACTGCTATGCAAACCAAAATAAGATCACAAAAAATCCCTGTTGCTGTAATGCTAAATGATATACCAGTCAGACTAGAGGGTCCTTTCGTTAACATCATTCATGTAAATCCATTAAGTTCATTCTAACTTTGATAACTTCCTTGAAGCCGAAGGCAGGTTGAAGCTCTGTATTTTCAAGATTGAGCCTTAAACTCTTTGAGAAGCTTCTGATGCCTTTGTCAAACTCTTTCAATAAATTCACTGTGATTCTTTTCTATGGTATTTTCAAGGTTTATGCTGAGTTTGAAGTTTATGGAGGGTCATTGAACTTAACTGGATGCTGTTTATATGGGGGAGCTCCCTACCACAGTCAAGAGACTTCCCTGAAAAGGGGAGTTGATATCGTTATTGGAACACCTGGACGTATCAGGGTAATTTTTTTCCTCTGTGGTTGCTAATATGTGGTAATAGTTCTCATTTTTATTTAAATAATTACATACTAATTACTTGTGTATCCTGTTGTAGGATCACATCGAGAGGGGAAATCTCAACTTCAGTTCATTAAAGTTCCGTGTTCTAGACGAGGCTGATGAAATGCTGAAGATGGGGTTTGTTGATGACGTTGAACTTATCCTAGGTACTTTGTTGGACATACTGAGTTCTTTTAGCATTGCTTTCTGTACCTATTTGTGAAGCAATTTAAGATTAATGAATTCTTATGGATTGAATTTTAATTTTACATTGCAGGTAAAGTAAAAGATGTAACTAAAGTTTAGGCACTTCGATTACACGACGTCATTTTGTTTGTTACTGTTAATTTTTGTAATTTATTTTTATTTGGAAATTATGTAATTGTGGCTTCGGCCATTTACAATGGTGATATATATATATTTTGTAAAATGACTTTAGCCACAGTTGAAACAGTGGCAACTAACAACTATTAGACAAATATTATGGTGGTGATTGACAGGTATTGGCCACAAGACATTTCGTGGGAAAGTTCGTAGCTAATGGAGCTATTTGCCACGGTTTATAGTGTATCCAATGTGCATTAATAGCCACGGTACTACCCGTGACTATATCTATTCATTGGCCACGGTCAGGTTCGTGCTTGAGCATTAGCCACACCACCAGTTGACACGACCCTGGGCACGGGTATACCTGTGGCTAATGGTATTAGCCACGGCCAGGGCAGTGGCCATTGATGTTGATTCTAGTAGTGACTGTTATGATGAGTGAAACTAATATTTATATTCTAAATAAGAACACATGGACAGATAAGGATATTTATAAAGTCCTCGACATTCAAATACTCAATCAACTTACTATGTTCATGAGCCCTAATTGCTTCAAGTTAATAATAATTTTTTCAGTTTCATTACGTATACACCTCGTATGTCGGTCTTAATTGTTTTTAGAAGCTTATATACCTTCCCAGGTAGCTTCATGTAGATATTCATATCTAGTTTCCCATATAGATATGCAGTATTTATATCAGACGCATGTCTAGCTTGTCCTCGACAACTTAACAGACTAATTAGTACCGAAATGTTATAGCATTCATAACCGGTAATAGGTCACAATGCAATCAATGCCAAATCTCTTAAAGATTTCCTGGGCAACTAGTCTTTCCTTGACCAAATTATCTCTCCGAGTTAATCATGTTTCTGTGTCTTTCCCATTTATAACCGATAGGCTCAATTGTATAATTTCACATTATGCTAACAAGCTGAGCTCCACTTGGATTCCAGATGTCCACTTTAACCAATGCACAACAACACACAGTTATTTATAATAAGTGGTTCTAAATCTTCATCCTTGATGGCGTGCACATCAACGAATATGAATACCTTGTCGACAAATCTCTACTAAGCGATCTTACGTTGTACAATTATGGACTTTTAATAGATCGATATCTTTTAATCATCATACGCGTATATGCCACCCTGGGCTAGTCTCGTAATGAATCAATTGGCCGCGTAGCTATTATTGCCTCGTCGATGGATGGTTCCATCATCGATGAACCGACTACACCATTAGTCATATTTGTCAATTATTCTGCAGCTCCCCGGCTCAAAATACTTTCTTTCAGCGGTGCTCCGCATTAAGCGCGAGCCTCAGATTCGTGTGCGATATTAATTCCCCTGAAACGCTCAGCTGCTGTACTAGTTCCCCTGGAACATTTTGTTGTGTAGGTGTATTACTTGTAGGTGCATACACTTATAGTACTTCAATAGTATCTATGAATGTGTTAGATAATTCATTTACGACCTATTGGAGGTTTATAATCCGTTGAACCTTATTGTCACCTAACTTATGTATAAGGATCTAGATGATACAACTATGGTATTTTCTAAGACCTCTTGGAAACATCCTCAACATTGACTTTCATATCTCCCCCCAATACAAGGAATATCGTCTCATCAAAGTGACAATTATCTACCCTACAATATATACATTCCGAGTGGGTTTCAAATATGCCTCGCTTTCTAACAAACTTGAAGGAATTGAACTCTCGTTCGAATTGGCATTCATCGAGGATATAATGTCAGTCAACCAAGAAGTACCCGCCAAACCCAGAACCAATTTTTGGGCTGAAGACTCGCCCACCGCCAAACCCATGCTCGTTTCTTGAATTGATGACATACCCGTTTCTTGGACTAGCGAAGCTCCTGGCAGCCTCGCAAAGTCTCCCACCACAGCAGATTCAGGAAGAAATTGGCCCCTCGACTCACTCGAGGAACATCCCGTCAACCCCGTAAATTGGCCCCTCGACTCTCCAACGACACCCGTTTCTTGGACTGGCGAACCTCCCGGCAGCCCCGCAAATTCTCCTCGAATTTCATCATTATTTACGGGCACATCGTCAAGAACCTCGGTTTGAGTTAAAGAACCTTCATAGGTCGCCTGGTCGTTGAGGAATCCTTGCGCAGCCCACGCTGCTTCACCGCGAGTGATTGCATTTGCTTCTTTATCACCTATTTTGTGGGTCTTGAGGGTGAAAGATTAAGAGATCTTGGGAGTTTCTAGAGAGAAAGAGAACAAATTCATGATTTGTGATGAGAGTGTAACTGTATAGAGACAGAACTACAACTCTTATATATAATTGTGGCGCCATTTTGTTCTTTAAAATGTTCTGTACTGTTCCGATCCTTGGGCTCCTCCAGCAGTTCAATTTAGGGAACATCTATTTGCAATTTGATTGTGTTTCAAGGAGCCCATAAAATTTTCTAATTTATTCCTAGATATGGCTGCTCCCTCCCCTCCCACTAAGAAAATAATTTTCCATCAAATTTCCAATAATCTCTAACCTTCATCTTATGTGATATTAGAATTTTTCTATAATTTTCAATAATCTCCGGGATTCAATCTTATCTGAAAGAAGGGATGAGATTGTTCTAAGTTTTCATCAAAAATCTATGTCGATCCAAATCAAGTGCTTCAGAAAAACAATCAAGTCTTTAAACATCACGGATGATGAAATCCCAATCCCAATAATATAACTTTCAGATCCAAGTTCATACATGGGATTGTTATCAGAGTGAGATGACAAACAAAAAAATAATACTTTAAGCAAAAATCTCTCACTTTATCGAATAGTAACAATATATCATCCAACAATACGGAAAATATATTCTACAATTAAAGACTTTGTAACTAAAACAACAATGCAACAATATAATGCCTATGGATGATACCAAAGCTATATACAGAGTTTTAGTTGAATTAAAGGATCAATCCCTGTGCGGGCAAAGGCTTCGAGACGGATTGTTGCTCACCTTGATCAGATTTTGGAGATTCTGAGAGATGAACTTTAGCAAAGTTCTCAACCATTTCTCTCTTCTCTTCCTCTTCTGCCATTCCAACTTTCTCTTTTGCTTTCTGCCCAACTTCCCCAGCTGCCTTGGCTACTTTGTTGATCCCACCAGTAACCCACGCCGCCGCACTGAAGACGTATCTGTTCTTCATGATAGCGGACCCAGCATCACTCACTTTCTGTTCCACAGCTGCAATTGTTGTTTTCGCCTTCTCAGAAACCTATAACCAAGAAACATAAGTCTCAATGTACCTCTTAAAGTTTAGGGTAGCAATAAGTATCATGTATATATATATATATCAGTCACAAACAACCTATATAGTTAATTACTTTTCCTACCTTATGTAAGTACATAATAGCAGCTATGCCAGTTTACTTTTATTTTAGTCTAGTCTATAATATCAACATTCTTTATCGAGGTTAAAAAGCTTAACAGACATCTCTTTTACTACGTTGCGACTAAAGCTTATTTTGAGAACCAACTTGTACTGAATTGTGATTTTCTTTAATATGATGGGCACATCATACTTGAATGTATTATGAGGTGCGTCTTTATGCCTGCGCATCACCCATGGGGCTCCGATTTTCAGACAATGGCCATATTTCCAGCCCACTAAACATATTGAACTCCGAATTCTTGATCAAGTTCAACACTGTTGTTTCGTTTTCAATCTGGGCTACTATAATTGGACCTCCTTAGTAACTTCTCATCATTCATCATCTTAATGATCATTCTGGTGAACTTCTTCATGTGTGTACTTGAAGGGTGTGTAATGCCTGATCTTGCTAACCTCCTTTATCCAATATGGAATCCTCTAAAGTTTCGTTTGGCCTCGACTAAGGCTCCTACGATCCTACCCTTAATGTCACATACATACCCTGCTCTTGGATCAACTTCATAAATATCACAAAATAAGAATACTGACTACCCTTGTAAGTTGAACTGCCCTTCTATCATAAATGTTCCAAAACAACTAAGTCTGGGTGACATCAATCCCTCCATGCTTGGCCTTACTTAAGATTTTCAACCACATATCTAGTACACTAAGGGGAAAATGGATCAAAAGAGAATAGAAGCTCACTTTCCATAAATAACTAACGATCTTTCTTTGTAAGCTACTCCCACATTTACTTACCATTAAAAGTCACCAACACATTCCACACCTAAAGAAGTTTTAGAAGAAGTGTCTTTGTATCAACATTATTGCTGAAAAGGCATAGTGGGGTTGTCTTCTAATCAATCAAAGTGCTATCTTACAATCGAAACAAGAGTTTTCAAGATCGAGATTATAGTACCAGTACTTGTCCCAAAATTTGGATTTCTTCTACATGAAGAGGAGGGACCTAAGAGCAGATCTGATGAACACATGGCACTATTTTTAAGTTATTATGGCTTTAGCTTGAGATCTTGATCATGAGGTCTGGTTGTGATTGTATAATCTTTATAAGGAATTGTAGTATTCTGAATATAGTTCTTAATCATCATTTGTTCTACAACGTCAGTATTTGTTTCTCGTTTATCACCCTATTTTTAAATTTATTTTGCCATGATTTGATCTCTCTGAAACAGTATAAAATTTACAGAAATTATAAATGTATGAGTGGTATATACTGCCGAATGAAGAAATCATTAAACATTATAACAAGGTATGATTCTCACAGATTCAAAGTTGCTATTTGATACACCTTCAATATAATGGTCAGATATTGACTCTCTTTTTTACTGTTATAGATTGCTATATGCCAGTATTTTCACAACAAATACATTAAAAAACAAGTACATAAAGATATAAAAGAAGTGAATATTCTCGATAGTGTGAAACACCGCTATTGAGAAACAATCCTTGATTTTTCTTAAATCTGTGGTATATAACAAAATATTTATATCAAGAAATCATGATATTCTAATGAAGAATCCTAACAACATTTTTTTTTAAATGTGGATATATCGCGTCTCAGGAACAAATCATGATGGTCTTTCATTCAAAACAGGTCACAATCCAAGACCAAAATTTTGCAATTATTTAAGACTTGCCTGAAACTTCTGGTCCATCTCCTTCACTTTGTCGTTAACAGCGGATGTGCCCATGCTTATTTTTTCGCTTAGACCGATCCTTTTGTCCAGAGAAGCAACTTTGGCAGTTGCCGTGGACGTAAACTGATGCTTCTCATCAAAAGTCTTTGCTTTGTTTAGAGCATCTTTTCCTAAAATAAAGCCCTTGGCAATCATAGTGCTCACAACATCCTCTGCCTTTTGGACAGCAGATTCAGTACCAGTTCCGTCTTTGTTATCATATGTCTAGAGATTGAGGGATAGTCAGAATAAGTAGACTTATTAATCTGTACAAAAAGTAAATAAAAAAGTAGGGAAAAAGTTAAGTGCATAAGATCCTTACCACAGACGGGGCAGTAGCGGAAGGTGGGAGCTGGTATTCTGGTGCCGGTGCTATGGTCACAGACAGATCAACTATCGTTGCACCCTGTGACGTCAAAATAATTGATTTAGTTATACAAATGATAATGTTTACATGTTGCAGAATCTTTTAAAATAGAAAAAAAATCGTAGTTGGATCCGGTGAAACTTCTCATTTGTCTTCCCTTCAATGAGACATTATTTGGATTTAAGGTTAAGTGGACTTTAGTCCGTGTTTCAGTGACCAATACCAACTTTAGTCCCTGCTGTTGACCAACACCTGAAGTCTCTCTTTCTCTCCATAAAAATCCTGTCTGGAATCCAAAGCTTCAAGTATCTCCCTCTCCCTCCCTCCCTCCCTTCCTCCCTCAAGGAGAATCAGGTTTGCTGGTTTTTAAGAAAAACTCCATTTTCAAGAGAGAGAGAGATAAGATTTGGAACCTGCAGTGCATTTGCTCAAGTAGATCTCCATATAATTTGCAATATCTTGGAGATGGGGAATGAACAATGATTAGTGAAAGAAACTCTTGAAGTTAGTAGGTTTATTCTTCGACTTTTTGCAAGAGGGTTGTAACCTTATCTAGAAGCAAAGCTTGTGCAGCTTCAGGTGTTTGTTTCTGTTGATCCTACTCTTCAAATGAGATGAAGGGGTTTCCAAACTACCCATTGCAAGCTCAAAAATGGGTGAATTATTCACATATTAACAAGAAAGAAAACATTACTCGAGTTATGTTGTAAACAAATCTTTGATTAAGGAAGTTCTTCAAGAGATTTATTAACAAAGTTCACCCTATGAAAACAGGGGGATTTCATGGAGAATAGAACATTTATTGGTCCGAATTGATTATATCATAGGAAGTGTAAGATATAGTGTAATGGAGGACGAGTACATAAATTGACACCAATGGGGAAGGATGATGTATCTAGAGAGAGAGAGTTGTAGACCAATTTAGTTTTTTCGGAAAGATGAAACCCCTTCTGATTTGTATTTAAACCCTAGTTTCAATGATTGTTGCTTACGTGGCGGAAGGAATCAACAAATGCAAAATAACTGGTAAGTAGCTTATGTGCCAGGGGTAGGGGCAAAGTCGTTGTCAAAAAATTATTATAATTCTGCGAGACGAAAGAGCGGCCAAACTCTAGGTGTTGGTCAATAACAGAGACTAATATGAGTCACCATCATTGAAATGGGGAATAAAGTCTATATAATCTTTAGAGTTTAGATTTATTACAGGATTTACGATATATATCTAATATATTGTGTCATTATTTTGAGGTTTATTCAATAGTATAGTCCAGAGCTTCAGATAACCTACAAACGTACAATAAATTTAAAGTATATTATAATGATACATCCTATATATAGCAGTAAATTAAGTTATTAACCCTAGGTAATTCTTCCAATAATATCACATAAGTCAGTAAAAAATTCGATATATAAGAGTTTTGTTAGATATTGAGGTAAAGATGAACCAAAAGCGATAAGCACAAACTTTTTTGTATTAACAATAAATACTAATAACAAGATTTCAGTTTTTCTCGATACAGCTGATTAACTTAATGGGAATAAATAAAAATCGTGCAACCCTTTATTACTTGTAGACACTATCCTGTATTGGACTACACAATTTTATACATATAATGGGGAGAACACACTTTTCTGGCTAGATCCATGGCACACTAATGGGGTACTCATCAACAGTTGCTGCTCATTATACATATAACTCTTACCTCAGTTACAATGTCATAGTCTAAATTTAGTTCTAAGGGGACTTGGAGTGTACCAAGTCATATAAGAGATATGCAATAGGTTGCCAACTATATCAAGCAACTCCATGGAGGAAGACAGAGTTAATTGAACTCCAGATAGTAAGGGAAACTTTAGTATGACTGCTGCTGTGGATAAGTTGAGGGCTGCAAAGCCTGTGAATAAGATCTAGATTTATGCTGGGGTGTACAAATTATTCCAAGACATGGGCTCATACTCTGGAAAGCTTTGAGGAAGTGCTTAGCTACACAGGATTATTTACTTCAGAGAAGGGTTGCAAGTAGTTCTCGTTGTCCTATTTGCAAAGCTCACAGTGAGAGCATAGAACATCCTCTTATGGAATGCTTATTTGCAAAACAGCTATGGCAGTGGATTCTTGATAGAAGCAGCATGAGATAAGCAATGGACAGAGAAGTGAGACATGGGGGAAGTGTTAATCTTGGTTTAAGAAATTGGGGGAAAAATCAGATGGGCTAGCTTTTCAATTAAGATGCTAATGTCTTCCCATAACTCACCTTCCTCTCGTGGATGCACTTATACTTGACATTACTAATGAAGATATAGGCACTATATTTATATTTACTTAATGTAAGATTATAGTATTTATATAATCAAACCTGAGGGGGAAAGACCTGTTTCAATGGGGGTTTTTGAGTAAGAATGGATTCAATGTTTACTTCAATAAGAAGTACTAGGATGAGGTTTGAGAAGATGTCACAAACGCCATTAAAAGCTTAGTTCTATTTTCTAAAATCTTCAAAGGAACCAACATCACTGTGTTAAAGTTACTTCTAAGGTGGGAAACCGAGTCTTCTAATTTCAGGCCTTATAAGGATATATTTTTCACGTATAGAGATTTTACTAAATGAACAGGCAGTCTTGAAAGGAGAAAGGATCAGTACAAAACGAGAACACAAATGAGCTACTCTAAAAATCAACGCAAAGCACCTATCCCTAACCATATTATCACATTTAGTAACAAATTCTTAGATAAAAGTTCCTCGGAAAATCTTGAACTGTCTACTAAAAAAAGTAGCGGTTGGATATCCAGTAAGTGCAGCACAGTTACATCTAAAAATTCTACAGTACCATCATGCTGACATGCCCCATTTAGCATCGAAGTGGACCATCTTCCAGAAGGCTCTCTGATATTTTGGCAGATTAGGACTTAGCTAACAACAAAGGAGTTGTCCAAGCGATCCTGGCATGGCCAAGATAGGCTAAAGGAGAATTATAACACCAATTCACTCAGAATCAATTCCTAGCAATAAGATTATCTGCAATTAGACCTTTGCCTAGAGGAGCGTCCACACCCCTTTCTAAGGACATTTAAAAGTTGATTGCTGATAAAAAAACTCCACACCCTTTGTCAAGGATGTTATCTCTAGAACCTGGAGCACTAAGGCTGAGTTTGAAATGAAGCTTCAATACAATAATTTATTTATTTTCAAATTTGGTAATGATGAAGACAGAAAAAAAAATCTGGAGTTGAATTCTCAGCACATTGAAAATAGATTGTTTATCATCATCAGACCTTGGAGTCTGCACATTGAAAAGGACATCTCAAACTTGAGAACTATACCAATATGGGTTATCCTAAGAAAAATTTCCAAATATCTTTGGAACCCTGATGGAATAGGGCAGATTACTAGTGCTATTGGGAGTTCCAATTTGTTTGGATAAAGCCACAGAGGAAAATACAAGGTTAAATTATATTAGAGTTTGTGTAGAGATTAACTATGAAAGTGACCTCCCCTACAGTCTCTTTTGATGTTGGTGATGTCGCCTTCATTGAAGCTGAGTATGCTTGGCTCCCCCAAAGTGTCTTGATTGTAGACTTTTTGGACATAGTAATTTCAAGTGTGAAGCAAGATTGAGTGCTAGAGAGTCATCCCCCTAGAGAAATTAGATAAGTCAGGGCCAATAAAGAAAATGTGGAAGCCCGTCAGCGACAAAAGTGGGGAGATACTTAAAAATGACCAAGGAAGAGTGGAACAGCAGAGAACATGGATGGGTGAGTGTGAGAAACATGGATTGTTTCAAAGGCTAAGAAGACAGCGAAAAACAATAGTGTTTGCAGCACCAGTGATAAAGTCACAACTAGTGGAGGTACCTTTGACCTGTTGTCCATTGAAGAGGGTGGGTGTGAGATTATTGAGCGAGTTCAAGGTGAGGTTGAGAGCCCCCAGAAAACAATGAGAGCAGTGTGAGAAGTGATCAATCACGACCCCATCCATTAGCCCATTTATCAAACAAAATGTTAAATGTGCAGGTTAATAACAAGAAAGGTGGAGTTACCAATCAGTATGGGAGTGAGCCTACTCATATGAAAACTGCCTCTAGTGGAACCCCAAAAGGTTGTTAACAATACTAGTACGAGACATGTTCAAAATAATCACACAAATGCTAGCAAGGTGAACCCTGTGAGTGAGTTCAGAGACAAGAGAAATCAGGAGTAGAAGCTCAGGTGCTTTGCAGATGAGCAGTAGTGACAGAAACCAAACTGGGGAGCCAAACCCTCACCCTGAAAATGTGCATAATAGTATTAGAAACCACCAAGTAAACAATAAGGGGAGAGAGGAAAATCTTGAGATGACCCATCCAACAGACAACACTGATGACTGATCCAGGTGGGGGTAAGAATGACTGTATCTCTTCTAATATTGTATCTATGCAGGTTGATTAAAACTTGGGTCCTAACCCTGACATTGGTTCTAAAGTCAAGAAGATTGATATGGTAAGGAAGGTGGATCTGAAGCAAGCTCAAGCTTAACAAAGAAAGAAGAGGAAGGAAAAAATTACTGTTGTTTGCAAAAAAGTACTACCCCCAATGGTTTTAATGATTAATACTGGTTGTTGGAACATTAGAGGGATAAATGACCCTCTGAAGCATAAAGAAATTAGTAGGCTTATCACAAAAATATAATATTGGCATTTTTGGTGTGGTTGAGACTAAAGCTTTTGAGTTTAATAAAAACAGTTTCTTGCAAAGCCTTTGTAGGGGCTAGTATATGTTTGATAACAATAATATTGCACTCTCTGGTAAAATTTGGGTCTTGTGGGATCCAATGGTTCTTAAAGTTGATGTCCTTGAAAAGAATGAGCAGTTTATTCACACTCTTGTTTATACTAGGGATGGCTGATCTTAGATTGCTACCTTTGTATATGACTACAATGAGATTGTGCCTAAAAGAAGGTTGTGGGAAAAGATTGAGAGCCTTGCACAGTCTATAGATAATCCTTGGGTTATACTAAGGGATTTCAACTCTCTTAACTCTAATGAGAAAGTGAGTAGACTTGAAGTAAACCCTGCTGCCTACATGGATTTTCTATATTGTGTGCAAAACTTTGAGTTGGTTGATTGCAAGTTCAAAGGTTGTTTATACACCTATACACCTAGTCTAACTAAGACTAATAAAGGACTTTAAAAGTCCATCATAACTAGAAGTTTAGAACTAGTTGAAACTTGATTGCTAGATGAAATATCAATGGAATGTATGAACTAGACAAAAAAAAAAATGGTTATTCCTTTTGGTTTGCTCCCATTTCAGTTAATTGCTTTGGAATTGGAGATCTTTTTTCAAGAGAAGAGGATATTCTTACCACTTTCAAATCATTACTGATAAATCAGACTCGAAAGTTTCACTGATCCCTGGCTAAGAAACAAAACTTTACCTAAATCTTGGAATCTCCCTACACTGCGCTTGACATATACATGGGCTCAATAGTAACTTGAAATGGGTTCTTCCTCAAAACAAAATAGACTTAGACACTAGTTGCTCTTAATTAAATTCTCAATGGCAATACTAGTATTCATTGATGCCAGGCCAAAGCAGTGTTTTACATTGCCACTAGACTTTATGTGGAATGTAATTGTCAACTAGATATTTCTAGGAGTACTTTAAAAGACAATTGAAACTACTACTATCAATCGCAAATCGAAGGAGAGACAAACACATTACCCACGAGGATTTCAGGACAGTCCAAGTTCTAAGAGGGGTAATCAAGCTCTAGGAGAGACTAAGAGTGGAGAGTCTAGTACTCTGCCTCTCCAGCTGCATGTGAGCTCGTCTTAAACTGGGGTATGAGCTATTCTCCTAGACCACCTGATTCACCTACAAGGTCCTCATAGCTTGCTCCTACAACTCACACAATCATTATCAACTGTTATACAAGCAAGACTCCCATGTCCATTTTGGGAATTATCAAATCTCCAAAAGGTACACCCACTCCAGTATTTTGTGGCACGAGAGAACCAAATCTTACAATTACGGAACTAGAAATAGAAGTTTTTCTAGAGGGTACTAGAATTGCCATTCAACCAATTTTTAGGACGTCGAATTGAGAATGACTTCCACCTATGATGTCCAAGTGTTAAATGGATCTAAACTCACATGTATATGTCCACACTAGGGGCTAGAAGACTCGGGCATTTTTCCCAAAGGGAAGTCAAAAGATAATAAACAGAGTAGAGACTATGTAGTCAAGCATTATACTTGTGATCCTCTCACCTTGGCTAATCCCATTCACCAGAGTTGTCTTGTTGTTTTTTTTAATGTCCAGAAGTAGAGTTGTGTTATTATCTTATAAGAATCATTAAAGATGCTTCAACAGGGAAAATACAACCCAGAATGTAAATACTTTGTAATCTTTTTCTCCTCTTTAATAAAGTCTAGTGGAGTTTGCCTTAACCTCGCTTCCTGTTAACAACGAACAAAGATGAAATTTAATTTCTCTGTGGCAATTATAAATAAAGATGCCCCCAGTGTTTTTTATGTCTAAAAACAGGAACCCGTCTCATAATCAGTACTCATGCCGATTACTACCTTAAATTGTATGCCGATTTTATAAATTTTACTTTACAAAGTTTTTGGAATCTAATACTTAATACCCATATCCATGCTGCATAGTTTAGAATATAGAAATATAGGTATTATTTTTCTATGAAAAAACAGAAAAATCAACCATAAACTATGATGTATGGAATCTCCAGAAATGGAAGGGAAGAAAAACTAAATTGGAGTTGACATTACGGTGATATACTCCAATTTTCCTTATCTGTGCAATACACACCGCAATCATTCGTGAAAGCTGAAACTCTGAATCACAGCTAGAGGAATCATATATGAAAATTCAACCTAACAGTATATAATACCATCAAAGGTGAAGGTGTTTTCCTCTAGCTAAAACAATTAAGAAAATCTTCATCACATATAGTAGGGCCCGATCCCAGCTCAATTTCTGTATAAAATCACTAATTATTTTACTACTTTCCGGGAAAACTACAGTTTAAGCTATCTAACCACAACACACATACATGTCGATTCCAAAGTGCTGGGATGACCTTTATTACAAAATAATTTCGTTTGTTTAGTTATACTTAGTGATTTAGTTATAGCTTGGAACTTTGTAGTTTAAATTTATTATTGTCACATAAATGAGTAAAAAATGCAACAAGCATCAAGGAGAAAACCCAAATAGATGTAATTAAACAAAGGATCATTCGCAAATTAGAAGATGTCTAACATGATAAAAATAGGCAACCAGGAATACATGAGCATTAAAAACCAATTAAGCAGATGTAAATACGAATATTAACATACCGAAAGAAGAAGTGCAGTCTCCGCGCCCTGTGAATCCTTGAAAGTAACATACGCAATTTGAGATCGCTCGTTCCCACTGCAACACCAAATCAACAAATCAGGGCATTTATAAAATTCACATTCAAAACATAAACATAACAAAAAATAATAATAATAACCCATTAGCTTCAAATATAACCTTTGCATTTCTACGTATTCGATATCACCAGAGAATGAAAAGAACTCCTTAATGTCTTGCTCAGAAGCACTTAACGAAACATTGCTAACTTTAACCGATCTCGTCTGTACCGACACACAAAACACAATTAGCGCAACCCCATCATACATAAAATGATAAACGAATAACTCTTCCAAACCACCAATCATAGCAAATAAAATACAATAAATTGGATAATTAAATTACCGATCCCGATGCCCGGTTCTCCCCATACATCCCTAACAACGCAGAAACGAAAGAAAAAAAAAACCACCAAATTAGGATACAAATTGGGATTAGTTTCAACATCTAGGTTATGTTAATCTAATTAATAGCAATAACAAGTGCATAAGTATGATTGGGGAAGAAAATTTTAAAAAAAAATACAACAAATTGAAAGATTTACCAGTGATTGAAGGAGGAGAAGTCATGTCTGGATCCATCGTCTTAAGAATTCGTCAAAGAAAACCCTAAATTTGAGAGAAGATACGTGAGAGAGAGAGAGAGAGAGTGACGACTTCTGCAAATGGCACTGGTTCCTAGCCTCTGTTACTATGTCGATTTTACAAAAACAAAATGCAATTACCGCGTAAGGAAGCATCTCCAATGGTTAAGGTTACACATTGATCTTCGGAATCTCCTCCAATAGTTGAGATATGCCCTCGCGCATTTTTTCCGAAGACCTACATCTAAAGTGTAACTTTTATTTATGGCTTAACGGTAAGTAATTCAGAGGATTCATGGACATTCAAATGAAATTTTCTTGAAGGGAATGAAAATTTGATACCTGAAAGGACAATCTATCTATACCTACTAGTTAAAAGATGAAATTTTTCTCGCGCAAAGATAAGGTCCATGCAATGGCTTATTCCCCATTACGACCTCGTGCTTCATCTCCAAGCTACAGACGAACTTTCGACCTCAGCAACAGAACACGTGGCACAATCACAACCATATACAGAACGAGTTTCTCAACCAATACCACTCATCCCTGACAATACTCATACTAGTGGTTAAGAGCCGTCTTGTAATAGCTTATTTCGTACATCGGGCTTAAGCCTCGCCCTCGATCTCATCAGCATACAGGAAACACTACTAAAGATATCATTAAACTTTCCCCAGTTCGAGATATCACTTTCGACCTCTACAACATAAATCCGGCCTGCCAAATTTCCCCAGTTCGAGATATCACTTTCGACCTCTACAACAGAAGTTCGGACTACCAAATTTCCCCAGTTCGAGATATCACTTTCAGCCTCTGCACCAGAAGTTCGACATGCGCAAGATACACAGCCAGCAATAGAGCCGTTGTACAGCAGCAAAGGTCAAAACGTTACACAACCTATTCAAAAATATCTCACACTCACTTTGTAACGTCTATCATTAAGGGACTTTATGGTCTTCAAACGGTCATAATATGAGACCTATAAAAAGACCTGGAAAACTGCAGATGAATGACAAAACACTCTCCGTAGAAAAATTTATATCCTATCATCTTATATTCTCAAGACGTTCATTGTAATAGACTAGCAATCAGAATAAGATCAACGTTTTCTCAAAATACTCAGGAGAGGTCGTAGTTTTTAACCCATTCAGGGGTTTTCCACGCTAAAATCGTCTTGTTGTTTATTGTCTGTTATTTTTGAACGTTCTAAATATATTTGGTGCAAAGGCTAAGTCCGCATATCGGAATTAGGCTATTACAGTCCACGTATCACTAATTATTTTCTCAACCACGAAAGAATTTGATGTAAGGTTTCCATAACTTATTGTTCTCACCTAAAATCTTCCTTAAATATCTCCAACTATCATATCAAAAGTCATCGTGATTTTTTTTCTTCAGCGCATCTTCCTCTTTTAAAACTCATAACCATCACACTTCTTCTGTATGACTGTATCTGAAGTTGAATATAATTTTCTTATGTGTATTTTCTCAATTTAGAGTCATGATCTTTGCGGAACTTTCAATTGATTTAACTTTCAACAAAGATCATTGATGCAAAGTATTTGTTTGTGTAAATTCTAAATTGGGTTATAACAACTTCCCGGGTGTGAGCATCTAAGGATTAAAAGCCAAATCCCCAATTTTATGTTTACATCAATTTTCTTTTCATTATTGTTATTTTCATTAGAAACTAGCAATCACGCACACGCGATAGAGTCCAGGTGTCACTCTTGGTTTTCTGAATCACGAAAGATTTTGACATAATGTCTCCATCACTTTTGATTCTCACCTGAAAAACTACCTTAAATATCTTCAACTATCATATCAAAAGTCACTATGATTTTCTTCTTCATCGCATCTTCCTCTTTTATAACTCATAACCATCACACCTCTTATGTATCTGCAGTTCAATAGAATCGTATGTGTATTTTCTCAATTTAGGATTCTGATCTTTGAGGAACTTTTAATTGATTTAACTTTCAAGAAAAAACATTAATGCAAAGCATTTGTTTATGCAAATTTTGAATGGGCGTGATTTGACATTTGAGGATTAGAAGCCAAATCCCTAATTTTCTATTTACATCAATTTGCTTTTCACTATTATTCTTTCCACTATAAACTAGCAATTGGGCACACATTATCGTAAAATGCTTACATGTGTTCAAATAGTTCAATATTTAAGGTGCTATCCCAATTCCCAAATGTTGAGAATAGAGTTGATATCTCAATCTTTTATTGCAACCCTGAGGTTTGAATTATCATTGATGATCATGTGTGAAATTTGTTTCTTTGCAAAAAAGTACTAATAGAGCTTAAAACATAGTACAAGCATAGAAAAACAAAAGGAGTTGAGAATGTCTTCTTTTTCAGACATTTTAAAGTTTGGTTTATCTCTCTAGAAAACCACATTGATCTCTCCCTCTAGAAACTGGTTGTCTTCCATAGTTGGAGGTCCAAGGATGGTTGCCTTCACCATTACAACCTGTTATTGGTAAAACTCTATCTCTCCCTCACTTTCACTATAAAATTATTTACTCTATTTCTGTCTTTAAATACGCTAGTTTTCTTCCATTCTTAGAGCTTTAGGGACGCGAAAAGACTACCCATTACAACCACGGTTCGAAAACTCGGACCAACTTGAGCGAGTTGCCTCGAGATCGGTCCGATCCGAGTTTGGCTGAAAACTCGGAAAGGATGTGACTCGGGACAACTCGTCCCAACTTGGGCGAGTTTTCATAAGTTTCTCGGATCGGATCAGTGGATCGTTGATTTCAAAAAAATTAATTAATTAATTATTTAATGTTATTTGATATGACAAAATGTGATTTGAGAAAAATAATGGCTATAATACCCCCTTTTAGTTTTTTGCCTCATTTATACAATGGTGCATACAGACTTCAATAATGAGTACAAGGTTTACTTTTCCCTCAAATAATGTCTCATATTTCCATAATGGGTACGGACAATATGGTGTGCATGTTGATTCTCGTGGGAGGATTATGTATGGATCTTATCAGACCCCATATGATCCATATTATGGCTCTTACGGGTAGTCTGAGATACAAGCTGGGGTTTAGGGTTTATCAGGTAGGTATTCATATGGTGTTTAGGTCATTAGAATGAAGTACAAATAAAAAAAATTCTTTAGAAAATCAGTTTCCTTGTGTATGGTTTTCGGATAGATATTGATTTTAATTTAAAATTTCGTAAGAGGTTCCTAAAAAAAATTGGGATGGCTCCGGACAAAGTGCATTCGAGTCTTGATTTTTCTCTAATTGCTATGTTTTCATTTGATTAAAACTTATGTTATTGTAGTTGGACCACTTATATGTGTTTTTTGACCGAGTAAGCGGTCTATTGACTGGCTCAACACATGCTCCGTCTATAATGTCATTACCCTCTTTTACCAACAACCTAGATTGGCCTTCAACCAATACGGACATCTTAACATACACAAAATATCATCTCTCATTATCTTAATAAACCCCATGATTAATTTCAGCCACAAACAAATCAACGTGATCCTCGATGAAGTTTTTCGAACATATCAAAGCTACATCAACCTTGAAAAGGGTTCAACTCCCATAAACCTAGACATTTGCTTAGTCTTTCCCATAATGCGATCTTCAAAGAAATTTCAAACAACTCTTTTGGGCATATTGTAAGCTTGAAATATTCGACCACTTCCATATAAAATTTAAAAGTTCACCTCTCATGCTATCACCATGTCCAAAGTACTAAAACTACTTATTTTATTAATAATAACATCTCGATCTATTTCCGCAAACACAATGCATGAATTTGTAGACACAAGTGAATATCTAAGAGAGATTTTTAAGCAATAATAAGTTGAACAATAACAATTTGTTGGACATATACATTAGAGACAAATTATTAATCCATAAACACAACTCAAATATTTGTATTGCTCAATTTCAAGTTATATACACTTTGTTGAATACTTTTTCCTTTTCTTTTTTGTATTTTGTAGAATAGGCAGGGCAGTTCCAGATCTACCGGGCTGTGTTGAATGACGAAAATGTTTAACTTTTGTATACTTTTTTTTGTTAATTATTTTTAACTATAGTGTTAAGAACTCATCTTTTGTTTTGTAGGGATGTCATCCCTTGTTCACAGCGAAATGTTAACTATTTACCACTATTTTTTAGGGCATCTTTTTTTGATTAATTTGTGTATAATTTTGAACTTTATTCAAGATACACATGGTATATGTGAATACTATTGGAATTTACTGAACTCGGTGAGCTCTTAGAAATATAAAGTGGAAGAAACAGTTGTATTTGCATTAGTAAAGAATACTACCAAATGGGAAGGTATATATATATATATATTTATTTATTTATTTTTCATAAAAGTATAACACTATACATGAAAAACTATATATTTGTGAAGATAACTAATCCTATTGGCAATTCCTTCAATAATGCTAATACGTTTGCTCCAATCTAATAGTTAATTTTTACTCGGATAGAAAAGAAAGAAGTCCAAGCTTTTGTTATGCGTGATTTTGTAGATTAACATCTTTTCTTCTCCTTAAATGCAATAACTCAAACGTTTAACGTGATTTATGTGTTGTAGTTTGGCAATAAGGTTTAGGGCCCGTGAAACGCACAAATTGTGCAAGTTCATCATAAGATTATGGAGACTAAATCTTTGAAATATGGTTTTATATATTAGATGAGATTTACATAAAAGAATGGATATGAAACTACATGAATTCCCTTTAAGATGCAGGCTTAACATATAATTTTATAGGGTAGTAATGGGGCTCCAATAATACCCTCATACAATTTATGACAATTTGGTGAAGTTATTTGAATTGAGATTTAAGTATTTGATAAGAAAGAGGAATAAATAGTTTTTTTTCAACCAAGTTGATCTAAAATGATCTAATGGTCCACATTAAATCCTCATAATGAGGTTATAACTAGCATTTGATGAGTCTTAAACATGTGTAACAAAATGTGATTAACGGCTGAGATGAATCCTCAAATCATAGCAATACATCTTATGCATTATGTATACAATTTTTTTTTTGAGTAACGAAATTTAAGAACTGCCATGTACTGAATATTTTAATGGGGTGCTATTTTCTTTCTTTCTTTTATTTTTTAGAGATTCTAAGATGTGTTTGTATAAAAAAATGAGTATAAAGTTAATACCACCCCAAACATGCGCATGTATAGAAAATTGAAAGTTTAAGGGTCTCTTAAAAAAATGTGGCATAGTCACTGGCGGAGCCACATGAAAGCTAGTGAGGGCAGTCCACACATTTTTTTTTCTTCAGAAAAGAGGTTAGTTATATTATATATATACATAAAAAAACAACTTAATGTTGGTTCCTCATTCATTTCTTTTGTGATTTTCTTCATTTCCTCAACGAGAGTAACAAGACTATTGGTTCCTCATTTCCTCTACGAGAGTAACGAGACTATTGGGTTCGATTTGAAATTCCTCATCTGTGATTGTGATTTGTGATTTGTTATGTGATTCGTTTTGTGATTCGTTCTATTACTCTATGATTTGTTCTGTGATTCATTTTATTACTCTATGATTTGTTTTGTGATTCGTTTAATTACTCTATGATTTGTTCTGTGATTCCTCATCTGTGATTGCGATTTGTGATTCCTCATCTCTTCGGCGTAAATAGACAAAGAGAAATTTTGTATTACGTTCTAATAAATACTGTAAGTATAAACCCTAATACAAGTTTAAATTATGATTACTAAGCTGTTCTTAAAATCATTGCTTCTAATTTTATTACACTAAGTTTCGATTAAAAGTAACAAATGTATTTTTGTAATTAATTAACCCAAGAAAAGGATTTATAATTACATTGCTCCCTCATCCCAAAACTAATTTTAAAAATGGTAATTTCCTAAATTCTACAGTATAGAACCAAGGGGCTGATGTGCAGACCTTGATAAGATAACATTGGCATTAATACTTCACTATTCCGCGATTTGGGTTTTGATTTCAGTAATTCAATTAGTTTATGGTCACCAATTAACCATGATGATCATTACCTTTGATTTTGATTTATTTTTGGGGGTTTCAATGTAGGATTAGTCTTACAATATTTGAATGTGTAAGAATTAGTGTACTTTAAACTCATAGCCTAATTTCGGGATACAGACTTAACTTTTATACCAAATGTATTTAAAGCATTCAAGAATAACAAATAATAAACAATAAAATTGTTTAACTTTGAAAATCTTTAAATAGGTTAAAAACTGTGACCTCTCCTGAGAATTTTGAGAAAGTGATGATCTTATTGAGATTGCTAGTGTATTACAATAAATAATTTTAAAATATAGGATGATAGAGTAAGAACTTTTCTATGGTGATCATTTCATCCCTCATCTGCAGTTCTCCAGGTCCTCTTATAGGTTCTCTAATATGACCGTTTGATGACCATAAAGTTCCTTAATGATGGACGTTACAAAGTAAGTGCGAGATATTCTTTGACCAGGTTGTGTAACGTTACGACCTTTACTGCTGTACAGTGTCTCTATTGCTGACTGTGTGTTTTATGCAGGTCGAACTGCTGGTGTAGAGGTCGAAAATGATGTCTCAAACTGGGGAAAGTTTGGCTTCGTTTTTAGCAGTGTTTCCTGTATGCTGATGAGATCGAGGGTGAGGTTTGAGTCCGAGATACGAAATAAACTATTACAAGATGGCTCTCAACCGATATCTCGAGTGTTGCTAGGGATGAGTGGTATTGGTTAAGAAACTTGTTCCGCACAGGTTTGTGATTGTGTCACATGCTTTATAGTTGAGGCCAAAAGTTTGTCTGTTGTTCGAAGATGAAGCATGAGCTCGTGATGCGGAATAAGCCACTATAACCTCCCATTCTCAACTAACAGTACGAGAATGATTGTAGGCGAGTGGTGTTAGTTAAGAAGTGTCATTAAATGCTATAGTTATGTCTGAGGTTCATTTCTAATGTCAATTCATGAATCTCTGTTAGTGTCTGTTGGGTTTCCTATAGCTAATTATTGTGGTCAGATATTGTTGGATGGGGAATCTATTTGGCATTGAGAATTTGTAAAGTCTGCTTTGAATGTTAATATGTGTATAAAAGGTAACTTTGAGTTGAGTTTTGAGGAGCAAACCCTTCGTCTCTGATTTCTTCCTCATTATTTTCTTGTGACGACAATGATGACAACTAGGACTCAGGCCCGAGAGTCTAGGATCTGGAGGAAGATGGAGGAACTGCGTATCAGGTATTTTGGCTATCAACTGCTGCATCTGCCTACTCCAATTTCTGTGTCTCCCACTTTTCATCGTATGTTTTATGAAGAAGTGATGGAGGCAGATGATGATTACTACAAAATGGTACGTTTTCATTACTTGGTAATATCTGAGGAGGAACGTCGTAATGGCCTTCATCTACTAGCGGAGGAGGCTATTACAACTGAAGATGAAGCGGCAGGCGTTCAGCCGATGAAGTCTCGTCAATATCCTGCTAATGCGTGGGTCTTGTTGAAAATAAGGTCTTTCGTTTGTCTCTAGCATGCGAGGAGGTGAGAAGGATGCAGATGATCATTTTCTTCCATGGACCATAGTTATTTGGCTATGAGGAAGATCTTTCATCTGCAAAAACTTTTTCTGACGTCCCTGCGTCTTGTAGCATGGGATCAAAGTTTGGGGTCTGCTTTTTCTGCGAACTGTTTATGCCAGGAAAAGGATTTCAAGCTAATACTTGATGTAAATTGAAGTAATCTGTAAAATCTCTGTTATAAAGTATTCTGTAAGAGTAACTTTTGGACTGAATGAAATACATATTTTTTTGTTATGATGATACTGTGTCTTCGAGCTTGGTTGTTTTCCCCTTCTGTTTATACCATAAACATTTGTAATATAGATAAGTAGGTGTGAGGGGTACGGAGGGGAAAAATGGTAGTGAAAGGTGAGGGAAAATTTATAGAAGGTCAAGTTGCTGTTTCGAACTGGAAGTCTTCTGTTTATGCGAGCTGTTTGACAGGGTTGAGATGGAGTTGTGTGTGTGATTATTTGGCTAGCTGTCGTCGTGGTTGTTGCCATGTACACGTCTGAGGAAATATTTTATGTTGTGGGGTAATGAGTTGTCACTATATTCTGCATAGATATTCTACTGTTCCAGAGATATTCATACCAATATTTTTTGAGGAAAATTTGTGGGGTGATTGATTCTACAGAGATCTTCCTTTGTCTATAAGTAGTGATTCCTTGTTGTTGTTACTTGTATAGTTCAGGAGCTGCTGTGTTCGAGCATGGTGAGGACTCGTTCTCAGCGTACACAGCAGGCGACGGATGGCCAGTTTCATATCAAGGTTGCGGAGCTCCCTGAATGTTATTTTTGTCACTTGCCGTATGATGTCATTTTTTCGGAATGTCCATTGAATCTGGTTGGCTTGGATGATGAAGGCAGGTGAGTCGAGCAGGATTACTTCATTTGGTGCAACATTTTTTCTAAGTCTCTGTTAGATCCCCGTGTGCGAGAACTGATTGTTCGACAGCTCGCATGCGATAAGATCGTAGAAGAGGATGCAAGGACAACCAATGGGGAGTTGATTCTGTGCGGGCAACCGAACCATATATCGGGGTTGTTTCAGATCTAACTGGAGAGCTCAGTGAGCTCTAGGTCGTGAGATTAAAAGTAATATATTTTGTAGTAGTATTTTGTGGTAGGGTTTTAAATAAACATAATATGAGAGATCGTGAGAGAATAAAGTATGTGATGTTCCTATCTAAATTGAATAAAGTATTATGTTATATTTGCTGTGTATGGATGTTGTGTATGACAGCTGTAGGATTTTAACAACTGTAGGGATATCTTCGAATTTTGAAAATTGAGTTATTTTAGGAAAGTTTGTACGATCTTGGTAGAGTATAAGTAAGATGATTGGTCGTTTTGGTACTGGGCTGAAAAAGGTATAGGGTTGGTAATGGTAGATAACAAAGATAAACGTAATAGTGGCAAACGTTATCACAAAAGTCATGATGATGCTGTGAAACAAAAAAACGTGCATGTAGCAACAGTGGGGTTGACTGACACGTGTTAAAAGGAGCCGTTATTTCATAAACTGAGGGAGAGTATAAAAACTCGTCTCTCTCTCCCTCATAAATTATCTACTATTTCAGAGGAAAAAAAAGTGGTATGCATATTATTGTCAAGGAGAGGAGGCGTTTGAGTGCTGATTGTATTTTGAGAAAGACATCTGCATCGAGTGATAGGAGGTTGTCAAAGAGGCGACGAGAACTCTCATATTCGAAGAGACCGCCGGGTAAAGCAGAGGATTACTATTCATCAAGTATAGGTGGGTGATAAAAATACTTTTGTCTATTTGATTTTGTAAGTATTCTGTGTTATGTAGTAATCTATAGATGTTAGTAATCTGTATAGTTGGTTTTTAAAACTGGGGTTTTCAGGGGATTTTAAAAAATTTAAATTGAGAGAAAGTGAGTAATGTAGGATTTGTGGTATATGCTATTTTAGAGAGAGAAAATGTGTTTGTTGGAGAAGAAGAGGTAACTTTAAAATGATTTGATTTTGCCTTTTTTATTTTGGGATTTAGGGTGATAGACTTGTTGACTGGGTAGAAGGTGGGTCTGTTTGTAGTGTAGTGATAATAATAATAAAAAATGTCTATATATCTGTAGGTCCAGTATGCGTTCTAAACCTAGTATTCCTGCTAGTAAGTTTATTGTCGCGTTTGATTCCGAAGAAATATCGTCTTTGGGGAGAGGGAACGAGTGTAGAGTAATGGAGGAAACTGTTAATAACTTAATAGTGTGGGGGCGACCATAGAGATGGTGGGGCCCAGTAAATCTGAGGGCGTGAAAAGAAGGTGGACGAAAGGGAGAAAGAGAGAGTCCTTGTCATATACTCAGAGGGGTGGATGTAGGGAAAAAGTATTTGAGATATAAAAAGAAATGCACGGGAGAGTGGGGCAGGTATGTGGAGGACCAAGGTCTCTAGTTCAAGACCTATGTCTCTGAAAAGGGGGGGGGGAAACAGTATATTATCAAGTTCCCTGTTTAGAAAAATTGAAGAAGGATAAATGTATTAATGAGGGGGTTAGCCTCTCATATTACAATGGGATTGGGTTATCAGGCCCAAGTGAGATTTTTTATGTTTCTTAAATAAGGTCGTCTATGGCCTTAGAATTATACTGACCTACTTTCAAAAAGAGGTTATGAATGCGTTACAATGTTGCCCTGTCTAATTGAATAAGAATGTGTATGAGATGATGAGGGTATGTGAGGCGCTGAATGAAAAATGGAGGAAGGAAGGGACTGCGAAGCAGTTCGCATTTGAAGATATTTTGAAGTCTTACAAGTTTAAGTATATGGAGGGCCGAAACAGTGGTTACCTATATAGTGACTCAGCTAGGCTAAAATTCTTTGATTTTGAGTCTGCGGGTAGACCATAGAGCGACCACCTTGTGTGGGTTGAGGGTAGCTACTTGCAGGGTTTCAGATGAACCCGCTTTTGAGCTGAACCATAGGTATTTTAATCCGAGTAAGTAATGTTGACCGACCTTTGAATAGTTGATAGTTATGTTCGTATATTGTGTAACTGATATTCTGTTCCTTTTATTTGGTAGAGCCCAAACCATTGGCTACTCCAGATATGACTTGTATGTTTGATTGTGTTGCTCGCAACCAGGATGAGTTAACGGAGGTACTAAGTGAATTAGGTATCTAAAGGCACAAAAGAGTAGATCCAATAGTGCCAAAAGTTCAGCGAGCTCAAGAAAAATGAGCTATGGTCGAGGGGAAGGCTGTGGAGACCGTTGCTGACTTGCTTAGTCTTCTACCTTTTGTTCCTCAAGATACTAAGCGGCTTACTCGTAAAGGTTGAAAGTCAACGTAGTAAAGCGGCCCAGCGGTTAATGTTGTGCCCACAAAATAAGAGATCGCAAAGCCTGCTGCTGGTGGCCGGCATGAAAAACTTGAAGTGAGCGTGTCTACGCTTGGGGACATTGAGAAGAGTCTGAAGAGAAAATGGCATGTGGAGGAGGACAGTGATCAGACTAACTCTCTTATTGCTGCCAAGATAAAAAAGTTGGAGCGAAGATACTGCCATATGGTTGGGACGAACTCCCAGAGGTTCGAGGATGAGTATCTTGAGCACATGTTCGCGGTATGTGGTTGAAAAACTGTTTGCTTGATATTACCTTTGAACTGAATGAAACTGTTGAATTGACTCTTCTGTTTTTGTTATATTAGTAGTTGTCAACGATGCTGAAGGGGGCCATACAATGTTTGGACAAGAGATGCCAAGAATTTGGCGATCTGGCGATGAAGTTTGAATCTCAGTTAGCTCGTATGATGGAGCTCGAGGGTGAGAGGGAAGGGTTGCAGATGTTACCGCAGCTGTAGAAAAGTACAGTAAACTGTCAAAGCATAACAATCTCATGTTTGATGCGGTTATAGCAGTCCTAGTTGAAAGGGACCACTTTATCAACTTGTACTATTGTTTTGGGTTGAGTGTTGATGATGTGGCGTTGACCCAGAATGGTAGGTATGCAGAGATCAAGCTCCCTGCTGAGGAGGAAGAGGTAGCTAGTAATGCTGCTGGTGTGCCTGAGAAAGCTTCAGGCTTTCCTCTAAGCAGTGCAGAGGCAGGCCATACTATTGAGCAAATAATGGATCCTCTGTTAGAACGTACTAAAATAGTTCCTTCCCTGAGAAAAATACTGAAATCTCTTTCCGAGGTAGACATTAACAAGCCTCTTTAAACATTATGTGGTATCCTGTCTTTTGTTTGTCAGCTCGTTTGATTTGGAAGAGATTGTACTCTGTATAATCGTACACTGTTTTCATTTTGAGTGATATTTTGAAATATGTTTTTCGTAAATGTTGGTATTGAAATAAGATATTTGTAATCTATGTAGGAGATAAAGCGTTTGAGAAAAACAAACTCTAAATTGGAGAAGTCGCTGAGTAAAGTGAGGGACTCTGTGGCCCGTACTCAACAGGCGGAGAAAACCTTTAAAGAGTTATATGATCTTCAATGTAAATATGCTAAGATAAAAGTAGAGAGAGACGAGGTGTTAAGAAAGGAAGAAAAAAGGGGGGTATTAGTTCGAAAATTAAAAGTGTAGTAGCCTACTCGCAGCCTTCTACCCCAGTCAAACACTCAAAGGCTACTTCGAAGCCTACTCGAATATCTCGAATCCTATCCAATCCTTAAACAAATCTCCCAAAGATCACCCGAAGATGAAGCCTCGACTCTGAACAAGCCTCGAAGAAGAACTCCACCTCAACATCAAAAACACTTCGACCATATCCGCACATGGTCAAAGTGTGACAAGACAGACAGCCAGCTCACTAGACAGGACGGCGGAGTTGTTGGTCCTTGCAGCTACAGTGACAGAGTATGGTGGTAGACCCTGCATTTCCGACTTCAACACCAACTCCGGGATATCCGCTCGATATCCGGATTGTATACTTGTAATCTGACCTAACCTTGGTGACTTAGCTCATCCTATGTTCTATAAATAGGAGAGATGGGGAACCAAAGAGAGGTTAGAAAATCTCTCCCCAGACCCCATACAGTTTACCTTCGATCACCTTGTAAAGCCCAACACTCAAACCTTCGACCACTCGACATAAATAAAAACACACTTAAAAGTCCTCATCAGAGGTCGTGGAGAGTCACATTCCTGGCCTCCATGCAAACATATTGTCTATTGATTTTTCATATTCTAGGCTATATACTTGAATTTTTTTGTTTGAAGATTAACCCCGTGGTGTAAGAGCTGACTTCCCCTCCGTAAGAAGTTAGGCCCCTACAAAAAGAGTTGGTTTGTTTTAGCAACCCAAGTGATAAGATGAGGTGTCAGAGTATACTATTGGTTCTGACTTTGTATTTTGAGGTCGAAGTAAAAAGTGAACGAGGGTCGAAGGAGGCTTATATAGAGCTTTTGAGGGAGAGAGGTATAATTTCAGACCCAGCTCGAGTTATGTTTTTAACTCATGAAGTACGCAATCGTCAAAGCTTTGAAGTGAAAAAATGTTCAGCTCGGGCTGGTGTATCTATTGTATGGGGTGATGGAGAACTTTTATCTAATGTCTTTGGCTTTATGTAGGATCGGAGGGCCAGGAGAATTGTATTTTTCAGGATAAGGAAAGAGCAAATAGAGGTTCAAACACAATTAGGGGGTGAGATAAATGGGTTACATGATGAGTTATCGCAGCACGTGGAGCAAAAAATGTATTTAGCAACGCGGCTGTCGAAAGAAGTGGTTGCTCGAATGAAGATAGAGGCGGAAATGAAGGCTTTAGGTATACTGCTGAAAAACACGCGTCAGTGGTTGCTCAAAGTGTAAATGATGTTAAAGGAGCATTTATGCCCATCGCGAGCAAAAGTCGATGCTCGAACGAAGAATGAGCGTCATATAGACAGTGTTACTGAGTTTTATGGGATAGAATTGTCTAGGCTGGAGAGCGTATTTAGGAAGTTCGTAAAGGAATGTGGGAAAGATTTTAAAGTGGAAAATGCCAAAGTATAAAACTTGTGGTTTATCTGAGGTGGAGGAGAAATTGTTGGTGACCACCCCCTTCCTAGGTCATGGAGGGAACTGTCAAAAGATGAAGAGGTCGAGTATCTGAAACCCCGAACGCGGCGCACACAATGCCAACAGGAGGTTGTGACCTTTACCACGTTGGTAGATGTGCATGCGTCGAATAAGAAGGTCGCGAGAGACATGCAACAGTTGTCTTTTGTTTGGAAGAGTCGTAAATAGATTAGTCTTATTTTTCCATGATTATTCCTCCATAGTGTTTAAAAATGTAATTTGTGTTTTGTGAGAATAGAATGATGTATCTAACTTGCTTAGATACTATGTTCTTGATGTAGTTTTGCCAACTGTTATATGTACTTTGTTGTTATGAAAAACTATTATAAATATAATCTGTTATGAATAGGTGGACCTGACTATTATACAAAGTCAGTGCGACACATTATGTGTCGAGAACGAACAAATACGTGCTGAGCTAAGATCGAGTCAAGAATCCGTAAAAAATGTTATTGAGGTTGACAAAAAATTGCGGGTGGAGATGAGTGGAACTCTTCAAGATAAAGAAGCGGTAATATCTGTCAGTTTAAGAAAGATAGAAAGTTTAGAATAAGAGATAAGAAAAAAGGGCGTTGGAGTTGGAAGTGGACCGGGACGAGCTAGTCAACAAGGTGCTAAATTGCTATTTGCGCGATCGCAAATTACAGAACTGCTAGTCACATTAGAGGCTGAAGGAAATAATGTGAAGGAGCTACAATTTCAGGTGAATATGCAATCGCAAATTCGTACTCGCAAATATGAAGCATTGTGGTTGGTTACTGGGATGATGGGAAAGGAGATGGAGGAGGTTTGTGCTCAACACAATAATGTCATCATGAAGGATTGAAACAAAATATGTGATCTAGAACAACTTTCGCAAATGTCACACCTGGATATCTTGGAATATCAGTCCAAAAATGACAGACTTCGAAGCGCGAATACGAAGATGAAGGAAGATCTGTTGCGGTTGGAGATAAGTTATAACTCGAAGTAGGTAGAATGTGCAGGTCATGAAAATTCAATGTCTCTGATTTATCATATGAATGACTTCATGACTGTGCTGGCAGCTCAGAATTCGGATGTGTATCGTGAAAAACAACGAGTGGACGATCGCTGTAAGCAACTGAAAGACGTACTGAAAGACGCACAACATAAGATAAGCGAACTCCTTCTTAGTAAGTAGATGAAAACTGAGGCGGGTGGTAGTCATGAGAGGGAGATGGTTGCAATAATATCATTCATTGCAGCAGAGTTGAAGATACTGGAAGCTGAAAGCCAGAGGGTATATGATAGTTTGACTGCTCAAGGTGCAGAATATGAGATGGAAGTGATATGAACTACAAATTTAGAACCCATGATCTCCAGGATTGGATCATTTAAATAGAGGATGGTTAGAGAGGGGAAGAAGATTATTTCGGGGAGGATGCCATAATTTATGTGTCAGAAGTTACATAAGATTGGTGTAAAGGACGCGGCAGGACCTTCTAATGTGGGTAATGAGTTAAGTGACAGCTCTAGTGAAGAATGAGTAATATGTATGTATACGAACAATGGATAAAAAAGAAATATGGATGTATAAAGAATTAGTTAAAGACGAACAGTGAACTGTACTAACCGTGTGAGGTACCAATGATAATGTATGTAAAACAGTATGATATGCGATCGGATCAGTCAAAGTGGTAAATGATTTGTGATGCATGAGATGATTGGTTTGGCCGGAGCAACGAATGATCTGTAATATTGTTTAGATGATCAATTTGGCCGAAGCAACAAACGATCTATAATGTAGTTTAGATAGTCGATTTGGCCGAAGCAACAAATGATCTGTAATGAAATTTAGATGATCGGTTTGGCCGAAGCAACAAACGACCTATAATGTATTTAGATGATCACTTTGGCTAAAGCAACAAATGATCTGTAATGTAATTTAGATGATCGATTTGGCCGAAGCAACAAATAATCTGTAATATAATTTAGATGATTAATTTGGCCGAAGCAACAAACGATTTGTAATGTAGTTTAGATGATCGATTTGGCCAAAGCAACAAATGATCTGTAATCTGTGTATATAAGTTTTGTAGGGCAATTGAACACAAGTCTTTTATTGGTGTAAGATTGACGTACAGCGAATGTATTAGATAGATCGATTTGCCCGAGGCAACAAACGATATGTAATGTATTAAATGATCAATTTGGCCAAAACAACAAATGGTCTGTAATCTGTGTATTGAAAAAAATTTAGGTCAATTGAACACAAGTCTTTTATTGGTGTAAGATTGATGTGTTGCGAATGTATTAGACAGATCAGTTTGGCCGAAGCAACAAACGATCTGTAATGTATTAGATGATCAATTTGGCTAAAGCAACAAATGATCTGTAATGTATTAGATGATCAATTTGTCTAAAGCAACAAATGATTTGTAATCTGTGCATATAAATTTATTGCGGCATAGTAGAAAGTATTCAGATGTGTTCATCAAACAACAATCTTTTATTGATGTGAGCTCATCATACGAACTGATAGATTGGTTTGGAGAAAGTACACTGTGATAGATGTGTTATCTTTGATACAATTTTAGTCTCCTTGTATTCCAAGGATTAGGCATGTGCTCACCATGCCCAGTGGCGAGGTCGTAAGAACCGAGGCTACTTTTCTCGATGATGACAAAAGGACCTTCCCAGTTTTTAGATAATTTCCCTGCATTAAGTTCTTTGCGATGTTTGGGAATCTCCCAGAGGACCAGATCTTTGATTTTAAACTCTCTATGCCGAATGCATTTGTTATAAGATCGGGCTAAAGCTTGGTGATACATTCCCAATTTCATGACTGCTTTATTCCGAGTCTCCTCGATCCAGTTTATATTGTATGCTAACTGGAATTCGTTTTCTTCATCGGTCATGGTATGATCGCGAATAGGGTGATGACACTGAGTAGGGATGATTGCATCGGTACCATAAGCCAGAAGGAACGGCGTGCATCCAGTTAAAACTCAGGGTGTAGTTAGATAAGCCTACAACACATGTGGTAATTCTATGACCCAATTTTTTTTTTCTTATGTTAGGCACTTTTTGATTCCATCAACAATAGTGCGATTAATGATTTTGGCTTGGCCGTTCCCTTGCGGGTAATATAAATTTGAAGGGGAATGCATGATGTTGTGTTGATTGAGGAATTCGATGACCTTGGAGCCAACAAACTGAGGTCCATTGTTGATCCTAATAAGATGAGGGAAGCCGAAACAAATGATGATGTTTTCTCAGATGAACTTGATGACTTCATCTTCTCGTGTGCAGCACAGGGGAACTGCTTCTACCCACTTAGTGAAGTAATCTGTTGCGACTAGGAAGTATTTCCATTTTCCTGGTGCAGTAGGAAACTCGCCGACGAGGTTGAGGGCCCATCTTTTATATGGCCATACAACGTTGCTGGAATGTAGTTCTAAAGCTGGAGCTCGAATTTGGGGACCATGGCATTGACAGGCATCGCATTTTCTTGCGAGCTTGATTGCTTGAGCTTTCATTTTAGGTCAGAAGACGCCTTGGGTAAGAGCTTGGTTGGCCATTGATCTTCCTGCTGCGTGGGAACCATAAGTACCTTAATGTAGTTCGTGTAAGAATTTTTGAGCTTCTTTGTAAGACAAACATTCAAGATATGCCCCTGTGACCGAAATCTTGTATAAGAGACCATTTTCGATGATGTAGCATTTTGCATTATCAAGTACGCGCCTTCTTTCAGCGGGGTCTTGCAGGAGTTCGCCATTGAATATGTTCTTGGTACCGATATATTTAATGAAAGGTCGTCTCCAATCATTCTCATCTTCTTCAACTCTCCCAGTACTAACAAAATTTGAGCTTATAATGTTAATACTGGGGGTTGATATCACTTCAATCTTGAGGTACAGAGCTTTTGAGCCAAAGACTCCTGCGAGATATGCAAGGGAATCAGAATGTATGTTCTCTCCATACGACAAATGTTTGATAGAAATTTTCTTGAATCTACTCATTCTGTCGACTACGGCGGCTACGTAATCGATCATTTTCTCATTATTCAGGAATTTTTCTGTGTAATGGTTTACAATGTGCAAAGAGTCTGTATATACGGACAATTCGAACACTCAAATTTCTAGAGCCATATCCATACTGTGAATCATTATCTCGTACTCTGTTGTATTGTTGGTAGCTTCAAAATTTAATCGGATGGCCTTTTCAAGTCTATCATTAGAAGGTGTTATCAACACAATTTTGATGCCTGATCCTGTGGGTCTCGAGGATCTATCGATTAGAAGACGTCATTCCTTTTGCATTATCCAGTCTGCTCTTTCTTCGAGTTATTCCTCGTGAATTACTATACTGTCTTTTTCTCAGTCAGGATCTTCTATGGGGAAATCCGCAAGGAAATCTGTTATGGCCTGACCCTTTTCAGAATGTCAGGGATCAAGTCGGATGTCATGCTCGCCAAGAATGACTGACTACTGCTGGATTCGTATTAATTTCTATCGTTTGGATAACATTTTGCATAGAGGGTAGTCAGTCACTACTCGTACTGAGTAGGCTTGGAAGTATTGTCTCCATTTTTGTAAGGTGAGACAAGAGCCAAAAGCAGTTTCTCGACCTTGCTGTATTGGGATTCTGTTGGAGTAAGAGTTTCACTAATGAAGTAGACAGGTTTCTCGATTTTCTCATCAACCCGAATGAGAACAAAACTTAATGCATCTTTAGTAGCGGCAAAATAGATGGTGAGCTCCTCCTCTTCACTAGGTGTGCTTATCACTGGTGGTGAACCCAGGTAAAGTTTTAGTTGTTGAAAGGCGGCTTTACACTCTGTTGTCCATTCGATCTCATGGTCCTTCTTAAGTTTTTGTTTTGTTGTCCCCTCCCGCAATAAGTTGAAAAACCATCGACATCGATCAGACGATTTTGAAATAAAACGGTTTATTGCGACAATCTTCCCTGCTAATTTTCGGGCGTCTTTCTTCATTCTGGGGTAAGGTATAGATAATAGTGTGCGAATACAATCCAGATCGACTTCAATACCGCGCTTGCTGATTAAGTACCCCAAGATTTTTCTTGATTGAACCCTGAACTGACATTTGTTAAGGTTGAGTCTCATCTTGTAGAAACAGAGGATATCAAAGGTCGTGTGTAAATCTGCAATATGCTTTTCCTTCTTTATACTTTTGCACAACATATCGTCTATATAGACCTCCATTGTTTTTCCGAGGTGATCCTTGAACATTTGGGTCATCAATCGCTGGTAAGTAGCTTCAACATTCTTGAGACCGAATAGTATGACTTTGTAGTAGTATAGGCCATGCTCTGTAATGAAAGTTATTTTCTCTTGGTCGTCAGGTAGCATAGGTATCTAGTTGTAGCCTAACGCGGTATCCATCATAGACAGGAGCTCGTGCCCCGACGTAGAGTCAAGCATGTTATTTATGACAGGGAGTAGGAAACTGTGCTTCAGAGTATGCCTGTTTAGGTCAGTAAAATCTACGTACACCTTGATCTTTCCATTCTTCTTTGGTACCGCTACAATATTCGATATCCATTTTGGATAATTGGCCTTGCGGGTAAAACCGACTTCGATGAGTTTTTTGATTTCCTTGTTGACTCTATCGCGAAGTCTAGGTGCTAAAGTCCTCTGTCTTTGTTTGATAGCTATGGCCTTTTCCTTCAAGTTGAGTTGTGACGGGCCATGTTCAGGTCAACACCCGACATCTCATGAAATATCCAGACGAATACGTCACTGTTTTCTTTAAGGAACTGGATGAGAGTGTCGCGCTAAGTTGGGGGGAAATGGGTACCAATATATGTCCCACGCTTGGGTCCACTGATCTCAACGTATTTTGTGGTCTCTGCGGTGTGCAGATATTGACTATATAGTTTTCTGTAATGTTTCTTGTTATCTTCTATAATTGCTATGCAAGCTGATATTCAAAAGGTTCCGGTCCAGTGACGACAGAATTTTCGCATGCTCGTGTTAATTTATAACTTCCTTTTATCTCGTAAACGCTACCCTCCCACTCAAAACGTAGTGCCAAGTGGTAGGTTGATGGAATGGCGTGCATGTTGTGTAACCAGCAGCATTCCATGATCCCCAGATAATGGGATTTTATATTGACGACGTAAAAGATAACGTCGAGTATTACCGGCCCTGCGATGATAAGAAGTACGATCTTTCCTACGCGTTCTTCCTTAGACCCATTGAAGCCATAAATATTAACGCCACTGGGTTGGACCTGATCGGCCAGACCCATCTGGTCGATCGTGCTCTGAAAAAGGAATTCGATAGTGCTGCCGGTGTCAACCATCATCGTATGAAGCACCATGTTTTGTATTTTCAACATGATTATTAAGGAATCATGGTGAGGATAGTTGACATGTCGAACGTCTCAATCATCAAAAGAGATTCCAGTTCGCTGGGAACTGGATACTATAATTAAACAAGCTTCTTTATCTTGCATGGATAAGTCGTGACATTGGGCGACACGTCTCCGCTTACTTCTCTTTGATTCTTTGATGACCTGGGTCGCTACGAGATGGCAGAGCGAGATATGGTATATATGTTTTTCGGCTGCGGGCTCCTCGACTTGAACAATTTCAGTGAGGTTTTTGTAACTCCCGTTCTTACAACTCTCCACGTCCACTATATACTCGTGCATTCATCCATCTGCGAAGATGTACTCTAACAATCCTTGTAAGGCAAAACATTGTTTTGTCTCATGATGTCAGACCTTATGGTGGATGCAGTATGGTTTGTTCTCATTTGTTTGAAGGTACTGTGTATTTCAGAAGAATCTGTCTTTATGTAATATAGGATATATGCTGGCTATAGTTACATTCATCTTTGGAAGGTAAGGTATGGGCAAGTTACTCCCCTTCCGAGGTCGGTCGTCATTAGATTTTATACATTTTCTGTCTCTTCTTTGATCTGATGTCTGATTAAAATCAGAATGGTTTAACTGTTCTCGAGCTGTCAGTGTTGACTTCTGAGGTTTCTGCTTATCGAACGCCATCCGCTCTAGGTCGATGTATCCGTTGACCTTTTCGATCATGTCTTCCAACATTGTTGGTTTGTTGAGGATGAGGTATATCTTCGCTCGGCCATCGACATGTAAGGCATTGGTGAAAGCAGAAATAGTAATCTTTTGGTTGAGTCGGTCAACTTTTCGGGCTAACTCCAAGAACTTTTTTGTAAGCGTCTTGAGTTAATCTCCGGGCATCTGTTTGAGGATAAAAAGAGAATATAAGTTCTCTTCTTTATCTCTGTTGTACGAGTAATTCTTGACGAAGAGTTCGTACAACTATTCAAAAGTTGTGATGGATCCTTTAGGCAGTGCGTGGAACCATCGAAGGGGCTCGCCTGATAAGCTGGTAGGAAAAAACTGGCATAGAATGTGGTTGGACGTAGAATATGGGCCTAGAGCGTCTTGGAACTCCTGAACATGTTCCACTGGATCGGTCCCTTTGTACTTTCGAAACTTCAAAGTATGAAAACCGGTGGGGACTTCCCCATCTAAGAACACTTGGGCGATTGGGCTCTTCTGTAATTTGTTGTAGATCCCTTTAGTCGGTGTGTAGGCTTCGAGCAATTCTTTGATCCGCTTTTCAACATGTTCTAGGGATATGGTCACCACTCCCTTTACTTAGATGTTCTTTTGTCGGGACTCAAACTCATCGAGGTGGGTTTTCAGTCTGTCTGGCTCCTGCGAGGATGCCATCTACTTCCTATTGGATCTCATGGATCGGGGCGGGGTTCATGTCCTGTTACTGACGGCTAGATCGAAGCTCACCTCCTGCATGAATGCCCTTCGGAGGAGGCCCGATTCAATCATGAACAAAAATCCATGAACCTTTAGGTTGTACGGTTTTACTCTTTTGGGCGGCGACATGCTAACCCTGTAAGACCTTTAGCGCGTTATGTACACTCGTGAGTTATTGTTCCAGGGTTGCACGCCTTTTTATTTCTGAGTTCATAGTGTCCCTCAGGTCTGCCAAAGCTGCATTGTCTTCCACCTAGATGATTGGTGTACTTTGACCTGAAGAAGACATTCTGAGCAAAGGTGATCAGCGGCACTTGAGACAATGGGTTTAAGAATATCGATTCCCACAGACGGTGCCAAATATAATAACCTAATTCTGGGATACAGACTTAGCCTTTGCACCAAATACATTTAGAGCGTTCAAGAATAACGAACAATAATCAACAAGACTGTTTATCGTGGCAAACCTTTGAATAGGTTAAAAACTACAACCTCTCCTGAGGATTTTGAGAAAGTGACGATCTTATTGAGATTGCTAGTGTATTATAATGAACAATTTTATAATATAGGATGATAGAGTAGGAACTTTTCTACGGTGATCATTCCGTCCCTCATCTGTAATTCTCCAGATCCTCTTATAGGTTCTCTAATATGACCGTTTGATGATCATAAAGTTCATTAATGATTGACGTTACAAAGTGAGTGCGAGATATTCTTTGACCAGGTTGTGTAATGTTATGACCTTTGCTGTTGTACAACAGCTCTATTGCTGACTGTGTATTTCGTGTAGGTCGAACTGCTGGTGTAGAGGTCGAAAATGATGTCTCGAACTGGGGAAAGTTTGGCTTCGCCTTTAGCAGTGCTTCCTGTATGCTGATGAGATCGAGGGTGAGGTTTGAGTCTGAGATACAAAATAAGCTATTACAAGACGGTTCTCAACCGATATCACGAGTGTTGTTAGGGATGAGTGGTATTGGTTAAGAAACTCATTCAGTATAGGTTTGTGATTGTGCCATGCGCTCTGTAGTTGAGGTCAAAAGTTCGTCTGTAGTTCGAAGATGAAGCATGAGCTCGTGATGCAGAATAAGCCACTACACTAACAATGTTTGAATGATCAATAATACTTGTTTTCAACAGTTCATATAGGATTGCGCCATCGCGGTAACAATGGAGAGATTATTTAATTAACTTCATTCGAAAGAAAAAGAAGTTCGTATAAAGTTACCTAGTCAAGAAAATGCTCATATAATTTATCAACCTCTTCCGTCCATGGAAGATAAAGTTCTTGAACAAACACCTCCTCTTCCGGCCATGGAAGATCATGAAGTTCTTGAACAAACACCTCCAATTGAAGATATTCTTAAGGTTTATGAGGAAGTACGCCGTTAATTAAAGCAAAAGTACGGAGAAATAACTATAAATGATCTTCCTACAGATCCAGGGTTACGAATTCCAATATCTGAATATCATCCTAATCAACAAGATATGATTCGAAGAACGTATTTAAAAATGAGACCGTGTCAACCTACAAACCACAAGTTTCCCCAAGACGACAAGTCCAAAAGGCGCTTCGTTAAGACTTTGTTCAACGACTTTCCAACTTGGTAGGAGTACAGCATAAAGAAGAATATAGTTTTTTCCTTATATTGTTATCTCTTCAATACGGAAAATAAAGACCAAGGTGGCGGTGATTGTTTTAGTAGTAAGGGTTACAAAAATTGGAGAAAGAAAGAAAGATTTCAAGTACATGTTAAAGGGGTTGATAATAATCATAATAACGCATATTTGAGAGGTCAAGCTTTATTAAACCAAGATCAAAGCATTCAAGATGCTTATTCTAAGTAATCAGATCAAGAACGGAATGATAACCGAGTTCATTTGTTAGCATCCATTGATTGTGTTCGATTTCTTCTCAAGCAAGGGTTGGCTTTTCGTGGTCACGATGAGTCAGAGGGGTTGAGTAATCGGGGAAATTTTCTTGAACTTTTGAATTTTTCGGTTGATCACAATAATGTTATTAAAAATGTAGTTCTTCAAAATGCTCTGAATAATAATAATAAGACTTCCCCTGATATTCAAAAAGATCTTGCGAAGGCTTTCGCATTTGAGACGACCAAATCTATTCTCAAAGAGCTCGAAGATAAAAAGAATTGCAATTTTGATTGACGAGTATCGGAATGTTTTGGTTAATGAGCAAATGGTTGTTATTATACGCTTTGTGAATAAAGAAGGGTGTGTAATTGAGCGTCTTCTAGGCATTGTGCATGTTACCGATATTACATCTTTATCTCTTAAAGGGTAAATCGACAAACTTTTTTCTAAGCACAATTTGAGTATGTCGCGACTTCGGGGACAAGGATATGATGGTGCTAGCAATATGAAGGGAAACTCAATGGTCTTAAAATGTTTATCTTGAAAGATAATTTATTTGCATACTACATTCATTGCTTCGCACATCAACTCTAGCTCACGCTTGTTGCAGCAGGAAAAGATCACTATCAAATAGAGTTATTTTTTACCATGGTTACGAATGCTTCCAATATTGTTGGAGCATTATGTAAACGTTGAGATCTTCGAGATAAACAAGTGGCTGCAATTATTGAAGCATTAGAAAAAGGGGAACTTGATAGTGGAAGGGGTCTAAATCAAGAGACAAGCATTAAGCGGTGCAGTAATACACATTGGGAATCCCACTATAATACCTTATTAAGCTTGATTTTGATGTTTGGGCCTATTACTGATGTGATTTACGAGTTAATACATAAGTTAAATTTAGATCAAAGAGGCGTTGTCACAGTTTTATTGGACACAATGTGCTCATTTGAATTTGTCTTGATCTTATTTCTGATGAGAAAAATTTTGGGATATACTAATGATTTATCCAAAGTATTACAAAGGAAAGATCAAAACATTATAAATGAGATAGGCTTACTAAAACTGGCTAAGAAGCAATTGCAGTTGTTGCGAGATAATGGATGGAATTCTATTCATGAGGACGTCTCTAAGCATTGCACAAAGCATAATATCAAAATTCCAGTGAGGTCGAATAGGTTCATTGCACCAGGTCGATCCCGAAGAAATGCAGAAGAAAATACAAATGAGCATTATTATCTCTAGTTATTGTTCAATTCATGTTTAAATCATCAACTTTCAGATCTTAATGATTTTTTTAACGATGTAAATACCAAATTACTTGTTTGTATGGCTTGCTTGAATCCAAGTGATTCCTTTTCAGCATATACCAAGGAGAAGTTGATCCGCCTTGCTTAGTTGTACGGGAATGATTTTTCCCCGTTGGACCTTATGAAACTTGATGATCGACATGATCTTTATATCTATACAATGCGATCTGATAGTATATTTTCTCAAGTACATAACATTCAAGGGCTTTTTAAGGAGATGGTTAAGACAAAGAAAGATAAATTATACCCCTTTGTTTACTTGCTCATAACATTGACATTAATACTTTCAGTTGAGATAGCTACAGCAGAGAGGGCATTTTCAGCTATGCATTTCATAAAGAACCGCTTGCGTAATAGAATAGTAGATGAGTTTACAAATGATTGTTTGGTCACATATGTCGAGATGGCCACTTTTGCTAACGTCACTGATGAATCAATCCTAAATCACTTCCAAAGTATGAAATTACGTCGAGGAAAAGTTTAATAATCTCACAATCGGGTATGTTTTCAAATTTGTATCTTTTATCATAATATCTATAAATGACATTGTTTATCTTAAATTCCTCCACTTGCTTCCCGTTAGGTTCCTTAAGAATTTTAATGTAAAATGTAATGTAGATTAAATAAATTACATCTTATAAATGAAATTACAAGTCGTGACATTGGCCGACACATCGTCTTTTGCTTCTGTTCAATTGGTTAATAGTATGAGTCTTAATGAAATGGATGAGGAATATATGGTATAATTACTTCCCCTCTGCTATTTCTTTGACCTGTACGACTTCTGTGGGAAATCTGTAACTCCCGTTTTTGTAACTTTCAACATCCATGATGTATCCATGCAATCGTCCATCCGTAAAAATGTACTCCAACAATTATTAAAAAGTGAAGCAATGTTCTGTCTCATGATGTCGGACTTTGTGGTGAATACAATATAGTTTATTCTCAATGGGTTAGAGATATTGTGCATTGCGAAAAAACTTATCCTTCTGAAGTATAAAATAAATGCTGGTTATGGTTACAATCATCTTGGGAAGACATGGCTTTGGCATATTACTGCCCTTCCGAGGTCGAGCTTCATTAGATTTTGTTCACTTCCTATCTCCTCTCTGATCAGCAGCACAGTTGAAATCTTGGCATGTGGATTGATCTCTAGCTGTCAATGTTGATTCTGAGCATTCTGTCTGTAGGACACCATTCTTTCGAGATCGATTTACCTGTTAATTTTTTCGATCATGTCTTCCAAACTAATGGGCTTGTTTAGAACGAGGTACTTCTTCGCCCTTCCATCAATGAGTAAAGCATTGGTAAAGGCTAAAATAGTAATCTTCTGATCAAGTCGATTCACCTTTTGAGCCAACTCCAGGAACTTATTAGTGAATGTTTTGAGCTTCTCTCCTAGTACTTGCTTATGACTGAATAGAAAATATAGATTATCCTCTTTGTCTATGTTGTGCGAGTAATTCTTGATGAAGAGTTCCCTCAACTGCTCAAAAGTTGTAATGGACCATTCAGGTAATGTGTAAAACTATCGCAAATGTTTGCCTTGTAAACTAGTTTAAAAGAGCTGGCATAGAATGTGGTTGGATACAAATTATAAGCCTAGAGCGTCCTGGAATTCTTGAACATGTTCTACTGGGTCAGTCCCTTTGTATTTTTGGATTTTTAGAGTGTTGAAACCAGTAAGAACTTCGTTATCCAGTAGCTCATGTGCGATCGGGCTCTTCTGTAATCGATTGTGGATTCCTTTAATGGTATAAACTTGAGCATCAAACAATTCTTTGATACGCTTTTCAACATGTTCTTGAGTCGCGTACTGACGAGCGCTGTGGTGGTTGGTTGCAGGACTCATCTTTCGCGAGGGATGTGGTAGCCACTTCCTTCATTGATTTGCTCGAGAGCCAAAATTTAAACTCTTCCTCAGGGTGGCTCTTCTTGCCTGACTCCAGCAAGAATGCCATCAACTTCTTGGTGGACTTCCTGTATCAGAGCGGGCCCTCATGTTGCTTATGATTAGATCGAGCTTTACCTCCCAGATTATTCGCATAAGGTCATATTCTGTCGAGAATGAAAACCCGCAAAATAGCTGGTAGCACGCCTTTGTTCTTCTGGGTTGCAGTCTGTTGACTTTGCAGAACCTTTAACGCGTCATGGGCCCCTGCGAGCTGTTATTCTAGAGCGGCTTGCCTTTTAGTTTTAGAGTTAAGATTGGCCCGTAACTCTGCCAGTTCTGCATTTCCTTCTCTTGGTGAAATTGGCGTACTCTAGTTTGGAAGTGTCATCTCGTAAATAAATAATAAGTTATTTGATGAGACAATGAGTTTGAGAACTTCGTTCCCACAAATGGCGCCAAATATAATAGCCTAATTTTGTGATATGAACTTGGCCTTTACACCAAGGATGTTCAGAGCTTCTAAATAAATAATGGAAGAGTAATAACATAAAGCTTAGCGTATAAAATATTTAAATATGCTAAAAACCACAACCTCTCTAGAGGATTTAGAAAGAGAGTAGTTTATTGATAGTTGATAGATATTATAAGAAAATCTCTTAGTATTATGTATAGAGTTTTAGTGAGCATTTCTCTGTCCTCTGTCTGGGATTTTTTTGGTCTTATTTATAGGTCTTATAATATGACCGTTTAGCGACCATTATTATCCTTAATGATGGATGTTATAATATATGTTTGATATTCTTTGAACACATTGTGTAACGTTCTGATCTTTACTATTTCGTAATGGCTTCATTGATGACTATATATTTGCTTAACTCAAACTATTGATGTAGATGTCTAAAGTGTTGACCAGAACTTTGTAACTGATATATGTCTTAATAGTGTCATGAGTTATGTTGATGAGGTCGAGTGATCGTATGATGGTCGAAGACAAAACTTGAGTCTGAGATTCAGAATTAGCCACTACAAGATGGCTCTCAACCGAGAGCACAAGAATCATCATGGGCGAGTGGTGTTGGTTGAGAAGTTCGTGTTATATCCATTACCTGACATTGATGCCTTGATTCTGATTATGCCATAAATATGCCACGTATTATGTTGGTGAGGTTTGATGATCGTATACTGGTCGAAGATGAAGCATGAGTCCGAGATGCGGAATAAGCCACTACAGTTTTGATCCTTTTGGGTTTCCACCTAAATTTAAACCTTGTGTATGTATTTATTGTTTTGATTGAATTCTTTGTGGTTAGAGTTAGATATTCAGTTCTTGCTTAATCATATCGTGCTTCCTCTTTGTGATTTGCCTCCTTTGCTTCCTAACACATATGTCATGTTTGTAAGTTACACTAAATGTACATGTGCCAACAAATAAAATAAGAATATAAATTTACACAAGGTTTAAAGTGGAAAACCTCTGAATAGGTAACAACCACGACCTCGGCTTGAGGATTTTAGTAACTGTAACTTTATTGCTTGATTGAGATTGATATTTTGATTACAAGTTATGATCTTTTAAGCTAGAAAAACTTGGTATCCTCTTCTTTTGTGTTATATCCCTTTTATAGACCTTAGTCTCGGTTCGTTTAATGTATCAACACGTTCTCCTGAATTGGCGAAAGAGTGGAGATTATCTCTATAATTCTCAGTTCGTGGGAGGCATGTGTCTTTGACTTGTTCTATTTTTACTTGGAGTGCTAGAGCCACGTTCTTTTGTAGTTTATTGTCCTGGTGTCATTTTTGATAGGGTATGTTACGTGCATGTTGCATGAGTCTGGCTTGGTATTAGCTCGATGATATCCCAGCTTGAGGGATAAGTCCCTATAATCGTGACATCTATCTCACACGAACTGACAGTTACAAAGATAACCTCTACTTTTCCCCCAATCCAGGTGAATATGCTGGTACATTAAACGACCTGAGACTAAGGTCTATAAAAGGGACATAATACAGAAGAAGAGGAGACCAAGTTTTTTTAGCTCAAAAAATCATAACTTGTAATCAAAATATTAATCTCAATCAAGCAGTAAAAATCCTCATGCCGAGGTCGTGGTTGTTACCTATTCAGAGGTTTTTCACGCTAAACCTTGTGTCAATTTCAATTATTATTCTATTTATTGTCACATGCACATTTGGTGTAAGAGTATTTCGAGCTATTACAAAATTAGGCCCTTACAATGTTGGTTATACGTATACTACTATTCTAATTGATTTCTATTTTGTGATAATTAAACGTGTCTTTCTACTTTATGGCCATATTTTTATTTTAGCAATCAGACCCTACATTTGTTAAATATTTACTTTTAGACTCTAAAACATGTATGACCCTGATTCAAACCTTGTTGACTTCCAATTTTATCCAGAACTGCCAAGGTTGCCCTCACATGTTTCCCACATGTTTTTAAACTTCAGGTCACACGATTAAGTTTTGGAAAAACCTCCACGTCATCTTTTACCATGGTAGTACATGTCAACGTCTTATTAACCCATGATTTTATGATACGTGGAAGTTGTCATACTCTAACCCCCCCCCCCCCCCCCCCCCAAATAAATTATATATACAAAATAGTACCCTCATGTTATTTCCTGCAGTTCATATTTACCCCCCATTTCTCAAATTTGCGTTTTAATTGAAGAAATTTCAAATTACCACATATAACACCACAATCAACACCAAAAACTAAAGTTGTATTACCTTATCTCGGTTCTCAACACCTCTATAACCTATAAATTCAAGAGTGAGCTCTATTATAATGTAGTATGTGTGAGAGATAGAGTAATGTAGACACGAGAGTTTATGAGGAAAAATTTAGGAGAGAGGGAGAGAGTAATGAAGATAATTAAATATGGATATATACCGTAGAGAAAATCGGGAAAATAGATGACCGCTGGAGGTGAGATGACATTTCATGTGGAGGGGGGGGGGGATGTGATGAGATGTAACTGGTAACCTGGGTTTGGAAAATCACGTAAAGAACACATTAGGGTAGACTTGGCAGTTCAAGGCAAATGTTGAAGTCAATATGGTTTGATTCACAATCATGTGTGTTTTGGGGTCAAAAAGTAAATATTAAGCAAATGTTAGGTAAATACTAAAATTTAGTTTGTAGAAGGGGCATAGTCTAAAAAAATTATTTTTAATCCATAAAATCATCAGGTGAATCAGATAGAACGGGAGGCGCAACAATGACGATGAAGATTTGTGCCCTCGTCACCATTTTCGTCTCACAAACCTTATTATCTCCATCTTATTACCATTGCGCCATCATTCCTGCATTTCCCTCTCTAGATGATATTTTCACCCTCAAAAACCTTAAATCCGTAGTTAATATAAGTATTTTGGTTTTGTTTGAGAATGATGAACCCAACCCCTACCCTGCTATCGATTGGATTTATAAGGAGCAACACGAATTGACTTGGTGATATTATTACTCGGTGAGGCATGGTAGACGTTGAAGACACATCCATTTTACAACAGAATGATGGAGAGATTGAAGCGAGAAGAGTAGCCAATTTTTTTATCTTTGCTTCTTAGTTTACTCCAATATCTCATTTGGAACTTTCCGGTGTTTAGAAGAAAAGATATTTTCATTATTTTCTTGAAAAGATAACAAGATAGAACATTTTTACAACCTCCAAAGATAAAAAGTAACAAAAGAATGCATAAGTCACCTAACAAACTTGTCTATAAACTAATTCAAGCACAATGAACATGAAAAGGAAGTATAATTAGGATATTTTATCGCCAACTGTGGCTAGTCAATAAACTAATTGGGCCTATATGTGGACGTTTAAAAACTTGACATGAGGTCTTAGATGACGTAATAAGAATATATGCCTTCGAATGCGTATTTGACTAGATTAACGTTGTACTAGCAAAATTCTTTTGTTAACAACACTTACAATACTCATCACACAAATTTTTAATGAATGTAATTTAGACGTAGCAAGCTACATTGCATTAACTGCGGATGAAAATACATTTTCCACTCAATAAATTTTATTATTTGTGTATATCTACACTCGGGAAATATAAAGTTGTTAAGTAACTAAAGTATATTTTTTCACCATTTAACCCTATCAATTAAAGCCCATAGGGGTTGTTTGGGAATACACCAAAACTCATCTAGGCTCGTTCAGAACTAGACCAAAATATAAAACATGTGTTTGGTAGGTTGTGGGATTGATATTTCTAGTTCTTTTCCAATCTAAGCTGCTCTAGTTTTTGCCCAAAAACTAGTTCTGACGAGTTACGAGTTGGCTTAAAACACATAGTCAATAAGCAAAAAATCAAACTTATCTATAACGAGAGTAATCTCTCTCTCTCTCTCTCTCTCCTCATCACACTAAGAGAAGCTTGCAAGCTTTTATTTAATGTTATGTATCCATTTGAAACTCACTCTTTCCCTTCCCCAAGCATCTCATTATTTGCCTCTCTTCATTTGTTCATCGCTTCTCTCTCTACAATTCAGCTTTATCATTGTTTGGAATCTCTAAGAATGAAGTCGAAGAACAATAGTTTCTTCTGAGATCTAAAAAATTGAATTCCGTTGGTAATAATGGGGGTTTCAGTCGTTCGAAGAAAAAAGGACGTCGTCACTCAATGTTGGGGTTTGGGTTTTGTATGTTTAAATCTAACATCTGTTTAAAAATATAATAAGTCTATTGAAGTGATTAAGAACTATGAAACCCAGGACATATTAAAACAAGATAAAAAGAAGAAGCCATCCAAACTTGTTTAGAGCAGGCTAACAAAAGTAGAACTAACCCATTATAATTTTAAGCGTTCCCAAACAAGCCCATGTACACAATCCCTATCTAGCCCTTTAAGAAGTATCTTCACACTATGAAGTCAAAAAAAGCTCATGTGTCATTTTCTTTATATGTATACTATAATTCTAGTTGATTTATGCTTCTGGATAATTACATGTATCTTCCTATTATATTGTCATAATTTTTGTTTAAGAAAATATAGCAATTAAATATTCATTTAATATATGTTGTCTAACTCTTAAACAATCTTGATACTGTAACAAAATGTTGTATGATTTAATATACTAGTGTTGTTGCTACGGGCATACAACCCCCCTTTTCACATGCGCCCCACGCGCCTCACAATAGCTTATGTTATTGTTCATAATGCTTTCGTTAAACTAATAACTTGGATTTTTATGCTCAAATCCAATCTACCCAAGCATATAATAAAAGTTAAGTTCAACATTGATTTTCGAGCTTAACGTAACTCGATGTTAATTTAGAGTTGATGGATTTTGAAAAACGGCTTTAATCGTCTGATTAAGCCAAATAACTTAAGTTGAAAATTTTGCAACATAAAATATAAGCCAAAGTGTTTATTTATGGGGAAATTTTTTATAAGAAGTGTCCTAGAATAAAAAGTGACGTGTGGTTAATACCGAAGGTGCCTGGGATAAAATAAATGAGAGTTTGAATTTATCGTGATGATGGCATTGTGATTCTTAATTCATAAATATCCATGTGGCCCTATATTATTTATGAGAAAATTTGTCAAATTGTTTTCTAAGCTAATTACAGGCCTAACCCTAGTCTATGATGTGAAGTTAAAAAACATTTAAGAGCATCTGCATTCGACTCTCCATATTGGCTTAAAGGCAAATTTGGGGAGTCAAATCTCTATAAAACAGCTACATCTGACTCTCCAAATTACAGTTAAATTGCCTAAAGTCATTTTGGTTATCCAAATTTGACTTTTTGTTTCACTTTCCAAACCAAATTTAATGCTTACGTGGCAATTAAATTTGGTTAGAATAAAAAATAAAATTTATCTAAATTTTAAAAACTAAATGATTTTATGGAAAAGCTGACATGTGGCATTTTGAATAGTAGTGAAAAAATTATTTGACTTTATTTGCCAATTAAGCCAAATTTTGTGGCTAATATTTGTGGAGTTAACTTCAGATGCTCTAATATCATAAAGGGCAATTTTGAAACTTAAATATTGACGTCCAATAGCTCAAATGAACAGTCACTGTAAGGAGCTTATTCCACATCTCGGACTCAAGCTCCATCTTCGACCATCATACGACCACTCGACTTCGTCAACATACACGCGACACATTTATGGAAGACACATTATGGAGCAGGAGTTACTCAAGCCGTTACACAATCATTATGAAGACTCATCAAAACCATAACGTTCGTCATTAAAACAGATAACGGTCATATTATAAAACCTATAAATAGGTCCATACAACTACAGAGAAAAGACAAACTTTTTATATCAAAAAAGTCTCTACAAAATGCTCAGAACATCTCTTGTAATAATCTAACAGCTATCAATAACATTGTTATTTCTAAATTCTCAAGAGAGGTCGTTGTTTTTAACATATTCAAAGGTTTTTCACGATAAACTTTGTGCTAGTGTTTGTTCTAGAGCCGAAATTAGGCTATTACATTCATTGTAGGCTAAAATAGTGATTTATAGTAGTATAAGATGCCGTAGAGCTAAATCATGGGTCAATGCCGGGGTGATATATACACCTTATTGTTTTTGCAAAATAAAAAAATGTATTGATTCTACGTGGCACGTCTCTAGATACCTGCAATGTACAGTAGTAGTGGTGATGAGAAAACAAAGCAATAGCATGTTGCTATTTGGCACTAAAATGTTGAGAACCTTAAGGCATTGTTTCGGTTTAAATATTATCTAAACTGATCCCAAGAAGAATAAAGGCAATGAGCCAAACAGAACCTTAGTTCCTCTCTATTTAACTCAAAGTACGAACTCCAGCAGTCCCTCCACGCGCCATTAAAACCCTAAATTAAAGTGTGAGATTGATATCGGGCTTTCCCTGATCTCAAACAAGAGATCATTAAATTGTGATTTAATTCTCTCTCTGAAAACTCAAATATGAGCTTTCAAGATCTCGAGTCCGGTCGACCTTTGGGTTCAAGGAGAGGGTACATCAATGGGAAACAAGATTCAACTCAGGCGGTCGCGTCTGGGGTTTTTCAGATCAATACTGCCGTATCTACGTTTCAACGTCTCGTTAATACCCTCGGAACTCCCAAGGATACGCCTGAGCTGAGGGAGAAGCTGTGAGTAATTTTGAGTTTTGGGATTTTGATTTGATATTTGTGATGTTTATAATTTTGCTTAATTGGATTGGTTTGAATTATTTGGTTAATTTTAAATTTGATTTTTGTGTAGTTTTACTTGGGTGGGTTAGTCTAAGGAAGATAGTGGTTTATGCTAGAATTAAGTGCACAATGGAAACCGATTGCACATTGTATATAATTTATTACTCTTCAATCCACTTCTTGTGAATCACATGCATAAGACGATTCCTATAACAAATTCATTTTGAATATTGGTGGATAGACAAACATGCATACACGATATCATGAAGACAGTAAGTAGTTGTAAGCATTAAGTTTGCACTGATATGAAGAAATGCACCTATGGTAGTGTGGCTGTTGGTCTTCTTACTGTAATGAACATTCTTGGAGGAGCTGAAGATTGTTGGGGGAATTCAATTATCAGAAACGCACAACAACTGAACAGAAAGGAGAAACATTCACAACGAACTAAGTTCCCAAAGATGAAAACCCAAAACGTTCCACAGGTTTTCCCACAATAATCTGAGTTCTGATGCGTGTAAATCTCAGTGCACTGTGGCTTTACCCTAATTTCAGTTCATAAATAATCATCCATTCATGGGAGCTCTGTTGTCATCCATCGGTCAAGGACTAAAGCAACTGCTTTTATTTTTTGGGTCACTTTGGGTACATGAAAGTTCAGTTTTGTATCATAGAACGGAGTTAGCATTGAAAGGGCTCATGAAAGTTGTTCAGTTTTGCCATCACATGTGGTAACAGAAGGATTAATTGAGTGGTTTGGTGACATATTTTTATGCCCGTGCCACTTTTTTCAGTTGTGGTTGCTTTTCTCTTACTACTAACATTGGTTTGCCCTTAAGTTCAGTTTACAAGGCTAAGGTCTTCTGCGACCCAGTGATTGCAAAAGCCATGTGTAGGCGGGCCTTTTGGAAAAAGGGCTGTTCCTTTCCAATTGGGGCTAAACATGATCTCCTTAAAGTACTCACTATGGCATATCTATTTACTAAAACCTCTTTTCTTCCATCCGGTCAGTGTCTCCAACTATCCGGTCAGTGATAAGCTCAAAAGAATTAATTATGGTCTGGTCAAGTGGAGATTGGTTGTGTCCCAAAAGGCAGTGGTTGGGCCTATGCACTATTACAATGGAAGTGAAGCTCATGAGAACAAAGTGGTTGTGGGGATTGAGGGACCTGTTGGGTAGTCTGGGATGGAGAGCCATCGATCGGAAGTACGGTTTCGAAAATGAAGTTCATGAGAATAAGGACATCAGACCCCTTATGGATGTGTCATTTCGGTGGGGGTCCATATTGGTTAGGATGAGCGCTGGACCCACGGTATGATGGCTGACGGCGGTTGATAGAGATATCGGCAGTGTGGGAGGAGATATAGTGTAAAAGAGCCCCACTTAAGCACAAAAATCCACTTTTTTCTTCTTCCTTCTGTAGGCTTAGAAATAGGTCTAGTTTTTCTAGCACTGATTCACTCATGCTGATTTGGATAAAAAATGTTATACAATTGTCTATTAGATTTGTCTAGCTGGTATAGACAGATTTATGAGCGGTAATCTTACTTTACCTATGTAGTAAGTTTGAGCCTCGACATTCATAGAAGCTTAAGTCTCAAAGCCTGTATTCTTTTGGCTTGTCCGTGCTTTATTCTTGAGAATAAATTTGAATACTTCATCTCCGTTGTCCTAAAAATATCCCCTTCGATATCCCATGTGGGTTTAGGTCGGTTCTGCTGTTTTGATACATACTCAAGGTGGCACTTTACTTGGCTAAAAATAATATTCAACTCAATATCCTTAAGCAAATGTGGATCAGAAGTCTATACATGGCACTGGTTTTCTTGTTAATGGTTTATCTTTTGCTGTACTTATTAATTCTGAAGCAAATTATTTATGCCTGATGTGTCAGAGTTTTAAGTTCAAATCTTTGGTATTTTGTTTCATGTTGTGCTTATTTAGGTGTCGAAGTCGGTTGTTTTGTGTGGTAGTTTATTCGATGCGCATAATATAATATCAGGCTATAATTGTAGTCAACTCATGTTTTTAATTTCATATATTTTTGGCATCTACGTAGTATTTCTAGTTATTTAATGATTCATTGCATTTGCTTAAGTATTTTTCGAAGAAGGCTAAGCCTACTAAGCAAACTGCCTCAAATCTATGCATAGGAAAACACTCTTATTTGTTTAAAGTGCTCTACATTATTATTTCCTACCTCACCTTTTTGTTAAACACGGACGTAAACAAGTAACAACTTTGTTCTCCTTAAAAAGTGACAACTTTAGAAGTTTAAGTGTAGTATTACGATGTACTGTTTATTTATCCAGCTTATTGTCGTCATGGCTGAAAGGTAACTTTATTAGTGGAATGTCTTCATTTACAGAAAGCATCAATTTTCTTGGTATCATAATTATGCCTTACCATGAAGTAATGAACCATTAATATTATTCTCTTTTCTCGTTGCAGGCACAAGACAAGGGTGCACATTGGGCAGTTGGTGAAAGATACTTCCGCCAAACTTAAACAAGCCAGCGAAACAGATCAAAATTCTGAAGTTAGCGTAAGTGAACATGAAGATCAGTTTTTTAAGAAAGTTTTTCATAGTGTTGTGAAGTCTTAAAAAGGAATAAAAACAAAGAAATGCTCTTATGTTGCAAGCAATCAGAAAAAAGACTTTAAAAGTTAATATTCGGAGGTTCCTTAACTTCAGAGGTTGACTAAATTAATTTGTAAAACTTAAATAATTAGGGTGGGCATTAATGGTGTCTCTCTGGCATTTGGATTGGCTTCCTAGGATGCTGGCAATACCATCCAAAAAGTCCTACTTTTTGCTGTCAGTTTGTGCCACTATCACCACCACTTTGCTACTTGGAAAGAGCACATTGGAGCAGAAGGATACAATTATACCTTTTTGTTACTCAAGCATAAACGCCATTAATAAAGCTCAAGTTTGTACCTTTTATTTATCTTTAAAGAGGAGAGTGTCGTTAGACCTTAATCGTCTTTTTTGTAACTGCAGGCTAGCAAGAAGATCGCTGATGCTAAGCTTGCAAAAGATTTCCAAGCGGTCCTAAAAGAGTTTCAGAAGGCTCAACGTCTTGCTGCTGAAAGAGAAACAGCATATGCTCCTTTTGTTCCCCAAACCGTTCTTCCCTCCAGGTAACTTTCTTATATTCATCAAGAGCATAGTTCTGGCTTGTGTCAGATGTATATAAATATGGGTATTATGTTTCTGTTTACTGGAGATTTTGTTTTTGTTTTTTTGTTGGTGTTTTCCTCTCTCATTTTGACTCATGTATGTTCTTAATCTTATGGCTTTGTTTATACCAACAGCTATACTGCAGGCGAGCTAGATATAAGCTCAGATAGGAGTCCAGAACACCGTGCCCTTTTGGTGGAGTCTAGAAGGTAAGTCCTAATGTGCATGCCTCTCTCTTGTCTGTGCTCTATCGCATTGAACTATAATTATCACCCATGGTGTGTCCTAGCTGTCTTTGCCATTGCAAAAGAACATAGTCTCCATCTGAGCAGTTCATTAGTAATGAGTCTAATGAACTTAGTCAGTGATACTTCTGTGTATATGCTACATACCACCATTGTTCAAGGAAATCCATTTTTCAACGTGTTGTTAAAGATGGAATGGCCATTGATCCCAATGCAATCTGTTGTGCGTTAATACGAAAGAAAGCATTGTATTTACTTGGCCTTTGGGTTCCCTAGTTGGTGCACATTTGGCATTTGTCCCACCCAGTTTATGTGCTACATGCCACCGTTGTTCAAGGAATAAAGATGGAATGACCAATGATTCCAATGCAATCTGTTGTGCGTTAATACCATTGAAAGCATTATATTTACATATGTTGGCCTTTTGGGTTCCCCAGTTGGTGCACATTTGACATTTCTCCCAACCAAGTGGTATTCTGTTGAATGCGGTGCCACTAGTAAAAAAAAGTCCATTGAAGACCCCACTTTTTCGCATAATACTGTAGCTATTTGCATGCATTTATACGCTAAAAAGAAATAGGATCTCGTTGTAGAACATACATATAATAAAACCTCGTGTCATACTTACAATGAATGGCGGCAAAACACGAGTTTTTTCGTGTTTCAAGAGGTGGTTAGCTAATTTTCTATATACTCGGAACGTTTTTTTATTTTTTTATTTTTCTGCAGACAAGAGGTCTTGCTTCTTGACAATGAGATTGTTTTTAACGAGGCCATTATCGAGGAAAGAGAACAAGGAATCCAAGAAATCCAGCAACAGATTGGTGAGGTGAACGAGATTTTTAAAGATCTTGCTGTACTGGTTCATGACCAAGGAGCTATTATTGGTCAGTTTCTTTCACTTTGTTCTTCACAATTTAGGAAATTGAATGCCCTGGAGTAGTTTTTGAGGCTTCTGGTAGACATTTTATGAAATGACCAAAGTAACCTCTCGTTTAAGACAAGGATTTATCTATGGTGTAAATATTTAAGGTCTTTTTACTACTTAGGTGTTATTTTGGTTTTTTAAATTGTTTACTGGGAGCGAAAGATTCTGCTCTGGACATATCATTTTCATGGATATATCTTCTTAATCTATATTCCGTTATTACAAATATGATCAACTTGCAGATGACATTGGCTCCAATATTGAGAACTCGGCTGTGGCAACTTCTCAAGCAAAATCTCAACTTGTTAAAGCTTCAAAGACACAAAAGTCAAATTCATCTCTGGTAAAGTATCAAGACATTTGGGTTTAGTTTTGAGGAAATATATATGAGGATTTCTTATTGGTAACTTCTTAGTTGGCTTCTAATCTAGGAAATACACCTATTAAAATATGCTTATTGAAGGACATATGACCCAGACCATTGAATCCACATAGACATATCCTATGGTATACGCGGGACATGTACTACATGTTTATACATGCAGTATATAAAGATACAAGATTTCCCAGTAACCCCCATACCAGCCTCTCAGTATGCTCGAGTTAGCGAACACCACCATAGTATTCTTACCAGACTTAGTAAATATTTATCTGCTCGTCTTAACTTAAACTTATCTTCTCCTGCAGACCTGCTTGCTTTTGGTGATATTTGGGGTTGTCCTTCTCATCGTGATCATAGTTCTGACAGCTTAACAAATCAAGTATGTTGTCTCTATTCTGAATCAATGAGCAAGGCCAGAATCTTCTAGTCGATGGAGTTCTCATCCATTGCTTAATTTCACCAAGTGATTCCTTGCTCTATAGAAGTGGTCTTTGTTTGGTCCAAGTTGCATGGTAGTATATATATAGTATGTCTTTGTTCACATATAACATTCAATTGCTTCTGTGTGGGGTGGTTTGTGTTGTTAGTTGGTGTTCCTGAGGTATTTTCAGGGGGTTGTGATCTGATGGAACATATATACATATTTGTGTAGTGAGCCTTTTCTCATCAATAAATTATAAATTCTTTAGGTGCATTTTGCAAATAATCTATAGTAGTTTATTTTTCAAGACCGTAGATTAGATACAAGGAATAATTAGCCACAAGTAGAACTCAATTGTTTTAGATTTGTAGTTAACTGAGGAGGAATGTCTGCTATAGTTCCAAACATCTCTGCTATGGTCATTCATTAGCCGACATAAATTTTGAGTTTTGGCCTCCATAAACAATTCTCAGATTGTAAGCTGTCTTGAGTGTTGCTACACAGACATAAGTGCGGTGCACCCATTTGATCTATTGAAGAACCATTTTCATCAAGACTGCAATAAGAAAATGAATGGTTATTTCGGGGCACGGTGTTGGAGGCAGTGGTGGTGCCAGAGAAGAACATGGGGATGAGGGGTTTAGGGTGGTGTAGGAGGCGGAGCTAGTGGAAGTTATGGTGGTGTTGCCAGAGAAGAACGTGGGGATGGTGGCGGAGTAGAAGGCAATATTGGTGCTGGTAGGCACTGCTTGTGGAGGACGGGCTGGTTGTAGTGCCAATCGTGGAGGCGACTCAGGTGAAGGATATGGTGACAGTGGTGGTTATTAGCGGTGGCTCTTGGAAATATAATGGAGGTGGTTCTGGGGATGGTGTATGTGGTCGATATGGTGGCGGTGGTGCTGGTAGCGGTGGTTTGTTGAATAAAGAAGAGTTATCCTTTTAATTTGCTATCACTTGTATTTCTTGTTTGTTTTGCTTATCAGAGTGTGCTTCTTCCAATCAGTTTCATAGCTATGAGATCTTAAGAAAAGTTATCCTTTTAAGTGTATCTATTATGAATCTGGGAAACTTTCTGTGACCTGCATTAATTTACTTATGGTTGCATTAATTTTATGATCACTTTTGGGGTCAGTGATCAAAATCTGGTGAAATTTTTGACTACCATGGGAAACTGACTTGGAAAATCTCCTCAAAACTGTGGATATTTTTGCACAGTGTATCAAGTACAAGGTGTTTTGTGTATGAGTTTGAAAATGGTGCTGTATATTTACCCTTAGGTGACTGAAGATCTAACCCTGTCCTTTCATTTGTGGGTGATGATGAAATGCCCATTTAAGTGCCAGGTTGTATTCTGGGAGGGAGACTGAAGTATTTATCAAATCATATACAGTTTTTTTCTTCTTCCAATCTGTTTTTCTTTATCAAACAAAGAATTGAATCTGATGTAATCGGAAACAAATACTTTAGAGGGATTAGAGCTGCTGTCATATGGGTCTTAATCTTAATGGCGGGATATATGATCGAACCTTGCCCCCCACAGAATTGTTGGATACACACAGGGGTTGCATTTTTACCCACAATATTATTATCTGCGGTGACAGGGAAGGATTAACCCACTAACTTATTGTATACAGTAATAATGGTTATACATCATCCATTGTGCCTGATAACGGGATTTTGATAATGATTTATTACCACAAAATTCGACTTCATATTCCAACTGCATTGATCAAAATCTTGCAAATCACCCACTAACCAGCCTGAATTCTAATTTTCGTATGTATGATTTCCTGTGTTGAGGCCCATCAAGGAACAACCAACCACATGTTTGGAAGCAATTAAGATTAGCAAATTTTACATTTGCACCACATGAATGTTTAGCATATTGCATCCTGGAAAATTAATAACTTCTATGAAATTACAATTTACGAGGGAATTGAGTATCATATATGGGTCTGAATGCGATATATGTAGATTGGCCGCTGGCCAGACTGATACAGATTAAACAGGATTGGCTATTAAAAGAAGAAAAGTGAATTAAATACATGCCCAAGGATCTGAATGCAGGAGGATCTACGAACGGTTAAAAGTAGACTTACATTTTTTTTCATGCAGCCCTTCAACATCTATCAGGGAAAAGGTTCCAGCTATGATGAGAATTCCCAAGGAACACGAGAACATAAATACATGTGATGCCCTATAAATAGACTTAAGAAACCAAATACATTTCATGCTTCTGGTCTTTTTCAGTCATATATTTACTTTTTAGCTCACCTTACAAGAAGCCCTAAAATATTATTCGAACGAATAACTCCAATAATGGAGAATCACAACAAAATGGCTATTTAACCACAAATGCAAAATAAGAGCTTAATCTGTAACTCATCAATCGGTATCCATTCAATTATGACTGTTTGGAATTTTTGGTGTTTTCAGTATTTGTATCAAATAAAGCCGTTAGAACGATTAAGAGAGTGGATAGTAAAGCTGAAACAAAAGTAACGTTTGATACAACTCCTGTATGTGCTTTATTACCAGAGGGTATCTTCCACACAACAGCGCCTTGCGGTTTGAGGGAAACAGCTGTAATCCTCCATACACAATTTTCGAATTGCAAGTTTTCTTCAATGTTGTAACGCACATATACGTCAGGTGCGCCCATCTGAACCATTGAATAACCGCTTCCATCAAGAGGCTGCAATAAGAAAATCAATAGTTTTTTTTTCAGAAACAAATATAGTTTGGCAATTTACAAGCAAGGACAAAATACTGGTCCATTGCAGCACTTCCCTGAACTACTAACAAATTACGAATATATCACTGCCTCTATGAACATAGCAGTTAGGAAGTTAGGGTTATAGTTGGGGATACTGGTCAAGAAATTTAGCTACTCACTTTAGTTATAATATGGTCAATATAAATAAAATGATGCTACCTCAAACTAAATGTTAAAACACGACTAACATGATCCTTCCAACTATGGGAACTAGAAAATTTCACAACTTTCTTCTGGTAACTACAGAATAAAATTTTCTCAGGACTCGAGCGAGCGTCTAAAGATCAAGACTGATCTCTCACAAGAATTCAATTTTTGTTACTAGTATGCTACAGAAATTACAGTACATGGATATCTTCAGATCTAGTATGAAAGTTATCCACAATCTGTTTTGTATTTACGGAAATCATTATGTTAGTGGCAAAGCAGAAGTAAAAATTTTCATCAAAAAGAACCTGCTGAATGTAATTGCTCTTATGTATACCATTTGCATAACAGAGACCTTGTTTAGTTCACGAGCGAGAATCATACAGCAACTTTGCATGAGAGATATTATAATGTAGAGAAATAAATGAAAATCAAATAGAGAGAATGACAGATTTTTTTCTCTAACTTACCGGATACCGTGCATGTAATGGAAGGTCTATTTTGACTTCCAGTCCTCTCTCATGCCTTGATAAAACACCGTGATTAATTTCCATGTGAATTTCAACAACAGAGCAGTTGGACAGAGCTGAAGGCAATTCCAAATTCGTGTCTCCAAATACAGCAGCATCAGAAAATACTGTAACAAAGATTTCCAGTAAAAAACCTATAGCAAAAGATAGATATATTTGGAGATGACCCCTTAAGTTTTAAGTTCGTTATGTTCTACTCCCATCAATGTTCCATAATATGAGATACGTCCAGTCTCCCATCGATTATTAACAAGAAATCTGATGCACCCAATACTTTTTGGAATCAGTTTCCAATACCTCTGCACTGTTGCAAGTAAGTGGAGTATCTCGAAAGAGTATGTAAAGGTACATCTCAGTTCTTTCATCAGGGATAAGGGTTCACTTCTTATTATCGAACATGCAAGCTTATCCCAAAATAACCAGACTATAAGGGTATCTCAGAACAACCAGAAATATACAAGAAAAACATGTAAAATTTGCTTCAAGGATGTGAGCCAGAGCCTCTTACCACCTCGTTGAACAAGATGTTGTAGCTCAAATGGGTCTGCAAAAACTCCCGAGGGAAGTCTTTCAATAACTATGACTTGATACTCTACAGGTACCACAGATGTAGCCTCTGGCTCAATATGGATCTTGATGACTGAAAGTAAACGGCGGTGAGAACCTTCACCAGCAAGATCACGTTGCATCGATATTTTAAGCGCCTGAGTGATACTATGTGATAATGTATTACATGAGCCAAGGAGTTCATATGGCAAAAAATCTTCGAAATCTGAATCAAGCAGGGTATTGTACTTCTTAAAGTAGGATTTCATAAGATATTTTTGAGAGGCGATGCAATTTGGGTCACTGTTACCATTTACAAGCAAATTACACGTTTCTACCTGAAAAGTTATGGCAGGATGATAATTAAAATTAATAATTTAGACAGAAGATCAGAACAAGCAAATATATCTCGAAGTGTAACAGATGGGTATTTATTTTGGGAATGACAATGAGGGGCACATGCAATTAACAGGAACAACATGTTTGCATGAGCTAATAAATTTCAAACTACATTCCGATTCATTTTAATCAAGGACCGTGAGCTACCTAACGATGTAGAAAATAGTGAGAAGACTAAAAGAGTGAGAAAATACAAATATTTACAAACTACAAAGAACTTGTGCCTTCTAGCAGATGGCTTTGTTATGAGGTGGAAGACTTCCTTAGAATATTAAAGGTTCCCTTACGAGTGTCGTACAGGTCTAATAAAATCTGGGATCTGGTCATTGAACGTGTGATAAAAAAACTGGCTACATGAGAAGGAAGAAAGATGGTACTGACAAAAGTACATCTTGGGGTCTTTCGGTATTCTGCAGTTCTCTTTCCACTGTTCTTGTCAGTATTCACTAGTCTGGAAGAATTTCTAAGAACTACATCAGACATGAGAATGAACTATCATACATAAAGCCAAAAGTGAAGTAGCTTTCTCGCTTCGTAGAGAAAATGGAGAGTTTTTTTTTTTTTTTTTTTGAAGGAAGCAGGGGATAGGCTAGATCCCTACCAGAATTTAATTATATGAGAAAAAATTACAAGGAAAGGAAAAGATCCCGATCGAGCCTGTCTTGCAGATTTTAGACAACTCTGCAGAAAAATCTCTAGGAAAAGAAATACAAGTATCTTTGGCTATGTATCCTGTATATCTTCATTTCTTTTCAGCTTGAGGACCAGCCAAAATTGTGAGAATGAGCTAGATATCTGTCTTCAATGTGAATCACCAAAGATTGCCAGCCTAACTTTATAGCTAGTTCCAAACCTTCAACAATAGCAAGGAGATTCAGTTGAGTTGTATCCTGACGGCTCTGCTTCTTTGTACAAATCATGACAGGAATACCATTTGACAGTCTGAAGATTCCTTTATAACTCTTTTGGGCTTTGTTGCGTGTAATGTCTAAGACCATATCTGCCTCTGGCTTTGTCTTCCACGCATCTACAATTCTTGGTTTTCAGCTGCTTTATTGTAGTGTTCAGTCCCCATTCTAACAGATAATTTCTATTTTGTTGAGACTCTCAGAAGTTGAAGTTAGAAGTTTGGGCCTTTTGAGCTGAGTTCTTTATTTTATGTAAAACTGCCTCTTTTGTGGATATTATCTGCTTGAACTGCCTCATGTTTCTCTCTTCCCATATGCAATATTCAGAAGTGTTGAAAGCAGTTCTTAGGATTTCTATTGTGGCCGAGTCACTGTTGGAGCACATTACACAGTTCATCCTCCCAGTTCCCTGCACTTCTATTAATTCCCAGACTGTTCAATATATTTGTTTATATATAGTATGAATACTGACATTAAGAGAATAAGTGAGATCTATTTTCTTCCTAGGAGTCACAGAAATAGCAGTAGGACGTTTCTGTCTGCACTAGAAAATCTCTAGTTTTTATTATGTTCTAAGCTAAGCCAAGCCAAAAAATAATGTCTTGGCATCCCATATCACTTTAAAGTTTAAACCAAGGCACATTAGCCTTCTCTTGTCTTATTTTTCCCCATGCAGATTTAGTATCAGATTTCCCATTTCTGTTAGTCTATATTATTGTATCTTCATAGTTTGTTGTAGGAGCTTCAGTTTCTTGTACTTCTTGCCACATTTGTGCCCACTATCCTGATCTGACTCTTTTTATAGGGAATTTCCATTCATCTTCATCAATGATTATCTTTAATTTCTCATTTCTGTTTATCCCAAAAAGCATGGTTTATGGAGTTGAATTTGTATACTTTCTCAGGCCAAGGATCACGACATTGCCCACTATGAATTTATAATTCTGCATAAAAACTCTCTCCTCTTGATCAAATATCTAAGACCCCAAGAGCAATCTTTAGGCATTTCAAGTGTCCAGAAACTACAATTTTTTTTAGTATTTCATACTAATCCAAAAATTCCAAAAGTTCTTCTTACTACAAGATTCCACATTGTTCTTGTCATCACTGCCTTTGAGAAGTCTTTTAAATTCTTCAAGCCCAGCCCACACTCTTTCTAGGCATAAAAACACCTTTCCAAGCAACATTACATATTATCTTCGTGTCAGTGCAGCCTGACCACAAAAAGTCTTTGAAGATTCTCTCAATCTATAAGATAACAGCTTTAGGCAATCCAAAATATCCTATCCAATATACCGAGAAGGGCTGAAGAATACTTCTTATTACTTCTACTCTTCCTCCAAAGGAAGGGATTTATGCTTCCAATTCAGAATTCTCTTTTGGATCTTGCTAATTAGAGGAGCACATACAGTTTCAGATAACTTAGAACATAGTAGTGGAAGGCCCAAGTACTTTACAGGCAGCTTTTCTTCATTTTAGTAGAAGCAACATTATGAATTGTGGAATCCTGCTTATGTTCTCTCTAGTATCACTTGGAGTTGAACTTGTATAAACTACCGAGCTCTTTGCTTGATTTATTTTAAACTAAATAATGAGGCAAACTTAGGCAAATTTTCCATTGTAGTAGAGTCAGCAGTATATTCTTTGCTTTTAGGCACAATAGTAAATCATCAGTATATATTATGTGAGATATGTGGTGATTTCTGCAGTTCGGGAAAACTTGAAGTTTGCTTGCTCCAACAACTTGATTGAGTTTAGAGAGTGCTCACATTCCTATTGTGAACAAATAGGGCGATAAGGGATTCCCCTGTCCCACTCCTCTACTGCTAGGAAAGAACCCTATGATTTCACCATTCACATCAATCTTAAATCTAGGAATAGTAACACAGTTTCATCCAGTCCACAAATTTTGGAGGGACATTACAGAAAACAGATAAGCCCATCACAGAAAATGGAGAGCTTGCTTGTGGCATAGAGAGTAGTGGGATACTATAGATAAAAGAGAAGGGTAGAGATTTGGGCGAACGTCTTCATTTGGGTATGGATATATATATCCTGTCTTACAATAAAGAAATACAAAATGAATCCAAAGCAGGACCTAAGTCTATGGCAGGTAGAGAGCACGTAGTTAGCAGTTAGCTTCTGAGACCTTCCTTTTTGTAGTTTTTTTTAACCTTTGATGAATGAAATATTTCATTAGTTGTACCAATTCTGGAGAAGGGACAAAACAACCTATTACTATGTAAGATCAATCTAAAGAAAGCACAAAGAACATCAATCTTCCTGCAAGTAGAAAGTGTAAGAGATCAACTTTCTCTATTTATATGCTCGAGACACCTACTACTCAAAGTAGTGATCACTAAGAATCCCGTTAGTCCTACTCTGGGAGAAGAGTAAGACCTTAATGTCAACAATGATCTAAATTAAGCGACGTTCTTTCCTTCTAAGGATCCACTTAGCTTATTTGATCAAAACTTCCAAAGAAGTAGACACAGACATCCAAACCTCCACAAATAGATAGCAAAACAAAGAAAAATGTCATCAAAAACAACCTCGTTACCCAGTTGAACAAAACCAGCTTCTCTCTAAATCACTCATAACCTCAACCCAATGGCCACATAATCCTACAAAAGCTCCCATTTTGAACTCATAATAACCCTTACTTGGAACGAAGAGTGAACCATCCACGGCAATAATGATTAAATAAAAACCCTTTTGACCCTCACCCCAGCTGCCTCACACCCACAATCTACCAAATGATAATGAACTAGCTACCCTTTAATTGAGGTCCTAACTTACCCCTGCTTATGCCTTAAATCATAGTGCAACCTTTTTTCAATTACTGTATCCAAAATATGCTCCATTTTAACCCAATTACTAAAGGCTTTCGTATGAAGTCTTCAATACCCACTAAAATCAATATTTCCTAATTGTAACACATCACTAGATAAAATAAACAATCTTATAAAAGTTAGTTGCAAACTCACAAAATTGGTTGCAAAGTGAAGAACAGTGAATACTACCAACAGTTTCACCAAATGTTGGGATCCCATTAGAGTTCCTGAAAAATAAAGAGAGAGAGAGAGAGAGAAAAAAAGAGAGATTAAAGGGGTAAATAGGACTTTTCCAGTTAGAGTTAATAAAAAAAGATCTCACATAAATTTTTTGAGGATTTTCTTCGATATCGATGGGGACGAGTGTAGGTGGAGGAAGTAGCAGTATTGCCGAAGATTATTCGGATATCCGTATACCTAGTAATGCTATCCTTTTGGGTCAAGAATGCAAGGAAGAGGCACTTCTCGGTACTTCATTTAATTTCATTATTTTTGTTTTGGGGTTCAAATTTAGGTATAATTATACATTTTTAGACATATAGGTGCGTTTGAGGTGTTGATGGTGTTTCAGACAAGTAGAAATATTAATTAAAGGTTTGTGTTATCATTTGAATATAGGTACATAGTTCATAATCTTGGTATAATATTAATGTCTACTCGTATAGGTAATGTATTGCATTTGCTTATCCCAATTGATGATATACATCAGTGAGGCTCATTACTAGAGTCTATGAAATGGGAGGAAAGGGGTGTATCAGTTTATTACGATGCAAATGATCCACAAACGATATAAAGAGGAGGCAGGGTCCTTGAATTAAAACTTGAACTCTCTGACACTATGACAACATAGGTTTTTTCTGTATTGGCATATGGAGTGTTAGCTATAGTTGGCCACCGTGATCAGACTCGAAAGGAGCAATATATTGAAAATAAAAGGGAAACCTAGTCCTAGTAGACAGGAAGTGGGCCAAATACACGTTTGTTTTCAAGTGTGGTGAGTGCCAGGATCTGTTTTATCCAAAACCAGTACTATCAGATATAATATATAAAAACTCTTCAATTAGTTGCATTTTAACTGGGAGAAAGTACACATATTGTGCATAATCCAAGACATGTATGAAATGAGTGTAGAGCCCATTTTTGGCAGCGAGGAATAATTTGAGATCCATTTTTCTCTTCAATACTTTGGCTTCGATGGAACTACAGTGGTATTAGCATAACCTAACCTTGAAACTTACTTTACCAGACAAGTACGTTAACTCGAGGTGTGGTTAGGTGGGAGACTAAGAAGTTTAGGTTTTTTTTTTATGGTTGTTGGATGTAGAGAGGGCTCTAGTTCCTCAAAGGATTAAACTCAACGATCTTATTGAACTTCTTTTTTTGCGGGGCAAGTCGAGGTTAGGCAGACTCCAGGTCCATAGATTTATATAAATAAAGAGTTGGGAAGATTAGAACCATTGGACATCTTTTCTTACAATCCTCATTAGTTTGACGCACAGGTCTGGAGGAATGGAGCTAGGATATATGAAACATTGGACTTCTTTTCTTACAATCCTCGTTAGTTTGATGCACAGGTTTGGAGGAATGGAGCTAGGATATGTGATAGCTTCTCCAAAAAAAGGTGAAAAGGAAGCAAGGAAATCGGAGCACTTTCTTATTGACTGAAGCGGCAAAAGGCAATTTATTAACTTTGTGGTTTGTTTCACGATGTTGATGGTGTTTCAACAAAGTAGAATACCCCCCAAAGAGGTTGCATTTGACTTGAAGATGCTTTAGATATTATTTGATATGTTGATTTGATTCAGGGTTCAGGGACGGTGATTGTGGGAAAAAAATATGGAGATAAATTTGGTGGTTGAAAATGAAAGAGTGAGGAAAGGAGGAAGGCGGTCAGTTCAGAGAGAACAAGAGACCCGTGATTACTGATGACTGACGGAAGGCTATGGAGAAAATGAGAAAGAGATTTAGAAGAAAAGACCGAAGGAGTATTAGTTACATCTTTTAGCTTTAATCTCATCTATGAAGAAGTTCCATCACTGAAATTCATGAACATAGTTCGCAATCTTAGCCATGTAATAAGTTATTAGAGCATATCAACACATCTTCTCAGAAAAAGAACATTATAGCGCATAATGTATTGCATTTGCATATCCCAATTGATGATATAGATCAGTGAAGCCATGACTAGGTCTAAGAAATGGGCGATCCAACTATAGAGGAAGCAGGTGTGTGTTAGCAGGGCTATTATTATGTTATTTTAGTCCCACATTGGTTATTCATAGAAGTAGTTTAACGTCTCTCTCCTATATAGAGTATGATGTAATCTAAATTAATCAATTCAATAATAATATTTTTCTTTCTCTAATCTATTTCTACAGTGTGTTGGTCTTCTAGGATGCAAAGGATCCACAAATGATATGAAGAGGCCGCCTCGGTGGTCCACTGTAATCAATCTCCAAAGTGAGAGCTTATGGAAGAAATAAAGAGTGGGCCCAGAGAGAGCAGGATCTCACATTGGTTTTTGGGTTGACTTGTGCTAGTAGCAGGATATCTCAGTTTTTTGGGTTAAGAATCGTAGTAGGAGCAGTAGCATCCTTGGGTTAAGACTTGAACTCTGGACACCATTACCACATATGTTTTTGATGTATTGGCATACGGAGTGTTAGCTATAGTTGGCCACCATGATCAGACTCGGAAAGGGGCAATTTATGGAAAAGACAAACCTAGTCCTAGTATATTTCCAAAGTAGGCAGGAATTAGGAATTGGGCCAGATAAAACGTCCATTTTGTAGTGTGGTGGGTGCCAGGATCTGTTTTATCCAAAACGAGTACAAAATCTTCAATTAGTTGCATGTTAACTGGGAGAAAATAGAATTATTTATGTATTATGCATTAATTTACTGGCTATTACAAACAGTATCGGAAAAGAGTTGGAAACATTCAGATAATCAAAGCATGTATGAGACAGTGAAGACTAGTTTGAGATCTATTTTTTTCTACAATAATTTGATTGGATGTAACTATAGTGGTATTAGCTGAACCCAACCTCAAACATTAGTTTACTAGACAAGTACGTTAAGTGGAGGCGAGGTGGGAGGGAAATAAGTCAAATTTTTTTTTTTTTTTTTTTTTTTATATTTTTTTTTTATGGTTGTTGGATGTAGAGAGGGCTCAAGCTTGCCAAAGGATTAGTTTCAACGATCTTATTAAGGTTTTCTTTTTTTCTTTTTTTTTTCTAGGCAGACTCCAGGACCACATACATACATATATAAATAAGTAATAGGAAATATTGCAAGCGTTGGATTTTTTTCCTCTATCATCCTCATCTACTTTGACGCATAGGGATGGAGGAATAGAGCTACGTTATAAGATAGTTTCACCAACAAAAGGCAAAAGAAAAGCGAGGTAATCAGTACATAGATCTGTGAAATACATGGCCAATCTGAAAAAAGTTCAAACTAGCTAGATACTTTCTTATTGACTGAAGCATCAAAAGGCATTTTTAAGGGGAAATGCTACCATATCTGATAAAGTAGGTCTTTAGCAACCCTGGCTTTAGTTTGCAAAATCTTTTTTTATATATAGAAACACTCTCATGGTATGTTAAGTTACAGGATGAGCTCCACCTGAATAAGCAATTACCTTCATTGTCTCCCGTCATAGCCACCCGCTTCACTTGTCAAAGAACCATCTGCATTGAGAAAGAATTCGCCAGCTAGTGGGGGCAGCCAAGAACTCTTTGCAAAAGGCGTAGCATTTTATTGATCAAAGAATAGGATATTGGGAAATGGGACCTAGGCCACAGAAGGCCTGTAGAACCCAAAGAAAGAAAATAAATTACAACGTAAACTAGCAAAGGCTATTCAAATTTAAAATAGGAACTGACAGGGTCTTCAATCTTCAGAAGATAATCCGGCCGATCAAATCACCAATCTTCAACTGAAGAAGGGAGGTTAGCATCCGTTTCTTGCCATAGAATCCACTGCAAAGTTCTTTTATCTCACAATAAGAGAGATTCTAAGCGAGTAGAGCTTGGCTATCAACAACTCCCATTGGACACTCATGTACCAGGGAGTATTATCATTATGCTCAAAAAGCCTTAACAGCTGTGGAGGAATCCGACACCACTCACACCTTTTGTCCAGCCATTTTCAATAGCTTTTTGAACTCCAAAAATAATCGCACTAAACTGCATTAGAGTTTGTGTCATCACCAATTCCTTTGCATAAGGTTGCACGAAAAGCCCCTCGCTATCCCTGAAGACAATCCAGCAGCACCAGGGTTACCAAAGCTGGACCCATCACAACAAATCTTGCACGAAAAGCTCTTATATAGAAATCTTTGATTTGGTTCTGTTTAACCGATTACGAAATTGTCTTGAGCGGTCCCAATGGTTTACTCATTGTCGTGAGGGTTCAAAATCCTCTTTAGAGTAACTTTCTATTAAAATTAAGAAAGTGATGGACTTTTTGAAAAGGTTTATAGAGATTTTAGAGACCTCTAGCGGATTGGGATGTGCTGTAGGAAGGTTAAAAGCGTCGAAATATGTTGAAAATTTTCTGTATAGAACCGCATTCCAGCAACGCTTATAAGAATGCTTGGATACGCTAACTAACATAATCTGAGCTTAAGTACCCCCAATAGTAACATATCGAGAATCATTATTTTAAGGATATGTTTTGTAAGGTGGGTGCTAATATTGTAGGTCTACAAATCGCCTAAACTTTAGGCGCTATGTTTTGAAAACAACAGACGCTATCCTCTTTATACCCATTTTCTGTTTGTTGCTTTTGCATGCACGGAATGAGAGACAGATTTTTGGTTTTTGATTTTTTTTCGAAAGCTTTTGTCTGTTTTTTGGCAGTACCGGTCCGGATCTGCAAATTGGCAGACCGGGCTTAAAAACGCCTCTAATAGCCGTCTGGGTGTTAATTCGAAGACCCGGACCACCAAAATCTCTTAATTTGAGTACTCTTGAGACAGCCTATTAAGACTAGTTCATCTTTCTCCCGTGAGGTGGCGTGGTGTGCATCACATATTTTTTAAGAACTCGCACTCTTTCTAAAACTCTGTTGGGAAAATTAATCGGTGTAATCCGGATATTCACAGACCCAGACCCAGACCCAGACCCAGACCCAGACCCAGACCCAGACCACACCGGTGTGAAACCGTTTGAGATGCTCTTAAAAACAGCCTGTTTTTACAGGCTCTTAAAATGGACTGTTCGAGATTTCCAATGTGTAAAAAGTTTGCACATGTAAGCTATTGCTACTGTTGGAGATGCTCATATACATGGCTTGAAATTGATCAAATAATCTTTTCAGCCATCATTGCTACTTCAAACCATCTTTCGTTATTTATTTATATTTTACTTTTATTACTTTGATGGTAATGGCTCTAGGTTCGCTTCTGTGTTGCAGTTTTGAAATCTGATGTGATGGCTGCGCTTCAGAAGGAGGTTAAGTCCTTGGATGAAGATAACTGGAAATTTTCTGGACCTCGCTCTCAAATCCACCTTATCTCAAGGCCAGGTTAGTCGCCAACTCGCCACTTTCTTATGTCATAAAACAATGGATCGTTGGAAAATATATGTATCTATTTTTAATTATTGTGATTTTTTCTTTAATTAGTTATGTGTGCAAAAATGTTATAATGTGTTAGTTAAATTAGGAGAAGAAGGAAAAAAGCTTTATTGATTATTGAAGAGATGAGTACAATCATCCTAAAGTGGGATTTAAATAGAGAAACCACTAGAGTCCTTGTAGGAATCTAACTCCTACTAGGTAATTACTAAATATTGCAAATAAATAAAGATAGAAAAAAATCAACTAATACTACTCATAAGACATGATCCGGTGTATCGCACCATGCAATACTATGGTGTATCCGGACATCATACTTAACATAAATCATAATCTTCAACACTCCCCCTCAAACAGATAGTGAGAGTCCACGAACACAATGCGTTTGCAACTTCAACACATGCACGGCTTTAACAACTTTACTTGAAAAACTTCAACCAAAACCATCACAATATAAAGAGAAGACACAGACTCCATAATTCCAGCTTGGAAAAGATAACAAAATACTCCGCTCACGAAGAGTCTTCAAATTTTTTGTCTTCAACAACTAATTTGAGCCATAACTTCAGACAGTAAATAAACCAACTTGAATCTTCACAAAAAAAAGAAGCCTCGATGGGCTCTATGGACCAATAACATTGGTTCCATGGCTGATTATACAAACTAGCTCCAGAAAAAAAATAGTACGTTAGCTCTTGGAACTCTTCCAAGTAGCCAACAATGGTTGGATTCTGAGAACCTTCCAACTCCAAAAAAAATAATTGTGAAGAAACAATTGGGTCTATTTAGTTGGTTACACCTAAACTAACTCACAAATTAAAAAAGAAAAGAAAAAATGAAATAACATCATAAGAGACAGAGGGCTCAAACTAGATTGCTGAACGAAAGAAAAAGATAGGAATCACCAAGATGAAAAGATAAAGGAAATTTGGATTTTTTCAAAAATATGTAGCAACAACAATTCAAACCATTTTTTTTTCTTCTGATAGAAGATCCAAAATTGTAATAGATCTGATTACTGAGATTTCAAATCATATAAGAAATATCAAATTTCAACGTACTGAAAACGAAACAAGAATAAAGAGGTCGTGAATCAAAATAAAAGATTGACATCAAGATTCAATGGTTAGAGATCATATCATCAAATCCGCAAATCGCATAAACAAAAATATATAAAAAAATCTGCGAATAGTGATTACTGTTCATCATGAATAATAATTACTATTTGAAAAAAAATTGTTCGGGAACAAAGGGGAAAATAGCAAAGCAAAAAATCATAAGAAGTTTAAAGGATGAAAAGAAAGGATAAGATTAAAAAAGAAGAAGATAATAAACACCGGATATTGAAGATTCGGCGACGGCAATCGCCACCAGCGGAAGCAAGAAAGCCCTAACTTGTTTTCAAGATTAGAGTGACTATGGTACCAAGTTAAATTAGGAGAAAAAAGAGAAAACACTTTATTGATTATTGAAGAGATGAGTACAATTACCCTAAAGTGGGATTTAAATAGAGAAACCACTAGAGTCCTAGTAGGAAACTAACTCCTATTAGGTAACTAATAAATATTGATAATAACTAATGATAGAAACAAATCAACTAATACTTACTCTTAAGATATGATCCATTGTATCGCACCATGCAATACTACGGTGTATCCGGACATAATACTTAACATAAATCATAATCTTCAACAGTGTTAACTGTAATATATGTCATTCACTCATAACGTCTGCTTATTTATGTATTTAATGGTTTCAATGGCATGACACCCGTTTATTTAATTTTTAAATTACATCTCAGTTTCCTATTTTCTGCAAACCTATATAGAAATCGTTCTAGTTTGTTGCCTTGTGGTGAAGGAGAGTGGTATGATGAAAGACCAAATTTCTTGAGAAGAATTAAAGTACCTTACAAGCCTTGCTACAAATTCTATTAGGTTATGTATTATGGAGAGTTTTTTACACATTTTCTCACACTAGTTTAAAATTGGCTAAGTGTTGAGGCTGTCTACTCTAGCCTTCTTTATGATTGTATCTTTTCCCAATTTGAAATAAATTGCTTACCATTTGCAAAAAAAAAAAAACCCTGTTCTAAATCATTGTAACGGCAATTGATGATATAAATTCAAAGTTATACCATGAAAATGAGGCTTTTCTATTTCTTTCTGAAAGTTTGATTGACAAGGAACTTCCATGGAGGCCAGAGAGTGATGTTCAAGAGTCACATACTAACGAGAAATTTGGACTTTGCCCCCCGCTACAAATCCATACCCCATAGCCTTTATCCGCTCCCTAGTTTGCCCAATATTTGACTTTACGCACCAAATTGGCCTTGACTGTGATTCAAACTGTCAAGACCGATGTTGACTCTCATTTTTTTCCATCTCTTCCTCTTTTGCCCATCACGTGTCTCTCACCTTTTTTTTCCGTAAAAACCCACTCCATCTCACCTCTTTTTATTGTTGCAAAAAGTAAGATTGAATTAATGGATAAAAGGTTACAAGGGAGGGGAGGCAAAGCCAAGCCCAATACATTTAATTGAATTTAAAGTAGCAGACATTTGGATCTTTTATATTATATTAGAAAGAGGGTCTTCCATTGAATTAGGAGAGAATTTCCTATCTTGGAAGCTTGATCTGCTGAGAAGTTTGCTCCTCTCCAATTTGAGAATATCTTAGAGAAGTAAACAAGCTTTCAGTTTGTTCCATCTAGCTCTCTGAAGCCAAGGGACAAGATCTTGAGCAAAAGCTGAAATAGCTTTAGACGAGTCTGATTCTATCCATAGTTTAAGCCAGTTGTTGTTGAGAGCCCATGAGAGAGCTTCTATTAAAGCTTCACATTCAGCAGTGAAGGAAGTGGTTATGCCTAAACCTTTAATGACAACACCAGAACCTCACCATAATGGCCTCTTGCAACTGCACCAAAGTCAGCTTTTCCTGGATTACCAATTGCTGAACCATCACTGTTAATCTTTGCTTCCTCAAACCAAGGGAGAGGCCATCTGCAGCCTTGAACCTTTGGAGCTGGCCTAGCTTTTGTGGGAACACCAAGAGAGACTAAGATAGATAATTCAAAGGAGTTGTTAAACATACAATAAGTAGAGAGAGGAGCAATGTCTTTTATAGTATTAAGGATCTTGATCTTGAGATTGTTGTAGTTGATATCAGACCCTTCAAACACAGCATCATTTCTAGATAGCCAAATTAAGTATAGAAGGTTCATAACAGAAGCTTTCCAGAAATCATTAATGTAAGGGCTGAGCAGAGAGCAGTGATCAAGGGTTTGCTTGAGATCAAGCTGCCAGTTGCTTATATGGAAGAGAGAGAAGCCAATTTCAGATAGGTTTCGTTTTAGAACAATGCCAAAACAGATGGTCCATTGTCTCAATGTTACAGTGGCAAAGAGGGCATCTTGAGATCAGAATGAATCCACTTTTGATGAGGTTGTCTTCAGTAGAAAGGGAGTTGTGGCAAACTTTCTAGATTAAAGGAGCAATTCTGGGTTGGATTATTTTACTTTTTGTGTAGTTATGCTACCAAACTTTTGGTCTAGTGCTGCTGCAGACTTCAAAAACACTCTGAACAGAGAAAATACCTTGTGGATGGTGTTTATAGACCCTTTGATCAGAATCAGTGTTGTTTAGAGGAATACTTTGGAGATCAATCCCTTTAGCTTGCAAGAAATCAACAAGAGAAGGAGGGGCCTCCCAGCAGTGGTTGTGAATGATTTGACTAAGATGAGCAGTGCAGTCTTTCCAAATCTCTTGAGGAACATTTAAAAGGTCAATTAAAGGAACAGTCTCTCCAGAAGTCAATGTGCTTACCATTGCCAATAATTCACCTGGAGTTTACATCCTTAAGGCCTGGCCAAATAGAAGAGTTTTTGTTGTAGTTGATCACCAAACCATTTTTTGTGAGAAATTTGAACCTGAGGAAATTAACCCATGGATCTTGAGTAGTGCGAAAGCCCCAACCCAGTTTCATCAACATAGAAGTATTAATATCTTTCAGACCATGAATACCAATACCCCCTTCGCTAGAAGTTTTGCAGACTTTGTCTCACTTAATAGAGATGAATTTTCTTTTTGAGGGGTCACTAGATCATACAAAATTTCTAATAATTCTTCTCCCTCCTTGATTGCAACTGCAGGTCATTTATAAATTGCAGCTGCGAGCCATTTATAAATAGCCATATTGTAAACAGGGAGGCTAGTAAAGATTGATTTAACCAGAACCACTCTACTTTGAAAAGAGTGAAGCTTCCCACTCCATCCAGTAGCCCTAGCTCTAATCTTGTCAATGACAGGAGCCATGACAGGAGCCACAATGTTTTTGGTATCCCTGCCTTGAACCAAGGGAATGCCTAAATACTTCTCAGGAAAAGTGCCCACACCAAAGCCAAAAAGAGTTGTGATAGTATTTAGTCTGAAGGAAGAGATAGAACCAACAAAGACTTTGCATTTGTTCTTGTTTATCCATTGACTTGCTGAAGATTGATAGACCTCCATAAGAATCTTTAAAGCTTTCAGACCCTTTAAGTTGCTTTTTTGCAAAGATTATGATGTCATCTGCAAAAATAGTAGATATGAAGGCCTTGAACAACCTTTGATAGTAACCATAGGTTTGAGAATATTTGCAGATGACATTTATCCAATTACAAAACCTGAAAGAGAACCCAAATTGCTTTAAAAGTTTCAGTAGGAAAGACCAGCTGACTGTATCAATGGCTTGAAATATGTCGATTTTAAGTGCATATTCCCTTCCTTTCTCTTGTTTCTAAGTTCATTGACCATCTTAGAAGCAATATCAATATTTCTGTGGTTCGATCTGCCAAACACAAAACCACTTTGTTCAGGTGAGATGATGGTTGGGGCAATTTTACTAAGTCTTGAGGCCAAGTTTTTTTTTTTTTATAGCTTTGAAAGCAAAGTTGCAGAGATATATTGGTCTGAAGTTGTCCATAGTATTTGAGTGCTTAGATTTAGGGGTGAAGACCAAGAAGTTTGAATTGAAGCCGAATAGTGGAGTCAACAAAGAAGGAGATAACTGCAGTGCGCACATCAACCCCAACTATGTCCTAGAAATGGTGAAAAAATGAACCACTATAGCCATCAGGCCTTGGAGAGCTGTCCTCTCTAAGATCGTACACAGCCTGTCTAACCTCTTCATGAGTGGGAATGCCATCTAGGAGAGCAGAATTATCGGCAGTGAGAGAGTGAGGGCAAGGAGGTCCTCATTAGTATTGGAGTCCACATGTTTGAATTTGTTTGTGTAATAAGTGACTATGTGCTCTCTTAAGTCTCCGTGATTGAATAGAGGTACCATATTCAAGAGAAATTTTAGAGATGAGATTCTTTTGTTTTTTGATTCTGTGGAGAGCATGGAAGTAGCTTGTGTTTCTTTCACCATCTTTACTCTTTAGCCAATTTACTTTTGCTTCCAGATAGATTCTTCCAGTTTGAGAAGCTTGTTGAGTGAAACTTCCTTAGAGACTGCTTCATTTTTAAGTATATCTGAGTAGGAGGACTCCAACTGAGACTGGATTGACTCTAGTTCAGCAGCACAAGTGTCAATTTGATGTTTCAATCCACCCAGATTTTCTTTTTTCCAGCTTTTAATAGCAACCTTCAGTCTTTGAAGCTTCTTCTTAAACACAAATAAGGGTTCCCCAAAAAGATTCTCACTCTAAGATTGAAACACCATCTCCTTAAAGCCAGGTTGAGAGCTCCAACATTTAAGATACCTGAAAGGGGTATTGTTTGGTTTGGGAATAGCTTTAGATCCTCCAACAATAGCAGAATGGTCTGAGTTTTCCCTGGGAAGATACTTACAAAACCAGGAGAACCTGGGACCAGTGGATGAGCTTTCAGGAATGCTGCAGCCTGCAAGAGTCAATGCAGTCATTAAATTTAGATATTGATCCAGGGAGAGGGCCAGTGCCATCATTTTTTCATCAAAAGATCTGATGCAGTTAAAGTCGCTAATGGCTAACCAGGGCAAATTTAGAAAAGCATTATTGATCATATCCTGCAGAGAAATCTCCTAGGAGGGAGAAAAACAAAAACATGAATTGCAGTAATAAGAACACAATCATAGGCAATTGTAATCTGTTGAGCAGAAGAAAAAAATAAGAGAAGGGGCTGGAAGAGGGTCGACTAGTTGGTCGTATTTTAGGTTCAGCAATTAATATAAAAGAGGGGTTATGGTTCTTCACTAGTCTTCTAAGAGAGAGTCTGGAGTTTTTATTGCTTATTCCTCTAATATTCCAGAAGAGGGCATTCATTAGTAAATAAAATTTAGTTTGTATGCAGAATTTTGGACCAGATCCCAAGTCGACTTTCTGCCAGAAGTCACCATCTTCAACTTCAACAAGAATTTTGTATGGTAGTTGGTTCAGCAAGGTCAGTCCACTAAAACTTGTGCAAAGTAGCCCAAGTCATGAATGGGCGTATCCAAAGTTCGACCTAGAGACATCAGAGTATCCACGGCCCAGTATTTGAATCCCAAACCTGGAAATTTGACCCAAATTAAGGCTTGGAAGGTCTTTTGCTTCTCAGGGTCGAAGAACGAACTCCATGGGGAGAGATGAAGGAGTTGATTTCCAATATAACCCAAGGTTCTCCGGACCAAATCTTGTTCCGTTTATCTTCATTGTCAAGGAAGGTTGCGATATAACCCTTCCGTGCTGGTATCATTCTACTTAGGTTTCCATAGCTCCAAAGCTTGAGCTCGAGTTTCTTCAATTTTGGTTTTCTGGAGATTGAGTATGCAACCCAAGTTGAACTTGTTCCTATCCAAACCCCTCTTGTTAGCTTCGATTGGAACTTTGATAGATGGAAATCCCCCCTTCTACCAGGGACGGGGAGTTCGGGCTGTGCACGGTTCCATTCGGGCCAGTTCTGGGCCAAAACCGAAACCCGAACTGAGAAATCCGGTTCGGTTTTCATGCGAATCGAAACCGAACCGACCATTCAGCAGAATCGGTCAAAACCGACCCGAAATTATCGATTCGGTTTCGGTCTTAATCATTCGTTTTTCGTGGAAATCCATCTTCGCAACCTCGGCAACAACTCGACGAACTTTTCCCTTTCCCTTTCTCTTTCCCCAAGATCACCAAATAACATTACGCCCACCGATATCAAACTCTCCATAGAAATCAACGGTTTGAATTTAAGAAATTGACTCATAAACGTCAACACAAGCCAAGTGAGAAACGAGACAAAGATCGTCTTCTTGAGTTGTCCAACCATCATCTCAAGTAGATAAGAGAGAGAGAGAGCCTTGGTTTAGCAATGTCTGAAAATCTAACCTTGTACCCTTTCATCCCAATTCTAGAATTCTAGTAGAGAGAGAGAGAGAGAGATTATATATGGAGGGAAAGTTTAGATCTAAGCTTGAACTCTTGGCCATCATCTCAAATGGATAAAAAAGAGAGAGAAAACCTTTGTTAAGCCATGTCTACTTACGAGGGGTTTGGTCTTGAAGGTTTGTTGTGTGGTCTCGGATCAAAATCTGGAAGTGAGCGTTTGTTGTGTGAGAGAAAACATGAGATAGGTTTTGGGTTATTATGTCCAAATTACTGCATTAATCTTGGTTCGGGTTGGTTCGGTTATAAACCGGCAAACCAAATCAGAAACTGAAACCGAACCGAGAAGTTCGGTTTTAACTATTTCAGAACCGAGAACCGAACCGATTATATAAAAAACCGGTAAGAACCGCTGGTTTCGGTTCGGTTCGGTTCGGTCCGGTTTCTCGGTTCCCAATTTTTCATGTACAACTCTACGGGGAGTTGTTTAAGAGAGCAACTTCTACCTGACTGGTTTTTCGTCATCTCTGCATAGGTTGGTGTTTTGTTGGCATTAGAGTTTCTATCATGATTTTTTTAAGAATATATGGGGGGTACAGTTCTTAAGAATTTATTAATGTGGGGGTTAAAATCAAACTATAAAACTGTGAAATATTTTTTTTTTCCAGGCTTGCCCAATTTGTGACCAAGATTCCCACACTAGAGTGGAGGCTTGCCAATTGCTTTACATTCCTTGTAAAATCCCCAATTCCAAGGGAACCATGAAATTAAAAGTCTCACGAACAAAACTTAATTCTAATTTATTTTTTTATAATGTCAAATCTCATCTTGTGGCTCTTTCCAATGTCTATCATGTCAGATGCAATTTGTCAATCAAGTAAATCTTTCAAATGTGGTTGTTTTGGTTGTGGAGACCATGAACTTTGGTAGAAAGAATGTCCTTGGAGAAGGGTAGACTGCCCTAATGAACGTGGGACTCAAATGAAATAATATACTTTTGGTACTGAGATGACCAAGGGGCAAACGTTCTTGGGTTGTCAGAATGTCCTGTAGATTTGTGGCTTAAGGATTTCATGCATGAAGTTAAGAAGAGGAATGCGGAAGCTGAGAAGAAGGTTCACTTGAAGGTGAAAATGAGTGTGACAATGGACATGGATTGAAAGCAAAGTACAACAAAACAATTAGAGCAATGTAATATAAGCACAAGAAGACTGCGACAAATTACATTTCCATTTTCATCCCAAAGTAGATTTGCCCTTAAGTTCCTTGTAGAAATCATCCAAGTCCATTGTCACACTCATTTTCACTTTCAAGTAGACCTTCTTCTCAGCTTTTGCATTCATCATCTCAACTTCATGCATGTAATCCTTAAGCCACATAAACTTCTTACACATTACATTTTGACAACTCAAGAACACTTTTGCTCCTTGGTCCTCTCAGTACAGAATTACATAATTTCATTTGTGTCTCACATTCATTAGGGCAGTCCACCGTTCTCGAAGGACATTCATTCTGCCAATGTTCATGGTCTCCACAACCAAAACAACCACATTTGAAGGATTTACTTGATTGACCAATTGCATCTGACAGCCATTGGAAAAAACCACAAGATGAGATGTGGCATTGTAAAAATTTCTTTTTAGTGTTAAGTTTTGTTATGAGACTTTCAATTTCATGACACCCTTATAGTTGGGGATCTTACAAAGATTGTAAAGTCACGGGCAAACCTCTACTCTAGTGTGGGAATCTTGGTCACAAACTGGGCAAGCCTAGATTTTTTTTCCACAGTTTTACAATTTAATTTTAACCCCCACATTAATAAATTGTTAAGAATTGTACCCCCATATATTCTTCTGCAAGTAGTCTTTGCCCCCCAAACCTCACTAAAAGCTTTAATGGCAGAAATTAAAAACTCGACAATTTTTAAAAGAAAACACCCTACAACATAACATAAGAAACGAATAAAATAGAAATGGAGAGTACCTCAATCTTGAAACTAGCACCACCTCCCATTTTTCTTTCAAATATATATTGGAGAGAGTTGGAGAGGATAGAGAGAGAGTAAAACACAACCTTTCCTACATAGACAAACTTAGAGAGAGAGATATGACCGTTGGAAGGTCCAAATGTTGAAGGAGATGACCGTTAGGAGAGAAGAAGGTGTGACGTGGAGTGCCGAGGTACCAGGGAGAAGAAGGGTTATAATCTGTAACGAGAGGCAAAAGTTCAAATTTCTCATAAATTAATAAGTTTATTTACCTGTACTACTTTCGGAAGAAAGTGCTAGAGTTTGACGCACATCTGTTTGCCTTAAATGAAAAATCTTTGAACTACATATCCTTATGGTGATAGCTCGTATAATGTAATGCATGGAAGCTGGCAGAATAGTTTAGTGAATATTCAGAGAACTAAGAACACCAGCTTTCTCTTAATTTTGGTTTTCCTTTTACTTTATCTCGGTCACTCAACAGAAAACCTCATGGCATAGGAAAGAAAGAAACTGCATAGAGAGAAAACATCTAGCAAAATAAAATCTTAAAGGAAGGAAATATCCCGAGACAGTATTATTCTTTTATCCTTCTTCTTTCCAGCATTTGTTTGGTTCTTCATATCCTCTTTTTCTTTACATTTTCCTTTTTCAAGCGGTCAAGCCTTCTTGCTCTATCTATGTTCATATTTTTTTGTATTCCTTTTCCATGTTCTAGAGTTCTTTTGCTGTGTCTTTTCTGCCTAGTTATAGAGATTGACGTGTTGCTTCCTTTTAACATGATTACACTATATTCTGTGTAATTCAGCTTGCTCCTTGTTCACGAGGCGTGCGACTTATGTTTATGTTTTTCTCTTGATTAAAGACATGTTAATGTTGTAGTGCTCTTGTGTGTCCCCAGAACTTGCACTGTCGTTATATGAAATTTGCAATTACTAAATTCGATTATTTGGCCTTTCCTCCTTCAGGTTTGATTAGGTACTTCTCAAATGTCTCTCTTAACTTGAATTTTGTCATCGTACTATTTCGGCAGACATAATTTAGTTGCTGTTGCAGATTCTTGTAGAAATTAAGACCTGCTTGGTTAGATAGACTTAGGTGCATTTTGTACTTCAGGTGCAATGAGCTGTGTCACCATTCTCTTGCAATGCACTTTACTTTGTCGTGTAAAGAGACAGCTAACCAAATTTAAGTTTGATGATTGTGTTTTTCACACGTTTTTCACGATCAATTTCTTACGAAGAAAATGTATATCATGTCAGGCTCTATAATTTTTGCCTAATTCTTTTGGGGGTAAATGCATTTTATGTTGCAGTTATACTTATTTCTGTTCCACTTTTTGCCATTTTTATTTCAGGTGGTCTTTTGCACAACCAAAAGGAAACTGCAAAAGGGTGGGATCTGGGTCAGCCAAAATAAGCAGGAGGTTAGAGTACATTTCACATCTTTGTAAGATCATCAGACCACTTTTGTTCTCTCTGTCTAATTGTCTTTACTAAGCTTTTGTTCTCAGGGTAGGAAGAGGGCCAATTAGTAGAATGTGTATGTATCACGTTGTTACTCAAAATTTACAAGATATCCTTAATATATTTTCTATATCCTTAACATTTGTATTTGTCCCTTCGTCATAATATTTTCCTATTTGACTTATTTTAATGATATTAAAAGATATTTCATGAAACTACATGACACAAAATCGTGATTTATTGATACATATACAATATACAGTATGGGGCATATGGGCTAGGTACACATTAGGTTAGAATACAGAGTGAACTACTTATATGAAGATATATCACAGTTACAAACAAAAGCCATTCCTGAATTCTGATGATGCCACCCAAAACTTCAAACTTATATGATTTTAACACTTCGACGAAAGGATGGCTAAGAAGCTCCAATATGCAGTTCTTCTTCTCCTGAACTCTGCCGAAGCTTTCTCTGGCATTTCCAGGGCATATATAAAACATATCAATCAGAGGTGCAATCAGAGGAAAACCGACAGCATTCTGACGAGGCCACTCATCTCCTGCAAACCTGTTAGCGGCAAATTGGCCTCATAGAATCGAACCTTCGTCATCTCATGTATGCATGTTACCATGTACGAGTTCCATGTGTGAAACGTTCCTGCGTAACACAGCTTACCCCAAAATCCACTATCTAAACTAAACCTTCCCTTCACTGTTATTTAGTAAATTCGATGGATTGAGATCTCCATGTACAACGTGAATTTCATGCAGATATTTGAGTCCTTCCCAAGCCTTTCTGACCACACCGGAGATTATACTCGGTATGCATGTATGTGTTGGGTTTCTCGGCATAGAATAGTTCTACGTTTCAGAGTCTTTCACTAACTTTCTCAAAGGAAAGACATTCTTTATAATATTCTTTAGGAGCCTATTAGGAACGACTCTGCTTCCTTCTTTGATTCCCTTGAATCCCTCCCGGTATCATCATGAAGCACAAGTTTCCATTCTTTGATTCCCTTGAATCCCTCCCAGTATCAAAACACCAAAAAATTGAAGGAAAGTAAGAGTTGCTCTATTATGTATCTCAGCTTACTTCGTTTCTTGTGCGCAATCCTAATATTGTGTTGGCTGAACTTAATGGCTGATTATTTGTCAAAGACATTGGTCATGCAAATCAGAACTTATATAAACAGAGCAGCAATATTATTGTGCAGGGGTCGAAATTTGTACACAATATTATCACATAAATCAGTTCTGGAATATGGAGTTTAACTTAGAATCATGAATCCAATATAGGGTCGGCAGTATGATTCTATTAGTAATTCAACTTTCAGCATAATAAATGGCAGCAATTACCAATGGTCAGCATTACTAATTTAAAAGAGAGTGTAAATTGTCCCGTGGCCCCACAGAAATTGAGTGTAAATTGGATCATGGCAAAATATTCATACATAGTTCGTTAGTCTATTACAATAGGGATGTCTGAAGTCTTGCCATTAATTCTGTCGAGGAACTTCGATGGGATATCACCACTGAGAATCTGCACTCTGAACTTTATGCATTCACTGCTGCACTCCGAAAGTTCAAACACGCACCCATCTCCCATTTTGACATTGTTATCCCGTACAAAATATTTCCAATTGGGATCAAATCGTGCTTGTTTACGATCTCCATAGTAAATCATTTTCCAGATTTTGTTTTTGTAAGTAAGAACCACAGGAACGAGTGCTTTTGGAAGTAGTTCTCGCATATTACTTGGAAGAACCTGTAATTAGCAAAAACTCAGGCTTACGGATGCTTTTCAGCATTCTGTCACAATTCAAAACATGAGGAATGATGGACATAAACATGGTTATGAGAAAACTTGTGGTAAATACTCTATACTCTAGTAAGGAATCGGAGTTACTATGCAATATATTCTTCATGATGTAATATTTGTAAGTAAATCTTGCTAGCACACAAATCCAAGTCAATTTGATCTTACGTTTTACAGTCTTGGCCCCGTATTGTGGGAACAAATATAATATCCATCAACGTCTTTGGGCAATAAAACTGGTTCTTGACAAACTTCACTTACTATAGTTAAAGACTTAGAAATGGTTACCAGTTGATATGTTCGAGCGAGATGTGTTTTCCTAATAATGCAGTGAAAGTATGGCTTGTCTGATAGATAGTAAAACCCGAATTCCTCCTCAGGCTTGCTATTACCCGTAATAAGTCCATCAGGTGCCTTTGTCTTAATGTTCCGTATGCCGTAATCCTCACCTGTAAAAAAAAGATGAAAGAAAAAATGAATTACGTCGCATGTCAAACTTGAAGTGCTTTCCGTATCTATAAGACAATGAAAGAAACACATCTCTTGTTAGACTGAGGAAGAAAAATAAACATATAACCTTCTCCAGTTTCTTGTTTTACGGAACCAAAAATACTTTCTTGAGGAAACCCCATATGTTCATTAATGTTGAGATCGTTCATCTTCGGAGACGCCTGCACATATATTTGAATACCCTAATTAGCTGGTTCTTAACCTTCATTGATAAAACCCCATTTACATTCAAGATTTATAAAAGTTGACGGAATAAGGGAAACTATATTAGTGCTAAAAACATATTTACATACGCAGTTTTTCAACTTTAGCTAGTTCTAGTTGAACCAAATGTGATAGCATGCATCCCAATCAAGCTCTTACAAACTATATGTGGCTCACAAGTGCAATTAAGAAACATTTGTGACAGATCAAAGGTTTCTCTAATTCTCACTGTGAATTCTAATACTGATGTTTTTTTTTTTTTTTTTTGGAAGGTAAGCCGGTTTTTTAAGGGATCCATAACCATAGAGTAACCAAGCCCCAAAGGGCATCCAAAGGCCGAAGGCAACCACAAGCCTCCGAAGAGGTACAAAGCCCAAAGACAACCCAAAGGATGTCCACAATACTGATGCTAAGAACATAGTAAAACAATGTACTAATAAAATGTCCAAGGTTAAAAAAGAATACAATCTAACAATTAACTTAAAAGAATACAATCTAAAAGTTCTGGCTTTAGAAAAACAAAATAAACAGAGAAGAATGAGAGAAAACTTACCATGAATGAGTTCTCTCAACTGGAATGAGCGAGTGAGAGAGAGAGAGGTTGTGTAAGTGGTGTGAAAACTGAGGCACATGGTAGGCCTAGTTTCAGACACTTGTAAAAGAAACATACACTTGTGAACAATGTGCTTGTAATGGTCTACCCTGTTATTACCCAATTGACCTCAAATTATTAGCCATCTAAACCCAAAACTAGTCTTAACTAAATGGATTTATAATGGCGTTTGTACAGCTTTTGAGCAATGGTGGAAGGAGTGGGAGAGATGAGCGGCCACGGTTAGCCTACTTCGTGCAATCAAGAATTAAGTGAACCCTTTCTCTATCCGGCTGGCTGCAGCATTTCCAACCCTGTTTTACACTCCAAAACACTTCTTCATTCATTCACTGCTGCAAGTTGTTTCCTCACCCATCCTCTTTACACCACTATTATCTTAGCTTAATGGAGGACGAAGACGTTGAGCAAAACACCCAACGGAAGGTAGGAGTAAGTGAACTTACCGAACAGCACCGAGGCTGCTCAACACACGAGCCGGTTCCAATTCTGATGTTAGACACACCAAAATGGAAGTTTGCACTAGCCTTTAAATCTATTTCTTCTAGCCACTAGAGAATGGGGAAAAATCATCCCTCCCATCTCATTCGAGCAAGACTCGAGAATCTTCATTGCAAATTTCATAACCCCGACGACTTAAGAACGATAATACAAACTCCGCCTATCAACGTGTACGGCTTTTCTTTACTTCAACACTACACCAATCCGAGTTGGTTTTTCCTCGGTGGGTACAGCTCTCTATGGGAAAAAAACATGAACAAAATCGGAGAGTTCGTCAGACACGACTTCGAAATCAAAGCAGGTGGATCATCCAAGACAAGCTTCATTCGGATTCTTGTTAATCTTATTACTAACAAGCCACTAGTGCTGTCGATACCCGTCTCAAGACCGTCAGAATACGGAACCGCGATGATCACTGTTAAATACGAGCGATTAGAGGGGTTTTGTCAATATTGCGGAATCCTCACCCATTCCCTTGATACTTGCAAAAGATATGAAAGTGTTGTTCACGAGCGCAATCGCCTCACCGTTTCAGTTTCCTTATGGCGCACACATTCAAGTTAATCCGACCAAGAGAAAACCCTTTTTTCCTTCCAAACACTACTCAAACGACACAAAAAAAAACCATCCTCCCTACTATCCACAGCATATTAACCACAACCAGACAAGCCCTTCTTCGTCGTGGAATAAACAGAGATTCAGCCGGAAAACGGCCATGCTGGACCGGACCAAAAACAAAGCTATCCTCAGGGACTTTACTGACCTCGAAATGCGAATGACTACCAGTAGACAGAGATACAAAGCATACCACATCAATCACCAATTTTCAGCTAGGAGGCGACTTTGGTGGAGTAGGGACCACCCGAAAACTCTTACAAGACTTTACCAAAGCTTCCAACGGTCAGTTGCAGCTCCTTACCGAAAAGACTAATAGCGGGACCCATCATTATTCAAAACCCTCGCTACATGCAAAAACAAGAAAACGCCCCAAGAAACATCAGCGTCCGGCTAATACACATTTTTGTTTCCCGGCTAGTCCTCTGGACGGAATGGCATCGTCCGACAGCAAGGAGACCGAATCGGCTTCGGGTACTCAACCACTTGAAGAGGATACTCCACCAAAGATAGTGACAGATGGCACACCCCATGCAGTAAAGATCTTTTCAGACCAGACCTCGTGACACGGCCCTAGCCGGGACCGACTCTACAGTGCCCGGAGTGCAGCGGAATACGAGACCGTGCGGCGTACACGGACGCGATGTCGGCGTGTACCAGCCATCTTCACAGGCGCGGCGCGCCAGTGACATACAACCCACGGATGCTAGAGCGACATCCGGATTATCCTGGATACTCGTGAGGGGTCATTGAATATGTATTCAGTAAAGGCAACAACGCTGAAGGTTCCCTCAATAATCCCTACAACATAATCTCTCACGACGCGCGCGAGATACGGAAGCACACCTGTCCTGTAGCGGATCTGGGTAGCTCAATATGCCGGTTTCCACATAAGGGACTCATATCTCAAGGGGCGACAAGCCTGGACTAATTATACTGTCCATCTGAAAGGGGCGGTGCATCTCGGATAGCCCGCGGGGCATAGCGGCGCCATATGAAGCCCTCTAATGAAAACTGGCCCGCATTGCGAGGCAATGTCCCCTAGCCTACCCTAGGCCTAGGAGAACTCATAACTATCCCTTGTAGATAGTCCATGAGCCGGGGTCCTTGATGACCAAGCGTTAAAGCTCTTTTAGTCATGGGGAGGATCGGACCAAGGTTCCTCCTTAATATAGCTACTAAGTAAATAGTCAACTTCCAAAAGGAAACGTTAAAACATGAGACGAAGCGTACTGGACCTTTTCGCCCCCTTAACTGAATCCGATTGCGACGAAACTTGGCGTGCTGCTATATTAGGGCATAGAGAACAAATACATTCGGACAGAACTCAAAACGCTCGGGTAGATTTGGCCGGCGTTCGGTAGGTCGTCACACCCTCCCGCACTTAAAATAATCTCGACGTCCTCGTCGAGGACCATCGCCAACACGGCTCTGCAAGGATTCAATCTTCTGCATCTTCAAGAAACCAACAACTCTCCCGCACTTAGTTCAGAGTACTATATCTTCTTCTGTACTAGCGGATACTGAGCCCAACTGCTAGTCTCGATGCTGACAACTGTGTCTTCAGAACTGAACCTTAACTTCGCCCATTCCAACTGAAGTGCGTAGTGACCGAACCTTCATACGACTGGAGTCTTCCTTCTCCTCTGGGTATTGTCTCTTGGTCTCAAACCTTCTGAAAAAATGTATGGGCGGTGCACTCTAGCATCGCGCCCTCTGAAATGCGCTGCATCCTGCTGCAAAGCGCCTTCTCCCCTGACACTGTGGAATGTCGCTCTTCTCGACAAACCAAGGGCGTCTCCTCCGGACAGCCCGACGAGGATATCTCCAATCCCGTCCAAAAGTGCGCTCACTTCCGAGTCGCACAATGCCTTCGCTGCTCGAGAGTTCAATCTTCTGTGAATCTCGGCTTCAAACTTCACTCTTCATCTGCGAGTGGTAAGGAGCAAGTCTTCTAAAACAAAGGGGTAACTCACCCCAACTGCACGGAACATCTGCCGCACACTGAACTGCCTGACTGCCCTTCAATCAACTCTGCGAAGGTCTTCCAACCATGTCCGCCCTTCTTACGGACCATCGGGGATACAACATCAAGATGCGGCACTCTAGCCTTACCAGTATAGAACTGAACTGGTACTCATTGTTCACTTGGGCGAGGGAGGGTAGCTCCTAGAAGGTAGCATACTCTCAACGAGGCGCGGGTACTCTGTTCCCTACCGCCAACAAAACCATCGAGGCAGCCTATCTAGGCGCGGGTACTCTGTTCCCTACCGCCAGCTAACCATCGAGGTCCGCCATAAAGGCGTTCTGTGTGAACTTCTAAAACCCATGAGACATCTATCTGTGCAGCCGCGTTTCTGCTCTACCACTTCGTAGTAGGCCATCATCTAACCCATGTAACGCTAGATGGCATCTGCGCCTAACTTGGCTGCAGGAAGGGTGATCGCCACTCCGGCGTCCCCAAAGGTCTCTCCACTCCGGAGGACTCCAATCTGCCTCACTCTCCAAGGAGGTCTTCTTAATGCCTCTTCTCTACCGAGGACTTCTCAATGCCTGTTCTCTAACGAGGACTTAACTCTGGCATCTGTACTTGCCAAACTCTGGTGGTAATGACCCATGCTGGAACCTGCGTACATCTGCGTCACAACTTACAGCTCTTCCCACACTCGATAAGCTCGACGTCCGCGTCGAGAACAAAGCTGTGACATATAACTGACGGACTACTGAAGCGTTTCTCCATCTCTACATCCCTACTCCAACCTGAGTACTTGGGGAACTTGGGAACAAGATACTGTCACTGTACCTATCGCCCTGAGCTCGTTGGCTTGCCATGTCCAACTGCTATCAAACTCGCGGAGACCAGCCTTCATACTGTCGCAATCATCTTTGAACTGAAGCGTAGCCATTCTCTGTCTCTTGAACTAGCTTCAATAAACGCAGCCAACTCAAATCGGTCACTGAGATGTGGTCTTCTAAAGACACTCCATCGATACAAACAATGAACGAGGCGCGGGTACTATATCCCTACCGCCAACCACCAAGTGATAAGGAATTGGGAAATTGACATCCAATTCCGCTCAGGATCTTTCATCCTAGAGCAATCTTCCATTTGAGATCATGTCTAAGGTAACCCGCACAACTGACTGAAGCTCAACTCTGTTCTGCGACAACCACGTAACTTACTAACCTTCGGAAACGTGAGTCTTCCATCTGAGAGCTTAAAATGACCCAGAACCATCATGTGGAACAACATGGATGAACTCGGCTAGAGTACTCGAACGCCGACAAACCTGAAACTCACCTCGGAGCCAGAAAACAAACATCACTCGGCAACTTGCTTTCTTGGAGTGATCAAAGCAAGGTCCCATGTAACTGGGGACCAACTGCGGACAAGCGACAACCCATCTGGGAGGTCGCAGTTCATGTCGCGTCATAACGAGTCACTCTGCCCACGACGTCTACCTGACGACATCACTGTGTGCAAACTCGGGACCCAAACCATGTCTTCATCTCTTACTTCATGCCGCTTCATCTTCGGCGCATGACATTCACCTCTGGAATGTCTCAATGTCCAACTCAGGACAATCACAACGAGTATCTCTCAGGATTCTTCAATCTTTAGTAGACACTAAGGAATTCCAACCAAACCAAGCATCGCGGCTTCCACACGAAAGTACTCGGTAACTGACGCTGACCATACCGATCTCTGCTGAGGGGCATCGTCCTTGCTCACAACTGTTACTAAACTTCGCAGCGCGGATACGGACCGAATGCAATAACAACCTGCTAGATCGCTCTATTACTATTCTTCATAGAGCATCTGCGACACTGATCAGCCTTCTAGAGACAACCAACGATATAGATCATCGCGTCCAACTCAAATCTCAATCCTCCTCTTAGCGTCACTGTCCAAAGCACATTTAACTTGAGCAATCTCGCGCTCGGATATGGAGCTTTTCTCTTGCGTCCAATATCGACTGACATGTAGGCAACACACTCTACAAGCGTTCACAACGGTGCTTGGAACATCTCTAGGGAGCAACTACGGCTCTGGAGAGAACAACAGCCAAATGGGTAACCCATACTACCAACTCGGGAATCATTACTCCGTTTACTCCGACGGACGTAGGCACAACCCATCTACGCTCTGACAAGCAAACTCCCAGCAAGCCTTGCTCGGATAAGCCTAGACCCAACTCTGTCTAGCTCAGGCAGACGTAGGCACAATCCATCTACGCTCTACCAACTCAAGAACTAAGCTTCAACAAGCTATTCTCGCTCTGATACCAACTGACACGGCCCTAGCCGGGACCGACTCTACAGTGCCCGGAGTGCAGCGGAATACGAGACCGTGCGGCGTACACGGACGCGATGTCGGCGTGTACCAGCCATCTTCACAGGCGCGGCGCGCCAGTGGCATACAACCCACGGATGCTAGAGCGACATCCGGATTATCCTGGATACTCGTGAGGGGTCATTGAATATGTATTCAGTAAAGGCAACAACGCTGAAGGTTCCCTCAATAATCCCTACAGCATAATCTCTCACGACGCGCGCGAGATACGGAAGCACACCTGTCCTGTAGCGGATCTGGGTAGCTCAATATGCCGGTTTCCACATAAGGGACTCATATCTCAAGGGGCGACAAGCCTGGACTAATTATACTGTCCATCTGAAAGGGGCGGTGCATCTCGGATAGCCCGCGGGGCATAGCGGCGCCATATGAAGCCCTCTAATGAAAACTGGCCCGCATTGCGAGGCAATGTCCCCTAGCCTACCCTAGGCCTAGGAGAACTCATAACTATCCCTTGTAGATAGTCCATGAGCCGGGGTCCTTGATGACCAAGCGTTAAAGCTCTTTTAGTCATGGGGAGGATCGGACCAAGGTTCCTCCTTAATATAGCTACTAAGTAAATAGTCAACTTCCAAAAGGAAACGTTAAAACATGAGACGAAGCGTACTGGACCTTTTCGCCCCCTTAACTGAATCCGATTGCGACGAAACTTGGCGTGCTGCTATATTAGGGCATAGAGAACAAATACATTCGGACAGAACTCAAAACGCTCGGGTAGATTTGGCCGGCGTTCGGTAGGTCGTCACACCTCGGACACCAGAGTGGAACATATAGGTCCTCCTCATTCGACCGGCTTCAACAACTTCTCCTCGGCTCCGAAAACTCTAAGCAAGGTACGGGGGAGTCGAGTTCCCCCGCCAAGGTGTGAATAATTTCCCAAGTTTTTGGTCCTACTTATTTTCCCTCCTACTACTATGATCATGATACCCGTTTGTCGTACACGTTAATACACCTATATAAGCACGGAACAAATTTTTCCGGGAGTTTAAAACCTCCGGACACCGGACACACGACACCTCCTCCAAATGAGGAGAGAGAAGTTAGGCGGTTCACACACGAGGCCCCAAGTGTCTCCCCGAACGACATCTTTTTGGAACAAAATTTTGATCGTAACCGGGGAATCCTTTCTAAAATCACTAATCATGCTAAACGGACTAAAATAAAATGTTATTAACCTCGCCTTGACGATGAAAGGAGTCAGGATGGTATGAACTCTCGAACCGACCTGCATCGCTGGATTAAGGCGGTCTGGCCCACACATAAATCTAGAAGGGGCAAGGCGGTGCAGGCCTCTAAGAAGTCTACGGGGGTTGGGAAGGGCCCTGAAGCTTTCCGAAGATATCTCTGCGCTTCAGCCCGAAAACTCATCTCCGTTCCGCACCCTACCGCCTATCCTCGTTTGGCGACTGCCATCATCACGGGCAAGAAAACGAGGAAGGATTCCTTTAAGACTATTCAGTTTCCCCCAAAATACATCTCTCGCCCCTCCACCCCCACCAATACTTTCCGAATCCTTAAAACTCCAAAACAACCGGTAGCGGGTCCGACACCGGCCCTCTGTGAGAAATGATTATTCTCTCATGAAACTGTAGGGGTATGCTGTCAGGGGCGCCGCCGGGGTGCTACGTGGCGCTGTAACATTTTAGCGCCCTAGGCGCTTCAGAGAACAGGCGGCGGTGAGGCGGGGCGCCTTATGATATGGCATTTTTTTTTTGTTTTTTGTTTTTTTGAAAACTGCCAAATGATTTGGCTCATTTAAGTTTGCGTTTAACAAAAAAAAAACCCAAATCAATTTGCAATTCTTCCTGCGTGAGCACTGCACCTGCGTCTCTCCCATTCATCTTGGATTCTTGATCCATATTCACTGCACCTGCGTCTTGCACTCATCTCCGGTGGTATAATATTGTTGATTGTTCCTGGAACTAGTTGTAATTACTCTCTCTCTCTCTCTCTCGGGCCTCGGCGTTCTTCAAGCTAACGACGGGTACTCAGCTAACGACGGGAATTGCTATGTTTAAACGATTAAACAGAGTCTGAACAGAGTCAATCAAGGTATGTTCTAGTGACCTGTAATTCCATCCCAACTTCTGTAACTTTTTTGAACTCAACACTTGTTCTTCCTTTGCGTCAGTAAAACTGCAAATGCTAGGAGGACATTGTTAGCCTCAAAATAAATTTAAAGAAGATACATATATGTTTAATACTGTGATTTCTTGACATCAGCTAACGACGGGGCCAACATTGTTCCTGCTCTGTTTAATACTGTGATTTCTTGACATCAGCCAAATCATCATCCTGGAACTAACCGTGATTTCTTGACATCAGTTTACCTGCTCTTATCTCCGGTGGTATGAGTTGCAACTTAGCTTTTAATACTGAAAACAATTTCTTACTTCTCGACATCAATTTTTCTTCTTTTCATTTATACCTCAGACTTAAATGCTTTTGATGATATAATTTGGATGCGTATAATTTGGATTTTGGATGATATAATTTAGATGATATATGTTATTAAGAGTACCCTATATTGTTCAGACTTCAGAGTATCCTATACTGGTTGCTGCGTTTCTCTCTCTTGGCGTTCTTGCTGGTTGCTGCGTCTCTCTCTCTTGCGATACTGCGATCTCTTGGGGTTTGTAATGTCGGTGGAAGGTTCCCAGGGAAGTACTGGTCGGTATAGACCGACTAATTCGAATGATCCGGGGTGGGACTATGGTCAACCGGTAGATGGAAATAGAGATCACGTTAAGTGCGACTTTTGTGGTCATGTGTCGAAAGGGGGGATTAAGAGGTTAAAACAACATCTTGTGAAAGCTTCGTACAAAGGGACTATGTACAAAGACGTTAGGAAATGTGATAAAGTTCCACAAGATGTTGTTGATGTACTTAGAAGCTTTATGGAAGGAAAACAAAAAATAATCGAAGAAAACAAAATAAGAAAGACGAGATGATTAGAAACGTCAATGTGTATGGAAATGATGATGACGAGGTTGAAGAAGTTGAGATTCAAATTCCTAAGAAGAGGAAAGGGCCTATGGATGCTTTTGTAGCCCCTATTGATGTGGATTTCCGCCCTAGAGCTCCTAATTCAAACGAAAACAAAAAAGCTTTAGAGAACATCCATGGTTACATTGCCGACTTCTTTTATGAAAATAGCATATCATTTAATTGTGCAAGATCGGATAGTTATTCCAAGATGATGCAAGCAATTGTCCAATACAATGATCCATCGAGTAAGTCTTTTATCTTACAAATTATTTTTTACAATACATGTTAAAGAAAATTGTCAAATACACTCTTAATCTTTTTAGTTTTAAATTTAATTTGTAGCTTTCAAGCCACCCTCATATAATGACTTGAGAGTTAAGATCTTGAAGAAGAAGAAGGAAGAGACCTCAAATTGGGTAGATAATTTTAAAGTTCATTGGGAAACTTATGGAGTAACCATCATGACCGATTGGTGGACCGATGGCAAGGGTAGGACACTTATTAACTTTCTTGTGAATTGTCCGAAAAGAACGGTCTTCTTAAAGTCTATTGATGGATCCGCACATATTCATGATGCGGAACTCATTTATAAAATGTTGAAAGATGTGATTGAAGAGGTTGGAGAGAAGAATGTTATTCAAGTCTTGAGTATTTATGTTTTTTCCTATCTTTATTGTTTTGCTTAGACTTTATACATATTTGAATTTTTGTATACTTTTTCATTAGATATGCACGGATAATGCAAGTAATTATGTACTAGCGGGTGAATGGATTATGGCGGAATCAAAGATTTATTGGATGCCATGTGCGGCACATTGTATAAATTTAATGCTTGGAGATGTGAGCAAGATACATTTGGTGGATGAAACGGTTAAAGATGCGAAAAAGATTTCTCTTTTCATCTACAATCATAAACATGTGCTCCATTTGATGAGGAAGCAAACAAAGGGTAGAGAAATTGTTAGGCCGGCGGTGACTCGATTTGCTACCACTTTTTTATGTTTGCATAGTATGTATGAAAAGAGATAAGAACTAAAAAACATGTTTCATACTGTTGAGTGGAGAAATAGCAAGTGGCCAAAGCACCCTATTGGAAAAGAAATTGTGAAAAAAGTTAAGAGTAATATATTTTGGAACAATATGCATACTTGCCTAAAAACTATGGCTCCTTTGGTGGATGTGATTCGAATGGTGGATACCGAGGAGAAACCTTCTATGGCTTATATTTATTCGGCGATTGAGGATTGCAAGCTTAAGGTAAAAACTAATTTGGGAGACCAAAACGATGATGACCGCGAGTTATGGAAAAAGATGGAAAGAATTCTTGATCGTAGGTGGTCTGGTATGCTTCAAAAGCTTTTGCACGCGGCGGCTCATTATCTTAACCCTCAGTATTATTATGCAACTCTTACAAGCTCAGATGAGATGGAATCAAATACTAAACTTAAAGAAGGCTTGTTAGATTGCATAACAAAATTTGCTTTGGATGAGGAAGATGAAAGTCAAATCTTGTGAGATCTGATTGTATATCGTACCAAGGCTGAGAGGTTGGGAAAGAGGGGTGTTCAAGCTTGTGTGAAAACAATTGCTCCGGGTTAGTAACTTAGTATTGCTTTAAGTTACTTCTTTTTAGTGTTTAGTAATTTTGAGGTTTTTTTTGTTTTTATTCTTTTGATTTCTAAATTTTATGATTTTTAATATAGTGGAGTGGTGGATCACTTTTGGAAGTGAAGTTCCCGCCTTGCAAAGATTTGTTAAAAGAGTTCTTGGGCTTACTAGTGCGGTTTCTCCTTGCGAAAGGATTTATAGTACATTTGACAATGTAAGTTGCTTTTAGTATTTGTAACAAAATACATTATCAATTTATCTTATAGGTTAAAGTTTATTTCTCTAAGTTTTTATTTATTTATTTTACTATTGTAGATCCATACTAAAAAGGGGAGTTGTTTAGAGCATGATCGGATCAGGGATCTTGCATATATTCAATACAATAGGAGGCTTAAAAGGCGTTATGAAGAACGCATTTCTGGAAAAGAGATAGACCCAATTGTGTTGAAGTCCTTCGATGAATGTGCGGAGTGGTTAGTTCCCGACGATGCGAGAGACGACATTGTGTTAGGGACGGACATGACTTATGGTGTGCTTGAGGATGCCGAAGATGGATTTGATGACCCCCCGTTGACTCGTACTTCTTGCACGAACACCGCTTCACATTGTTCACAAGGAGGGGCATCAAGCTCACGATCGACAACGCGTCATCTTCAAGACTCTTCCGACGATGATGATTACGATGTTGATGCAAACTACGGTATGGGTGATAGAGATGATGATGGCATTGACTCGGGATCCGATGAGGACATTTGATTTCATTATTCAAGCTAGATGTTTTTATTTTGGTTTTTTGGTTTTGCACATTTTAGATGATGGGGTTGGATTTTATTTTGGATATGCTAAGATTTTATTTTATGTTGAATTGATCTTCTATTAATCTACTTTAATGTATGCTTCATTGCTTGCAATTTGGGATTTATCTTTTATGTTATTGACATATTGCAATAATATATAACAAAAAATAATAATAATACATTGAGTCATTGCAATATATATATAATATACATTATGGGAAAAAAAAATACATTGAGTCATGTTTGATACTTTAAATTAAATAATTATACAAATTTACAAATATATACATATTACATACATTACAAATTTACAAATTTACACATTACACATTACAAATTTACATTCTCCCGCCTAGCGCCCCGCCCCGCCCTGCCAGTGACCATGTCCACCGCCTAGCGCCCCGCCCCGCCCCTGACAGCATAGCTGCAAGGGGAGCGGCAAGCCCGCCACCCTTAGGGAGCTCCTTAATATCCAAAGTAAACACACCCCGGATGTCCTGTTCCTTTCTGAAACCAAAACTTCTGACCCCGATTTCTTCAAGAAGTTCGCTAAGCTGGGGTTCGATCATTTTCATATGGAGGCGGCGACTACCAATAACGGAAGAAGTCTCTGGCTGGCTTGGAATAAAGACATTGAGATGCACATTCTCGCATCCTCCCCAAGAGGCATTGACGCTGTTATTTCCTCTTCAGGGCACAATCCTTCCCTGGAGTCCCTGCCAGTCCAATGGATGTGCTCCTTCACGTATGGCCCGCCTGAAGCTCGTAATCGCATCCCCTACTGGAAGGCTATTTCATAGATGGCCACCCATATCCTGATCCCCTGGCTTATTATCGGCGATCTGAACTGCATTGTCTGTAAGGAAGAAAAATTTGGGAAAATCCCCTTCGATTGTTCCCTCCCTAACCCTCTGGAGGACTTCATGTTCAATGCGGCTATGATTGACCTGGGCTTCTCTGGTGTTCCTTTCACCTGGTCCAACAAAAGAAAAGGGAGGGAGTTGACCAAGCTCAGACTGGATCGAGGGCTTGCCTCGGAGCCCTGGAGAACTAGCTTTCCTAAGGCGACTATCAGAAACCTCCCCATTATTGGATTGGATCATGGTCCTATCCTGCTTAACATTGCCCCTCTCACCCACCAGCTTCCCAAGCAATTTCATTTTCTCTCCTTCTGGCCCGACCACGCCACCATCTGGTCATCAAGAAAGCTTGGGAGGTTGATCAAACTGGCTCCCACCCACTCCGGCTGTGTAAAAAATTGAGACACACCAAGCGCGAGTTGCAAAGCTGGAACAGAGAGGTCCTCAATGCCAATACTGGGTTGGCCAAACAAATTCGAGAGAATTTTGGCAAGCTTCAAATTGAGCCTACTACGGATCAGAATGCCTTGGTAGAAAGTGCCCTTCAAGTTAAGCTGGACTACATTCTCACCCAAGAAGAGACTTTGTGGAAGGATAAATCCAGAGAACTTTGGCTTAAAGAAGGAGATCGTAATACCAGATTCTTTCACATGACGACCATTTGCAGGCGTAGACAGAACAATATTCAAAACATTCATAAAGAAGACGAATCCTGGGCGCACGATAGAAAAGACATTGGAGATGTTTTTATTAACTTCTATAAAAACCTATTCCAATCCTCCTCCCCTCCCACTAAGATTGAGGACCTCCAGGTCATGGAGAGGATTGTTACACCAGACGATAACAATAATCTGATAAAGATCCCTACCATAAAAAAGATTAAAGAAGCCCTTTTTTCCATGAACCCCAAAAAATCCCCGAGGTTGGACAGTTTTACGCCCCTCTTCTACCAAAAATCTTGGGACACCGTAAAAAAAGACCTCTGTCAAGCCATTCAATTTTTTTCCAAACTAACCACCTGCTCGGTGAATTTAACCACACCAACATCATACTGATCCCTAAGATCAAGAACCTGACCAACCAGACTCACTTCCGCCCAATCAGCCTCTGTAATGTCAAATTCAAGATCATTACCAAAATTCTTGCCGGTAGACTGAAGCCTCTTCTCCATAAGCTCATTTCTCCCACTCAGAATGCCTTCGTCCCTGGCCGCCAAATCTTTGATAATATTATTATGGCCCAAGAGATCCTCAAATCTCTGGCAAAACAAAAAGGAGCTTCTGGTAGCATGGCAGTGAAACTTGACCTTAGCAACGCTTTTGATAGAGTGAAGTGGAGCTTCCTAGGGGACACCATGAAAGTTATGGGGTTTTGTGAGAAATGATGCGCTTGGATACATCAATGCATTTCCACTACTGCAATCTCCTTCAATATTAATGGCTCTCCTTATGGCTTCCTTAATACCGGAGCGGGGACTCAGACAAGGCGACCCCCTCTCCTTTTTCCTTTTTCTCATTTGTACGAAAGTTCTCTCGCGTATCATCCTCAAAGCAGAGAGTAAAGGGGCTCTTCATGGTATCAAGACTGCTAGGGGTAGCACTCCGGTCTTCCACCTCCTCTTTGCCGATAACTGTTTCATTTTCTGCAAAGCTACCATGGAGGAGGCGGGAACCCTAAAAGACGCCCTGGATTCCTTTAAAAAAGTGTCGGGTCAGGAGATTAATCTGGAAAAATTCTGTATCATATTCAGTAAAAATGGCCATCATCGGCACCACAGGTTGATTCAACGCATTCTCCTCATCAAGTGGGACACGAGGGATGAAAAATACCTTGGATCCCCTCTCACTTTCGACCGCAAAAAGACTCTTAACTTTCAAGACATTATAGACAGAGTCTCGAAGCGTATCGAGGGGTGGAAAGCTAAAAGCCTCTCTCAAGCGGGTAAAATTACCCTTATTAAAGTTGTTTACTCAGCAATTCCCTCGTTTCATATGTCTGTATTCCCTTTTCCTATCAAGATGTGTAAGAAGCTGGACTCCATCAATTCTAGATTCATGTGGGGTACCAACAGTGCTGGGGTAAACAAGACCCACTTCATTAGCTGGAAGAATATACGTCGCCCCAAAGATAAAGGAGGGCTGGGCATCAGGACTTCCCTCGCCCATAATCAAGCCCTGCTTGCCAAGTTCTTCTGGAGGGTCATCAAAGAGGCTGATAAAATTTGGGCTCACAATCTGATTAAGCGCTACTCTCCCAAAGTCTCTCCTATGCTCTCCACACCCAAAGCCACCGATTCCTGGATCTGGAAAGGGATCTTAAATGCTAGGAATAACATCTGGTCAGAGCTCATCTGGCATATCGGGGATGGTGAGAGCGTCGACTACTGGCTTGAGCCCTAGATACCGGGTATCCCCTTCGGGCGTCCCCAGGGTCCGGCTCCTGCCCACCGCACGAACACAAAAGTTTTGACTCTTATCTGTCCTAACCAGCGCATATGGAAGGTTTCACTTATTCGATCTCTTTTTCATCCCGAAGTAGTAAAGCATATTATTAGTATCCCGCTCAACAAATTTTCGGCCAAAGACACCCTCAGGCGGAGAAACGCTCAGAACGGTATCCTTACGGTGCAATCGGCCTACCTCTCCTCTAACCAGAAGGATTTGAAGCTCAAGCCGGATAACGGGCAAGTTTTTGGCAACCCATTTAATCGGTCAGCCGTCTGGAAGATGGAGGTCCCTTTTCGAATTCAACTTTTTCTCTGGAATGCCATCCAAAACAGTATCCCCACCAATCATAATCTCTGGCACCGGGACGCCGACTCTGTCACCTTGTGCCCTAGATGCGGTGAAGAAGATGAGACAACAACACATGCCCTCTTTTTTTGTAAGGAAATGCACGATTTCTGGTATGCATTCGACCCCTCTCTTAATCTTGATTTATGGCCCTACTCCGACTCCCTGACTGACATCATTCACATGATTGCCAGACAGGGAACGGCGGCCCCGGACTCCTCCAAATGGGGAAATATCAGCTCCGTTTTGTATGTTATCTGGATGAGTAGAAACGATTTGATCTTTAATAAGGTGAAATCTAATCCAATTGTTTCTGTGAACAGGGCAAAAAATTACTACACCCCACCGAGTCACCCCTATTCCTCTACGGTCAGGCCCGGGACTGCCCACCCTCCTCCCAGGATCGGAGAAGGGTGGTTTTTCATTATGGTCGACGGGGCCTGGAAAAATAAAGACTCGCTAGGGGGCTCGGGTTTTGTTCTCAAATCTCATAATCTATGTATTTTGGGTGCAGGTTACGACTCCGCCAGGGCAGCAGACTCTGAAGAGGTAGAGGCGGTTGCAGTGATCAGAGGCATGGAGGCCGTTCTGGGGAGGGGCATGGAGGTTCTCACAGATTGCCTGCGTCTCGTCAGTGCTTTCGAGACGGGATCCACTGACCTTTCTTGGGGAGCCCTCACCCTGGCTCCAGAGATGTTGTTTCTCGCTGGCCGTTTTCAGGAGTTTCGTTTTCAGTTTATAAATAGATGTTTCAATTTTGAGGCACATGCTTTAGCAGCCTTGGGAGCCTGTTCCCCAATTTTTTTTTCACTTTTTGAGCCCAGCGAGGCCTCGGACCTCGTTAACTCGGCTATTTTTGTATTGCCCTCTGGGGCTTAGTTTTTGTTTTATCTATCGTTGCTTACAAAAAAAACAAAAAAAAAAAGTCATAGACATCTGCAGGTAATCTTCCTCTGTATTTATTTCACTCAACCTTCACAACAAGGGTCTTAAACATCTCTAGTAGTGCATGGTTTTGGTACTGCTCAAACTTCAAACAACACGCTTAAGGTATCGCTGAAAAACAAAACAAGATATATGTAAACGACAGTTGTTTGGCATAACAGTCATCTTTTCCTATTCCTCGGGAAAGGACGTGACTGCGAACTCAAACGCCCGGGGTTGGAGATTCATGTAACTTAGCCTTTGGTGCTCTAGGGCCTTTGAGCTTGGTTGTAATATTATTTCCAACTATGGTCTTCCATAGGCCAGTTTACACGGCTAAACCTCTTGCAAAATGAAAATAAGAACATTGTAATGTAAAAGGCAAACTCGGATCACATTAATTAGGAGCAAAGAAGAATAAACAAATCTAAAACTGAAATTAGACGCAGTCCAAAACAAATTCCAACAGCCCCAAATAGACAGATCACCAGAAACCAAGAGTTCTTCCTAGAGATGATTGAGATCTTTCCCAAAAATACGTTGATCACAGGATGCACTTAAAACAATTCTTATTCGATTACAATAGGAACACTTGGAGTATTACCATCAATCCTGTCAGCAAACTCTGGGGGGATATCACCACTGAGAATTTGCAGTCTGAACCTTACACATTGACCGCTACACTCTGTTAGCTCAAACACGCATGCATCTCCCAGTTTTAGATTGTTATCTATCACAAAATGTTTCCAAGTAAAGCTGAACTGTTTGGCAGTACGAAACTTTTCATACGTTGTTTTCCAATTTTTGTTTTGGTAAGTAAGAATCAGAGGCACCTTAGCTTGAGGAAGTAGCTGTTGCATCTTCTTTTGAGGCGTCTGTAAATGTAAAAAAAAAGCATCTCAGGCTTATTGGAAGATATTCCGTATATCGTGACAGTGGAGTTATGATACAAAATATATTTGGTAAGCGATAAATCATGATAGTCCATGTTTGCACCCTAACCTTATAAGCAAACCAAATAGAGATATAATCTTAGTCTCTTAGAGAAACTTTATTAGTGAGCAATTCATGTTTCCATGGTTTCGAAATAACGTGTTTAAATTTTGTTTTTGTCAAACATGGGAAAAATAGGATGGGTTGTTAAAACTGACTTAAATTGAGATGAAAAATGATTACCACCCGATATGGTGAACGAACATGTGATGGTCCAAGGATGATATGGAAGTAAGGTTTGTCTGAGAGCCAGTAAACCTCATTGTCTTGTTCCTCGGGCATGATATCTTTATCGTTCGGTGCATTATTCTTAAGGTGCTCTGGGCCGAACTCCTCACCTACAATAATTTTTCAAAAATACAATCAGAATTATGTTGCATTTTCAAACTTGAACCTCTTTCAATATCTAAAAGGCATGGACGCATGGTAATAGGATAGATACATAACCTTCTTCAATTTCTTCTTTAACAGAAGCAGATGTCATTTCCTGCGGTGATCCCATCAGTTTATCAATGTCAACATCCATTTCCTTCGGTTCCATCTGCAAAATGTACATAGTTTTTGGCAATGAGAAAGTTGGTAGGCGTTGGAAAATTGCAAGTATGCGACAGTTCCCATTGCTATGCACATCTCAACTTAAATTTGTGCCAAATAAGAACATGGTGAAACAATCAAAAGGTGGTTTTAAATCACAGTTCTGAGTTATTTTTCAACTGAACTACCTCAATAACAAACTCTGATAAATCAAACTGTGCTTTGTGCTCATAACAAACCACCTGATCAATACCCCCAATACGCTATTTTCAAACCTTTTTATGGCATAACCAAACCATAAATCTTGTCATATCTTAGTAGGGTGACGAAGATCCAAAGGTACTATCAAGATTATTGCCAGGTGATTAATGATTGTTATGGAATTTGAGTGTTCATGTTCTCTCAAATAACCTATGTTAGGATGATTTCTTACACGGCAACATATATGCACATAAAAATAATATCACATACATCAAAAATCATGAAACTATTCAATATTACTTTTGAAAGCCTACAAAATAAGTAAGGAAAAAGGAAGAAGAGATAACCTCATGAGAAGAGAAGTGCAACCATAAGAAAAGAATATTATCATGAGAAAAAACTTACAAAGATAAGTGAGAATGAAAGCTTACAATAAATGGGGTTTAGAGGAAAGAAAGCAACCTGCGTGTTTAAGCTTCTCTTCAAAAAGCCAGAAAGTAAGATGGGGTTAGAAAAGGAGAGAGGCTTGTAAGTCTAGTACAACAGTAGGAACCAATCCAATTATTTTGCTTTTATAACCACAACTACCCCCATTGCCTAAATTCAAAGCTAGACATCAACACATATCAGTGTCACTATAAATGTTTTGTATTAGTACAAATTATTATTAGTTTTAATTAGTACTTTAGGTTTTATCATAAATTTCAGCAAAATAGACCTGAGAAGAATAAAGCAGGGCAAACAAACAAGATATTTGGGTCGATGTTCGTTGCTACTGCTTATTACTGACCGTGGTTGCTGCTACATCCAAACAGGGGTTGCCATGTAAAGGTAGATACCGGAAAATGGGAATAGCTTGAGGAAAGGTATAGAGAGGAATGTGTACTATGTACGCCAAGTTATCCAAGGCATGGATATAGAAGCCAAACATCAGGGAATCAACTGCTAAAGATATATTAACAAGAGACACCGGGACATCTCAAGGGTCACCCAGTGGTTGATTTATGATATATCGGCAATTTGGCCCCAAGAAAACCCCTGCAGCCTTTCTCCTGCAGTACAACTTCCACATGCCGAGCGTAATAGATGCTGAGCATATGACTGACTGTGGCCTTTCCGCTTGCTTATATAACTTCACTACTGAATAATGTGTTTTGTTGTTGTCAAAAAATAAAATAAAGAGAAAAGTTCCAGTTGATCAGTGCTTCCAGTACTAACAATTTACGTAACTGAAAATTTATCGCTTAAAAACATGAGAGAATTTTGGACATTTAAACTGATGAATTCGGTAAAATTAAGAAATAATTATCAGCTGATACTGGAAACGTTAATGCACCCGAATGCAACTTTAACATGTAATAGACAGGCCCGGCCTGGGTATAGATCCATGAGACGGTCGTCTAGGGCCTCCAATTTTTGATGAAAATTAGGGGCCTCCTAATATTGTTAGCTTGTATGTTTTGGGCCTCCAAAATAAAGCCTATGAGCCTCTCCCTCTCATAATCTCATTCAAATCAAGGCTTTTGTTACAACTCTCTCTCTCTCTAAATCTAAATATCTAATCTCTAATTATCATCTCTCAGCCCAATAAAAGAAACGAAACGAAGAACAAAAAGAGGGATTGTTTTGAACAAAAAGAGGTACCCTAATGTTGGGCTCTTTCCTAATCGGCTTTGATTATGTTATCAACGATTTGTTGCTATAGGGGACCCTAATGTTGAATCATCGCAAGCTCTGGAAGCCGTTTTCGCTAATTCAGGGGAAAACCCTTGTCCCTTTTGAGCTCATGAGAGAATCTATTAAGTATGTACGTTGACAACTATAACTTTATTTATTCTTTGTTTTTTGTACCTCTGAAGTTTTATATAATCTTTTCTTACTTAACTCTGCATTGGATACAGAATATTGAAGAAGCATAAAAGAACTTTCAGTCACATTGATAACAAGAAGGTTAGCATAAACTAAAGTAGACTACTTGAATTTATATTTGCAAACATACATAAATATTTGTGCGTAAAAATGTTTTATCTTGAGACGACTAATAAAATTATTTGCTAAAGAAACATTTTTGTGATTTAATTTTTAGATGCCTGCAACTTTAGATTGGTTTGGGTGGTGCACCTGGGATGCTTTCTACACTGAAGTCAATCCACAGGGGGATAAATGAGGGACTTGAAAGGTACTTTGAAAAAAGTTCTCACGTTTTTAGTCTTGAATGTTTGGAATGTTTGGAAGAAGATAAACAAAGATTTTTTGTCTTGATCTGATGTTGAACTCTATGAGAGTTTTAGGTTCTTTATGTATTTACAAGTTTCTGATATATGTATTTTTGATTAGTCTTTTATGTCCCCAAGACATTTTTGTTTGTTTGGGGGGGGGGGGGGGGGGGGGCATTTTTTGGGTTTCGTCTAGGGCCTCCAAAACTACAGGGTCGGCCCTGGTAATAGATAGTTTGGCATAATCCATTAATTTATAGTGAATCATTTAGTAAGTATGTTTTCACATGCAAATTCAATTTTCAAACGAACTATATCACATTCGAAAGAAACCATATGGATTTTGTATTTTAGAAGCGCATCGGGTCTTTAATTCCAGAGTGAGTGGAAGTTTTTGCATTTTCTTAGAGGAGAAAACTCGAGTGGGAACCCTTATTAGACATTGCTTCTTGCACATATGAATAGTCACCATCCCATCATCTACTAGACTACTACCCGTATCTTCGTGGTATCTTTCAATGAAATACTGGAGGGAACTAACAATATTAATATAGGAAATTCCAGTAGTTGAATTTCTAGGTATCATATTCATTTCTTAAGTTTCTCAATGGAAAAAGCCTATTTAAAAATATAGACTCTTATAGAAATACTTAATATCCAGAATAGTGTGTTTGGGGATAAAGCTAATCCTCTCAAAATTAAAAAAGTAATATATGCATACAATATTGAGTTCATCCAAGACAATCAAATTAAGTTACCGATTGTGAAAAATGATTTTTTGACCACAGTCCCACCTACAAACTGAATATTTGCCTTTAGTTCCCAAGTTGCTTAAATATATGCAGTTTTGGTCCCCAAATTGCCTCTGACCAAGGTCAACCTCCATTGAACTCAAATTTTGACATGAACTGACTAAACTACCCTCACACGAGTTGCACGTCACCTCTTCACCAAAACTCTGTTTAACCAAAAAATCATTATTGGAGGGAAAATTTGTATCTTCTGCAACTATAAAAATTTGGGAAATTTGATTGTATATTTGGATGATATCTTGATATATAATCATACATGGGAGGAGCATCTTGGGCATTTACGCAAAGTGTTGGGCGTGTTGCGATCACAACTTTTTCTGAACGGGAAGAAGTGCGAGTTTGGGAAATGGAAGCTAGTCTATTTGGGTTTTATTGTTAGTGGCGGCGAGCTTAAGGTCAATCCAGAGAAGGTCTCGGTCATTACTAATTGGCCTCGACCCCGCACAGTGATGGAAGTGAGGAGTTTTACGGGTTCTTGTCAGTACTTATGGAAATTTATACGGCATTTTTCACAAATAGACGCACCGTTGTATTCTTTGACGAAGAACGGGGTACAGTTTATGTGGGAAGAACACCATGAGAAGACCTTTCTATTACTAAAGCGAAGATTACGGATGCACCAGTGTTAGCATTGCCTAATTTGTAGCAGCCTTTTGAGGTTGAGACAGATGCGTCAGACTATGCTTTGGGGGCAATCCTTTTATAGGATGGGAAGCCGGTTGCTTACCATTCTGAGTTGTTTACAGGAGTAGTACGCAACTATCCTACCTATGATAAGGAGTTCTACGCGCTATATCAATCAGTTAAGCATTGACAGAGTTACTTATTGGGGAAGGAGGTTGTGGTACATTCCGATCACAAACCGTTATAGTTCTTATCTACGCAGTCCAAGCTTCAACAAGCTCACCATATGAAGTAGATGTCGTACCTTCAGCAGTTTACCTTATTGATCAAGTATAAGAAAGGAGTGGACAACAAGATGGCTGATATGTTATCTCGACCCCCATTACCAACTATTTCTGTTTTGTTGGTAGCTGTGCCAGATCCAGCCGATTGTTTCTTCTGAGTACGTTTCAGGGTATGACGACGACAAGGAGCTCAGTATGATTCACGAGAAGTTACTGCAGGGCAAGACGTACGAGTATGTTTTGATGGATGGCTTGATTTACAGGGGCAGTCTACTATGTATTCCTGAGGGTGGAGACCGTTTACAGTGGATTCGAGAGGCACATTGGGGCGGTAGGTCATTTCGGGGTTGAGAAGACTCTTTTTAATTTGCGGCATTATGTCTATTGGCCAATGATGCAGGTGGATGTTGCTCGTGTGGTTCGTGGTTGCGTGCTATGTAACACATCAAAACCTTCCAATAGGAAGATAGGACTGTACTTACCATTGCCAGTTCCTAGTCGACCTTGGGAGAATATTTTGATGGATTTTATGGGTGGTTTGCCCATGACCAGGTGTAAGAATGACTATTTGTTTGTGGTGGTGGATCGATTCAGCAAGATGATTATTTTTATTTTATGCCAGAGGACGGTCATAGGGGAATGAGCAGCGCGATTGTTTTTCAGAGACGTCTAGAGGTATTTTGGGCTCCCTTCTTCTATTATTTATGATAAGGATAGTCGTTTTTGAGGCATTTCTGGAGATCGTTATGGGGGATGATGGACACTAAGTTGAAGAGAAGTACCGTTTTTCATCGGCAGACTGACGGGCAAACATAGGTCGTTAATCGCACTTTGGTACATTTATTACGGGGATTTCATTCTAAGCATCCTAAGACTTGGGATGAGAGTTTAACATATCTTCAGTTTGCGTTCAACCGGGCGATTCATGGTTTCACGTTGAAGTCTCATTTTGAAGTTTGTTTGGGGTGCTTGCTGCAAAACCCTTTTGATTTGGCGTTTAGTCTTGGCAACAAGACAGTGTCAGGGAAGGAGGAAGAGGAGCAGGTTAAAGCTCAGCGTTTTATTAAGAGGATCGGCAAGGTTCATGAGGTGATTGAAGCTCAGTTGAAGAAGACTCAAGCAAAGTATAAGACTCGCCACGACAAACATAGAGTTAAGTGTACTTTTCTTGAGGGCGTCCTCGTTTGGTTGTATTTGGGTAAGGAACGGCTTAAGGGGGAAGGTAAGAAGCTCAAACCTATCTATTATGGTTCGTTTTTTATACTCAAAAAGATTGGTGACAATGCATTCCAGTTGGATTTGCCACCTTTTATGAAGATGTATTCGGTGATTAATGCCGATCATTTAAAGTTGTTTGAACCATTTTTTTGGATGAAGACTCTGCAATCGATACTCACCTACCGTCAATTGATGACTTATGGATGGACAAAGATGATCCATTGCCAGAGGATGGTATTCTCGAGTGGAAGGTTCATACTACAAGACGGGGTGTTATTGATTTGTTCCGAGTTGGGAAGAAGGGTCAGCTACCGAGTAAGTCGAAGTGGTACAACAGGGAATGAGCATCGCCGCGTTCCCACATCTCCAGTTCTAGCTTGAGCAGGAGCTCGAGACTCCTAAAGGGGGGTGCCATGATCCAGGAGGATCTAGAGTTATTTGAAGATTTGTAAAGTCGTTCAAACGAAGTTGAGTGTCGTTCGAACGACTTTGGCGTTGTTTTGGATTCTCATGCGTTGTTTTGCCTCGAGATCCGTTCTTTTATGATTTTTGAGTTCCCTAGTATATAAATGGAACTTAGGTTATTTTCTAGGTTATGTTCGATCTGAAGAGAGTTCTGGGAGAAGCCTAGGATTTGCGATTTTTCATTGTAATTACTTCAAGTTTAAGTAATCGAATCTCTATTTTTTCAAACCAATTGGTGTTCTTCGTGTTTCTCTACTAACTAAAAGCTTCTCAATTGTATTGTGGATTATTTATCTTCATGATTCCATTGCAATTTGGTTTCTTGCATTTACTGTATACCCAAGGACAAGCTTCTATGTTATGGGAGCATGGTTCTATAATTTCGTAAAATTTTGTAAAAATATGACAAGTTTCAACCTACAAAGTATGAACAATAATTTAGATTTACCCCCCAAAAAAATGTTTGCAATTCGTCATTACACCCCAAAGCTTGAAACAATGCGTTAATGGTATAAACAAAAAAAAAAGAGCTACAAACCCATAAATTTTTAGAGTAATGACATAACCCAGATGCTTACCTGAGAAGATTCACCACCACTCATTAATTTAAAGATGAGATATAATTTTTCTTCAAGCAGGAGAAGAAGAAGTTATGAATTTAAAGATGAGAAGAAGCACTTTTGAATTATGTGGCGATGACCTGGCCAATGGTCATATTTTAAAGAGATATGGGCCTTTGTATTTTATTACAGATCTCGAGATAAAAATTATTGAAAGTGAGCGAGAGAGCGAGTATAACAGTATTATTTGAGTAAAGGGTAGTCTGAATAATTCAACCAAGTTGGACTGGTCAAGTCAAGTCCACTCGTTGAACCGGGGGAAAAGAGAGCAGGTGTGGGTATACCCCAATATTGGCTTTATTCAGGGGCATAGTCTAAATCGCTCAATTATAAACTTCAAAAGTTGGTTGATCCACTACAAGATATCAGGCAAGGTAACCAACCAGGTAAGTATCCCCTATATATATTGTGGTTGCTGCTACAACATCCAACAGTGGTTTCTGTTGAGGTAGAGCAAGAGAAAAACAGGAATAGCAAGAGGAAGGGATGGAGATTGGAGTGAAATATGTACTATATGTATGTACGCAGAGTTATCCAAACACCGTGCATATTGAACCCAAACACCAACGAATACAGTGCATATATATTAACAAGTAACAACAGACACGGGATGTCTCAATTGAACATCTGAGGTCAAACCCAGAAGGTAGATAACCGAACGAGGGGCTTCTGATATCTACACATTTTCATGCCAATTGCATTCATCGTGCTAGGGAAGACTTCAGTTATAACTGCAAAGAGAGAATTATATGGAGAACAATAACAAGACCGCCATATCTTGAAAGCCCCTACACAGTACTTGGGGAAACAGAAAAAAAAAATCTAATAAGAGTCTCACTTGTGATTTCAACTTTGATGTTGATGAAACTTCTAAATTCATGTCACTGTCACACAAGCTCAAAACAACCAAAAGGTAAAAGAAGTCGTATCTAAGGAGTACATATCTATATGGTACTTTGTTATGGTGATTCAAGTTTAGAAAGTGCAGAAAAATCAAACTCATTCTCAATTTTAACTAGGTTCACAAAAAAACAAACACAAACAAACATGTGTGACGATCTTACTATTATACGTGTAACGCCCAAACTGGGATAAGCTTTTACAATTCCTCCAAAAGAGAAAATTATGTTACTTTGCTCCAACAGAAACCCTTTTTCGCTAGGCCAGACAATACAATGATACCAAAGATGTATTCTATCTTTAAACTGCTGGTAGGCCAATGAGGATAACAATGGTGATGAAAATGCTGAGGATCAGTCAAGATTTTACCAACAAAAGGCTGCAGGAGCACTATATACATTTAGTACACGGTAAATCACCTTCCTTTAGTCTCTGACGTGAGAAGCCCCATCTGTTCTGTAAGGTGCTCCATATTCTGACCTTTGTTCCATCCATTCTCTTGACCTGGCTGAGCCACCTCCATGTTCTGACCTTTGTTCCATACATTCTCTTGACCTGGCTGAACCGCCTCCTCCTTTGAAGCATTTTCAGGTGTGCTCAAGTACATTTCATCAGTGTCTCCTGCTAGTTGGTTATGCCCTAGAAACTGTTCCCAAAAAATGTCATTTATGCCCGGAAGTTGTGTATCATCATAGATATTTGTTTCAGGATCAGCCAGAAACTCGTCCGTTTGTAGAGATAAAGCTTCATCAATCTCTAAGGACATTGAGTCCATGTACTGCCCTCCATTGCCGTTCTCGGTACCCCCCTGTTCCGACAACATTCCTTCTATTTGCGGGAATTCAGGCAAAACCGTGTCAAACTGAAGCAGATCAGCGGGATCCATGTGACCTATATTTTCATCACACATTGAGGTTGATGCCATATCTGTTGTTATTACACCAGAGGATGATGATTGAATCTCTGATATAGCTTCGGACGAGGGAAGAATAGCCGGAAACCCTTCGAAACTTGGCGAAACCTCTGACAGCGTCAATCCAGATGAAGGCGTACCACTAATTTCTAACCCATTATTAATCAAGAAGTTGTTATCTGGGGTATCAATTTTCAGTATCTGCATCAACATTGCTTTTGCTGCCTCGTTCATCAAAGGCTGGTACTTAATAATTTGTCCATCCTCCAGCTTATCTTCATGTTTAGGTAATCTGCGCTTTTTGCTTACTCCAACGATCCGCCGGTTATTGCTATCACTCTGTTGTTGCACCAACTGTGCTAAGAACCCGGGACTCTGCATGGCCTTTGCAAGAAAAGACATCATTTGCTGCTGACGTTGTTCCATCCCTTGAAGCCGTTGCCCGAGGGTTAGCAACTGGTTATCTGTTGATTGTTGCTGCTGTCTAAGCCGAACGAGTTCTTGCATTAGCACATTTTTATCTCGTTTGAGTCTCTCAATCTCCTCTTCAAGTCCAAATTTACCGACTTCGACGCATGCTCCAACTGAAGTAGTTTGTGTCTGAGGTTGTGGTTGATGGCTTTGTACCGCAGAGGACTTCCGTCTATTAATGGTTTTTAACAAGTGTTTTTGACCTTTTAGAAACCCTTCATTTGCAAATTCCCAGCGGTCTGGATCAACTTTTCTGAAACCCTGCATGTTATTAAAAATGCACAATAAATGAGGAAGATGAATATTATATATACAGTAAGCAAAATGGAAATCTTAAAAGATTTTCACAGACCATATAAGTTAATAACTTATATACAGGCATAGGAAGAGATGGGAGGGATATAATTTAAGACCCTGTCCATAAGAAGAAAGATTTTTTTTCAATGGTGCCCCCTTTTCACATCAATGCTCAACTATTATGAGCTGAGTATGGATTTTTCCATTTTTCCAAAATTCGAAACACAATAATTACTATACACAGACGCGCACATATTTATTAATACCATCTATGTGGGTTACCCCAATAGGGAATTTTTTCTATCGAGGTCAATATCTTCTTCATATGGTAGCCAATCCAAACACAATGTTTTAGATGCCAAGGTCACAAAAATTCAAAACAAAAGAAAGAAAAATATTTACTCCTCTTGGGTCATTGTTTATATCTGTAAATAACAATGAACAAACACAATTTATCCTCCAAACCTGATTAGAGCCAGGAAGGTCAGATTAACAGACTCCATCTCTCTTCCACCTTTATTTATGAAGACCAGAAAAATGTTGAAGAGTTCATTCAGGTTGTGTTCTTTCCACCTCGCAAATGTTCTTTTGAGTTGACCACTAAATTACTTTTAGCTTCTCAGAAAAAAAGAGCTCCTTCGCTTAGATTGTTTTGATTATTTGACAGCAAATTCCACAATGGGATCTCAAAGTCCATAACACTTGTAAAATTTCAAATTTATCAAAACACAGAACTGTAGACTAAGTTCAAATCCATTTGGTTGGGTGAAGAACAAAAGGGCTAAAAAGATTTCTTGAGTTAGACAAGGATGGTTGGGCGAAAAAACAACAATTAACGTGGATATTCAGATCGGTTTAGGTTCACCAAGCAACACAGATTCACACAAAGTACGCACCACCAAGAATATGTTACTTCACCTATTGTAATTTTTTTTTACTATGGAACAAAAGCAGGTGAGAATAGCAGGTTCCACAAATCCTAGAATTATTTCCCTTAAAGATGCTCAAATGTACTAAACAAGGTAATAAGATGTGTTCTAGTTTAGATCTCTGCCAACCATGACGAGATGTTTTCTACCCTAAGAACTGATTCTTCCAAGTACCAAACATCCAAGAGAGGTAAAAAACGTCAGAAGACATACAGACAACAACAATAGTCTATATAGATTTTGCGAAGTTGCATGTACTCCTAGAGGTTCACTTGGAACTGCAGTTAATTCTAAACCTTTTATACGATCTCATGAGCACCCCTCTTAATTTACTCTATAAGCATTGATCGTCGGCTTGAACCATATTTCAAAATTTGTTAAGCGGTAATTTAAAAGGTCACATTCGACTTTTTAACATAACGAACTCAGACCGTCTATTTCTTTCTATCCTTAGCCTCTGACTTCGCTGTTTTAAAAATACTAAGAAAGCTTGACTAACAAGCTCTCAATGTTTTCGGAAAAAAACATTTATGCTCACAAAGTTGTTACCGTGTCTCACATTTACCATTCCAACTCACCTCCAAAATATTCTCACTTAAAATCTGTATTCAGTGCTGAACAATCATAAACTAGTACATATGTATAATGTATCATACGCTTAATTAGATGGTAGAAAAGTGAAAACATAAAGAAACCTTCAATGGTGTGTATAATCTTCAGTAGTGTGTGTTGAAGTAATGGGTGAACTTATCCTACAATAGTCAACCCACACCAATCTACTTCAGTTCAGAGCTTGAAAACTACAAGCCAAGTTTGAAAATGATATTTGTTGATTTAAGACAAATTGACGAATGCCTTAGTTCCTTAATAATAGAAGAATTTGAGTACATAAAAAGGACTCAAATTGAGTTGTTTTACATTTTGGGGAAGAAATACGCCTTTGCGGCGGGCTGAGAAAATCAAAAGATTGAGCACTATAACTGATACCAATTCCCACTACTATAGTATGATCAGAAGTTACGCAAAGTAATGGAATAAAGTCTCCACTGTTGACTCTCCTTCCTATGGAAAAGCTGCTAGAGTAGTTTGGAAAGGGAAAAGGAGAGAGAGAAGGGGGGAATGGGATTAAGTACTTCAACGTTTACTTGGCATTATATTGTAAGTTATAGTTCAAACACCATTTTATCATAGTAGGCAACAATGGATAGATTTAAAACCTAGGTAACAACGACACAGATACGGGTGTCGGTGTCGGACACGGCGACCCAAAAATATGTAAAAACGGAGACACGGCTGTAAAAATTTTATTTCTTATTTTCTACTATGCTTATGTTGGTTACTTAACCTATCTAACACACTTATGGGTTAATTTACAACATTTTTAAGACTAATAACAAACAAGTCCCAACACTTATGGGTTAATTTACGACTAATAACAAACAAAAAACAATAATACTAGTTAGTATGGTTGAATAACATGCATAAGAATTGAAAACTTTCTAAAAGCTATGCCAAAAAGGTTATGATCTAAGCAAGAAGTGTATGTTGGAGTGTCGACACGAGTGTCGGTGTGTCCGACACGTTTGGACACGGATTTTTTTTGGAATATGGAGTGTCCATGTTACATAGTTTAAAACAGATTTTATCTACTGCAAAATGGGATGCTACTCAGGAAAACAAAGACCGTCTCTATTTCAACTTCAAAGTATAGTTTCTCAAAGAAAATCTGTCAAAACTTGTTCATTTTGATAATTTGGGTGTTGTCCTTAATAGTTTGAAATACTCGAGTGAGAAAAATTGTTGGGATGCAGAATTGGGTGAAGTGTCAGCAAAGCTACTTTTTGAAAATAAAATTTTGGCGAAAGCTTTCTCTTGCTCACAGTGTATCACATCTGGATATAAAGAAGTACAAGACACTTTGAAGTAGTAGACGCAAAGTAATGGAATAAAGTCTCCACTGTTGACTCTCCTTCCTATGGAAAAGCTGCTAGAGTAGTTTGGAAAGGGAAAAGGAGAGAGAGAAGGGGGGAATGGGATTAAGTACTTCAAAGTCAAAGATTACTTGGCATTATATGGTAAGTTATAGTTTAAACACCTTTTTATCATAGTAGACAACAATGGATAGATTTAAAACCTACGTAACAACGACACGGATACGGGTGTCGGTGTCGGACACGGCGACCCAAAAATATATAAAAACGGGGACACGGCTGTAAAAATTTTATTTCTTATTTTCTACTATGCTTATGTTGGTTACTTAACCTATCTAACACATTTATGGGTTAATTTACGACATATTTTTACGACTAATAACAAACAAGTCCCAACACTAATGGGTTATATTAACTTATGGGTTAATTTACGACTAATAACAAACAAATAACAATGATACTAGTTAGTACGGTTGAATAACATATATAAGTATTGAAAACTTTCTAAAAGCTATGCCAAAAAGGTTATGATCTAAGCAAGAAGTGTATGTTGGAGTGTCGACACGAGTGTCGTGTGTCCGACACGTTTGGACACGGATTTTTTTTGGAATATGGAGTGTCCATGTTACATAGTTTAAAACAGATTTTATCTACTGCAAAATGGGATGCTACTCAGGAAAACAAAGACCGTCTCTATTTCAACTTCAAAGTATAGTTTCTCGAAGAAAATCTGTCAAAACTTGTTCATTTTGATAATCTGGGTGTTGTCCTTAATAGTTTGAAATACTCGAGTGAAAAAAATTGTTGGGATGCAGAATTGGGTGAAGTGTTAACAAAGCTACTTTTTGAAAATAAAATTCTGGCGAAAGCTTTCTCTTGCTCACAGTGTATCACATCTGGATATAAAGAAATACAAGACACTTTGAAGTAGTAGATACTCATGAACTTCTTCAAAAAAAAGAGTACATACTCATGAAGGAGGAATCAAGTTTGTAGCTACAAATGGGGGGGGGGGGGGGGGGGGTGCTCAAGCCCCGTTATCATGGAATCTAAGGTAGTCATGGGTGCCTTGGCTCTAAGATTCAACTCACAAGATGGTGTTCAACATTGATGGTAGTAGAACGAATGAAAATTCCTTAGGGAGGAATTCTAAGCTACCACATGGATTTTCTATACTCGCCTATTACAAGTTTAGCGGTGCATTTTGTGGGTGCCTTGGTTCTAAGATCCAACTCACAAGATGGTGTTCAACATTGATGGTAGTAGAACGAATGAAAGTTTCTTAGGGAGGAATTCTAAGGTACCACATGGATTTTCTATACTCGCCTTTTACAAGTTTAGCGGTGCATTTTGATGATAAAAAACTGATTCAACCACAAGCAATCTGTGAAAGCACCGATAGTGCATCGAAGAATGGTAAGTGGTAACATCAAACTAATTTCAGATACAGCTTATGCAGCTCAGGTTATGGCGGCCAACTTTGTAGCCTCTTGCGAAAGTCTTATTTGGATGAGAACAAATTTAGCCAATACTATCAGAGATGGAGCACTGATTTGTTCACCAAGTGAAAGAATCAAACAGAGTACGCCGACTATATTGCCTTCAACTCTTGGAGTATCTGAAAATTTCCAGTTCTTTCTTTTTGTACAGTAACATTAGACAATTCCTCATGTTTTTCATTGGACTTAGCTGACTTCTGTATAGCTGATTCCAAGGGATCAGCTATCCTAGATAGTTTTAAAACACGCTTTACTCTCGAGACATTCTCCATGAGACGATTTTTTTAGAATTTAGGTGTAGCCTCACGATCACCTGATTTTAACTAATATAATCAAATCCAGAAGAATAGCAACCATCATGCCATATCTATACAATATTAAAATGAATGGTACAAAAAAGGCATCCAGAATATACCCCATCAAAAAATAAACCACATATAAGAGTGAGGAAGCATAAGCCTCGACTCTGCAAACTCAAAGCCTCAAATTGAGGCAAGCCTCGAGGCAGGGAAGTTCTTAAAACTGATCCTAGACTATCAATATAGTGTGCCCTTCAATAAAATTTCTGGTGAGGGCCTGCCTAACCGTTGGTTCGTACTAAAGACCATATTACTTCTCCAAGAATATTATCTTGTCTTATGATTGGTTGTCTTGCATTTTTCTTGACCTTTTGCAGTTTTTATAAATTGACTAGGAATATGCGTATCTTAACCCTTTTTTTATATATGAAGAGTTAAAAGTGTTTATGATGCATTTAAAGAAAATTTTCCCAGATAGATAGATGTCACGAATTGGACATCATCAATTGCTTACTCTACACATTATTTTCTCTATAGCCATATTATATTCATTTCATGGAAAAGTGCTTAGCAATAAGTTGCAGTCCCTGTATCTTTAGATGGGGTGGTCAAACCCACAAAAACCTCTGATTCTGTTCATTTCATGAGATGATATGCCCCTATATTAACGGGTCTTCTAAATCATAGTAAATGGTATTTTGGATGATTGGTATGTCCTTACAAGTGGTAAAAGTGAAAATATGTGAGAACTAGAGGTGTGAGATCATTCTCAATAATATGGCAGTTGTTTCGCAACCCCTAGACATCCCAAAGGACAAGATCTCCAATCCAAATACGATATCTTCAAAGTATGCGTAGATCAAAAATATTGTTATTCAATAGGTAGGACAAAAGGAACAAATCCATTTTGATTCCCATAATCATGTTTGAGTTAAATCCACTTCTTCCAAGGACTTCAACACACTAGATACCTTCTTAAAGGATAATCCTACTACACTAGATGAGATAGTCAATTATTAACAATTGATGTCAACAAAAGAGATTACCTTTGCAAGGATCTTTAATTGCATATGCATGATTTGGGGAAACATAAGTACAATGGAAATAAAGATGAACATAAACTAAACCTCAAAACTTCCAATCCAAATTTGCTCGCCTCTAATCTCGGTGAACCTCAGAATACCGCAATGCTTGCTAAAATATTTCTCATAGAATTCACTTTCCAAAAAACATCAAGGTTTCCCTTAAACCCCGAATCCATCAAGACTTCAGTTCCATTATCACTAAATCATCAGGGTTTTACATTCCAAACTTGATCTATAACTTCAACAATTACCATCCACTTACTAACTAACTATGAAACCTTTATTAACTACCTCTCCAAAGAATAGGCTCATAAGATGAAACATACTTACTGATCAGGCCCAGTTAACATTGCAGATTTGACTTACATAACAGCCATAGTGCCACCAATTTACAAGCTCGCTATGCTGGAATCTTCAATATCATTTCTTTAATAGTCTAATTTATGATTCCTCTATTCTCATGCCTGAACCTACCAGTTTTTAAGGAGAGAAGATGATATTCCAATTAATCAAGTAATACATAAATCATGAGGTGGATAGTGCATGGTTGTCTTGTTTGTTTTATAGTTTGTAAGCCTTGATTTCTCATGTTATAAATGTATGGTTTTCTTTTGTTTGTTAGTCTGCTAAATTTCTGCTTGCTTTTCCCCTTCTTTATCAATCAAATGTAGTTTTCATCATTCCGCAAGCTCTATGAAACTTTTCTTCATCGACTGGCAGGACATATAGTTCTACATGTGGATAGGATCAGTCACCCATAAAATATACATAGAAAATAGGACTACCCGCAACCTAATTCAAAAGTTCGAATAAACACCATCTTCCTCATATTTGACCGCAAATAACGATTCTTCAAATTACCCACTACTTTGATTTTCCTTTCATGACAGTATATGAAAACACTAGTTCCTCCCATATTTCTCCTACACTAAACCCAACACATAAAACCCTTAATCAAGCTCATGGGGTCCCCCACCCCATTTCAATTCCAGATTTTTTTAAAGGTTTTAACTCAACCCCAATTCTTGTATTAATGCATAAACACTAATAATTACAATAAATCAAACAAACACTAATTAAAGGGGGTAAAGAAGACATACATAAGTATTCAACTGTCGAACGAAACTCGAGAAGTTACTGTGCTTGAAATACTTGGGCAAAAGATCTCTCGCGAACTCCGGTGGATTCCAAACAACGAAGCTGTTGTTGCCATCGCTCCATGAGACGATAGAATCCGTGGCGCGATCATCGACCATGTCGAAGGTCTTACTGAGGAATGGCGGAGGACCATTTGCGTTCGGGTGGGTATTAGGGTTTCCATTTGCAGCATCCATGTTGAGTATCGATTGGGGGTGAATTTGGGGAAATGAAAATTAGGGTTTTGGTGGGGTTTGTTTCATGGCGGGAGAGAAGATGAGAGAGGATGGGTTGCTGGGGCCTGGGGGAGTCAGGAGTGACAGGGGCTTGAAATTAAGCACGTGCGTGGCGCCTTTGAATTTTGTTCAAGTGCCGGTAAACACGTAACGAGATTACTGTCACGTGTATGTGAAATGGTGGATTGTTCCAAGGTCTCCAGCATTGAATTCTGATTTCACTTGGGAGAGTAATACCTTGAAGCTGGGGGGTAAAGCTAAGAGTGATAACAAACAAAGGGATGATACTTGTGTGATATGTGTTACCTTGAATACCATTCAGCAGATTCATGTCCATGGATATATACTAGTTACAAGAGTCCTGATTGTGATGGAATTATGAAGCTCTTGGCCTCTAACGCACCTACAAATCCCAATAGAAAGTATCTTAAGTGTCATGTTATAATAGAATGTAAGTCATTTCAGTGGCTAAGTGATGTTGTTGATAAGGCTAAAGGGGTGGTAAGATCATCCTCTAATACTGGATGTTATGGATGTGGTGGATTTGGTCATTGGGTAAAGGATTGCCAATGGAAAGCTAGGAGTTGTGATGTGCAAAGTTGTGGTGGGGTGATGAAACTTCTTATATTCAAGCAGAAAAGGAGTTATGGAGAGAAGTTTCTAAAGTGCCCAACCTATAATAACTTCCAATGGTTGAAGGATGCACAAATTGAAGCACATAAGAAAACTACTACAAATAACATTTACATTAGTATGAAGATGACTATGGAGATGGGGTTAGATGCTTTCCACAATGAGTTCAAAGGAAAGGCAACAATGAAGTAGATTGAAGATCATGTAGTAGCTTTAAATTTGGAATTAGTAGCTGTAATTTGTCTAAGTACTTGTATGATTAATTTTCAGTTGTTGTAATTGATGAATATGTTGTACTTATGTTTTTGATCCTATGTGTCTAATGATACAAGTTTGTGTGAGTTTTGAGTCTTTTGATCCTATGTGCACATACTTGATAGGCTTACCATAACCCCATTTCTCCTAACCATTATCTCCCAACTAATCAGTTTTGGAAATAATTACATTTTTAGTCAAAACTCTATTTCCAAGCACCACTTAATGCCCTCCCTCTCCACTATAAAACCACATTTTTACTTGATTTGATTTTCATCTCTTTTTCTCTACAACAAATAATGTCTGCCCTGCAAATTCTAGTTCATCATCTGAGGAGGAGTATCACTGGTGGGAAAAGCTGAACCTTGAGGAGAAGGAGATATTGAGGAGGTTGTATGGTGATCTGGATGAATAAGAGACTAAAGAAGAAAGTAGTGAAGATGAGACTGAAGATAAGACTGAAGAAGAAGGATCAAATTATGATGATAAATCAGTGGGCTCTAACAGTACAGATGGAGATGATGACGATGAGGAAGGTGCAGTTGGGGGTTATGAAGATCCTGAAGTGTATTTGTGTCTGTGTAAATTTTGTAACTAAGTTATGGTGTTTTGTGTTTGTTTTTAGTATGTGTGTTGTGTATGCTTTGTTTTGTGATGAAGATCCTCAAGTATTGTTTTTAGTACGTGTGTATGTTTAATATTTGAAAGAAATCTTCAATGTAGAGTAATGTACAAGAGTACCTTAGACCAGTGTTTAGTGTTAAGCTTGTATAAGCATTCAACATTGACAACAAATAACCTGCACACAAAAAAGTACAATGAGTTACCTATAAACCAAAGCATTCAACATTGACTTACCTACAAAATGAAGCATTCAACATTCACAAAAAGTAACTTGCACAAGCAATACATACATACATACAACAAAAAGATTCACAAAAGATATACACCTACATAAGCAATGCATGCCAATCACCATTCAAACTCACAATACCAAAACATTCAACATTTAACATTCATGGTGCCAAAATAGACATTAATTCATAACATAGGTTCAAATATGAGTTTAAAATTCACTACATACACCAAAATAAAAAAATAAAAAAGACCACGAAGTTCAAATCACCAAAATCACATTCACTAACAAAATAGATTGCCAAAATAGTTATACAATATCAAATCAAAATGAGTTCAATTCTTTTAGTTCAATGCTTATAAGGTTGCATGCCTACATTGAAAGTCTTTTTATATGGATTCTCTTTGGTCCTTGTTGGATTGGGAGGGGTTGGATTCACTGTTGTATTAGTAGTTGGAGGGATTAGATTGATTATTACACTAGCAGTTTGAGAGGCTTGAGTTGATGGTTGTGTTAAAGTCATTCCTCCTATAATATTTGGATGGCTAGTCAACAAGTTCTCCACAAATCTAGCTTATATTGGAGTGAGGGCATTAAGCCTGCCATTGCTTTTGCCAAGACCTCTAACTCTTGTTGTTGCACTGTTTCTGCCACTACTTTTACCTTTTGTTGCACTGCCTCTACCAGTATCAACATATAGTGCTTCACCTTCTTGAACAATGACATTACCTCTACCTCTGCTTTGACTGTCAAGACCTCTGCCCATTGTTTGAGATGCTGTAACTTGGGAAACATTTCTCATATGAGGATTGTCAGGCACAAACTTAACTTCTTGTTTTGGTCTACTCCCTATGCTGGGCCTTCCTCCTCTATTTGGAATGTAAGTACTTCTAACAGTCTGAAGTGGTGCATCAAACTCCATTTTAGTTATGTTTCTAGAAACACTGATGGGAGTGTCCACTATATATGCTGGTTGAGACCTTGATATTGTTGGTGGTGTAGGTGGTCCTTTATATATCATTTTATTGTAGCCAAACATCCCACATTTTCTACAACTTTTTTGTTGGCCACCTCTTTCATTTGCATCCTTCCTCTTCACTTTTTTAGGTCTTCCAGACCATCTCACCAGTGGTGGTGGCTCAACTTGCCTATTTGGCTGTAATATAAACGCAATCACCTATACTTAATTTTAAATGAGCATAGATAATCACATGAGTGTACTTAATTACACTAATCACAATCACTTACCTTCCCCTAATTTGATGAATCAGTGACAGCATGGACAACTCCTACATATGTTGCCACATATGATGATACATGGTGATATTTGCTACAAAGACTGCATATAAAAATTAAACTCAAGCAAAATAGTGTATCCCAAGTCATAGCTCCCCACTATTCTCTCCATGCATATGGTATTAACATTCCAGACACTATAATATGAAATATCTACCCCAAATTTCTTCTTAATTCTTCCCATAATTTCCTTTGGTGTAATTGTTTAAACATCTTTCACCAAGTCTTCTATCTCATTTGCCAACTTGCATTAGCCATCTTGTTGATTGCACCAACTGTCCCCTTGCAATCATGTTCAAACTAATGTCCTTTAAGTTCCATGGTGTGCCCATCAGGTAACCTGAAAAAAAAACCAACCATTTACATTTCTCATCAGTACATTTCATCCTCAAACTAAACTTTCATTCTTAATCTGTCTGCAAGTGAACTTCCTAATAACTGCAAATTTACTAAAGTATTTTTTTACATCATCGACTGTAGGCTACTGCATCCCAACCTTCAGCTCTTTGTACATAGGTTTCACTGTCTCTTTGGTCACATCGACATCCTCTTTTGCAAAAATATTGTCATTCTCAACATTTATGCCATCAAACTCTTCCTCCCTTATCATTTCTTCTACTATAGGCAAATCATCTATAGCTGGAGCATTAGTGAGTCCAAAATGCATAACCTTGAACTCGTAATGACCATATCTAGTCTGAAACGCCGTCTTTGGAATATCCTCATCCCTAACTCTGAATTAGTGATAACCAGATCGTAAATCAATCTTAGAAAAGTATTGAGCTCCTAACAACTGATCGAATAGGTCCTCAATACGAAGCATCGGATGATGATTCTTGATCGTGACCTTGTTTAACTGTTGATAATCAACACAAAGCATCATTGAACCATCCTTCTTCTTAACAAATAAAACTGGTGTACCCCACGGTAAAGCACTCTCATGAATAAAACCTTGCTTCATCAGCTCTTCAATCTATGCATACAACTCATTAAGCTCGACTGGTGGCATACGATAAGTCGCTTAGGAAATATGCTTCATCCCTGATGACAAATTGATGCAGAAATCAATGTCTCGCTTTGGCGGGAAGCCTGGTATCTCCTTAAAAACATCTAAAAATTTGAAAACTACTCAAAGTTGATCAATAAGCATCGGGGCCCTGGGGGTCCAAGCTCAAGATGTGTAATCATTAACAAATCAAGTTTTCAGTACCTGAACTTCAGAATCGAAATAGTTTACAACCCGAAATAGAAAACATGACTGTCTTCTTGAAACAATCAACACTTACAAGATAAGTCGATAACCAATCCATACCCAAAATGATATCAACCTCCTAAATTACTAATACGATAAGATCTACTGGAAATACTAGGTGACGAACACTAGTAGGATAGTCTCTACAAACTCGGTTTAGTGTAACTGATCTCCCTATAGGTATAATCACAAACAATTTGCTCTCTAGTGTATTAGGTGTCAAACCAAATGAACATATACTAATATAAGATATAAAAGAATGAGTTACACCAGTATCAAATAAAACTTTAGCAGGTGAGTGAAATACAAGAAGTATACATTCCACCACTATCTTAGAATATGACCTAATCATCTGTTCTGTAAGCTTGCCCCTAGTCGGCTCTATAAGTTCACCAAGAAACTTCTTCACCTTACGAACCTCATCAGCAACGAGAAAAGCTGCATAACGAGACAACTCGGTAAACTTTGCCTCGTACTCGATAACTATCATGTTCTCTTTCTGTTCCAACTGAAAGAACCGTGTAACCATCTCATCCTGATAACTTTCTTGAATGTGCCGATCGAATAACTTATCCTTGAATAATACCAAGATGACCTGTTGACCCTCAAATATCTACTTAATCATCTTCCACCAATTATTGGCATTACCATCCATCAAGTGTGAAGTCACTCTAACCCATAGGACAATCAATCGATCTCATTTTTTCTCGATATGCTTAAACCAGAACTCTGCATCCTTTGGTCCAGGTGGGTCTGCACTAAACCGTTGACTATTAGCCTTATCTATAACAACAATCCAACTATTACCAATACTCTACTCTGCCAGCAAGGCTCGCGCCTCATCCCTTGTTGTTGCATGAAGGTACCAAAAGTATGACATAGCTAACCTAGGTCAGCTTGAGTAGCATAAGCGGGCACCCCTAGCACTGGACATGCCGAATCAACCTAAGTGAATATCCTAACCCTATGCAGGAACCTCAGGAACATCCTATGGGGTACAAATCAAAACCTCTGCAACAAGCTCTACAATCGATGCAATACCAATGCCGCCACGTCCACCATGATCGGTAGCGCGACTTCCACCACAACTACCTCTGCCACCTCGGCGAACACCCCATCCTACACGTTGATTAGCAATACGAACACTATGCCTGGCACCATGGCCAACAGTGTTACCAAAATGACCGCCACGTCCTTCGTCCATAACTTTGAGGTAAGGAGTGGTTGCTAATACAGTTTATATCCGTGGCAATAAATTAACCACAGATTAAATCCGTGGCAAAACAGTACATTAAGCTTGGATAAAGTCCGTGGCAAAAAAATTGCCACGCGCCTTTTACTACAAACCTCCACCACAACCAAGGTCCGTGGCAAATAACATTTTACCACAGACAGAGTTTGTGGTATTTTGCTAAAATTAGTGTAGTGAACGCCAATCAATAAAAATAATGGTCCTACCCCATCTAGCCCATGCAATTTTATGTGTGTGATATAGAACAGGATCCATCCCGAAGGATTAACCCTGCTCTGATGCCAATATGTCATGCCTCAAAATCCATATTTTAAGACTTATTAGAGTACGTACCTCAAGGTAGCAAACAGGTCGGTCATTCCCCAACGTATGACCCCAACTGATATAAGAATTATAGGAATTTATTATTACATCCACACAATAGTACGTATATAGTGGAACTATCAAGATAAAAAAAAATGTTTAAACCAACTCCTATCAATCTGCCAATCAAAATGGCTACAACCAAAGAAATAAAATAGAATCTCACATCAACAGAAAACAAACTAAAAGATCATCGTAACAACGCGCTTCCAGTTACTGCCCCTAGAAGTCCTAAACACCCTTCTAATGACATGGTCCTGAAATATATCGTACAACGTTAGCAAGCCACTGTTAAGCAAGTACGCTATCCTTAAAATTCACCACAAAAGATAAGGTATATAGACAATGGTAATAATACAATATATAAAAATATTGTCTGATATCAAGCAAGGTTCCTATGATATATATAACTAATCAATTCATAACTTTTATTATCAAGACGGCGTTCAAGGGAAAATCTATGTGAATAATATTCTACCAGTAAATTATCTACATGGTTTGCCCATATGGCTTAACCATACTCTAGAAATCTTTCATCCTTTGGTAGGAAAGTAATCTAAAATTTATCAGGATTAGATTATCTTTTAGGGCTTAAAGCCCATGGAAATTCCCAAGGTTTTGCAGAATCCAAGGACCCAACCAACACTCTTTTAGGAATAAAACCCAAGGAGATGCCTACGGTTTAAATTAATGACCTGACCAATGCACTTTCAGGGATTGAAACCCATGAAAATGTTACAGACTCTGTTATTTCCAATGACCTGACCAATACTCTTTTAGGGATTGAAAGCCATGGAAATGCCAAGATTTACTGTAGACCTGACTAATAGAACCCTAATGTATACATTCACCTTATGGATATCTTGTTTATGATTTCACGCAATCCTCCCTAAATACAATCTCGTACACATTATTGCTTACGTATTTAATGTATTATTCGCTCTTAGTATCATAGTAAAGTATCTCTACTTAACATGAAACATACATACCTCTCTCTATGCAAACCATAGTAACATTAAGGTTTGTTAAGTAAGGATTATTTCTTTAATTCAGGATTTACACATAAATCCAATGACAAACTTCTAGTATGATCGCAAGTGATATACTATATATTAACCAAGTCCAACCAAGTAGTACACAAATCTTAATATACTAATATGTCAACATGTATCTATATACCCACAGTAAGCACTAGTATTATTTCAATGCAACATAGCTCATAATATCTCCAAATTAATGTGAAGTGAGCATCCCTAAGTAAGCAGGCAAGATCATCTATTATTTATCATAGTAATATATCTTCTCACTACCCCAACATCTATATTAAAATCTCAAACATTACATGGAAATAACAACTGACGTAAACTCTTACCGCGGAAGCTAAATCGAGAAATCTTTTACGCTAAAATTAACCTAAAACTAAATTAGGGCTAAACCTTGAACTTTATTTAATCACAACTACTAAATAAACTTATACCACCATCTCTTTATATAGGCCTCAACCCTAATCCTCATGGAATAGCAAATCCCCTACCTCATCAAATTAGAATCTAATTAGACATTAAAATAAAAACATCTCCAATAGTTAAGCCTTTAATCTTAATAAGCTAAAATTATAAGACTGTCAATGAGTGGATGACATGTACCAGAAGATGTTTATATCAAACCCTCCATCTTCAAAAAAATTTAACCACAAAATCTAACCGGGTATACTCCTGACGAAGCTCGCGCCACCTTGGTAACACCTTCAAAATCATCAAACTCATCTTGCATGTCAAAATCAACAATTCCGTATGCTTTATGTTTTGACTCCCGGATTCTACCTCGAACCTTGCCATATCCAACCGATTTACCCATTATGTGGAATATCATATCTCTATCAAACTTATTTTGCTTGTCAAAATCAACAATTTCGTACGCCTTATACTTTGACCCTCGGATGTTACCTTAAAACTTGCCATATCTAACCGATGTATTAATTGATGTTGCGACAGTGTTTTCACAACTTCTCCTTAAACCAAAACTTAGCAAACGGCGTGCTCTAAAACTTACTTGTAATTGATATAGTTTTCGTGTCGCTTGACTTGCATTATGAGCTTCAAAGTCCTCCCAAGTTGGATTAATAAACGTTGATAAATCTATAAATTGTAACTTTTCATCTTCTAAAAAGTCGTCGTAATCCCGCCTTTTATCAGTTAAAGATCTCAAGTACTCATAGTCATCCAAGTACTCATTATATACTGGGGGTAATCCTCCATCATCAAAATATGGTTGGTGCACGTCACAAACAATATCAAATATTATAAAGAAACTTTTCACCTCGTAACTAAAAAGAAAGAAAATTTTATTGACTGTCACTTCCATCTTTTGGAACGTTCTTTAAATTCTTTCTATCGACGCTTCAATACACTCAACACGTGCTTCAAGACTAGGTGGCCCCCCTATTGGGTTCATTCTCGCCATAGAGAAGAAAAAAAAAATTGATTGAACATGAAACGAATAAAAGAACAAAAACAATCTTCTTCTTTTTTTACCAGAAATCACGGTAGCAGTTGCCGAAAAACAATGTAGTAGACGTCAGAATCACTGTAGTGGGTGAAAAAGCCACTATAGTAGTAGCAAAAATCACTGTAGCAGGTGACGAAATCATTGTAGCAGTTGGAAGAAGAAGAAAAAAAAAGTCACGATCTTCAAAATTGTTTCCTAGAGTTTCAAATCACGAATCAAGAGAGAATCGCCCTAAGAAACACCGTGAAAACCCAAGAATTAATCTTGCTCTGACACCTATTTGACGTAAAATTTCAGCGCGAAAGCTAAATCGAGAAGTCTTTAATGCTAAAATCGACCTAAAACTAAATTAGGGCTAAACCATGAACTTTATTCAATCACAACTACTAAATAAACTTACACCACCCTCTCCTGGTATAGGCCTTAACCCTAATCCTTATACAATTGCAAATCCCCTGCCTCTCCAAATTAGAATCTTATTAGACATTAAAATAAAAGTATCTCCAATTGTTAAGCCCTTAATCTTAATAAGCTAAAATAAGAAGACCGTCAATGAGTGAACGACGTGCACTAGGAGATGTTCACATCAACAACCTAAGGTACTGCATCCATAGGTCTGAATAGTTTGGCTTACCTAAGGTAAGCTATGGCTCATACTAGTCATGGAGAAGTTAGGGTAAATTTGCTACAACCCAGTGTGTATATCAACAACATAGTTTAAACCTCTTTATAATAGATCATGCAAGGATAATTAAATATGTGTATAAAGTCATCATTATTCATGGTTATCTTTTCATAAACTAAATCTAAAGCATGGCTATAGACCCAATCTAATCATAGTGAAGTTATAAGGATAGTGCACTTGCCACATTAACTCGAATTTTACCAGTACAACTCCTTCGACCGACTCGCCGAAGGTTCGTTCTTCACCAACGTTAAAGTGTCGCTGATCTTTCCTTATTCTCTGCACTAGGATTGGCATTAATATTGGGTTGAAATCCTTCTCTCCTATCTCCTTGGTTGGTGTAAGTTGGTTTGGTAAATTAGATTTTTATCTCTCTAGAACATGATATGGGTATGAGATGAAGGAAAGTAAGCTTTATCTTAGGGACGGTGTTACTCTTAAGGGGAACCTTAAATCATGCTTTGTGTCAAACGTGGAAATCATTATATATCCTATTTTTTTAGTCCAAATCTAATATAGTTTTAACAGTAATACTCTAAAAAAGAGTAAACTCCTAAGGAAGGATTCTCTATAGTAGATGCCACTTAATAAATTTTCTACCGACTAATATAAGATTACACATTACTCACAAATATAAATATTAAAACCTCACGGTAAAGAATAAGATTTATCGGGGAATTACACTTTTGCTTTTCTTTTGGCCTTTGGTGATATAGTCTTTCTTAGATCACAAAGTTTAATTTCTTCATCATCATCAACCAGTATAATCATGTCTTGAACTTCTTTCCTTTTTTCTAGTCTTTCTTTCTTAATTGGTCTTGCAAAACTAGAACTTCTCCCAACATTTAAAATAGAAACAACTTTACAGTACAAGTTACTAGTCCCAACATTCTTTTCATCTCCCTCCACCTACATCTCTTTCAAGTTAAAATCATTATGAATAATTTTTTGATCCCCTTCTTAAAGATATGTCATTTCAACTACTTTATCTTCAGACACAAAGTTCACTCCAGTTTCCTATGTGACGATTTGAGTTATGTTGTTAACAAAATATTAGTATTTAGCCTCCTCACCATCAACCCCAAACAACACAACTTGTTTTCCCCCATTATAATCTTTATGTGTCCACCCCAATAGAATGATACCTCCCCTCCCTCCTTTGTCCCCCATAATTGATCAAAAGGTTTCTCATATAAAACCAACTCCTGTTAAAATGAAACCCCCATTTTATAACCTTAAAAACATCATAAACAGAAACTCCAAATTATAAGCCCTAAAATCATAAATTACACTGACAGAAAATGCCTAAAATTTTACAACCTTAACTTTCAAAATTACAATTTTAACACATTAACTTCCAAAATCCCAATTTTAAAAACCCATATTTTAAATTACAACTATTACTAAGAGAGAGAGAAAGAGAGAGAGAGAGAGAGAGAGATAAATCATTAACCTCGTCAATACTCTCCTCTTAGGAATCGTCTACATTCCACCAGCCTCAATATGAGGCTTTGAGCCCGCTCCCATCGTTTTCATCATTGAAATACCTTAAGAACTTTGACAAAGAAAGAGAGATGTAAGAAATGAGAGTGAGATCTAAGATGTAAGAGAACTGGTTTTGTGAGAGAAACTAGGCTAGAAATTTCCCACTCATAAACAACGGTGGAGATTACAACACGTGGTAATGTTTAGGACCTTGGATGAATTTCACTTTTTTCTTAAGAAAACTTGTTTTGCTCTAGAGAATCGTACGCCTTTTGTATAAGGATATATTGGGGGTTTTTTTTCAAGTTCTTACGGGTCAACTAGCTGGTCAATTGACATTGATTGCCATAATATGTTGAAAAGGGACTGGGTTTGAATAAATAAGGAACCAAGGGGTAATTTGCAAATTCACCAAGAAACTACGGGAGTTTTGATCAAATTTTCTCTATAAAATACGTCATACAATTCACTAAATTGATATATATTTAATTATTATTTTTATAACGTAGTAGAACTGCAATGCATGATCTTATTCAATTTAGGTTCTCTTAGTTGATCACGCTTACCTTAGTCAAACGATTAAAAGTTTATTATTAATCCTTGTACGAACTTGAACAAATTGTTCTAAGCTTTGCATAATCCCTATATTGTTTTGTACTTTTGGATATTAGTGATTTTTATTTTCAATAGTAAAAAAAAACCATCAAAGAGATAAGTGGTTCCTAAAATTGGATGTTCCTATATAGGAAGAGAGCAGATTCGTGGACACCCAAAAATAGGACACTCAGGTCTCACACAATAGGAACCACTCATCTCTATTAAATGAGTAGCTCTTACAATTGGGAGTTCATATGGGAAATAAGGTGTAAAAGCATAATATTTGGAGTACAACTGAGTTGACACACACACTTTCTCTTTCTCCCCACGTGGTTGTTAGAGTTGCCCTCTTTCTTATCTGTTTCTCTCACTTTAATTTTTTTTGAACCAGTACTAGCTGCACCTCTCTCTTCTTTGTCTCTCGCACTATCTCTCTCTCTCCTCAACCACAGTAAAGAAACAATGACAATTTTCAATTGTTGAAACCTAACTATGTCTATCTCTCTCTCTCTCTCTCTCTCTCTGTCCCTCCTTTTCTACCGAGTGAAGACATGGTTTTGAATTGAAAACTCAGTTTTAGATTAGATCTGAATATATTTAGGATTTAATGTAATTGAAAAGGAAGGTGGTAAACAACAATGGTCCCTCTCGCTCTCTCTCTCTATCTCTTTATGAAATAAACCCGTATTAGTTGTGAAGTACTAACTACTACTACCGCAATTGAGTAATTCACGATATATGCTACTATTGCAGTGATGGTACTGACTAAAGCAAAAACATTGTTGAAATAATCGACAATTTGATGTGTGATTTTCTCTATTTCATGGGTTCTCGATAATTGTCCATAATTTTTTTGTCGTAACCCATTGATAAAAAATACAGTGTTGACTATGTCAAGCATCGACAGTAACTACACATTTTAATTATGTTGTGAGTTTGTTTTGGGATTTTATTATGGACTATTATGGCATGTTATGTTCTTTCACAACCCTCACAATGGCTAATCAATGATGAATTTCATGCAAGAGATACTCACGAGGATGATAACCAACCATTATATGACATCCACGAGAACCACGACGTTTAGGAAAACTAGAAGGAGATGCCTTGTCTTCCAGTTTTCTGCCTTTAATTAATTTGTATTCCAATTATATTCATGCATCTTTAAAGAATTCTTGTATGGGTTGTATTGTAACTACTTCAGTTTGTTATGTATTTGAAATTTGGATCCCTTTGAATTGAATGTTGACGTGCTATTAAATGTCTTCCCCTCTTATGAATATATTTCAGTGTATGGAATGTAGAATCCTCATTGTAACCAATAAGTTAAGACATGTAATGGGTATTTCGTGATTGTAGAGTAGTACACTACCTGACAATAATACTTATTTGTAACGTGTTAGATTTGTTAATCACTTAAGTATATCTATAAAAAGCTCACTAGAATTATTGAGTTGGCAAGTAATCGACAATATAAGCTGAGCAGAAAGTAACAACAACAAACAACCAATGAAGTACATAGTTAATTCATGTCTAAAGGCAATATGAATACAAAGTCAAGTCATAATATGTATTTATAGAGAACATTCAGTCTATACATCTATTTTCCAAAATATTTACCCCGTGTTTGTTGAGCTTGTTGGGGGATGAACGTGCAAAATACACCCCCCCCACACACGTAATTTAGTTTTATCCGTTATCCTCATGGCATACAAATAATCAACCAAGAAACTAGAAACATAATTAAGATGCACACAAAACATAATATTTGTCGGAGGTTCACCCTAAGGCTACTCCCCACAACCAAGTTAGAAATCTACTTTATATCCAAGTTCAATTACAAGCCCTTAAGGGATTCCAACAAACATGGAAATCCTTAATCTTGTAATAATCCTCATATAGATTTATAAGAGATAAAAGAAACATAAGAGATCCATCAAGAACCCGAATATTACCTCAACAAAGACCATGTTGCATACCTTCTTCTTGAAACCCTTTAATCTTTTCTCTTCCTTGATTTCTCATCTTAGCAACCAAAAGGTACTTCCCCTCTTACCATCAAATCCCAAGAGAATACCCTCCACCTTCTTCCTTGTAAAGACCAACTTTTTACAAGGTCTATCATAGAGGCTACATCTCTTCTAGATTTCAAGTTTCTTATATAAATGCTTTTTAACTCATACACTGTATTTATAGACTCTCTATTAGGTCATCAGCGAAGTACGTATCACGAGACAAACCATCATTTTGGAATATATCCCTAGAAAACAAACTTACGAAACAAACAACGCGGTTTTCGTTTGAACGACTTCCTTGTTAGGGCTCGAGCCTCCATTACACCGATATTGTCCCACCTTTACCACCTAGTATGAGCTAGGTATGGGGTTTTATTTAAAAAGGCCTCGGTATAATTTAATAGTCTGTATCTTCTTATATCTTTGTGTTATACCACATCTTTAACCAATGTAGGATTAACTTTGATCTACCAATCTTAGTAATCTCCACCTTAGGATCAAACTCCGTTAGTCCTCAATTATCCGCCGCCACCGATACGATTAGATACGCCCACCAATAAAATCCACCTTGGTTTAAACTCCCGTAGTACACCATCTCACTTGAAGTCCATGTATAATTACTTATCTTCTATACCCAAACACCGCGTTTTCTCCGTACATTCATATTCTACCCTGAGTACTCACCAATCACTGTGGACCTAACTAAACCGTTGGTTCTGACACTACATGTTAGGACTCGTGCCCCCGCATTACACCGATATTATCCCCACCTTGACCTCCTAGTATGGGCTAGGTGTGGGGTTTTTATCTAAAAATGCATCGGTATAATTTAATAGTCTGTATCTTCTTATATCATTGTGCTAGACCACATCTTTAACCAATGTAGGACTAGACTAACTTTGATTTACCAATCTTGATAGAGCTCCCAATGCAGCTTGGGCAGACTTAGTCTGCATTTCATATCCTAAACTTAATTTAGGCTCATCACCATCTTGGTGATTATGTTCATGCTGGTCTTCATTAGTCATGCCTCCATCTACATAGGCACTTTTTGCCATTGACTGAGTTCCACTATTTTCAACTCCATCTTCATTACTTGTTTCAACTGCTGGTAATTATTCAACAGTGTATGGAGGGACCAAAGTTCTTTTCTCACAAGTCTTCCTCTTTTTTTGGTTTTCTTTTAGGGTTGTCAAATTTTGGGTGTTCCGGGTCTTCTTTCTCCACTTCTCGCATTCTTCTAATAGAGGCTCTAAGAGGCAACTTCTCTGTCATTGTTGTTTACCTATAGTATAAAACAAGTATTTAGTAGATAGGTAATATAATTAGTCTTTATTGTAGATCAGTGTTATACCCACGACATAATACTATTACCATCCATTTGCAGTATTGTCGATTCATGTATACGTCGACAATACTACACACCAATTTCTTATTCCCAGAATTGTCGGGTAGTTGACTAATCAACAATATTTGAACTCCCAACAACTCCTACATATACCCAACAACACATTTGAGAATAGTACAATCAGTTCCCCAACATACAGTAAAAAAAATGCAAAACAAATTACGCGGGAGGAATATCAATAAAATTGGTTTTGACATGTAAGCACAAAAATGAAATTCATAAGATAAAATTCAACACAAGTGTATCGCCATAGAGATTAGGAGAGCGCAAACAATCACAGCCAACAATAATCTCCACCCAAAAATAAGGTCTTCCTTCAATTTGATATACCAATAACTCCATAATGCTAATGAGGAGGGAAACGAGGTTTACCTTGACACCAAAACAAACCTAAACACTCTCAAGAATCAAACCCAAGCTTTAATTTCTTGATTGAACTCCCAAAATCCTAAATTTTAGTTTGGAGAGGGAAACCCTAACTTCAATTCACGGCATTAGAGATTCGTATAATCTCTCAAAGCTCTCACAAATACAATTTCTCAGACCTAAACCCTAATATTTTCTCTAATGGTAGAGTAGGAGTGTGATGTGGGCAGTGCGTGCGTGAAAGATACAGTGATAGAGAAAAAATAAAGAGAAAGAAAATGACAGGTAAGTGAGTAAGCAATTTAGGTAAATATTTTGAATTCGTGTGTGAGAGAGAGAAAGGTGAGACCATTCCAACTCATTTGTAGACCTAATATTCGCTTTTACACCTTATTTCCTATATGGGAAAGAATTCGTGGACACAAGAAAATGAGACACTCAAGTCTCACTCAATGGGAACTACTCATCTCTATTAGATGAGTGACTCTTAAAATTGGGAGTTCCTATAAATGAAATGAGGTAAAAATCAACCTAATGAGGTGTCTCACAAATTGACAATCGAATTGAGGTTATCTGAATAGAATAATTAATGCAAAGAATATAATTTGGTGGGTAAATCTTTCCCAAAGGGAGCTTCAATTGATCCAAATTGATTACAATAAATTCATTTCTTGATATCTTTTGATCTCTCTCTGGATCTCTAGGTCCCTTTTACATTGCCTAGCATTGCCCTCTTAAAGGTTACAAGTTTTATAATTACAACATTGGACTAAAATGTCCTTCAAATGACTTAAAACTATATATGATAAGTCGTGCCTCTATTCGAATAGAACCATTCTCTGTTCGAACAGAACACTCAGAACTGAGTGCATTCAAACAGACTCAAAAGTTGACTCGAACAAGTTACTCAGAACAACCTCTGTTCGAATAGAATATTTTTTTATTCGAACAGAAGATTCAGAACTTGTACTGTTCGAATATAATAAATGTCTATTCGAAAATAGTTTACTTTTTGCTTATCTTTAATGGGTTTAATGTTTAGATCCTCCTGGGTCATGGCTCCCCCCTTTAGGAGCCTTGAGCTTCTGCTCAGGCTAGACCCGAAAATGATAAAAAATAGTCATGCTCATTTCCCTGTTGTACCACTTTGACTTGCTGGATAATTTACCTTTCTTCCCAACTCTAAATAACTCGATACTTTCCCATCTTGTAGCATGAACCTTCCTCTTTAGAATACTATTCTCCTGCAACGGATTATCTTTATCCATCCATAAGTCATCAACTGATGGTAGGCGAGTATCAATTGCAGAGTCTTCATTTAAAAGGGACGGATCAAATAGCTTCAAATGCTCGACATTAATCACCGAATACATCTTCATAAAAGGTGTCAAATCCGATTGGAATGCGTTGTCACCAATCTTCTTGAGTATCATAAACGAACTATAACGGATAGGCTTAAGCTTCTTACCTTCTCTCTTTAGTCATTCCTTACCCAAATGCAACCAAACTAGGTCATCCTCCTGAAAAGTACACTCAACCCGATGCTTATCCTGTCGAGCATTATACATTACTTGAGTCTTCTTCAACTGTACTTCAAACGCCTCATAAACCTTGCTTATTTTTTCAATAAAACGTTGAGCTTTAACTTCCTCCTCTTCCTTCTTCCTTGACACTGTCTTGTCACCAAGACTAAAAGCCATATTAAAGGGGCTTTGAGGCAAGTGCCTAAGACAAACATCAAATGGAGACTTCAAAGTGGAACCATGAATCGCCCAGTTAAATGCAAGCTTAAGATACGGTAAACTCCCATCCTATGTCTTAGGATGCTTATAATAGAATTCTCGTAATAAGTGAACCAAAGTACGGTTAACTAAATATGTTTACCCGTCAATTTGCGGATAAAATTCGGTACTTTTTTTTAACTTAGTGTCCATCATCCCCCATAACGACCTCCAGAAATACCTCCAAAAGAGGTTATCCCTATCAAAAATAATAAAAGAAGGGAGCCCAAAATACCGTAAAATATCTCTGAAAAAAATAATCGCGCCGCTCCTTCCCCGGTAATCATCTTCTAGCATGGAATAAGAACTATCATCTTACTAAATTGATTTACCATCACAAACAGATAATCATTCTTACACTTGTTCATGGGAAAACCACCTATAAAATCCATCGAAATGCTCTCCCAAGGTCGGCTTGGTACTGGTACTGGTAATGGTAGGTACAGTCCCAACTTCTGATTGAAAGGCTTCGATGTACTGCATAGAACACAACCACGAACGACATGAGCAATATCCACTTGCATCTTTGGCAAATAGACATAATGCCACAAATTCAAAAGAGCCTTCTCAACCTCGAAATAACTTGCCACCCAAGAATAATATGCCTCTCTAATCCAATACAAACGGTATCTACCCTCGGAAATACATAGTAGACTACCCCTCTAAATCAAACCATCCTTTAATTCATACTTACATGTCTTGCTTTATAACAATTTCTTGTGAATCACGCTGAGCTCCTTGTCGTCGTCGTACCCTGTAACATAGTAGACGAAAAATAGGTTATATCTGCATAACTACCAACAAAGCAAAAATAGTTGGTAATGGGTGTCGAGATAACATATGAGCCATTTTGTTGCCCACTCTCTTCCTATACTTGATAATCAAGGTGAATTATTATAGGTATGACATCCACTTCATATAGCGATCTTATTGTAGCTTGAACTGTGTAGATAAGAACTGTAGCGGTTTATGATCAGAATATATCACAACCTCCTTCCGCAATAAGTAGTTCTGCCAATGCTTTAGTGATTAATATAATGCGTAGAACTCCTTATCGTAGGTGGGATAATTGCGTATTGCTCCTGTAAACATCTTAGGATGGTAGACAATCGGCTTCCCATCCTGCAATAAAATTACTTCTAATGCATAGTCTAATATATCTGTTTCGACCTAAAAAGGATGCTGCAAATTTAGCAATGCTAACACTGGTGCATCTGTAATCTTCCATTTCAGTAACTGAAAGGTCTTATCATTATGATTTTCCCATATAAACTTCACACTGGCCTTTGTCAAGGAATGCAGATGTAGGAGCACGCTCCCGCTAGTGACGATGTCGCGGTAGTCATACGAGCAATCCCTCCAACGACCCCAACCTCGAATAACTAGAGCAGGGAAACGACAGGTCAGTCGACGAGCGAACTCTTCGATTGACCAACACGAGTAAGGGTGCCCTGACGAAACTACTCTTAAGTATCTCTATACAATGAGCAACTATTAGCATATGCAGAACAAATACGAGGAGCACCCAACCTCACGACTCTGAAGGGATAGTGTAGGAATTTCCCTGAACACGTGAGAGAGGATGCTCCAAGGTCAAACCCTCCTTATAAATAGAGAGGAGGAGGGTACAGAGAGGGGATCTGTTTTCTTCTTCTTCCTTCTTCAGACAAACTACTATTCCTCAGCAGTCTCAGAAACACAATGAGAGTGAGAGAGAGACAGAGGAACCCAGAGACAGTTGAGCGGTGCCCTCCTCCGGTTCAGTATCAAGCCCAACCCATCGAACGATTATTGTTGTCCCCTAATAAAATAAGGAGACTACAATTGGCGTAGTCTGCATTCCCCCCCAAAGCCTCCTCCGAGCAATAATGGTGGTTTCCACCCGCAATCAGTCCCAGGAACAAGCCATGGCCAAAATGAGAGCGGCGCTAGCACAACTGCAGGACCAGATGTCCACAAAAGACGACCAAATACGACAACTCCAACTGGCCAATGACACTCGTCGTGATGCTTTCATCGCCAACACTCACCCGCTACTAGGTGATCCGGTACCCTCCACGTCTATAAGTGAGTCAACCCCGCACGAACCACCTCTAGGGGATGAAGAAAATCCTATACCCGCAGTTGGAGCCTCGGTAACACCAATCCCTCGCACCACCCCGATGACCCACTATGTCTCCGCACCCCATGGTTCACCAAGGTACAGGCCCACCGCATTATCGACCGGTTTACCAACTCAAGCCATAACGACCCGCTCCCTCCCGGTCGTTATGCTCCCCAACTCCACAGCCACTGCATACCAAATCCCATCATGGACTACGGTGACCGATATGCTGACAACCACGCAAAACAATCACCATGGCACCCCCCTTATAGCTTATATGACCCCTCCTACCTCCACGGCCACGATTGTCAGCCCCAATACGACCGGAACCACGCGTACAATGAAAGGTTTTATGACCGATACCCAGGAATGCCCTCTTCGGGACCGACTTATTCCCATAATTACGACAGCCACGCTGACGAGTTTTCAACCCGAGGCGAAGCCATTCATAAACGGATCGGTGAAACTCATGACCAACAACCACTAACAGCAGCGACCGTAGAAGCACTTATCCGAGCAATGCACGGCGCGAACCCAACTAGGCGGTTAACCACGGAGACGCTCTGTCGGATCCATAATACACCCTTCACAGTGGCCATACGGAGCTACGTGCCAGCACAAAGTTACTCTCGACCTAAAATAGAGCCGTTCACCAGTTGTCAGGATTCTGGGTAGCACCTCTCCAAGTTTCAGTACAGCATAAACCTATAACATCAAAAAGATGAGCACATGTGTCATCTATTCCCCTCGACATTATCTGACGGGGCCCTCGTCTGGTTTCAGAGTCTTGTACCCAACTCTATATCCACGTTCGAACAACTATCATTGGCATTTATCGAGAAGTACCTCCACAACCAGCAATCCAAATAATAGTTAGTGGAACTATTCTCGCTGAAATAACAAATCGGCGAAACCACAGACTCTCTCCTCTCACGGTTCAAAAACGAGCTCACCCTCATTGAACGGGTCGACGCACCAACAATATGCATCACTTTTATGGGTGCCTGTCTCCCCGGTTCTAAGCTACGTGAGGCCCTGCATAGAAAACGGCCCGAAACCCTCGAACACCTATATGAGAAGGTCCGTAAATATCAAAACGTAGAAGCGGACAACCGTGCCTCTGCCGCACAAACTGCTACCCTCCTGAGCACCACATCCGCACCAACGCCGATACTATGTAACCAAGCACCCAAACACTCACGGGCTACCCTCGAAGATCAACACGAGAACAAGATTAGATAACGAATAGAACGCGACCAACGAGATAACATCGAAACTTCCAAGGACGGACGACAAAGAACCACCCGGTGGGAACGTTATCCTCCCAGCGACCTGACCATTTCATTGGCAGACTTGCTCCTCGCGGTAAAGAATGATCCTAACTACAGAAAACCTCACAACTGACCTGACCGACCTGGTCGCCCATACTGCACGCATCATGAGATACATGACCATCCAACCAAGGAATATTACGATTTCATCAACATGACTGAGACTTGGTTCCGCCTCGGCCACTATACACGTTACCTAAAAAAACCAATCCCACCCGCAGAGAAAATGCCTCACCCTACCTACGATGAATGCGCAACAAACATACGAGCACCAAAACATTTACCAGTATGTGAGATGATATTGGGCGACCTCATCCAAGCTCCTTCAAGGCACTCTATTTCTAATTCAACAAGATAATGTTACCGCCTAACCGAGAACCAGCGAGCCGCCCACGGCATTGATGCAGCCACTCGCCCTCTGCCAGAACAAGCAATCTACTTCACCGATCACGATCTTGGCACCGTTTCACACCCTCATGACGATACCCTCATTATTTGGATCGTCATAGGCGGCGTCCTTGTTAAGAGAATGTTGGTCGACTCCGGTGGTGGCGCTAAGATCTCCTACTGCGATTCACTTTGCAACATGAATATGCAGGACTGTATGACACCCTCCAAGACCAAGATTTCTAGTTTTAATGGGTCCACTGGACGAGCAATAGGAGAGCTCGTGACTCAGGTACAGGCAAGCCCAGTTATCGTACCTACCTCTTTCATCGTCATCAACAGCCCCACAGTATACTATAATGGAATTCTGGGACGCGACTGGATTCACGCCATGAAAGCTGTCACCTCCTCCTACCACCAGGTAATACGCTTTCCAATAAAGTTTAGCCCCTACCAAATACGCGGCTGTCAGGTCGCAGCCCGGGTCTGCTACGCCAACTCATTACAAAACTTAATCAATCAAGAGAACACAAAAAAGAAAGGGAAACATATCGAGCGTGACGATTAGTAATGAACGAGGTACGAGCTCATGGCGGTGGACTCGTTCCCCGTTCCTCACACCAAAAACAACTTAATGCTCACAGACATGACACATGACCAAAACGATGCCATTATAAGTACATTCTGTAAATCATGGACCCCGCCCCTCGTGGAGCCAATCGTTCTAATTGATATTGACGGCCCCACGAGAACAATATATATTGGTTCCTTCTTGAGAGGTGATGAGCGCACGAACCTCATTATACTACTCCGACAGTTCAATATATCTTTGCATGGTCTTTTAACAAAATTCCAGGCATAGACCCCGCGATGACCTGTCACCATTTACATGTTCATGAAAAAGTAAACCCCGTCAAGCAAAAACCATGATGAATAGCACCACGACTACGCGAAGCTATCAACGACGAGATACAAAAGTTGTTGCATACAGAATTTATACGACCTTTTGACTGCCTACACTGGGTAGCAAACATGGTCGTGGTACCAAAGAAGAATGAGAAAACCTGAGTGTGCATTGATTTTACCGACCTCAACCACCACTGCCCCAAAGATAGTTTTCTTATGCCCCTCATTACCAGACTAGTCGATTCCACGGCTGGCCACGAGCGATTGTCATTTATTGACGGTTACTCGGGGTACAACCATATACCATTAGCAGTGGAAGATCAAGAGTGCACGTCTTTCACAACCGAGCAGAACCTATACTGCTATACGGTCATGCCCTTCGGCTTGAAGAATGCGGGATCTACGTACCAACGCCTCGTGACCACAATGTTTGAAGAACAACTTGGCAAAATAGTAGAGGTCTATATCGACGACATTCTCGTCAAAAGACGCCTGAGCAATGACCACTTTAGCGACCTCGAGATAGTTTTCACGAAGATACGGTCGTACAAGATGTGTCTTAACCCAGAAAAGTACAGCTTTGGGGTTTCTTCAGGAAAGTTCCACGGACACCTAGTCACCCAACGTGGAATTGTAGCCGACCCTGATCAAATCCGTACTCTAGTATGTATGCCATCACCACAGACATTAAAGCAAGTACAAGCCCTTGTTGAAAAAATAGCAGCTCTTGGACGCTTCATTTATAAAGCTTCCTACAAATGCCACCCATTATTTCACTGCATTCGGGAAAATAAAAAATGCCAATGGAACGATAAATGTGAAACAGCCTTTCAAAACATGCTACATTACCTAGCCACTCCACCCATTCTCAGCGCCCCAGTCGAGCACGAGTTACTAGTTTTGTACCTTTACAATACAGATGAATCCATCAGCGCAGTCCTCGTGCGCACAAAACACAGAGCGGAAAAGCCAGTATATTTCGTTAGCAAAACCCTAATGGGAACAGAACTGCGGTACTCTACGGTGGATAAATAGGCCCTCGCTCATGTATATGCCTCACAGAAGCTACGACCATATTTCCGAGCACATAAAATCAAGGTCATCACCACACAGCCACTACGAGAAATTTTTACGAAGAAAGATAAGACACGCCGGATCGCAAAATGGGCAATTATACATGGTGAATTTGACATCCGGTTCGAGCCACGAGTCTCAATTAAAGGACAGGCAGTAGCGGACTTCCTCGCAGACCTCCCCATACATAACAACAATTGGCATAATGACAAGGAGGATGACCTCGACACCCACCCTGATGCCGACGAGCCATCATATACCAAGGGCTGGCGGCTATATACCGACGGATCCATCAACGCTGACGGCTCTGGTCTTGGCATAGTGTTAGTTACTCCGACCAATGAGAAAATTGAGAAAGCCATACGGGTCAATTTCCCCCTCAGTAGCAACGAGGTAGAATACGAGGCGTTATTGAGTGGACTAGAAACAACGTTGTCCCTGGGCGTGGAAGAACTCTCATCTTTACCAACTCGCAGCTAGTTGTTAACCAGCATAGCGGGACGTTCCAGGCCAACGGCAGAATGGCCAGCTACATAGAAATACTAAAACAACGACTAAGCAAGTTCTGAAAGATCAACCTTGAACATATCCACCGTGGTGAAAATATACACTCGGACGCCCTTGCGTATCTAGCAGGCATCATCGGTGATAAACTCCGCGTCATCCAGATTAATATCCCTGATAAACCGAGCATTACCGTAAACATAATGCCTGCCATGCAAACTGACCTACTCGTTCCCCCCGACTGGTGCAAACCTCTCCTTGATTTCCTCGGGGAACACCACATCCTTCCTGATGACCAGTCAGCAGCTAGAAGCATCCGCAACAGAGCCCAAAAATATACGATGATTAATGGCAAACTTTTATGGACAAGCCTATATGTTCCACACCTCACTTGCATCGCTGGAGAGAGAATCAATACAGTCATCGCAGAAATTCATGACAGTGTCTGCGGCGCCCACACAGTCGGTCGTTCCATAGCTGACCGTGCACGTACCCAAAGATTATACTGGCCAACTATGCGACAAGATTTCATAGCGTACGCCCAAAAATGCAACAAATGTCAAATCCACGGGCACATAATCCACACTCCAGCAGTCGACCTCAATACAATTTCCAGCCCATGACCGTTTGTAAAAAATGGGGACTTGATATCGTTGAAACCCTCCCAATGGCGCGCGGAAGATGCCAATGGCTACTGGTCGCAATAGGCTATTTTACCAAGTGGGTTGAGGAAATACCCCTCGCTCGAATTAGGGAGGAAGAGGTTATCTTGTTCCTATGGAAAAATATTATCACTCGGTTTGGCGTCCCCGTAGTACTGATGACCGACAACGGTACACAATTCGTGGGAAGCAAAGTCGCAGATTTCGTACGACCTTATTATATAAAAATCCTCTCTTCGAGCCCCAGATATCCCCAAGGAAACGGACAAGCCGAGGCCACAAAAAAACCCATAATCGACAGAATCAGTAAATGACTGGGCACGACAAAAGGTCACTAAGTGGACGAGCTACCCCATGTTCTGTGGTCATATTGAACGACCCCTCGGAAAAGTCCGGGATTCACACTGTTTATGCTCACTTACGGCTCCGAAGCGGTACTCCCCACCGAAGTCATCGCTAATACGATGGGATCCCTAGTTGTTGACAGTGCAATCAATGACCGACTACTCGCCAAGAACCTCGACTTTATAGATGAAACCACGGAGGAAGCTTCTTCCCGACTACTTCGGTATCAAGAAACATTGAAAAGAAACTATCACAAGCGAGTAATCCCTTGGCAGTTCTGCGAAGGAGACTACGTCATGAAAAAAGTCTTCCCAACAGCTCACAATCACAACAAGGGCAAACTACAACCCAACTGGGAAGGTCCTTACCTCATATCCCGCGTCGCCAATGACAACACATACTACCTACTCAACCGCGATGTCGAGGAACTCAAATCCCCCTGGAATACCATGAACCTCCGCAAATGGGTTCATTAGAAATACATCACATGTACATGATCACTCGTGCTCAATAAAAGTTCAGTTTCAACATAACAACCCCAAACGTAGATCCCAATTATCTGATTACTCGTCTAAACGAGATGAAAATTGTTTTATAAAAGCAATTAAGAAACTGAGGGCGACCTTGACATTGGCCGCCCTCAAAGCACAAAAATCGAGGCATCCTTGAGGCAGGCAACCCTCGTTCAACATGAAAGTCATTTTTTGATGTAAAAATGAAATCTCTTAACTGGGGGTGTCCTTGACGTAGGCCGCCCTCGTAAAGCACAAAAACTGAGGACGTCTTTGGCGTAGGCTGTCCGTGCAAAGTACGAAATTTGAGGTGTCCTTGACGTAGGCCATCCTCGCAAAGAACAAAAGTCGAGGCGCCCTTGAAGTAGGAAGTCCTCGGAAAGTACAAAATTTGAGATCTCCTTAACGTAGGCCATCCTCGCAAAGAACGAAAGTCGAGGTGCCCTTGACGTAGGCCATCCTCGCAAAGAAAGAAAGTCGAGGCATCATTGAAGTAGGCAGTCCACACAAAGTACAAAATTCAAGGTGCCCTTGACGCAGGCCATCCTCGCAAAGAAAGAAAGTCGAGGCGTCATTGAAGTAGGTCGTCCGCGCAAAGTACGAAATTTGAGGTGTCCTTAACGCAGGCCATCCTCGCAAAGAAAGAAAGTCGAGGTATCCTTGAAATAGGTCGCCCTCGCAAAACGTGAAAGCCAGTTTTTTGACGTGAAAACAAAATTACATAACTGGGGGCGTCCTTAACGTAGGTCGGCCCCGCAAAGCACGAAAACCGAGGACGTCCTTGACGTAGGCCGTCCTCACAAAGCATGAAAGTTGAGGCATCCCTGAGGTAGGCCACCCTCACACAACATAAAAATCATTTTTTGACTTAAAAACAAAATCATTTAACTGGGGCCATCCTTGGGATATGCCACCCTCGCGTCAAACTCTCTACTGACTAGGCCGCCCTCACAGAGCATGAAAATTTTGATAAGTACTTCACGCCTAATCTTTATGACATGGTTGCCTATGCGACCAGCGTAACCCAGTCTAATGAGGATTGTGTAAATAGTTATCGATTATTTCGCGCATAGTTTTAACAAATTATTTAAAACGCGGTTACTAATTAATAAACGTAACGACTACTGTACATATTACTGGTCGCCGGATTTAATTTCAAAATTAACGATAATTAAATTTACAACAGCAAAAGACTACTGACAGACAAGAACACAGTAGGAACTGATTTGATTCATAACAAATTCACCAAGGACAACAGGGACACGACCTCTCCCATTTTCTATAACCCGGCCCTTCGCAACTAGCCAAAAATAAGATACCAGAACCACCGCTTTTCCTGCATCTTCCTCTCGGGTACGGGGAGGGTTGACGGATTGACATAGGTTCGCTCTAACGGCTTCCCAGCCAGCCCATGGTTGCCAAAGTAGGACTTCTTATAAAATTCTACCCATACGCCCACCCGTGCTTCATACCTGGTTTTTGACCGCGTCTACATCTTTCTCCTCTAGATGTTTGAAAGTCCGATCCTAAGCTCCAATGAAAAAATAAGAGTGCTCCTCCCACAAGTTTGCTAAGGCGGGATGGAACCCATCCCTCACAAGTCTACATTTATATAAGCCTAATTAACTGCCATGGGGAAACCCAAGAGCCATCCCCTACATTAATTGCGCCGCACACGTCCCCCCAAGTGACCCCACTCACTGCCCCTTGGAACTCACAACCCACATTAATAACCGACATGACGTTTCGCCTACATTAATCCCGCACTACGTGCCCAATACGAGAGCATCATAATGATAACACCACAAGGTCGTTATTTACATGGGAAAGCGTACCAATTAAAAATACGTCAGCACAAATATATCAAGCAAAGAGCACGTTTAGTAATCACGTGTACGACAAATGCTCCATAAGTTTCATAAGTTTACATACCAAGAAATAACAAAAATTTGTTCAAAGTCACACATATAAAACCTTTCTCGCCTCAGTATAGGACGACCTTCTTGTTGAAACGAGAATCTAGGCAGAGGCCACCCCCCTTCTCCTCTGTAAGTTGCGCATCCTCCTCAGGGGTAATATCCATCTTGTTCCCGATAGGCAGAGGACCTTGACGTCCGGAATACCCCAAATAGCACAACTCCGGCATGTCTTGGGTCTGACGCAGCACTAGTAATGGTGGAGCCAACGAATTCACCCATCACTTCGTCGATAAACGAAACTCCTCCTCTAAACGAGCATTGCCCAATACTAGCTCGGTCATATGACCCTATAAACCGTCCGTTACTTGCTTCGCCCCCGTCAGCTCCTCACGAAAGCTCTGCTCACTCACTTCCTTCTCCAGCAACAGAGTCCTTAACCGTCAGTGTAATACTTCCAAGTCCCTCTCGACTGCAAGCTTCTCGTCAGTCAGTACTTTCAATTGTTCTTCGAGCCCAGTGGTCCTGCTCGCTACATGCTCCGCCAGCTCGTGATGCAGTGCCTCCGTTACAAGCTCCTTCTGTGAGGCCCTCATTTCGTCTAGTTGCAATTCCAACTTTACATTACGGTTGGCAAGGGTATCGGCCCAGAGAAAAAAGGCCTCGAGCGTAAGGGTACCCTGCATGAAGTAAACAATGATTTATTATTCATAAACCTGAAGGAAACAGACGTCTAACCACTAAAACAATAACTTACACGGACAGCGGCCACGACCGCAGTACGACGATCCCGAGGGTCATCCAGAGCCTGAGCAAGACGCTTCTTTTCCTTTTCCATGTAAGGAGTACTCTGCACTTCCCCTTCGGGAAAACTACCACCAAAGAGTTTGCCGCTTTCGACCGAGCGTGTCCCTTCCTCGGCGTAAGAGTGAGGCAACGGCTCTCTCTCCCTACCTCGTAACTGACTAGGCTCTTTGTCCAAAAGACTGACAATAACTGACCTCTGCCACTTTGCGACTGGGATATCCTCCGTGTGGCCACTGACCCCTCACAACCCAGGACTCTGTCCAGCGACAAGAGGCGCGACAACATTTGGGCTGGACAAATCTTTTCCCCTTGCAATTAAGAACCTCGGCTTCATCCCAACGCTTTCCATGGACTTATAACTGTGTACACTTTTCACAAAGTAAGTATTGCTCGCGGGACGGATACGAGGCTCACTATACTTGATCGCCGACCAGTACTTGTCAGAGTCAAACTTCCCGTCGATAATATTGGTTAACACTTGATTATCTTTATTTTTATGACCAAGCACATGCATACGCGATGACTTATAAGTTACCCTCGCAAGCGTCATACCTGTGAAATAAAAGAGCAATCATTTTGTCACTGAATAACAAAGATTCGCACACAACTTCTACAACTTATACGAAGGAACGTACACTTAGTATTAAACACGTTTTGATGTAAACGACGGTTAGGCCTGTTGTCATAATCAAATGCCCCCGTCACCAGAATTGGATGCTGACACTAATAATTCCAACTCGTCAGCAACTTAAAAATCTTCGGCTTGCCGGATTTATGAGATATATAGTACCAGTGCCTCCACTCAGGTGTACAAGGATGCATGACTCTTTGACACCTCGGGCCTGCATCACCCACCTTACCCATGGTCGCCTTGCCTGCAACCTTTTTTGTCCTGGCGGCAGTCCGAGTTTGCCGCCCCTCTTGCCCCGCTCGTGCCCATGAACGCGAAGAGATGCCGGCTCATCTAGCGCGTCTTCCCCATCCCGTTCTATCCCCGATCCCTCCGGAACATTGTCCCATTGACGCGGACAACGCCCCGTCTTGTAGGCGACCATTATGCCCTCACAACCCATGTTCCAACGAGGAGGCACCGATTGATTAATCCGCCGACATCCTGTCATCACCCTGTAAAAATTACCATTCATTTGCCCCGGGGAACGCCCAAACGAATTTACACATTTTTTTGTTAAATCATCCAAGGGAAATCTCAGCGCTGCATCAAATTGCCCGAAGTACACGATGCATTGGTTGGACGCTAATGTTTGGCAATCTGGCCATATCTACTTACAACCTCCTCGAGCTTTCTCCCGCTCATTAACGACGTCCAGAAACTCTATTGTGATCCCTGGACTCTCATAATCAGCCAGTGTTGTAGGCAACCTCCACTCACTTGGATAAGGCCAAAACAACTCAGACAGTCCCTCCTCACGACCACTAATAATATCTTCGTGGGCAAGATCTCCAGGTACTCTCCCTAGTACCATGAAATCCGCCTGCGATTCTACCCTCAGGTTGCGAGACACAGATGTTTCTGCCTCGTGGTCGTTATCGGCTACAAACCCCACGGGCACGGCACCTGATGGCCCAACCGTTGAGCCCTCCGTCATTGACTCACCCTCAGATACGACCATATTTCTTCTTGCCTTTTCTCTATTCCTTACCTCGTATATATCTACTGATCTGTGCTCGACACTTGTATGTCCCTGCACGAGCCAGACACAAACGTCAGCCTCAACCCTAAGGTAGCGAAGGGCATAATGGCCACCTTATTACTAGGGCACCCTTGGGCCAGGCTACCCCCAAGCACGTCCATTGACCAGGCTATCTCCGGGGTGCGGCAGCCAAAAGTCGACGCGATTTCGTGGCGTATGATACGATTCATACCGGAGCCACATTCACCACAACTCTTTCAGTTACCACCGATAAGCCACACACTCCCATTTCGCTTGTGCATTTCACGTGATTCCAAAATATATCAAAACAGATTACACTACGACAGATTATACAAGTTAAAAAGGTAAACTCACCTGAGAATTCCAACGCAAAATTACACAACACTGAATACTTCTAGCTCCAACCCAAGTGTATCAGTTCCGTCCTTCCAAAGCTCATAATTTTTTTGCAAAACAGAGGAGAAGCTTCAAGCTCCTAGCTATTTGTCCTTTTATAGTGGAAGAGACGGTTATGGGAAAAGACAACTTCCTTGAAAACTGCACCGGGCCCATGCACATCATTTGCCACGTTACCTACTGCATCAACAGTCACACCACACATTTTCCCATGAATTTAATATCCCACCCCCCTCCCGAGACAATGTCAGACAGACTGTCACATCCCCCGCCGAACGACTAACTCCCTCTACGGCCAGACCTACCTCAGATCTCCCTTCATGCGAGCCAGACCTGAGGGGGGGAGGCGATTGTAGGAGCACGCTCCCGCTAGTGACGATGTCATGGTAGTCATACAAGCAATCCCTCCAACGACCCCAACGTTGAATAACTAGAGCAGGGAAACGATAGGTCAGTCGACGAGCGAACTCTTCGATCGACCAACACGAGTAAGGGTGCCCTGACGAAACTACTCTTAAGTATCTCTATACAATGAGCAACTATTAGCATATGCAGAACAAATACGAGGATCACCCAACCTCACGACTCTGAAGGGATAGTGTAGGAATTTCCCTGAACACGTGAGAGGGGATGCTCCTAGGTCAAACCCTCCTTATAAATAGAGAGGAGGAGGGTAAAGAGAGGGGATCTGTTTTCTTCTTCTTTCTTCATCAGATAAACTACTATTCCTCAGCAGTCTCGGAAACACAATCAGAGAGAGAGAGAGAGGCAGATAAACCCAGAGACAGTTGAGCGGTTCCCTTCTCTGGTTCAGTATCAATCCCAATCCATCGAATAATTATTGCTGTCCCCTAATAAAATATGGAGACTACAGTAGAGGTGTTCTAATCTATGAAAAATGTCGAATAAACTTCCCTAAATACTGACAAGAACCCATAAAACTTTGCACTTTTGTCACTGTACAGGTTCTTGGCCAATTCATGATGACCGAGACCTTCTCTGGATCTACCTTATGTTTACCTCGACCAACAATGAACCCCAAGTACATCAGTTCCTTCTTTCCAAACTCAGACTTCTTCTCATTGAGAAAAATTTGTTGTGATCTCAAGGTTTCCAACACTTTGCGTATATACACGAGCTGTTCCTCCCATGTTTGACTATACATCAAGATCATCTAAATAAACAATCACGAAATCATCAATAAAAGTACGAAGTACCTCCTTCATCAACTGCATAAATATCGATGGAGCGTTGCATAACTGTCGTAGCCTACTCGCAGCCTTCTAGCTCTTGTCGAACTCTCGAAGGCTACATCAAAGCCTACCTGATGACCTAAAGCCTAATAAACCCATAATCAAGCCCTCTAAGACTATACGAACACTCAACTATGAACAAACTTCGACCATGATCATACGTGGTCTAGGGAAAATATATTAGACAGCTAGCTCACCAGACAGAATGGCGGAGCACGCCGCTCGACAACTACAGTGTCAGATTCAACAACCACAGTGTTAGAACCATCAAGCTACAGTGTCAGACCCGGCAGTTACGGCCTCAGAACTAACTCTGGGTACAAGTCAGTTGTCTAGAGGATACTCTTATAATTTGACCTCCCATGGTGACTTAGCCCTTCCTATGTTCTATAAATAGGAGGGAGGGGGAATTATGGAGAGGTTAGAAAAACTCTCCCCACAGACCTTAAATTATACCTTCGAATACCCTGTAATCATCCTGTACTTAAAACTTCAACTACTCAAATTTTATATCAGTGCTCTTAAAATTCTCATCAGAGGTCGTGGAGTGACCTATTCTAAGCCTCCACACAAGTATATTGCCAATAGATTAGTCACATTAATACTGATTATATGCTTGAACTCTTTGGCTGAGGATTATATTCGCAGTATAAGAGTCAACTTCCTTCCTCACGAAGTTAGGCCCCTACATTTGACGCCGTCTGTGCTATTCCACCCTACCAGTTTCCCATGCCTTGTACTTTTCTTTTCTCAATACTACTAACCACTTCCAATGGACCCCACCCTCTGCTTTACTTCCACCCATGCTGGCAACTCTGCTGTCAGAGTGGCCGCCCAGCTCGCCCTGCTTACCCAGCAATTTACTCAGGCTGGGGAGCGACACCGAACACAATTACATCAGAAGCGCGAAGAACACTGTCATGAGTTTGAAGCCAAACGGCAACGCCGTCTGGATGACGCGACAGACAGTATCGTTCCCTCGACGACCTGCGGAATACAGTTTGCGAGCTATAACGATCTCAGCCCCAAGACACCCTTCTACCATCTCGAGCACCCGCCCAATCGCGCGTCTCTGCCTGTACCTGATTAGGGCCCCAACAACATCCTGATGTACCCCCAGTTCATCTTGGAGCTGAGGGTACTCCCCCCACCATCCTCCCTACCAGTTCAATCCACCTTGGCATACACCTCACGGAGGATTCATCCGATTCCACCCTTCGAACTACCAGACAACTTTGACGCTGCCCTTCTCGAGAACGACTCGGGGAGCTCAGCGCTGAGTATACGCCAAATCTTTGGCCTCTTCACCTTCGACCTCAAAGATCCCCTTCTCATCATACTTATCTTACACAGTAGGACTTCGACCAGGAAACCCATCCTACCATCCGAACCAGTGCGAGCCCTACACCAAACTCATGGATTCGGTTAAACAACCCCCTCTGCCTTAAACTCCTCACTATCGAGGTGCCTCTAAATTTTTGTGCCCCCAAAATTAGCAAATATTGTAACACTGACCCACAATCCAACATCCTTGAATTCCAAAATGCTTAAAGCCTTTACTCGACGGTCAACCACCTGATGTGTCAACCTTTTCCCACCAGCCTCATAGATTACCCCCTCAGATGGTATCATAACCTTCCCAGTGGCTCGATCCAAAGCTTTAAGCAATTATCTAGTCTTTTCATCACCTAATTTGCCTTCAACAAAGATCGAGAGGTCCTGGTCGATGTCCTCTTCTACCTCTACAAATCCCTCAGTAAAACCCTTGAAGCCTTCACAAAGAGGTTCCTTGACGAGTTTCGCAAGGTCGAAAACTCGATTGTGCGAATGTGGTGCCCGCTTATTCTAATGCTTTGCCGGATAATAGCCTCATCAAAGAGTACCTAGTGTTCGGCAAACCCCGAACTCTCAAGGAGATATTATCCAAAATTAACAGATACATTGACCTCGAGTGCCTCTGCTAGTCAAATCGCCAGGGGCAAGCTTCGAACCCTACTCCGAACAAACTTCGACAAGGCCAACCTTCTACTCCTACACCCATAATAGCTCATGTCTCATAGGAGACTAAGAACCGCAAATGCCCCCATACTGACGACACTACTGAAGCTCACAAAAAATGGCCAAAGCAGGTCTTACCTAAGCTTACTGCTCCTATCAGTACCCTTCTACTACAGATTCAGGTGGACCCCATATGGCATACCCCTTTCCTCATCGAGGTTAAACAAGGTGAACCTTACTGCCATAACTATAAGTGTAACTGCCACCGCACCAACAAATGCTTTACCCAGCAACGCTCTCTCGAAATAATCCTCAAGGCGGGTCATCTACATTAGTATGTTGCTGACCTCCCTAGTTACCTCAACGGTTTGTACCTCAAGCCTCAACCTACCCCTGCTGCCGACCCAGCTGAGGTACACATCTACCAGGCTCATTTCATTGAGGTAAATAATATTGACAACAGTCGTTCTAAAAGCAAGTGCCAGCATGTCGAAGAATCTTGCAAACTCACTTACCAGGAGAAGCTACCCACCCTCTTCCAAGAATCAAGTCAATATCCCCGACCCGAGAGTATTCCATTTATCGACTGCGACATATCGTATATTCATTTTCCCCATTCTGACCCTTTAGTCATTATGATTAAGGTCGAACACCTCGTCCTCCACACCATGTTTATCGATATGGGAAGTGCAGTTGATGTACTTTTCCTTCAAACCGTTTAAGCCATGAACAAAACAGACTTCATCACTACTGCTAATGTCAAACTGAAAGGTTTTAACGGGGATACCTAAGTCGCCGTTGGTGGAATTAGCCTTCCAGTTACTACCGGCCCAGTTACACTTCAAACCAATTTTCTTGTCATCGACAAGAAATCTGAATATCTCGGTATCCTTGGGCGCGACTGGCTCCATGCCATGTGTGCCATACCTTTGACCTACCATTAGACCCTATGTTTCACTACCCCCTGTGGTACGTAAAACTTAAAAGGCACCCAACGTGTCGCCCATTCATGTGAGCATCCGGAGATCAATCAGACCCAAAAACTCGTCAAACTACCATAATCTTTAAACCTTCGATACCCGCCATCTCACCCATCGAGCCCACTATCTAATTTGAACTCGAGGGTCCAGGTCGAGGTACGTTCATTGGTACCTTTCTAGATGAGGCCGAGCTCCTCGAACTCACCGACTTCCTTCGAGCCAACAAAAACATCTTCGTATGGACGTTTCAAGAGATGCCCGGTGTCGACCCCAGTTTAGCATATCATCACCTCAAGCTTGTCCCTCACGCTACAGCAGTAAAGTAGAAGAAGCATATATTGGCCCCACGACTTCGAGAAGCTATAAACCTCGAGGTCAACAAGCTCAAAGCTGAGGGTTTTATTAGAGAAGTCAAGTACGCTGACTGGATATCTAACATTGTTGTAATTCCTAAAAAGAATGGCAAGATCAGAATTTGCGTCAACTTCGCAGACCTCAACAAACATACACCGAAGGACAGCTTCCTCCTCCTGATCATTTCAGTCCTCCTGGATGCCACTGCTGGACATAAACGACTATTAATGATGAACGCGGCTTTGGGTTATAATCAGGTACCCCTCCTCCCTGAGGATTAACTTAAAACTTCATTTATCACTGAGCAAGGCCTTTAGTATTTTAACGTCATGCCCTTCGGCCTTAAAAATACGGGCGCCACTTACCAATGCCTCGTTACAACCATGTTTAAATCATTGCTTGGCAAGTCGATCGATGTCTACATCGACGACATGTTATGCAAGGGCCTCCAAAAATATACCCACATCCAGGACCTAACAGAAGTCTTCTCGATACTTCGAACATACAACATGATATTTAACCCAGATAATTGCCAGTTTGGTGTTTCATCGAACAAATTCTTAGGCCACCTCATCAATAATAGAGGTATCGAGATCGACCCTACTCATATCCGAGCCCTCATCGACATGCCTTCCCCCCGAACCAAAAAAATGTCTAAAAGTTGGTTGGTAAGATAACGGCCCTTAACCGCTTTATTTCAAAATCCTCAGACTGTTATACTTGGCTCTTCTCTCTCTTACGCAATTAAGGTATCCACAAGGCCAAAAAGGAAAACAACCCCAAGATTAATTGGACACCCAACTATGAACAGGTTTTTCTCAAACTTAAAACATACCTCGGTCGACCACCCATCATTAGTACGCCTATCAAAGGCGAAATGCTTTCTTTATACCCCGCAGTCGCTGATACTTCTATCAGTTCAGTATTCATTCAACTCGAATCCAGCATTGAGAAACCTGTATACTTTATCAGCAATTCCCTGATACCTACAAAGACTCAATACACAAAACTTGAGTGTTTGCTTCTCACCCTCATCTACACTTCTCAAAAACTCAAACCATATTTTCAAGCTCACCCTATCTGTGTTATCACAAGTTATTCATTCGTAAAGTACTCAGCAAGAAAGATAAATCTTGACGGGTACAATAGTGGTCAGTTTATCTTGCCGAGCACGATATCACATTTGAGAAGCAGGTATCCCAAAAGGGGTCAAACAGTAGCTAATTTCCTTGCTGACTTCTCCGTCAAAGATGTCGACTGGGAGGAACACGAAGATGACCTACCAGAAGACCAGCCCGAACAAGCCGACCCATGGAACCCTAATACAGGCTGACATCTCTTCACAGATGGATCCGCTGGACCTAATGGTTCGGGGATCGGTATCGTCCTGGTTATACCCACCAATGATCGAATTGAAAAGGTAGTCAAGTTAAACTTCGAATACTCCAACAACGAGGCTGAGTACAAAGCCTTGATCCATGACCTCGACCTCACACTCGATCTTGGTGTTCCTAAACTGGCAGTTTTCACAAATTCCCAACTTGTTCAAAGACATTACATCAGTAAAAATTAAGCCAACGGTCGCATCGCTGAGTATGCTGCTCTCGTCCGCCAGTGCATGGATCATTTTCCTAAAAAATCTTCCATTACTCGCTACCCCCAAGGAAAAAATAGACACGCAGATGCCCTCACCTACATAGCAGCTATGTTAGGCCAGTCCGAATCTCTAACACTCCACATCGAAGTACTCGAACGCCCAAGTATCGACCAGATGGAAGTCAATGCCATCAATACTAGGGGTGAAAGTCTCGATCCAAGCGGCTGAATAATACCATTCCTCGCCTACTTCAACAGTTCTACCCTACTAGACTACCCCAAAGCAAAATGGTCATTATTAGAGAACTGTAGCAGATACACCATTCTTAAAGGTGAATTACGTCGTAAATCTCCAAATGACGTCTTCCTCCGATGCATATCTCAAAATGAAGCCTCTAAAATTCTTGTCGAACTCTATGAAGGTATCTGCGGTGCTCACACTGCTAGTCGATTTATGGCCCTTCGAGCCGACTCCCAAGGTCTGTTTTTGCCAAATATGAAGAAGTAAGCCGAGGAGTACACCAAATACTGTGACAAATGCCAATGTCGCGCCCACGACATCCATAACCCTTCGCAAGACCTCCATTTTAGTCAAGTTTCTCGGACATTCAAGCGCTGGGCCATCGATCTTATGTGTCCTTCTCTAAAAGCATCGGGTAGCCGCGAAAATGTTATTGTGGCAATAGATTACTTTAGCAAATGGGTCAAAACCGTGCCTTTATGTCGAACCAGAGAAGAAGAAGTTATCAAATTTATATGGGAGAACATTATTATATGCTTCGGCTGCCCTCATATGATTCAATATGATAATTATCCATAATTTGTTAGGAACAAAGTTCAAAATTTCCTCAAAAAGTACAACATCATCCTCTCCCCCTCAATACCTTACTACCCTAAGGGAATGGTCAGGTCGAAGCAATCAATAAAATAATAGTTGACGGTCTTAAGAAGTGTGTCGATGCGAAGAAAGGATGATGGGTTCAAGAACTTCAACATGTCCTCTGAGCCTATCGAACAATACCACGAAAGGCGACGGGCTGCACACCTTTCCTTCTAGCCTATGTTACCGAAGCAGTACTACCCACTCAATTTGAAGTTCCCACACACAATCCTAACCTCCCTGGCAAAGATAATGAGTTTGAACTCGGATGCAATATATTGTGGATCGACGAAAGTAGAAATCGAACCATCGCTAACCTCGGCCGGTATTATTGCCCCCTCTAAAAGTCATACAACAAGAGAGTTTAACCATGCAGTTTCAACATTGGAGATCTTGTGCTTCAACGTGTTACACAGTCTTCAAAGCCTTGAAATGCCGGTAAACTGGTCGAATCCTGGGAAGGACCTTACGTGGTTTACAATAAGACCGACAAGGGTTCTTATTACCTGATAACAGAAGACGAAGAACCTCTCCCTAATCTATGGAATGCAATGTAACTAGTCTCATACAGTAGGCTACGGCCTCCACCTTGTTCACTTGATGAAAATACAGAATAATCAATGAATACATTTTTTTCCCTGAACTTCGCATCATGTATTCCAGTAAATTTTTCAAGTCTCTGAATTTGAGAAAACTCGAGGGGCATGAATGGTCAAACAGACCGGACCCTCAGGAATGCATTGGGGGTGACCATGTTACGCTTCGACTAGGCTCAGGTCTTTAAAGTCCAGTAAATTTCTTGGTATAACCTAAGTATCATGTCAACCCCTCGACTAGACTAATACTTGGGGGCGACCTCAAAAATTTTCAAGTATCTAAATTTGTGCAAACTCGAGGGGCATGAATAGTCAAATAGACTGGACCCTCGGGAATGCGTTGGGGGTGACCACATTATGCTTCGACTAGGCTCAGGCCTTTGAATTCCTATGAATTTCTTGGTATAACATAAGTATCATGTCAACCTCTCGACTAGGCTAATACTTAGGGGCGACCTCAAAAAATTTTAAGTCTCCAAGTTTGAGAAAGCTCAAGGGGCAAGAATGGTCGATAGAGCGGACCCTTAAGAATATATTGGGGGCAACCACATTAAAGTATCATGACCACATCTCAACTGATACTCGGGGCACCACCTCGAAGCTCTCCAAGGTTCGGTAATTCTACGAGCATTCTATACTTCCAACATACACAGACACAAGTATACGGAAATAACAACTCTACTACATGCAAGAAGTTTCAGTATAGCATATATCAGAGAATCAAGTTTAACACAAATCAACAAACCAATTCAAATTAAGTTTAGCACACAGCAGCAATTCAAATCAATCACAAGTTGACAGCTCAAGTTCAAATCAGTTACACATTATCCAAGCCAGTACTCAAAGTATTTCAAACCTTAACAAGTTCAGAGAAAAGAGTATTTATTATAGCATGACAACAATAACAATACCTCATACAGGAGTGGCCACACCATCTCCTCCTACAGGCTCTTCAGCGCCAACACCTACAATATCTTTAGTAGAAGGATTCGACCTAACAGTGTCCGCGACTTCATCAGTCACAGTCCTAGCAGCAGCTTCTTCTATGCCACCTCCCATAGCTATACCAGCAACATCTACTTTTATCCCCTCTGTCTGAATGACATCTTCGACAATAGGATTGCTGGTTGCGGGAAAGCATTTCAAAGTTTCTGGATCATATCTCAACTCTTCTATGAACATCTTCAGTCTGACGTTAGTCTCACATTCATCATTGAATTACCCTTGGAAGGTCTCCCTCTATTCTTTCATTGCCTTATTCTTCTCAGCGAGCTTCAACTCCAGCACCTGCCTATGGTTGTAGCGTTGGGCTTCGAGTCTCCTATCATATTCATATATGAGGGTCAACTGCTCTTACTTTAAAACTTTAATCTCAGACACCAGCGATGCCTCGGTCCCTTGAGCGAGTTCTAGATTGTCAACTGCCTGTTTCAGCTGCTTCATTGCTACTTTTTGGGCCTTGACAAAAGCTTGCGACCAAGCATGCGTCTGCTAGAATATTCGAGTAATCGGTACTTCTCGAAGGAGGATGAATTTTAGAAAAAATTTAGAATTTCATAAAAAAAAACAAAACAGTTATCTAATGTAAAGTCTTATTCATCCACCTCCTAGCCTCCTCTGGATCAGTACCGCAGAGCATTGCCATCGAAGTAGCAGTGACTCGAGCATGCTCTTCCAGCTCGGCTTCTATTAGCTTCTCGTCCACATCCTTTGTATCATGCTCCCCCCATCTCCCTACGCCTCTTACACTGAGCTAACTTTGGCTGCTGGATCTTCGGAGATTTGAGAAAGACCTTACCCTTCCCTTTATCAGCCTGCGTCAACGGCTGCTTCGATGCCTATTTCGATGCATCACGAACTACTTTGGGCACTGGCGCTGCCTGCTTCAGCGCCTGCTGTCCTTTTGGAACATAATTCACCTTCCTCGACAATCTCACTTTCTCCATTCCTTCGACCCCTCTCGAAGCACCTTCGCCTCCCCTTTTCTTTGATGGCTTTGGAATAACAGGAACGTTTCAAAGTAGATAATCTACCCCTTCCTTTTTATACCTAGCTTCCTGAACATAGAGTCTACCCACTCTTCGTCCGAGTTGATCAACCCGTCAATATAATTCCTTGGATTCACCAAAGGTCGGTTACTAGGTGCTGTAGACAAAACAAAAACATGTTTATCAGTCTATTCAATCAATATTTCAAATAATCTTCGACTATCAACTTACCTGGATTATAGATCCTATGTTGTAGCTTATAAACGTCATCTCCTTCGGCATTCTCATAATTTCCCCGTACCACAACCAAGTCTTTATCCCACCATCGACCTGTCGAGCACAAATCAAACAACCAGGGCTTATCTACGTGACATTGGATGTGGTACGTGTCCATCTTCTAGTTTGCTTTCCTCCAGTAGAACGACACAATATCGTACCACTCGATCAAGCTCCTCCCCTCACTCCTCAATTATACATTCATACCCTCGACCACCTTCATCATTTCATAGAAGTTCCCATTCATCTAGCATGGGGCAACTTCCCAAAAGTTTAAAGCCTCCTTCACTAGCCTTCGAAGGGGTTGTTACATCCTTAGTTGAAACTACAAAAGCGAGCTACATTTAATCTATTTACATAGAAGGTCAGTTGAATGCCTGCATGGTTGATTCAGACAGCAACAAAGAGCGATCCTTCTTTTCCTCTTCAACAAGAACTTCCTCAGCAATAGAGTATGTTCTCTCCCTCTCTGTTTTTTCATTTCCTTATAAATTGGGAACAATAATTTATTTCTGTCTCTATAAATAGCTCCCCAAAATATTAATAAACCGCCGTGATTTCCAAAATCGCTATCATTACCACTACCTTACTACCCCTACTTTTAGGCTGAATTGTGTTTTAACGCATTTACCCTCAACAACTTACACGTGCACCTCCCACACCAACATTTAACAATTTTATATTAACCTAGTCAAACCTTCTAGTATCCTGTCCGAAGCCATCCAGTCAAATCTATACATCATGTCAACCTTTTTTCTGTAATCCAAATAAGCATCATGATGACCTGCAGGGCACTCTGCCCTATAAACAGTTTTGCTTCTGACATGCCAGCTGTTTTGTCTTTCATGTTTTTGCAGCGGAAGCCCATCTATGTTTGAAGCCCATCGACCTTCGAAATCCCTTCCGGGAATCTACGAATCATCGCCTATACTGTATCTCGAACATTCGTCCACACATACCCGATATTTAATTTCAAAATTTGTCGGTCATTTGATTTCCTACATAATCGACATTCGGCAAGCTAATTTTGCGCCTAAATTGCCATCGAGTATTGTGGTTGTCCTACTTATACACAAACAGTTAAATATCATGCTTCGACAATTGTTTCAATATTTCATTTCATTCAATCAACGATGCTTACATCAATTCAAAAAAATAACAATAAACAAATAGCAAAACAATAAGAACAAACAGCAAAACAGAATGCTACAAGCTTCCTTTACCACAACCAAGATGCCCCTATTTATAGACATGACAATTCTTGCAGAGCCTAGCCTCCTCTTCAACACCAAGGCCATCTTTAGTTATCAGATCTTCGGCTAAAGTTTGTAAAAAGAAGAACTGGATACTGACCAGTAGATTCATCCATCGCAACACCCAGTGAGAATACGATATCCCATAGATTGGCTCTTCTAGCTCTAGTTCAACCAATTCAGGCATCTCCCAGTCTAACTCATGGTCCCCAAAGAACTTTTCAATAAGCTCATACGTCTTAGCCTCTATCCGACGCTCTCTAGCTTCCATCCTCTTCTGGTATCCCTTATTAAGAGTGGTATCCATAATTCGATCACTTGGAAAAGATGACACAGATAGTTTATTCAGAGAAGATAGTGAAGATGCTTGAAGCTCTCTTGAGAACCCCTACTTTAACTTGAAGGTAGGTGCATTTAAAGCCTCCTTAATCACAACCCATATTTATTACAATCTTTAATTGTTTTCCTCGGAATCTTAGCAGTCAAACCTTCTCAAATTCCCAGACACAGCCGTTTTATCAACATGCGCACTCCACACCAATTTCTGAGATCTTGCATTCGACCTATCCCTATTCTCGAATCATCGATACTTCTCTATACTCTGTCACAACATTTTCTACATAATATTTTGAAGAATTCGGGCCCTCTTAGTCATTCAAGGTCAAATATTAACCAATATTTTTTATCACAACATGACAATTCAAAGTAAAGTTCTCCAAGTAGGTGACTGTCTCTACTATTTACCCTTCGTTCGAAATTGGATGCTTGATCCCGTGCCTACAGTCTATTTGTCTACAATACTTATCAGATACAGAACACCTAATTCCATTAAATTACCTTTTCATTCCATTACTTTGATGATACAAAACAAAGAAGAGAGAAGAGAAGAAGAGAAAAATATACAAACATTAACAAAAATAGAAACCTTCGGAAACAGTCATACAAAAAAAATATACCTATCACCACCAACCTACCACCACATTGTGAAAACCCCCCTATTTATAGATGGGGAAATTCCTTTTACACAACCCTGGTTCCTCTTCGACCACCTGGACCTGTTCCTCCTGTTCTACTAATTGCTCAGCCAAACTCTGCAGGAAGAGATAACATTTTTTGGCCATTGGAAACTTCCACTACAGCACCCCCCATAAGTATGCATACGATTTCCCGTTGATCGGGTCCCCAGGTTCTAGTTTGACCAGGTCTCGCATGATCCAGTCCAACCCTCTGTCACCAAAAAGCCTTATCTGCAGTTCGGCCGTCTTGCGTCCTATTCGACGGTCCCTTTCTGCCATCCTCCTTTGATGTCTAGTATTAGGCGTATTCTCCATGATGAATTTTACAGAAGATGAAGAAGAAAGTATGCCGAGTTACCCCCTCATTACCCATATTTATGCCTCCATTAACCTCATTTATTACACCAAAATCACCACTACTTCTTAATTACCTTCCTTTATTACCTCCCTCGGAACTCCAGCATGCAACAGTCAACCCTTCAATTTCTAACACCTAACAATTTTTCTCAGCAAACACCTCTACACCTATTTTTGAGGCCCCTGTTGAGAGGGGGCGAATGTAGTAGCCTACTCGGAGACTTCTAGCTCCAGTCGAACACTCGAAGGCTACATCGAAGCCTAACCAATGACCTGAAGCCTAATAAACCCATAATCAAGCTCTCTGAGACTATACGAACACTCGACTATGAACAGACTTCGACCATGATCATACGTGGTCAAAGGAAAATGTGTCAAACAGCCAGCTCACCAGACAGAACGACGGAGCACACCGCTCGACAACTAAAGTGTCAGATCCAGCAGCTACAGTATCAGAACCAATAAGTTACAACATCAGGATCAACGGCTACAATATCAGACTTGACAGTTACGGCGTCTGAACCGACACTGGGTACAAGTTAGTTATTCGGAGGATACTCTTGTAATTTAACCTTTCATGGTGACTCAGCCCTTCCTATGTTCTATAAATAGGATGGAGGGGGAATTATGGAGAGGTTAGAAAAACTCTCCCCACTGACTTTAAATTTTACCTTCGAATACCCTGTAAGCACCCTGTACTTAAAACTTTGACTACTCTAATTTTATATCAGTGTTCTTAAAAATCCTCATTAGAGGTCATGGAGTGACCTATTCTAGGCCTCCAAGTAAGTATATTTCCAGTAGATTAGTCACATTAATACTGATTATATGCTTAAACCCTTTGGCTGAGGATTATATTCGCAGTGTAAGAGTCAACTTTCTTTCTCGCGAAGTTAGGCCCCTACAATAACCCAAAAGGTATCACCAGCCACTCGAAAAGTCCTTGTTTTGGTCTTGAAAGCAGTCTTCCATGTATCTTATTCTCAGATTCTAACTTGATGGTAACCCGACTTAAGATCTAACTTGGTGAAAAACTGAGCCTTCTGTAACTCTTCTTAAAGCTCATCAATCCGTCAAAGAATATAATAATTCTTCATAGTAATCTTGTTCAACGCCCGATAATCTAGACACATTCTCCAAGACCCATCCTTCTTCGGCACCAATATAATCAGTGAACCACCAGGTGAGCAATTCAGATTAATAATCCCTTACTCAAGGAGTTCTTATACCTGTTTCTTAATCTCATCAAACTCAGTTATAGAAGTATGATACAATCTAATATTTGGTAGTGGCTCATCATTCACCAATGTGATATCATGCTCCACATCCCTTTTACGCGGCATCCCTTCTATTCCCAGAAACAAGTCTTTATACTCCTCTTAGAATTTCCCCATTTTAGTTTGTTGCTTAGGAGACATTGCCATAGTAGAAAACCCTCTTGAACTGGTCACACCAACAATAACACAAACTTGTCACTCGCATTAACTAACCTCTTCACATGAGTCGCCATTACTAAATTATTGGTGGTGACATACTCCTTACAAGCATTAATATAAAACTCCTTTCCCTCATTCATAAGACGATACTTGCGAGCTCTCTAGTAATGAATCGCATCTCGGTCTTAAAGATAAGGGCTACCCAAAATGACTTGACACACATCTAAAGAAACCACCTTATACGTTACCTTATCAATAAACAACTCAGTGATCGTAAACTTAAACGTACACTATTTCGCAATCTTCAACTCCGCGTCTTTCTGAATCTTCCCCAAACTATACGGCTTAGGATAAGCCATAGTAGCCAAACCCATCTTCTTCACCACCACCTCAGAGATTAAATTCTTCTGACTACCCAGATTAATGATGGCCTCTACTAAACTCTGCTTCACCTGAGTACTGAAATAAAAAATTTCTTCCCGACTCGCCTCCTCGGGTAGCCATAGTTTTCTTAAACATAAGAGTAAGCTTAGGATTTGGTTTATCTAAATCTGGAAGATCAGCAATTATTATAGCTAGTGTACATTTTTCTCTTTTGCTCATCTCCTCCTTCGACCTAAGCTCCAAATAAAGTTTCTAATATTTATAATGACTGTAATAATTCCCCTTGGATGAAGGCCCCTCTCCTTTAGACTCCCCTTTATGCTCATTCTTCTAACTAGGCTTGTACCCCAACTTGCTTTTATCATCTTTCTTGTTACTCTTCAAGTACTTGCCTTCAATAGTAATTGCTTTCACGGTAGTGTCTTTGATATTTTCCATAGTAAAAAGCTTTAACTCCTTTGTAATAGATTCCGACAAACCCCCGTATACTTCATGAACAATTTATACTCATCCATATCGATCTCCAAAACTAAATCTTGGTTATGAAACTCCGTAGTGAACTCTTGTATGGATTGCTCATACTTTTGGCACAAATGATGTCATTTGACACATCTCTCATGCTCATACCTAATCAGATAAAATTGATTCCTTACCAACACCTTGATCTATTTCCAACTCAAGCTTTCTACTACGTGACATTTCTTTTAGGACTTCTACCACGTGAGTGTATAACTTGCGAATTTCAATGTTGAAAAACATATTTTATGAGCATTTAAATATTTGTAAACTGAAAAATAGATCTCTAACCTATCTAACCAGTTATCTAATTTCTCAACATCGATTGACCCGTCGAATACTAGAATTTCAATTTTAAAATCGATACGAATATTATGTATAGGATTGATGGACTTACCAATCACCGATCTCTCCTCGACAGATTCAACATCACTAGAATCTTTTTATCTTCCTCCTAGTTACTCTCGTCCCTCTCCTCCTTCGAAACTTCCTTTGTCTTTGTGCACTCTTGTTATTTATACAAAATGAATACTTTGCGAGGTTTGCGAGATGTAATTGTTGTACCAACTCTCCTAGAGTAGTAGTTAGGTTAGAAACATTTAATTTGAGCTTCGTGAGTCGATCTTCAGAATCTCCCATCTTCGAATTTTCCTTCTTCTTCAAGCTAGGTTTTTGGTAAATATTTAACAGACTCACAAGAATCATCTTTATTTGCTTGAGTCAGTCACGTGTAGAGACCATAAGGCACAACCCCCTAGGAATTATAACTTGAAAATTTGATTCCACTTAATCCGCAATCGAATTGAGATTATCCTAATCGAATAATTAATGCAAATAACATAATTTGGTGGGTAAATCTTTCCCAAAGGGAGCTTTAATTACTCGAAATTGATTACAATGAATTCATCTCCTAATCTCTTTTTAGATCTCTAGGTCCCATTTACATTGCCTAGCCTTGCCCTCTTAAAGATTACAAGTTTCCTAGTTACAACATCAGACTAAAATGCCCTTTAAACGACCTACAACTATTATAAGTCGCACCTATGTTCAAACTGAACACTCAGAACTGAATGTATTTGAACATACTCAAAAGTCTATTTAAATAGGTTACTCAGAATAGCCTTTATTTGAATAAAAAAAATATATTCAAGCAGAAGACTCAGAACTTGTTTTGTTTGAATATAACAAATGTTTATTTGAACAGACTTTACCTTTTGTTTATTTATAAGGGGTTTATTGTCTAGATCATTCTAGATCATGGCTCCCCCTTTAGGAGCCTTGAGTTCCAACTCATGCTAGAATTGGAGATAATGGAAAACAGCCGTGCCATTTCCTGGCTAGTTGGCCTTTCTCCCTAACTCTGAATGACTCGATACTTCCCATTCTTGTAGCATGAACCTTCCTCTCTAGAATACTATCCTCCTACAATGGATCTTCTCTTTCCATCCATAAGTCATCAGCTGATGGTAGGTAAGTGTTAATTATAGAGTCTTCCTCTAAAATAGACGACTTAAATAACTTTAAAAGCTCAACATTAACCGAATACATCTTCATAAAAGGTGCCAAATTCAATTAGAATGTGTTATCACCAATCTTCTTGAGTATCGTAAACGAACCATAATGGATAGGCTTGAGCTTCTTACCTTCTCCCTTTAGTATTTCCTTACCCAAATATAACCAAACTAGGTCACCCTCTTAAAAAGTACACTCAACCCGATGCATGTCATGTCGAGCCTTATACATCCCACGAGTCTTCTTCAACTGTACTTCAGCCACCTCATGAACCTTGCTTATCTTCTCAATAAAACGTTGAGCTTTAACTTGTTCATCTTTTTCCTTCCTTGACACTGTCTTGTCACCAAGACTAAAAGTTGTATCAAAGGGGCTTTAAGGCAAGTACCTAAGACAAGCTTCAAATGGAGACTTCAAAGTGGAACCATGAATAATCCAGTTAAAAGAAAAATGAAGATACGGTTAACAACATACTTTAAAGTGGGCACAATCTCTTTATCTCTCACAGAGTGAAGAAGAATGACAAAAAATGGCAAATTCGAGTCTCACTCTCTCTAATTCAGTCAATAAGTACATCGATTCTCTCCAATTAAAAATGATAATCTTTTCTTTCGCAAATGAGATATCCTCTGTTTGAGCTCTCGCTAACCAACGATCATTTGGTCAAATTTTTCAGACAATTTGGGGTTTTTGAGTGAGAATCTAGGAAGTAGTATAACTCCGGTGAGTATTTGTATAATTTTTTTTGATTTTTTCCCTATTTTTTCAAAATTGTGGTGGTGAAAAGGGTTGCATCAGGAAGAGTTCATGAAATTATCGAGTACTGTGAATATTGACAATTTCATAAACCCAAGTATGTTAAGCATAAAGCGTTTCACTACAATTTATTATTATTATTATTAAGGACCAGATATTAGACACGAAATAAAATTTGTCTCTAATAATAAAATATTTGGGACAGTTTTGAATCAGTCTCTAATATTTTAATTTATGAGACGGAAATGATTACTCTGTCCCTGATTATATAAGTTTAGGGACTGTTAGATTTGAGCATCCTTAATTGTATAAGTTTAGGGACTCTTGGATTTGGCCGTCCCTAATTGTATAAGTTTAGGGACTACTGGACATGGCCGTCCCTTATAGTTTAAGTTTAGGGGTGGACAAAAACATTGTAAAAATGAAAATGCCCAATTTCATGCACACAAGTTAACTCCCTTTCCCCGCAATCCTTCATCCCTCAACTCTCTACGACTGCGCTAAACCCCAATACACAATCACAACCCTAAAACTGAAACCCTAATTCCTTTATTATTATTGTTCCTTGTGATTTGTTGAATTGATAGTTTATGATTTGCTGGATTGATAGTTTATGATTTGTTAAATTGCTAGTTTCTGTTGATCTCTGGTAACCACATAATAGGTGATTCTTAGATTTGGTACTTTCTAATGTGTAGTGGGAAAGAGGGGAATCCAAAGTTTGAAGTGTTGGTCGGTGTTATTAAATGCATTGGGCAAATAATATGTGTGATTGTTTGTGGGCTTTTCGTGGTTCAGTATTGGAGAGTTTTGGTGATAGAGGCATTTAATACTCTCGTGCCTTTCATTGTCATCTTCTATCTATAGGTAGCCTAGTTAACTGGCACTACAAAAAAATGGGCAATGACCACTGATAGTTTTTAGTTATTGTCACTACTTTATCAGTGACAGAGTACCACAAGTTTTATCATGGACTAGCTTATTGCAGTAGCCAAAGATTTATCTGCCAAAAAAGATATTGAAGTTAAGAGTCTTTGTTAAAAAATATGTGGCTAAATACACAAATCCGTGGCAAGAAATATTGCTGAGAATGTTTTTGCTCCTTCCTAGCGAAATCAAAAGATAGAAACCCTTTGTTCTCTCCTCTCTCTTTGCTCGGTATTTCGTAAACAAAAACTTCACCTCCTTCACCTCTTTTGTCCTCAATTTGTTACTAATTTTACAAAAATGAAAACTTCACCTCCTTCACCTCTTTTCTCCTCGATTTGGTAAATAAAACTTTAATCTCAGTTTGGCTATTGTTCGTTTCCAATAAATTTGGGTATTTAGAATTTAATTTTAATTGTTGTGTTGTACTCTGAGTTGTTGATTTCAATCCATCAGTTCAAGTTCTCAAAGTTATTGATTTCAATTGGTCATTAGCAGCTACCTCTCTCTTTCTTTGGATTTTTTTTTATGGTTTCATCCCCATTGCTTATCTGCATCTCTCTATTTGCTCTAAAGTATGTGATTTGTAAGAAAAATTGATCATCCACTTTTAGGTACTCTTTGATTTTCTCTCTCTGATCGATTTGATTTTGCTGAATTTTTAAGTGAGAAGGGTTTTAGAGTAGGTTTTGGTAAAAATATAAGGAAATTAACTTTTTTTTTGAAGGCTATTCAACTGGTTGCATGTGTGAAGTAGCTAATTGAGAGGCTTATCTATAGTACGTGAGATGCTCATTGTGGATTAAACTAAACTCACAGTAAGAAAAATGGGGAAATGTCACAGAATACTTTTAGTTTTTGCCACTGTAGCAAACAACTACTATTAGTTAGAGAAAATTGAGAAGGTGGGTAGAACGAGGGTGACTGATTAGTAAAACTGTGGGGAATGAACAAAAACTGTGGCAAAAAAATCTATAATTTGTTTGAGTTTCGCGTCTTTTCCCCCGCTATAACACGAATTTCCCCAAAATCATTTTGTCCCCTCTGCTATACTCTCCTCTCCTCTTAGTTATCTATCTGTATTTCTAAAAGACAACTTCATCTCTCCTTCACTACTTCTATTCATCTAAAGAATCTCAGTTCTCTCTCCTTTTATCGTCTTGCAGGTGGAGAAACCATCCCAATCTAAAACCAAGTAATATTTTGATTTTACTTCTCTAAATCACACCAAAATTCCCTTCAATTGGATTTTTTTCAAAATCTGAGATTGGATTTGTTGGATTTTTATTATTCCCATGCCAATTTGGATATCTTCTTCATGGATCATATCTAGGGTTTAGTAGATTTTCTCTGTTGTTGTTTGGGTTTAGATTTTCTTTACTTATGCTTGCAGAATTACAAATACAAATATTTTTGGAATTTTTGTTGTTATTTTTGTTTAGCTGAATTCTCAGAAAGTTATAGCAGAGAGGATAAAGTTCTTCCCCTTAATAGGTTAGTACACAAAGCAATCTACTTCGCTATTTCTTACAATATTATTTCATGTTCGTTGTTGCAATCAATGGTGGTATTACTGTTTCCTTTTTTGGGTTATGAAAATGAGTATGTTGGGTTCTTCTTAGATTGAATCATTCCTTATATCTTATCTAAACTTGATGCTTTGCTTATTTCTTAGATTTCCCCAAATTGAGATAAAGGGGATTAGAACACTGATAATGACATGAAGATTTGAGACCAGTAAGCTCATCAAAGTTGAATGGGGTAAGATGGATGCCATTATTTTCTTATCCTGGCTTGATTGGGTATGATCACTTGCAAGAACTAGTGGCTCTTATGAATGGAAGTATCTGGAAAACTTCTAAAGTGCAACTATTATTTGAAATAGATGTGGTATGAGCATGAGCTTGAGCATGAGTCCATATGTTATCTCTTTATGTTATTCCATGAATTGAAGCATTGTGAATTTTGAGTTGAATTGATTGATCTTAATTGTTTCAGGAGAATGTGAAGTGGGAGAACAAAAGTAAATTCCTTGAAAAATGCATACTTATGGTCATGATGCATATGATTTAATGCTTCTTGGTGTTGTTATTGGGGGTGAATTGTATATATGTTTCAATCTAATTTCTTAACATTTTCTTCTAAGATTCTATGGTATTATATTCAGACTAGATGTATTAGGAATAAGCATCTACATCCATAGATGTTTGTAAGAGTATATTCATGCTTATTATTTTGACAATATGGTGGGAATGAGTGAGTTGTTCATTTTTTAAAGCTATTTTACGATGATTTTGAGTTGTGAGTTAAGGCTATTTTGTATATCGGTTCTGTAATATAAAATATAGCTAAGTTATCTGTGCTTACATTGGTTTTTGCCTCTATATTATGGTAGGTCTATTTTGGATTGTTTATTAGGTATTTTTGAAGTAGGGGCGAGATCGAGAAGCAATTTAATTGACTCACAGATGTGGGTATGAAAATGTTTGCGGTATTGTGCAAGAACATTATTAGTTTCCAAAATATGTACTTTTCTAGTTAATGTATGGGAGCATACTAGATTTTTTTCTTTTGTAAGCACGATACTTCTATTTTTGACCAAATCTTAATCTTTAATAAACCTAGCTATGAGCAGACACCTGATTAAGTAAGTATCAATCTGGGATACTTTTTTGTGCTTATTTATTTGGAGGATTCCTTAACATGAAAATTTTACAGGTGTTCTGCTTGCAAAGATCTAAACCAGCTCTTTTCTTGGAATGCCATGTATGGGAACATTTACCCTATTAGTAGGTCAGTTATTTACATAATCGGATCTATACATTGAGAAATTTAATGCATATCTTTCCCACTTTCCCTTACTCTTGTGTGTTCCTAAGCGTGTATTACGGAGTGCGTAATTTGTACAGGAAATTCTTACCAACGAGCAATTCCTAGGACCAGATATTCAATCGGCTACAAATAATAATCTCACCTATAATTTTCTTCAACAATTTGCCTGAACTCTGGTAAGACTTCTTTGATAAATAGTGTTAAAAATTGAATGGTGACAGTGGGGAATTTTTTTGGTTGAATTCAGGTTCTTCCATTTTTACATGATTTATGTTTCTTTGCACTTATGGAAAAATATAGATATGGGCTTCCTTTGTTTTGCCCAGTTCTTTTGATCATATTATACTATCTCCAACTTACTAGCAATTAGTAAGTTAATGTATTCACACTACAAGGAAATAGGGCATAGGCCACAGAGGCACACAAATTGAATGCTTGTAAAGCAATTAAACACTACCTGAAGCTAGTAAGAAATCCATAGACTTGGTAATTGTGCTTGAGAAATAATTGTTGTATAGTGGTAGCTTATGTGCTCTTTACGCGGCCGGTGCACACATTGCTTTGTTTCATATAGGTTTTTGTTTGCAGTTGCTTATAGTAATTAGTTATGCTTAAATTAATGGATCATAGTAGTTTAGGAGCTTCTGGCTTTCTTATTGGATGGACTGCATGAAGATTTGAATCGTATCAAGCTCAAACCTTACATTGAATTAAAGGATGCTAATGGTCGCTCTGACGAGGAATTTGCAAATGAATGTTGGGAGAACCACAAGGCTCGAAATGATTATATAATTGTGGACGTTTGCGAAGTGAGTTGTGTACACTTTCTTTTTGCGTTTCCTAAAATTTAACTGATGTATGAATGCAACAAACTCTCTCTTTAAGATAATTATATGGCTTAGCTTCTAAGTTTATAAGAGGATGTGTTCATTCATTTCAGGGCCAATATAAATCAACACTGATCTGCCCAGATTGTAGCAAAGTTTCAGTGACTTTTGATCCCTTCATGTACATGTCATTCCCATTGCCTTCAACGGTTACTCGGGAGATTTCAGTAACCGTATTCTATGGCAATGACACTGCTCTTCCCATTCCTTTCACTATAACAATGCTAAAAGATAGTTCCTGCAAGGGTCTTCTTGAAGCGTTGAGTTCTGAATGCTACCTAAGGAGTGATGGAACTCTGTGTCTTGCAGAGGTATATTAATCTTTGGGTTTTTATTTAAGCACATTCCCAAAAACAGAACACTGCTACTTTCCAGGTTTATGCTCATTCCATCTATCGGTATCTGGAGAATCCTTCTGAAGAGTTGTTTAAGATAAAGAATGCTAATTATTTCATAGCCTATAGACTTAGTAAAAATCACGAAGTATCTACAAAGTTGGAGTTAGTTCATCATAGCAAAGATAAGTAAGTTTTGTTATTTTATTCTTTGTATCCTTAGCTGTAATGAAAAAAAAAATCATGGCCGATATGGCACATGCGCACACTCACACCCACACAAACACACATGCTGTCATTTTTAGTTTCTTTTTTGTCTATTCACATGTTACTTTATTTTAAACCTAAACTGCTTCATTTGGGTTGGTTATTTGACCTTTTGATAATTATCTATTTAGAGCTGCACAACAAGTTTGTTACATTCCATTTAAGGATTGCTGGAGACTATGATGTCGAGTTGTCACACTGTATTGTTAAGCAAAGATGAGATATGACTAATTAGTTTTCACATAACCAATGTGACATCGCTTCTCAAAACAGTGTTAGATATGAAACTGTTGCATGATGCATTGTCAAGGTTTATTTGCTACTAAGTTTGTTGTTCCATATTCTCATCACTGAGGAAGCTTTTTTGCCTTATATATTTAGTTATTTTCGTTTTCACTTTGTTGCTGATGGTGATAAATGATTTTTGTGCTGTCAGATTTGCATAAGAGATATTCGGAAGTTATAGCAAAGAGAATGCGGGAACACTGCTGGTTACTTATTTAAAAGAGAGTCCGCCGACTAGAGCGGATGTCCAAAATGTAGTACAAATGATGCTTACGCCAGTGTTGAAGCTAAAACCATAACATCCTTTGAAATAGGTTCTCCGTAGCAAGGATAATGGCTTCCAACATAAGGATACAATGCCATGGAGGGTCAACTCTATCTTGAAAAATGGATACCATGTGTGAAGAGTCAGTATACACCTCTTCGTCAGGCCTTGTTATACACCTAGCTATAGACCATGAAGAGAGAGCATCCATTGAACGTCATCATGAAACCTACTAATTGTTCTATAAACTTTACGTGGACAGGAATCACACAACTCTGAAGAAGCACTGCGAGTTCTTGGCATCATCTTAAGGCAACATGTTTTTAGAAAGTAAGTTGTTTTTCTTATTTACTATCATTATACTCATTCTTATTTATTAATGGCATGAGTTGTAGGTTAGTTCCATGCTCTGAACTCTAAAGCTTGACTGCTTGTATGTTAAAAGTACGCCAACTGAATGCCACTAGAAAGGAAAAGGATGTTATACTCCCACTATGGTGGTTTCAGATATAGGATACGAGCTAGTTATAAACGTATTTATGTCAACAATATAGGATAAAAGTAAGTTCTTTTTTATCAACAGTATGAAATTCTGTTATGTTGTGATCTTACTTGAAGTGCTTCAGAACTACTGTCTAGACACGGATTTTGTGATATTACATTTATTCGAAAGTTAAAAGTTTATGTTAGGTAACCATTATGATTCCATCATTTAGTTAAATATGTTATATCTTATAGCCGAGACTTAGCTAAATATGTATATATCTTTTGCAATATGGCTGTCCTTTTCCATGTACTTCTTTAAAATGTTGATTCTGCAGTACATCCTGATTCATGCTCACAGGTTGCCGCCCTTCAATGTGAAAGCAATTCCGTCAATCAGTATGTTTAACTATTTACCGTTTTCATGGGGCTGTTAGAGGTAATGCTTATCTAAAAGCATTTAATATCTTCACTTTCACCTTACTAATAATATTTAAAATACTGTATTCTGAAAAGAGTGATTGCATCTAAATTCTATACTCTGCTCCTATGTCAAAGTTGAAAATGCTAATGATATCTTTTAGTTTGCAATTATTTTTTAATATTGTGGTTGAGGTTGCAACAATGCGATTTATTTTATTTTATTTTATTATTATTATTTTTTTGTTTCAGGTAGTTTCTTAACAATTATGGAAGCGATATAAGTAAGTGTTAATTATACGTAGAGATATTGTTCGTGAGTCGATGGTTCCATGTTTAGTACATAAGAGGTTGGATAATTAATTTGAATGCTCAAGTTACATTTAGTGATTGAACAATAATTTTTATTATTCTAGGTGGATTGAAACCTTATTTATTCATATGAAATTGGTATTTGTGGAACCTTGTAAATAAATCGTTCTTTATTTTAAATTAACATGTGGTTGATGAATGATTTGTATCATCTAACAGAGGCGTAATTTAAATTACAAAAATGTTATATTTTGGATTATCTTCATTTAGAGAAACAAATTCGTCTCAAATGTTATGTATTAAAGATGGATAAAATAATTTGCCTCTATTAATATTGGCGCTGGTGAGAAAATTTAGCGCCATACTTTTAGAGACAAACAAATTCATCTCAAATATTGTGTATTAGAAACAGAATAATCCGTCACCAATAATATTAGTGCTGGCGGAAAATTTTGGCACGATACTTTTAGAGACAAACAAATCCGTCTCAAACATTGTGTATTAGAGACAAAATAATCTGTCTCTAATAATATTGGCGTTGACGGGAAAATTTTACGCTATTCTTTAAGAGACAAATAAATTCGTCTTAAATATCATGTATTAGAGATAAAATAATTCGTCCCCAATAATATTGGTGCTGGCGGAAAAATTTGGCACCATACTTTTAGAAACAATCAAATTCGTCCTTAATATTATGTATTAAGGAAGATTGCACTTCGTCCCTAAAGGAGTTAAAAAATAAAGACTTTTAGAGATGAATTTTTATCGTCTCTGAAGCCGTATTTAATAGTATTAGAAACGGATGTGTCCGTCCCTAATGTATTTGGGACACCACCTGTAATAGCCTAGTTCTGGGATCTGGACTTAGCCTTTACACCAAATGTATTCAGAACATTCAAGAACAGTAGACAATAAACAATAAGATGATTTAGCGTAAAAAACCTTTGAATAGGTTAAAAAACTACGACCTCTCATGAGGTTTGAGAAAGTGATGATCTTATTGAGATTGCTAGTTTATTATAATGAGCGTTCTAAGAATATAGGGTGACAGAGTAGGAACTTTTCTAAGGTAAATATTTCGTCCCTCATCTGCAGTTTTTCAGGTCTTTTTATAGGTCCTTTAATATGACCGTTTGACGACCATAAAGTTCTTTAATGATGGACGTTATAAAGTATGTGTGAGATATCTTTTGACAAAATTGTGTAACGTTCCAACCTTTGCTGCTGTGCAATGGCTCTATTGCTGATTGTGTGCTTTGCACCGGTTGAACAGTTGGTGTAGAGGTCGAAAGTGATGTCTCGAACTGATAAAAGTTTGATTATGTCTTTAGTAGTACTTCCTGTATGCTGATGAGATTGAGGACGAAGCTTGAGTCCGAGATACAAAATAAGATATTACAAGACGGCTTTCAACCAATAACATGAGTATCGTCAGGGATGAGTGGTATTGGTTAAGAAACTTGTACTGTATATGTTTCTGACTGTGCCACGCGCTCTGATGTTGAGGTCGAAAGTTCGTCTGTAGTTTGAAGATGAGGCATGAGCTCGAGATGCGGAATAAGCCACTACAACCGCCATCTCCCAGCCAACAGTACGAGAATTATTATAGGCGAGTGGTGTTGGTTGAGAAGTATCATTAAATGGTGTAGTTATATCTGAGGTTTATTTCTAATATATATTAGTGAATCTCTGTTGGTGCCTGTTGGGTTTCCTAGAACTAATGACTGTAGTCAAATATTATTGTATGGGGAATCCTTTTGACATTAGGAATTTGGGGAGTCTGCTTTAAATGTTGATCCGCATATAAAAGGCACTCTGAGTTGAATGGTAGGGGCAAATCCTTTGTCTCTGCCCTCTTTGTTTATTGTGGTAAAAATGGTGATTACTAGGACTCAGGCTCAAAAATCTAAGATCAGGAGGAAGATGGAAGAATTGCGTATCAGGTATTTTGGTTATCAACCGTTGTATCTGCATACTCCAATTCCTGTTTTTCCCACTTTTCATCGTATGCTTTATGAAGAAGTGTTGGAGGCAGAGGATGACTACTTTCAAATGATACGTTTCCATTATCTGTTGACATCTGAGGCAGAACGTCGTAACGGTCTTCGACTGCTGGTGAAGGAAGCTGTTACAACTGAAGATGAAGCGGCAGGCGTTTGGCCAAGAGAGTCTCGTCGATATCCTGCTAATGAGTGAGTCATGTTAAAGAAATTAGGCCTTACGTCTGTCTCTAGCATGCGGGGAAGTGATGAGGATGCAGAAGATCATTTTTTTCCATGGACCATAGCTCTTTGGCCATAAAGAAGATCTTTCATCTGTGATGCCTATTTCAGACTTCCATGCATCTTGTAGTATGGGATCAAATTCTTGGAATCTGCTTCTTCTGTTGACTATTCGTGCCAAGAAAAGGATTTTGAGCTGATACTTGATGTAAATTAAAGTAGTCTGTAAAATCTTTGTACTCTGTTGTATAGTATTTTATAAGAGAAACTTTCGAACTGAATAAAATATTTGTGTTATGTTATGATGATACTTTATCTCGAGCTTGTTTGTTTCACTTTTTATTTGTAACATAGGCATTGGTAACATAGATGTTTAGGTATCATGGGTATGAAGGGAAAAAATGATAGTGAGAGTTGAGGTAAAATTTAGAGAATGTCGAGCTGTTGATGCAAACTTGGTGTTGCTTTTATGCGAGTTGTGAGACAGGATTAATGTGGAGTTGTATAGATAACTGTTGAGCTAGCTGTCGTCTTGTTTGTTGTCATGTACAACATCTGAGGGGATATTTTTTGCTATGGGAATATTGATCTGTCACGATATTTGGTATAAATATTCTGCTATACCAGAAATGTTCACAAAAATATTTCTCTGAGGAAAATCTATGAGGTGACTGATTTTGCAGAGATCTTCCTTTGTCTATAAGTAGGGATTCCTTGCTACTGTTATTTGCATTATTCTGGGGTTGTTGTGTTCGAGCATGGTGATGACTCATTCTCAGCGTACGCAGTAGGTGGTGGATGGCCAGTTTCATATCAAGGTTGCTAATCTTTGTGAGTGTTATTTTCGTCAATTACCTTATGATGTTGTTCTTCCGGAATGGCCATTGAATCTGGTCGGGTTGGATGATGAAGGCAGGCGTGTCGAACATGATCGCTTTGTTTGGTGCAACATTTTTTGTAAGTCAATGTTGGATCCCCGGGTGCGAGAACTAACGGTTCGACAGCTCGCATGCAATAAGATCGTGGAAGAGGATGTAAGGGCAGCGAATAGGGAGTTAATTATGTGCGGGGAACCAAACCATCGGGGGTGCTTTAGATGTAACTGGGGAGCTCAGTAAGCTCGAAGTCTTGAGAGTTGTGAAAAGTAATCTGTTGTGAGAGTATTCTGTGGTTGAGTTTGAATAAATGTAATATGAGAGATCGGGAGAGAATCAAATATGTGATGTTTCGATCTAGTTGAATAAAATATTATGTTATATTGATTGTGTACTGATACTATGTATAACAGCTATAAGATTTTAACAACTGTATGGATATCTTCGAATTTTTGAAAATTGAGCAATTTTAGGAATATTTCTACGATCTTGGCAGAGTATAAGTAAGATGATTGATCGTTTTGGTACTGGACTGAGAAGAGGTATAGGTTTGTAATGGTAGATAACAGAGATAAACGTGATGAGGGTAAATGTTATCATAGAAGTTATGATGATGTTGTGAAATGAAAAGACATGCCTGCAACAATAGTGAGGATAACTAACACGTGTCAGAAGGAGCCGTCATTTCATAAACTGAGGGAGAGTATAAAAACTTGTCTCTCTCTCCATCATAAATTGTCTACAGTTTTAGAGAGTGAAAAAAGTGGTCCAGATATCATTTTCAAGGAGATGAGGCGTTTGAGTGTTAATTGTGATTTGATAAAGAAATCTTCATCGAGTGATAGGAGATTGTTGGAGAGACGACAGGAACACTCGTATTCAAAGAGACGTCCGGGTAAAGCAGAGGATTGTTGATCTGCAAGTACAGGTTGGTGATAGAAAACTTTTGTCTGTTTGATTTGTGAGTAATCTGTGTTATGTAGTAATCTGGAAACTTTAGTAATCTGTATAGTTGGTTTTAGAATCTGGGATTTTGGAGATTTTGAAAATAAATATGAGTGAAGGCCTGTAATGTAAGAATTGAGGTATATGTTTTGATCCTGTTAGAGTGAGAAAATACGTGTGTTGGAGAAGAAGAGAGAAATTTGAAATGATTTGATTTTGGCTTTTTTGTTTTGGGAATTAGGAAAATGGACGTGTTGACTGGGTAGAAGGTGGGTATGTTTGTACTATTTGTAATGTAGTAATAATGATAAAATATGTCTCTGTATCTGTAGGTTCAGTATACGTTCTAAACCTAGTATTCCTGCTAGCAAATTTGTAGTATCGCCCATTTATGAGGAAACATCATCTTCAGGAAGGTGGGACGAGTGTAGTGTAATGGAGGAAGCTGTTAATAGTGTGGGGGTAACGATAGAGGTGGTGGGGCCCAGTAGGTCTGAGGGCGTAAAGGAGAGGGAGGATGAAAGGGAGAAAGAGAGAGTCCTTATCATATACCCAGAGGGAGTGGTTGTAGGGAAAAAGTACTTGAGAAATAAAAAGAAATGTCCAGGAGAGTGGGGAAGGCATGTGGAGGACCAATGTTTCTAGTTTAGAGCCTATGTCTCTGAAAAAGGGGAGGAAGCAATGTACTATCAAGTTCCATGTTTGGAAAAGTGGAAGGACACATGTATTAGTGAGGGGGTTAACCTCTCATATTACAATGGGCTTGGGTTATCAAGCCCAAGTGGGGGGTTTTTATATTTCTTGAATCAGGTCTTATACGACCTTAAAATTCCACTGACCTATTTTCAGAAAGGGGTTATGAATGCGTTACAGTGCTGCCCTGCCCAGTTGAATGGGAATGCGTATGAGATGATGAGGGTATGTGGGGCATTGAACGAAAAAATGGAGGAAGGAAGGGACTGTGAAGCAGTTTGTAGCTGAAGATGTTTTGAAGTTTTACAAGTTTAAGTATATAGATGGTCGAAATAGTGGTTACCTCTATAGTGATTCGGCTAGGCCGAAGTTCTTTGATTTTGAATCTGCGGGTAGACCATAGAATGACCACCTTGTGTGGGTTGAGGGTAATTATTTGCAGGTTCTAGATGAACCAACGCTCGAGCTGAACCAAAAATATTATAATCCGAGTAAGTAATGTTGACCAACCTTCGAATAGTCGATAACTATGTCCGCATGCTGTTTAACTGATGTTTTGTTCCTTTTTTTATTGGCAGAGCCTAAACCGTTGGCTACTCCGAATAAGACCAGTCTGTTTGATTGTATTCCTTGTGATCAGGACAAGCTAACGGAGGTACTTATTGAATTGGGTATTCGATGACACAAAAGAATAGATTCGGTAGCGCCAAAAGTTTAGCGAGGTCAAGAAAAATGAGCTATGGTCGAGGGGAAAGCTGTAGAGACTATTGTTGACTTGCTTAGTCCTCCACCTTTTGTACCTTAGACTACCAAATGGATTACTCAGGAAGTCCGAAAGCCATCGCAGCAGAGTACCTCAGTTGCTGGGGTTGTGCACGCAGAACAAGATATCGCAAAGCTTGTTGCTGGTGGTGTGGAGGAAAGACCCGAAGTGAGCGTGCCCGTTCTTGAGGAATCTGAGAAGAGATCGTTAAAGATAAAATGGATTTTGGAGGAGGATAGTCACCGATCTAACCCTCATGCTACGGCCAAGATGAAAGAGTTGGAGCGGAGATACTGTCATATGGCCGGGACGAACTCGTAGCAGCTCGAGGATGAGTATCTCGAGCATATGTTCGCGGTATGTGGTCAAAACTTATGACTTGATATTACCTTTGAACTGAGTGAAACTATTGAACTGACTCTTCCTTTTTTTTGTATTAGCAGCTCTCAACGTTGATGAAGGGGGAAAGACAATGCTTGGACAAGAGGGGCCAAGAATTTGATGCTCTGACAGCAAAGTTTGAGGCTCTGTCGGCCCGTGTAAAAGAGCTCAAGGCTGACCTTCTATTAAAGAAAGAGAGGAGGACTACAGATGCTATCGCAGCTGTAGAAAAGCTTAGTAATATGTCAAAGCATGATAAACTCATGACAGATGCAGTTGCAGTAACCTTAGTAGAGAGATACCACTTTATCAATTCATACTATGTTTTTGGATTGAGTGCTGATGATGTGGCGCTGACCCAGAATGGTTGATATGCAGAAATAGAGTTCCCTGCTGAAGATAAGAAGGAAGAGGTGGCTGGTAATATTGCTGGTTTGTCTGAGAAAGTGTCAGACCTTCCTCCAGGCAGTACAGAGCCAGTCCGTGCTACTGAGCAAGCAGTGAGCCCTCTAGTGGAACGTGTAGAAACAGTTCCCTCTCCGGGGAAGACGCTGAAATCTTCTTCTGAGGTAGACATTAGCAAGCCCCTTTAAACGTTCTGTGGTATCCTGTCTTCTATTTTTCAGTTCGCTAGATATGGATGAGATAGTACTCTGTATAATCGTACACTATTTTCATTTGGAGTGATATTTTTGAAATATATTTTTCGTGAGTGGTTGTATTGAAACAAGATATCTGTAATCTATATAGGAGATAGAGCGTTTGAGAAAAACAAACTCCGAGTTGGAGAAGTTGTTGAGTAGAGTAAGGGACTCTGTGGCCCGTATTTAATAAATACTTAACAAAACTAAATATGAGAGAAGGCAATTTAAGTTAAATTCATAGAAAACATTTAAAGAGTTATATGATCTACAATGTAGATATGCTAAGATAAAAGTAGAGAGATACAAGGTGTTAAGAAAGGAAGAAGAAAGATGAATATTAGTTCGAAAGCTAAAATAACTGACTTGTTTTAACGACCCAAGTGATAAGGCGAGGTGTCAGAGTATACTATTAGCTCTGACTTTGTATTTTGAGGTCGAAGTAGATAGTGAATGAGGGTTAAAAGAAGCTTATATAGAGCTTTTGAGGGAGAGAGGTGTAGTTCTGGACCCAGCTCGAGTTATGTTTATAGCTCAAGAAGTACGCAATCGTCATAGTTTAGAGGCAAAAAAATGTTCTGCTCAAGCCGGTATGTCTGTTATATGGGGTGATGTATAACCTTTATCTGATGCGTTTGGCTTTATGTAGGATCGGAGGGCCATGAGAATTTGATTTTTCAGGGTAAGAAAAGAGCAAATAGAGATCCAAGAGCAATTAGAGGGTGAATTAAGGGGATTACAGGACGAGCTATTGCAACACGAGGAGTAAAAATGCCTTTAGTAACGCGGCTATCGAAAGAAGTGGCTGTTCTAATGAAGGAAGAGGCGGATGGGAGGGCTTTAGGTGTGTTACTGAAAAATATTTGCTAGTGGTTACACAAAGCGCAAATGATACTGAAGGAGCACCTTTATCCCTCGCAAGCAAAAGTCGCTGCTCGAATAAAGCATGAACGTCACATAGACAGTGTTGCCGAGTTTTATGAGGGAGAACTAGCTAGAGTAGAAAACGAATTTAGGAAGTTTGTGACGGGATGTGGGAAATATTTTGAAGTGGAAAATGTCAAGTAAGAAAACTTATGGTTTACCCGAGGTGAAGGAGGAATTGCAGGCGAAAAACCCATTCCTAGGTCGTGGAAGGAGTCATCAGAAGAGGAGGAGGTTGAGATACTGATACCCTGAACGCGGTGCAAGCAACATCAACAGGAGGTTGTGACCTTTACCACGCCGGTAGATGTGCGGGCGTCGTATGAGGATAGTAAGAGACAAGCTGCAGTCGCCTCACGTCTAGAAAAGTCACAAATAGAGTAATCTTGTCTTCTTTTGACCAATCCTTCATACTATTTGATGATAAATGTAATATGCTTGTTGTTAGAACAGAATGACGCATCTGACTTACTCAGATACCACGTTCTTGATGTAATCTTGTGAACTGTTATATCTACTTTGTTGTTATGAAGAACTATTATAAATATAATTTGTTGTGATAGGTTGATCCGGCTGCTATACAAAGTCAGTGCGATGCGTTATGTGCCAAGAATGAACAAATGAGCGTTGAGCTAAGATTGAGTCAGGGTGCCTAAGAAAGTGCTACTGAAGCAGAAGAAAAATTGAAGACGGAGATGTCAGAAGAAAATGTAGTAACCCTCCTGACTGATACTCTTTGAGAGAAAGAGGCAGTATTGGTTGTCAGTCTGAGAAAGATAGATAGTTTAGAAGAAGAGGTAAGACAAAAGGGTATTGGAGTTGGAAGTAGCTCGGGATGGGCTAGTCAACAAAATGCTAAATTGATGTCTGCGCAGACGCAAATTACGGAACTGTTGGTCACGTTAAAGGAGGAAGGAAATATTGTGAAGGAGTTGCAGTTACAAGCTAATATGCTCAAGGCGGAGATAAGCGATGTTCGAGCTCGTGCTCGCAAATACGAAGTATTGTGCTTGGTTACTGAGATGATGGTAAAGAAGATGGAGGAGGTCTTTGCCCAACAAAACGAAGTCATAAAAAAGGATTGGAACAAAATATGTGAGTTAGAGCAGATTACGTGAATACAAAGCGCGAATACAAAAATGACAGACTTTGAAGCGCAAATACGAAGCTAGATGAGGATCTGTTGCGGTTGGAGATAAGTTACGACTCGAAGAGGGTAGAATGTGTAGGTTATGAGTCATCGATATCTCTGATTTATCTTAGGGACGAGTTTATGACAGTGCTGGAAGCTCGGAATTTGGATGTGTGTCGGGCAAAGCGACAAGTGGACGATCGTTGTACACAACTGGAAAACGCACTTAAGGAAGTGCAACATAAGCTAAGCGAACTCCTTCTCAGTAAGAAGGCAAAAAATGAGGCAGGTAATAGTCACAAGAGAGAGATGGTTGCAGTAACATCATTCTTTACGGCTAAATTGAAGAGATTGGAAACTGAGAGTTAGAGGATATGTGATGGTTTGATGGCCCAAGGTGTAGAATGTGAGATGAAGGGAACCGATTTAAATATTTAGAACCCATGATTTCCAGGATTGGATCGTTTAAACACAGAATGGTTAGAGAGGGAAAGAAGATTATTGTGGGGAGAATGCCAGAATTCATGCGTCAGAAGTTACGTGGAAGTATTGTATGGGATGCGGCAGGACCTTCTAATGTGGGTAATAAATTAAGTGAAAGCTCTAGTGAAGAGTAAGGAATGTGATTATATTGTATGTATACGAAACAAGAATAACGATATAGATGTATGAAACAATAGTTAAGGACGAAATAGTTAACTGTACTAACCGTGTGAGGTACCAACGATAATGTATGCAAGGTAGCGTGATATGTGATTGGTTCAGCCAAAGTGGTAAACGATTTACGATGCATGAGATGATCTGTCTGGTCCAAGCATCAAACGGTCTGTAATGTAATAAAATGATCAGTTTTACCGAATCAACAAATGATCTGTAATGTATTTAGAGTATCGGTTTGGCCGAAACAACTAACGATCTATAATGTATTTAGATGATTAGTTTGGCCAAAGCAACAAACGATCTGTAATGTATTAAGATTATCAGTTTGGCCGAAGCAACAAACGATCTGTAATGTATTTAGTTGATCAGTTTGGCCGAAACAACAAACGATTTGTAATATATTTAGATTATCAGTTTGGCCGAAGCAACAAACAATTTGTAATCTGTGTATAGAAGTACTTATTGGATATATTAGAAAAAGTACTGAAATGTAGGGCAACCGAACACAAGTATTTCATTGGTGTAAGATTGACGTACAACGAATGTGTTAGATAGATCGGTTTGGCCGAAGTAACAAACGATCTGTAATGTATTTAGATGATCGATTTGGCCGAAGCAAAAAATAATATGTAATCTGTGTATAGAAGTACTTGTTGGATATATTAGAAGAAGTACTGTACTGTAGGGCAACCAAACACAAGTATTTCATTGGTGTAAGATTGACGTACAGCGAATGTGTTAGATAAATTGGTTTGACCGAAGCAACAAATGATCTGTAATGTATTTAAATGATCGATTTGGCCGAAGCAACAAACGATCTATAATCTGTGTATAGAAGTACTTGCTGGATATATTAGAAGTACTGTAATGTAGGGCAGCCTTACACAAATATTTCATTGACGTAAGATTGATGTAAAATGAATGTGATTAATAGATCGGTTTGGCCGAAGCAACAAACGATCTATAATGTATTTAGATGATCGATTTGGCCGAAGTAACAAACGATCTGTAATTTGTGTACAGAAGTACTTGCTGGATATATTAGAAAAATAACTGTAATACAGGGTGATCGAATACAAGCATTTCATTGATGTGAGATTAAGTGAAGGAAAGTACAAGGTGGCAAATTTGTTATCTGCGATACAACTTCAGTTTCCTTGTGTGTCAAGGATTAGGTATATGCTCGCCATGCTCAGTTGCGAGGTTGTAGGAACCGAGGCTACTTTTTCCGATAACGACAAAAGGACCTTCCCAGTTTTCAGATAATTTCCCTGCGTTGAGCTCTTTACGATGTTTAGGAATCTCTCGGAGGACCAGATCCTTGATTTTGAACTCTTTATGCCAAACACGTTTGTTATAAGATCGGGCTAATACTTGGTGGTATCTACCTAAATTCATGACTGCTCTGTCCCAAGTTTCCACGATCTAATTCATATTACATGTCAACTGGAATTAATTTTCTTCATCGGTCATGTTATGGTCGCGAATAGGGTGATGATACTGAGTAGGGATGATTTCATCTGTACCGTAAGAAAAGAGGAACGGCGTGTATCCAGTTAAAACTCAGGGTACAGTTTGATAAGCCCATATCACATGTGGTAACTCTATGACCCAATTTCCCTTCTTTTCTGTTAGGCACTTTTTGATCCCATCCACAATAATGCGATTAGTGATCTCGGCCTGACCATTCCCTTATGGGTAATACGGATTTGAAGGAGAATGTATGATGTTGTGTTGATTGAGGAATTCAACGACTTTGGAGCCAATGAACTGAGGTCCATTGTCGATCCTGATAAGATGGGGGCCGCCGGAACGGATGCTGATGTTTTCCCAAATGATCTTGATGACTTTATCTTCTCGTGTGCGGCATAGAGGAACTGCTTTTACCCACTTAGTGAAGTAATATGTTGCGACTAAAAGATGTTTATGTTTTCCTGGTGCGGTGGGAAATTCGCCGGCAGGGTCTAGGGCCTATTTTTTAAATGGCCATACGACGTTACTGGAATGGAGTTCTAAAGTTGGAGTTCGAATTTTGGGACCATGACGTTGACAGACATCACATTTGCTTGCGAGTTCGATTGTTTGAGCTTTTATTTTAGGCCAGAAAATGCCTTGGGTAAGAGCTCGATTTGCTAGAGATCTTCCTGCTGTGTGGGAACCGCAAGTACCTTTATGTAGTTCGTGTAAGAATTTTTGAGCTTCTTTGTGGGATAAGCAATCGAGATATGGACCTGTGACAAAAATCTTGTATAAGAGGCTATTTTCTACGATGTAGCATTTTGTATTATCGAGTATGCGTCTTCTTTCAGTGGGGTCTTGAGGGAGTTCGTCATCGAATTTGTTTTTGGTTTCAATATACTTGAGGAAAGGTCGTCTCCAATCGTCCTCATCCTCTTCAACGCCCACAGTATTAACATAATTTGAGCTTATGATGTTAATGCTCTGGGTTGATAATACTTCAATCTTGAGATATCGAGCTTCTAAGCCAATGACTCCTGCGAGATATGCGAGGGAATAAGAATGTCTATTTTCTCCATGCGGTAAATGTTCGATAAAATTTTTCTTGAATCTACTCATTCTGTTGGCCACTACGGCTGCGTAATCGATCATTTTCCCATTATTCTAGAATTTTTCTGTGTAATGGTTACGATGAGCATGGAGTCGGTATATACGGAAAGTTTGGATACTCCAATCTCTAGAGCCATATCTAGACTGTGAATCATTGCCTCGTACTCAGCTGCATTGTTGGTAACTTCAAAATTTAATCAGATTACCTTTTCGATTCTATCATTAGAAGGTACGATTAACACAATTCTGATGCCTGATTCTGTGGGTCGAGAGGATCCATCAGTTAAAATACGTCATCCCTTTTGAGTTATTCAGTCTACTTTTTCTTCGACCTGTTCTTCATGAATTTCTTTGCTGTCTACTTCCCAATCAAGATCTTCTGCGGGGAAGTCCGCAAGGAAATTTACTACGGCCTGATCCTTTTCAGAATATTTGGGCTCAAAACGGATGTCATGCTCACCAAGAGCGACTGACCATTGCTGGGCTCGTATGGATTTTTCTCGTTTGGATAAGATTTCACTCAGAGGGTAGGTGGTCAATGCTCGTACTGAGTGGGCTTGAAAGTACTGTCTCAATTTTTGCGTAGTGTAGACGAGAGCTAAAAGTAATTTCTCGACCTTGCTGTATCAGGATTCTGCTGTAGTTAGAGTTTTACTGATGAAGTAGACAGGCTTTTTGGTCTTCTCTTCAAGTCGAATGAGAATAAAACTTAATGATTCTTCAGTTACTGCAAGGTAAATGGTGAGCTCTTACCCTTCGCAAGGTGTACTCATCACTGGCGGTGAACCCAAGTAAGTTTAAGTTGCTGAAATGCTGCTTCGCACTCTGCTATCCATTTGATCTCGGGGTCCTTCTTAGGTTTTTGTTATGTTGCTCCCTCACGTAATAAGTTGAACAACCATCGTCAGCGATCAGACAATTTGGAAACAAAATGGTTTATTGTGGCAATCTTGCCTGCTAACATCTGAAGGCCCTTCTTCATTTTTGGAGAAGGCATAGATAATAATGCCCGAATACGATCTGGATCAGCTTCAATATCGCGCTTGCTGATTAAGTGGCCCAAAAATTTCCCTGACTGAACTTGGAACTGACATTTTTCGGGGTTGAGTCACATCTAGTAGAGACAGAGAATATCGAAAACCGTGTGCAAATATGTTATATGATCTTCCTTCTAAAGACTTTTACACAACATATCGTCTATATAGACCTCCATTGTTTTTCCAAGGTAATCTTTGAACATCTGAGTCATCAATCGCTGATAAGTAGCTCCAGCGTTCTTGAGACCGAATGGTATGACTTTGTAGCAGTATAGGCTGTGCTCTTTAATGAAAGTTGTTTTCTATTGATCGTTAGGTAGCATAGGTATTTGGTTGTATCCTAACGTGGCATTCATCATAGATAGGAGCTCGTGTCCTGATGCAGAATTTAGCTGACAATTTATGACAGGGAGTGGAAAACTGTCTTTTGGAGTATGTATGTTCAAGTCGGTAAAATCCACGCACACCCTGATCTTCCTATTCTTCTTCGGTACTGCTACAATATTTGATATCCATTCTGGATAATTGGTCTTTCAGATAAAACGAACTTCGATGAGCTTTTTGATCTCCTTGTTGACTTTGTCTCGAAGTCTAGGTGCTAAAGTCCTTTGTCTTTGTTTGATAGCTACAACTTTTTCCTTCAAGTTGAGTTTGTGACAGGCCAGGCTCGGATCGATACTCGGCATCTCGTGAAACGTCCAAGCGAAGACATTACTGTTTGCCTTAAGGAACTAGATAATAGTATTACGCTTTGCTGAGGGCAGATGAGTGCCAATATATGTCCTATGCTTGGGTCCGCTGATTTCAACATACTCTGTGGTTTCTGCGCTGGGCAAATACTGCCCTGCAGAGTTAACTGTATAGTTCTCTGTAATGTTTCCTGTTGTCTTCTGTAATTGATATGCGAGCTGATGTTCAAAAGGTTCTGGTTCAATGACGACAAAAGTTTTGCACGCTAGTACTAATTTATGACTTCCTTTTATCTCGTAAATGTTACTTTCCCATTCAAAATGTAATGCCAAGTGATAGGTTGACGGAATAACGTACATATTGTGTAACCAGCAACGTCCTATTATCCCTAGATAACAGGATTTTTTATTGACAACGCAGAAGACAATGTCGAGTGTTACTGGTACTGCGGTGATAGGAAGTATAATCTTTCCTATATACTCCTCTTTAGATCCATTAAAACCACAGATATCAACGTCACTGTGCTGGACCTTATCGACCAGACCCATCTGATCGATCATACTTTGAAAAAGGAGTTCAATAGTACTGCCGGTGTTTACTATCATCGTATGAAGTACCATATTCTACATTTTCAACATGATCACCAAGGCATCATGGTGAGGATAGTTGACTTGTCGAACGTCATAATCATTGAAGAAATCCCAGTTCGCTGAGAGCTAGATACTGGAATTAAACAAGCTTCTTTAACTTACATGGATAAGTCATGACATTGGCCGAAACGCCTTCGTTTGCTCCTGTTTGATTCTTTGACAACCTGAGTCTCCATGAGAGGGCAGAGTGAGATATGGTACAAATGCTTTTTGGCTGCGGGCTTCTCAACTTGTACAGCTTCAGTGGGGTTTTTGTAACTCCCATTCTTATAACTCTTCACGTCCACTATGTATTCGTGCATCCGTCCATCTACGAAGATTTATTCCAACAACAGTTGTAAGGCAAAACATTGCTCTGTCTCATGATGTCGGACCTTATGGTGGATGCAATATGGTTTGTTCTCGATCGGTTGAAGGTACTGTACATTGTAGAAGAATATGTCTTTCTATAATATAGGGTAGATGCTGGCTATAGTCACAATCATCTTTGGAAGATAAGGTTTCGGCAAGTTACTCCCTTTTCAAGGTCGCTCATCGCTGGATTTGGTTCGTTTCCTGTCTCCTCCTTAGTCTGGTGTCCAATTAAAATCAAAATGGTTTGACTAATCTTGAGTTGTCAGTATTGATTTATGAGGTTTCTGCCTATCGAACACCATCCGCTCCAGGTCGATGTATCCGTTGACCTTTTCAATCATGTCTTCCAATGTTGTTGGTTTGTTGAGGACGAGGTACTCCTTCGCCCGACCATCGACGAGTAAAGTGTTGGTGTAAGCAGAAATAGTGATCTTCTGGTCGAGTCGATCTACTTTTTGGGCTAACTCCAAGAACTTTTTGGTAAATGTCTTGAGTTTTTCTCCTGGCATATGTTTGAGGCTGAAAATAGAATACATGCTATCCTCTTTATCCCTAATCTGCGAATAATTCTTGATGAAGAGTTCGCGCAACTGTTCGAAAGTTGTGATGGATCCTTCAGGCAGCGTGTGAAACCATCGTAGGGGTTCGCCTGATAAGCTAGTAGGGAAGAGCCGGCATAAAATGTGGTTGGACGTGGAATGCAGGCCTAGAGCATCCTGGAACTTTAGAACGTGTTCCACTGGATTAGTTCCTTTGTACTTTAAGATCTTCAGAGTGTGAAACCCGGTGGGGACCTCACCATCTAATAGCTCCTGGGCGATCAGGCCCTTATGTAATCTGTTGTGGATCCCTTTAGTCGGCGTATGGGCTTTGAGCAATTCTTTGATTCGCTTCTCAACATGTTCCTGAGTGACATATTATCGAGCTGCGATGGCTGGTGTGTGACGCGCCCTTCTTCAGGGTTGTGGTCACCATTTCCTTCACTAAGACGTTCCTTTGCCGGGACTCGAACTCTTCAAAGTAGATTTTCAGTCTGTCTCACTCCTGCCAGGCCACCATCTACCTAAATCCCTTTTTATATACTAGAGGACTAAATACAAGTAGAACGGATCTCGAGGCAAAACTTAACATCTTAGAAGAACTCACAAAGGCAACCAGGCAAATCTCGTTCGAACGAGGCATAGAGTCACTCGAACGACTTTAACGATTAAGGTTCAAACCCCAGAAAAATGTACAGGTCGTTTGAACAAAATCCCATCTCGTTCGAACGACTTCTTCGGTCTTTAAAAGTAAAACGTAACATTTGACAATCTCGTTCGAACGAGCTCCATTCTCGTTCAAATGACTTTGACCTCCTTTCAGCTCTTCTTTAGCAACTCGAGCTGAACCAGCTCGAGTTTTCAGGCAACATAGCCAGTTCAAACTCCAGGCAACTTAACAAGTTTAAATCTTCAGGATACTTAACTAGCTCGAACTTCTGCTAATCATAACCAGTTCGAATCTAAACATTGAAATTAAATTTCATTTTCAATCCATTTCAATTCGACTTCAATCCTCGGGCTGAAATAACTCGAACTAAAATGACCTCGAACATAATTCGAGTTCATACCTTAACAATCTCCCACTTAAAATTGAATTTATCATAACCCATCTCCAGATCTCCAAATAAATTGCTCGAACTACCCGGACCTTCAATCTTGAAGACCCACAGAAGTTGTACATGTTGTCAACTTCTGAAAAATCACCACCTTCGTAAACATATCGGCCAGATTCACATCAGTATGAATCTTCATGAGCTTCAGCATACCATCCTCGTGGAACGAGCGATTATAATGATATCGAATATCAATGTGCTTGTTCCTAGAGTGAAAAGCCAAATTCTTTGTTAAGTGTATAGCGCTTTGACTATTACTATACAACTTATGAGAATGTTGTTATTTACCGAGCTCTTTCATCAACCCATAAAGACAAACCATATCTTTACAAGCTTCTGTAGCTGCAACGTATTCCGCATCTGTCGTAGACAAAGCTACAATCTTTTGTAGCCTAGAAACCCATGTAACTGCACCGCTTCTCGATGCAAAAACGAAACCACTAGTGTTCTTCCGCCTATTAATGCCACCCGCCATATCAAAATCAGCAAAACCTTATAAGCATATTTGAGAACCTTCATAACATAATACCATATCTTGAGTCCCTTTTAGATACCTTAGTATCTATTTCACAACTCTCCAATGCTCATTGCCTGGACTACTCATATATCTACTAACAACACCCACTGCTTGGGCAATGTTCGGTTTCATACATATCATAGCGTACATTAGGCTACCAACTGCAGATTGATATTGAACTTTCTACATCTTATCGCGATCCTTCTACGTCTTCAGACAACAATCCTTTGATAATTTGAAGTGACCACCCAATGGTGTACTAACAACTTTAGAACCATCCATATTGAATCGCTTAAGAACTTTGTCGATGTACTCAGTTTGGGATAGCTTTAATTCTCATCGCTTTCAGTCACTTGTAACACGCATGCCAAAAACTTGTTTCGCTGCACCCAAGTCCTTCATAGAAAACTCTCAGAATAACTGTTCCATCAACTTAACAATTTTTTCCATGTCGGCACTGGCTACCAACATATCATCTACATACAGAAGTAAAATAATATATGAGTTCCCCGTATTTCTGATAAAATAACAGTGATCGGCATTACTCCTCGAATAACCATTTTTGGACATGAATTGTTCAAACTTCAAATACCACTATCTCAGCGCTTGTTTCAAACCATATAAGCTCTTCGTGAGCCTACACACAAGATCTTCTTTCCCTTTTACAGAGTACCCTTCTGGCTTCATATAAATTTCTTCATTGAGGTTGTCAGGAAGAAATGCGGTCTTGACATCTAGTTGATCAAGATGCAAATCTTCAATTGTAACTATATTCATCACAACCCGAATTATTAACATCTTTACAACAGGAGCAAAGATCTCACCGAAATCAACGCCTTCTTTCTGCAGAAAGCCCTTCACCACAAGTCTAGTCTTGAATATCCTTAAACCATCATATTCGCGCTTTAGTCTGGATACCCACTTGTTGTGCAATGCTCTCTTCCCTTTCGGTAATCGAACTAAATCCCAAGTTCGATTTACTGATAATGACTGCATTGCATCATCCATAGCAAGCTCCCACTTGCTCTTGGATTCCACATCTAAAGCCTCCTTGTAACTTTCAGGTTCGCCACCATCTGTAAATAATAAGTGATTTAAAGAATTAACGTACCTTGCCAGAATTCTTGCAACTCTCGGCTCCTTTCAAAGTACTATTGGAATGTCTAGATCATTAGGTTCCTCGTTTTGATCCAGTGCATCAGACTCAACAACGACTTCTTCATCATCCTTTCGTGAAGGTCCATCATCTTCAATGTCGACACTTTTCGCTACTTCACCTCGAATCCTTTCCACAGATACTTTAAAGTCTTTATATAAGATTTCCTCATTGAATGTAATATTACGGCTCTGGATAAATTTTTGATTCTTCGCATCCCAAAACTGGTATCCAAACTCATCACCACCGTATCCAATAAAAATACACTTCGTCGACATTGCATCTAACTTGATCATTGTATCTGAATTATCAAGCACTTATGAGATACAACTGAAAATACGTAAGTGGTTAAGGTTAACCTCTTTACTGGTCTATGCATCTTCAGGAAGTCCAAAGTCATTGAAGGCTATCTGTTAATCAAGTACGCCGCCGTACTAACCACATCCGCCCAAAAACACTTTGGCAATCCAGCATTGAGTCTCATACTCCTCGCTCTTTCGTTTATTGTTCGGTTCATGCATTCTGCAACACCATTTTGTTACGGTGTTTCGGGAATAGTCTTTTGTCTCTTAATCCCGTTTGATGAGCAAAAGTCTTCAAACTCGTCACTACAGTATTCGCCCCCATTGTCCAACCTAAAACACTTTAGTTTCAAGCCAATTTCATTTTCAACTAGAGCCCTCCACCTCTTGAATTTATCGAACACATCTGACTTGTTCTTCGTGAAGAAGACCCACAGTTTACGAGTAGCATCATCGATAAAAGTAACGTAATAATGAGAACCACCAAGAGAAGACACCTTGTTGGCCCCCAAACATCTGTGTGTACAAGATCCAGCTTTGTAGGTTTCCTTGATATTCCAGATAATTTGAAATAGACCTTCTTCTATTTTGTAAGAACACACTCTTCATAAAACTTGAGATCAACCTCAGCAAGACCCTCTAGCTTTATCTTTGTTTCAGTTATCTTTATCCCCTTTTCATTCATGTAACTGGGCCGTTTGTGCCACGTACTTGTATCAATCCCCGGAGTGGCCGCACAAATAGTAGAAATTGTGCTTTGCGTTGTATATAACGTTTCTTATCGCAAGCCTTGAGCTTCCAACATAGCTCCTTTATAACCTTCCAGAAGGTTGCACCAAAGGTACTTACATATCCGCCATCATCCGCCAATTTTCTAACCGATATAAGGTTACGCCCCAATTTAGGTACAAGTTGCACATTTTGTAAAACCAATGTTCCCCCTAAAGGCAACAACAACCTAACATTTCCCTTTTTAGTAATATTGCGTGCACTCTTATCTACAAGAAAGACCGTACTGAAATCGTCTTTAACAATATTAGTTAGAAAATCTATGTTTGCAGTAGCATGGAAAGAGGCACCCGAATCAACAATCCAAGATTCATTAGCATCGTCACACGATAGTAGTAGAGCCTCGTCAGAACTAACCTTCTCACTAAGTTTTATTGTATCATTCTCTTAATCGTCAATCTTCTTAGAAGAAGAAGAGTTACAATCTCGCCTGAAGTGACCCTTCTTTCCATAAGTCCAACACGCACCGGATAGCTTAGACTTTCCTCTTGACCGTGATCGACCCCTTCCAAATTTTGGCCCTTTTCTGTAAGACCTCCCCCCTTCCTCGACGTTCAACATACTGCCGTTTGAACTCGAAGAGGGTTCAAATGTTTGACGCCTATTATCTTCACTCATAATCAACGAAACTACAGTGTCAAATTTGATATCTTCCTTCCCTGACGAGTTGCTCAAAACTGTAATGAACCCTTCCCAGCTCTCAGGCATCTACCCTAAAAGAGCCTACGCTCTCACCTCCTCGGTAAAAGTAATTTTAACGGATTCCAGTTAAGCATGTATGGTATTGAACTCACTGATGTGAGCTTGCACACTACCATTATCATTTATCTTTAAAGTAAACAAGTATCTTAAAAGATATACCTTGTTTGCCCCGGACGGTTCCGAGTACATAGCGGATAACGTCTTCATCAAACCATTCGTTGTCATAACTTTGGAGATCATGTGTAGAATCTGAGATGACAACGCTAACCTAACGGTCCCAAGCGCCTTACAATCCAATTACACCCACTTAACAACATCGTATTCTGCTGACATCATCTCAACTCTACCCAGTGCTAAATTAAGATTCTTCTAATAGAGGTAATCTTCTATCTACATCTTTCACACTCCAAAATTTAATCCATTGAATTTCGTGATCTTTAACTTCCCCTGATTGGCCATCGCTCTTCACCACACAAGCCCTAACACTCGCTCTGACACCAGTTGTTGAGAATCGAGGTAGCTAATCTCTCTTCTACTACAAGAACGATGCGCGGATTATACCAATAAATCAAACTAAGAAACATAGAGCAATAAAGAACACAAGGTTTCCAGAGGAGAGAAGTGGAAAACCCTTTTGGATAAAAAACCACTCCCCGAATAATCTACTAAGATGACTAAATGGGTTACAACGATCTTTCTAAGCTTCTCAAGCTTTAATGGAGTCTCTCAAATTCTAGGTCTAGAATTAAACTTACAGGGAAATGATTGGCTCACAAAATAACCTGAGACATTTTTATATACTAGAGGACTAAATACAAGTAGAACGTATCTCGAGGCAGAACTCGACGTTTCATAAGAACTCACAAAGGCAACCAGGAAAATCTCGTTCGAACGAAGCACAAAGTCGTTCGAACAACTTTAACAATTAAGGTTCAAACCCTGGAAAAGTATACAGGTCGTTCGAACGAAATCCTATCTCGTTCGAACGACTTCTTAGATCTTTAAAAGTAAAACGTAACATTTGACAATCTCGTTCGAACGAGCTCCATTCTCGTTCGAACGACATCGACCTCCTTTCACCTCTTCTTCAGCAACTCGAACAGAACCAACTCGAGTCTTCTGGCAACATAAGCAGTTTGAACTCCAAGTAACTTATCTAGTTCAAATCTTCAGGATACTTAACTAGCTCGAACTTCTGCCGATCTTAACAAGTTCGAATCTGAACATTGAAAATCTTATTTTCAATCCGTTTTAATCCGACTTCAATCCTTGAACTGAAATAACTCGAACTAAAATGACCTCGAACATAACTCGAGTTCATACCTCAACAAAAATATGTAACAATAAAAAACCTATTATCATATCTTCGGTCTCACATAACATCTTTTTTGTCTCAAATCAAGTATAAGGAATGTTCTATTATACTAACTTAAACTTGAAGATACCATCGACAATTGATTATAAAAAAATGAGATCAGAAAAAATGCTAAATCTGGAAGGAATTTATGAAATAACACTCAAAACTTGTAAAAAGGCTAGATCCTCACATAGCATTAGGTACGAAGTCTCTACAGTTATCCTCACGTGGTTTTAATCACAATGAGATTTTAGATTAAACAAGAGGATCAATGACTATTGTGAAATGTGATTTTACCAAATAATTATCCCATGAATGAATATAACACAAAAGCAAAGTCCAAGTCTAGCAAGAATAATCTACATACAAAAGCTTCTAAAATGTAGGGTACAAAGTGCAAATAAAAACAAAACAGTACCCAACTGTCCTAAAAATAAAAACAAAAACAAACTGAGATAGGGTAAGAAACGTACCTAATCAATGGAGCATACTGATAACCCGTCTTAGTTAATTTTCATTACCTTATTTGTTGTGATAAGTCATCCTTTTGCACCAAAATAGCCTTACTAACTGCTAGTGGAACATTGCATCTTAACTGAGGTGCCAAATCAATCTTTTGTACCCAAATGCTTCGAAGAATCCTTCGAGCTAAGGTTTCCTGTGCAAACCATCTAGACACATTCTCACTTTTCACATTAGTAAAAATCACATTAGACTTATATCTTTGTCCATTGAAAAGGCGAGCATATGGTTGATAGGGTCCAACAAATCCACAATAAGATGCAATATTCCCCTTTCGACCACATATTCCACAATAATAAATTTGAGAGTAAGAGAACCTTTTGGCTTTATTATGAGTGGAAGATATTAGATTATGTTTGGACAAGAATGTAGTAGCAGTTGCTTTCACAAATTTTGTGACTTGAGGAGTCTTGGCATTAGAGAGATGTTCATATCCTAGACCCCTTTTATCAGCATCTGTCTTTCCCATATATAATATCTTATCAATGTTCTTAGCCCCATGACAACAAATTTTAAGTTTTTGCTGAGATAAAACTACATTAAGCTTGGCCGAATGAAGTTTGTCCAAAGTTGATTTCATTTTCTCCTTCGCATCATGAACTTCTTTTTATAAAATTACAACCTTGTCATGGAGGCATTGTTTCTCATCTTCAAGCATTTTTATCTCTTGACTTGTATTCTCAGTTTTTTCTAGAAGTTCACGCGTGAGTGTATTAACTTGGTCTTTCAAGACTTTGTTAAGTTTACTAAGTTTAATACACTTTACAAAAGTCTGAGCATACAAGACTTCAAGATTCAGGTCCTCAATCATATTTTTTTCATGATCACTTTTACTTTAAATAGAATTCTCAAGTTTGAAAACATTAGAGTTATCATTACTACAATTTAGAAAAGCAGGATAAGTACAATATTGTCCATTCTCAACTACTTCGAGATGATCCTTATTATTATTATTATTTTCATCATCACTATCATCCTAAGTAACACTAATGTTCATAGCTTTTTGACTAGTTCCAGATTTCTTATTAGGACAACTGTGAGTATAATGACCAAACTTGTGACACTTATAGCATTCAACTTGACTAAGGTCAATGTCATTGTTGGTCTGCCGGTTATTCAATTTAGGTTGATCATGAGTTCGTGACTTGTAATTCACTGATTGCCCTTGTTTTTTAAATTGACATTTTTTTATAAAGTTTTTATGCTGGTTGCTTATAGAGGCAATCTGTGAATCCATGTCGGACCCATCATCATTACCTAAATCAGATGAGTTGCTAGCTTCTTTGGTACCCTTAGAAGAAGAAGAGTAAGATGAAAATTTAAAAGAAACATTCTTCTTCTTCTCAGGGTTTTCCATTTTCATCTCGAGTTCATAAGTTTGTAATTTTCTAGCTAATGCATATGGTTTTATTTTCTTAAGATCATGAGCTTCCTTGATATCATCACGTCTGGATCTAAAGCTCTTAGGAGGAGATCTTAAAACTTTACAAATAATTTAAACATTTGAGTAAGTTGTACCAAATGCGGCACTAGTGTTGACAATGTCATATAGTCTCGTATAGAACTCATCAAAGGGTTCGTTCTCATCCATTCGAATATTCTCAAATTGTGAAGTGAGCATTTGCAATTTACTTTCCTTAACTGTATTATCGCCTTCGTGAGTTCGAACTAATATGCCCCAAGCTTCTTTCGAAGTGGTATAAGCAGATATGTGTCGAAACTCACTTAAGCTCACAGCCATAAAAATAGCATTGCGGCCCTTATTATTATAACCAGCAACTTCATTTTCATCATTAGACCATTAATTCCTAGACTTAATGACCTTTTCAGATTTATCACCCATTCCTGACATCATGGTAGGGTACGTCTATCCATCCTCGATTGCAATCCAGACACATTCTCTGAGTGATTGTAAGAATGCAACCATTCAGATCTTCCAATAAGGATAGTATTTGTCATCGAAGAGGGGCGGACGATTTATGGGACCTCAAAATCTTTCAGAATCTATTATTCTCAAGCAATCAAGTCAGAATCCATGTTCAGGTTGTTAATCCTCAAAGCGTGACCGCTCTGATATCAATTGAAATAAAATAATTACTTAAGATTAACTGATTTCGATTAATTTAGGTCTAAATCAATAGGTCAGAATTCCTTTGAAATAATGTTCTAACCTTAACCTAATTCAAATTGATTCGATTATCTAGTGTCAACAAGCAATTGGAAATTAAACACAAGACCAAAGAATTTTAACCCTATGGGAAACCTTTCTCAGGAGAAAAACCCACAAGTCGCTGTCGAATCACCCGACAACTAAACAATCCACTATTGAAAATAAATTATAATAATTCAATTACTTGTAAACTCGATAAACACATCCCGTGGTTATCTCTTTTCTAATTGAACTCCTCACAATCAATTCCACGTTCTCGCAATGCCCTTCATTCTCACAACTCCTTGCTTCAATCTCTCGTCAAAGCTTTCAATCTAAAATCTCACAAGTTCTTCAAATCATGAATTGGGTTGTGATTCAATGATTGATTCAAGTTTTAATTGTTAGTTCTCATTTGAATTGCACAAAAAAATCTCCTCTCTCTAAAAAATTCAAGCCCTAGAAAAATAGGTTTTGGAAGAGGTGAGTTATGAAAAAAGAAAAGTTATCTTATATAGAAAAATAGAAAACCTGACCTCTGTTCTAATAAAAACAAAATCTATTCGAATAGAACAACTATTATTCGAATACACCAAAAATATATTCGATCAAATAAAGGCCTGAGGCAATTTGTTCGAATAGAGAAAGAGTCTATTCGAACAAAACAAGTTTTATTCGAACATAAGAAAAACCTATTCGAACAGCAAAGTTTCCAAAAAAAGTATTCGAACAAAAAAATAGTCTATTCGAATAAATATTGTTCTAAGAGAAAATATTCGAATAAATACTAAATTTTATTTGAACAAGGTTTTATTCGAACATAACAAAAGCCTGTTCGAATAAAGACCCGTTTTTCTCAAATAAGACATCACTTTATTTTCATACTTTGTAAAATACTAAGGCTTGACATTTAGAGCAAAGAGGTACAAACCTATGTACATATTCAGTGCCAGTCTAGTTGTAGTCGCTCTATGTGCAATCTCTTACGTCGAGTAACCACGAGATAGTGCTGACATCTAAACTAGACACGGAATGAAACAAACTCCAAATATGGATGTTTAACGGTAGGGTGGGGGGGGGACTCAGATCTCACAAAATTTTGTTAAGAGAGAGAGAGAGAGTCGTCCCTGATAAGTGAAGAGACAAATTTAGATTAAAGATTGGCAAAAGTGATAGAATGAGAGATACGTGAAGTAGGGATGACAATTTGACCCACCCCATTGGGGATCTGCTCCGCCCCGGCCCGAACGGGGCGGGTTTGGGATGTATTTAACGGGTATGGGCGCGGGTATGAGAAGTATAGCATAAATTTGTGGGGAAACGGGGCGGATTTGGGATTGCCTTAAAAAATCCATACCCGCCCCGCCTCATTTAAATAGTTTATTGTTATTACTCTTAAATATATAAATAAAATCTATATAAAATAATTTTTTTATTTAAAAAATAGCTTTATTAGTTAAATAGGGGTGGGGATGGGATTTAGTTTTGCAATGTGGGGGCGGGGATGGGGATCCCAGTTTAACTTAAATGGGTTTTGGGGCGGGGATGAGAGTGGGGAAGTCAAGTGGGGATGAGGATGGGATTAGCTCCCTCGCCCCAAATCTGACCCATTGCCATCCCTAACATGAAGAGAGAGAAAGAGAGAGAGGTTGCCGTATCGTATTTTTACCTAATTACCCAATTTCTGGCAATTGCCACATCCTCTATTGTAAGAGCATCTCCAACAGCATGATATAATGTTGGTTTTCTCATACTTTTGCAAAAAACCCTTCCATCAGGAGTATGGGGTTCAACATACTCACCCCCATACCCCTCCAAAGTATGCGAAACCTGAACTTGGGGAGAAGTATGCGCATACCGCCTGAGCGCTGAACCGTTGAGCACCCATCACTTTTTTAATACAACTGACATCTCTCTCTCCTATAAGAACTTCTCTCTCATGCCTAGGCGCTGAACCGTTGAGCGCGAGGATTTTTTAAAATATATGTGTCATCTCTCTCTCTCCCATCACAAATTCTCTCTTAAAATCGTAATTCTCTATTGGATGAAAACAATATGTGATTCTAGAATACTGGTATGGTAAATCGGAATCGCATACTCTTCTGCTGTTGGAGATACTATTAGAGCCACTCATCTCTATTAGACGTGTGGTTAATTTTTAGTGTGAATCGAGTGTCTCAATTTTGAGTGTTCACCAATCCTTCCCCACTAATAAAATCTTAACTTATAACGATCTTAATGAAATCATTAGTCCATAAAACATAACTCAAACAACTAGGAGAAGGAGGCCTACATTCTCTAAATTCAAATCAAGGTTTAAAATAGTATGTTAATGGGCAGAGACCATTACCGTTATATCCGTTACAACGGTGTTTTAACAGTGTTACGTTTTCTTAAGCCAAATAACAAGTCACGGATAATCAAATTGTTTAAAATTTAAAAATAGTGATACAACTTATGTATTTCCATACGGGAGTTATATGGAGTAATTAGCTCGCACATTCATCATTGAAGTAGTAGACATTACGACATTGCTTCATATTTTCTCAAATTTTGCTCTAGTTTATTACACTGTTATAACAACAAATAACAGTATATAACTTCGGTATAAATGTAAAAGAGAATATTGCATGAGTAAGAATATTGCAATATTACCACCAACACTACAATAACAAATTCTTCCTCTTGATTGAATGAGTATGAAATAGTGACCATCTTATCTCTTAAAAACAAGTTTACAGTTACCATTTCGCGCCATTTCTAAAAATAAAAGAAAATGCTAATTACAACTCCACACTTCCACACCATTTTTAGGACTTCCAATCTTTCGAATTCGAATTTAAATCGCAGAAATCGATCTTCGTCGATTTGTAAAGCAATTCTGATTTCAAATCCAGAAGATTTTCAAGTTGGAAGGCTTATTGGTAGCTATGGATTCATGAATGTTACAAGGTAAAATTTGATTTAACCTAATCTATACTGTTTGATTTAAGAGTATTAGTTGATTAGTTTCAGTATTAGTGAATTAAAGAGTATTGTTTGGATTTGTTTAGCTATTCCGCATTGCAGTCCAGTTCGAGCATGGATTATTATGCCGATGATTTGGAGCGATTGAGAGTACAGGATGTGGGAGAAGGTCGCGTGAAAATAAGGTGATTTTATGGTATTTAGTGAATAATTCACGTTTAGCACTTCCATAAATTATGTGTTTTAACAGGAAGTTTTGTAAAATTTGCGTTCCGATATTAATCTGAATGAAACTCATCTTTTTACCAGAGTCAAAATGCTAATGGGGGATGGATTTGTGTCATTTTTGGGTCGGATAGAGTAGGATAGAAGTTCTAGTGTAAGCGTGTACATTTCTACTGATATTATCCATGGCAGTTTTGTTGTAGGCTTTATGAAGGGAGAATAGCTCAAGGTCCAAAAAAAGGAACACAAGTTATTTTTAAGGTACGGTGTTTATCCTTAGTTATGCAATTTCATGTTGGTTATTACTTAAGTAGTCGATGTGCCTGTTTCATCAAAACATGGTACTATATTTGGAAGAAAGAACATTTTATGCAAAATATAGGAAATTTAACCAATAGTGAGTGTTGCTTCTATTGGTGGTAGAAATATTATATAAAAGATTAAAAGTAGGAATATTTATGTATTGCAGTGTAAAAATGGGTCTCAATTAATAATCACGGCAAGAGCTTTGTAGTGGTTAAACTTATATCATTATCAAACTTATGGAATGAAAATAATGACTATGAAACATGTCTCAAAATATCTGATAGAGAACTTCTAAATAATTTGCATTTGTTTTTAAAAAATAGAAAACCTCATTTAGCGTATTCTCATTTGCCTCTTATGTAAGGTAACCTAACCAGTGACAGTTTCTTGCGACATAATAGAACAACTCCTAACTTTTATGATCTTTGAGGCTGCTATAAGAACTACAAAATAACACGGGAAGGATTAAACTAATCAAACAACATCAGATTTTTATGACAGTAATTATCACTAGTATTTGTCAGACAATCTAAACTACTGGAACTGATTAAGTTATCTAGAGATCTGATTCCGAGGCGGATATGGGAAGGGTTCATTGTTTGATATAATAATATGCACATATGACCAGATAACTTCTCAGATCTGGTATTTTTTGTAACTAAATGGTCGCTGAATCTCAATATTTGGTTCTATAACAGGTCTGCTAACGATCTCAGACATAACTAATTCTATAACTACAGATGGTTGTAACTCATGATAATTCTCAAAGTATGTTATACATAACACATTTAATGTCAGATCGGGTTCTTATAGGATTAGGGCATCGTTGACCCCCAAATCTTTAGTACCCGGAATCTACATCCATACCCCAAGCTATCAGGTTTTTCTTTTTTCTTTTTTCTTTTTCCTTTTCTTTTCTGTTCAGTCTGATCCATCAACTACTAATTCTAATTTGGGTGCTTGTAATTTGTAAATGGATTTTAAGAGCCAAAAATAAAAACTCCGGAGGCAAACTTTAGCAAGAACACTCTTGGGATAGATACACTAATGGAAACTCTGACCCGGAGATACCCACACAATCCCTACACTTATATTTTTATTTACTTATTAAGGGTGGATAGATGAGAGGATGTTGTCTGTAGTATTAAAGGTGGAGGAAGGAAAACGGATGCTATGTGCATGAAACTAAATTGCTTTGCCGCTTGCAACATTAAACCAAGACTCAATTTGAAGTGTTCTAAAACACCAAATGTAGCCCGACTTGGATTGAGGTAATAACTGCAAATTTTAACATGCTTGACTTATTAAAAGACATATAGTCAGATAGATCTTAATCGAAGATCATGACATTCATCAGATCCCATACATTTGTTTTAGTTGCTTAATGTTGAAGTAGGATTTAAAATAAGTCATGGCTGTCATTGAGTATTTCTCTTTACCTTTAAGGTATATCCCGGAAAGCGTGCTGGTGGTATGGAGGCTGATATGATGGCTGCAAATGAGCTTAATGCCAACACATTCCTTCAAGTAAGAAGAATATGTCATATAACTAATTATTGGTAATTTCTTGTTTTAAATCACTAAGCTCTGCTTGTTTCATGGAAAAAAGCAATTCTGAATTGATAAATTCCTGGAAAATTGGTATTTTGGTGCTTGTTTCGTAAAGCGAGAAGAAAATCCAAAATTACATCTTTCTATAACCGCCTAAAAACCACCAAAATGAGGGAAATGTGTTTACCACGAAAACAAAGGTATACAACTTTTCCAGAACTCTTTCTATTCCTTTTTCTGGAGTCCCACAATCTAAACCTCAACTACAGACCTATTTTTTCTCATCCACCATTGTTCTACCTATTTTTCTCTATCAAACAAACACGGTAAAAATGAAATTCTTGAAAACTCTTGACCTTTTCAATGCTGCAGCCAAACATCGTATAAGGAATTCCGGGATTCTAAGAATCCTGGAAATTATGAAACTTGAACAACAGTTTTCCTGAATCCTAGTTTTCTGCGAAACAAACGGAGCCTAAAGTTGAAGTTTGGCATTGTGACAATGCCTGGTTGAATAAAGTTTTTAATTCAAAATACATGTAAATTTTTGCAGAGTGATCCACAAGATGTGTGCCGGAATATTCAGATGCTTTTAGGTGGATTTGAGACAAAAACTGGGGAACAGGTTTGTTCTAGATATTTTATTCAAAAGAACCAATTTGATAAAAACAAATCTTACTATTATATGAAAATCCCAATCTCGAATAGGTAGTTTGATGCCCCATTGCTTATTAGTTGTTTTGATCCAAAACAAATTTGTTTTGGATGCAACTTCCAGTAAAACTACATGTGAAATGTCTTTTTTCATTTGGATAGTGATAAGCAGCAGGTCAAATAACGTATTTTAGACCAAAAAGACGTGAATCCATTCAGCCGTTGGACATGGAAAAACTTGAAAAACTCAATGTTAATATAGATTATTATCTGCAGTGATTGAAAATTGAGTTAAGAGTAGGACTTATTGTAGGGTTTTTTTGTGTGTAAAACTTCTCGTTCTTTTTATCACCTATAGAGATGTAATATGTTTAGTATTTATTTGGTAGATACACCTTAAGCAAGATCTCTTCTTTACAGTGGCTTGCTTTTCGTTATGATGGCAAATATAGTGCCGCAGACTATGCTAAAGTTAAAAGTGAAAAGATGTCGGAGGGTCGGGCTCTAAAAGATCAAAAAATCTGGAATCGCTTTCATCAGGAGCAATTAATCAAATGTAGAAGATATTTTATTACTAGGCTGTTTCAAGGTGTTATGAGTGGTCTAGCATATATGCATAGCCGTGACAGGTTACACCAAAGTCTTGGACCTGCTTCTATTATTCTCAAGTAAGCAGTTGATCATATGAAGTTTTGTCTTCACTTCTTTTAGTCACATATATGTTAAATATTTGCTCTGAAAAACACTTTATTAAGCGCTGTGCAAATGGGACCAGTTAAACATACTTTTTGGAACATTATAAATTTATAACAGTAACTTGGCTGACAGAGATAATTTATGGGTAGATACATTGGCTGGGTAGTATTTAAGGGAAATATCTAATTATGAATATGTTGTTATTTATTGCTTAATATAAACTTAAAAGCCCTATATTACTATTGGCAGCACAATAGTGGAGAAAGATGCAGCTTACCTAATCCCACGGCTTCGCGATCTTGCCTTTTCAGTCGATATAAGGTATTTAAAGCAAATTTCCTGTCACGTTTATGAGAATTAGTTCGTTTCATTTGGTATATTTGTACTTATTGACAGGGTTGTAATCTTTTATTTCATGAAGAATCTCATAAATAAATAACATACACTCACATCAGGCAGATTTAAGGCCCGACAAGATACAACACATGGTAAAAAATGGAAAGCCCAGTAAAATGTGTTCCAAGACAAAATAGGGGCAAAACCATCTCAGTAGCCAACAATGCTGCATATAGGCATCTTTCCTAGACAGAAACAACGCAACTTCTTGTGCTGATCAAAAGATTTCTCTTTATAGAAGCAAAATCACTTTAGCCTCAAACTTAATGAATGCGAAATAAACCCACCGATTAGTGTATTTAAGAGGTTTTAGAGATCGATTTTCCTTGGCACAACGGGGAGGACATGGCTAGATAGTTAACTAGGATGCCCATTTATTGAACTCTTTGTATGCCTGTGTGGGTGGGTGGCGAGAAGAGCTAGACTTGCTTGAGTTTTCTCTTAGAAAGAAGCTCCAAAAACATCCTGGGAATTTTTAGTGCTGTAGACATTAACTGACGTTCTCAATTGCATGTTTTCTACATTTACCAGTAGAAGAGCTTTTATTTCTGAATGGGGGTAGGGGATCTTGAGATTATGTTCTAGGGGACATCCTGGAAATCATTTTACCGGAGTTTTGAGTAGGCTAGGTGACCGTCTCGTTGACCAGAGTTAGAAAGGACCAAAGAAGTTGGCAGTTTTTTTTCTCAAACAAGTTATCTTACCATTGTCTAGATCGCTATTCTCAAACAAGTTATTTTCTTTACGTCCTCATTGAGTTGGAACCTATAATTCCATATAAAAAAAGTTTCGACTTGGACCAGAGTTTTTGGTATCTAGTATTGAAATTTTGATTGCTAGAACTATGTTTACTGTTAGCTATTTCTATTGTAAGGCTAGCGGCGAGTCAATGGATTATAGTCTCATACATTGTGATAGGATGCATCTGCTGGTCCAAGTCTATACAACTTGAAAGGAACATAAAGCCTTCACCAACCCTATTAGAACTGGAAGTCCAACTCAAGACCAATTGGATATGAGAGGAATAGCCCCAAGATCTTGTATTGTTTTTTTCTTTCTTACAAAAGCAAGCTGGGGTTAGGCACCCCATGGACTATTAGATTACTAAAAATAGAAAAATTAACATTCTTGGGTATACTCAGGGGCGGATTTATAGGCTTAGAAGGGGGGGGAGTAGCCCCCCCCCCCCCTCTTAATTTTTGCTATTTTTTGCCCTATATATAGTATATATGCAGCCCCTCAAAAAAAAAAAAAACAAACTATACATAAAGTTAACCTAGAAGCCCGGCCCAGCGTTCCCGATCCCTCCCAAGTCCCAACCTTTAAAATACCTAAGACCAGCCCAACCTGACCCAACCCTCTCTACCCGCCCGACCTTTCTCTCTATAACCTTAATTGAATTTTATAAAAAACATAGAAAAAAAACTCAAACTTCCGCTCTCTAACCTTAAAATATGGAAGTCGCGATTTTCATGAACTATGCGCGGATGGTGTTTAGTCGACGTTAATATGATGATCTATATTTTCTCTAAACAATTATGTCAAGGTTAACTTGTGCTTCTGTAATATTCTCATAGCATATTTGGACTAATTAAACGTATGATATGCATTAGTACATGTTATGGGCATTTAATATATAAAATGTATTTATATATGAAACACTATTAAAAAAAAACATGAAATTGCTTACATACTCTTTAATAGTTTTTTTTTTGGGCCCCCATACCCCCGAATCCAACTCGAAACATGTTTATAATGCAGCCCCCTACTCTAAAACGATAGGTCCGCCCCTGGGTATACTTTGCCCCTAGTATCCTCCTCTAGCACCTTTTCCTAGAATAGGTGGCATGGATCTAGGGTGTATAAGTATTTCTTCATACAAAACAGAAAAACAAGCAAGAAAATTTGCACATTTATTAACTTTCCTAAACACATCTTGATGTGATTAATTGTCAGAAGCAAACGTTTAAGATCACAAAAAAGAATTTCAACTCAAAACTAACTACTTTTTTAACTCATAAACCTAAAGAAACCGTAAAGCAAACTGAAATCAAAACTATCAAGTAAAAGTTAATCCCTAGCTAGGCTTTTATAAAACAAGCCTTCTTAATTCTACTCCAAATACTACTCCAAATAGAAGTTTCTTATTTAATAGATTATAAAACCAAATCCCTAGAAAGTAGAAACACATGAGTTTTGAAAATAAAATAAATACTAAAGTAAAAGAGAATATTCTAGAGAAGAAAAAAGCCGACTAAGAGTGGGAAACGTCCCTTGATATATCACATATTTAAAACCATATAAACTGATCCATAGGGTAGTGTATTCTTTTTAGTAGCAGGATGCAGCTCCATGGTGGTTTCTTTCTGTGCTTGGTATAGGCTATCATCTTCTTGAAATCAGTTGCAACCAAAATATTTAGCTGGCCTATCTTAATGCACACCTCCATCCCTTTCATAATAGCATACATTTCCATATCTTTTATTTTAAGTTGCAAGGGGGATTAATACGCCCAATGCGGGACTAATTTCTCAACAGCCCTCCTCATGTGTGGCGTAATATAAGTCAAATACATCGACAAATATAATTGAGTGATGCGGAGAACGTGTGGCTATTGGGCTCGACACGTGGAAGAAATTACCCGCTCCAACACCATATTAGAGCTAGAGGTTCCAACTTAGAACCATTGGCTATAAGAGGAGTAACCTCAAGATCTCATATTTTTGAGGTGCAAGGGGGCTAAATATGCCCAATGTGGAACTAATATCTCAACAGAACCATCTCACCATCATCTCATTCAAGATGAAAGGCTTTAAGTTTCGTAGGAGTGCAACCATCGACATGCGGACTAGGGTTAGATTTGCAGAAATGGTTTTTCATTGGGACACCCTTACTTACGACGATGAGTTTTGTCTCACGGAGAATGAATGAGCATTATTTCTTGTTTTTATTATATTTTATCCTAAAACTCCATCTTTCAGGTTTGTTCTTCTATAAAGCTCCCCCCTTTGTATTTTGTGCGTCTCAGGCTTCATGCTCTTGCAATTTGAAAGGTTGTTATTTTCTGATTAGTGAAACCTCTTTATTTTTCAAAAGTAGAGTTATAAAGGTATAAGAAAGCATCTAGATGCAATTCATGTACTCTTTTTTGCTGAAATCCAACTAATCATTTTAATAGTATGGTAAAATGGTAAACCTTAAGCTATTAACCTTAGTATGGAGCAGCTTAAGGTTACAAAATCATAGGTTGCATATGGTATAACTGGCAGACAAAAAAATAAATCCGCAAAACCCGAAAAGACACAATCTTATTTGTAAGGCTACCTCCTAATGCAATGGTCTATAGGCGAAGCTGGTGAAGTTTGAGGTTTTCTTCTTTTTCTGCGTTAATATCATCAACTCATACATAACATTTTTACCAGTCAACTACTGGGATAATTCTATGCTATTTTGAACTTTGGAAGAATTTTAGCATACGAAGAAGATTCGTATTCGATGAAACTAATATGGCAACAGGTTAACGGGTTCTAGGTACTCAACCCTAGAAGAGGGCCGAAGAGCACTCTCAGAAGGACTCTGGAGACGGGCAACTACTGCCGGTGCTTTCACTCCTATTGAGAAAAGGGACTTCGGGATAGCAGATGATATGTAACTGGTTTGGAACTTTGAATCATTTAGTTGTTTCTGTTTCATCATTTTCTCGATTTAACATGCATTTTATTTTGCCTTGACATAATCAGATATGAAGCAGGGCTTCTTTTTGCATATATCGCTTTTGTTCCATTTTGTGAAGCGGGTATCATGGATGGTCTTTCTTTGCAAGTAAGCTCAATTGTTTGAGTGGATTTATCCTGTTAGTTTTGTGTTATATTGGGAAAACTGTCCCAATTGGTGGAGAAAACGTACAGAAATTGTAAGAGAACCGTCTATTTTTAAAAGATAACAACTTAAACCCCACTTTTGGGAACGTCAAACAGGGTACACAAAGTGAACACCCTGGTGCATTCAAATGCAATTTGCCCCACTTATTCAGAATCTAATTTTGCATAACACGTTCAAGCGCAGAACTAGTGCGTTTGAACTAATATGTAGATTGATAAAGAAAGAAGTGTGTCAGAGAATGATATATTGGAATACACCACGGCTTTAGCTACTGGTCCCACTTTTGTGCACTTTCTAAGTTTTCTTGACAGGAATTTAGGTTATCTTCAATGGGAGTTTGCCTCCGAATATAAAAGGAAATTCCTAGGGAATTATATGGTTAAGAATCAAGTAACAGCAAGAGACAAAAGTCCATAAACAAGAGAGGTTGAGAGCTAGAGAGATTTCACTGAAAGGAGTTGACTGAGATCTATGGGAAGGCGAAGGTTAAGTGTAAAAGAGTGAGGTATCTTCTACGGTTCGACGTGTTTACTGTAGTGAAACCGTGCTTCAAGTTCATCTAACTGTTGGAATAGCCTTTTGGGCGGACCACAAGAATTTTATTGTTGTAGTTATGTGTTTGGTTGTGCTCTTCGATGTCTTCGACGTCTTCTTTTGCGCTGGTTTTACTTTGTCATTTACATGACCAAATATAGTTAATCATAGACTTCCATGCACAAATTTCTGTTATTGTTTTCTAATAAATGGTTATGCTTTGTGGGAATTTTACCTTCATCTGACCAGTTACTTGTATCAACTTTCAGAGGCTTTTGGAAAGCACTTTCAAGCTTGATCTTGAAGCTGCAAGAGAGTAAGCCCAGCTCCCATAATTGATTTACCACCTCATGTAGAATTTCTTCATTTAGGATTAATATGTTTAGCTATTGTTGCCTTGATGTTTTGCTTTGTAATAAAGCATACATTTTAAATATGGTGATTAGACAGATGCTTAAGTACTTGTATGCTAATGATTATCTAGTTTGACTTGTACGACTGTACATGAAGTCCATAACCTGCTTGAAATGAATGTGTTGCTAATAAATGTCAGTACCAGTTCGATTTATAACGACTGTAGTTATGGATCATAGTCTGAGTCGAAGTCATCAGTCCTCACCAAAAAGGAAATCCAGTACGTAGAGAAGGATGATCTAGTATAAATGGTAATTTTAATCATGATCCCTAAAGTTAATTACCATAGACCAGCCTGTTTGTTTCTCTTTTGCAACTTAACTTTGAATTTGATCAACTAAATGATCTGGCCATTCAGAGAAATAAAATACAACAGTAAAATAGAGAAAGAACAACAGAAAATTTTAAGATGATTTTATCTCGCTTATGTTGTTTCATATACATATCTATTTCAGGTACTGTCTCGCGGACGATCAGTTGCTAGAAGCTGTCAAGTTTCTGGATCTCAGTTCTGGTGCTGGTTGGGAGTTACTCCAGGTTGAATTTTTTTCTTCTGCGACTTGTAGTGAATAATTCTCAGAATACTGTTATACTTATTAATGATTGCATTTACTTCTGTGTATGTATTTAGTTTAACGAGGATAAACTAAATTAGCTAATTATTGTTATATGATCTAAAAATATATAACTGTGTGTCACGCCTATGCTGGATTCAGCCCACCCATGGCATCATGTTGAGAGAATGAGAGGAATAACAAGATCTTCAGAGGAAGGGAATACAGCATGTCAGTACTAATCATGGATATCAAGAAAATGCTTTACTTAAAGTTTTTGGGCAGTCTAGAGGCACTTCTCTTCATTTGTGGCTAGGTGATGTGCGAAAGCATGGGAAGAACATTACTGTGTACTTTTACTGTTTAGGATGCACTTAGTAAACCTCTTTTGTAGCCGTTTTAACCTCAGACTATCTCTAGTTGAGACTTTGACCTCTGAATAATGAAATTTTTTGATGTTGCTTGAGGGGAGGGGAAGGGAGTTGTCTAGATCTTGTACATACTTTTCTCCTCTTTGACTTAGCAGTTGCTCACTATCCAAAGAAATATGTAAGGTAGATATTCAGTTAAAACATATTGCAACCCAACAATATACTGTAAGGAATATAAGTACCTTATAAACTATGAGGATTTTGTTTGAGTTCTTCCTAACATTAATAACTCTTTTGATCCAGGCAATGCTCAATCCAGATTTCCGTAAACGGCCAACTGCAGAAACTGTATTAAACCACCGGTTTATGACTGCTGCTGTTCTCTGAGTTTCTGGAGCCGAGTTCTGGATTTGGGCAATTAGTTAAACCTATAGAACAAGGAAATAGGCTCTTTTTTATCAGTTGTGTAGATCATTTTCAGGTGAAGGTTATGCTTCACTTGTAAAAGTCATTTTGGTTGACCCTTCTTTTTCATTTTGCAATGATCAGTGGATACTTATACTTCAAATATTATACCAAGCAAGATTTTACATCTGCGTATTATTACCAATTATATTCCTGATTCAATGAACTGTTGTTATTTGGTCTAACTGCATACCAATTTCAGTTTAGACTTGATATATGCTGTGTATATCTAACAATTGCCTATTTCTTTATTGAGAAATCTCGGTATAAACTTCTGAAAACTGATGTATCAAGTAAAATTAATTTGGTTTACCTTTTTTGTTAGTAGAACACGGATAGGGCTTGTCTGAACATTTCTTGCAGCTAACATTGTGTAAAAACTAAAAATCTTGCACAAATCCCATGTAAGCATGTCTGTAAGCATGATCTAGATTCCGTTTAGGGCTTGTATGAATTTGGTGCTGGTATAATTGCTCTAGGTAAGCAATCTCTTGAAGTTACAGCTCACGCACGCTCTCTTCGTACTACATTTTTATTTACATTATGGAACAAAGTGTTAGTTCTTGAGACCTTAGAAGAAAAGAAGGGCTACTGAAGGATTTACACTAGACTACCGATAGGTTGTGATGTATAAAATGTACCAGACAGGTCACAATTGAACTCCAAGTTACTAAGTTGAAGGGTCACTACCAAACTTAACCTTTTTTGCTCAGTTATTCATTTCCTTCTCACAATGAACAGAGTTCTCTCTGCGATTTACTATATCTCTATCAAGATTTATGAAATCCACAAAGTGAAAAAAATGCCATTTGAAAATATTTTTTGCAATATTCCTAGAAAAGTGTCATTAAATAAGAAAAACATAGCAAATTGCAGTTGTCTAGAGTAAAACAACATTTTGTAAGATACACAATCATCATTAACAATCATATTTGCACACACAAAAAATGCCAAATCCTTGGCTAAAAAACTGATAGTAATCCCGTATTTTTGGAAATACACGAGTCTGCGGCAATGTACATAAACTCCACTCTTATCATTATTTCATTTTACTCTACTATACAAAAAATATATTATCCAATGGGAACATATATTAACGTTTATTGCAGTCGCTCCTTTCAAAATTTGTAAATAATACACTTATATATCTCATCCCGCAGATTCAATCCTCAGCTACCATCCGATTCAGATCCAATATCATCTCCATCTGTATATTTCTATCACCCAACTGTATGTTGTCTGCAACCCTTGGGTCCGAAATGCTCGGAGCTGCGCCTCACGGCCTTTCTGCATAAATAGCAGTAGTGGTTTTGGCAAGCCCAGCAGAAGATGTGGTTGTTATTCTCAACCTGTGAATATTTTTTTCAAACAGGCATTCATATGAAGGTTTGGTTAGTTCCAATAAAAGTAGACTGAAATCTACAAAATATCATTTACTTATTTAAGCAATTAGTATACGTACAATTACATGGTCTTGGTATAAAATCTGATTATCTAGGGCATGGTTATACCTATAGCAACATGTATTAGCTGGACGATACAAACAAGTGAAACTATGATGTCGAGTGTACCATCACAATAGCCGAGAAAAAATATCTGCGTACAATTGTTTACAGATATACATCAATATTATAGCTTGTACGTACAATTTTTCTGCATATTATTTTGATCATTTGACCCTGTTTTATGCAGTTTCGTACCACGTGATATATGTTGTTGGCTACCATCACTACATTGAATCCTGCAATAGTCGACATAGTGGCTTGAAATGAAAGATATTGGTTCTACTCCCTGAATTGGCCAACATTCCCATCAGAAGTATACCCCCAATAGGAATGTTGATAACTAGAGCGCATTGAGAAGCTGATGAAAGTCGACATCGGGAAAAATGAAAGCTGAAAGTGTAAGAGCTTGGCTAGTAGAGGCAGTTTAGTGGGAGCACTCTCGATTTAAGAAAGGTTGTACCAAGTTTGGTATTTCTAGCGCCGATCTATTGGAGCAATAATTTTGAAAATCCCCAACTATTATATCGACCTGTGCTGAGCATAGAGCCTGCTCTTGTGGTGGAACAATGGTACCACGGCTGTTAGTGCTGGAGGTTGTGCAGTTCTTTTTAAGGTATTGAGCGAATAACCCTGCTTCAAAGCATATTCTCTCCCATTAACACAATATAATAACTATCCACAACATGGTCATGGATATTGTGATGCAAACACAACGGCTTTCCTGCAGTAATCTGTGTAAGGACACGTAGTCGGTAGTCCTGATCCATTTGGATCGGCTCGAGAAACATTTAAGGGAGAATTCTTTATTCAAGGGAAGTAGGTATAACACCATTCTGGATGCCCTTCCTCTTTTTTGCTTTTACCTGAATGATTGAATTGCAATCTTAGCCAGTCTCAAATCAGTTCTATCCAATTTCCTTACAGGCCAGATCTTGTAAGCTCAGTTCAACAATGGAGCCCTCAAATGCTACCAAGAGAGGTTGAATTTCATCTGATCCCCTTCTGGGTCCAAGTTCACAATATAGTGTATACAACCAATCCTGATCAACAAAGAAGATGAAGATGGCCAGACCATTGCAAATAAAATTGGAAATTTCCTCTTGTTTGATGAAGACAATCCTACAACAGCCTCAGGGCAAAAGTTTCTACAAATTATTCAAGTTCTCATAGATACCAACAAATCTTTTTTTAAAGAGAAATCCATTGGAACTGTAGGAAATAAATACAAGGCAAATTTCAAATATGAAAATCTAAAAGGTTAATTACTTTGTCTTTGGAAAATTGGGGCACAAAGAAGATAAGTGTAAATCCCTCATTGAATCTCCGCATGATCTGGATCAAATGTCTGGACTCAGAAGAAGAAAATATGCAGATCTATGCACTACTACTGATGTTGAAAAGATGAGAAAAATTCTAAAACAACTATGGGTGATACAGATACAGCAAAATACCGTGGTCAAGGCTGCTCCATTAACCCAGTCAACAAGATGATTATTCAAATTTCCAAGAATAAACGGAAAAAACCAAATGGAAGCATGGAGGAGACACGTGGCGCCATGGAAGACAACTTCTAGCCCAAACAGATGCCAAATGGAGTTGAAAGCTGGCAATCAATGTACCAACTGGTACCACAAAGCATGGATGTACGACAAATGGATGATCAACAAATTTTGGCTAAAAAGGGCTCGAACACTCTACTGAGTGAAGCCAGCAACGACAACATGGTAAGCCCATTTGAACTTGACCAAGGCACGCGGTAGGTTAGCAACACTGGGCATTTTAACTCTTCTTACGCCTCTAATTCTTCACATCAAAAACACTGTAATCATGAGATCAACAGATTTAATTTGTGCATGCAGGCTAAAACATGCAAGAGGAAATTTACACCCTAGGGGACCTATACAGTGAAAATCTTACACTAGGGGTGAGCCATGCACGTTTTAATCATGACACTACGCTGTCACAAAAAATGTTTAAAAACAAAAATGAAGAAGAAAGTAAATGGTTTTTAAAACCTGACAATATCACGCTTCTAAAGCTCTTTGATTGGAAATCTGGGAAACAGGTTAAAGAAGATAAAAACCAGAGTTTTGGTAGCCCAAGACTAACACAAGCTCAAATCTCAGCTTTACACACTGTAAACACCACACTAACCCAAGGCAAAGGAAGGTTAACAACAAATTATGAGAATTCCAACCAAGAGCACATAAGTATAGTGGAAGGCAGTATTGTAAATCAACCCATAAACACCACACGTGTCATTCATCCCTCAAACCCCACCACCAAATTATATAACCCCGCTCAAAAAGAAACTCACGTTTTTTTATCACTGCACAGCTTAACTCATCACCCACAGAGAAGAAACAAGTTTGTGTGAAGATAAAAGGAATGGGAAAAGGCACTGGTGAGAACAAGAACAATCACACACCAGTCAAAACAACCAACACTCCAGCAACACCACGAGGAAATGGTGAGAACAAGAGCAGTCACACACCAAGTCAACAAACCCCCAAACTTTCACACCACCACGAGGGAATGGACCTTCTTTTGTCACAATTGGAAGAGGACAATGCAGGGGTAGAGGCAGGCCCAGAAAGTACTTAAACAATTTTGTACTTAGAGCTCCTGCTCTTAGGGCACCTCACCATAGTACTTACAACCTTGTGATACAAACTCCTTTTGTGCCTTACAACCCGCAGACTCCAACGCCACAATGCAACTCACACTCCCTGTTGTCTCTGCTCATGTGGAAGTTTCCCTCACAATCAGTTATTTCAAACCCTACCAAACCTCTCAACATACCCCCCACTGGCATGATACCACCCCCACTCATAATACCTACCCCTTTTGATCGCCAACCTACTATGGTTACTACGTTTGAGAGGACTTAGAACATCCACAGCAGCCTCCCTTGAAATATAGGGAGCGGTGGTGATGTGTAATCCCTATTTGTATTTTTACCCCAACAAACTCCCTTTTTTAAGGAGCCAAGTAACCTTTATTTCTTTAAACTCCAGAAAAGTAGAACCACTTTCCACGTAAATAAAGTTGCTTAGGTGGCTAACCAAAATTTCACTCCCACTCCCTATTGTTGAGGAGAGAGTGTAAAAATAGGGATGAAAATTTAAAGGAGTTTGTAAAAGTTATTTGCTACTTTTTTGCCTCCCTAAAATAAGGTTAGGGAGGCTGCTGTGGATGCTCTTAGAGACCCTGAACCAAACCCTCACATAAACGACTACTATGAATTGTCACAAGAAGACGAGGAAGAAGAAAAAGGGGCAGAGATAAGAAAGGAAAGTTCCCTAAGAGAGAAAGGCCAGAGCACAATGAGGAGTTTAGTGACATGAAAAAGGTATGTTACTATGCTAGGCCATGGCCACCACCCAGTGTCAAACTCAAAACCTCACACAAAAAACACACAAAGAAATTTAGATCCATGTCTTACTCTACTCTTGCTGCTACTATTGTTATCTACTTTCGTATGCACGCTATTACTCTGAATGTTTCTTTTTCTTTGCATTATTACATTATCATGGTCTCTACGCACATTATGGTCTTAATAACAAGGGTTCAAGATAAAAATGGGTGCTTGAGTTTGAATGCTGTCTGTCTGGAAATCTTTTCCCCAATTTACTCACATCTTCAATAGGTTGTGGTGGAGAGCCCAAAGCCGCCACACGCCTCGACAATTGAGCTCCTCAACACCCACATTAAAACTAAAACCCAGACATACTTTATGTTATAGAGACCAAACTTGACTTGCATGCTAGTAATAATAAAGTTAGTAGATTTAATTTTAAAAATAGATTCATGGTAGTATCTGTTGGAAACAAACATGAAATGCGGCTCTTGTGGAAAAACTATGTCGATCTCATTGTCACAGGATCATGCCATTACTTCATTCAAACTCTAATACAATCTCATCCACCCACCCAAAAATGGATTAGTACCTTCCTCCATGGAATTCCCGAGAAGAAGAATAGATACATCCTTTGGGATTTTGTCTCTTCACATGGAAACAATGTTAATCTTCCATGGCTCCTAATAGGAAATTTTAACGAGAACTTTTGGCATTGGGAAAAGAAAACAGCCAAAACAAAAATATTCAAACCCAATCCATCTTTTGTCAATTTGATCACCTAACATGGACTTATGGATGTAAAACACCAAGGGGTCCGTTACACATGGACTTTTGTCAAAAAACTCAATCACACAAACATTATTCTGATCACAAAAAATAATAAACCTCATAAACTCCACCATTAGAGACCTATCAAGTTGATGAACACTGAAGATTCTCTCTAAGATTATAGTAAATAGAATCAAACCCCTCTTGCATGATATTGTGAGTCCCTTTCAGAATGCTTTCATTCAAGGAAGACTCATAAAGGATAACACTACTGTTGTTCAAGAAACAATGCATTGTCTTAACAGAAAAAAGAAAGGCCTTCAGGGCTACATGGCCATTAAACTGGACATGGCAAAGGCCTTAAAGTTGAATGGGACTCGAAGAGATTTTCTGCTGTATGGGATTCTCAGGAAAATTCTTAACACCCGTATGGCTATCATTTCCTCAGTTCCTACTCTGTCAAAAGTAATGGTTCACCACATGGTTTCTTTAAACCACAAAGGGGTTTAAGGCAGGGTGATCCTCTATCACCCTACCTCTTTTTTCTTTGTATAGAATTTCTCAAAAGACTACATTTAGAAGCTGAAGCAAATTCAGATATTCATGGGACTAAAATCTGTAACACAGCTGACCATATAAATAACATGCTTTTGCAGATGATTCCTTCATTTTCTCTAAAGCTACTCTTCATGAAGCCCTTCAAATCAGAACATCTTAAACACCAACAAAGCACATCATAAATCATAGGTTTTCACCAGTCCAAATATTCATCACAAATATGCACATATGATCAGGAGCACCCTAGGAATACAGAAAGCAAAGATCATTTCTAGATACCTAGGAACCCCTATCAGATTGACTAGATCAAAGGTAAAAGATTACAACTCAGTCCTTGACAGAGTCTCTAACAACATCCAAGGCTGGAAATTCAAACTTCTTTCACAAGCTGGAAGAACAACACTTATAAAGAGTGTCTCAAATGTTGTGCCAATTTTACAAATTTCCAGCACTTTCCTCCCCAAACACATTCACAATCAGATTGATAAAGCCAACTGCAACTTCGTGGGGAACAAACAAAGAGGGCAAAAGGAAAATTCATCTTCAAAAGTGGAAAAACATTTGTAGCCCTAAGAGAGAGGGTGGTCTTCATATTAGAAGGTTTTACCAGCAAAATGTGGCTTTATTAGCAAAATTTTCTTGGAGACTTCTAGATGAGCCACTCTTTCACATCACAACTTTTTAAAAAGAAATACGACCCCAACACAAATCTTCTAACAACTAGGAAAAAACCCCACTGATTCTAGTTTCTGGAAAGATATATGGGAAACCAAGGAGATGATCAAGGACCACATTGGTTGGAATATAGGAGATGGGACAAATGTGAACATATGGACAGGCAACTGGATACCAAGCCTTCCCTATGGGAGACTTCAAGGGTACAACAACACTGAAAATATTCAGTTTGTGTCTGAGCTCATTGACCCTAGTACTCATGCTTGGAACACCACTCTCATAAACAATCTTTTTCAGCCAACTGATAGACAAGCCATTCTCAACATTCACCACTCTCATAAACAATCTTTTTCAGCCAACTGATAGACAAGCCATTCTCAAAACACCACACAAGAGACAAACCTAGATGGTTACCTGATCCTAAGGGCTGATTCACCGTCAGATCTGTTTATAAGCAACTTATGAGTAAGTTAGTCAATCGTCAAAATGAAGCAGGGAAACAAAAAAATGAACAACTATATCCCTGCAAAGCGGTGAAACTGAATATGGAAGCCAAAAATACCAGCAAGAAAAGAACTCAACTTCTCATTTGGAAATTTTTCACAAACACAATACCTGTCAAGCACAAACTTAAACTAAATCATATCATACAAGATGATCTCTGCTCTATTTGTGGGAATGCTACTGACACCATTACTCATGCAATCTTTAAATGTGCTTGGGCCTCCTCCATCTGGTTTGCTTCAGTTTTTAATCTTAGAACTGATGCTACAAATTATAATCCCTGGAGGCTCCTAAGGCAACTTGAAGACCATGCCATGTCTGAACAAGATCTAAATGACAGACTGTCTTCTTTCTGTGCTTGGATTGAAACCATTCGGGATACCAGAAACCAGATTATTTTCAACAATAAAAAATGGACAGTACCAGGTATCCTTCATAAAGCTCACTAACTTATTAGACAAACTGAAACTGAAGACAAGCCTCACAAAACTCTTGCTGTCAAACCCCAAAATATTTATTTCCCTCCAAACAATTCTCATGACAGATGCCTCATGGATCAAACAAAATATTAATGCTGGCATTGGTTTTGTTATTATTGACCCGAATGGAAATTGTATTTGTGCAGGCTATCAAACTATCAGAGCAGGAAATGTGGAGTAGGCTAAGGGACGGGCTTATCTTCAGAGGGGTCCAATCAGCTGTTGATTTGGGAAGCTTGCTGTCTTTTGGAAGGGATTCTCAATGACTATGGGAAGGCAGAAGATATCAAATTCATGCACATCCCTAAAAAGGTTAATTTTATTTCATGCCTTGCTGCACTTGGCAGGAAAGAAAGTTGTTGTAACTATAACTCTGAAATTGCATATTGGTTATGCCAACTGGTGAACAAATGGTACTGTACTTATTTCTGTTAATGCTATGGTTGCTTTTGTTTGCTTAGAAAAAAAAAAAAAAAACGACTGAAAGGGAGTGCTTTAAGCACAAATTTATAAATGCAAGGGAAAGGGTTACTATCATCCCATCTTCAAAAGTCAACATGAAAAAAGTTTCAATGTGTTTATCTTCAGTGCATCTCCTCCTCTCTCTGTCAAGAGTTAAATCCCACATATCACTCTGACATTCTCAGTTACCCAACACCCTCAAATCCCAGGTCTCTCTCTACTACAATAAGATAAATCAAGTGAATTTAGATGTGTAAAAGATGAGTATCTTCTACAGATCAGCCACAATCTTCAATCGCCACCATCTTCCGTCGTTTGCAGCACCATCCTATGGTATACTAGACAACTAGTTTCAAACACTGTTAATAGGGTGGCATATCACAACAAAACTGCAAACGGGGGATCAATCTCAAATATAGCCCATTTTGGTGTGACCTAGGTCAAATTTTCTCTGTTATATATGTAGAGCCCAATGGACTTCCCGAATGAAGACCTTTGTGGCTAGGGCGTTCTTCACCGCAAGGAGATGATCAACTAAACATAAATCCTTTCAAGCTAAAACTAACAAGTAACAACTCCTTCAAAGTTGGATTTAAGAATCCTCACTTAACTTTTCTACTGTTTAAAAATTATCTCGTCATATATTAATAAATAATGACATATTGTAAGCAAATTGCAAGCTACCCAACACCGGGGGGTCATCTGCCAAGATTTATCCCGACTTAAAATGGAGTGTGCGACTTGCGGAGGTACCGCGGCGAGCCCCGGGAGACTAGTTAGGAGAATGGTGAAATATGATCAACCCGACGAACTTCCGGATTCCAAAAATAAAATAAAAAATGCAAGCTACAAACAATCCATTATGTCAAATGTAGTGTATTGTAAATCCCTGCATAAAACTAGTGCTTGCATATAGATAAAAAGAAATAGAAAAATAGGCAACTAATAAATTATCTACGTACTTTTGCATTCAGTTGCCTGCATAATGGACATGTATGAACCTGATCTGCATAGAGCCCAACTTGTACTTGACCGAGAATCTGACGTTCATTTATCCGCTCCTCCCATGCCTGAACCATTGCACGTGGAAATAATTCGCATCCCTCATCACTTCAGTAAGCAAAAGTTTCGTTAGTGCTATAACATAATGCAAATGCATGCATACATAATATAGTCAGTAATGTGAGCTCATGGTACAAAATCTAAATCTCGGATCGAATCGGATCAACTCAAGCGTGTTGCCTCGGGATCGGTCTGATCCGAGTTAGGCTAAAAAATTGGAAAACTGTAACTTGGACCAACTAGGATGAGTTTTGGTGAGTTGTCTCAGATCAAATCGTTGAATTGTATTTTTAATAATTTATTTTGGCTATTTTAGGCAATTTTATTTTAAAATGTATTGTTTTTAAAAAGAAAAGTAACATAGTATTAAATTTAATGCCCAAATGCATCCTTGTTATTGAGGGTAAGAATGATTTAGTTAAGCAAATGAGTAACCTGACCATCCTGACCATCTAGTTGTTTGATCATGTAGCTCGTACTTCTAGCATTTTGATATGGTGTTGTGTGTTTGTATCATTTGTGTTTGCATATTTGAACAATTCTAGTATTTGTATTTTAGGTGTAGGTACTTGTATCTTTAGTGTGGATTGTACTTGGCTAACTCTAATATTGTATATAGATTGACTATTTGACTGAAAATAAATAAATAAATAAATAAATAATAACTTTAAATACATATATAGCATTTTCTGCTGAAAAATACTCACTCGAGGCCGGATCGCCCAATACATCTTGGGGTCGGTCGTGGGCAATCTCGGTCTCGAGTCCAAGTTTTTGAACCACGTGTGAGATATATATAGAGCCATTTGATTTGAGGGCACAATCATCCATATCATGCAAAATGTAACCGACTACGTCGTCATTTATTAGAAAAGATAAAACAGCGTGGTGATGTATAACCATGCTAGCAGTTTCCTAACTATTTTTTAGTCATTAGATAGTAAACAACCCCTTACATAATGTCTACTTAGAGTGTTCAAATAGTATTGAACCCTAATATTGTTGCTCAAGTCAACCAAGAAATGGGTTAAGAACTCTATGGGGTCAGCGCATCCTAGTGTATGTTACAGAATATTGGTACCCTCAAATAACATGGGTGCCTTTTTGTAGCTTTAGTGTGTGTGTGTGTGTCTCTGAGAGAAAGAGAGAGACCTGAAGTGATCATATCCGTCAATTGCCTTGCAACATCTATAGCAAAAGAACTGCCCACAATTATTACAAACCATCTTGTTGCAACCTTCGATCCTCGAGATTGCCATTTTGCAAGATGGGCATTGCTTAGCATCACGTAGAACTTCCTTAACACTAAGAATATCATTAATCATTTCTTTCTCTCTACGTCTTTGTTCTGCCTTGAGTTGAGATGATCCTTGTCGCTCCTGCAAGTGAACAATTAAGACTATCAAAACTACATGCGGAAGCGATTAAACAACAGTAAATTCAAAACGATCTTTTTTATTAATTCGCTCTACAACTACAAGATCTCTCTAACCCGACTAGGGCTTTTCCTTTCTCTCAAAACTCAATACTAACTTTCCCTCTCCTAGGATTCTCCTAAATATAGGAGATCCCCACCTTTCTCTACACTCCCAACAAAAAAGGCAACTACCAAGAGTAATCCTAATTTAGAGGATTCTCTGGCATAAAATAAAATAAAAAATTAAATGGAAACTACGTAAAGACCGGTAACGTAAGAAGTGCGCATAGGTCGTGGCTCAATAACAATGGCAGTCAAAGGAGTCATTAACTACTAAAAGAAACTTCCATAGGACGGCTAACAATTATGCACTTATACATTAGAAAAAACATGGAATAACTCAGAATTTTATTCAAGAAGTTGGCGAAATTCAAAATGAATAAAACAACATGAAATAAAAATATATTGTTTCAGTCACCATTTAAGCTTATCGTTGACTTTCTTCAAATCAAGGTTCAAAATGAAGTTTAATAACACTGTCATAAACCAGAATTTACGATTTAGCTTAGCCTCAAGACCAACATGATTTATTCATAAATCGGAACATTTTAATGATTATATCATAACATACATATGGATGAATACAAAATATCAGTTTGGAATTTATTTCCGTGTTTTCATGAGATATTAACAACTTTTCATGAAAATGTCCGCATGGCCTAAAAGCCACTATATAGTCCACCTTGATGTATGGAGGATATTACTATCTTTATCATGCTTATAGTACCAAACTAAGATATCGAATTATGACAAATTATTACCTCGGTATTTTTTTTCTTTTCCATATTTGTTCAATCATCATCAAAATAATGGATTCAAATGACCCTTGATATTTGTGTGGATCTACTTAAGAAACAATTTTGAGTTTTATAAATATGTGGGTCTCAATCTACAATAAGAGATGCCTTAAGAAGTTGCGGTGGGGAGAAAACTTTAGGGCAGAGGGTAACCCAAAATTTTGAAATATTTGCATATTATTGACGAAGATGTTATGGCTTCAATGAAAAAGTTTCACTAGGGCTATTTGGATAGGAGCTACTACAATTCGGGATCTGCTACAATCCGAATCCGATCCGAAACTTTATAAGTAGCATCCATATCTGATCCGAAACTTTTATGGGTAAATCTGAATCCGATTCAGTCTAAATCTAGGTTCGGGGATCCGAATCCGAAATCCGAACCGACCATAATTTTATTTGATGACTAAAAATGTTGATAGAAAGGCTTGAACCCATGACCTTTCATCAGTTTAAAGAACTAACTACCACTTAACCACATAACTGGATGTGTTATAAATTGTTTTCTTATTGTATATAATATATTTTTAATTGTTTTCAAACATTAAAATTAATAATTTATTAATAAACTGATATATAACTTCGGATCAAATATTTATCGGATTGGACTAGGTCAAAACTTTATATTGCATGTTTTGGAGAAGATGGCTTTCGGGGAAAAGTGAAGGTAGTAGATAAAAGTATGTACACAAGAGAACAATGTTATCAGTCTTGGTTGATGGAGTTTTAGATGATACCATCTTTTTGTTGGGCACCATCACAGGGGATTAGCTATCTTTAGCTTTGCTATTGAGCTTGTACTTGGATTCGGGCAAACTTGCAAACTTGATAAATAGCAAATTTATGGGGGTTGAAAATGATAATGACATCGAAAACTTATCTTTTGCTTAGGAATTAACCTACTACCTACCTTGTTATGCCTCTTTGGGCACCTTCATGCTGCGTTGAGACTTGAGATATGAAATCAAGTTATAGAACGACTTGGCAAGAAATTGGCCTTGTGGAAAATGAACACTTTTATATGGGGGTCGCTTTACGTTGGTTGAGAGAATACTTACTCATTTATAATTTATCCTTATTTCACCTATGACATTAAAGTTGGAGACGATTGTCACAAATTTCCTCTGAGATGGTACCGAGAGGGCTCGTAACCTCCATCATTTGAAGTAGGGCGCGATTTGCATGAAAAAAGTAGGCAAATTGGAATTCAGTTTTTTCACAAATGAATATGATATTGCTTGAAAAGTAGATTTTGTTAGGTTTTGCAACAATAGGGATGGGTTATTGGCCGAGGTGATTAAAGCTAAGTTTGGGATAAAGGAGTATGCATGGTTCTCGAATAGGCCCAATATTGCATATGAGTTCATGAAGGTTGAGATTTTAACACATGGGACAAGTTTAAGAAAGGAACTGAAATCAACATCGGCAATGTGAAGAGGATTAGTTTTTGGACATTATGTATCGTGTGACTCTGGACAACTTGATGTGGTTCATCCTTCTCTAGATAATGTTTGCAATCTGTAGCATAAGAGAGTGAAGGACTTCTATGAAATAGATAGGGACATGGCAAATTGGAACTTCCATTTTTGAAGAGATCTTTTTTTATTAGGACTTTGATGACCTCAGATTTATGATTTAAAAGCTACTTTTGTTAATGATTAGGATGGGTGAGATGAATGTATAAACATTTGATACAAGCTAGGAGTGAAGAGGTGAGTACCGAAGTTTGTATAATCAATATACTTGCATGTAAGGAAGGAAAATCCATCTAATGTAGTATTATTATATTAGGGAGTGGCTTGGGGCAAACAACGAGTAGAGATAAACTAAGACAAAGGTATAATAGTGGATCTTTTGTGCCTACATTATGTTATAGCGGAAAAGTCCATTGACCACCCACTATTGTAATGCCCCGTTAGGAGGGAGGTTTGGAGCTACTTCCTTAATCTCGTTAAGGTCTCATGGGTGTTATAACGAGATTTTATTATATATTTGAATGTGTAGTGGGGCAAGATTTTCAAAAGGAAGATTGGAAACGTTTTGTGGGACCTTACCCCGTATACAATTAAATGAGTTTTCTCGAACAAAAAAAACGATACACATTGATGGGAAGACCAAGACCGTGGAAGCGATGGTCCTTAAAATTTATGCAACTATTTTGAATTAGTCTTCATCACCTATTCATATGAGTGAGGGTGAATTTGAAGAACTTCTGATGCATTAAAATAAATTTCGTTATAACGGATCTGACTTGATATCGTCATACTATTGTTTTGAATATTTTCTTCCTTTTGCCATTGGGTTGTAATATTTTCACCTCGAAAAGGTTCTTTTGAAACAATAAATACTTATAATCACATTCCCAAAGAAAATATACAACCTAATAAATTCATTGCTAAGGAACATGGTAACATCATATCTTGAATCTTTACCTGCAAGATTTGAAGCTTCGTTTCTGGTGTCATGCACGTAATTCCTACGTGACGCCGGTCCATGCAAAGGGTACAAAAACTAAAGAAACACTTAGAGCATTGAGCATGGTGGTCTTCATCTTCTAAGCAGACGGTTTCACATTTCGGGCAATAGACTACATCAGACATTGATTCAAGTGTTTTTTGTAACATTAATGTCTCCCAACGTTCAAAATCTTCATTGTCGAGTAAACGTTTTAGCACGTTAGGTGGGACCAGACCTCCACATTTTACATCGGGGCACAACAATTTGTTTATTGTGCCTTCTTTTACGTGAATGCTTGCATAACTCTCCATACATTTCGAGCAGAAAAAATGTTGGCATGGCAATCTGATAAATTGAGTTCCTGATAAATAAATTATATTTAAGACGTCTGTAAACAATCTTCGCATGAACTATTAAAAATATAGCTTAAGTGTATCCCTCAGATATACTTGCATATTGCACGCAAAAGTGAAATTATGTCAAATTCACAAGTGAAGCAAGGAAAAATGACCATGGAAAATTTTCGAGGAAAGCTTTAGTAGTACAAAAATAATATATATTTCCATTTCCAGTGGATAAGTAAATGATATTTTTATTTTCTTCTCTACAATTTGTTCTACTGAAAACATCTATAAATTTAAAGGTTTCACTTGCAAAGTTCTTTTCTTTTTTTCTTCGGTTAAATTGGAAAAAGGAAACACCATCAGTTGACTTCGTTTATTACCTGCCCTAAACATGGATATAGCTCTGGAACTCAAATATAAACTACTTTATCCTAATCTAGTACTCTCCAAATTTGAGTGGGATTAGTTTCTTTACGATTACCCTACAACTTATTATGCTGCACGGCCTCAGTTTCTCTAACAGACTCTTTTCCCATTGTTCAAGCCCTGCGGAGTTAAATGCTTCAACATTACATTTTGTTCCAAGACCAAGAGACATGTTCTCTTCCTTTTTTACCTTTTTGCTTCTAGAGCATTTTTTTTAACCACTTCTCTATTATCCCGACTCACTTTTCTTGTCATTTTTCTCATTATAAACATATACTGAAAAGATACTGCCAAAACAAAAACACATACTACTACTACCTCTCTAGCATTATGTCATCTCATCTCATACAAACTCTCAAAGAAACTACATCTGTAAACTAGAATCATCTCTGCTTCTATAGAAGAGCAAAGCTTAATGATGTCCAGGGAAAGCCTAGGGATTAGTTACTAGTAAAATCACTCAATATGACTCGTTAAACATAATAAAATTACTAAATAAGAATCAATTAGACAGTGAAGCCTACAAACATCAGTCATCTATCGTCAACTATCGCCAAGCTACCATTATTCAGGATCAAATTTGTATTGAACTTAAAATTACGACATATCAGGATAAGTAACAAAAAATCAACAATGCAAGCCAACGATATACCACTACTTTAAAATAATTGGTAGCTCAAGTTAGAAAGATACCTGCATATTCGCTAAAACAAATGCAGCATTCATGTAAAATTTCAGAAAATATTTTGCGGCATTTGTCATCATTGTAGTTCATCAGGAAAGGTACATCTGAATCTGGTGATGTAATCCCTGAAAACGCACGCCTATCTCCAGTATATGGTGGCATCCCATAGGAACCAAGAATTATTTCGTTATCTATCCCAATGTAAGAAAGTGAAGAACTTTGTAACCATTCAACCCATTGATATACGATTTCCTGCCCTGGCTGATCCATCCAAATTAAGTCCAACATATGGCAAAGACTTGAGATACTCAAGATACCCAGCCACTGAATAGATACAGTAAAACAAGGAGGGAGATGGCTGGGGTATGATTTTGGTAGTAAACATGTCAACGTAATTGGGGGAAGATAATGGACTTTGAAAGTATAAAATAACTCATTTGAAGCACCGACTTTCTCGACAGAGACATCTGATTTTCCAACAAATTTAGCATTATCATTGGATGAATGGAGTTTTGCTGATACTGTAATTTCATCGGGAGTTTCAATATATATATGAATCTGCAAAACAAAATAATAGGCTAAATGGGCTATTCATCCAATAATTGGAATATTGACATGATGTGATACTGTTGTATGTTGTCCTATCAACTGTAATGAGTAAGTTCCAAGAGTTTTTTTTTTTTTAAGGTAAGCTGTTTGTGATGGATATTTGAATCTTTCATGTAGAGTTATTACATGAGTATGTCACAGAATACATCAACTAATATTCACCCATCTATTATGGATATTTGAATTTTTCATGTACTCTTGAACAGAATAAACGACTTGCTTTATAAATGTATCTTGAGTGGGAAAATGGAAATGGATGTATATATAATGTCGTACATTGTAGATGTCTTGAATCGTGATATTATCATTTTAGTGTATTTATGCAATTGATAAGTAGTTGCAAAACCTGAAAAGATCGTAGGCCACCCTCTTCGCTTAAGACTTTTATGTTGTTCCCATAGATAGCCTGAAGTACTAATAACTGCAAAGCACGACATAGAGATGAGAAGAGAACAGACATAGTTTTATGCATTTAAACTAGATAAAAATGACACAGATATGGGTGTCGGTGTCCAACACGGGTACGGAGTGTCGGAAACGGCAGAAAATAGAAAAGTACCTTGTAAAGTACTAAAGCAGGCCGCACTATAATGAAAAAAATGAACTAGGAATCATTTTTGCAATAATCTTGCCTGAGCACAAACACATTGCAGACATCGAATACATTCTGTCACCTAAGATCCATGCTTTTGTTCTTGTCTTGCTGAATGTGAAGCCTTAGTGAAACTCTCATGCCTCTTTGCCTAAATTATGGGTTGAATGTGATTCTAAGACTGTCATTGTGGTTTTTACTAATGAAAAAGTGTTTGAAAACACCGAACAAGATGGAACAACCTTCAATTTACTTCTGTTAAATTTATTTAAGTCTGGAGAGAGGGAATTTCTGAGCTGATCAAGCCTCTAAAAGAGTGAACTCACTCCCTAAGGACATCAAGGTACCGTAGTGAGCCCCGGGAGACTAGTAGGAGAATAGTGAAATATGATGAACCCGACGAACTTCCGGATTAAAAAAAAAAGGACATCAAGGTACCTTTTGCTGGGAGACCTGACCTTGTTACTGTTGTCGAGGACCCTAGTATTGAATACTTTAAATTCAATTGAAATGTAACTGGGCTGACAAATGCATACCCCATCATCATCAACCTTGTACCTTTCTCTTATTGCTTCAAACTTACTTTTTGCTTAATAAAACAAGAAAAAACATATGCTTACACAACCATCCAACACATGCGTTTTTTGGAGAGTTTTTACGTCTTCAGAGATGGAACGGCTCACATGGAATAGTCAAAGAGAGTCATGGATTCATTTGGGAACCATAACGAGAACTCAAATTTCGTAACTCATGATTATGGATAATTGCAAAATACTAGATATTGTTCGTTTTATATATAATAGACCTTAAACACTATATTTTTTTCAAACTACCATGATTATGCCAATACCAAACTCAACAATCTTTCAACATATAACACATTTCAAGGTGTACGACTCATGAGCAAGAGGCAGAAATAACCTATAGACAATGACAGCATTCATAAAATATTTTGATGTTCCTCTCCAATTTAAATTGGTGGATCAAAAGGTAAAATAGTTGCTGCGGTGCTAGAAAATGAAAGAGCGATCATACATAGTATCGTAAGAAATGAAGTGGCTCGAGAAGGTATGTTAGAGATGATGATGTATTTCATTATGGATTGGATCAAGAGAAGAATACAGAAATCAAAAATCTATAAGAAATTCCTTTAGTCTAGGGGAGTTCTAAATTATAAGGATGATTGTCACTATCAACAACCTGTTTGTTTAATCTATTTTACCATTACTTGACTAGATATTCAAGACATAATGACATGATGCAGATATATGAGTTCTACAATAGTTTTATAGCTTTCTAGGGATAATGGATTTGAAAGAATGGGTGTACTCTCGTACAAGATATACTTGTGTAGATTGAGCATAAAGTCCAGTTAACGATCGTTAACGATCAGTATTTTTCGTTGTAGAAATTATGTTTCTTGGAAAAGCAAGAAACAAAATATAGCAGGTGATTTAATGCTGAAGTCGAGTTGAGTTAGGAGAGAAGTTCTGTGGTGGGTTGATGAGGGTTGATGAGGGTAATTCCGTATTTTACCAAATTTTTATATTATCTTCAATTCTAATGTCCAAGTCAATATTCTGAGGAATTTTTTTAGGGCAAATGTTTCCTTATTTGGCAATTTTCTACTCTAATCGACCAAATCAAATATTTGCCGCCTTCCAAAACAGGAACTTTTCCACCGAAGGCCACGGCATCAGGCATGATCGAAACATGAAAGAAACGAATTCTGAGAGCGTTTGAAGATCTACCAGCTAAAGGAACAATAAGAGTTAAAAATGGAACCAAGATTGTGGAGGAGAAGGGACAGGAGAATGAAGAGAGTATAAATGCCAAAGTGGCAAGAAAGTTGCAGGAGATGATCGACGTGTTTGCTTCCAATCGCAAAACGATATGGATGAGGTGGCAGTGAGGAAGTGATTATACCAGTAATGAGGAAGAATCTGAGAGTGAAAAAGACAACTACAGTAAGGATGTTAGTGGGGAAGAGAATGACTCTAAGAAAGAGGAGTATGAGGAGGGCGAAATCAATGATAGACACCTATTGGGCGATGGAGCAGAAGGGAACATCGTACCTAATAAGTGCTTGAAGGGAGATCTAAACGGATTCCAACCAACTGCAAGTACGAACAACTCATGCCAACCTACTCACCATAGGTGCTAGCAAATGTCATTTCGTAACATGTAAGAAGTGATGAGTGAGAGTCGAGAGGACTATACAGAAGGTGTCAAAGAGTTCCCTCCACTGCAAGGTAGTAAAAGTAACAAGAGCAAAGCTCACATCTCAGAAGTACCAAAGGGTCAAACTCACTGGCAACTACCTCTTTTGTAAGGGGGGAAATCAAGTTGGACTACTCTCCTCTAGTTGTAACATACGGTAAATTCTTAGTTAAATTTTTTTCCTAAAAACTACGCCCTAACAATGAAGAATTGTGAGAACTACCTAGTTGATAATTTTATGGGGAGAAGAATGCCTTTAGTTTCTGTGAGAGATATTTTGGCAAGGCTATGGAAAGTGAAGGGGAGCTTTGAAATGACCACACAAGGGTTCAATCTTTACCTTTTTTAAGTTCTCAAACCATGAAGATAGAACCAGTGCGATTGAAATGAGTCATTAGCATAAAGCCAGTAGGCTCTTTATTATTAGGGAATGGAGACCATACATTGAGACAGAGGCTAATGAAATGAGATGCTTAAGAACGTCCCAATTCACTTGAGAAGTTCAGATGGTATGGCTAAAATTGCTAGTGGAATTGGGAAACCCATGTCTCGACAAAGCTATAGAGAACACTAGGACCGCCTTTGCTAGGGTTTGTGTGGAGGTGAACTATGAGAGATGCTTGCCTAAGGTCTTGCACATGCCTCAAGAAACTAAAGTGATTGTAGTGTATGAGTATAACTGGGTTCCTTTTAATTGTGATATCGGATCAGTTTTTGGTCATAACAATGTTAGTTGTACATGCTTGAAGAAACTAAATTGACTAGTGTGTATAACTATAACTGGGTTCCTTTTAATTGTGATATCTAATCAGTTTTTGGTCACAACAATGTTATTTGTACCAAGAACAGCCCAAAAAAATAACAGAGTGGAGAGGGATACTCGTAGTTGGCTATCAAAGGAGGGGAGAAAACTATGGATGTGGAGGAAATTATTATGAATAAGAAGACTGATGATATTAAGAATGCCAACTCCAACCAGGAAGACCAGTGGGAGGTCTCTAAAACAAGACAAACATCCAAGATTGTAAGGGGAGGGGACATATCAATGCTCAAAAACAACATAACAATGAAAAAACAGGGGTGAAAAATAATTTCAACTCTATGGCTGTTGTTAAAGAGGAACCAAGTGATGATGGCAAGAAGTTGTGAGTTTGATAGTGCTCGTGAGAGACCAAGTGAAGCTTGGTCAGTTTGTAAGGGCTAGGGCTTGGAAAATCAAGAGGTCATGGGAACAATTCCCGCCACAAGCAGCTTAATTTTAAAAACAAAATGGTGCTCAGGAGAGCAGTGATGACGATCCAGCTGAAGTTGGATGGAAGAACACTAACAAAAAAAAGAGAGTGAGGCAGTGCAAGCAAGTCAAAATGTAAATGAGAAGGAAGAAGCAGAGCTCAGGAATAAACACCTAAACAGAAAAGAAAGAAGGATCGGAATAGCAACAAAATGGATAGTAACAGTGATAGGTCATGGCCATAGCCTATAAAAATAATAAATAAAAATACCAAGAACCATGCTACTAGGGATGATCCAGGAGAGGCAAACAAAACGGGACGTGGGGAAAAGTATTTCGCTGAGTTAGCAAGGGAGAATATGAAGAGTAGTAGGTCTAAGGGAAGGAAATCAAATAACCACTTTCAAAGTTAAGTCTTGGAACTTGGAACACAAGGGGACTTCGTGATCCTCTTAAGCACAAGGACGTTAGAAGGTTAATCGCAACTAAAAATTTATCTTTGATTGGATTCATTTAGAACAAAGTGAGGAAGGGGAATGAGGTGGGAATTATTAGATCTACACCCTGTCCTAGCTGGCAGCATGAAAAAAACTTCAATCACAATAACGAAGAATCATTTTGTGTTGGGATCCCCAAGTTCTATCTGTTACTGTGGTGAGTAATGCTCTTAAGGCAATACATTGCTCTATCGGGTATGATAAATATGATTATTTTTTTATCCATTATTTATGCTGCAAGGAAAGAAGGAAACAGAAGAACTATGGAAAGACATTAATCACTTTGCCGGTAATGCCGACAAGCATTAGATTCTCATGCGTGAGTTTAATTCACCCTTCTCGAGTTTAGAAGAAATAAAAATGGAGGCAGCTGTCCTTTTAACAATTTGGCCAGTTTTTATCAGGAGAACATGGTGAGCTGGAGACTACATGATTTGAAATACAAAGGTTGTAAATTTACTTGGAACCAGAAAACAAGTTGAAGATGCAGATATTATGGTTAAACTTGACAGAGTTTTAGTTAATGATCACTAAGAGAGTACTTTCATTATGTCTGAAGCTGTTTTCTTGACTGCTGGTGTGTCAGACCATTCGCCTATGATTACAAACTTGTTTCAAAATATCGCTCAAAGAAAAAAGAGTTTTAAATACTTCAATTTTTGGGCAAGTGAGGAGGGGTTTCAAAAGGTCTTGTCACTGAAGAATGGAGTACTAAAGAGATTGGGAACTCTATGTCTGTGTTGTATAAGACGTTTGGTGCTGTCAAATTTGATCTCAGCTATTAGAACAAATAGCAGGTATGCAATGTCCATGAGAGAGCCATTAATGCTAGGAAGATTCTTAAGAAGGCCCAAGATGATCTCCAAACCAATTCGAGGGGTACCGACATTGGTTGAGAAAGTGGATACAGCCATCTAGATAAGCCAAAATTGCCAGAAAATAAGTCACTTATGAAACAAAAATCAAGGAACAAATGGTTGCAATTTGGTGATTCCAATACAGCTTATTTTCACAATGTGGTCAGAAGCAACAGATAAAGGAATACAATTATGTCTCTTCAAGATCAGCAGGTGGCTTCAGTTACGGATCCAGGGGAGATTGTTTGAATGACACTGCAGCATTTCAAGTCCTGGGAGAAGGGGATAGACTATGAGAAGCTCACTAAAGAGATTTGTGATGAAGAAATTATGGCAATTAATGATAATAAGCCCCGGGCCTGATGACCATAATACTCACTTCTTCAAGAAATGTTGGGGTATTTTAAAGAAAAATTTGACTTTACTCCCCATTACTTGGAGTGTATTTGAGGTTTCCCAAATATTTTTCCATAGCAATCAGGAATTTTTCAGGAGCAAAAAACTCCTTACTCAAGTTAATGACATTGTTTCAACACCAGTGCCTAAGTGTGACAACCCTTCCTCACTTGATGAGTACAGACCAATCTCTTGTTGCAAGGCTATCTATAAGGTGATCTTCAAATGCCAGCCTCTAGACTGAAAAAGTTGTCTTACCATTTGTATGAACCAATCAGCACTTATTGAAGGGAGGAATATTGCAGATAATTACTTGTGGCACATGAGCACCTTAGAAATTAAATAGAAACATCAAGTCACAAAAGAAGTGAACATCAAAAACAAACATTAAGAAAACTTATGATTATGTGCAGTGGGAGACAATCATCAAAGTGCTTCAGGGACTGAACATGTCGGTTGAGTTCATCAAGTGGGTTGAAGTATACATCACAACCACTACGTACTCAATCTCCATGACTGTTTCCGTAAAGGGATACCTCAGAGGCAAGAAAGGATCAAGTGATCCAATTTTAGCTTATCTGTTTGTGTTGGTGGAGTGTATGGGCACCTTACTTGAGCAGAAAGTACAAGAAAAGTCGTTGAACTACATACCAAATGCAAGAAACCATTGTTGACTCATCTAGCATTTGCTGACGATTTGCTAGTGCTCTTTAAAGAAGACATTATGTATGCTCATGTTGTAAAACAATGCTTAGAAAACCTCAGCTAAATCTCTCGGCTTATATTAACAAGTTATATGCAATTTGGAGAGGTATCGAGATTGGCATCCAGCAAGCATTGACACATATGGCTTGCCACTAATTCTAAGCAAATGGTGACCTATGCGACCAAGAGAAAGGCTCCACCATGGCAGTACATTGACATGATTGAAGAAGTTTGGCATTTGACAGGATCCCTCTCTAGTTTTAAAATTTATCATGCTTTCAGAGAGTAATATCGAGGTCTTCATTTTACTGCATCCTATGTAACAGACGATGGTGAAGTATTGTTAACCCCTAACTCCTTTCCAGCTGAATTAAAGACTAATGAAGAGGTCAAGAGGAGGATGGGGGGGTGCATTTTAACAAATATGGTTCATGCGGTGCCTAAGCTTGCCCGTCAAAAAGATAAAGAAGTTCAGTAATAGAATATGGAATTGGTGAGTGGTAAGACAATTTTAACTTCACTCTTGCAGCGACCTGAAATTTCATCCCAACCAACGGACAATCATGAGATGATGATTGATATTGATTGTCATTTTATTTGAGACAACTGAAGATGTACAAGAGTTTATAATGTACTCAAAGCCTAACATAACCCTCTCTTTACCAATCAGCTAACCTAGCCAAAACATAAAAATCTTCCACATTTGACTACACCTAGACAAAGTTCACTTTTACATATGCATCTAGCCCACATTAGTCTTATCACTCTATCTTCTGTGATTGTTGGAAACATTAAATTATGTTCGCTTAGACAAGTACTTAGTATCCTATTAACTGATCTACCATCATTAATACAAGAAAAAACATCATAGTTACCTCATCCTCCTGCAACTGATTGTTACTTCTCAGCTGCTCTTCAGACAATTCAGGCTCCTCAGACCCCAATATAAACTCTTCCAATCTACTCCCAACGTCATCGATACAGTCAACGCCATTAACTGACCCAGAACTCTCTTTAACCTTCACTTCCTCCAATTCTAACTCAACCCAATCTCTAGATTCCTCATTTTCTTCCTCTTTTGGGGAAGTACTCGAAGTACCCACCTCCATTTGCGCATTTTTAGCAACATGGGTATCTGGTTTTCGATAGAATTGTCTCGGTTTAGGACGTGTTTTGGATGGTTTTGGGAGGATTTCAGAGATGGGTATTGTTGAGGAGCTAGGGTTTGGTTGATGTTGATGTTGATGAGGGTCGTTGTGGTGTTGTGTGAGATCATTGGTGTCTGGGTTTAAGGGTTTGATGACCCAATTCTCTTCTAACAGTTGGGGAAGAAGAGGTTCTTGTTGTCTTGCTTTTCTGCCTTTTCTCATGACGGATTGTAGACACTCTGTGCGTGTGTTTTGACGAGTTTAATGCTGCTATTGTTGGCTAATCATGGATTGCGGTGCCGGCCTACCGATTTTAATTTGAGAGATGGGGGTTAAAGAGGATACGTCAAAGACCGGTTAGAAAACGATTGTAGGCACTCACATCAAACTCGGTTACCTTTTTTTTTGTAAGCGACCATAAATTAATATTAAACCACAATAGGGAGTACAAAAATAGCCGCGTCAACGAGGTCCAAGGCCCCATGGGCTCAAAAATTGAAAGAGCTGGGGAACACGCTCCCACGGCAGCTAAAGCATGCGCCTCAAAATTAAAACATTTACTAAAAAATTGAAATCTAAACTCAAGGAAACGGCCAACAAGGAACAACATCTCTAGAGCAAGGGTGAAGGCTCCCCAAGAAAGGTCAGTAGATCCTGACTCAAAAGCACTGACAAGGCGCCGATAATCTGTAAGAACCATCACTCTCTCCAAACCCCTTCCCAGAGCGGCCTCCATGCCTCTAATCACTGCAACCGCCTCTGCCTCTTCAGAGTCTGCTGTCCGGGAGGCGTCGTAACCAGAAATTATGAACTTTCTTACAGAAGAGAAGGGCATGTGTTGTGGTTTCTTTTTCTTCGCCGCATCTGGGGCACAAGATGTAAGAGTCTGCGTCCCCGTGCCAGAGATTATGCTTGGTGGGGATGCCGTCCTGAATGGCTTTCCATAGGAAGAGTTGTATTCGAAAGGGGACCTCTATCTTCCAAATGACATTCCAGGTGTCTTTGTCGAAAGCTTGACCGTTGTCATGCGAGTGCTCCAGACTCTTGTGAAAGGAGGAGAGGTAGGCCAATTGCACCGTAAGGGTACCAATGTGGGAGCTTCTCCACCTGAGCGTGTTTTTGGCAGAATACTTGCTGAGCGGGATACAAAGAATAAGGTTGGCCACATCAGGATGGAACAGATCACGGATGAGCGTCTCTTTCCAAATGCGTTGGGTGGGGAAAATAAGTGCTGGAACTTTAATGGTCATTCGATGAGAAGGGGCAGGCCCATGAGGGCGACCAAGGGGGATACTTGGAATCCAGGGCTCAAGCCAGTAGTCGACGCTATCTCCGTCCCCGATATGCCAAATGAGCTCAGTCCAGATGTTATTTCTAGTATTAAGAATCCCTTTCCAGATCCAAGAGTCGGAGGCTTTAGGAGAGGAGAGCATAGGGGATTCCTTGGGTAAGTAACGTTTGATCAAATTGTGGGCCCAAATTGTGTCTGGCTCTTTAATAACTCTCCAGAATAACTTGGCAAGAAGGGCTTGATTGTGGGCGAGGGATGTCCTGATGCTCATCCCACCGTGATCTTTTGGGCGACATATTTTCTTCCAGCTAATGAAGTGGGTCTTATTCGAGTCGACCCCATTGGTACCCCAAAAGAATCTAACATTAATGGAGTCCAGCTTCTTGCAAGTCTTGATAGGGAAAGGAAAAACGGACATGTGGTAAAAATGGATTGCTGAGTTAACAACTTTTATAAGGGTAAGTCTACCCGCTTGGGAGAGGTTTTTAGCTTTCCAACCTTCGATACGCTTTGAAACTCGATCAATAATCTCTTGGAAGTTCAGAGTTTTCTTGCGGTCGAAAGTGAGAGGGGCGCCGAGATATTTGTCCCTACCCGTATCCCGCTTAATACAGAGAATGCGTTGAATCAGCCTGTGGTGCCGCTGGTGGTCATTTTTGCTGAAGATGATACAGGATTTATCAAGACTGATCTCCTGGCCATACACTTTTTAAAAGAGTCAAGAGCTTCTTTAAGGGTGCCCGCTTCCTCCAAGGTAGCTTTACAAAAGATGAAATAGTCATCGGCGAAGAGGAGGTGAGAGACCGGAGTACTACCCCTTGCAGTCTTGATACCATGAAGATCCCCTTTATTCTCTACTTTAAGGAGGATACGTGAGAGAATCTCCATACAGATGAGGAACAGGAAAGGGGAGAGGGGGTCACCTTGTCTGAGACCCCTCTCCGGTTTAAGAAAACCATAAGGTGAGCCGTTAAGGTTGAAAGAGAGGGTAGTGGTGGAAATGCATTGGTGGATCCAAGAGCACCATTTCTCACAGAATCTCATGGCTTTCATGGTATCACCCAGGAAGCTCCACTCTACTCTGTCGAAAGCTTTGCTAAGGTTGAGCTTCATCGCCATGTAATTGGACGTACCTTTTTTCCTAGCCAGGGATCTGAGGATCTCTTAGGCCATGATAATATTGTCAAAGATTTGGCGGTCAGGGACAAAAGCGTTCTGAGTGGGAGAGATGATTTTGTGAAGGAAGGACTTCAGTCTACCAGCCAAGATTTGGGTAATTATCTTGAATTTTACGTTACAGAGGCTGATGGGATGGAAATGAGCAGGACTCGTAGGGTTTTTGATCTTAGGAATGAGAGTAACGTTGGTATGGTTAAATTCGCCTAGCATGTGGTTCGTCTGAAAGAAACTTTGGATGGCTGGAACAAGGTCAATTTTAAGGGTGTCCCAGAATTTCTGATAGAAAAGGGGCGTAAAACCATCCAGTCCCGGGGATTTTTTGGGATTCATGGAAAAAAGGGCTTCTTTAATTTCTTCCATGGTAGGGATCTTGATGAGGGTGTTATTGTCTTCAGTAGTAATGATATTGTCCATAACCTGGAGGTCTTCAATCTTAGTGGGAGGGGTGGAGGATTGGAACAGGTTTTCATAGAAGTTAAGTAAAACATCTCCAATGTCTTTTCTTTCGTGCGCCCAGGATCCCTCTTCTTTGTGGATGTTCTGAATATTGTTCTGATGACGTCTGCAGATTATAGACATGAAAAAACTTGGTGTTGCGGTCGCCTTCCTTGAGCCATAGCTCTCTGGACTTATCTTTCCACAAAAATTCCTCCTGGGTAAGGATGGAGTCCAGATTAGCTTGAAGCGAACTTTCAGCCAAGGCAGTCTGCTCCGTAGTAGGCTCAAGCTGAAGTTTTCTTATCTCTTCGCGGAGGTCCTTGACCAAACTAGAAGTGACGTTGAAGACATCTCTGTTCCAGGTTTACAACTCGCGCTTGGTGTGCCTTAGCTTCTAACACAGCTGGAGCGATCGGGAACCAGTCTGGTCCGCCTCCCAGGCTTTTTTGATGACCTCCTGGTAGTCGGCGTGATCGGGCCAGAAGGAAAGAAAGTGAAATTGCTTGGGGAGTTGATGGGTGAAAGGGGTCGTGTTAAGAAGGATATGACTGTGGTCTAACCCGATAATATGGAGGTTCCTGATAGTCGCCTCAGGAAAGTTGGTTCTCCACCACCCAGAGGCAAGGCCTCGATCTAATATGAGCTTAGTCAAATCCCTCCCTTTTCTTTTATTGGACCAAGTAAACAGGACACCCGAGAAACCCAAGTCAATCATAGCCGAGTTTAACATAAAGTCTTCCAGGGGGTTAGGGAGGGACCCGTCAAAAGGTATTCTCCCAAATTTCTCCTCCTTACATACAATGTAGTTCAGATCGCCGATAATGAGCCAGGGAATAGGGATCCAGGTGGCCATTTGTGAAATAGCCGTCCAGTAAGGGAGCCGGCTCTGGGTTTCAGGAGGACCATAGGTGAAGGAACACATCCAATGAACCCGCGGGGACTTCGGTGTAGGATTGTACCCTGGAGAAGAAATAAATGTGTCAATGCCTCTGGGATAGGAGGCCAGAATGTGCATCTCGATGTCTTTATTCCAGGCAAGTCAGAGACCTCCCCCGTTATTGATAGTCGTGGCCTCCATATGGGAGTGATCGAAGCCCAGCTTGGCGAACTTCTTGAAAGAGTCAGGGTCGGAGGTCTTTATTTCAGATAGGAAAAGCACGTTCGATTTGTGCTTACTTTGGATGTTAAGGAGTTCCCTAAGGGTGGCGGGTTTCCCGCTACCCCTGCAGTTCCAAGAAAGAACTATCATTGATCACCGAGGGCGGTGTCGGGCCCACTTCCAAAATATACTTGGTGCTTCCGAAATATACTTGGCTTTGAAGGGATGGTGAATACTGGTGGGACGAGGGGTGTGTGTTGAGGGGGTTCAGGTGTTCTTACCGGTGTCATTTTTCCAAATTTTGCCAATGGCGATGGCGGCCACAAAATGGGAAAAAACGGAAGGATGCGGCAAGGCAATGAAAGTCTGGGCTGAAGCGCGAAAATATCTACGGATATCTTCAAAGCTCTTCCCAACCCTTGAAAGTAGTTTAGGAGACTTGCTCTTCTTACCCCTAGTCATTTTCAAAATAGTTCAGGCTGGCTTAGTCCAGCGATGAGGGTCGAAGCAAGAATACGAGCCAAAGTGTCTTTTAAAATAATATGAACCCGTATTCCAAAATCCCCTCCCCGTCGACTGGGCACGTCCAATCTTAGGGGTTTTGTTTCTAACGTGAACGCTAAGGTTTTCATTTCGAATTCTAGATTTATGTTTTTTAAACCCAGGGGGCCTACCCCGGTCAGGTTGAGGGGTATGGGGAATAGAAAATAACAAAGGAAAGATCAAACTAGCAGGTATAGCAGGTTTTTGTTTAGAATTCTAGATTTGTGCTTTCTATACCCAGGGGGCCTACCCCGGTCAGGTTGAGGGGTATGAGGAATAGAAAATAACAAAGGAAAGATCGAACTAGCAGGTATAAAAAATTTCAGACCATAATCATGAATAAGAGCAAATAGGCTGAAAGGAAAATGAATAATGCACACCTTGGTTGGTTGAGAATCGCCCGTACCTTCTGCTGAGGCCGGAGAACCCGTGAGAGGGCGTTTACATTTTTGTTGTTTTTTGGTGCTGTTCCCAAATCTGTTGGTAGACCCGTCTCTGAAGAAGTCGCTGTGAGTTGGTGTAACCCAACCCGAGTGGTCCGGGGAGGAATAGCCAATTTCAAGCTGGGTAGGCTCCGTAGAAGAGAATGTCGGTGTTGAAATGGAGCTAGGTGTGATATTGGCCGAAATAGTCAGGGGAGTCTTGTCGGTCGGGCTAAGCGGAAAGAGGAAGTGTGTCAAAGCTGGTCGTTGGTTGGCCTTGGGTCTGATCGGTCTCTTCTTGAGGGGTTTGAACAAAAAAGCCTTTTGGAGTGGGGATGTTATGCTAGTATAGTCCACGAGATTTTGGCCCAGGCCCACCACCGAACTCGGTCCGGGTAGCGTGATTCTCTCCACAAAGTTCTGAGTGGAGCGCGGATCGGTTATGGGCATGTGAGAAGAGAAATTTGGGCCTCCAATGATGAGCTTGGACTGTTGTGTTCTCTGCCGCGGGACTGTCTCGAGTTAAGTTGTATTGGGCTTTTCAACAAAGTATCCGTTTGGCAAAAAGTCTGCTTGTGACCCATCACTGAATTCAGACCGTTATGATGGTTTTCGAGGTGTGTCCCTAGCTCGTTTAAAAAAATAGAGTTTATAGATTTGCTAGCCGTAAAGTTTGTTCGGGTAGAAAGCAGATGTTACTCTGTGGGTCCATAAACCAAGCCATCATGCCATTGTTGATACTGCTGCCTCCATGCAGGCTTGTTGTCGAGGAGAGTAAGATGTGATGGAGTGGACCCTCCCAAATGCAATAATTTGTGAAGAGTAGGCGTGGGTCCCGACTGTTCCTTACCCTTGCGATTGTGACATCTATCCTCAGCGAACTCGTCAAAATCAATAGTCCTTGCTATTTCGGACCCACCAAAATCTGGGACGGACGACGTGCTGCCTAGATGTTCGGCACCCCTGCTAATATAAAAAAAGTTCCCACTGTAGCCATACTGTTCACTATCCATTTGTTTTCTGGCCTGAGGCAAAACTGCTGAAGCCAATCTGAGTCAAGTCGCTGATTGTAAGTCTTGTTCTGAAGGTAGTTCTACTGGGGGTTATGGGTTGGTTCTGTGACGAACGGTTGTATCTTCGTTTCCATCAAGGTAAGAATTCCATTTCTCTGGTTGTTCTGCCAATTCATATTGGTTTTTTGGTCACAGTTCATGCCCTGCTCATGCTGGAAGGGGTATTGGTGATGGTTTGTAGGGGATTGGTTGCCGGAATAGAAATTCTTGAAACGTGGTTCGGTGATGTTTTTTGGCAGTTTTATTTGAATGTGCGAGCCGTAGTGAAATTTGAATTTATCATCTAAATTAAGTCGGTTTCGCTCTTGTTTCACCTTCTCATAACGATTGTATGTGGATAGGGTGTGGGTAAGAATTCTACAGTAAGGGCAAAATCCCTCTAAACGTTCGTAACGGACTGTGATCCGGACATAACTGAGTCGGATGCGATATCGGAATTGACAAAACCAACGGTTTCTCTGTAAACAGGTTTACCTGGATGCGAACAAAGCTGCCTCGACGGCTTTCAGTAGCATTATCTATCCAGTCATCTCTTTCATACTCTCTTATTTTGTTTCCGATGATGCGGGGCATATCATTGCCCGGCATGCAGCACGGTAGACCTGATATTTGAACCCAACATAGGAACTTTGGGAATCTGATTTCTGATTGGTATAACATAGGGTTGAAACGTTGTTGGAATATGGAATACCCAAACACGTTCACCGTTTGGGAATTTAGGATGGTTTCTAGGTACTTTGTATTGTCAAAGTTAGCAATAAAAACTCTTGAATCCCGTTCGAAAGAGAAAGGAGGGACACGCGGAATAATCTTTGCCCACGCTCGCAAGACTCCGTCCATGATGATGTGTTCCCTTATGTCTGGTGAAATTGATTTAAAAGCTATGGCATTTTTCCATTTTGTTTTGAGATAGTTCCATCAAGTCTTCAAGATGAATAAAAGGTATGGGGTCGTGTGTAGTGACTCCTTGCATGAGCTGAGTAAGTTCGTTTTCCTCCTCTACCTTGCTGTGTGTGCCCAATGTTTCTTCTTTGTTCATCGGTGACTGAAGGAGGGAGAGATTGGCAGGGAGAAAAAAATGGGAGAGAAAGTATGGGACCATTTAGGGTTATGGCAGTTGGGTTTGTGGTTCGGTGTGTGGTTTGAGTTTTGCATGGAGTTTAGGTTTTTGGTTTGTGGTGGAAGAGAAAAGGAGAGAAGGGAGAAAGCGTGAAATGCTGAAAGATGGGGTGGGGGAGAGAGAGGGGGTTGTCGAGAGGAGCGGTGGAGGCTGAAGAGGCAGTGGGTAGGATATAAGGTGGGTGGGGTTGTTCGTGGAGGGAGGGAGGGGAATGGGGAGAAAAGGGAGAAGGGAGAAGGGAGAAGGGAAAAGGGAGAGGAGAAGGGAAAAAGGTGGACTCCGTTGCCTCTTTAGACTATAAAAACGATTCTCTCATTCACGGCTTCTATTGAAAAACACGACCAACCCTTGTTGAGATATATAGTCCCACATCGAACACACATAGCCTTGCAGGTTGCATCTCAAAATATAAGAACATCTGCAGCAGCTAGGTGAAGGATGATGCGGCAAGGTGGATTGCATCCTTCACCTTGCTCCACCTTGAATCTACCCACAACAGCTAGGTGGATTTTTGGTGGATTGATGCCCCACACTTCAGAACTGTGCATACATTGTACGCTCATGATGGAGACACGTGGACGGTTGTGATTCAAAGATGGCTAGTGGCTAGTTCATACCGTGCAGTTCAGAATTATGCGGCTAGAGCTTGCATACAAATTTTATTCTTCCCCTCTCCATATTTGGCCTTTTTTTGGTGATCAGAAGGCCTATAGTTTTGAGCATACTTGTTAAACAAGAAGCTCAACGGCTATATTTTTGGGCAAACTTGTTTGGCAAGCGGCTCAACGGCTAGTTCCTTGGCCAAACTTGTTTGACAAAAAGTTTAACGACTATTTTTTTTACCAAACTTGTTTGACAAGAAGCTCAACGGCTAGTTTTTTTAATCTATAAAAGCCATTCATCTTGTATACTCTATTCTCTTACTCTTCTACACTTTATTATCTTAATCTTCTAAACTCTACTTTATTCTCTTGTTATCAATTTCGCCCAATCATGTCTGGCCCATCACTCTCATCCTTATCATCATCGTCCGCAAGCGAAGAGCTCTTTCGACATCAGATTATGATGATGCAGGAGTATAACAAGATTCTCATGGAGATGTGAGAAGCGGAAAAAATGAACAATAGACGACATCATCACGGAGGCTGGGGGGAGGGTAGTAAAATGGGAATGATTGACAAGCGGAAAGGCCGTGATTATAAATTGGGTAAGTTTAGCCTTAATCGAGATTATTTTTGTGCCAACCCAGTCTTCAAATGTATCCCATTTCATCGTCGATTCCGTATAAGCGAAGGTGTGTATCAAGGTATTCATGATCAAATTATTTCTTTGAACCCCTATTTTATTCAAAGAGAAAATGCCGCTAAGACGATGGGTTTATTATCGCACCAAAAGATAACGTGCGCACTTCACATGTTATGTTATGGTACGAGCGCAGATGCCCAAGATGAATACGTTCGGATTGGGGAGTCCACGGGTAATTTTAGTTTTAAATTTTTTTACAAAATAATTATAACACAATTCAAAGCTCAATACGTTAGATCTCCCGATGAAAACGATACATTACAGTTGTTAGAAGTGAATGGATTGCGAGGCTTCCCGATGATGTTAGGTAGTTAGATTATATGCATTGGAAATGGAAGAATTGTCTTACCGGGTGGGCAAGAAAATGTCGACGGTGATTTTAGAAGCGGTTGCATCGCAAGATCTTTGGATATGATACGCATTCTTTGAGGTGCCCGATTCTAACAATGACGTGAACGTCTTGCATCAAGGGTAGCTTTTCAACAACTTGTTTAATTAAGTTGCGCTGCCATGCAATTATAATATAGGCCCGGTCCCACACACTATGGGGTTTTATTTAGCGGATAAAGTCTATCCAAAATGACAAATAATTTCAAACCATAAGAAATTAGTCCAACGATGCCGAAAGATATTTTGCAAAGATACAAGAAGCATGCCAGAAAGACGTAGAGCGTGCTTTTGGGGTATTACAAGCTAGGTTTGAAATATTGGCGCACGGTGCGCAATTTTGGAAGCCTAGTAATTTAGCAAATGTTTTGTACGCATGTATAATCATGCACAACATGATCGTCAAAGATAAACGTCATACTTACATCGGGCAAGTGGATATAGATCCCGAGTTTAAAAAATTTATGGATACTTGGAAGGAGACGTTAAATCCAAGCCATGTGATCAACACTATGGCACAGTACATCAAAATGATTTATGAAATTAGAAATGAAGGTGCTTATTTCCAATTTTGAAATGAACTTGTAGCGCATTTATGGAATTAAAAATGGGCGGAGTAATATATTTTATTTCAAAGTTTGTAGTTTTATGTTGAAGTTATAATGTATTTTTTCTACTTGATTAAAGTATGTTTTGCAGAATACTTATGATTGATAATAATTTTATTCAAATAGTGAAATGATATAGAACTTAAGAACTACTATTAACGCTAATGATTACATTAATCTTCATTACTAGAAACGTTATCATCACTTGCACACTGCTCCTTCAACTTCTTCGAATAAAGTTTAATTTGCTTCTTCATCCAACGACTTTGTGCTGGTAGTAGGTTAGTTGTGTTTGTTGTTATTACCTTAACCAAATGTATTTCTTCGATGGCTTTATTTCTAGTTAGCTCCGCTTCACGCCTTCTTTGATTTTTTGCATCTCTAGCCAACTTTTGTCCCTCTTGTGCTCTAGCTCTAGCTTTCTTTTCCTCTTTCTTCTGCTCGTCTCTCGCATTCTATGCCACCATCATGTTTGTCATCATCTCAAACATCTTCTTCCTCCAAAAACCTATACTTGACTTTGTCGCTTCTTTTGCCTTGTATTTTTTTTGGTCGTCCGGTCGTACTTCCCCACAAACATATAGTGGTGCATTCATGTCGGCAGAATCATCCAAAATTACGATATTTGGAGTGTCGGAAGTAGGTGTAGAGAGATCGGTGCCAGAAGTACCTAGGCTATCATTAAAATTTGACTTCCTAGCGACGTTACGGCCGGGCCCGATGCGATTAATTTGTGATTATTTTGGGCAATGCTCCAAAACTTTGTAAGCCTCCCCAAATGTAAATGGTTTTTTTTAATATTTTTTTGAATGTCTCGTATGGTATACGCTAGCATGATGAAGTCTAACGGCGTAATACCAAGTTCCCCACAAGGGAAGTAAAATGTATGGGTGGAAGGCTACCACCATTCCATGAGAGCATAAATTAAGCGGTTATCAGAGTTTCCCGCCTTAATCGATAAAAACTCTTTAAAAGCCATATTGTCGACCAACCTCTTTAACGTGAGATACCTGGAAATCCATTGGTACCAGTTAAATATCTTATCCAGTAATCCCTACATTGTATTTCATCTCAGTTCTGCAAAAATAACACATTAACATATTAAATTTTCATTCGGGCATTTTGTCGAACATTTAGCAAACAACGTTAATAATGCAAATTTTTTGCACAAAAAGCTTACCGGTAATTCCTCCGATCCAATGGAAATATGGACCAAATTGTATGAGAGAATATGCACCCGGTGCAAATCTTTGAGGGTTGGGGCGGGATCATTTTCTATGAGGTGTAACGGCCACATATTGGTAACCAATTCTTTCCCTCTTCGTTTAACTTTGGGGCTTAACCTACGTCTTGTTTTGGGAATAACATGACTAGGCTCTCCCGACATTGTTAATCTTTGGATAATGGCCTTGAATTACTAGGAAAAGATGGAGGTTAGGAAACTTGAAAAATAAGTTAGGTTTAGGAAACTTGAAGTAGCAATACTTAGTAACTATGAAATAAGAAAGGATTGTGGCAATTCAAAGTTATTTCATGCAGGCTCTTGTCGCACAGTTCTGAACTGCGCGACATTAATTAAAAAAAATATTATGTGGCAAACTCTGATTGGTTCTTCCTTCCCGTAGTTCTGAACTGCGCGTTTGGATTGAATGTTTAGGATGTTGACACGTGGCTAGATCGTTGACGTAAGTTGTGCCCCACAGTTCAGAATTGCGGTGGCTAATATTCACCTTGAACTTTTGGCTAACTGTTGTGGGGTGGATTGAATCCACTTAGCTTTTGGGTGAATTTACCCACCCTACTGTTGTGGATGTTCTAAGATCATGGGGCTACTCTTCTCATAGCCCATTGGTTATGAGATGGACCCTCTAGTTCTAATAACCCTCATTATAATTTAAATATCAGCGTAAGTAAATCGATGTTGAGACAATTTATTGACTTTTGCTTATTTTTTTGTATAAATCAGGTAACTTTCAACCATTTTTGACCAAAAATTGGAGCATTTCACCAAATTGAGAGTGTTAATTTGACCTAATTTAACAGAATTTCTTATAAAAATGCTTTCTAGGGTTAATATACCGAAGTACTTGTTTTTGTTTTCAATTATGATACCATATTCAATGATTTTGTTTGAACTCTTGTTGTAGTAATGTCTCCAATTTTATTTTGTTATTTTTTATGTTTTCGACTTGGTTGTTAAGATTTACTCTGTTTGATTGTGAGGAAATTATTTATTGTGAGTTTGATTTTTTTACCCAGATTGTAGCATCATAGTTTACATAATGGGTCAACAATATTTGATTTTCATTCAGCGAAAACCATCGATAATTTATATACTCGACAATTTCAAGTAATATAAATGTCAAAAACTGTATCGATCGGCAATTTTCAGTTCATTATTTAACTTGTAAATTATTGTCATGCTTGACTATCACAGGTGTAACATGGGAAAGAGGTTGCCTCCTTGATGAAAACGAGCCACGGAGAAAGAATATCCATTTCATCAAAATTATAACAATCGTCCACGAGTACCAAAGAAGAGGACTACCACTAATAAAGGTATAGGGGTTTTTAAATCAGCTGGGCCTCAGCCAACTAGCTAGTTGAGGAGATAGAACATGAGATTTTAGTTCACAATGTTGGAGATGATGTCAACCCCAAAAACATAGATGATTTACATATGAGTTCTGAAGGAACAATTCTGATGCTGAAGATGCAGACGAAACAAGAGCAAATGAAGATGGCCCTAGTAACTTGTTTGGAATGAATGTTATGACATGATACATTTTGTCTATGTTTTGTGATAACGGTAAAAATTCGATCTTGTAGACAATGCTAAAATTGAGCGTCGTTCATTTCCAAACGAGACTAGCAATTGGTTTTTGTCTTGTGTTTTAGTAATCTAAGGTTGTAAAACCGCAAAAATCAATGATATAGTTTGTTTATCAAGAAAGAAAATCTAAAGGTTTCGGAATTCACCACCATCGACACAAAACATCAACATAATGTAGCATTATTTCTCCTAAAATATCAAGAAGGAATATGAAACTCCTGTCAATTTAACCCTTGCATAAAAAGATAAGTAAAATATATTGTATGAACTAAGTACGTACCAAAAATACATCTCATGAAAGTTTGTACTAACTATGAAATGTTAATTAGTAACAAGCTTTTAAAAAATACAATATTAATACCATTTGGGTAAAAATAATCTATTATACATTAGAGAACGGTGTTTTTCAAATAGACAAGTTTGCCATTGTCCCCCAGACAAAGAGGGGTTGTGATTTAATATTATTTTATGGAGATTTGTTGAAATGAGCAAGATGGACGGACGAGATTTATTTAAATTTTAGTAATACTAAACGAAGTCAAGGGTAGTTTAGTCATCACCTCTCTTTCATTCTTAAAACTTTTTTTTTCTCTCTCTCTTATGTTCTAAAACCACCTCATCCCACGTCTTTCTTCCATTCTTCCTCTAAGTCACAAACCCTCACCTCTAACTGTTCTCTCTTTATCCTTTACTCTATTTGATTTCACTCATTAATTCTTTCTCCATCTCTCTAATTCTGGATATGATGCTGCACTCTCTCTACGGATCTGTTATTGCATCTAGGGTTTCTGTCAGATTTGGGGGAAATGTTGGTGTTCATTGGGTTGCTCATTACAATAATTATGGTAAATTTATCTCCAATTTGAAAAATTCTCGATTTCATCTAGATATCTGACTTGGTGCTAGCTCACAATCTCTCTATTAAACCGGGGCGGTGTTTTTACCACTTTGGACAAGTCTGCCTTATGTCAAGAGGCAAAGAGGGGTCAGGATGAGTTGTGGACACCTCGAGATTGACACATGGAAGGGCTCTTTTGGTAATGTTGAGAATCGAGGTATCTACTATCTCTTCTACGACAAGAACGATTTACAAAATAAGCCCTAATAGAAAAATTAAGCAAACAAGAACAATAACGATACAAGAATTCCCAGAGGAGGGTAGTGGAAAACCCTTGCAGATAAAAAATCACTCTCCGAACAATTTACTATGTTAATCAAATGGGTTACAATGATCTTTCCAAGCTTCTCAAGGTATAATGGAGTCTCACAAATTCTAGGTCTCTCTAGAATTAAACTCGCCAAGACATGCTAACAAAATAACTTAAGACTCCCTTATAAACATGGGAAGTCATTGCATAAAGATGGACTCAAAGTACGGATCACGAGACATACCAATACCTCCAGAACAAACTTTTAAAATTGACTTACTAAAGTCTGTTTGAATAGACTCTCAGTTTATTCGAATAATGTGGGTTCTGAGGTATTTTACTGAACATACAAAATCTCGTTCGAGCGACTTCTTGTAACGTTCGAACGACTTACCTTTTATTGGAATAAATAAAAAAGTTTATTCGAACTATCAAACCTCTGCCTCTTTTGTTCGAATAGATAAATAATCTATTCGAACAGAACTTTGAAAAAACCTTTTTTTAAAACCATCTTCAATCCTCGCTCGTCCCACGAGCTTCAATGAACTTCCTCGAACACGATTCGAGTACATATCATAACAATCTCCCACTTGAAATTGAATCCTGCAACCTATCTTCAGATCTTCAAATGAAGGCTCGCGCTACCCGCACCTTCAATCTTAAAGACTCACAGAAGTTGTACATGTCGTTAATTTCTGAAAAGTCACCACCTTCGTAAACATATCGGCCAGATTCACATCAGTGTGAGTCTTCATAAGATTTAACACACCGTCCTCGAGGAACGAGCGAATATAGTGATGCCAAATATCAATATGCTTGGTCCTAGAGCGAAAAGCTGAAATCTTCACTAAGTGTATAGCGCTTTGACTATCACTATACAACTTAGGAGAAAATTATTCTCTGCCAAGCTCTTTTATCAACCCTTTCAGCCAAACCATATCCTTGCACGCTTTAGTAGCTGCAACATATTTCGCCTCCATCATAGACAAAGCTATAATCTTTTGTAACCTAGAAACACATGTACCTACACCGCTTCCTAATGTAAAAGCGAAACCACTAGTGTTCTTCTGCCTATCAATGTCACCCACCATATCAGAATCAACAAAACCCTGTAAGCATATCTGAGAACTCCCATAACATAATGCCATATCTTGAGGCCCCTTTAGATACCTCAGTATCCATGTCACAGCTCTCTAATACTCCTTGCCTGGATTACTCATATACCTACTAACAACTCCCACTGCTTGGGTAATATCTGGTCTTGTAGAAATCATAGCATACATTTGGCTACTAACCGTAGATTGATAAGGAACCTTCTGCATCTCATCACGATCCTTCTGCGTCTTCGAATAACAATCCTTTGATAATTTGAAGTGACCTCCCAATGGTGTACTAGCAACCTTAGAACCATCTATATTGAGCCGCTTAAGTCCTTTGCCGATGTACTCAGCTTGAGATAACTTCAATTCTCATTGCTTTCTGTCCCTTGTAACACGCATGCCAAGAACTTGTTTCGCCGCACCAAATTCCTTCATAGAGAACTCCTGGGATAACTCTTCCTTCTGCTTGAAAATTTCTCCCATGTCAGCACTTGCTACCAACATATCATCTACATATAGAAGTAGAATAATATACGAGTTCCCCGTATTCTTGATAAAATAATAGTAATCTGCATTACTTTTTGAATAACCATTTCTGGACATGAATTGTTTGAACTTCAAATACCACTGTCTCAGCGCTTGTTTCAAGCTACATAAGCTCTTCGTGAGCCTACATACAAGATCTCCTTTCCCTTTAACTGAATACCCTTCTGGTTGCTTCATATAAATTTCTTTATCAAGGTTACCGTAAAGAAATGCTATCTTGACATCTAGTTGCTCAAGATGCAAATCTTCAACTACAACTATATTCACCACAACTCAAATAGTAAACATCTTCACAACAGGAGCAAAAATCTCATCGAAATCAATGCCTTCTTTCTGCTAAAAGCCCTTCACCACAAGTCTAGCCTTGAATCTCCTTAAACCATCAAATTCTTGCTTTAGTCTGTATACCCACTTGTTGTACAATGCTCTCTTCCCTTTCGGTAACTGAACTAAATTCTAAGTTCAATTAACTAATAATGACTGCATTTCATCATCCATAACAAGCTCCCACTTGCTATTGGCTTCCACATCTAAAGCCTCCTTTTAACTTTCAGGTTCACCACCATCTGTAAGTAACAAGTAATTTAAAGAATTAATGTACCTTGCCGAAATTCTTGTAACTCTCGGCTCCTTTCAAAGTGCTATTGGAATGTCTAGATCATTAGGTTCCACGTTTTGATTCGGTGCATCGGACTCAACAACGACTTCTTCAGCAACCTCTCGAGAGGGTTCATCATCTTCAATGTCGATACTTTCTGTTGCTTCACTTTGACTCCTTTTACTAGGTACTTTGAAATCTTATACAAGACTTCCTCATTGAATGTAACCTTACGGCTCCGGATAACTTTTCGATTCTTCATTTCCCAAAACTGGTATCCAAACTCATCACCACCGTATCTAATAAATATATACTTCGTCGACTTTGCATCTAACTTTGTCCTTATATCTGAATTATTAAGCACATATGAGGTACAACTGAAAATACACAAGTAATTAAGGTTTACCTCTTTACTGGTCCATGCTTCTTCGGGAAGTCCAAAATCAAAAGCCGTTGAAGGCCCTGTGTTAATCAAGTACGCCGCCGTATTAACCGCATCTGCCCAAAAGCTGTTTGGTAATCCAGTATTGAGTCTCATACTCCTCGCTCTTTCGTTTATTGTTCGGTTTATGCGTTCTGCAACACTATTTTGTTGCGGTGTTTCCTAAATAGTCTTTTGTCTCCTAATCCCGTTTGATGCACAAAAGTCTTCAAATTCGTCACTGCAGTATCTGCCCCCGTTATCTGACCTGAGACACTTTAGTTTCAAACCAGTTTCATTTTCAGCTAGAGCCTTCACCTCTTGATTTATCAAATATATTTGATTTATTCTTTACGAAGTAGACCTACAGTTTACGAGTAACATCATCGATAAAAGTAACGTAATAATGAGAACCACAAAGATAAGACACTTTGGTTGGCCCCCAAACATCCGTGTGTACAAGATACAACTTTCTAGGTTTCCTTGATCTTCCAGATAATTTGAAACTGACCTTCTTCTACTTCGCAATAATACACTCTTTACAAAACTTGTGATTAACCACAGTAAGACCCTCTAGCTTTCCCTTTATTACCATTATCTTTACCACATTTTTACTCATGTGACTAAGCCGTTTGTGCCACATACTTGTATCAATCCCCGGAGTAGCCGAGCAAATAGTAGAAATTGTACTCTGCGTTGTATACAATGTTCCTTGTCGTAAGCCTCAAGCTACTAACACAGCTCCCTTTGTAACCTTCAAAAAGGTTACACCAAAGGTATTCACATATCTGCCATCATCCACCAATTTGCTAACCGATATAAGGTTACTCCCCAATTTAGGTACAAGTTACACATTCTGTAAAACCAACGTTCCCCCTGAAGGCAACAACAACCTAGCATTTCCCTTTCCAGTAATATTGTATGTACTCTTATCTGCAAGAAAGACAATACCAAAGTCGCCTTTAACATATTAGTTAGAAAACCTACGTTCGCAGTAGCATAGAAAGAGTCATCCGAATCAATTATCCAAGATTCATTCACATCATCACATGATAGTAGTAGAGCCTCGTCAGAACTAACCTTCTCAGTAAGGTTCATTGTGTCTTTCTCTTCATCTTTAATCTTCTTAGAAGAAGAAGAGCTACAATCTCGCCTGAAGTGACCCTTCTTTCTACAAGTCCAACACGCACCAGGCGGCTTAGACTTTCCTCTTGACTATGATCAACCTCTTCCAAATTTTGGCCCTTTTCTGTAAGACCTCCCTCTTTCCTTGACGTTCAACATTCTACTGTTTGAACTCTAAGAGGGTTTAGATGTTTTACGCCTATTATCTTCACTCATAATCAACGAGACTATAGTATCAAATTTGATTTCTTTCTTGTCCGATGAGTTGCTAATAATTGTAATGAACCCTTCCCAGCTCTCAGGCATCTGCCCTAATAGAGCCCACGCTCTCACCTCCTCAGTAAAAGTAATTTTAACAGATTCCAGTTGAGCATGTATAGTATTAAACTCACTGATATGAGCTTGTACACTACCATTATCCTTCATCTTCAGAGGAAACAAGTGCCATAAAAAATGTACTTTGTTTGCCCCGGATGATTCCAAGTACATAGCGGACAACGTCTCCATAAAATCTTTTGTTGTCGTAACTTTGGAGATCATGTGTAGAATCTGAGATGACAGCGCGAACCTAACGGTTCCAAGCGCCTTGCTATCCAATAACGCCCATTTAACAATATCATATTCTGCTGGCATCATCTCATCTCTACCTAGAGGTAAATTAAGATCCTTATGATAGAGGTAATCTTTTATCTGTATCTTCTGCACTCTAAAATTTGATCCATTAAACTTTATGATCTTCAACTTTTCCTGATCGGCCATCACTTTTTACCACACCAGCCCTATAACACTTGCTCTGATGCCAATTGTTGAGAATCAAGGTAGCTACTCTCTTTTCTACGATAAGAACGATTCGTGAAATAATCCCTAATAGAAGAATCAACCAAGCAAAAACAATAACGACATAAAAATTCTTAAAGGAGGGAAGTAGAAAACCCTTACTGACAAAAAACCACTCTTTGAACAATCTACTATGTTAATCAAATGGGTTATAATGATCTTTCTAAGCTTCTCAAGCTTTAATAGAGTCCCTCAAATTCTAGGTCTCTCTAGAATTAAGTTAGCCAAGATAGGCTAACAAAATTACCTAAGACTTCCTTATAAACATGAGAAGTCATTACATAAAGATGGACTCAAAGTACGGATCACGAGACACACTAAAGCCTCCATAACAAACTTCAAAAATTGACTTATCGAAGTCTATTCAAGCAGACTCTCAGTCTATTTGAACAAAGTGGGTATTGTTGTTTTGTTTGAATAAACAAAAGTCTATTCGAACAAACAAAATCTTATTCGAACGACTTCTTGTCTTATTCAAACGACTTACCTTTTATTTAAATAAGCAGAAAAGTCTATTCGAAAGATCAAATCTTTGCCTCTTCTGTTCGAACAGACAAATAGTCTATTCGAACAAAACTTTATAAAAACCTTTTTTTTTAATCCGTCTTCGATTCTCGCTCGTCCCACAAGCTCTAATGAACTTCCTCGAACACGATTCGAGTTTATACCATAACAAGTAATTCATGTTTTAAGAGTAAAAGCTAAATATCCCAATCCTAACTCAAAACCAAACTTGTCCTCCCCCGAAAAAAGAGAGTACATTCTTCTCTAAAAAATAAAAATCTAAAACAAAGCCAGTTCTATGTCTAAGCTGAAACCCTTTCTTTGTTCTACCCGACAATCTGAAAATCTAACTCCGACAAACAACTGAGTTCTCTCTATGTCTCTTTCTCTCTTGCAACACTTAGGTACGACATTTTTTTCTCTCTCTCTGTACCCAAGAATTTCCAATGGAGACAAAATTTTATCTGATTATGGTTTTGTTGAGGAAGAGGAATCGATTGGATGATTTCAAATTGTGAACTTTGAAATTGAAAGTTAAGCTTTATGGGTTTTAATTTCAATAACATTTGTTTGATTACAATTTAGGGGATTTTGATTATAGGTTCAACTATTTCATAAAACTTAAGAACTGTAGAAGTTACCTGATTAGAGGTTTCAGATGTAGAACTTAAGTTCTTGAATTGGGGATTAATTTGGAATCGAAAGAAATCGATTCCTTCGTATTGTTGTTGTTGTTATATTTGGGCATGGGCTTTAGATTGGGTTATTTTCGAATACAAAATATTCATATGATCTTTGTCTCTTTAAACTTTTCTTGAATTTTCATAGGTAAGATGGCTGAATTTAGCTTTCTATAGTAAAAAAGCAAAGGGTTTGGTTGTAGTTATATTTTTATTCTGAAATTCTAAATGACTTCAGGGGTTTACTAGCCTAAGAAATACAACAATATTGTATCTCCTTTTTCGAAGTCTCGAGTTTAATTAGTTGCTTATTTAGTATATTCCAGAATGAGCATTTCTTAAGCGTGACCAAATCATTTCTTCTTTGATTCACAATGAGGTTAGATGTGTTCTAAAATGTTATGTGAGAGTATTATCTATTTATGTCCAGGCAATTTGTAATACAAGTATTTTTTTCTTCATCTTAAAGTGGGTCGTTGACTTCAATAAATTTCTTCTCACAATTATAGTGTTGAAATGTCCTTATATTATCTATCTCAATGTAACATTGCTACCTTGAAGTTGTGAATTTTCTTACCTTATGGATCAATGGTCGATAGTATTTTAGCTTATCTTTGGTTTCTCTATGTTATCGTAAAATGATAAATAATTTTTGATAGAATAAGGTATATTGCATGTTTTAGTCTATTTAAAAGTTGTTAATGTTGGTAGTTGGATCCAGCCCATGCTAGGAGCCTAACAGGTTTAGGGTATTCTACAGGACTCCTAACAAGCCCATAATCACTTTAGGGTTATGAGGAGAGTTTGAGTAGGTTATGTAACCTTTTCAATAGGGTTATCTATTGATTGTATTAGGTACAGTTCTACAGTTTTCCAGATTATCAATAAAGAATCCTCTCTCTCTCAATTGTTCTAAGATATAGAACTACTAATCTTTGATAGTATTATATTTCCTAACACGTTATTAACACGTAAGAAGAGAAGGGAAAATTACTCTCCAATCTGTAATTTTCAGGGAAACTTTGCAATCAAGAGGTATTTTACAATTTTGTTTCAATTTTCTCTTAATCTATATTGTATGATATCTTAAAATAAATTAAACGTATTTTTTACTTTTTTTTTGGATTAAAAATAGGCATTTTTGGCGATTTTTACCCTAGAAATAGGGCTATTTTCAAACAAAAATTAATTTGTTTGTAATCATCGGATGGAGGCAAGGCTACTTTGGTTAGAAATCCCATCCCGAGAGCTTTCCAACGACATATGGCATATCCCTATGAGATGTACCAATCGCCAAGAAACTAACGATGAAACTATGCAGTTTCACGGCCAAAAACAACCTGATGACGTCAGTAAAGTTTTTTTACTTTTTAAATAGTTATCTGTTTATAACGTCATCGTTATCCCTTGCTGACGTCAGCAGTGATACGTATCAAAGACATGTTGCATGCTAACATGGTATGACATGTGTGGTACATGATAGTCACCGGGGTAACACGTGGCAGTTGCTGGACTATCCCCGGTCGGCTTCTAGATCAGTCACCGGAGTAGTTGCCGGATGGCTACCAGACGATCACCAGAGCAGTCACCGGGGAGGCACGTGTGGCAGATACGTGTGGCATGTAGGGGCCTGATCTTCGCTGAAAAGCGAAGATGGCTCTTACAATACGGAGGTCAACCTCTCATCAAAGATGTACAAGTATATGGCCTAAAAAGAGACTAATTAGAGACAAATACTTACGTAGAGGCCCGAATGTGACTCTCTACGACCTCTGAGGAGGATTTTTAAACTGTGATTCTATTACTGATGAGTAATAATAAAGATTGAATATAATTTTTAAGTGGTCGAAGGTAAAAAGCATAAGGTTTACGGAGGATTTTTTTAACCCCTTCTTGGTTTCCCCTCTCTCTTATTTATAGAGACATAAGAGGCTGAGTCACTAAGAGTGGGCCAGGCTACATGATTACTGTCTGGGTTTTCTGGCGACGGCATTTATTACAGACATCCCTGTCACTGTAGCTGAGAGACCAATTAATGCGCCGTCCAATCCGTTTGAGCTGACTGCTAGTCTCATCACACTGCTACTATTCAAATGTTTAGTCGAAGGGTATCTGTTATTATGTGCTGATCCATTCTCGAAGTTTTATCTACTATCGAGGCTTCGACTACAAGAGTTTCTTGAAGGGCTTGATTATGAGTTGAGGTAGTCTTTGATATGTTCGAGTAGGATACGAAGTGGACTTCGAGTGAGGAGGTCGAAGGCTGCGAGTAGGCTACCACATTCGCCCCCTCTCAGCAAGGGTCTCAAAGCCAGGTGGAGAGGCATTTGCTGAGAAAACTATTTTCTCGGAACCTGCTCTTGTTTGACCGTTGGTTTTTGTGAAAATAATGAAGTGGGGGGTGGGGGGGGGGGGGGGGTAATTAAGAGGTCTAGGTGGGTAAAAGGTAATAAATAGTGTGAAGGCTATAAAAATTGGTTCTTGTGCGAGGATTTTGTATCTTCTTCTATCTTCACATTTGCTCTTTTATTCATTTTGAATATCTGAATGGATAGCCTGCCCAATACCCGTTATCAGAAGAGGATGAGGTTTGCCCTTGATCGTCGTGTGGGCAGAAAATGGCGGAGCTCCACATGAGGTTTTTTGGAAATCATGATATGAATTGGGACATGCCGGATCTTATGGACGAGAGGCCAGAGGAGTTCATCAATGGCGAACCGTTTGCCTATCTCTGGGAGCAATTGAGGTCGTGCTTAAGGACCGAGCAGAGATGGTATCTTTTCTTGATGGCATAAGTTGAGAGCCTTGTCTGTGTAGAGGAGATCATCGAGGAGGAACATACGGCGAGCGAAGCTGGTTCTTCCGGAAGTAGGGCACTGGGTTGATGTTGTGATTGTTGTGGTATATATTTTGTATAGTTTCTATTTTATTTTGTGGGAGGGAGTTGTTTTGAGTTTGTGGTGGTAAGGAAAAAATGTAACTTGTTTATCTGTATTCGGGAATTGAAATGGACAAAATGTTTTGCTCGTATCTGTATTCTTGTTATTTGGTTAGATAATGTAGACGAATGCAAACGACTAGTCTTCTAGGCGCGAGGTACTAAGATATGCTCGAAGAAAATTATGATCGAAGGTTGATGATCGGCTATTGTGGAGCTCGCGTCTTACGATGATCGAATGTTCGATGTTAGAGATATGTTCAACTGGGAATTGTTGGGGAGGAGGTTAGAATACAGGTACAGACGAATCAGTTACGTCCTAGAAGTTGGAGAGGTTGCATGTTGACTTTTCATTATTGGGAATTGAAGGTTACCATTAATTCGGTTAGGGAAGAGGGAAAGTTCTGGTAAGTTTGGAGGTATAAAAAGGGGTGAGGAGGGAGATATTTATTTATCTGTGTTGCAACATTCTTCTCTTTTAACTTAGTACTTCCTTTTTATCAATATGGCTGAGAACGTACTAGTTGTTGAAGATCAAGCGACCGTGAGGGCGAGGAGGATTCAGGAGGCCGTGCTAGGTCTTCAACGAAGGTTCAGGATAGAGGATGACATTAACGTTGAAATGCCAGATCTTTTTGAGGTGGAACCTGGAGTACCTTTCTATGATATGCCCTTCGTGTACTTGTGGGGAATAATAGTGCAAATGATGGGGCCGCTACCCGGCCATCGACTGTTGTTTCTCAAAGGCTTCGCGAAGGATATAGTGGATCAGGAGGATGAAGCTGCGGTGGTCGCTATTGCAGAGGAGCAACCTGCTAATTAGATAGGGTTCTTTTTGTAGTTTCTCATGTTGCTGCTTTAATTTGTTCTACTTTTCCCTTCTTTCCATTTTTTTTTGTTTTTGCATGACTTTTGTAGTATTATCCTCGTTATTGGAATGCGAAGTTCTTTTGATGATAGTACCAATAGAAATTGTTGTGAACTGCAGGATATAGTAGTAGATTCTGAATTCTAAATATAATACTGTTTGGTACGAGTTCGGTGGTATAACTGTATTGTTTGAATATTTGGGATATAAAACTGAACTTGTTGGGATAAAAGAAAACTTTGCTGAAACTGAAAATTTTGTCTGAAGGCACGAAGTTTTGAGTGGTCGAATGGGGAGTTTGTTGGTGAAGTTTGATAGTGTAACGAAGGTGAGGTTCGGTGATGTATCGAAGGTAAGGTTCGATGGTGTATCGAAGGTGAGGTTTGATTTGACTGGCCGATCTGACAATCCAGACGGCTAGTTTGTCAGAGTGGTACGTGCGCTTAGGGCAGTATGCTGGGAAGTAATGATGACGTTTTACTCGTTTAGCAAAAAAGGAGGTGATGTGACTATTGGATTCTGACTGTTTAGTTTCGATATGGGAGAATAAGGTTCGAGAAGCTTCGGCAGTACATACAATTTTGGGTAAACGGATTGTTCGCACGTCGGAAATGTGAAGGGTACGTTTGTCAAAGTACACTATTAGCCGAAAAGTCAGGGCGGTGGGGTCATGGTAATGATAGCGGTTAATAAATCGAGGTATTTTCAGGTTTTTAAAATATATATAAGTGAGAGGTGAGTAATTACTGTACTAGTTTTCTTGTAAAAACCATAGAGAGTGAGAAGGAGAAGGAAAAGCGCCATTGCGAACGTGGAAAATGTTAGGGCATCTGAGGCTGTGATCTCTCTGATTTGGGGGTAGTTATGCTAATTTCAGGTATGACATTTGATCTCTATGAAATCTGTCCTGTGTTTGTATATTTTTTTGTTTTGGTTTAGATAATAGAGGCAGAACAATCTATGTTTGTGGTTTAGAAATGGTACTCAAGATGTCGGAGAGGGGAAAAGTCTGGGTTACGACCCGGTCTGTGGTTTGTTTTGGAGGGGGTAGATAGGATGAACACGAAATTTGTCGAGTTTGTCGATCTAATTGCGTGCCTCTTCTTCTGCAGGCTAAAAGTGGATAACCATTCGGCTTCGAGACGGGCATTGATAAATGAAGATATCAGAGAAATCGAAGCTAATATTTCTGGTCGAGCCCCAATGGGTGATGGTAGTGATGTAGAAGTTTTAGATGTAGTAACCGAGGCCCCATTATCAATGGTGCTGCCTGCTGAGGAGGTTGTGGTTTCGAGGCATCGAAGGACGATAGTAACTGAGGATAGTAAGGAGGAGGAAAAGGTGTGGGGAAAGAGGGATGATGTAAGGCCGTCGGGTGAGAGAGAGGCAAAATAAAGGTTATTGTAGCGATAACGAGGATTAGACTGAGTTGGATAGCTTTGGGGGTCTCGTTGCACTGAAAGATAGGGTTAGGTTAGTGAGGTTTGCTGCTAAGTTAGAACTGTCGAAGGTAGGGATATTTTTGAGTTTTGAAGGGGCTGGATTGTCCTTTAAATCGAATCCTGGGAGCGGGATTATGGCTTATAGGGGCCAGATTCGATTGGGGATGGAGTTACCACTCCGAAGGCTAGTGAAAGAAGTTTTGAATTTTTGAATGGTAGCTCCAGTGCAAATGAACGAGAATTTTTATGAGATGATGAAGGTGATAGAGGGGATGAATGTAAAGTTGGCTGGTGAGGGCCGAAATTTGATTAAGTGGCTTAATATTGTTACCTTTTACTCGAGGAAGGCGATTCAGAACCCAGGGACCTATTACATCAATTGTCACCCAGCGAAACCTTAGTTTTTTGATCTGTGCTCGACGGGTCGAGGGTGGAATAAAGATTTGTTGATAGTGAGAGGTAACTTTGAGAATGTAGACGAGGATGACCATTATAAACTGCACCATAGGGTATATAATGAAAGTAAGTTTTTTATCGAAGGGTTTGTTGTTGATGTGTTTCTGAAATAAGTGATAACTGTATTTTGTTTTACTGTTCCAGGTCCGGGAAGTTTGACTTGGGATAATCCGGTGAATTACATTGATAATCTGCTCAAGGCTAGTGAAGACTGGGTAAATTTGGTGTTTGACAGTCTCAAAATCAAGAGGCAAAGGAGGAAGAAGTCTGATTCCCTGCTTCAAAGAGTACCCACTGCGCTGAAGCTAGCAAAGAGAAAAAGAAGTGAAGGTTCTTCCAAGAGGTCAAAGGAAATGGGAGGAGAGGAGCTACCGAGGAACTATCAGTTTGTGCCAAGATTTCGCAAGGGGTTGAAGCAAGTGGCAATGGTGCCTGAAGTGGCTATCGAGGCTTTGAGGTTAAGGCCAAGGCCAGTATCGAGTCATATTGAGAAAGGGAAGAGTCGTGCTGCTCCCGAATCCCCAAAATTGCAACAATTGAAGGATGGCCAATGCAAGTGGCACAGGGCACTGAGGGAGGATGATACACAGGAGGAGGATGAAGAAATGACTGAGGCAGAATGACAGAAGCAGGCTGTCGCTAAGCAATCTTCGATGTCGAACTCTAATAGGACGACTCAGAAGAGGCATTGAAGGAAGTGAAGAGGTACATGTTTCAGGTAACTATATACTACTCCTTATTGCGATATTCTGAAATGTCTTTTGAATTCTTTGAGTTTCGAGGTTCATTGACTGATTGAATATTTTAGCAGACGGATGCTTGGGTGCGAACATGCAGCAAGGCTATAAAGTCAGTAAAAGTGAAGCTGCGGCAAGCAAGGGAAAATCTTGATCTTTCCTGTGGGACGGAGGCATCATTGGTGTTTGAGGTGAAGAAGTTGAAGAATGACCTTGGGGTTATTACCAAATCTTATGATGAGAGACTCGAACTTTAGCGGTCGAGGCTAGAGCGGGAGTGGGCTGCAAAGCTTGTAGCGTATGAGAGGGAGAAGGCTAAATAGAAGGTGCGGTTCCAGGGACAGTACGATGGCGAATGCAAGGTGATACACTTGAACCGTACTCTGTGTCTCCAGAATTTGTTGAAGGTTAGGAGGTCCAGCTGAAGGGCATGGAGTTGCGCGTTGTTCATGAGACAGTTGGGTATACTGAAAGTGTTGGAGATACTGCTCTTCTTGGAGCACCCAGTAGTGGTCTTGTTGGTGGTGGAGTTGTCAGAGTCTCGAATGAAGTCATCGAAGTTGCTGAGGGTAGAACATCTGTGGATCAAGAATGTGAGACCGTTCCAGTATGAGGTACTTTGAATTGGGGTTGTTTATGCGGTGATTTGTAATATGTGGAACTATGCTGTGCTGTTTTTTTTAACTTCTATAGTTTATACTGAATATGTTGATGTGTGTCTTTTGTGGTACATTCTGGGTCTGCTGAATCTGACTTTCCGATGTAGTTCCTTAGTAGTCATGCTATCTTATGCTAACCTTGGAATGCTGGAACTTGCATGCTTATTCTGCCGATTTTGCTTTCTTTGAACTGTTGATGATTGATCTTTGACTTGCTCTGTGACTGCCGCGTTGACAGATAATATGTAAGATATTTCCTTGATGTTTACATGACTGTAGCATTGTCGATCCATGTAGAATGTGGATGTAATGTGGATCAAACTCAGTGTGTTCTTTTGGACATCAAAGGCTGAAGCCACAACGATGTTGAAAACTTGAAACATTTCCAGATCGCCCCCGAGTATCAGTCGGGGTGAGGGGATGTGATACCAAGGGGAAAATCAAAAATGTGCTGAACTTCGAAGGCCTAAGCCACAGTGAAGCATTCGAATCGCCTGCAACGCATTCCCGAGGGTCCGGTCTTTCGACCATCCTTGCCCCTCGTGCTTGCTCGAATGTTGGAAACTTGCGCAATTCAAGGACCCCCCACGTATCTGTCAGGGCAAGGGTGGACATGATACCCTGGGTAGACCAAGAAAAGGACTGTACTTCGTCGGTTTCAGAACCTGGAAGAAGGAATATCGAATTGCTTCTAATGCATCCCGATGGTCCGGTCTTTCGACCATTCGTGCCCCTCGAGTTTGCTCGAATTTTGGAGACTTGAGCAATTCAAGATCGCCCCCAAGTATCTGTCCGGGCGAGGGTGGACAAGATACCCAGGGTAGACCAAGAAAAAGACTGTATTTCAAAGGCCGTAGACACAACGAAGGAATATCAAACTGCCTCTAATGCATCCCCGAGGGTCCGGTCTTTCGACCATTCGTGCCCCTCGAGTTTGCTCAAATTTTGGAGACTGGAGAATTGCTGAGATTATCCTCGAGTACTAATTGGATCGATGGTTGCCATGGTATTCGAGTTAAACCCAGAGTTTGGAAGTGAAACATGAGACAAAGTATTGGTGACAAAAAACTCGTTTATTGATTATCCTGGATTACATCGGTGGTACATGATTGTAGGTAAGGCCTTTTATAAGAGACCAACTGCATTGTGTTCCAAGGGTTCAATAGAGGCTCTTCGTCTTCTGTCATCAAGTAGTAAGATCCTTTGTCTGTTTTATCGTAGATAATGTAGGGTCCTTCCCAAGATTCGGCTAATTTACCAGCATTCGCAGGCTTCGTCGACTGATTAACTCGTTGGAGTACTAGCTCTCCAATATTGAAACTTCGAGGTCGAACTTGCTTGTTGTAAGATTTCTGGAGTAATACGTGGTAGCGGCCCAGGTTGGCGATAGCTCGGTCTCTGGTTTCATCAATCCACAACATGTTGCATGCGAGTTCAAACTCATTATCTTCGTCAGGAAGGTTTGGACCTCGAGTGGGTATTTCGAACTGAGTTGGTAGTACTGCTTCTGTTCCGTATGTTAGGAGGAAGGAGGTACATCAGGTAGACTTTCTTGGTGTTGCGCGATAGACCCAGATGACGTGTTGTAACTCTTGAACCCATCGTCTTTTCTTTGTATCGACTCTCTTCTTCAGACCATTAACGATAGTTTTGTTAATTGCTTCGTCTTGACCGTTGCCCTGGGGTTAGTAAGGTATGGAGGGCGAGAGAATAATGCTGTATTTTTTGAGGAATTTCCTTACTTTACTGCCAACGAACTGGGGACTATTATCGCACCGAATAATGTGGAAGCAGCCGAAGCGAGTGATGATGTTTTCCCATAAAAACTTGATGATTTCCTCTTTTCTGGTTTGGCATAAGGGGACAACTTTGACCCATTTGGTGAAGTAATCAGTGGCAACAATGATATTTTCTCTGCTACCCAAAGCTTTTGGGTACGGACCAATGAGATTGATGGCCCATCGTTTGAATGGCCAAGATACTTGGCTGACATGAAGATCTCGAGAGAGGCAATGGATGTCATAAGCATGACGCTGGCATTTGTTACAATCTGCTGCATATTCTGAAGCTTGCTTTCTCATATTGGGCCAAAATAATCCTTGGGTTATAGCTCGAAGGGATAAAGATCAACCAGTGGTGTGAGCACCAGAGGTGCCTTCGTGAAGCTCTGCTAAGATTTGAGAGGCTTCGGTATTGGATATACATCGAAGGAGGACGCCATTTGGAGATTTGCGATGTAGTTCATTATTATGGATAGTGTATCTGCGACAGTTTTCTAACAGTGAATGTCTAGCTTTGGGATTATCGGGAATGGTGGCGTTGATAAGGTAAGGAAGGAATGGTGTTCGCCAATCATCTAAATCGAGACTCTCGCCCCCAGTATTAATGGCATTGATTTCCATCTGGTCGATACTTGGGCGTTCGAGTACTTCGATGTGGAGGGTTCGAGACTCTGTCTATCCCAACATAGATGCTATGTAGGCGGGGGCATCGGCATGTCTATTTTCTCCTCGATGATAATGGGTAATTGTTGATTTTTCGGGAAATCGGTCCATGCGCTATCGCTCAAGTAAAGCGCAGTCATCCATACGACCGTTAACTTGATTTTCTCCTGAGTAATGTCTCTGAATGAGTTGGGAATCCATAAAGACTGCGAGTTTTGGAATGCCGAGATTGAGTGCGAGGTCAAGACCATGGATCAATGCTTCATACTCTACTTCATTATTAGACTATTTAAAGGTAAGTTTAACTGCTTTCTCTATTCGGTCATTAGTCGGTATGACTAAGATAATACCAATTCCTGAACCATTGGGTCCTCCGGAGCCATCTGTGAATAAACGCCAACCAGAAAGGGGGTCCCATGGATCTATAACTTCAGGTGCTCTTTCGGTAGATCGTCTTCATGTTCTTCCCAGTCGCCATCTTCGACCAGGAAGTCGGCAAGGAAATTTGATACTGCTTGGCCTTTCTAAGATATTTGCTTCTCAAAGGTTATGTCGTGCTCGCCAAGGTATACAGACCATTGTTGTACTCGTCTGGATTTTTTTTACTAAGTATTTCGCGGAGAGGGTAACTCGTGATGACAAAAATGGGGTGGGCCTAAAAATATGGTTTGGGCTTGCGAGCTGAATAGACAAGTGTCAGGAACAATCTCTCAAGTTTGGAATAACGGGTTTCGGCAGGGGTTAGAGTTTTGCTGATGAAATACATAGGTTTTTCGATGTTGGAATCAAGGCGAATGAGTACAGAACTAATTGAAGTTTTTATGGCAGAGAGATATAGGGAGAGTGTTTCACCTTCGATGGGGGTATTGATGATGGGTGGGCGGCCAAGATAGGTTTTGAGTTCGAGAAAGGCGTCCTCACACTCGGAGGTCCAATTAATCTCAGTGTTGTTTTTCTTTTTTATTTTATGGGCGCCCTGACTGCGTAATAGGGAGAAGAGCCAAGCACATCTATCAGAGGACTTGGAAATATAATGGTTAAGGGCTACTATCCTGCCAGCCACCTTTTGGACGTCTCTCTTTATTGTGGGTGAGGGCATGTCAATGAGGGCTCGAATGTGGGTGGGGTCGATTTTGATGCCACGTTTACTGATAAGGTGGCCCAAGAATTTTTTGGATGAGACGCCAAACTGGCACTTTTCTGGGTTGAGTTTCAGTTTATAGGTGCAAAGTATTAAGAAGATGTCGGTCAAGTCGTGAATGTGGGTCTATTTTTGTATACTCTTGCATAACATCTCGTCGATGTAAACTTCGATTGACTTGCTAAACAGGTGTTTAAACATAGTTGTGATGAGGCGCTGGTAAGTGGCACCCGCGTTTTTAAGGCCAAAGGGCATGACATTAAAATAATAAAGGCCTTGTTCAGTTATGAAGGAAGTTTTAAGTTGATCTTCTGGGAGGAGGGGTACCTGATTGTAGCCCGAAGCTGCATCCATCATGGATAGGCGCTCGTGTCCGGCAGTGGCATCGAGAAGTGCTGAAATGGTTGGCTGTGGGAAACTGTCCTTCGATGTGTGTTTATTGAGGCTGGTGAAGTTGACGCAGATTCGGATCTTTCTGTTTATCTTAGGTACTGCCACAATATTCGATATCTAGTCAGCGTACTTAACTTCTCTGATAAAGCCTGCGGCTACAAGCTTGTCTACTTTGAGGTTAACCGCTTCTCAAAGTCATGGTGCCAGGGTACACTTCTTTTGTTTGACTGCCATAGAATTGGGAATGAGATCAAGGAAATGGAATGTCAGGCTGGGGTCGACACTGGGCATCTCCTGAAATGTCCATGCAAAGATGTCCGTGTTTGCTCGAAGGATATCTGTAAGCTCGAGGCGTTTGACCTTGCTGAGAAAAGTTCCAATGAATGTTCCTCGACCAGGGCCGTCGAGTTCGATATAAATGGTAGGTTCGATATGGGGGTGACATCTGTCGAAGTCGAAGGGAAAGAAAGGTGCAGTGATTACTATGGGCGTCTGACAAGTTTTTTAGTCTGGTCAATTTCTAGGTGCTCGCATGAGTGGACGAGACGTTGAGATCCTTTGAGGTTCCACGTACCCTTGGGAGCTCCAAAATGAAGGGTTAGGTGATAGGTCGAGGGTATAGCTCACATAGCATGGAGCCAGTCCCGGCCAAGGATACCGAGGTATTCAGATTTCTTGTCGATGACAAGGAAGCTGGTTTGAAGGGTGATGGGTCCTGTGGTGACAGGTAGGCTGATACGACCAGCGGCGACTTTGCTAGTCCCGTTGAATCCTTTTATCTCGACGTTGGCTGGGGTAATGAGTTCAGTTTTTTGCATTTTTTCGACGGTAGGTAGAAATAGGACGTCAGCTGCACTTCCTGTGTCGATAAGCATTGTGTGAAGGGCAATGTTCTCAATCTTAATCATAATGAATAGAGAATCGGAATGTGGGAAACGGACGTTTGACGTGTCACAATTGATGAAAGAAATACCCTCAAGACGAGGGTGACGACTGCATTTTGGCAGTAGGGTAGGGAATTTTTCCTGGTAAGAAAGTTTGTAACATTCGCCGATGCGCTTTCGTTTGCCAAGCGAACGACCACTATCTATATTGTTGACTTCGATGAAATATGATTGGTAGATATGTACCACGGCTGGGTCAGCGGTAGGGGTGGCGAGGGATTGAAGGTATGATCCATCGAGATAACTGGGAAGGTCGGTAACGTACTGGTGCAGACATCCTGCTCGGAGGATGAGTTTGAGAGAATGTTGAAGAGCGAAACATTTGTTCGTATGGTGACAATTGCATTTGTGATTGGCGCAATAAGTCTCCCCAAGTCGAACTTCGATTGGGAGAGGGATGCGCCATATGGGGTCTGCCTGGATGTGCGGTAAAAAGGAACTGAGGGGGAAGGTGAGTGTAGGCAAAATAGGCTTCGATCGCTTCTTGCGAGCTTCAGCACTACTGTCGGTATAAGGGCATTTGCGGCTCTCAGTCTCCTGTGAGATGGGAGCGATCGAGGGTAGTGTAGTGGGATACGAATGCTGTCGCACTTTGTTGAAGTGGATAGTGTTCGAAGGTTGGGTGTGTTTGCAAGATTCTTGGAGTCTTTCGAGGTCGATATAGCCGTTGACCTTTGAGAGCATCTCTTCGAGTGTTTGGGGTTTGTGGAGGACGAGGTGCTCTTTTACTCGACTATGATCAGGCAGAGCATTTGAATATGCGAGGATAACATTTGCACAGTCGAGGTTTTCTATTTTTCATGACTCGTCGAGGAATTGCTTTATGAACGCTTCGAGGGTCTCTGTGCTTGACTTTCTAAAATTAAATAATGTGTCTACTCTGACTTCTCTGTCATTCTTGAAGGTGAACTGGGCGATGAAGAGCTGCATGAGTTTCTTGAAGCTTCGTATCGAGCCATTTGGGAGATTGTGATACCATCAAATTGGGTTTTCAGTAAGGCTAGTTGGGAAAAGTCAACATAACAGGTAGTCGGCAGTAGAGTAAAGGCTTAGTGAGTTTTGAAATTCGAAAATGTGGATTTTGGGGTCTGTGTTGCGATATTTGATGAGCTTGGGGGCACGGAAATTGGGGGGGTATGTCGATGGCGAGTAGGGTGGCACAAATGGGATTGTTGAGGCGGCTCCATGAGTTTAAGGCTGTGCTTGCGCTGACGCGAATAGCGGGTTGTATCTTGTGGTCGAAGTCTTGTTGTGTGACATATGCAGGAGAGGAAGATTGGTGATGTCGATGGTTGCAGGGTCGAATGTGTGGTATATATGCAGCACTGCACTCCCCGATTCTGTCTCGAGCGGGACGACGCTCGGCGAGTCAGTCTTTGACAGGCCGAAGGTATCTTGATGAATGGAGGGTAGAGTCAGAAGAGTCTTCAGTGGGGTGGATTCCGAGGTGGATAAGCCAGTGGGGGGAATAGTATGGGGAATACCTTCGGCACCGATGGAAGCTGGGGGTAACTCAAGGTTTGTTGAGGGTCCAAGATGGGCGCGAACAAATACGCGCGATTGATCCGGTACCTGGGACTGACGGGCGGGTTCCAAGGGCTCTAACCGTTAAAGTTCTCGGACTATGTTGCGTAGCTCAACGATTGCTCGATTCTATCTATTTTCATCGTCTACCCGGCGATTCCGTTCAGTTTCCAACGCCTGGCGGTAGTTTTCTCGTTCTTGGGTGAGTTGATGCTGATAGTGCTCTTCTGCTTGAGCAATTTGCTGAGATAGTAAAGTGACTTGTGCGGCGACTCTGTCAATGGAGTTGCCTGCCTGAGTTGAGTTGGCACGGCGGGAAGGGGCCATTGAAAAGGAGCGGTAAATAGTAGGAAAGAAAGGAAGGTAACAAAGACGAGGTAACTGATAGTGTGGGAAGTACAAATGGCGCCAATTGTTGGGGCCTGATCTTCGCTGAGAAGCGAAGATGGCTCTTACAACACAGAGGTCAACCTCTCATCAAATATGTACAAGTATATGGCCTAAAAAGAGACTAATTAGAGACAAATACTTGCGTAGAGGCCCAAATGTGACTCTCTACGACTACTGAGGAGGATTTTTAAACTGTGATTCTATTACTGATGAGTAATAATAAAAATTGAATACAATTTTTAAGTGGTCGAAGGTAAAAAGCATAGGGTTTAGGGAGGATATTTCTAACCCCTTCTTGGTTTCCCCTCCCTCTTATTTATAGAGACATAAGAGGCTTAGTCACCAAGAGTGGGCCAGGCTACATGATTACTATCCGGGCTTTTCAGCGGTGGCATTTATTACGGACATCCCTGTCACTGTAGCTGAGAGACCAATTAATGTTCCGTCCAATCCGTTTGAGTTGACTGCTAGTCTCATCACACTTCTGCTATTCGAGCATTCAGTCGAAGGGTATCTGTTATTATGTACTGATCCGTTCTCGAAGTTTTATCTACTGTCGAGGCTTCGACTACAAGAGTTTCTTGAAGGGCTTGATTATGAGTTGAGTTAGTCTTCGATATGTTCGAGTAGGATACGAAGTGGACTTCGAGTGAGGAGGTCGAAGGCTGCGAGTAGGCTACCACATTTGCCCCCTCTCAGCAAGGGTCTCGAAGCCAGGTGGAGAGGCATTTACTGAGAAAACTATTTTCTTGGAACCTGCTCTTGTTTGACCGTTGGTTTTTGTGAAAATAATGAAGTGGGGGGGGGGGGGGTAATTAAGAGGTCTAGGTGGGTAAAAGGTAATAAATAGTGTGAAGGCTATAAAAATTGTTATTTACTATGCTTTTTATGTGGGGTTAGAAAATCGTCTTTTTAATGTTAGATGTGCAATTTAATAGTGTGAAGGCTATAAAAATAGTGTGAAGGCTATACAAATCGTCATTTTAATGTTAGATGTGCGATTTTAAGTGGTCGAAGGTTTATCTGATGTCGAGGCTTCGACTACAAGAGTTTCTTGAGGGGCTTGATTCTGAGTCGAAATAATCTTCGATATGTTCGAGTAGGATACGAAGTGAACTTCGAGTGAGGAGATCAAAGGCTGCGAGTAGGCTACCACATGGCACGTGCGGGTCACGTGTGGCACACACTTACGACAGACATGTGTGGGGCACGTGTGAGACACGTATGACCAGGTTAACCCGGTCCAGATGTTGACCCAGACAGGTTTAGGACCGGTTCAGATATAGAAACGACTATAAAAAGCCTATTATTTGGTCAAATTGAGTCTATTTTTTTAAAAAAATTCCTATTGACCGGATCTACCCCGTAGGGAACCAATTTTTAATTTTTTTTATAATTTTTTTTTTTTATAATTTTTTTTGGGAACATGTTCCTTGTATAGGATAATTGACTCACTTATATATGATATAAGCAAATGGATTAATACATATTTAAGTATCTTATGATAGCTTATAAGATATTAATGGTATGCCCTTAGGATACTAATTATCATGATCTGGAGATCAAAGATAATACGAAGCTAAGTCTAATTTAGAATATGACTAGGAGTCTTATCTAAATCACAATTAATTGTCAATGACAAATAATTAGAGCTCAATTGGGAATTGACTTAGTCTTATATTTAAAAACTTGGTATCTGTGAAACCAATTTTTCGCATCTAGGTGCAATTAAATATTACATGATAACATTTAGAGGTATATAGGCACTGATAGCGACCTATAGTACCCTAGAATGTTAGTTCAAAGACAGGCATAATCAATCTATCTTGTGAACCTGGCAGACTTTGGGGTAGGACTACTTATTAGCTAAACATCTAATACACCTCATATTCGTAGTAAATGAATCATTTGGCTATAATATACAAACTTTTATAAAACTTTAGAGCTTAGAACACCCTAGTTGTTTTACAACATCTAGCAGTTTTGAGTAGTTGTCTTGGCTAAGACTCTATTAAATTACACTTTAAGGTTAAGATTACCATTCTACAGGGTAAAGTTAGGATTTGACGCTTAATAGGATATGAACAAGGTTCACCTATAAGTAATGATTGAGAATCACTGACTTGTATAATATGAATTACCTTTAGTAATGATTAAAAATCATGTACTTAAATAGGATTTCATAAGGAACGTACACATCAGGTAGTTTTAAATATCAATCTTGGCTAAAATTCTATTAAAACGCATATCTAACATTAAAATTGTCATTTTTATGGGGTAAAATTTAGGATTTAATTATTAGAAAATAATTTCATGAGTTTTAGAATATGAATAGGGTTCAACTATAATATGATTATGAATAATTTATTTCTTGTTATTCAAAGTACTATGATTTGTCTTTAATGTATTTGATATGTTTATCAAGAATTGTTACTAATTATGATATACATTTTGCATTACAGATGTCTGCGAAACTTAAAAATGTTTAATTTCCACCATTGCTGCTTACTGGAGCTAATTACTTCACTTGGTGCATTGACGCTGACTTGTTCTTGAAGTCTTTCGGTCTGTAGAAGACCATCGTCATTGGCAACAGGGAAGATCCCATGGACAAATTAAGGGCTTTGTTTAACCTCCATTATCATATTCAGGATGACCTAAAGACTAAATACCTCAATAAGGTTGAGCCAGCTGACTTAAGGGTAAGCATTACGGGGCGTTATGGTCAGCAAAAGACCATTATGCTCCCCAAGGCTATGTACCAATGGAAGAACCTTAGGTTCCAAGATTTTAAGATGGTCGCTAATTATAACTCAGCAATCCATAAAATTACTTTTATACTTAAGCTGTGTGAGAGGAAAGTTACTGATGCTGAAATGGTAGATAAGACTCTATTAACTTTCCATGTTAGTAATATTGCGCTTCAGAGGCAATATCGGCAAGAGAACATGATGACTCATGAAGTCTTGATTCAGGCACTGCTCCTCTATGAGCAGAACGATGGACTTCTAATGAAGAATCATGTTATGTAACCTTCTGGGAGTGGGCTATTACCTGTATCAAATAATATTCAGTTTCAGAAAAACAACTCTACACGTCAGGAGCGTAGATATGAAAGGGGCAGGGGAGGATACCAGGGATACAGGAAGGGTGGGAACCCGAAATCCTTTAGCCCTTGGGGAGGTAAAGGATTTAAGAAGTCCACCAGGCAATATGATGAAGTGCTTTAACTGTGTTGGCACAGGACACTGGGTACAAAAATGCCATGCACCATTGGTGGCTACAGATAACAAAGTTCAGACCCACCATGCAGTTGTTGACACTAACTCTACCCCTGTGGAGTTAGAAGCGTTGAACTTCTTTGGCGACATTGATGCCAGCATAGATAAACATACGGAGTAATCCATAGTGATTCCTCAGTAGACATGGGATGTTATATTAGAGAAAGCACTAGTAGCTTCTTTTATAGTACAGACTTGATTTACTATTCTTTTTGTTGTCAGCATTTTTAATTTTGTTGGGAACATATAATTTATATTTCAATAAAGTGCTCATGACATACATGAGATTTCCAATTTGTTCTAAATTGTGATTATTCGAATTTATTGCTTGGGAAGTAGTTAAATTCCATGTATGATAGTTGATCTACTATATACAACCCGCCTACGGATCTTTCTGCTCATTGAATATGACCGATAATCGGATGAGTGGCCACATGCCTAAGAGACATTAGTACTACGCACTCGATCATTTTGAGATATGAATATATTTCTTGTCTAACCTAGTGTATCGGGGATGGCCTGAATATCATTGGCATGACCAATATAATAGAACATACTGAGTGCGTTACGCTATTACTCTCTAACGGTACGATACAGGGTATTTAGTCTACTTTATACACTAGTTAATCCAGCCAAATTTTACTGAGTTTAGGGTGATACATGATGACTATCGAAGAAAATGATAGACAAGGTTCTGTGCATTAACTATATATTTAATGGTTAGAACACGCTATTGGAACGGTTTCCAATATACTCCTCAGGGCTCAGATAGTGAGGAGGATTATCCGGATTATATCTCAACTTTCCTTAAAAGGAGAGAAGATCCAGAGAGTGTATATGTAATGATTGCTTTCAAGAAAAGTATATTATTTTATCCTAGTATGACCAAGGTGGAGTGAGATCTCCAGCCTTTGCTCTAAACGTATTCATGGAGACACATGTGGACCTTTCCATCCATATAGTGGCCTACTTGAATATTTATGGTCATAAAAGATGCATCTAGGTGATGGTCTTACGTTTGCCTATTATTAAAATCTAGGAATACAATGTTAGCATGACTTCTCACTTAGATCATTTGATCGCAGGCTCAGTTCCTGGATTAATCGATCAAAGTTGATCGATGCGACTTGACGGGGGCTTGGGAGTGCAACTCACAGGCTTTTGATGATTATTTTACCATTAAATGGGATAGATAGTTGAGCATCGTGAGTACCCCATTCTAACCCAACTCATGATTGGTGAAGACCTAATCAAACGATTTAGGATAATTGCTAGGCTACTGTTATTATGATTACAGCTTCCGGCTAGTGTGTGGAATATGTATTCTTGCTCCCACAACACTGATTTGGGCTCGTTCCTTAGCAAATCATCAAATTTTTTCCCAAAAGCGACTAGTAACTGGATCGGAGCCCGATGTCACCCATCGATGAACATTTGGATATTTTGTGCAGGTGCCAATCGCACTACAATATGTGAAGATGGGACCATCAACATCGGCCTGGTATTATGTGGGTTATGATTCGTATTTATTACTGATATTTGGAACCGACTAGCGACGTATATACTGCAGGGCAGATAATTATCACTTTGATGAGATGATATTCCCAGTATTGGAGGGAGATATGACAGTTAATGCTGAGGATATTTCTAAGAGGTCTTGGAAAACACCATTGTTATCTTATCTAGATTTCTATACATAAGTTAGGTGACAATAAGGTTCAACAGATTTCAAACCTCCAATAGGTCGTAAATGAATTGCTAGACACATTTATAGACACTATTAAAGTACTGTAACTGTATGTACCCACAAGTAATACACTTATACAGTAGAACATTCCAGAGGAACTAGTACCACAGCTAAACGTTCTGGGGGAATTAGTACCACAAATGAATATATGGCTCGCACTTAGTGCAGAGCACCATTGAAAGAAAGTTTTATGAGTCCAGGAGCTGCAAAATAAGGGACAAATATAATTAATGGTGTAGTCGGTTCATCGAGGATGGAACCATCAATCGACAAGGCAATAGTAGCTTCGCGACCAGTTGATCCATTACGAGACTAGCCTAGGGTGGCACATACGCATATGATGATAAGGAGATATCGATCTATTAAAAGTCTACAATTACACAATATAGGATCGTTCAGTAGAGATTTGTCAACAAGGTATTCATATTTTCTACTGTTATAACTGTGTGTTATTATACATTGGCAAAATTGAGCATCTGGAATCCAAGAAGAGCTTAGCTTGCTAGCATAATGCGAAGTAATACAATTGAGCCTGTCGGTTATAAATAGGAAAGGTATGATAATGCGATTAACTTGGTGCGATAATTTGGTCAAGGTAAGACTAGTTGCCCAAGAAATCTTTAAGAGATCTGGCATCGATTACAATGTAACCTATTATTTGGTTATGGACGCTATAACATTTCGGTACTGATTAGTCTATCAAGTTGTCGAGGACAAGGTAGACATGAATCTGATGTAAATAATGCGTATCTATATGGGAAACTAGATGCAAATATCTACATGAACCTACTTGGGGAGGTATAAGCTTCTAGAAGCAACTAAGCTTGACACACGTGGTGTATACATAATAAAACTGGAAAAGTTATTGTTGACTTGAAGCAATCATTGCCTATGAGACATAGTAAGTTGACTGAGTATTTGAAGGTCGGGGACTTTGCAAATATTATTATTTGTCAATGCGTTCTTATTTAGGACACATATATTAGCTTCACTCATCATAATAGTATACTAAATGATTTGGATATTATTAGAACTTTGGTAGAGATCGCGAGAGCTGCCGAATACCTTGGGAAGGAATTTAAAATACAAAACCTTGGGAAATTAAGTAGTATCCCGATTTGTAGATCGAACATCTTGATAGTGGCATAGTCATACACTAAACAATATATATCGGAAGAGTTATCTAACACTTTGGTATGGATGAAGCACATAGTGCTAAGTTGTTTATTGCGCGTCCATCACTTGGGTGTGAACAACGACATCTTTCACCATCCTAATGGGGGGAGAAACTCCTAGGGCTATGACGCCATAGCTAGGAGGTGCTTTGCTATAGGTAGCTAGGTATACTAGACCAAATGACTCATTCGCAGTGAATTGTTTGGCTTACCATAGTTCTGTTCCTGCCCAAAGGCCCTGGATTGAGATTAGGCACATTCTGAGGTATCTAATCGGTATTAAAGACTTGGGTTTGTTCTACTCGAAATGGTAAGCATAAAAGTATAGAGTATACTGATACAGAATACTTCCAAAGGCACTGGATTGAGATTATGTGTATATGTATGAGGATACATAAATATTCTTGGAGATTAATGAAGCAGACGACAATAGCTATACCTCGAACCATGAAGATTCTTGTACTTCATGAAACTGGCAGAGAATGATGGTTATGCTCCAAGATATATCTCATCATCCGAAGTTCTGACGTGTTCTATCCAAGATAAAGCATCGAATATGTATAAAGATAATTCAGCTTACTTCATTCAAGTCAATGGCGACAGAGTGAAGTACATTTTACAGAAGCCATCCAATCCTTATGAGTCACAAAAGGCGAATGAGATTGGCGTTGTTGAAGATATTTCAGAAGACATCTTTACAAACCTATTCACGAAGACTATTGTACCACTTACGTTCAAGCAGCTAGTACACGGAATCGGCATGTAGAAGATTTATTTATCAATATCTTATAGAGATATATCTCAGGGAGATTGATGTCAGGGGGAGTAGTCCTAGCTTGACGTGGATACATGCGCGGTGTACTCTTTTTCCTTATAGTACAGTTTTAATCCTAGGAGATTTTATTGATTGGAGGTTTTGATGAGGCAATGTATACGTGTCTACAACCCATACATGACATAGGACTGTACTCTTTCCCTGCATGACTTTTTACCCAAGGGGGTTTTGCTAGGCAGATGTTTTGATAAGGCAAGTCGTCCTAGTATGAAATATAGTGTTAGGAGTTGGATCTATCCCAAGCTAGGAGCCCAACAGGGTTGGCGTATCCTACAGGACTCCTAACAAGCCCATAGGCCCTTTAAGGTTATGGGGAGAGTTTGAGTAGGCTAGGTAGTCTATTTAATACGGTTATCTACTAATTGCATTATGTGCAGTTCTACTGTTTTCCAGATTATCAATAAAGAATCCTCTCTCTCTCTCTCAATTGCTCTAAGATATAAAATAGCTAATCTTCGACAATATTATATTTCCTAACAATTAATTTTTTTTCCATAAGCATTTAGTCTATATTATATCCAGAGGCGATCCTTTATCTAGGGACAAATTTACCCTTAAGAAGGAAAGCGGAGTTCCACTTTTACTTAAGGGCAAGTCCTTTATGGGTGTTTATACTTTCAACAGTTATGAGCTCCCACATATCCCACTCTGACTTTGTCTCCAACTATCATACTAATACCTATGAACCAAAAATAGTTTAGAAGCAGTTGATTAACCCTTAACACTAACCCCACAGACTCCCTCCCTCTTCTTTTTTATCTCCCCAATCTTATCCCCATTATCCGATTTATTCTCCAAAGTTAACATCTCCCCCCTCCTCCCGGTTTCTACCATGGCGCATTGGGGTTTCTTCCATTTACTTTAGGTTTGGTTTAACCCAATCTTAATTAGTTGAAGTTTTTTTATTAATTGTGTATTGGGGTCTCTCTCTCTCTCTCTCTTACTCATGTATCCTTGATTGATCTACGGTAAAAGTGATTTATTCTAGTATTGGGTCTCTGTCTGGGCTTATTGCTTTGATTAATTTAGAGTGATTCGTTTTGGTTTTGATGATTTAGATTATATATTTGGATTCAGATTTTGTATTTGGAAATTGTACAAATTTCATATCTAGCAACTTTTTATCATTCATTTAATCTTTGTGGTTATAATTAGTTGTGTGTATTATCGTAACTTAAATTTATGCCCTAATTAATTTTTTTTCCTTAATGCAGGGATTGGGTTTATTATCAATGCCAACTCCCCCAGTCCCCGTTAGCATTACTGGAACATTTTTCTTCGAATCTTTCTTTGGTAAAAAGATAATGGTTAAACAAGGTGGTGAGTTCGACATGGAAGATGCTACAAGAATGAATAAGTTTACATTTATGGCAAGCTATTGAAAAGTTTTGGTTTGTCTCATTTCGTGTATTTGACGGTTCGTGGTTATCTCAGTCGAAGACAGTGACAGAATGAAGACCTTCGTACAAGTCTTCTATCAACTAACGACCAAGAAGGTAAGTTGGTTTAGTGGAACTCTGATAAAGGGAGCCAAAACTATTTTTCTAAATTTTCTAAACTTTTTGGGAATCTCGTTCAAACAACCTTAGGTCTTGTTCGAACGAATTTTGGGCATTTCGTTCGAACGACCTTAGGTCTCGTTCGAATGAGTACTACGAGTTCAAAACATAAAACTCATTTTTAAAGGGTTACTGGGAATTTCGCTCGAGCGACCTTAGGTCTCATTCGAACGAGTCTCGAGAAAAATTAAATTACTATTTAAGTGAACATTGCATCTCTTTTCTCTCTCTCTTTTCAATCTTTCTTTGGCAAAAAGTTATTTTCGAAAGGGCTCAATATCCTTTATTAAGGAGACAATTTGACATCAATCAAAACCTAAAAATATTGAGGCTGATGTTGAGTTAGTATATCCTACTTCCCATAAATTATTTTAGAGTGATTCAAGAAGGGTGATACTTGGTGTGAGATCAAGGAGCGCTGTTGCAAGAATGAAGGGGATAAGGGGTGATGCTTTGATTAGAAGAGAAATAATCACGAGATGCGGTTATTAAGTCTGTAAATGTAATTCATATTAAACTCTTTTTGATTAGTGAATTTTTGGTTGTCGTATTCATTGACAATGACCTATGGTTTTTCTCTTGAGTAAGGAGTTTCCGCAGGGTGAATAATTTCTTGCATCGTTTAATTCCTTGTCTTAACCATTGATTATTTATGTTTAATCCTAGATCATTGATTGATAAAAATAGGGGTGACCTTTTTTTCAAAATACATTAAATACCAAGCACATAGAATTTCAATTGGACCAGAGCAGAATTGCTTGTAGGCTTTATATCCTGAGCGGTGATCTTGTCTTAAGTGCTTAATTAATTTAATAAATTCTAAAAAATTTAGAGATCCTATAAATCGCCCACCACTCTTTGATGGCACGAACTTTCCCTACTGGAAGGTTCGAATGATTACCTTCTTGCAATCCATGGGAGAAGATCTCTGGATTGCCATTGAAGATGGATGGGTGCCCCCAACTGTTATACGGGGTAAGCCAATAACAGCTGTAGAAATTCCTAAACTTAAAAATCAATGGACTAAGGAGGAAAAAGAAACATCTGGGTATAATTCTAAAGGTCTTAATGCTATCTTTAATGTATTGAGCCAAAGTGAGTATATGCATATCTCTGCGTGTACCACCTCGATAGAAGCTTGGGGCATCTTAATGTACACTCACGAAGGTGATGATATGGTTAAATAAAGTAAACTGTAAATGCTCACCTCTCAATTTGAAAATATCCAGATGACTGAGGAAGAACCGTTCAGTGAGTTTTATACCAGATTGACTGATATTATTAACAACAGTTCCTCTTTAGGAGCTGGATACACCGATATTCAAATAGTTTATAAAATTTTAAGATCTTTTCCTAAGAGTTTTAGGTCTAGATGTGATGCTATAGAGGAAACGCAAAATCTTAAAACCACGAAACCTGGCACATTTGCAAGAAAATTATGAACTTTTGAATTTGAAATAGAAATGAAAAACCTTAAGAAGAATAAGAGCTTAGCTTTTATGTCTTCCTTCAACTCTTTATCTTCTCAGGAAACCAGAGAAGTTGACAACTATTATGTCTCTAACGATGATGAAGAACTTGATTCTGATTCATAGATTGCTCTTATAAGCCAACAATTTAGAAAACTTCTAAAAAAAGGTAATTTGAGAAACAAGGGAAAAATGTGAATTATAAGCTACATCCTCATGACCGTGTTAAGTCTTATGGCAAGCAAACTAATTCTGAACAAGATCTAAATAAAGTTTAATGTTATAGGTGTCATAAGTATGGTCACTATGCCCAGAGCTGTCTCACTAAGAGTTCTAATAGCAGCCACAAGGCTATGAACATTACTGTTACGTGGGATGATAGTGATGATGGCCATAATGAACATAATAATCCCTTTCAAAAAGATGGAAATGGTCTAAGAGCTCATATTGCTATTATTAACTCATGTTGTGATCGCTATAATATTTTTGCACTTGAAATTGACGGAGAAGATCACAGTGACTATGAAAGTGATAACTATGAAGAGCCTAATTTTGATGAGTTGTATTCTCAACTTATTTATCAGCTTGAGAAACTTAAAAATGAGAAACAATCTCTTAGTGCCAAACTTAAGACTTGTGAACAGGTAAAACACACTGCTGTGGAGAATATAAAATTGGCAGAAACTGAAATTGAGAAACTTAAACTTGATTTGACCTCTACATAGTAAAAACTTGAAGTTTTCTATCATGGAACAAAAAATATTGATAAAATACTAAGTATGAGCAAAAATGGTATTGACAAAAGAGGGCTAGGATTTGATGAGAAAAATGTTAAGTCCACCTCATCTCAAGTCACTAAGTTTGTCAAAGCTAATTCAGTTCCATATTTTCTCACACCTAGGTATAATTAATGCTCCTCATAGGCAGACTAAGCTGCATTTTGTCTTTTATGTATTTTATTGTCAGGCTTGTGGTCGAAAGGATCATCTTGCTCCCTATTGTAGATATGTTCCTGCATTCCATAGTAGGAATGATCTTCACTTGGAAAGAGGGAAGCCCTATCGATCATATGCCAATTTTTTTGCTAATTCCTCTTTTGTCCAAAAGTTTTTTAATAGTTTCAAGAATTTGACTCAAGCGACAGAAGAACAAAAAAAAGTGAGATTCGTTTGGGTTCAGAAGAAGAATCTTCTACCACAATTACAGTGCAATGTTACATTAATGGCTCTAAATGCTTGCAACTCTACCCAGTGGTATATAGATAGTGGATGCTCTCGTCACATGATGGGGGATGCTACTCGTCTGAACAATGTCACAGATATTCAAGGAGGTGATGTTACTTATGGAGGAGGGATGAGTGGAAAGATTGCAGGAAAAGGGAGTGTGGATGGAATTGGGTGCCCAGCGGTCGATAATGTACTATATGTCAAGGTACTTACTGCAAACCTTCTGGGTGTGAGTTAGTTATGTGATGAAGACAACAAAGTAACATTTGACAAGATGGTATGCCATATCTTTGATAATACTGGGAAATGTATTGTGACTGCTGCCAGAACTTCTGACAACTACTATACTATATCACAAGATTCTATTTCATGTAAAGTTGCTAAGATGAACGATGCGGAACTGTAGAACCAACGGTTAGGGCATATGAACTTCAAGGATCTTGCCAAGATTACAAGTAAGGAAATAGTTTGAGGGGTTTCATGACTAAGCAAGTTAACAGATGCAGTATGTGGACCATGTCAAATTAGAAAGCAAACCAAGAGTCTGCACAAAAAATCTACCAACATTGCCACTATACGAGTTCTAGAGCTAATTCACATGGACTTAATGGGTCCTATGAGAGTGAGTACTTTGGGTGGAAAGAAGTATATCTGTGTTATGGTTGATAATTTTTCAAGGTTCACTTGGATCGTATTATTAAAATAGAAGTATGAAATGTTTGAAGAATTTCATATTATAGCCCTTCAAATACAGAATGAGAAAGATTGTTCTATTGCCAGAATTTAAAGTGATCGTGGAGGAGAGTTCATAGATAGTGATGTGATTATGTACTGTCGATCTAATGGGTTGTAGAATGAAAGATCCGAGTTTTACAAGAGATGGGGTGGGTATTACTCCATGGAAATAATGTTCCTAATCATTTTTAGGGAGAAGCTATTCATACCTCGTGTCACATTATCAAAAAAGTTTACTTGTGTCCTCTTACACTTAACACGCCGTATGAACTCTGGTTTGGAAAAAAGCCAAACTTGAAATACTTTTATGTGTTTAGAAGTAAATGTTATATCACATGTGATCGGGAGAATATTGGAAAATTTGACGCCCAAAGTGATGAAGGTATTTTACTGGGATATGTAACAAATAGTAGGGCTTATCATGTTTACAACTTGAAGAACAAGATGGTAATGGGGTCAATTAATGTAGTAGTTGATGACTCGATAGTTCTTTGACAAACAAATGATGGAGATAGCAATGTTCAAGAAGAAACTACGCATCCTCTTCTATTGTGGCTTAAGATATTGTGCTACCCATGGAAATTGTAGGTACGTCTCGCGCTGAAGCTTCTAAAATACCTCCTAGTAAAATCTCAGCACCACATGCTACTATCTGTACTAATCCACATCGAAATTGTGGTGCTCCTGGATACCTTGATGATTATGAATGTCCTACACTTCATGAGTCCACTATGTGTGTCGATTATCGTTGTTCTACACTATATAAGATAGTAGAAAGTGTGTGTTCTGTGTCCATCAATGAGCCAACCAACGTGAAAGATGCGTTATCTGATAAATATTGGATTAACACCATGCAAGATGAGCTAAATGAATTCAAGCGACAAGATGTGTGGGACTTAGTATCACGACCGAAAAATACTAATATTATTGGCACTAAGTAGATTTACAAGAACAATTTTGATGAGAATGGTGATGTCGTAAGAAAAAAAGCAAGGCTGGTAGCTCAGGGATACAATCAAATAAAAAGGGTAGATGTAGAGGAACTTTTTCTCCTACAGCTAGAATTGAATCTATTAAGATGCTTTTGGCTTTTGCCTGTCACAAAAAGTTTAAGCTTTATCAGATGGATAAAGAAAGTGTATTCTTGAATGGGTTACTTGAGGAAGAAGTGTATGTAGCCCAACCTAAGGGGCTTGAAGATCCACATCATCCAGAGTATGTTTATCGTTTGAAGAAAGCTCTTTATGGACTAAAATAACCTCCTCGAGCATGGTATGACAGATTCTCAAACTTTTTATTTGGAAAGGGGCTTATTCGATGGGGAGTTGATAAGATATTGTTTATTCAGCAAGAAGGAGATGAAATACTTATTACTCAGGTATATGCGGATGATATTGCATTTGGATCTATGTCTGATCCACGTGTCAAGGCATTTAGAGAATTAATAGGAAGAGAGTTCGAGATGAGCATGGTTGGGAAATTAATCTACTTCTTAGGTCTCTAAATCAAGCAATGGGAGGATGACATTTTTGTATCTTATTATAAATATGTTAAGGATCTTGTAAAAAAGTTTGGTCTTGAGTCCGCGAAACATGCAAGGACACCAATGAGCACTACCACCAAATTGAGTAAGGATTCCGCAGGTACTGATGTAGACCAGAAGATGTATAAGAACATGATAGGAAGCTTGTTGTATCTTATAACTAGTCGTCCAGAAATTGTGCTAAGTGCTTGTATATGTGCCCATTATTAGGCAAGTCCTAAGGAGTCTCATTTACACGATGTTAAACAAATAATTCGCAATGTTTCTGGGACTTTTAAGTTTGGATTGTGGTATATTTGAGACACTACGTCTAAAATTATTGGATACTCAGATGCTGATTGGGCTAGAAATTCTGATGAAAGGAAAAGCACTTCTAGAGGATGCTATTACGTTAGGAACAATCTTGTTACATGGCAAAGTAAGAAATAGAATTGCATTTCACAATCTACTACAGATGTGGAGTATATTACTATGGGAAGTTGTAGTACCCAATTAGTCTAATTAAAACAAATGTTACATGATTACAGGCTGAATCAGGGAGTAATGTCACTTTATTGTGATAATACAAGTACAATCAATATTTCCAAGAACCTTGACAACATTCGAGGACCAAGCATATTGACATCAGATTTCATTTCATTTGAGACCTTATTGAGCGAGAGATTGTAACTGTAGAGTATGTTGGTACGACAAACCATCTTGCTAATCTCTTCACCAAACCTTTGGATGTTCTTCGGTTTGAAACTCTCCGGTGCGCTATTAGTGTCTATTCCATTACATAAATCTCTTAGTTCATCCTGACTGTTTGTGTCGCTATTTTGTGGACATCGTCAGGTATGTATCGTTTCTCTTGTTTATATTGGTTATTTCCCGTGATTTTTGCAATATAGTCTATCTTAGCTATGCATGTGTATGTTCGGGATTTATTTATTTTCCATATATTAATTTAACGCTTGAGCTACTTAGTATCTCTTATTCATCACTAGTTCCAACTGTTCCTGACTTTAGTCGTAAGTAGAAACCTTGAGGATAAATATAGAGACTTCGTTACCTAACATTATGTGGGGATCTAACCTTTTGTGCAAACTTTGAGTGTTATTAAATAAATTCTATCCCGCAGAATCTCTCTTTGTTTTTGATCTCATTATTTTATGATTTAGTCAATTGTTGGTGGTGACATCTAGCTCAAGTTAGTCTAATAGAAAATTCCCTATACTTGATTCAAGAAAAAAAGGTACTATGTGAGACCAAAGATATGATAATAGCCTTTTTATTGTTATACCTTTTTTGGCCTTTGTCTATACTTACCCAATTTTTTTTCCGCTTACATCCCTTTTGTGCCTTAAAATATGTCATTCATTTTATATCCAACTCTTCTTAGCCCATTTGTTCTAAGACTTTTAATGAAATAAAAGTAAAGGAAGGAGTAAAACAATCTGGTTTAAGTGGGGAAAGATGAATAGAAAAATAGAGTATCCCCAATGTTTTTGCTAGTATATCAATAATAGTCTTGCCAAAAAAAAAGAACAAAAAGGGAAGAAGTATTCTGTTCAATGTGTACTCAATAAAGAGAAAGAATGACGGGATGTAAACTCAATTTGAAGAAAGAGAGGGAGAAAGTATAATTTGTAGTCTCTGAATGCCAACAAAACATCTACTCTGTCATGTCCCTTCCCTTGCCTACATTATAACCTTATCAAGACCTATTTGATCTTGAGTTTAGCACAGTTAATTTAGTGGAGATGAGAGATAGAGATTATATATTAGTTAACTTGGCACCATCTAAATCAATTGATTTTCCTTCTATGAGATCTTTCAGTAAAATAACACTATTTTTTTTGGATTGTAAATTTTTAACTCCAGTTTATTCATATTCATATTTCATTAGAGTGATATATAATAAATTCTCAGTGACTTTGAGTGACCAACCATGAAAGGCCTAAGTTGAATAATATTTTCAAAATAGTGATCTTCATATGTCTGAATGTCAGGATATTGATTGGACTACACACACACACCAAGTTCTTTTACATTATTTCATTTATAGATCAATAATATTCTCTGATTTGTCATGTATTCGTTGCGTCTATAGATTTGACTATGCATATTTTGAGGGGGAGTATGTTTGGTAGTCTTCAGTTTATCTTGTTAAGTCCTGTGTCTTATCTTTTATTTCCTGTAGATTATGTTTCCTGTTGATGTTTGTTGAATACTATGTTTTGTTTGAACGAGTAATCCTCTCGTTCGAACGACTTTTCGATAATTTTTTTTCTCAAAGTTCCTTTCTCTGCTTTTTACTGTCTTTGTTTTTTAACTCTCGGTCTCTCTCACTCTTGTTTCCACCTATACTGTGATTTTTTTCCTCTCTCTATTGATCATTTGTATTTGATTGAGAAAATGCTTGAGTTTGCTGCACCTTGCACTTGATTTTTGTTATGTTTGGGGTTTGATTATCGAAGTTTTTCCAAGCAATTTAGGGCAGTTTTGTTCAAGGTTTCCCAAAGATGTACGTTGGGGTTAAGTGAGTTCTTCACATACCTATTATTTTGCGTTTGTAATTGGATTATTGGGTTCTGTATGCTTCTTTCCTCATAAAATTGGTGAGTTTGGAATTGTGATTATGCGATGTTGATTGGATATTTGTTGGTTTGGTTAGTGTGACTAGTTTTATGGAATTACTAGGTTTTATTGTTAGAGAATTGGGGGATTGGAGTTTAGGTTGTTTATTGCAGGTTTTTGGTTTAGATTGTACACCTGTGACTGTTGGAATATTGAGGGTTGGGGTTTGGTTGTTTGTGTATTGTTAGTAGATGTATTTTCTTGTTTCTTGCAGGTGTTGGGTTGGAATGTGGGTGATTCCTAGTTAAATTTGTTGGTTTGTGATTGTTGCTTGGGTGTTTCTCTATAGACAGATTTTTGTAGGTGTACGATATGGCACCTAGGTTACCGCAGTAATAAATAGGAAATGCTCTAATTCAATAGTTATTCTAGATGGTCAGAGTGTCGGGGATAACCCGTTGTATTGGAGCACAAAAAATGGTTTTAAGGATTGCCCAATTGTAATGGAATACATAGTAGATATCCAAAGTGTCTCTGCAGTTAGTGAGGGCTTCGCAAGTATATTTGCAAAGTTTGAAGAGAAAGGTTGGACCAAGATTCTTACTCTCACGGGGAAGATATATCCTCGCATTGTTCGACTATTTTATGCTTATCTGAAAGTGGAGTCAACCAATTTACTTCATGATCATTTTTTTTCAGTCACTATTGATAAGGAAGAGTTTTTTGTAACTCGGGGTAGACTTTATTCTATATTGGGCCTCTCTCCGTTCATTCACGTTCAGAGGTGTATTTGGCCAGTAACATCTTATCCATGGACCGCCTATTCTCTTGAGGGTGAGTTTATTAAGGATGAGATTCCTGTTCTTCTTGTGGTGAATAAGATGGTAATTGACATCACTTCTCAACATAATCTCTATACTGGATTAGGAACTGTGACTCGTAAGATGTTCGATGACGAGTCTCATCTAGTACATCACATTGCTATTTCTAATATCCTCCCAAGATCCCAAAAGAATGAACTTTTTGAGCGGATAAAGGTATTTCTCTATGCCTTCAAGAATAATGTGGAAATTGATATCCCAAACATTATCATTGCAGAGATGATAGATGCCAGCACCAAAAAGGCAAATCGTAGTTCATTACCTTTTGCTCACCTTGTGATGGATATTTTACTAGAGGTTGGGTATAAGATGTTTCCTGATGAACCCAAGGATACCAAAGTGGAAAGATTGGATACTAGTAACTGTCATAGGAGTGCATCTTATCTACCTTTTGTACTACCATATGAGCCCGCACCTCCAGGTGCGCAGTTTGTTACTCCAGATGAGAATATAGGTTCTTATAGCTCAGCTGCATAGACTCAAAGGGTGTTTACTCTTTAGGAATTCGGGAGCATGCTTCAGACTTTGACAGTGGGTATGGAGGTGATGCAGACTAGGTTGGGTGATATTGATACACGAATGGAATCTATTGATATACGGTTGGGTGGAATGGAGATAGAGGTTGCGTATATTTGTTAGCTACAGGAGGAGTCTATGTATGATTACGCTTTTAGTTATGAGGTTACTAGATAATACATGGTATCTCTTTTATGCTCTCTATTTTGTTTTTAGTCTCTGGTTTGTCTATGTGAGACTAGTTTTGTTCTGAGAGCACATAGAATAGTAGTCTATGCACTAACATTGGAAGTATGTTTAATACTATTTTTTGTTTTTTATTGTCCAATAGTTCTAATCTCTTTTTATTTCAGATAGTAGTTTACGATTGTTAGTTGCTTCTTCCATGACAAAAGGGGGAGAAATACGTATCTCTGATAGGAAAGAAAAATGAATGGATATATGTTAATACTTTTCTGGTTTGATTCTTTTATGATTTATTTCCTGATTTTGTGGTTCTCAGTTCATAAATATTTTAAGTTCCTCTTTCCACATATTATACACGAGTTAGCTGAGTGTGTAGATATCAAGCAATAAGCTTTTTGATGAGTGTTGAGATGTAAGAAGATATCGTCCATAGAAGAGAGGTCTAGAGATTGAACCTATTCACAAAAAGGGTGGTGCCTTTCTAAGGTCTAGATTGTCTCTGTAGCTGGGAAGTACTGCAGAGTAATGTGTAGCACTTAGTTTTTATTTATCACAAAATGAACCAAAGGGGGAGATTGAAAGGTTTTGGTTTATCTCATTTCGTGTATGTATAGGTCCGTGGTTATCTCAATCGAAGACAGTGGCAGAATAAAGACCTTCATACAAGTCTTCTATCAACCAATGACCAATAAGGTAAGTTGGTTAAGTAAAACTCTGATAAAGGGAGCCAAAAATGTTATTCTAAATTTTCTAAACTTTTTGGGAATCTCGTTCGAACGATCTTGAGTTTCGTTCGAACGAATTCTGGGCATTTCGCTCGAATGACCTTAGGTCTCGTTCGAACGAGTGCTACGAGTTCAAAACAAAAAACACATATTTTTGATGGGTTACTGGGAATTTCGTTCGAGCGACCTTAAGTCTCATTCGAACGAGTCTAAGGAAAAACTAAAATACTATTTTAAGCGAACATTGCTTCTTTTTTTTTCTTCTCTCTTTTATCTCTTTCTTTGGCAAAAAGTTATTTTTGAAATAGCTCAATATCATTTATCAGAGAGACAATTTGACATCAATCAAAACCTAAAAACATTGATGTTGATGTTGAGTTAGTGTATCCTACTTCCCATAAATTGTTCTAGAGTGATTCAAGAAGGGTGATACTTGGTGTGAGATCAAGGAGCGTTGTTACGAGAACGAAGGGGATATGGCATGAAGCTTTGATCAGAAGAGAGATAATTGCGAGACAAGGTTATCAAGTCTGTAAGTGTAATTCAGATTAAACTCTTTTTGATTAGTGGATTTTTGGCTGTCGTGTTCATCAAAAATGACCTGTTGTTTTTCTCCTGAGTAAAGAGTTTTCACAGGGTAAACAATTACTTGTGTCGTTTAATTCCTTGTCTTTACCATTGATTGTTTCATTTTAATCCTAGATTATTGATTGATAAAAATAAGTCTGACCTATTTGTCAAAATACATTGCCTGGTATTTCTCCAAATACCAAGCACATAGAATTTAAGCCTTTGCAATGGTACTTATCCTAATTATAAGTGGTATTGCACTTCTCTTAATTAAGCCATGGTTAATTTGTTTTGGACTCCTTCTGGGTAAAATAACATTCACATGTATCTTGGTCTAATAATGTCTATTTGTAACACTTTCTTTCATGAGCAAGCATATTACATGCACTGTAAAGTCTGAAAACTAAATGTCCATCTCCTAGTTATTCAAACGTTCTGCGATTTCTCAAATAAGCAAGCAACAAATTACTATTATATCAATACAGTTTTGGGGAAGCGAGTAGGCGATATGATCCGCCTATTGGGAATGCACTTTGGATGCTATTCTTTCTTTTATGTTGTATCACTGCTGTAGTAGCCTACTCACAGCCTGCTACCCCAGTCGAACACTCGAAGGCTACATCGAAGCCTACATGCAAACCTCGATGCCCATTCGTTCCATAAACAAGCTTTCCATGGATACATGAAGATGATGCCTCGAAGACGAAGCCTCGACTCTGAACAAACCTTGAAGACGAACTCTACATCAGCATCAAAGGCTTCGGCTCCATATCAGCATCAAAAATACTTCGCAGGCGTGTCAGACAGCCAGCTCACAGATAAGAACGACGCTGTTGTTGGTCCTTGCAGCTACAGTGATAGAACCAACAATAGCTACAGTATCAGAGTACAGTTCCAAACCCGACATTTCTGGCATCAACACCAATTCTAGGATACCCGCCCGATACCTGGAGGGTACACTTGTAATATGACCTATTTTGATGACTCAGCTCCTTGCTATGTTCTATAAATAGGAGGGAAGGGGAATCAATGAGGGGTTACAAAATCTACCACCAGACCCCTTGCAGTTTACCTTTGACCTTCCTGTAAAATGTACAGTACTCGAACCTTAGACTACTTGACAGTAATATATAATCTCTTAAAAATCCTCAGCAGAGGTTGTGGAGAGACCCATTCTAGGCCTCCACGCAAGTATATTGTCAATAGGATATTCGTATTATAGATTATACGGATGAATCCTTTGACATTAGATAAACCCGTGGTATAAGAACCAACTTCCCCTCCGCACGAGGTTAAGCCCCTACATTTGCCACCGTCTGTGCCTGCCCACCCTGCCAATCTCCCTTGCCTCATTTTATCCCTTTTCCAACTCCTACAGATCAGTCCCAATGGCACCCACCCTCCGTTATACTTCTACCCATGCCAACAACTCCGTCGACGGAGTGGCCGCCCAGCTCACCCTACTTTCCCTGCAATTCGCTCAAGCCGAGGAGCAACACCAAACATAACTACACCAGGAACGCGAGAAGCACCAGCAAGAGTTTGAAGTCGAATGGCATCGCCGTTTGGATGATGCCAACGGACAAAGCCGCGCCATTGATGATCTACGTAACACCATCCGAGATTTGCAACGACTACAGCCTCTAGATGCTCCTCTAACGTCTTGAGCACCAGCCCCTTCATGCGTGTCTGCCCGCGCTCCACTGGGGCCTCTGCCATATCTAGAAGTACCCCCGGTCTATATTGGCGCTGAGGGTGCTCCCCCTACTGTTCCCCCCACTGGCTCCATCCATCTTGGCATCCACCCCATGGAAGATTCCTCTAACACCACCCTTTGCTCCTCCAGACACAACAAATGCCACCCTGCCCGAGAGCGTCTCAGGGAGTGCAGCGCCGAACACATACCGATCCCTCAGCTTCATCATCCTCGAATCCCTTGATCCCCCCCTCATCCTGCCTATTGTGCATAATAAGACTTTGACTACAAAATCCAACCTGTCATCCTCGTCAGCGTGAGCCCAACTCCAAACTCATAGAGTTGATTGAATAACACCCTCTGTCTCCTGTTCCTTGCTATCGAGGTGCCTTCTAATTTTCAAACCCCAAAAATAAGTAAATACCGTAATACAGATCCCCTATCCCACATCCTTGAATTTCAAAATGCTCTAAGCCTTTATTCCACAGTCGACCACCTAATGTGTCACATTTTTCCAGCTAGCCTAATAGATAGCCCTCTTCGATGGTACGATAGCCTTCTCAGTGGCTCTATTCAAAGATTTGAGCAACTATCCCATCTTTTCATCGCCCAATTTGCTTTCAACAAAGACAGAGTGGTAAGAGTCGATGCCCTCTTCAATTTCAGTAAATCCCCCAGTGAAACTCTTGTGGCCTTCACTAGAGGTTCCTCGATGAGTTGTACAAAGTCAAAAACCTTGACTGCGCGAATGCTATACACGCGTATTCGAATGCTTTGCCAGATAACAGCCGTGTCAAAGAGTACCTGGTCCTCTACAAACCTCGAACCCTCAAGGAGATGCTCTCAAAGGCCAATGGCTATATCGACCTTGAACGCCTGTGAGAATCACATAAACAGGGGCAGCTTTCGACCACCAACCCAAATAAACCTCGACAAGGCCCACCCTCTACTCCTACATCCTTGATCACTCCCGTCTTACTGGAGACTGAGAGCCACAAATGCCCTCACTCTGATAATACTTAAGAAGGTCACAAGAAATGACCAAAGCCAGTCCTACCTGGACTCACTGCCCCCACCAGTACCTTTATACTACAGATACAGGCAGATCCTATATGGTGTATCCCTTTCCCCATCGAGATCAAATCAGGCGAACCTTGTTGCGCTAACCACAAGTGTAACTGTCACCACACCAATAAATGCTTTGCTTTACAGCACTCTCTCAAAATAATACTCAAGGCCAATCGTCTACATCAGTATCTTGCCGACCTTCTCAGCTACCTCGACGGGTCGTACCTCAAATCTCAACCCGCCCCTTCGGCCGACCCTACCGAGGTTCATATCTACCAACTTCATTTCATTGAAGTAAATAATATCGACAACGTCCGTTCCAAGAGCAAGCGTAACCATATCAAAGAATGTTACAAACTAACTTAGTAGGTGAAGCTGCCTGCCCTCTGCCGGAATCAAGCCTTTCTCCTTGACCCGAAGATATCTCTTTCATCAGCTGTGATACATTGCATGTTCGTTTCTCCACTCCGACCCTTTAGTCATAATGATTAAGGTCAAACACCTCGTCCTCCGCACCATGCTTATTCATACAGGAAGTACAACCGATGTACTTTTCCTCCAAACCGTCCAAGCCATGAACAAAACAAACCTCATCACTGCCGCCAACGTCGAACTAAATTGCTTTAATGGGGCTACCAAAGTTTCCATTGGTCGAATCATCCTCCCAATTACCACTGGCCCAGTCACACTTTAAACCAGCTTTATTGTCATTGATAAGAAGTTTGAATACCTTGGTATCCTCGGGCGCGACTGGCTCCACGCTATGCGCGCCATACCTTCCACCTATCATCAGACTCTTCATTTTACTACCCCTGTTGTACATGGAATTTAAAAGGCTTTCATCGCCTCGCCCGCTCATGTGAGTACCCGGAGATCGATCAGACCCGGAAACTCGTCAGACTCCTAGAGCAATCACTGTCTCCTTCTGTCCCCATACCTTCGATGCCCGCCATCTCACCTATCCAACCCACTGTTTATATTAAACTCAACGGTCCTGGTCGAGGTACATCATTAGAACCTTTCTAGACGAGGCAGAGCGCCTCGATCTTATAAACTTCCTTCGAGCAAATAAAGACATCTTTGCATGGACATATCAGAAAATGCCCGGTGTTGACCCTAATTTGGCATGCAATCACCTCGAACGTATCCCCCATTCCACAGTAGTAAAAAAGAAGAAGCGCACCTTGGCATCGCGACTTTGAGAAGCAGTAAACCTCGAAGTAGACAAACTCATAGCCGCGGGTTTCATCAGAGAAGTCAAGTATGTTGACTGGATATCCAACATAGTTACAGTTCCCAAAAAGAACGGCAAGATCATAATCTACGTCGACTTCACAGACTTCATCAAGCGCACACCGAAGGATAACTCCCCCCTCTCAATCATTTCAGTACTCCTCGATGCCACTGCGGGTCACGAGCGCCTATCAATGATGGACGCAGCTTCGGGTTACAATCAGGAACCCCTCCTCCCCGAAGATCAACTTAAAACTTCTTTCATTACTGAACAAGGCCTTTACTATTTTAATGTTATGCCCTTCGGCCTTAAAAATGCCGGTGCCACCTACCAACGCCTCGTTACAGCCATGTTTAAGACCTTGCTTGGCAAGTCAGTCGAAGTTTACATCGACGACATGTTGTACAAAAGCCTCTAAAAATAGACCCACATCTAAGACTTAACCGAAGTCTTTTCGATACTTTGAACATATAACAGGAAACTTAACCCAGACAAATGCCAATTTGGTGTTTCGTCTGGCAAATTTTTAGGCCACCTTATCAGCAAACGAGTTATCGAGATCTACCCTACCCATATTCGTGCCTTTATTGACATGCCTTTAACCGTCTCATTTTCAATTCCTCAGACCATTGTACTTGGCTATTTTGTTTCTTACGCGACCAAGGAGTCTACAAAGAAAAAATAAAAAACAACCTTGAGATTAACTGGACACTCGACTGTAAACATGCCTTCCTTGAGCATAAACATACCTTGGTCGGCCACCCAGTATCAACACCCCTATCAAAGGCGAAACACTCTCCTTATACCTTACGGTCACTGATACCTCTATCAGTTCTGTCCTCATTCGACTCGAATCAAACATCGAGAAACCTGTATATTTTATCATTAAATCTTTGACACCTGCAGAAACTCGATACACGAAACTTGAGCATTTTCTCCTCACCCTCGTCTATTCGGCCTGAAAACTCAAACCATATTTCAAGCTCACCCTATCCGTGTTATAATAAGTTATTCCCTTTGAGTGGTACTCAGCGAGAAAGAGAAATCTAGACGAGTACAACAATGGTCTGTTTATCTTGGCGAACATGACATCACATTTGAGAAGCAGATATCCCAGGAAGGCCAAGCAGTCGCCGATTTCCATGCTGATTTCCCGATCGAAGATATTGACTGGGAGGAACATGAAGATGACCTACCAGAGGACCAGCCAGAACTTATAGACCCATGAAACCCTTACATAGGCTGGCGACTTTTCTTTGATGGATCCGTTGGACCTAATGATTCAGGGATAGGTGTCATTCTGGTTACCCCAATCAATGATCAGATAGAGAAGGCAGTAAAGTTAAACTTTGAATGATCCAACAACGAGGCTGAGTTTGAAGCTTTGAACCATGGTCTTAACCTCGCACTCGACCTCGGCATCCCAAAACTTGTAGTTTTCATAGATTCCCAACTCATTCAAAGACAGTACTCCGGTGAGAATCAAGCCAACGGTCGCATGGCCGAATATTCTGCCCTCGTCGGCCAGTATATGGACTGTTTCCCTGAAAAATCTTCTATCACCCACTACCCTCGAGGTGAAAACCAACACGCAGATGCCCTCGCCTACATAGCAGCTATGTTAGGCCAATCTGAGTCCCGAACCCTCCATATCAAAGTACTCAAACGCCCAAGTATCGACCAGATGGAAGTCAATGCCATCAATACTGGGGGTGAGAGTCTCGATCCTGACGACTAGAAAGCACCATTCCTCGATTAGTTCAACAATGTTATCCTCCCAGATGATCCCAATGCCAAACGGTCATTATTAGAGAACTGTCGTAGATACACTCTCCTCAAACGCGAGTTACATCTCAAATCTCCAAATGACGTCCTCCTTCGGTGTATCTCTCAAAACAAAGCCTCTACAATCCTATCCAAACTACATAAAGGTACTTGCAGTGCTCATACTGTTGGTAGATCGATGGCCTTTCGATCAGTCTCCTAAGGTTTATTCTGGCCTAATATGAAGAAGTAAGCTGAATAATACGATAAACACTACGACAAATGTCAGTGCCATTCCCATGAAATCCATAGCCCTTCACATGACCTCCATTTTAGTCAAGTCTCTTGGCCATTCAAACGCTGGGCCATCGATTTCATAGGTCCTTTTCCCAAAGCTTTGGGCAGCCGAGAGAATATCCTTGTTGCAACAGATTATTTTACCAAATGGGTCGAAGCCGTATCTTTATGTCATACCAGGGAAGAAGAATTCTTCAAATTCCTATGGGAAAACATCATTACATACTTTGGATGCCCTCATATGATTCGATGTGATAATGGTCCTTAGTTTGCTGGGAACAAAGTCATAAATTTCCTCAAGAAGTACAATATCATTTTCTCCCCCTCAACACCTTACTACACCCAAGGGAATGGTCAGGTCGAAGCAATCAACAAAATAATAGTCGACGGTCTCAAGAAATGCATCGATGCGAAGAAAGGACGATGACTTCAGGAGTTACAACATGTCCTTTGGGCCTATCAAACAATACCAATAAAAAGCTGCAGACTGTACCCCACTCCTTCTATCCTATGGTACTGAAGCCATGCTCCCTACTCAATTCAAAGTACCTACACAAGACCCCAACCCCCCAGATGAAGATAATGGGTTTGAACTCGGATGCAACATGTTATGGATCGACAAAACCAGAGACTGAGCTATCGCCAATCTCGGCCGTTACCATCTATCACTGTAGAAGTCATACAACAAGAGAGTTCGACCTCTAAGTTTCGACATCAAAGATCTTGTACTTTGACGGGTTTCACAATCCTCGAAGCCTCGCAATACCGGCAAGCTAGCCGAGTCCTAGGAAGGACCTTTTGTCCTATATGATAAAATCAACATGGGTTCGTATTACCTCATGACAAAAAACGAAGAGCCTCTACCAAATCCATGGAATACAATGCAGCTAATCTCATATAATCGGCTATAACCTCAACCTTGTTCACCTGATGTAAACATAAACTAATCAATTAACAGCTTTTTCCCTCTGAACTTCGTCTCCTGTTTTCTAGTAAATTTCTTGGTTTACTCTAAGTATCATGTCAACCCTCGACCTGACTAATACTTGAGGCCGACCTTGAAAATTTTCAAGTCTCCAATATTCGAGCAAACTTGAGGGGCAAGGATGGTCGATAGACCGGACCCTCAGGAGTGCATTGGGGGCAAACACATTCTACTTAGAATAGGCTAAAGCCTTTGAAGTCCAGTAAATTTCCTGGTTTACTCTAAGTATCATGTCAACCCTCGACCCGATTGATACTTGAGGGCGATCTTAAAAATTTTCAAGTCTCTAATATTCGACCAAACTCGAGGGGTAAGGATGGTCGAGAGGCCGGACCCTCGGGAATGCATTGGGGGCGAACACGTTCTACTTCGAGTAGGCTCAGGCCTTCGAAGTCCAGTGAATTTCTTGGTTTACTCTATGTATCATGCCAACCTTCGACCCGACTAATACTTGGGGGTAACCTTGAAATTTTTTATGCCTCTGATAATCGAGCAAACTCGAGGGGTACAAATGGTCAAGAGACCGGACCCTCGAGAATACATTGGGGGCAACCACATTATACTTTGACCTAGATCCGACGTTCAAAGTCCAGTTAATTCCTTGAACTCTCTGGATACCATCTCAAAGCTCTTCAAGGTTCGATCACTTTATAATCATTCTACACTTACATCATATGTAGATACAAGCATGCAGAAATTTTAACAAGACGTTTCAGTACAGTATATATCAGAGAATCAGGTTAAAAAAAATCAATTCAAATCAAGTTCAGAGTATACATCAGGAATCTAGAACAACAATTCAGTACAAATAAAGTTAACACAAACTAGTTTTAGTACAGTCTACATCAGTAATTCAAAGCACCTATCAGTTCAAAGATTTAGTGCAAAGCAAGCTCAATATTTTTTAGATATTAAACCCAACTGAAAAATATGAAAAAATACTCTGGAACGCCCAGTTCAATGCCTCATATCGGAGTGGCTACACCATCTCCTCATACAGGCTCCTCGCTAACATGTCCAGAACCTCCAGCCAAAGGATTCGACCCAGCAGCATCCGCGACCACATCCGTCGTATTCCCAGCAGTAATTTCTTCAATCGCTAGAGTCTCCAAGACACCCCCTGAACCCGCAGTAACTACATCTCCTTCTACCCCATCGGCCTGGGTAGTATCGTCAGCAACCGGATCTTGGGTTGTGGGGAAATGTTATAAAGTTTTAGGATCATACCCAAAATCCTCAAGGAACTCCTTCAGCCTAGCATTATCAGCACATTCATCATCATATTGCCCTTGGAAGGTTTTCTTCTATTCTACAATAACCTTATCCTTCTCAGCCACTTTTGCCTCTAACACCAGAATATGATTGTAACACTGACCTTCAAGTCTCCTCTCACATTCATCCTTGATACTCCCCAAATCTCACCTCAAAATGCCAATTTCTAAAACCAGCGATGCTTCGGTACCCCGAGCAAGCTCCAGATTATCATTAACCTCCTTTAACCTCCTTATTGCCACCTTCTGTGCCTTGTTGAAAGCCTGCGCCCAAGTATCAGTCTGCTAGAATATTCGAGCCGTCAGTAGTTCTAGAAGCATGACGCACTTACAAATTTTTTAAAATTTTACAAATAATATAAACAGTTACCTGATACATACTCTTCTTCATCTGCCTCGAAGCCTCGTCTGGATCAGTACCACAAAGTTCCTCCCATTCGGACATGATCAGTTCTTTGTCCATATCCTCCCTATCATCTTCCCCCACTGCCCTGTACCTTTTGCGGTAGATTACCTTCGGCTGCTGTGCCCTTGGAGACTCGGGAAAGACCTTGCCCTTCCCTTTCTCAGCCTGTGTTGATGCCTGCTTTGGCCTCTGTCTCGAAGCATCACAAGCTACTTTGGGCACTGTGGCCGCCTGTTTCGGTGCCCGTTGCCTCTTTGGAACATACTTTACCTACCTTGTCAATCTCTCTCCCTCCATTCCTTCAACTACTTTCAAAGCACCTTTACCTCCCCCTCTTCTTCTTCTTTGTTGGCTTCGGCATAACAGGTACATTTCATAGTAGGGAATCAGTCCTTTTCTACCTCTTCCTCTTGATACCAAGCTTCTTGAACACTGAGTTCGCCCACTCCTCGCCTGAGTCGATTAAGGCATCAATATAATTCCTCAAGTTGGCCCAATTTCGGACGTTGGGACCTACAAAACAAATAGAGACACGTTTATCAGCCTATTCGATCAGTACGTCAAAACAAATCCTCGACAGACAACTTACTTGGATTATAAACTTTATGCTGTAAGCTATAAGGGTCCTCCCCTTCGATATTCTCATAACTACCCCGTACTACAACTAAGCCTTTATTCCACCCTTGACCCGTCGAGCACAGATCAAACAACCGGGGTTTATCTGCGTGATACTGGATGTGGTAGGTGCCCACATTCTGGTTCGCCTTCCTCGAGTAGAATGATACAACGTCGTACTATTCGATTAAACTCCTTCCCTCACTCCCCAATTTTACATTCATGCCCTCGATTACCTTCATTATTTCATAAAAGTTCCCATTCATCTGAACCGGGGCAGCCTCCCAGAAACTTAGCACCTCCTTTACTAACCTTCGAAGAAGTAGTTGCATGCCTAGCCGGATTTGGCCTCTTTATGCCATAATATCCTCTTGAGGTTTCGACTGGAAGGTGTACCCTGACCCCGCTGCATTTAACACTACTCCTACCTTCGACAGACCCAATTTTGTAGTAAATCGATCTAGTCTCAGCTTCTCGCTAGCCGAGACAGAACCCGCGACCTTCTCCGACTCTTTAGAATCCTCACTATGATCACTCTGATCTCCTTCTTTCCTTTCATCACCCGAAGGCTCGATACTACCTTCGTCTCTTTCTCTCTCCCTTTCATCTCCATTCATCCTCATCACTCTCCTCGGTCACTATCGTCTTACGATGTCTGCTACTAGAAACCCCATCTGCTGGCACTACCACACCTAAAGGGGCATCGATTGTAACATATAACACCTCTACGTTGCTGCCCTCATCCATGGGAGTATGACCAGACGCACTTGCCTCATCCTCTTTGATCTCTTCATCTATCAGCCTCATTCTTGAAGATCGACGGGTACGCATCTTAACCTACCGAAGAAGAGGCACGCAATTAGATTGATACACTAGACTATTATTTGTCAATAACTTATTTTACTCAACCCTCTCCGACTGATTCAAACACAGTTGAGTACTCAACCCCAATCCCGGTCATACCATCAATACCCTCAGAATCCCAAATAGGCTCAACCCCCAGACACATGGTTTTCCCCTGTCCTTGACCATATCCTCACAACTATAAACCTCGATAGTATTTACACTACTATGTACTCAACATAAAGAAACAAAGGGCGAAGCAACAAGATAAAAGTAAGGACATACCTGTTTGTGCAAAGTATCTCTCCCTCCTTTCAGTAATTCAGATAATCCCACAGCAACTATCGAGCTCTATACTACAATAGAGTATGTTTTTCCTTTCCCTTACTCTCTAGTTTTTCTATAAGTGGTTAAATGAGAATAGTAACCATGCTCTTATAACTATATATACCTTCTCGGAATACAAAAAAACTGCCTCTATTCCCCAAACCGCTATCATTACCACTACCCCACTTCCCCTACTTTTTGGCTGAGATATGTTTTGTCCATTTTACCCCCCCATTTTATCACACGTACGTGTCCCACGTTCACATTTAGACAATATTACATTTAAAACACCAAGTCGAACCTTCTGGTTCCTACTTGAAGCTATCAAATCAGATCCATATATCAAATAGCTTTTAGCATAAATCAAGGAAACATCATGATGACCTGCATGGCACTCTGCCCCATGAAACAGTACCATTCTGACAGGCCAGCTGTTTGGCTGTCAGTTTGTCCAGCCAAAGCCAACAGACCTTCGACATTCCTTCCTTTCGTACATGAGTAATCGTCTATACCGTATCTCAAACACTCGTCCGCAGACAACCTGATATTCAATTTCAAAATATGCCAATTATTCGATTGCTTTAATTTTTGACATTTGGCAAGATGTTTTTCGCGCCTAAATTACCTTTGAGTACTATATTTGTCCTACTTACAAAAAAAGTTCAAAATTTTACTTCGACAGTTATCTTATACACTCCTAATTTCATTCGGGGAGACGCCTTTTCACAAAACACTTAACAAAATAATGAAGATCAACAGAAAAATACCAACACCCTTACAAACCATCCTATTCAAATACTTTTACCACGTTAAAGAAGACCCTATTTATTGACGGGACACTTCTTCTCACACCCAGCTTCATCATCTCCCCTGTCTACCACCCCCTCGACCAAATCCTCCAGCAGAGCTAACCAATCGCTAGGGACAACACCCATCAATTGTAGCACCCCCCACCAGTACGCATAGGGCATCCCACAAACGGGTTCCCCTGGCTCCACTTCAAACAAGTCCAATATCTCCCAATCCAGGCCTCAATCACCGTAAAACCTCTGTATCAACTCCAGGGTCTTCTCCTGTATACAAATGATCCTTGTCGCTACCTTGTTCTGGAAATTGGTGTCTGGAGCACTTTCGTTGCTTTGGGACGAAGACGCTGACATTGTTCTAGGAGACGAAGGAAAAAATGTGTGAAGTTCTCCTCAAAACAACCTATTTATAATGAAACGCAGGTACATTTAACCCCTCATTAATCAGAACCGCATTAATAACAGTCTTTAAACGTTTCCCTAGGAAGCTCAACAGTTAAGCCTTTCCAAATTTCCAGACTCAGCCGTTTTATCAGCATGCACACCCAACACCTATTTCCAAAATTTTATAGTCGACACATCCCCAGCCTCGAACCATCGACCCATTTTATACATCGTCTCACACCTTTTTCATGGAAATTCAACAATACAGAGTCAATTATTCCGTTAAGGCCGAATATTGACCAACGCCTTCGACCATCTTACTATACTTCGAAGTTAATTTCCCCCCAAAGGTAACCGTTTCTACATGTTAACATTCGAAGAGATATATTCGATACCGTGCCTGCAAATCTATTTTCCTACCATGTCTACCAGATACAAAAACACATAATTGTAGAAAAGTGCTATTCTCATTCCATTCTGCAGATTACAACAAGAGTCCAGTCATGCAAAAGTCTACATACATATATTAAAACAACAAAACACCAAAACACCAAAAACCTTCAAATACAGTCCTACAAATAAACCCCCATCACCACCACCTCGCCACCACTTTAAGAAGAACCCGCCCTATTTTCGGACGGGCCATGCCCTCATGCAGAAACTTTCTCCTCCACCAGATGATCTTCTACCTGCACGAGACGCTCGGCCAAACCTGACAAGAAGAGATAACGCTCTTCCGGTGCAGAAAAATTCCATTGCAGTATTCCCCACAGGTATACATAAGAGTGCCCGTAGATTGGCTCCCCAGGTTCCACCTCCACCAGGTCCAGTTTGTCCCAGTCTAGTTCTCTGTCACCGAAGAATTTCAACTTCAGCTCAGCAATTTTTTTCCCTATGCGACGATCCCTAGAAAACCCTATTCTTTGCTGATAACGAGTATTGGGAGTAGTACCCATGGACTTGTCACAGAAAATAAAAGAAGAGAATGAAGACAAAGAATGTATAGTGTTTACCCCCTCTTAACCAATGTTTATACCCTGATTAACCTCCTTTATTACTCCAAAATCACCACAACTTCGTAACTACCTTCCTTTATTACCTCCCTCAGAATTCCAACAAGTCACAGTCAACCTTCCGACTTCCAATAACCAATAGCCTTTCTCAGCAAATGCCTCTACACCTGTTTTTGAGGCTCCTACTGAGAGAGGGCGAATGTAGTAGCCTACTCGCAGCTTCCTACCCCAGTCGAACACTCGAAGGCTACATCAAAGCCTACATGCAAACCTCGAAGCCCATTCATTCCATAAACAAGCTTTCCAAGAATACATGAAGATGATGCTTCGAAGACGAAGCCTCGAATCTGAATAAACCTTGAAGAGAAACTCTACATCAGCATCAAAGGCTTCGACTCCACATCAGCATCAGAGATACTTTGCAGACGTATCAGACAACCAGCTCACCAGACAAGAATGGCACTGTTGTCGATCTTTGCAGTTATAGTGACAGAACCAACAACAGCTATAATATCAGGGTATAGTTCCAGACCTGACATTTCTGGCATCAACACCAACTCCGGGATAGTCGCCCGATACCTGGAGGGTACACTTGTAATGTGGCCTACCTTGATGACTCAGCCCTTCCTATGTTCTATAAATAGGAGTGAAGGGGAATCAAGGAGGGGTTACGAAATCTGCCCCAAACCCCTTGTAGTTTACCTTCGACCTTCCTATAAAACACAGTACTCGAACCTTTGACTACTTGACAGTAATATGCAATCTCTTAAAAATCCTCATCAGAGGTCGTAGAGAGACCCATTCTAGGCCTCCACAGAAGTATATTGTCAATAGGTTATTCGTACTATAGATTATAAGCTTGAATCCTTTGACATTAGATAAACCTGCGGTATAAGAGCCAACTTCCCCTCTACACGAGGTTAGGCCCCTACAACTGCAGCAATGGTGGACGATAGAATAATAGGTATAGTTAATAAACACAATTTACTAGATAAGCCGAATGAGGGATCCGATGAGCATGTTTTGGTCAGTCCTTCAATATCTTCTCCTTGGGGTTATTGATGGCTTAGCGCTTATTAGCATTGCATGTTTCTTATGTTATCTTCCATCAAGCATTTCAGTTAATGGTATATATCTTAATGTGTTAAATAGTTAATTTTCGCTGCTTATCTGTAAAGGTTAAAGTTTACTTGGTGCCAGATAATATGTTAAGATTGAAATTTCAATGTGAATTTTGAAGTTATTTTATTCCATTGCACTAATAGCCTCTATTAATTTACAATATTTTTCATACTCATTCAAGAGGATTATGAGAAGGATGTTTTACAAGTGTTGTATTTGATTAAGGAATTAGCATTCATGCATCAAAATAGGGTAAAAGTTATTGCATCAGCTGCTAGGACTCTTTTTCTTTGATTACTTTTAACATGATTATTTGATTGCATTAGAGTACAATATTGGTAAAATTGATAGCGCCGAAGGCACACATTGACTTATGTACTATATCAGTAAAAGATATAGGGTCGATGGCGCATCGACGTTTGTTAAGTTGGTGTACTAGTTGGTATAAATTTTCTATCTAGCAATTTTCATTCTCTTCAACAATGTTTATGATGTACTCTCTCTCTCTATTGCTGCCATAGTTAAGTTTGCTTATTTATCCAAGATTTGATTGGTTCTAATGAGTTTAGTTGGATTAATTTTGATTATGTGATTGCTTATTATTGGATTCATAAACCTATCTCCTAAATGTTGGCTAAGTAGTTTTCCAACCATCCTTAATCAGGTTTATCTTTATTGCGGATGAGGGCAAGGGAATAAAGATATTGGTCCTGCGGTAAATGAAAATGTAAGTAGGGCAATGGTTGAATTGCGAGGTTTGCAACAAACTGAGTCAAACCCGGTTTAATAGTAGTTGAAGCATGTAGATATCTATATATTTCAAATGTGTTTCTTTTGCCATGGCCTTTTTGCATTGTATTTTTCATCATTTGTTGCTGATGGTATTATTTCAAAACTATAGCAGTTGTTACCAACCCCAAATCCAGTGTAGTTTTATCTATGGGTGGAAGGAAATTTCAAAAGCTATGACGGGTTGGAAGTGAAACAAACCATATATGCTGATGTCAATACATGGCCCAAAAAGCAAAAATGATTATGTTATATTTCATCTTTGATATTGATTTCATTTATTTTTGAAAATTTTTGACTACTGCCCCCATCTACTGACTGAATATTTGCCTTTAGTCCCCAAGTTGTTTAAATATGCAGTTTTGGTCTCCAAATTTTCATTGACCACAGGTCAACCTCCATTGAAGTTAAATTTTGACATGAATTCACTAAACTACCCTCACGCAACTTGCACGTGATGTCCTATAACAGGTAAACAAATTGTCTTTCGGTCATCTCTTCACCAAAACTCTGTCTAACCAACAAATTATTCTTAGAGGAAAAATTTGGGAAAATTTGAATCTCTTGTCAACAATCTAGCATAAATCTTATCGCAGCAATCTAATATCTGGTCTCACCAAGCCATTGAATCTCTTATCTCTATCCTAATTATAATGTAAGTCTCTCTTTCTCTCCTTCTCTCACTTTCTTTCTTTAAGAATAGGCAAAATTTGTAAATCTCTCTCTAATATTTGTTGCTTTGGTTTTCCCATTTTGAAAGTTAGAAGGCTTGTGTTAAGAATTAGAGTTTGGATTACAAAATTAGGGCTTTTTAAAAGTGGTGTGGATTAGAAAATTAGGGTTTTGGTTTTCTGTTATTTTAAAATTAGGGTATATTAAAAAAATTGGGGCTTTTAAAAGTGGTGTTTTTAAATTAGGTGCTTTGGGTATGTTACCATGATATTTGCCTTAATTATATAGTATTTAGGGTATGCTACAATGATTTGAATACCCTAAAAAATGTTATTATTCATTGGGGAGGTTCATGGTCTGATCCTGGGGATGTCTATACATTGATGGGGACATGCATATATTTGAAAATGTAGATGGGGATCATTTTTACTATCAAGGTCTATTAAAGTATATTATGTATGATGTTATTGGGATAAATGAAGCTATCTCACCTGGTTCTGGGATAGTGGCGAAGAAACTGTATACAGGTGATATAGTAAATGTTTGTGATGATATAAGTTTGTATAAGATGTGGCATTACAATAATATGGATATTATGTGGGATATACATATCTGTTTATATCCAGTGCCTATAGAAGTTGTACCCCTACCTTTAATTCAACAGCCAGATGTAGTTATGATGGAACTAGATGAAGGACCACCAATATACCCTTCTTCTAAAGTTGAGATTAAGGTTGAGAGTACACGGTTTGATTTACTGCAGCATGAGAGTACACAGTTTGATCCACTTCAACATGAGACTATTTCCAGGGGTAGACAAAAGATAGTTGTGACTTAAACAAAAAAAGAGTTGTATCAAAGCTAAAGAGAAAAGACAATAATTTACAAAGTGGTGAAGAGAACACTAAAAGAGTTAAAAAACTAAAGGCAAATAAAGTACCTGAGGAAGAACTTGATGATTTACCACCCATAGACTTTAGTGATGATAAACCTAATATTGAATCTAAGGGTGGAGTTAGATTGGGGGGAGATGTTCCAGTTAATGCTGAAACTGAGGGTAAAGTTAGATTCGGGGGAGAGGCTCCAGTTAATGTTGAAACTTAGGTTAGAGTTGAATTGGGGGGAGAACCTTAAAATGATGAAAAAGATGTTGATTAAGTTGATACTTGGAATAGATGGGCAGAAACTAACCCAGATAGCCTAGAAGCAGAGGAAGGATATTACTCAAATCACTCATTAGTTGATGGTGATGATGGTCCAACCCAAGCTGATATAGATAGATGTGATGATGAGTTCAGAGATTTGGCCAAAGAATGTGGTAACATTTTTGCAACAGAAGAAGTTGAAGTGTATTATTTTACATTACCTCTGCATAATCCTGGGTTAGAGATGGTTATTGGCATGGAGTGGTCCACAGTTGATGCTTGGAGAGATTTTTTAAGGCAATGAGCCATTGCGAATATGCATCAATTCCAACAAAAAAAGAATGACTATATGAGGGTAAGATACATTTTTACTGAGGCTAAAACAATCAAATGTCAATGGATATTCTATGCTAGGGTTAACCCAGATGGTACCACTTTCAGTATGAGGGCCAGTAGTAATCTCATTCACACATGTCCTGGCAGGAGTGGCCAATCTAACAAAAATACAAATGCCCAGTGGGTGGCAAAGGAAGTTGAAGAAATATTTAGGATAATGAGAGCCACTAGACCAACAGGTGTGAAGGAGCTGATTTTAAGAAGGTATGTTGTTGATATTTTCTATTATACTTCATGGGATGCTTGGACTATATGCATAAAGATGATAGTTGGATCATATGATGAATGTTATATTATGCAACCTGAATTTATGGGATAAGTCTTATTGGCTAACCCTGGCAGTTTGGCCAAATATAGCAAAGATCTTCAAGTAGGAGCCCTTGTTAGATATTGCTTCTTGCACATATGAATAGTAACCATCCCATCATCTACTAGACTACTACCCGTATCTTCGTGGTACCTTTCAATAAAATACTGAAGGGAACTAACAATATTAATATAAGAAATTCTGGTAGTTGAATTTCTAGGTATCATATGCATTTCTTAAGTTTCTCAATGGAAAAAGCCTATTTAAAAATATAGATTATTATGGAAATACTTAATATCCAGAATAGTGTGTTTGGGGATAAAGCTAATCCTCTCAAAAATAAAAAATTAATATATGCATACGGTATTGAGTTCTTCCAAGACAATCAAATTAAGTTACTGATTGCAAAAAGGGATTTTTTGACTACAGTCCTATCTACAAACTGAATATTTGCCTTTAGTCCTCAAGTTGTTTAAATATATGCAGTTTTGGTCCCCAAATTGTCTCTGACCAAGGTTAACCTCCATTGAACTCAAATTTTGACTTGAACTGACTAAACTACCCTCACACGAGTTGCACGTGATTTCTTCTAACAGGTAGACAAGTTGTCTTCAGGTCATCTCTTCACCAATTCTCTGTCTAACAAAGAAATCATTCTTGGAGGGAAAATTTGTATTTTCTTTAACTATGAAAATTTGGGAAAACTAGAGTGCAATAATATAATATTTGATATCGCTAAGCCTTTGATTATCTTATATTTCTCCTAATCACAGTGTAAGTCTCTATCTCTCTCTCTCTCTCTTTTTCTTTTCTGAATAGCCAAAAATTGTAAATCTTTCTCTAATATCTGTTACTTTGGTTTTCCCATTTTGAAAGTTAGAAGATTTGTGCTAAAAATTAAAGTTTGGATTACAGAATTAGGGCTTTCTACAAGTGGTATAGATTAGAAAATTAGGGTTTTGGTTTTCTTTTATTTTAAAATTAGGGTATATTAAAAAAATTGGGGCTTTTAAAAGTAGTGTTTTTAAATTAGGTGTATTGGGTATGTTACCATGATATTTATCTTAATTATATTGTGTTTGGGGTATGCTACAATGATATGAATGACCTAAAAAATGTTATTATTCATTGGGGAGGTTCATGGTCTGATCCTGGGGAGATAGGGTACACACATCGTCTATACATTGATGAGGACATGCATGTATTTGAAAATGTAGATGGGGATCAGTTTTACTATCAAGGTCTGTTAGAATATATTATGTCTGATGTTGTTGGGATAAATGAAGCAATCTCACCTAGTTCTGGGATAGTAGTGAAGACACTGTATGCAGGTAAGATAGTAAATGTTTGCGATGATACAAGTTTGTATTAGATGTGGCATTGCAGTGATGTAGATAGTATGTGGGATGTATATTTCTATGTATATACAGTGCCTAAAGAAGTTGTGCTCCACCTTTAATTCAGCAGCCAGATGTAGTTATGATGGAACCAGATGACGGACCACTAATATGTCCTACTTCTCAAGTTGAGGTTGAGGTTGAGAGTACACAGTTTGATCTACTGCTTGATCCACTTCAACATGAGACTATTTCCAGGGGTAGACAAAAGGTAGTTGTGACTCAAACAAAAAAAAGAGTTGTATCAAAGCCAAAAAATCTAGCTCAAACTAGACAAACAAGTAAAACAAAAGACAAAACAACTGAAAATGGGGGAACAACATAGGAAAGAGAAAAGACAATAGTTTACAAAGTGGTGAAGAGAACACTAAAAGAGTTTGGAAACCAAAGGCAATTAAACTACGTGAGGAAGAACTTGATGATTTGCCACATATGGACTTCAGTGATGATGAACCTAATATTAAATTTGAGGGTAGAGTTGGATTGGGAGGAGATGCTCTAATTAATGTTGAAACTAATGTTGGAGTTGGATTGGGGAGAAATGCTCTAGTTAGTACTGAAACTGAGGCTGGAGTTAGATTGGGGGGAGAGGCTTCAAATAATATAGAAGAAGTTGATGCTTAGAATCGATGGGCAGAAACTAACCCAGATAGCCTATATACAAAGGAAGGGTATTACTCAAATCACTCATCAATTGATGGTGATGATGGTCCAACACAAGCTGATATAGACAGATATGATGACGAGTTCCGAGATTTGATCAAAGAATGTGATAACATTTTTGTAACAGAAGAAGCTGAGGTTCATTATACTTCATTACCTATACATAATCCTTGGTTAGAGATGGTTATTGGCATTAAGTAGCCTACAATTGATGCTTGCATAGCTTTTTTAAGGCAATGGGCCATTGTGAACAAATACCGATTCCAATAAAAATAAAATGACTATATGAGGGTAAGATATATTTGTACTGAGGCTGAAACATTCAACTGTCAATAGATGTTCTATGCTAGGGTTAACCCAGATGGTACCACTTTAAGTATGAGGGCCAGTAGTAACCTCATTCACACATGTCTTAGCAAGAGTGGCTAATCTAACAAAATGCAAATGCCCAGTGGGTGGTAAATGAAGTTAAAGAAACAATTAGGGCAGTGAGAACCACTATACCAGCAAGTGTGAAGGAGCTAATTTCAAGAAGGTACGGTGTTGATATTTTATATTATATTTCATGGAATGCTTGGACTATATGCATGGAGAGAATAGTTGGATCATATGATGAGGGTTATGTTCTGAAACCTGAATTTATGCATTAAGTCTTATTGGCTAGCCTTGACAGTTTAGCCAAATGTAGTAAAGATCTTCAAAGTAACCAGTAGAATAGTTCATTGGTAATGTTTAAGGCAAGTTTTATTGGATGGTTAAGTAGGTGAAGACCTGTACTTGGTTTGGATGGTTATTTTCTAAAGGGTATATATGGGGGGGGGGGGGGGGGGGGGGGGGGAGGTGCCTATCTGTGATTGCCTTGGATGGCAATAATGGTCTATTCCCTATTGTAGTTTACTTATGCAGATCAGAATGTAATGAACCTTGGACCAATCCTTGAGGTTCTTCAGCTCTATCTCATTCTACATAATCAAAAGCTAACATTTATATCAAATAGACAGAAGGAAGTCATTGATGATGTGACTACCCTTTTTCCTCATGTAAATCATAGATTCTGCTTTAGACATATGTACAAGAATATGAAGAAATTTTTCAGGGGACCTAAATAAAGTGGTTAGTATGGAGTACAGCAAAGGCATTTACGTAATCTGAAAAGAACAAGCACATGGACCAACTCAAACCAGATAACCCAGCTGCTCATGACTGGTTACTTAAGGAGCCATTTGAACACTGTGCTAGGTCCCACTTTGATTTTACTGCCTAGTGTGAACACATCATAAAAGACTTCAGTGAGTCTTTTAACTTGTAGATTTTAAAGATTAGGGATAGGACAATCCCCAAGTTATTAGAAAAACTAAATATAATGTTGATGAAACTCATGTATGACAGGAGGCTTAAGGCAAAAGAGTGGGAAAAAGCAGATAAACTAAACAAAACCTTTTGTTATTGTTTGAGATCTCTTCTTCCTTTCATGAACTACTATGTGACTATATGTATATCTTTTTTGTAGGTTTGGTGTTTGTCCCTAGAGCACAAACCCACATTGATAAGATTATTAAATGCTATGGCCAATATCAGGTGCAAGGGATCATATCAGGATCTTTTCTTGCAATTGGGATAAATGGCCAAAGATGGAGAGTGAACACCAACACACATGAATATGACTGCCATGAATGGTAATTTTCTGGACTACCATTTGTGCATACTGTTAGTGATATACTCCCTTTTGGGTGGCCATAGGTTAAGTAAGTAAAGTATATTTTATTAATAATCTAAATGTTTACAAAGTTGTGTCTCTAATTTTCTAAAAGCTAATTTTTTTAATGGATGGCTAACAACTATGTTTCTTGTTTGCACAAAGTTGCTTCATATGTACAAACATATAAAAATGCTATATATTTTGTAGTTGATGGATCAGAATGAGAGAAGGTTTGTATTTGAACAGAAGTGTATATGAGTTGATATTTCATAAGTATGCTTATTTTTGTATTATATACAGCCTACAAACCTAGAAAACCATTTTCTACCTCCCCCATTGGTGAGAGGAGCTGGGAGACCTAAAAAACAAAGAATCCCTGATCCAGATGAAGAAAATTGGTAGAAGAGACGTAGAAAATGTGGGGGCTATGGTCACAACAAAAAAAATTGTAAGGGTGCACCAGCAATACCAAGGCTAAGAAATGCAAGAACACCTAAGAAGGTAGATACAAATATTAGCATTGCAAAACATATGAGCAGTGTTGGCTTACATCCTGTAATACCAAATATGAGAGGGAGGGGAAGTGATGGTATAGGAAGTAGTGGTAGGAGATCTTCTAGGGGTACAATGCAAACTCAAGATACTGAAGCCCCAAGGACAACTCAAGTAAGTCAATCCCCAAGGCCAACTAGGGCATCAACACAGCAAGTTCAAGACCCAAGGAAAATATAATCAAGGCAAACTCAAAGCCAAGCTCAAACTACTCAAGGCCTAAGGCAAAGTTAATTAAGGCAAACTTAAGCTACTGATGCCCCAAGGCAAACTAGAGCAAGTCAAGCCCAATGGAAATCTTAAGCTATTGATACCCCAAGGCAAACTAGAGCAAGTCAAGCCTAATAGCAGTCTCAAGCTACTGATGCCCCAAGGCAAACTAGAGTAAGTCAAGCCCAATGATAGTCTCAAGCTACTACAGCCCCAAGGAAAACTAGGGAAAGTCAAGCCCAAAGGCAGTCTCAAGCTACTCAAGCCCCAAAGAAAACTAGAGAAAGTCAAGCCCAAAGGCAGTCTCAAGCTACTCAAGCCCCAATGCAAAGTCAAGCCCAAAGGCAGTCACAAGATACTCAAGCCCCAAGGCAAAATCAAGCAAGTTAAGCCCAAAGGCAGTCTCAAGCTACTCAAGCCCCAAAGTAGAGTCAAGTAAGTGAAGCCCAAAGGCAGTCTCAAGCTACTTAAACTTAAAGGTAAACTTGGGCATCAACATGGTAAGCTCAAGCCCGAAGGAAAATTAGAACATTAACACAACAAGCTCAATCCCCAAGCTCTAACCCTTACAAGAAAGGCTATCAATCTCTTGGCAAGAATTGGAAAGTGTGACAATGTGACTTAATTTAGAAACATTTAACTGCATGTTAAAATGTTCATTTGTTTGGCTATGTAAACTAAAAATGTTTATTGTTTGTTAGACTGAAAATGTTAATAGTTACTCTATTAGATGAATATTTATTTCATGAATATTAACAGGTACTCTATGTACTATATTTGTTTTTATAGTTTTTTTATGAATGTTTCTTGTTTGCCCATTTTGTAACTTAGCAGGTACTCTATTACATGCTTGTGCTTGTTTATTGTTGTTTGTCTATTACATCTCTGAAAATTTATAGGTACTCACACAATCATACTGGTCTAAAATGTGCAAAAGGTACTCACAGTGGTCTGACTGGTCTAAAATGTGTAGAAGGTATAGGAAAAGGTCTGACTGGTATGAAATGTGTATAAGGTCATAGTAGTTTTAAATGTGCAGGTGTGCAAGTACTCAGTGATCTGAAATGTGCAGGTACCATTTTTGGTCTGAAATTGTTAAATTGCCACAATACAAAAAAGGGAAAAGGCAAAAAAATGGCAGTTCCACAATGCAAATAAAGGTAGTTCTACAATACAAAAAAAAAGGTAGTTCCAAATAAATTGCCATTCCAACTAGTCTGATATAAGATGTCAGATAGAAGGAAATTGCATTTCCATTAATTCACAAAATAATTGCTACCACCATAATACAAAAATTGAAAGAGAACTTAAATAAAAACAAAAACACTTTCTGGGATCCCAAACAAAAAACAAAAATGTCACCACATATCAAAAAGAGAAGGGATCCCAAACGAGAACCTTGAAAACAAAGCAATACCTACAGACACAAACAAAATCTTCATCTTTCTCTTAAGTTCCATTTTCTTTAATATCTTTTTCTTCTTCTTCCTTGTTTGTTTCTTCTTCCACTTCTTTTTTTGTCTACCCATACTCGCTCTCTTCCTCCACCTTCGTCCAGCTAGCCTTACTATTGGAGGATAAATCATAGCTTGCAACAAATTCAATGTACTCTTTTCTTCTCTTCAAAACTCAAAAAAATACCTCTTTTCTCTTCCTCCACATAAAGTGCTTACATTCAACATTTTCACAAACTAAGAATTTCTTACCCTTACTTCTCTGAGTAGTAGATTTATGCAATTTTATGAATTCACAACCACCTTTAGGGAAAACTACAGTCCTATAAGGACATTCCCTCTACCAGTGCCCTATTTCCACATAACCAAAGCAACCACCTTTGAAAAGAGAGCTACTCATACTTGGTAAATTTAAAGATTGCTCAATGGCCTCACTCAACCATTAGAAAGTACCACAGGTAGGAAATTAGCATTTTAAGTACTTTTTACCAGGGCTCTCTATTGATTTAGAAACATGGAATTATATTATTCTACTGCAATTTAGCTTCTTGCACAAACTATATAACCATGAATAATCCCCAATACCATGAAAAGCTTGATCACAGATAAGACACAAATCATCCTACAACAAAAATCATAAATCATTAATAAATTAGTATTTAGTCCTAATTTATGTCCTTGTAATTTGTCTTTGGTCATCATTTCTTACCTTTAACCTTTAATGGTGATTTCTTAAAATTTACATAAAATACCTGATTAATTAGAGAGACAGAGAGATATAAAGTAATTTTACTTTCATATTATCACCACCACCACCACCTCCACCTCCACTTTCACCTCCCATAGACACAGAGATAAAATAACACAAAAACTCAGAAATGAGAGAGATAGAGAGAGAGAGAGAGAGGGAGATAACTTTAATGGAGGCATTTGGGAAGGAGATGACCAACACTAAAATTTAGAAAAATTAAAGGGATTTGGGATGGAGATGACCATTGGGGTATTTGGGGAAGGAGATGACCGTTGGGGATTGTTTTGGTGAAGAGAAGACCTGAAGACAACTTGTTTACCTGTTAGAGAAAATCACGTGCAACTCGTGTGAGGGTAGTTTAGTTAGTTCATGTTAAAATTTGAGTTAACGGAGGTTGACCTGTGGTCAGAGGTAATTTGGGGACCAAAACTGCATATTTAAACAACTTGGGGACTAAAGGTAAATATTCAGTCTGTAGGTGGGACTGTAGTCGAAATTTATCTTTTTTTTTCGACGTTCTGAATATTTTGTTATAGTATTTATCTCTTTAATGGATGAATGGAGTGATCACAACATACATTTGGTGAGTTTTCGAGGATTAAAACCGTATGTTTTAGTTAAATATTATGTTGAGTATAGCACCAACAGTAACTTCAACATGGGCAAACACTACAAGGGAAATGCTGCAATTTAATTAATCATTTTCATGTCGAATAGTGAATTTTAGTGGTATTCGCCTGAGTGCAAAAAAAAACTGTGTAAGAATATGTTAAGCATGTTCAATGTTTATGCTTGATTCGATTCGCATGTGGACTCTATTTGATGGCTATATCTCAGAGCATGTGAGTGTTGTTTGTTTCCATTCCTCTGCGACTTCTAAATACATAAATTAATTTGTTCAATAGATTTTTCGACAATTATGAATGTCTTCGCTTGGGGTTGATTTTCTTGGCAGGAGTTAGTTATGGATGTGCGTGAAAGTTGTGGTTTATTGAGTTAAACAATAGTAGACGGCTTGGTTCAGTTTGTAATAAGTGTGACGACTTCTTAATTTTTCATAAAATTGTAGGTTTTGGTTTTAATATCCTTTAAAGTATACGTATTATGTAATAACAGGCCAACTTCTTTATGTGTTACTTGGTGAATATATGTTAAGATGAATTTGGGTATCAAGTATAGAGAATTTAAACCATGACTTGCATTTGCATTTTGCATTACAATTAAGTTTCTTCTTTATGTTTTTCAATAATTAGTTTTTTAGGTTTTTTTGGGATCCGAAAGTTCGCCAGGTTCATCATTTAGAACGTGCTCCCCTTTCCAATACGGAAGTTCTAGTTAGTCTTTTAGAAGGTACTCCACATTACAATTAAGTTTCCTTTTTCTATTTTTCAAAAATTATGCTTTCTGAAGGTGCTCCCCTTTCTAATATAGAAGTTCGATTAGTCGTAGAGTATGATGTGCACAACAACAGAGTGTTGTAGTTTACTATCGCTATTGTAGTACTTTATTATTATTTAAAGTTCAAGTAGTTGGCGACCAATTTAATAAATTATAAATAAGGCCGAAGGCGCGTCAATGTTTTGTTAAACATTACTGTTATCCGTGACTTGGTTACTTCACGGTAAATGTCATTCAATTGATTCAATTAACTTGATAAGGTTCCCATGTAGCGCCGAAGGCATGCTGACGTATTTACTGTGGTGAGCCATGGGTAGTACTAGTTACTATAACATTTGAGAATTATAAAACTTAACCCATATCTCTATTTAAAGATATCATAAGATGATAATGAATTTCTCATGTTATAGTGACAGGTTTCATTTACATTTGCTCATATGTGGAAGGATAAAATAGTACTTAATACATGACATTATATGTTAATTGTGGCTTTATCCTCACCCCTAGAAACGAATTAGCCGGCCATTGTAATAATTAAAAAATCTAAATAATATAATGAGAATGAGAGAAACTGAGACTAAGAACAAAACAACAAATTATATTACTAAAAGAATGGCTTAATAATTTCTTCAAATTCTCAAAACTATGCTACAACTTCTCCAATAATGCCCTCTTACACTCTAGTACAATAATTTTCTCAAAATTAGATTTTTTTTATGAGCTTGCCACCTCTCCTTTTATAGATAAAGGAGAGGCTTTTTACATTTAATATGAGATTGTAACATATGTCATGAATGTACATACAACTATAACCTCCAAGAGTTATTCTCTAAAATATAACCTCCCCATGTGGGACCCATGTGTTTGACAACTCTACATCCTTATCCAGCAGTTCATCTTTTGAGTTATACATTATGGTATTTGCACATATTTGGTAAATGAGCTTCATGTGACCTGAAATGTAAAAATATGTTTTATAAATCATATTTAATAAATTTTTTTAAGAATAATAAACATTAAGTCATAGGAGAAAAGTGGTCATTTTAAATGCCCAACACTTTGCCCTTTGTATTTCTTTACCTGTCTAGAATATTTTATTGTGCAGTTTACATTTTTAGATTTCTCTATGCTATAAATGAACCCAGGATCTTTTGGATTGAATCTCTCTATTAAACCAAGGCAGTGTATTTATCGCTTTGGACAAGTTTGCCTTATATCCAAAGACAAAGAGGGGTTGTGATGGGTTATGAGTACCTCAAGATTGACACATGGAGGGGTTGTTTCGGTAGTTCAATTTTTAAGTTCGAAAACTAAAAGTAAAAAACTCGACAAAAAAACTCTACTTCTCCTCGTTCTACTACAAACTTTGCCCCTCCAAAAAATAAATAAATCAATAATAACCTTCTGTTACCCGCCTTTAGGAAACCCACCTGAGATTTTTCTCTCTCTTTCTCTCTAAGGGTTGAAAGTTCAAAAGGTTTTGAAGGTCATCAATGCTCAAGGACTTCTAACTCATTGTTGACAATTTGATGGTGAGTGTTTTGATTTTGGGTTCGAGTATTGATAACTTAATGGTGAGGGATTTGATTTTGGGTTCATAAGTTTACAATTTGAAGGCCAACAAGTATCTTTCTCTTTCTATGTTGAGGGATTTAATACTTTTGGAAGGTTGACCATCACTACCCCTCTTTCTATCTCAACTATTAAGAAAAGATTTCATTAAGGTTCTGTAAGGACCTAACTTCGTAACTCAAATTAGTTTCTTACACCAAATATACCTAGAGCACAAATAATTGTTAACAAGTAATAAAAAGTACCACGAATTTAGCTTGGAAACCTTTAAATAGACAAATATCACAACCTCATCTTTGGGGATTTAGAAGAATATATTTATTGCTTGGATATTATAAGTTACAATGGTTGGTGCTCTGGAATAAAACTATTTGGGTATTTTCTATCTCCAAAATGTTATATATGCTTTCTATCATCCAAGCCCTATTTATAGATTTCCTCCCTAGCTCATGGGCGACAACATATTCTCTTGGATTAGGGAAAAGAGTGGTGGAGCTTTTGGAGGCCATTCCTATAACTGTTCGCTCGTAAGGCTGGTGTCTTTGACTTATTTTTCTTTGTTCATTGAATGTTCGAGCCACGTCATCTTCTAGTTTATGGGGCAGGTGTCAGCATTATTAGTGTGCATGCCTGGCATTATGGTAGTTTACTGTGATGGTAGCTCGAGGGACATGTCTTTATAATCACCCCCTCCCCCCAACTAAAAGCACGTGTGTCTTGAGTTGAGAATTTCAATATCGAGTTCCTTTTAAAATTAGAATTTGACTAAAAAATCTAGACCCTTGGACTCTACTGTGACTGCATGTTTCCCAAGAATTGAAGTTTATAATACTGATTATGTATTGAAAATGATTATTAGTAATTAATGTGTAATGGCTATAAGTATTGGTCATTTATTCTTCAAAAGTTATCCTTTTTCATCTTAAGATTTTTCTTCCAATCTCTACAACTGCTCTGCTAAAAATGGTTACTACTAGAGCTCAAAAATATGAATATTGTGTGTTTGCTAAGATTCATGAGCTCCAACAACATTATTTGGAAGCCAACATCTGTCTAATGAGACTCCTATCCCTGTCTTGCCAACTTACTATGGAATAACTGAGGATGAACCAGAGATGGTGGATGTTGACTATTTTCATATTTTCTGCTTCTATTATATTTTCAAGAGTGTTCGGCAACATAGGGACTGTCTTCGACGTCTTGCGAAGCATATCATTTTGGAGGAGGACCAGGTTACCGGTATTGAATATAAGCGGCCACATGGATGTGGTTGCCTTTGGTTGTAACTAGTACTCTGTAATTTTATCCTTAATAAATAAAAATAATATTTACTTGAATTACCTTCTAAATTTTGTTTCATCTTTTGTGGTATTTTGTTGGTAAATAATTGTGTGAGTTTCGATAGTTTTGTGTATAAATAATGATGAAAACTCATTCCCAAATGAATTTCCATGAGGCAAAGGGGCGGTTGGCTATAAAGATTGTTGAAGTTTATGAAGGGATTTTTAAAGTACTTCCTTATAATGTCAAAATACCAATCTCTATTTTGCAGGTAGAAGGCTTGAATGCAACAGAGAGAGAAATTGAGGTTGATCGCCATTTTTGGTGTGATGATTTTTGTGATATGATTATCGAGCCTGAAACTTGTAAGATTGTTGTGAGGAAAATTGCTCTTGACGAGACTGCTGATGAGAATGAGAAGATTGATGGGGGCGAGGTTATTCGATGTGGTGCTTGGGCATCTAGATTGTTTTAAATGTAATTATTTTTTATTATTTGAACAATTTTAGTTTAATTTTATTGGAATTATTAGAATAATATTATTGTTTTTAACTTCCTTAATTTGTTCCTCAAATTGTGCATATTTTGGTAGAAAATTTAAAATTTAGTTCTCATTGGTATATTTGTCATGTTATTTATAAATAGGCTAATTGTGTTTTGGTTAGGATGGCTAGGTGCGAAGATTATTGTAGAACGTTTGAGAAGGATTTCAGTGGAGATGTTTTGGGAGGGTTGAGAATTAATAGGTCTCTGTGTTATGATAATAATTATTACTTGATCGAGTTAGGGAATCTAGAATGGAATAGTGATTTGTTGTTGGATTGCTATTTGTAAGAATTTGAATATTTGAGTAATCGAAATCAATTGGTAGAGAAGAAGGAAAAAGAAGCTTGGAGGAAATTGAAGAAAAAGAAACGATTGTTAGTAGTTAGGGAAAACGAGCTTGATAAGAAGTACAATTTTTTATGTGAGTGGGAAGGCGAATTAGTTAGGACTACTATCAAAGTGAGAGATTCTGAAGAAAACATGAGTATGAGAGTGGGAGATTTTCCTTTTTTAAAATTTTTAAATGGAGGTAATGATAATAGGGGTACGATTACCAAAAGACATGAGCTGTGTGATTAGAGGAGGAGAAATAACGTCTCAGTTAAAAAACTAAGGGTGGTTGACATGTGTCTCAATAAATGTCAGCTGTTACCGAGGGATGCTATAAATATCTTTTAGATTTCTTCTTCCAAAAACTTTACAAAACTAGAGAGAGGTTCCTCTAGAGAGAGAAAAAAAATATTTTCCTATATCTATAAACATAGGGATAGGTAGATCCTGTGCGAAGGGGATCTCTGCAAATCAATCTAAACTTTTATTGGAGCGGTTTGTCAAGGAGTCTGTACTAGTATATGATTTTTTTTCTCAAATAAAAGGTTAGTGGTTTTTATCACTTTTTATGCTTAATTATTCTCCAATTTAGCAGATTAGAACTTATGGTTCAAATCTCTACAATAATTGTTGTTGTCGTTTCTTTCCATTTTCATTTTCTGAGTTTTGAAAAAGAAATTCGTTATTTAATATGCTAGAAATTCTTTATTTCGTTCTAAAACTTTAGTTGGGTAATTATGGACAAATTTAGTAGTATATAATTTTGAGTATAATCTGGGATATTCCAGTAAAATTGACTAATAAAAGTGATATATGTATTATATATATTTAATGAAAGTAGATTAAACTGAAAAAGTAAAATTGATTAAGTATGTGGTCCTCGATGTTGTCGCAAATGCGTGATAAAGTTTTAATAAGAAGAATGCAGTTTGCTATGAATACGTCATTCGAGATGAATCCCTCCATGTCTAGTCGAGTTAGAGATAAAGGTAATATATATATTGGAGAAGTGAACTCCGCTAGATATGAGGTCGATCCCATTAGTTCTAGGATTCTTGGTAATGATTATGTTCATGTTGGTAAAGAAGAAGTAAGTGTGAGTGATGATTGAGGTGGTGATGTCAATTATTTTGGTATTTTTCATACTTATGGTGAGGGGGTTAACATAATGAAGGGGTTCTGTAGGTTTAAGGGTAGTTTGAAGGTGTTTGGGGGTGGTTTAATAGAGCATGGGGGTAAAACATACATGAAGTATTTTGATGATGAGGGGGATTCATCATACTATCATATCCCCGATCTACAGGCCAAAAAACTTGTCAGAGGTATTCCCAGCGAGATATTTTTAGAGTATTTTGATGGGGATGAATTTGATGACTTGGAAGAGGGTTTCCTTTGTTATCTGGCTATGTTTGACAATGGTTTGGGTCTGCCTTTGAGTAATTTTATAAAAGGCATAATGAATAGAATCAAGGCATGTTCTGCCTAGTTAAATGGTAATGTATGTGAAGTGATCAGTGTTTGTGAGGCATTAAGCTTAAAGTGGATTAATGATGGCAAGGATAGATACCTTATTTCTGAAGTAATTATGAAATTCTATAATGTAAAGTGCTTCAACGCTACTGGAGGTGTTTATTTTTCTACTCTTTTTCCTCGACCTTAATTTTTTTATCTGGATTTCGTTGGCAAAGTGTGGAATGACAACTTGATTTGGGTCAAGGACGAGTGTATGTAAAGAGCCAATGAAGATGTTTTGGACCTAACATATAGGTCGTTTAAGGAATGTTAGTAGATGCATTTTCTCGAACTATGTTTTGTGTATTTTTGCTCTGTATTTGATATTGCTCTTTCTTTTCTTTTTCCAGATCCCTGGTGTAACGTTGTGAAAGAAGATTATCTTGTGGATGTAGTCTCCCATGAAGGAACCAAACTTCATGAAGTTCTTGGCAAACTATGTATCAATAGGAATAAAAGAGTAAATTATAAGTCTTTAAAAGTTTAGATAGCTCAGGTTAAGAGATAGATGGTTGAGTCTAGTTCTACCGCCTTCCCTCCTATTATGGCTACTGCTTCGAATACCAGTATGAGTATTCCTATTTTTTTCTTTTATTGCACAAATTGTGATTTTATTTATGTAGATAAGAAAACAAATTGAGGGGGGCTTAAAGCTTGACCTCCGAACAGTACATTTGCATCAGTGTCTAATAGCAGTAACCCCTAATTTTTTGAAAAAATAGGAGGCTCTTATATGTTTAGGTAGCGTAGCAGCCAGCCAGAAGAGGAGGTTCTGTTGTGTACTTCCCAACTTGGAGAGACCATCAGCGGACCCATTTCCTTCTTTGTACGTATGTACCATGGTGATTTGTAGCTCCTGGCTGATTTGGGGGACATCTTCCACTTGGCTTGAAACATGCAAGGGCAGAGTCTTGCCTGCTTGAACCAATTAATTATGACCCGACATCCATCTCTACCACTAGTGGAAACCAGTGATTCTCCTTGCAAAGTCAGAGGCCATGCAGGAGCCCATATAGTTCAGCTGTCATGTTAGTGCCATTTTATAGTGCTACACTGTAAGCGAGTTTCATTCCTCCCTGTGAGTCGCGAATGATACTTCCAGCCCCAAAGAGACCATTACGCAGAGAAGATCCGTCAGTGTTCAGTTTAAACCACCCTGGCGATGGTGTTTCCTATATGACCCATGTACTTGCTTTGTGTTTTATTCAAAGCTTGTACACTCGTAGTACCTGAAGAGACAAAGTATCTTCGCTGTTGCATTCGTGCGTTACTGAAGTTTTGATAATGAGATCTTGAAGCCAACGACATGTTTTGATGACAATTTCTTGTGCATTCATGAGCACGTTGTCGAATCGATGCTTGCATCTTGCGTTCCATAGTTCTCAGCTTATTATGGCCGGAAGTACTTCCTTAATAATGCCCATTTGTGTACTATTCCTTGCTGCTAGTATCCAAACCCCTTGCCGAGCCCAAAAACTTTAGGCTGGAACGTTGCCATCGCAAAAAGTTGCCAAACTTGTTGTGTGATCTCTCTGTTTACGAGCAAATGGTTTAAAGCTTCGTTGTTTCCCGAGTGACAACAACTGCATTTGGATGTAAATTGTGTCCGGTACTGAAGGAGAGCACTACCATGATGACATTCTTCCATATTTTTCAACTGAAGACCTAAATTTTGGTAGGGAGAATTTTGAACCAAATCCAGTCCATACGACGTTGTACTTCTGCAGTCCCTCTCCAGAATTGTCATGCTGATTTTACCATAAAGCTACAACTTTCAGAAGGACCCCATAGCGGCGTGTCGTGGCCCTCACTGATGAAGAACATGTTGATGAGTATGGTCTTCCATTGCACAGGCAGTTCGTGTTGCAGACGGTTCCAGTTCAAGTTCATTCCATTTTTGATAATGTCTTTCACCATGATTGTCTGTATGCAGCCGATGTTCATCAGGTCGGCGAGGTTGCCTTCCCCGGTCCAGTCATCCATCCAGAAACTACAATTACCTGTTCCTAAACTCCAAACTGTATTGGTTTGCACTGTTGTGATCAAGTTTCGAATACTTTTCCACAGCGAAGAGGTGATTGATCGAAGCTGAGAGAAGTCATCCTGTATTGTGTATTTGCTTTTCAAAAAATGATTCCAGAGTGTGTCGGTATATAGCTCATTCCAACATTTCTTGAGCTAGAAACTATATTTGATATCGTAGAGTTTTCGGATGCCGAGTCCGCCTTCTTCTTTGGGTATACATATTTCATCCCATGAAACCCAGTGACATTTGTTTTCACCTTCAAACTTTCCCAGAAGAAATTGGAGAACATGCTCTCTAGTTTTCGAATGACCGATTTCAGGACGTTGATACATGTGAGGAGGTGTATCAGTATGGAATTCAAGACATGGTTAATCAGAATGAGTTTGACCCCTTGAGATAAGAGCTTACCGTGCCATCCTTCAATCCGTTGTTGTATCTTCGTGAGGAGCATTTCAAAGTGAGAGTGTCGAACCTTGTCATAGCTGATGGGCACCCCAAATAGATCATAGGAAATAGCTTGTGTTGAAAACCTTGTCTTCTTAGGTTACTCCTTCTGAGGTCGTTGTCATTGAATCTGCTATAGCCCCAAAGATCCAGAAGACGGTGGATCTAAAGGACATGGAAGCGAGCTTTCGCAAGCTTGCTAGTACTGCTGGGCCAGATCTAAAAATAGAGGCCAAAAAGGTAGGTGTATCTTATAAATGTATTTTTGTCATTCTTTCAGCTCGTACTTACCTTGTATCGCTTGTTACAGATCTCCCATATGCCACTGTGTTTGGCGTGGTAGATGTTAAGCTCGATATGTCACATGCTTCTGGTCGAGAGGCTATAATGTAGCAGAAGATCTCTGACTTGCAGAAGGTAATGGATGAGGAGAAGACAACGTATGCTAAGGATAAGGCCAAATTAAGAGCCCATTATCGACAGATTGTCTCCCAGCTCGAGGAAGACTCGGCTAGGAACATGAAGCAGTTGAGTGGGGTACGAGACATATTTTCCAAGTACCTCGAAGAAGATGGCTACTCTTCGGTTGACATTATTGCTCTATTCGAACATCGTTTTGATAACATTGTTGGTCCTATTTTTGAGGAGGCCGAAGAGAATCTTGATCCTGTTCGAGAAATGTTGGTACTATTTTTAAAGAGGCTGAAGAGAATTTAAATCCTGTTCGAGAAGGATTGAAGACTGTTTCTGGTCATGATGGGAATGTACCTCTCAAGTAGGTTCATACTTGTGAGGCGAATGTTCAGGAGAAGGTAGCTTAATCTTGTTGTTTTTACATTTTGAATTTTTTAGAATAAGGTCAACTGTAGTTTTTTTATTGTAAAAGTTTAGGTAGTACTTTATTTGAATGGATAGTTTACTCTGTTCCTTAATTGATATAGGACTCTTACATGTTGGATGTTCTTAAATTAAGGTTGCTTGTTAATACTTTGAGAAAAGAATTTTCTAGGAAAAAAAAATCATTGGCCGTAACAAATCATGTCATTGCACAGACCGAGGGTCAGGTGAGAGAATACAAAGCTCTTAGTGATGTTCATTGGAAAAATTTATGTGATGTATAGATTTATTGGGCTAAAATAAAACGGGATGAAGTTGTTAGGAAAAGTAGAGGTAGGTTTATTTAGATTTGACATTTTTTGCTTGGTGATATTAGGGAGAGTACTCCATTCAGTACTAAAGACCTTATGATGTAAATTTTTTTCCTTAAAGAACTCTACCAAACTCAATATGAAGTTTGAGGCCGAGTTAGGAAATAAAGGGCTTTAAAAGAAAAATGCAAAGGATCGTTGGAAAAGATCTCGCAAGTTTCTTAGGAAAACTTATCGATATAGCAGACTTGTTGCAGCCAAATTCTGAAAAACTTGCATCTGGATAGAATGCAAAATATCATGGTCGAGGCTGGAGTTACTTGCAATTTGGACATAATTCATGTTGATTACTTGAATCGGGCTGATTTTAATACTGGGAACACTGTGTCTGTTGTGGGTCATATTAACAAAAGTCAAGCAGAAACTAGTAGAGAGGTTGTTACTTCTAGAGCTCCAGTAGTTATTATTGGATCTTCGAGTGCGATAAAAAGGAATTCGATCGACCTATGGAATGTTTAGGAGAAATAAAACGTAGGTCGATTCTTATAAATATATAGTAGATTTATCAAAGGATGAAAGGTAGTTTTACCCTTATTTAATCATCTGGTATATTTATTAGATTATAGTAGACAAAAATGTGGGAAAAAACTTTAATACTTTTCATTGATGAGATTGGAATGTACAATTAGAGATTAAGTCTCACTTTTGGAAGTAAATTGACTATACAAACTGTGGATTAAATTACATTATGTTAAGTAGATAACAAAACAATCAAACTAATGACAGTATTTCTTCAACCTCCTTGTGTTCCAAGGATTCAGAATCCTAGTTCCTTCCTCTGTCATCAAATAGTATGAACCCAATCTGGTTCTTCTTACTATTATAAATGGTCATCGCCAGTTCTCTACCAGCATTCGGTTCTTTTATACTTTTTGGGATTTTCCAAAGTACTAAATCATTGATCTCGAACTCATGGTTTTGAACCTTTCTGTTATACAAATTTGCCAACATGTTGTGGTACCTACCTTGATTTGCCACATCTCGATCACTTGTCTCATCTATCCAATTCATGTTACATGCTAACTCGAACTCTTTTTTTTCATTAGTTAGTTCGTGATCTTTAACTAGGTGATGATATTCTTTTTGGATTATGGCTTCAGTGCCGTATACTAGTAAAAATGGAGAACATCCTATTGATTGTCTTGGTATCATCCTGTAGGCCCACAGGAAATGTGGTAATTCCCTTATCAAATTTCATTTTTTTCTATTTCCTGTCGCTTCTTGAGACCATCAACTATGGATTTGTTCGTGATTTCGATATGTTATACTTGTTCGTGATTTTGAGATGTCCATGTCAATTCGAATAAGATACAGGCAGCCAAATCTTATGATAATGTTTTCCCATATGATCTTAATAAATTCTTCTTCCCTAGTTCGACAAAGTGGAACCACTTTGTCCCACTTGGTAAAGTAATCTGTTGCCACGGGTAAGAATTTTCCATTTCCCGGTGTGTTAGAAAATTCTCCTACCAGGTCGAAGGCCCATCATTTAAATGGCAAAATACCTTACTCACATGTAGTTCTAGTGTTGGGGCTCTGATCTAATGTCCGTGTCATTGACAAGCATCGCACTTTCATGAATATTCTTTAGTTTATTTTATCATTTTCGGCCTAAACTCTCCTTGCATGATTGTTCTGTTTGCGAACGAGCGTTCTACACCATGAGATCCACATGTTCCTTCGTGTAATTCTTTAAGCATTTTGTCTGCATTTTTTATGAGAGGCATTTCAGATAAGGCTTTGTAATCGAATTCTATATAACCTATTTGTTACCACTATGTAACATTTCTAATTTTTAATTACTTGTCTTCTTTCTTTTGGATTATCTAGGAGGTCATTTTTAAACTTATTTTTCATCTCTATATATCTTAGGAAGGGCTTTCTCCAATCGTCTTCCTCCTATTCATCACTCCCAGTATTAATTATAAATATCGAGGCATAATCTATACTGGGGGTTAATACCATTTTAATCTTGAGATATCTAGCTTTTATACCCAACACACCAACTAGGTAAGATGGCGAGTCGACATGTCGATTTTCTCCCCGGAGTATTCGAGCATCGCCTTCTCGAATTCGCTCATTCTTACAGCCATCAATGTTGCATAATCAATCATCTTCCCATTCTTCCTATATTGTTCAGAGTAGTGGTGAACTATAACAAACGAGTCAGTGTATACCAATATTTTAGGTACCCCGATCTCTGATGCCATATCCAGCTCGTGAATTATGGCCTCCTACTCTGTAACATTATTCGAGGCTTTGAAATTAACTTTTTAATTATGTCGTTAGATGGAGTGATTGAAACGATTCCCACTCCTGACCCCGCGGGACTTGCTGATCTATCTATAAGTAATCTCCACCTATTTTTAGTTACCCACTCAGCCCATTCTTTAAAGGGTTTGTCAAGCTGCTTAGCGCCATGCTCTTCTGCTATCTCAGGGTCGTATTCTTCCCAATCTGGATCCTCTACTAGGTAGTCAGCCAAGAAGTCAGCTACGGATTACCCATTCTCTAATGATTTGTATTCAAATCTAATGTTATGCTCTCCCAAACTTACCGACCATTGTTATACTCGGTGTGCTTCTCTTTTTTGGATATCACCTTTTAAAGGGGATAGTTCATTATAACCCTCACAGAATGTGCTTAGAAGTAGTACTTCAGCTTCTGTGACATGTAAACAAGTATAAGTCGAAGCTTTTCGACTTTAGAATAAACCGTCTTAGCTGGAGTAAGCGTCATGCTTACAAAATATACTAGTTTCTCGATCTTGCCTTCTAATCGAATCAAGACAGAACTCAAAGAGTTTTCTGTTACTGCGAGATAGATTATCAATTCTTCATTTCCTATTAGTATACACATCACTGGAGCTTCCCAAGTACTTCTTCAACTCTTGAAAAATGGCCTCACATTCTTTTGTTAAATCCACGTCTTCATTCTACTTTCCTTTTCAAGTAGATCCATGGAGTAGCAAAAACAACTACCCACAATGATCTGATGATTTCAAAACGGATCTATTAATAGCTGCGATCTTGCCATCTAGTTTATGCACATCTTTCTTATTCTTTGGTGATGGCATGGACATTAGAGCTTGAATCTATTATGGGTTTGCTTCTATCCCTTTCTTACTAATCAGATGTCCAAGGAATTTTCTAGAATAAACTCCGAATTGACATTTGTCTGGATTGTGCTTCACTCTATGTGATTGTAAAATTTTAAAGACAATCTCAAGGTCTACAACATGATCTTCTTTCTTTAAGCTTTTGTAGAGCATCTCATCAAAGTATACTTCTACAGTTTTCCCCAAATGTTCTTTAAACATATTCGTTACTAAATGTTAGTACGTTGATCCAACATTTTTTGGCCCAAATGGTATGACTCAGTTATAATAGAGGCATCTCACAGTGATGAATATACTTTTTTCCTAGTCTTCATCTAATAGCGGTATCTGATTGTATTCCAAAGTAGCTTCCATCATGGACAGTTTCTCATTACCTACGGTTGAGTCAAATATTTGATGGATAATCAGTGGAGGGTACTTGCCCTTTGGCATGTGTTTGTTTAGATCCATGAAATCTATAAAAACTCAAACTTTTCCATTCTTATTTTGGGTCTGTTAAGATGTTTGAGATCCAGTCTAGGTACTTGGTTTCCATGATGAAACCTACATTAATTAATTTATTAACCTCCTTGTTTACCTCATCTCTGAGTTGAGAAGATAGTTTTCTTTGTTTCTATTTAATCATTGTGACTTTATCCTTTACGCTAAGCCTGTGGTAAGATAACTTTGGGTCAACTCCTAGCATTTCCTAAAATGTCCATGCGAATAAATCTTTATTAGCTCGAAAGAGTTGTACTAAGACTTCCTTTTCCTTCTAATTAAGCCTTGCGCCAATAAATGTTCCTCTATCTTGTCCGTCAATCTCAATGCACATTGTGGGTTAGACTGTAGGAGGTTGATCTTCGGCGTGATCAACTTTATGTAATTGCTATAAAGCAAATTCCTTTGACGTGCCAATTATGTTTAATACTGTATTCTTACAAGCACGAGCAAGTTTATGACTTCCTTTGATTTTATATATTCTTTCATTCCATTTGAAATGAAGTGCTTGGTGGTACGTGGAAGGTATTACTTTCATGTTATGCATCCAGTAGTGCCCAACGATATTTAAGTATCTAGATTTTTTGTTGATTAAATAAAAAGTATCGTCGAGGGTTATGGATCTAGTTGTTATAGGTAGAATAATTTTTCCCACCCCCTCTTCCTTGGATCTGTTGAATCTGCTGATATCCATGTTGATTATCTCTACCTTATCTGTAAGCCCCATCTAATCTATTAAACTCTGAGAAAGGACTTTGATAGTGCTTCCTGTATCCACCATCATAGTGTGCATGACAAAGTTTTTCATCTTCAGTATGATGGCCAACGCATCGCAATGTGGGAACTTCACATGCCCTACATCACAATCTTCGAACGATAAACTAGTTCGCCTTTGGCTTGATTCAGGTAGCAATTTTGCCTCTTTTTCCAATACTATGAGATCATAGCAAAGTGTCAATCTCCTTCTCTTGAACTTGATCGAACTGTTGATTTGATGTATCTCAATCATGTGATTGATCTAGAGGTAATATAAGTATTTTTCCTCAGGTTTTCCTTCAACTTGAATGATATCGATCTCCTTCTTGCAGCTTCCATTCTTGTATCCTTTTACATCGATAATGTATTCGTGCATCCTTCTGTCTTTTAAGATGTATTCCATCGGTCTCTATACAGTGTAACATCTGTTAGTGTCATGATATTTTACTTTGTAGTACATACAGTAAGATTTGCCTTCAATTGGTTTTAGATGTTGAGCGTTGTGAAAGAATTTTTCTTTCATCAGTGTTGGGTAAATTTTTGAGAGCTTAACATTTAACTTTGGAAGGACTGGATTCAGTATTAAGCTTTCCTTTCATGTCTTTCCTTCCTCTATTTTAGCTCACTTATAATCACCTCGTTAAACATTTCTTCGATCATTGTTCCTATCTATATTTTGGCCATCATTATTTCTGGATCGATATATTCATTTACTTTTTTAATCATTTCTTCTGAGGTAGCGGGTTTGTTTAAAAACAAATGCTTTTTGGCTCTGCATTTGATCTATAGAGCGTTGGTGAAGGTTGATACAATAGTTTTTTGATCTAAGTTATCTACCTTTCTGGCCAGTTCGATATATTTCTTAGTGAAAACTTTGAGCTTCTCTCCCTGGGTTTGTTTGAGACTGATGAGAGTGTACAAATTCTCGTTCTTATCTTTGTTATGAGCACAAGTCTTCCTAAAGAGTTTTTATAACTGGTCAAATGTACATATTGAATCTTCAGATAGAGAGTGGAACTATCAAAGTAGTTTTCCTTAAAGGCATGCCGCGAACAATCGACAAAGTATGTAATTTAAGTTTGAATACAATCCCAATGAACCGTGGAACTGTTGGATGTGTTCTCCTACATCGGTGCCTTTGTACTTGTGGATTTTTAGAGTGTGGAATCATGTTGGAACTTCTCTTTCAATTAATTCTTTAGCAATCAAACTTCCCTGGAATTTTTTCAACTCATCTTTGTTGTAGGGACTTTGTGCTTCTAGCATCTCTCAGATTCATTGATCTATGTGTTCTTGTGTTACGTGTCAACATGGTGCTAGAATAGATTGCTGAGCTAGTTTTGGGTTATGGTTGCCACTTCCCTCGCTCAATCTTTCCCTAACTTGTACCTTAGCTGGAGGTCGCGGGTCCTCTTCTTGATGTTTTGAGTGTCGGCATCCTCTACTAACTTAATGCAGATCGTCTCGTATTAGAGGGATTGAGGCTTCAGGTTCCTATGAATTGTTACGTGGTTGCTTGGCTGTTCCTCCACTTACAGCTCCTTAAGGTCATAGTCTATCACGTACTAATATTTTGGAATGAGCGGTTTCTTTGTCCCTGGGAGCTAAGCACTGTTAATTGTCTTGTAACACTTTTAAAACGTCCTACAGAGTGGTCATCTATTCTTTATGTCGGTTAGATTCCAACTGTCGGGCTTTTCATTCTTTCTCTAGCTCTTTACTGTGATGTTCTCAATCTTGAATCAACTGGCGCTTGATATCATCTCGTTTCATCATTTTTGCATTAAGGTTTGCCCTTAATTCTGCCAATTGGTCCGATTCTGCCGACTTGACTTCCAGTTGAATTGCTGAAGCTACCCATTTGGCATTCACCATGATTGTCATTGATGATATTTGAGTACCTATTGGTCTTAAGATTTCTTGGTATGTTTCGATTCCCACAGACGGCACCAAATGTATGGACCCAAATTTGTAGCTCGAATTAGTCTTTTACACCAAATGTACCTGAAACACAAACAAATGTAAATAAGTAATAGAAAGTAACACAAATTGTGAGTGGAAAACTTTCAATAGTGAAAAACCATGACCTCAGCTTCAAGGATTTATAATTTCTTTATTGCTAGGATATTACAAGTTATAATGGTTAATGCTCTGGAATTAGACTGATTAGGTATTTTCAATCTCCTAAAACTTATATTCATTTTTTATCATCCATTCCCTATTAATAGATCTCCTATTTAGCTCATGGGCAGCAACACGTTCTCCTGGATTTGGATAAAGAGTGGTAGAGCTTTCGGAGGCCGTTCCTGTAACTTTCCATTCATGGGGCAGGAGTCTTTGACTTATTCTTCTTTGTTCTTTGAAGGGTTGAGCCACCTCATCTTCTAGTTCATGAGATTGGTGTCAAAATCATTAAGGTGCATGTCCTTCAAGTTTTGCGTGAGCCTGACATTATGGTAGTTTGCTGTGATGGTAGCTCGAGAGACAGGTCTCTAAAGGTTTGATCTTTTGTGCTTTAATTTCTCATAATAATTGAGAATTTGGTTGTATTCTCTAGCATTGCAGGTGAATTTTCATACTGCTTTATCACTGAAATTTGAAGAGATTTTGAGTTAAAAGCAACTATGTGATCTCAGTTCCGGTTTATTTGAAGTTGTAGTGTTGTTATTTTAGCTAAATTTTAGCTATGATTTTCTTTATCTAGGTGTTTTCTTTCTTTTGGTTTAGTTCCGAGTCAGGGTAAGTAAGCCTGAGTACTTTATGAGCTTTGAGAGCTCTAAAGGGACTGGAATTCATAAGCCTAAGATTACTTTGTGCTCTTGAAAATCTACATTCGTCATTGGTGAAACTCCAATTATAATTCTGGAAATTATAGCAATCTGGTTTGGCTAACCGAGATGATTTTTGGCATGGAAGTGGGGATGAGTTTGCATCTTTAATTGCCCACTCATCAACCATTGTGTTCATGTGTTTTTCTTTGGTTTTTCTGGGTGAAATAACTTATGCAATCTGATATACATCAATATAGCTACTGCACAAAGTCAAAAGAAAATTAGAATATCTATTGAGTATATTACTTAATCATCGTATACTACTATGTTGTATTTTGCATAAATGATTGCTACGAGATATGACATGTTAAAGAGTGTGAGTGTCTTTTCTTATCCATGAACACCATGTTTATCATCCTTATTTATAAGATCACTGAGATAAGTAACATAAGGATTTCGAGCATTGTCTCTTCGATCAATTATTGAATTTCTACGTTCTGTGGAATTTCCCGGGGTTTAAAATATTTTACTCATCTTTAATTGAAGAAAAATATGTTGTATTTATTTCTAGATGAATAACTTGCGGAAAACAAAGTAGTGCAATTGATGTAAAGCATTAACAAAGTTTACCCTAGGTCTGCAACAACTTATGCATATTATTATCTACTTTTAATTTCTATGTTTCTAGAAATTGGCATATTTGTGAATGCTAAAAATTATGGTCATATATGTATAATTTTCTATCTTGTACATTAAAGAAACTATAAATTTACAGTCATGTACTGTCATATTTAAGTAGCTTAAGAAAACACAACTAAGCAACTCGAAAAGGGAATAGATTTTGGTTAACATGTTAGCATGAAAGAAATTTACCACATCAAAAGTATGAGAGGGCCATCGTTGAAGAGCATCCTAACGTCCATGTAGGAAGATATATAAGGAGAATAGTTTCTATGCAATAATGTTTGGCAATTTAGCAATATCGCCTTTTTACTAATGAAAGAAATATTGAAATACGCTTCGCGGGTAGTTTGTGGGAGCACTATCGCAACTAACGAGTCAACGTCAATGTCAAGTGAAGGTAAGGCTTGAAGAAGGCAAATTTGAATTCCTTGGAGGAGAGTGAAGCAATCAACATGATCTTTATAAATTGGCCACCGAATTATTCCATTGAATACCTCTACCATAAGCTTTTACTTCAGTGTCAGCATAAACTGAAGCATCAAGGTGAAGTTTAGACATGTCATCTTTGATTTTTTTATTACAAAGTAATGTCATCTTTCAACAATAGAATAGTACGAGTGATAAAAGTGGCTCAAGTCGGGAAGCGGTAAGGGAATGAAAATTAGATTAGATGTGTTGTAATTGATAATTCTAAGCTTTGATAATGTCTCTTTGAGTTTTAGTGGGTTTGTTTATTGATTGAACTTTTAAAAAGCCCTTAGAATTATTCAGAGCAATTGAGCCTAATTACTAGAACTATTTCTGAAATATTACTCCATGAAACATTATACTCTTGATTGTTTGACTCAATTTCAAATATAAGGTATGATTTATATCTATATAAACAATGCATTTATAGTTTGTCTTCCACATATGGAATTTAACTTATATGCTCAGCAACAAATCATACAAACCATGAGTGGTTTTCAACACAAGCTATTTCCTATGATCTATTTGGTGGCGCCCATCAGCTATGGCAAGGTTCGACACTCTCACTTTGAAATGCTCCTCATGAAGATACAACAACGGGTTGAAGGATGGCATGGAAAGCTCCTATCTCATGGGGACAAACGCATTCTGATTAACCATGTCTTGAATTCCATGCCGATATACCTCCTCGTATGTATCAACGTCTCGAAATCGGTCATTCAAAAACTGGAGAGCATGTTCACCAATTTCTTTTGGGGAAAGTTTGAAGGTAAAAACAAACGTCACTGGGTTTTATGGGATGAAATATGTCTACCCAAAGCAGAAGGCGGACTTGGCATCCAAAAACTCGGCGATATCAAATATATTTTCCAGCTTAAGAAATGTTGGAATGTGCTATATACCGACATACTCTAGACTCATTTTCTAAAAGGAAAATACACAATACAGGATGACTTCTCTGGGCTTTGATCAAACACCTCTTCACTGTGAAAAAGTATTCGAAACTTGATCACAACAGTGCAAGCCAATACAGTTTGGTGTTTGGGAATAGGTAATTATAATTTCTGGTTGGACGATTGGACCGGGGAAGGCAACCTCGCCGACCTGCTGAACATCGACTGTACACAAAAAGTCATGGTGAAAGACATTATCGAGAATGGATCGAACAGGAACTGGAACTGTCTGCAACACGAACTGCCTGCGTAATGGAAGACCACACTCGTCAACAAGTTCTTCATCAGTGAGGGCCATGACACGCCGCTATGGGGTCCTTTTGAAAGTTGTAGCTTTACGGTAAAATTAGCATGTCAATTCTGGAGAGGGACTACAGAAGTACAATGCCGTATGGGCTGGATTTGGTTCAAAATTCTCCCTACCAAAATTTCGGTCTTCAACTAGAAAATATGGAATAATGTCATCACGGTAGATGCTCTCCTTCAGCACCGGATACCATTTATATCCAAATGCAACTGTTGTCGCTCGGGTAACATCAAAACTTTAAACCATTTACTCATAAACGGAGAGATCGCACAACAAGTTTGGCAATTTTTTGCAATGGCATATGGCATTCGCAACGTTCTAATTGAAAGTTTTTGGGCTCAGCAAGGGGTTTGGATACTAGCAGCAACCAGGAGTACACAAATGGGCATTATTAAGGGAGTACTTCCAGCCATAATAAGTTGGGAACTATGGAACTCAAGTTGCAAGCATCGATTCGACGACGTGCTCATGAATGCACAAGCAATTATCATCAAAACATTCTGTTGGTTTCAAGATCTCATGATCAAAATTTCAGTAACTCACGGCTGTAACAACGGAGATACTTTGTCTCTTCAGGTACTATGAGTGCACAAGCTTCGAATATATCGCAAAGCAAGTACATGGGTCAAATGGCCAACACCATCGCAAGGGTGGTTTAAATTGAACACTGATGGATCCTCTATGTCTAATGGTCTCTCTGGGGCTGGAGGTATTATTCATGATTCACAGGGAGGAATGAAACTCGGTTACAGTGTAGCACTATGAAACGACACTAACATAACAACTGAACTATATGGGCTCCTGCATGGCCTCCAACTTTGCAAGGAGAATCACTTGTTTTCACTAGTGGTTGAGATGGATGCTGAGGTCATAGTTAACTGGTTCAAGTAGACAAGACTCTGCCCTAGCAAGTTTTAAGCCATCTGGAAGATGGTCCTCTAAATCAGTTAGGAGCTACAAATCACCATGGTGCATATGTACAGAGAAGGAAATGGGTCCGCTGATGGTCTCTCCAAGTTGGGAAGTGCACAAGAGAACCTCCTCTTCTGGTCGGCTGCTGCGCTACCTAAACATATAAGAGCCTTCTATTTTCTTTAAAAATTAGGGGTTGCTGCTATTAGACACTGATGCAAATGTACTGTTCGGAGGTCAGGCTTTAAGCCCCCCTCATGTTTTTTTCTTATCTACATAAATAAAATCACAATTTGCGCAAAAAAATAAAAATAAAAAAATGACACAAAAAATTTATTACTAGACTTTGTAACTCCATCATTAGCACGTAGCCATTTGCTATCATTAACATGTGTTAAGATTGAATAATGACTACCCATGACTTTAAGACATACTTTTTTCTTGCCATTTAATCTGATTGCTCCCTCAAGAGTTTAATTGAGGGAAACTTAACTTCATTTAATATCCTTCATTTATGAATTTCAAGCATTATGCGTCGGATTTTCCATCTATACCGGCGCTACTCAATATTTATCTTCCGGTTCACGAGTACACATGTTAATAGGTCATATATGAGTTATTGGTTGTGCCCAATTATTACACCAAGTTAAGGTTGGTGAGACTAGTGTTACTCTTTATTAGGGCTTGAGGGTATAATGGGAAGACCACTCAAACCCTATCATGTTAAATAGAGGGGAAGTCCCTCTTGGAGGCTACAACACAGAAAACCATCCCATTAAGGTCTGCAACCAATCTAAGGGAAGACTCCACTCAAGAACAGAGGATTTTACAAGAGCAGGAGTTACTATAATCTATTTTCCATAACCTATTATTAATCATAGTAATTGTATAATTTTTCTACAATTGGAATTAGTCGCTAGGATACAAATTACTTTTATTAAATAATTGCTCTCAAAAGTTTTTTCTGTACTTTAATGGTTTTATTTTTTTAGTACTTGACGTTGATTACTGTTCCAGAAGAGATAAATCAAAATACAAATTCTTTTATCTCTACCAAGTCTATCTCTCTCCATCACTCCCCAAATTTTAGGGTTCCTCTCTCTCTCCCTCACATTGCAAATTATCAGACCCAAATCATCTATTAAATCCTGTGGAGTTTAGGGTTTACAAATATGATTTGAGAAGAGGGTATTGGTTTGGCTGATATTCACGGATAATTAGGGATCTCAGTAACGATACCCAAATCTCCCTAAAGGCTTACACCACCATGGGTTTGTAGCAATTTTTGATTTTGTTGAAGAGTTGTGAATGGGCCTGTAGTAGTGTATGATTGTTTTCATTGTGCACATTAAGAGGGAAAGCATTACAGAGAAGCTGAACTGATATCAAAGGAAATTTAAGCCATATGAAATCTAAATTTGGTGTTGATTTGGTGTATGGAAATTGGGGAAATTCAATTTATTAGGGTTCCCAGAAAGATTTCAGATTCATGATTTGTGATATCCAGATTTACTGTTTATGGCGTTGGTTTGTGATTATTGGGTTTTTGTTATTGAAAGGAGTTTGATTATTGGGTTATAGAAGGAGGAGAGACCACAGTATCGATCAATCGTACCCCTATTCCTAAATTAGCACTTTCTCCTCCAAAAGATTGTACCAGTTCTCTCCAATTTTTTTTATTTTTTTGGGCACGCTCATCATCGATGAGAAAGTAAGGGGCTTGGTAACTTATTTTCTTTATTGGCTTTTTCCTTCGACTGCGACCCATAATTAGTTTCCTATTAAGATGTCAAAAGAAAACAAGCAAACTATAAATTCCTTAATTATAAAGAAAAACATCATGGAATCAACCCAAGACCCATACTCTGAACATGTTCCTTAAATGTCTTTGGCGGTAATCCCTTAGTTAATGGATTTGCAGCGATAAGCATTGTGCTTATGTGTTATACAAATACTCATTGTTTCTCAACAGACTCCTTGACTGATAAATATTTTATCTCTTTGTGCTTAGCACCATCAGAATATTTATCATTCTTAGAGAAAAATAATGTTACAGTATTATCACAATAAAATCTTAATGGCTTGGAAATAGATTTGACAACTCCAAGTCCTGAGATAAAATTCCGCAGCCATAAACCATGATCTGTGGCCTCATAGCATGCCACAAACTCAGCCTTTATAATAGATGAATAAATACTATCATATTTTGTACTTTTCCATGAAATTTCCCTTCCAGCCATTAGGAAGACATAACCAAAAGTAGACTTCCTACTATTAGGGCATCCAACAAAATCTGAGTCTGTGTAATGGATTACTTCTAAATGATCAAACCTTCTAAATGTGAGCATGTAATCTTTTGTTCCTTGCAAGTACCTCATAACTTTCTTTACAGCTTCCGAATGATCCATCCCTAGATTGATTTGATATCTACCTAGTATACCAACAACAAAGCTTATGTCCGGTTTAGTACAAGTTTGCGCATGAATTAGACTCCCCACATCAGATGCGTATGAATTTTTTTTTATCTATTTACGTTCCCATTCAGTCTTTGGGCATTGCATAAGACTAAATTTATCGCCTTTATGAATTGGTGCATCACTAGCTGAACAATTCTCTAGACCGAATCTCTCTAAAACTTTATTGATATAGGCTTTCTGAGATAGCCCTAACAATCCTCCTGCTCGGCCTCGATAGATTTCGATTCCAATCACGTAAGATGCCTCACCTAATCTTTTATTTTGGAGTTCTTAGAGGGAAACTTCTTAGTCTGGTGAAGCAGACCAAGATCATTACTAGTAAGTAAGATATCATCAACATATAAAACCAAAAATATAAACTTACTCCCACTGACCTTAAGGTATATATATCGATCAACAATGTTTTCCTTAAAGCCAAAATAAATAATGGTATCGTGAAACTTAATATACCATTGGCGGGAAGCTTGTTTAAAACTGTATATTGATTTTTTAAGCTTACAAACCATATTTTCTTTCCCCTCTTCGAAGAATCCTTCCGGTTGATTCATATAGACTTCTTCATCTAAACTCCCATTCAGAAAAACAGTTTCTACATCCATTTGGTGTAACTTTAAATCATAATGAGCCACCAATGCCGTAATAATTCTAAGTGAGTCCCTTTTTGATATAGGTGAGAAGGTCTCCTTGTAATCAATAACTTTTTTATGAGTGAAACCTTTGGCCACAAGTCAGGCTTTACATTGTTTGATATTCCCATTACTGTCACGCTTGGTCTTAAAGACCCATTTGCAACCAACTTTCTTGTATCTTTTTGGCAATTCAATGAGATCCTAAACTTCATTTTGTTCTATTGATTTCAACTCTTCTTTCATAACATCAATTCATTTAGTAAAATTATTACTATCCATGGCTTGTAAAAATGAAATTGGATTCTTTAGGCCCTATGTCAAATTCAGATTCCCGTAAGTACACTATATAGTCATTCGAAATATCTAATATCTTTTCCCTTAGAATCAAAGTGGTGTTATTACTTGTGGTACCTCTATTATCGGTTAATTGGTGACAATCTCATTATGGAGTGGTTGATTGCCCAGTTGTTGCTCGATATCATAGTTATGGGTACTGGGAATTGTACCCTAACTTCCTTAATAGTCATATTTCGTGATTCACTACTCCCACTAATTTTACCATTTTCAAGGAATCTTGTATTACCGGTCTCAACAATTCTCGTACTATTGGTAGGACAATAAAATTTATACCCTTTGGACTTATCAGGATAACCAATAAAGTACCCACTGATAGTTTTAAGGTCCAATTTCTTTTCATGTGGATTGTAAATTCTAGCCTCCGTTGTACATCCCCAAACATGAAGATATCTTAAACTAGGTTTCCTTCCAGTCAAAAGCTCGAATGAAGTTTTCAGAACTACTTTACTAGAACCCATTTTAATAAATATGCAGCGATCTTTAGAGCTTCAATCCACAAAGATACGGGTAAAGTTGAATTACTTATCATACTCTTAACCATTTCCATTAAGGTACGATTATGCTTTTCAACTACACCATTTTGCTGTGGCGTTCCTGGCATTATGTATTGAATAAGAATACCAAGCTTCTCTAGGAGTTTGGTGAATGGGCCAGGGGACTAACCCAATTCTTCATATCTACCATAGTATTCACCACCTTTATCTAACCTAATAACTTTTACCTTTTTGCCAAATTTTCTTTCAACCTTAGTAATGTATAGCTCAACGACAATCACTGCTTGAGATTTTTCACTTAATAAACAAACATAACCATAAAGTAAAAAGTTATCAATAAAGGTGATAAAATACTTTCTCCCATAAAGGTGATAAAATGTCTGTATGAATAATTTCAAAAGGCTCCGTACTTCTTGTGGCACCTTTCTTGGTGTGTTTGGTTTGTTTATCTTTAATACAATCCATACAAGCACACACACACACACACACACACACACACCAAAATTGGTAAAATCTAGGTTTGGAAGGATCCCATCTTTTGCTAATCTTTGCATTCTTTTTTAGAGATATGCCCCAGACGTCTGTGCCACAAGATGGAGGACTTTTTATTAGTTATGCCACGTTTTGTTCCAACATTAGGATATAGGATCAAAAGGGTTTGGGCAAACATGTTATCAAGATTTAATTTATATAGGTCATGACATAAAATACCAGAACTAATAAAAGCAAAATTATTGAATAAACTCAAAGAACCATTCCCAAAGTGAAAATACCCATCGAGGTCTAAAAGAGATAAAAAAGGCAAATTGTGAGAAACTGAAGGAACATAGAAGGTAAGCGATAAATCAAAATGATGTCTAGTGTCTAAGAATAAATTAGAGGTCCCTACGGCTTAAACAGAAGCTTTAACTCTATTTTCCATGAATATGAATTTTTTATTTGGTTCTGCGTTCTGGGTCGTAAGGAGTCCCTGCATCGTATTAGAAACATGAACAATAGCACTCGAGTTAATCCACCAAGTGTTAGAAGGAACTTTAGTAAGATTTGATTCGAAACATACAAAAGTTAAATGATTACCTTTCTTTTCGAACCAAGCCTTACGTTTTTGACAATCTTTCTTAACATACCCCATCTTTTTACAGAAGTAACATCTATTACGTTCATTATCACATTCCTTCTTAGGAGCCTTGGTAACATTAGAAGTCCCCTTTACCTTGAGTAATCCTCATTTCTTATTAGGCTTTCCCAATTATTTATTATTTCCTGTGTGGTAAGATTAACTGAATGATTTCTTTGTTGCTTAAGCCTTGCCTCCCCTTGAACAATCATGTTGGCTAATTCATTCACATTCCAATTATCCTTAATAGTGTTGTAATGAATTTGAAATAGACCAAACTGAGAAGGCAAAGAGTTCAAAATAAATTGAACAATAAAGAAATTATTCACTTTCATCCCCAATATTTTAAGCTTAACAACTAGATTTATCATTTCTAAGACATGTTCATGCATGCCTTGTACACCATTAGATTTATCATTTCTAAGACATGTTCATTCATATTTTTAAACTGAGGAAGTGAAAAATTGATATTAGTCACTATGGTCATCTGTATAAATATAAGGTTTAACCTGTTCGACCTTTCCCAAGCTTTATGGATAGTCTTCTCATCCCTACTGCTCTCAGTAGAAAGATCAGCATATTTTTTAGCCAAGAGTGTTAAATTATGATCTAGAACATCTGAGTAAAGCTGAATTTGTTCACTCCAGTCTAAAACATTAGTTCCATTGTGAATTGGAATAGATAAAAGTATACGAATGTAGCAAAACAGGGTTTGGTACTGCAAAATAATTAAAAGCTTGCAAAATATTAATGCTACAAGTTATAAAGAAATTAAACATGAGTTAGAATATAAGAAATTAAAACCAAATTATATTCCGATGATGAACTGATAATATCATCACAAATCAACCTTTGGGTCTAAAATGTAATATATAAAATATCCACTCAAATTGTTATAATATTAATATAATAGGGCTAATTAAAAGTGTACACCAAATTGTGTAAGGTCCTTCACCTTTGGGTTAGTAGTTCCAAACTCAAACTAGAATACATATCAATTACCCTATATCAATTTATTAGTCTCCCAAAAGTAAATCCGCCTTTGGGCTAATTCATAATATTTTGAGATAAATAAATCGCATTACATACTCGGCTTGATATCCATGCATTATAATAATTAGGTCACTTTGGTGACTTCCAACCGACCTTGGTCACGAGTTTCAAGCCGATATAATATGGCCAAAGCATATTATTTAAGCCTTAGATCAAAAATAAGAAATTAGAATAATACGAACATATACCGACATGCTAAGTGCTTATGCAACAAAGTATTAGACAATCGAATATTTAAATAACATTGGTCTACCTTAATAAATGACCAATAGACGGTGACAAGCAAAACCAACCCTACTCATATTGATTGTTGGACCACAACAAAACTATAACCTTTAAGAGGCACACAATTATATATAATTAATGCATCTCATATTCATGTGATTGCAAAAACATCTCATCAACAAACAATTATTACTTTGTTACAATTCAGATCTAAACATACACCTTAATATTATATATGTATTCAATAAACCTAATCGTGATCTAACGATCAACACTCGGGGAAATATTTGTAAAAAAATTAATTTGTTAAAAGATCACATAACAACGAAACGTAACACAAATGAATCATAATCAGAAAATTGTAAAAGTCCAATCATAGCTCATGATACTACATGTAAAACATGACAAGATCTATAAATGTTAGAGATCTAATAAGGATCAAGGACCTAATATGATAGCCATAATAAACGATAATGTAGAAACATAATCACATACCTTGATCCATAGCTTGATTGATTAAGGTATGTCCTTTGAGTTCATCGGTGGCGGCGAGTGGTGACAACTAGGTTTTCTCTCCTTTAACCTTTCCTTTGAGATTGTATTTTCGTTAATGGGCTAGGCACACTTATATAGGTAGAGAGAGGACCTAGTTTCCTATTTCAATTAGAACTACTTTCCATCAAAGTACAGAGTTGTAGGAAACCCTAACCTCATTAACCAATAGGATTGGTTTCCTATTTGGAGTTGGATCATCATAATTAGAAACCCACAATTACTAAAAAAAATCCTTACTCATGTGGTCCATAATAACTCTTACAGTTGGATATTGGTGATCCTCAGGCTTCTAGCTGTTGGAACAACTATTGTATTATCATAATATATATAATTTTTTACAATGGGTTTTTTGTTCTTATGAGCTCATACTTATTGTATATGATGTGCTTACGATTATGCAGTACTTCATAATGAGGCGATTCTCTTAAGGAATTACTATAAATTAGTAATGAAAAATTTAAGCAACAAGTCATTAATATTTATTATTAATTAGATTATAATATCAGGTATAAGCTATAATATATCATTAATGAAATAGGGTTTAAGTGAGATCAAGTAGTCGTTATGAAGGTGGGATATAAAATGGGTAAATACACCCAAAGGAGTTTTATCCATGGAGTTAAATATTCTTCTAATTTTGAGACTCTCTTGTAAAGTCTCATTAAGACTACTTTGTACTAATTAAACTTGAAATAATTAGACCACCCAAAGGAGGTTAAGAAACTTTTAATTAATTAGTGGGTCAAGATAGGCTACACGGTACTGGGAGATAAGGATAACCCTTGGCCCAAAGGTGAGGAAGTATCTCGAGTCAAACAGTAGGTAGCCAGTCTAGTCTTGAGCTTGAGTTATCACAAAATAGGGGGTAATGTATTTCAAATCACCACCCAAAGGAGTGATTAGATGATATATCGCTGTACCTGCAGAATAAAAAGTCAATACCTTAAAATATAATATACACTCTGACTCGACCATCCTAACCCTAGGACAGATTGAGATTAAAGACATCAAGTTATAGATATTTTACAGATTAAGTTAAACGGGCAAATTTATTTTTAATTTTTTGTACGTCCTAAAATAACTCTTTGGTTCATTCAGCTAAGGACTCTATGATCCAGAACCAACTGACTAATATTGAAACCTTGACGGACTCTAACTACTATAATTGGAAGCTCACAGTCTAGATTACTCAAGTCTACCTTAATTTTGGTTTTGATCTCACTAAAGCCAACCCTGTAAATCTTACAGATACCTCTTCTAATGCTGAGAAAGTAGCCCATGTTAAATGGGTTAAAGCCAATAAAATGACAAATCTCATTATTCATTCTTCAATCGATCCTTTTATGCGGGGCGGTATCGCTGAAAAAAGTACCACAAAGGAACTGTTAGATGTTATTAAGAAACAGTTTGAGGGTTTCGTCAAGGGAAGGCAGTATAGTAACTTATCTCAGCTTTTATCGCTGAAGTATGATGGTAGTAAAAATATGCGCTCACACATTTATGTTTGCTTTGAATCTAATTTGGTTGATGTTTCTATAAACTCTTGGTGGCTTGATTCTGGGGCAACTGTTCATATTTCAAATTCTCTACAAGGGTTCATAAGCATACAGCCGGCAAGGCCTGAAGAACAGGTTTTCTCAGGAGATGCTAGAAACCTTCCAATTGTGTTTGTTGGCATTATTCACTTGGTTTAGACACGGGTGTTACTTTTGATTTGACAGGCACCTTTTATGTTCCTTTGATAAGACAATCTCTAGTTTTAGTTTCTCGGTTGTACTCTTTCAGTTATTTTTTCAATTTCAAACATGGTGGTTTTGACATTATTTATCATGATTCTATTATTGGTTTTGGTTTTCTAGTTGATAAGTCATATCGTCTATCTATTGATCATTCATTTGAGACCTCTCTATTATGTTTATCTACTGAGGCTAATATTTCATCTACTTCTAAACGTTCTAGAGTTTCTGAGTAATCTTCGACGCTATGGCACAAACAAGTAGAACATATTTCTAGAAAGAGGTTAGAGATTATGGTTCGAGATGGGGCTAATAGAGTTTTAGACTTATCTGATTTTTAGACTTGTATCGATTGTATTCATGGAAATTGACCAAGATCAGAAAATTTGAATCTACTCGTAACACTGACCTTTTACAGGTGATTCATTCAGATATATGTGGAACTTTTTCTATTCCATCCCGTAGTGGTCATTGATATTTTATCACTTTCATTGACAAATTCTCTCGTTATACCTATATTTTTCTTATCCATCAAAAGTCTAAATCACTTAATATATTTATGATTTTATAGTTAGAGGTTAAGAAATAGTTGATCTAAAGATCAAGGCTATCCAGCCAGATAGAGGAGGTGAGTATTATGGTAAGATCGATCAAGACGATCCACATTCGGGACCATTCTATCAGTATTTAAAGGATCAGGGTATTGTAGTCAAGTACACTATCCCAAGATCACTAGAGTAGAACGGTGTTTGTGAATGCTGTAAACAAACTTATCAGAACATGGTTCACAACATGTTATGCCATACTGATTTACCTATGAATTTATGGGGAGAGTGTTCAGGCTTATTTCATAGAGGGAAAGAGAATATTTTACCAATATTATTCATAGAGAGGTTGTCTTTGAGGAGGGTTCTGAAACTCAGAGTTCAACTGCTATTCCGATCAGTGTTGTTATGCTTACGCGTTTATCTGATATTGGCATTATGACGAGTACGATTCCAGACCCAGTTCCAGATCCTGCCATAACACCCATTCTCCCTCAGATCTTTCCTATACCCGCTCCCGTTCAGGTTCCTAATGTTCCACCTCCAGCCCAGCCTCTTGCTCCTACTTGGAGATTCTCTAGAATAAAGAATTCAACTATTTCTTCAGATTACCACTTTTATTCAGTTGAAGGGGATTTATTTGATTTCGATGATCCATTATCTTTTAGTTCGGCTATGGCTAGTTATTTTATAGATCAGTGGCGTAATGCTATGACGGAGGAGATGGATTATATATCTCGCAACTCTGTATGGAAGTTGACATTTTTGCCTGAAGGATCTAAGGGAGTTGAATACAAATAGATCTTTAAGACCAAACGTGATTCTGAAGGTAAGGCTGAGCATTTCAAAGTGAGACTTATTAATAAGGGTTTGAAGCAGCGTCCAAGAATTAACTTTGATGAGACTTTCTCACCAATTTCGAAGAAGGATTCATTGCGGAAAATATTAGCTCTTACGACTCATTTTGATTTAGAGCTTCATCAGATGGACGTTACGACATCATTTATTAATGGATGTCTTAATGAATAGATTTACAGAAATGTTTTGAGACCAAAGGGAAGGTTTGACTATTTTCCAAGCTTAATCGCTCTATCTACGGATTCAAGTAGGCGTCCAGGCAGTGGTACCTACAGTTTCATGAGGTGGCCTCGAACCATAATTTTGTCAAGTACAAATTGGTTTATTTTATATACATCAAGCAGAGTAGGAGACATTTTATATTTATGGTTTTGTACGTCGACGATATTTTACTCTCTAACATTGACGTTTGGTTTCTTCAGGAGACAAAGCCTTCTTATCTCAGAATTTTGATATGAAGGATATGGGAGATGCTAGTTATGTTCTTGACATCAAGATTAAGTGATACAGGACCAGAGGGATACTTGGCATATCCCAGAGTGCGTATATCGATAAAGTTTTGAATAGGTATGGCATACAGGATTGCAAAGCAGGTGAAGTCCCTATTGTCAAGGGAGATATCTTCAGGAAGACGATGCCGCATGAAACAGTTTCTTCAAACATCTCTAAGGAATATGCTTAAGCTGCTGGTAGCCTCATGTATGGTATGATATGTATGAGACTCGACATCAGTTTTGTTGTTGGGATATTAGGAAAGTACCAACAAAACCCTTATGTTATTTACTGCCAGGCAGCCAAGAAGGTTCTTTACTATTTGAAGAGGACTAAAAATTCCAGATTGGTTTATAGGAGATCGGATGAGCTCATGGTTTTGGGCTACTCTCACATAGATTTTACTGGAGTCTCTTTGAGAATTACTCTTTTACGTGGGAGTAGTTATTGTTTTATTTTATTTACTGTTATTGTACTAGGATTCTTTATCCATATGGAAGTTATTCCTGGTTATTATTTTGGTAGATATTTAGATTTGATTTTGATTATTTAGCTACCATATTTGGATCTGTTATTATATGTGCACATATTAAGTTTAAATTATGAAATTGCAATAAAGTTTTAGATATGAGTGATTTCATCACATGACAGTTGTCTAAGTATCATGTACATTTAGAGAATACTGAAAGGTTTCTCAAGTTTACTTGGGTTGGATATGGGTAGGTTCCACATTCTTTGGCCTTCATTTCAGTATGAGCGATAGTCTTCGTATGACGGTTTGTCTAAGTATTGAAATTACATGTGTCTGGTAAGCACATGTTGGAGGACGCTAATGGAAATATACAGGCACATCATTAAGGTATACATTTTCCATTCACACGTTAAACTCCACCAGTAAAGAAATTACACTTGAAAGCTATTGAGGTTGCTAGCTCGATGCCCACGCTATGAATTAGGCATGTGCTCAAAGGCCTGACCAAAATTTGTTCGTGAACCGTGTTAGCCATCTTTATAGTTGCAGAGTTAAAGTCAAGTTTGATGTAACATTATCTTGGACAAATTATCATGTGTGGTTTTAAAAACAAATGATGGCCATCTGCTTTTCATAAAAATTGTGAATCAGGTTAAAAATATTTTTTCTTAAAATCGAGTTAGCGTCGGGTGAGAGATTGTTGGATTTTCCATCTATACCAACACTACTCAATGTTTATCAACCAGTTTGTGAGCAGACATAATAATAGGTCGTATAAGAGTTATTGGTTGTACCCAATTGTTACACCAAGTTAAGGTTGGTAGGACTTAGAATTCCTCTTTATTAAGGCTTGAGGGTATAATGGGAAGACCAGTCAAAACCTATCAAGTTAAATAGAGGGAAGTCCCTCTTGGAGGCTATAACATAGAAAACTATCTCATTAAGGTCTGTAGCCAATCCAAGGGAAGACTCCACTCAAGAACAAAGGATTTTATAAGAGCAGGAAAGAACAGGAAACGAGGTTAGTATAATCTGTTTTCCATAGCCTATTATTAAACATAGTAATTGTATTATTTTCCTACATTGTGTACTTAAACCATCGTGTATAGCGCGGGCTCATCACCTTGTCTCTATATTAAACCGGGGTGGTGTTTTTGCCACTTGGTCGAGATTGACAAGCTGAATGACCTTTTGGGAATTTTTGTTTATCAGACGAAAAGACCAAAAACCCAACCCTTTCCTCCAAACTTAAATCTTCATCTCTCCTCTCCTCTCCCTAACTACAATCTTTATTCTCCCAAGCAAAAAAATTAAATGTGTTCTCTTCCAAGAAACTATGCATCTCTATCTCTCTCTCCGGGGACTCTTCTCTACCTCATCTTCTCAAGTTTTTTCTATCTCATTCTCTCTCTATACACATGAAAGCAATGTTTCGAGATGCATAAAAGTAGTGTTTTACTTACTAAAAATTTTATACAAGTTTTTTGGGTAGTGCCGTAGGCACACAAAGTAAAGAGGTGTAGTGCCGAAGGCATGCCATTTAGGCTTTAAAAAAATATCACATTGGTATCCCAACCGTTTAGCGGTTATACTAGTAAGATACTTCATAGATTTTGGCCAACAGAGTAATCAATATTAGTAACCTCAGAAATAAAGTGGCACAGAAAGGTATGCATGTTAAATAATTTGTGCTTTCTTAATCTATTCTACCATTATTCAGCCAAATAATACTTTTTAATAAATGATGTTTTTAGATTATACCCCCCATTTGGTTTTTGATAATAGTGTTTACCCCCTATATTTGTCACTTATGAGTGTCTACCCCCCATTTTCTTCTTGGCTGTTAGTCAACCGTGGGAGGCTAACGCTGACTTGATTGAAAAATTCATTAAGACCATTTTACCCCTCATATGACAAGCATGTAGCTTAATTTATCATGTCGCTCGAACGATATTTGCAGTTGTTCGAATGACCTGACATCTTTAAGAAAGCCATTTTAGGTTACCATTCTGTCCTCTCTCCTTTCTCCTCTCTAACTGATTTTACACTCCCTCCAGCTAATTTCATACTCCCTCTAATTGATTTCAATCATCTCTCTCACTCATTTACAATAGCTCTCTCTCTCTTTCTCTCTCTTTCTATATATATATATATATTAAGAACTCCATTTTGAGAACCCCATTGCAATCATCTTCTCTTGTTTTGCAAGAAACCCATTTCGAGAAACTTAATTTCAGGTACGAAATTGAGCTCTTGTATTGGAAAAACAATTTCCAAATCGAGCTCTCTCTATTATTTTAGTTTTATTTGTTCAATTACAAGTATGGGTTTTTGCTTACTGTTTGATGTGAAACCTTGGTAGAAGTTGTATAATGGGGTCTAGGGTTTCTCAACCTTTATTTTGTATTAAGAAATCGGAGGTAATTAGGGTTTCTCACCATTAATTTAAGGGAAAATTTACTCATGCGCCCCATTATTTTAGTTAATTATTACTTGCCCCCCACTGTTGGCTCAAATTTGAGCATGGACCCCAAATGGCCTATGACCGCTCTTTGACCATAGTTGACTGGTCAAAAAAATACTTGAAGTACCAAAAATACCCTCACGTACAAATCACGTAAACTTGGCAGCTGGTAACCATTTTCTCTCACTCACCTTCTCTTATATCATTAAACTCGTCTTCATTACTTTTTTTGATTTACCCTTTGTCTCTCTTACTCTTACCCTCTACCATTGTTGACCCTAACTTTAGCATCATTGGAGCACATTGATTATCTCTCTGTTAATCTCTCTCTTTCTCATTGTAATATCTCCCTATCTTTTTGACACATAGTCACCGTCCATCTCATACAACAATCTCATCAACAAGATTCTCGGTGATGCATCAGTTTTTAGATCAAGTGGGGCCCAAAATATTACTACCAGGCCCAATAATTTCCTATTTTTGCATTGCTTAAGAATGATGCTCAGTTGCATCTATTGTACCTAAGTTCATGCCTCCCGGAGATGTCGTTGGGATCTGGCATACATTAACATAATGTGGATTAAAAAGATCATCTTCCTATGTTTTAATCTGACCCACAACACTAGCAACAATAACATCGTCGTCTTCATCTTCTTCTCAAATACTCATGTTTGAAGAAGCCATTAAGCCCCAACAACCTTAATACCAGAACTTGATGCCATCCATTTTAATCTTAACCATTGCTTTATACTTCCCCATATCCCGACTTTCTCCATACAACTCATTCTACATCTATCTCTTGAGACTCTATATTGCTTTGTAAACAGTGTAAGAAGCAAAATAATAAACAATTCAACAAAAATAGATTAAGGGGTAACAAATTGGGTAGATTTGAAGAGTACCCATGTGATTATAATCGAAAATAATTACTCTTGTCTAATTCTTGAAAAACAAAGTGTTGGTTCTTTAGAGAAGAACCTCATTACAGAACAGACCACGAAATCTAAAATTGGGAGAAACCCATTAGAGATATTGAGAGAAATACTAAATGAAAGAGACGAAGTAGAGTATTCGCTTATGCAATAGTCTAATTTCATGATCCAAACTTATCCTTTACACCAAGGATATGTAGAGCTTCTAAATGAATAATGGAAGAGTAATAACATAAAGATTAGCGTGGATGAACCTTTGAATTGGTTAAAAACCACGACCTCTCTTGAGGATTTAGAAAAAAAGTAGTTTATTGATAACTGCCAGATATTATAAGAGAAGCTTTGAGTATTTTGTATAGAGTTTGAGTGAGCACTCTTCTATCTTCCGTCCCTCATCTCAGATTCTCTAGTTCTATTTAAAGGTCTTATAATATGACCGTTTAACGACCATTATTATTCTTAATGATGGACGTTACAATATTTGTTTGAAAATATTTGATTTGATTGTGTAACAGTCTGACCTTTATTATTTCATAATGGCTTCATTGATGATAGTACATTCGCTTAACTCGAACTGCTGATGTAGAGGTCGAAAGTAATTACTAGAACTCTATAACTGTAATGCCTTTTCAGTAGTGCCATGCATATATTAAGGAGGTCGAGTGGTCATATGCAGGTCGAAGATAAAGCTTGAGTTCGAGATGAGGAATAAGCCACTACAAGATGACTCTCAACCAAGAACACGAGAAGTATCATGGACGAGTAGTTTGGTTGAGAAGTTCATGCTATATCTGTTATCTGATGTTGTTGTCTTGATTCTAATTTTTCCATCAATGTGCCACGTATTATGTTGGTGAGGTCAGATGATCGTATGCTAGTCGAAGAAGAAGCTTGAGTTCGAGATGAAAAATAAGCCACTACAAATGCCCCCTCTTAGCCAACAATACGAGAAACATTGTGGGCGAGTGGTGTTGGCTGAGAAGCATCATCAATGCTGCAGTTAATACCTGGGAATTATTTCCAGCATAGCTTCATGAATATCTGTTTATGGCTTTTGGGTTTTCTAGAACCAATGGTTCTAGCCAATTTTGGTGCATGGGAAATCCTTCGGACGTTGGGAATTTGAAGAGTCAGCTTTAATGCTGATCATAGTATAAAGAGCACTCTGATTGATGTGTGATGAACCAAGTCTTCTTCCCTAAACTATATCTTTTGTATTCTTGTTTCTATACTTGAAATTTTGTAACGGTTGAAAGTGTGGTAATGACAAGGCAACAGTCTCGTGAATCTTAGATTTGAAGGAAGATGGATGGATTTTATGTTAAATATATTGGTCACCAGCCTTTCCATCTATCGATGCCAATTCCGTTGTCCCCTACATACCATCATATGTCGTATTAGGAGGTGATGGAGGCGGGGAATGGCTATTATCAGATAGTGTGCTTCCATTATCTGTTGACATCGGAGGAGAAGCTCCAAAATAGACTGTGGCTGTTCCGGAGGGGGTTGTTACAACTGAAGATAAAACGGCAGACATTCGTCTGAGGGAGTCTCACTGGTACTCTGCTAGTTAGTGGACCCTGTCTAAGAAATAGGACCCTCCGTCAATCTCTAATATATGTGGTGGTGGGTGTTATGGTAGAAGAGGTGGTGGTGGCAGAGGTTTTTCTTCTAGGGACCATAGATATTGGCCATGTAGAAGATCCTTTTGCTGGTGCCATATTTCTTTGGTGATTTTCAGTTCTACTATTTCCTGGCTCCTTCCTGAAGGGGATTAGAGTTTGGATGATGCTTCAAAATTGCATCTTCTTACAAGTTGGTTGTCGAGAGGTATTTTGAACTGTGACTTGATGTAACTTGTAAAGTAATCTATAAATTGTCTAGAACACTTGTTATCTGTAAAGTAATTTGTAAAGAATTGTTGAATTAATGCAATATTTTTGTTATGTAATTTTTATGCTGTATTTCGAACTTCTCAACTTATATATATAGTTGTCTACTACAAAATAGAAGTTTGTAAATATGTAGGTGTAAGGAATGGTAGTTTGTCATTGAGTATTACTGGATAAAGCAAACTGTAAGGATTTCGGTGTGTATATTTGTATAAAGCAATGGAAGTTGAGGGTGGAGAAAAATAAAGGAGTTTGAAAATGTAAAGAGGTTGTGTAGTAAGAGTAAGTAAGCAATTTCCTTAAGATGATTGGGTGGTTGTAAAGGTATATCTATGTCTGCAAATTACTGATTTGAACTGACTGAAAAATGTCTCAAACTGTAGAAGTAACTAATATCTGCCTGTAGGTGCTACCGCTGGATTTGCTTGATTTTGTATGTTGAAATCTCATATATGTGCGCATAAAATCTGAGGAGATATTTAATAACATGGAAGGTATGACCTATTACAATATTTTCGATCTTCTATTGATATTTGTGTTTCCGAAACTCCGCACAATATATCTTTCAACATAATCTGCGGTGCAGGTAAGATTTATAGAGATCTTTATTTTTTTCATATAAAGTAGTAAACCTTGGTTGCTATGTCTTGTATCTTTTGCCAGAGACAATTTTTCTGTTGAGGTAGAGTGGGCAACCATGGTGAGGACGCGCTCTTAGTATGTGCGACATGCAGTAGAAGGTTGGTTTCATATCAAGGTTGCTAAACTTTGTGAATGATACTTTCCTCATTTGCCGTATGGTGCCGTTCTTCCGAGGTGGCCGTTGAAAGCAACTGGTTTAGATGATAAAAACAGGCATGTAGAGGTTGATCACTTTTTCTGGTGTGATGTGTTTAGTAAGTTGCTACTGGATGTAACTTTACGAGAATAGACTGTTCGAGAAATTGTACAGGACAAGCTCGCTGAAGAAGATGAGAGAGGAATAGGGGGGATATAATACCATATGGTGGGGTGAATCATCCAGGCTGTTTTAAATGTAACTATATGTGACTGGAATTTTGAGCTGCAAGAGGTCAAAAATGAATAAGTAACCTATTTTTTAATATTCTATTTTGGTGCTCTGTTAAATGTAAAACGAGGCATGTTGATGCTGCGAATTAAAATAAATAAGAATAAAATATTATGTTTTGACCGTTTATGTGGTAAATATCATGGATGACAACAGTGTAATTTTAACAACTATGTAGATAGTTTTGAATTTCTAATATTGAGTTATTTTAGGAATTTCGTACGATCTTGGTATTGTATAAAAGTAAGGTGATTGGTCGTGTATACTTGTTTGGGAAAGAGGGTCAAATTTTTTTAATGGCATATAATAGAGACAGACGTGATGATAGTAGATGTTATCATATAAGTCATGATGATGCTGTGAGATGAAAAGATGTGCCTGTAGAGACAGTAGGGGTGACTGACACGTGTCTGAAGGAACTATCATTTTGTAAACCGAGGGAGAGTCTAAAAACTCGTATCTCTCTTCCTCGTAAATTGTCTACAGTTATAGAGGGAGAAAATAGTAGTATAACCCATATCTCGGTAGGGAAGTGACGTTTGAGTTTTGAGTATGATTTGGGAGAGAAGGATTCATCTGGTAATAGAAAACTATTGGAGAAGTGGCAGGAGCAATCAATTTCCCTAAAACATTTGGGTAAAGTAGATGATTACAGTTCTTCGAGTACAGGTTAGTATTAGATGCTTATGTTTTGTTTCTGTTTGCTGTAATCTGTGTTTGTGTATTCATCACTTTTGATTTAGAGAGAACAAACTTGAGAATATATGGTTTTTGAGTTATTGCCTGTAATATCTTAAAGTACACAAGCTTTGGGTAGATTAACAGACTATAGAGATATAAAATGGCTTTTTAGGGAATAAGAGGGAAAATTAAAATGATTGCCTTTTGTTTTAGAAAATTGGAAAATAAACGTGCTGACTGGGTATAAACATGGGTGAGGTTATCTTTACTATTTGTAGGATGTAGCCTGTAACATAGAGATAATGATGAAATATTTTGTGTATCTGTAGGCCTAGTATACGTTCAAAACCTATAAATCCTATGAGTAAATTTATAGTAGCATCATGTTCAGAGAAAGCAACATCGTTGGGGAGGGAGGACGATTGTAATGTAATGGAAGAGACTGTAGATAAGATAGGCGTTACTGTAGGTTTAGAGGTTAGGGAATCTAGTAAAATAGAGAAAGTTATGGAGAAAGAGGATACTAAAAAGAAAGATAAATTGTTTTGCATATATCATGAGGGAGTAGATGTAGGAAAGGAATTTTTGAAATACAAAAAGAAATTATTGGGAGAATGGGGAAATTATATGACAGATCAAGGTCGCCAATTTATGGCCTATGTCCCAAGAAATGGGGTAGAGGCGGTATTATCAAGTCCATTATTTGGAGATGTAGAAAATGAAGAAATGGGTTAGTGAGGATGTTAAAATCTCGTATTATAATGGCCTTGGGCTGGCAGGCTAGAATGATGTATTTTTATGTTATTTGAATCATGCCATTTATGGCCTTAGAATTTCTCTGACATTATTTTAGAAAGGGGTTATGAATGTATTACAGTACTGCCCTGCCCAACTAAATGGGAATGTGTATGAGATGATGAGGGTATGCGAGGCTCTAAATGAGAAATAAAGAAGGGAAGGGACTGCCAAGCAGTTCGAAGCTAATAATGTGTTGAAATTTTATAAATGGAAGTATGTCAAAGGACAAAATAGTGGTTACATGTATAGTGATTCGTTAAGCCCAATTTTTTTTAACTTTGCATCTACGGGTAGACCATGGAATGACCACCTTGTATCGGTAGGGAGCAACTGTATGCAGGTTCTAGATGAACCAGCGCTCGTCCTAAACCATAATTATTATAACCCGAGTAAGTAACATTGATCAACTTTGACTAACCATTATCATGCCTTCGGGATGCTAAATATTGTTTTGTTCCTTGTTTTGGCAGATCCCAATCCTTCATCAGCACCTGATAATACCAGCTTGTTCAACGGCGTAGCTCATGATCGGGTCGAGTTAAAGTAGGTACTTGGTGAGCTAGGTATCCAGAGTTATAAGAGGGTAGATTCTATAATACCCAAAGTTCAGCGAGCTTACAAGAATCGAGCTATGGCTAAAAAGAAAGCCCACTTGACTATTGATGATGTCACTAGTCTTCCTCGTCTGTGCAAGAAAATATTAACATAAAACGAAATTCTCAGATGTCGAGAAAAATAGCTCTGCAAACTATGGTTGCTACTGTGGTGGTGATCTAAGACCAAGAGATTGCAAAACCTGCTGCTGGAGATGTTAAGGAGAAGCAGAAAGTGAGTAAAGTTACTCCTTCAGAGGCTGAGAAGAGCTCGCTGAAAAGAAAATGGCACGAGGACGAGGGTAGTGCTCGTACTAATGCCCAGGCTGCAACCAAGATGAGGGAGCTATAGCAAAAATACTGCATGATGGCAGAGACTAATCTGAAGAACCTCAATGAGCTGTACCAAGAGAAAAATTTTATGGTATGTATTGAAATCTTTGATTTGCTGTATTTGGAAAGTGATCTATAGTTTTGAACTTGTGTTTATGTATTGGTAGCTCTTGATACTGATGAAGGGGGCGACGAAGTTCATTGATAAGAGGAGCCAGGAGTTCGGAGATCTTACTCCGATGTTTGATGCCCAATTGGCTCGGATGAGGGAGTTCGAAACTGAGCTTGAGCTAGAGAAATAGAAGAGGGCTGAAGATGCCAAGGCTGCTGAAGAGCGGTATATATCATTATCCGAGCATGATGATATTATGTCACGATCATACGAGGCATTGAAGGCGGAAAGAGATTGTTTTGTCATATCTTATTACTCTTTTGGGTTGACTCATACTGATGTAGAACTGGGTCGATTTGGCAGATACGATGAGATAAATTTTTTTGCAGAGATAGAAGGTGAAGTTGTGGCTGATATTGCTGATCCATCCAATGTATATGCTGCACCAGCTGTAGCTGCGGATAAGTGATTGGATCCTCCATCCGAGGTAAAAATTAGCAAGAATCTTTAAACAATCTATAATATTCTATTTCGAACTATACAATTCTCTTAACTTTGATGGGATTGTACTGTGTATGGTCATAAAATTGTTTAAGTTTGATAGGTGCTTTTTAATATGCTCTCCTTGAATGTTTGCATGATAACAAGATATTTGTAACCTGTGTAGGAGGTAGAAAATTATTTCCAACCTGGAGAGATCATTGGGTAGAGCGAGGGATTTGGTAGCTCGTGTTCAATAGGTATTAAATAAAATTGAGTGTGAGATAAGGCAGTTTAAGTCTAACTCGGAGAAATTTTAAAAAAAATTTATACAACTTCCAATATAGATATGCTAAGATAAAAATAGAAATGTGATGAAGTTTTAAGAAAAGAAGAGGAGAGGTGGGCATTAGTATGAAAACCAAAAGACTTAGCCTATTTTAATGACCCAAGTGATAAGGCTAGGTGCCAAAGTCTATGGATAGCTCTGACATTATATTTTGAGGGCGAAGTAGATAGTGAATGGGGTTTAAAACAAGCTTATATAAAAATCTTGAAGGAAAGAAGTGTAGTACCGGACCCAGCTCGAGTTATGTTTTTAGCTCAAGAAGCACGTAATCGTCATAGTTTAGAGGCGATAAAATGTTCAGTTCAAGCTGGTATTTCTATTTTATGGGGTGATGTAGAACCTTTACCTGATGCTTTTGGCTTTATGTAGGATCAGAGGGCCATAAGAATTGTATTTTTCAGGATAAGGAAAGAGCAAATAGTGGTTCAACAGAAGTTAGAGGGTGAGTTAAAGGAATTACAAGATTTATTGTTATAACATATAGAGAAAAATATGTCTTTAGCGTCGCAATTGATAAAAGAAGTAACTGTTCGAAAGAAGGTTGAAACTGATGTGAGGGCTTTAGGTGTATTGCAAAAAGAAATATGCAAGCGTCTGCACAGGGCGCAAATGCAGTTGAAGGAACATTTGTATCCATCACGAGTTAAAACCGTAGCCCGAATGGATCATCAGTGTCATATACAAAATGTGATTAATTTTTATGGAGGGGAGCTGGCGAGGGTTGAGAACGAATTTAGAAAGTTCATAACTGGTTGACGGAAAGATTTTTATGTAGAGAACGCAAAAGCGGAAAATATGTGGTTTACGAAAGATGAGGGGGGGAGGAGGGTTGTTGAAATACCAATTTCTAGGCCGAGGGAAAATATCTCAGAAGAGAATGAGGAGGATATCGAGAGCCTGATACCTCATTCGTGGCAAAAGCAATGCCGGTAGGAGGTGGTGATCTTCATATCTCTTATAGATGTTTAAGTAAAGAATTTAAAGAGTTCGAGAGATAAGGGGGAATCCTCTCGCAACTCAAAAAAGTAAAAGTAGATTAGTTCAGTTATTTACCAAACTTGCAGTGCATTAGTTTTTTGTAAACTATTTTTGATGTTGAATGAAAGCTGTTCTCTATGATGACCATATAAATAGATCATTGTATGGAAATTACTAAAATATTATGTTCTTGAGTAAACTTTTATTTTCTGTGATATGCAATCTATTTGAATATGTAAAATAAGATTAATGTTAAATGTTGTGACAGGTGGAACTGGCAGCTATTCAGAGCCATTATGACGCGTTACGTGTTCGAAACGAAGAATTGAACGCTGAAATAACTTTGTGTTGGGGGGCACTAAAGAGGGCTACTGAGTTAAAAGGAAAAACGAAGGTGAAAATATCATAAGAGCAAAATATAGTAGTTCATTTAACCGATAAACTGCAAGATAAATAGGCTGAACTAGCCAGTGAGCTGAGAAAGATGGAGGGATTAAAAGAAGTTATAAGGAAAAAGGATGTGGAAATTTTTTTGGTACTTCGGGACAAATAAACCAACAAGGGGAAAAATTATTATCTGCATAAACTCAAATTACCAAGATGTTGGCGGTGTTAGAGAAGGAAGAAAATAATGTGAAAGACTTGTAATACCAGATAAACATGCTTGAAGTGAAGACAGTTGGTACACGAGCAGCTATCAATGAGGTAAATGATTATGCTCGCAAATTTGAAGTATTGTGGTACGTGACGAACATGATGTTGAAAGAGATAGAAGAGGCCTACAGTGAACAAAATGAAATGAAAAATAAAGATTGGATCACGATCTGTGTCTTAGAACATAAATTCAAATGATGAGGTTAGACATTTTGGAGTATCAATCAGAAAATGGGGAACTGCGTGATGCAAAGACCAAATTGTAGGCAGATCTTTGCAAGACTACAATAAGTCTTGAAGAAGAAGTATTAGAGAATAAGTATAATCAAGCTCGTACAGATAAATCAGTAGGCTTGGTGGTAAACATGGATAAGTTTATGGCGATAATAGAAGATCGTAATGATGCAACGCTGAGTAAAAAATGAGCTTTGTAAGAACGCTGCAAAAGTTTGGAAGCTATGCTAAAGGAAGCTAAAGGACAACTTGCAGGGTTTATGCTTCCTGATAAGGTGAAATATGAAGCAAATAATGCGGATAAGAGAGAAATGACAACAATGTTCTCCTTCTTCGTGTCCGAGTTCAAGAGACTGGAAGCGAAAAGCAAAACTGTATATGACAAGCGAGTTGGTGATAGTGTACAGTATGAGATGCGGTTGATACGATCTGAGTTTCTCGATCCCATGATAGAAAAAATGGTATTCTTACAAAGAATAAGGTTAAAGAAGGAAAGTAAATTATGACTGGGAGGATGCCAGAGTTCATGCATCTACGACTTCGTGGGGAAAGTTTGCATAGTGCTATGTGGCCTGATAGCTCAAGTGACAGTTTGAGTGATAGCTCAACTAACTGATGAGGCGTTATGACTGTTAGAAGGGATTATTCGGATTATACTAAAGAAAATATAGTAGATAAAGTATAACAAGGTAGAACAGTTGATAAATGTAATGATCTTTACAAAATTGTACTAATCTTGTGATGAATTGATTGTGATGTATGAGTTTGTTAGCCATTTTACTGTATAACAGAGCGTTGGTTTGGCTAAAGCATCAAATGTTTAATATAATAAAAGTTCGATTTGGCTGAAGCAACAAACGATCTGTACTGTAATAGAAGATTAATTTGGCTGTAACAGCAAACGGTCTATACTGTAATAGAAGATCAAATTGGTTGTAGCAATAAACAATCTGTAATGTAATAGAAGATCAATTTAGCTAAAGCAACAAATGATCTGTACTGCAATAAAAGATCAATTTGGTTGTAGCAACAAATGATCTGTAATGTAATAAAAGATCAGTTTGACTGAAGTAATAAATGATCTGTAATGTATTCGAATGGAATGAACCCACTGGTAAATTGTGATGTTTAAACATGTAATCTGTATGTAAAAGTACTTGTATGATATATTAGAAAAGTACTGTATTGTAAGGCAATCAAACATAAGTATTTTGCCGTAAGATTGACGTACAAAGAATGTTAGATGGAGTACTGTATTAAATAGTAGAAAGTACTCTAATGTATGACGATCAAACATAAGTATTTCATTGATGTAAGACCGACGTACAAGATGATAGATTTATTTAGAAAAGTACACTGTGATAGATTATTATCTTTAATAGAGCTTCAATCTCCTCGTATTCCTAGGATTAGGTACTTGTTCCTTAAGTTTGGTAGTGAGATCGTAAGAGCCAAGTCCACTTTTTCCAACAATGATAAAAGGACCATCCCAATTTATGCCAATTTTTCTAGTATTGACTTCTTTTATGTGTTTGGGAACTTCTCGGAGGACTAGATCTTTAATTTCAAACTCTCTATGATGAACTCGTTTGTTATAAGATCTAGCTAAAGCCTGGTGGTATCTTCCCAAGTTTATGATTACTTTGTCTCAAGTTTCCTCTATCCAATTTATGTTATATGCCAACTGGAATTCATTTTCTTCATTTGTCATGGTATGGTCACGTAATAGGTGATGATATTGAGTGGGGGTTATTGCTTCAGTACCGTACGCCAACAGGAATGGCGTGCATCCAATCAATGCCCAAAGTGTTGTGCAATATGCCCATAATACATGTGGTAATTATTGGACCCAATTACCCTTCTTCTTTGTCAAGCACTTTTTGATTACGTCCAAGATAATGGGATTAGTGATTTCGACCTAACAATTTCCTTGTGGCTAATATGGATTAGAAGGAGAGTAAATGATATTGTGCTCATTAAGGAACTTAATGGCTCTGGAGCCAATAAATTGAGGTCCATTGTCGATTTGGATAAGGGGGTGTAGCCAAACTATATTATGATAGTTTCCCATATAAACTTGATGACTTCGTCTTCACGTGTACGACATAGAGGAACTGCATCTACCTACTTGGTGAACTAATCTATTACTGCTAGGAGGTGCTTCCTCTTACCTGGTGCAGTGGAAAATTCAACTACAAGGTCGAGGGCCCATCTTTTGTACGGCTAAACAATGTTGATAGTATGGAGTTCCAAGGTTGGAGCTCAAATTTAGGGGCCATGTCGATGACATGCATCACACTTGCTTGTATATTCAATGGCTTGGGCTTTCATTTTAGGCCAAAATATTCCTTGAATAAGAGCCCGATTTGCTAAAGATCGTCCAGCTGCATGGGTCCCGCAAGTGCTTTCGTGAAGTTCATACAGGAATTTTTGAGTCTCTTTAATCGATAAACATTCAAGATAAGGTCTTGTAACTGATATTTTATAAAGGAAGTTATCGGCTATGACGTATCATTTAGCATTATCAAGCACACATCTTTGTTTAGTAGGATCTTTAGGGAGTTCACCGTCAAACTTGTTTTGGGGTCTGATATATGTGAGAAAATGTAATCTCCAATCGTCCTCATCCTCTTCAACGCCCTCAGTACTAACAGAACTTGAGCTTATGATATTAATACTGGGGGTGGATAGTATTTTGATCTTGAGATATCAAGCATGTATACCGAGGACTCCTGCCAGGTAGGTGTAGGGACCTAACTTCATTTGGGAGTGAAGTTTGTTCTTACAACGTAAAATAAATCTTCAATCAAAGGGATGTAAGCAATTGGTCTAGAGTAAGAACTAACTACAAACAAACACTTGCGTAGAGGCCCGAATGTGACTCTCTATGACCTCTAATGAGGATTTTTAAGATAGATTATATTTCTGACGAGTAATTAGTGGGTTCGAATACAGTGTACACTGGGAGGTCGAAGGTAAAATACAAGAGGCCGGAGATAATTTTTCTAACCCCCACTTGGTTTCCACTCTCCTCTATTTATAAAGTCTTAGGAAGCTGAGTCACCAAATGTGGGTCAGGATTACATGATTACTGTCAGGAAATCCTGGCGAGTTATAATGCCGGCTCTATCTGCATTGTCACTGTGACAGCTGTCTGATGTGTCTCTGTACTTCGGCACTGCAGTACAGTGGTCGACCTGTTACTATAGCTGTAAAGGCTAATAATTACGATGACTTGTCTAGAGAGCTGGCTGTCTGTCCCATCATTCTTCGACCATGTATAGATATGGTCAAAGAGTATCTATCGCGACGTGTTAGTCCATCCTCAAAACTTTATCTAGTATCGAAGCTTCTTCTTCTGGGTTTCTAGGGAGTCTATTATAGGAATTGAGTAGGCTTTGATACATTCGAGCAGGCTGTAAAGTTGGGTTTGGCTGTCTGTCGAAGGCTACGAGTAGGCTACTACATTCGTCCCTTTTTAACGAAGGTCTCGAAGCTAGGTGGAGAGGTGTTCGCTGAGAAAACTGTTAGGTCTTTGAATCTGAGCTGTTTGACTGTTGGTTTTCGAGTAAGTAATAAAAGAGGGTATTTAAGAGGTGTAGGTGGTTATAGGATAATAAATGAGGTGAAGGCTATAAAGATGGGTTATTGTGAAGGGATACTTTATCATCTCCCTTTTGCAGTAGTCTTCTACTCTTTCTCCCGATTCTGAACATTTGAATGGATACCACGCCAAACACGCATTTCCAAAAGAGGATGGGCTTTGCTCGTGATCGTCGAGTGGGGCGGAAGATGGTGGAACTACATATGCAGCTTTTTGGGCAGCATGAAATGAATTGGGACATGCCAAACCTTGTGGAGGTGGGACCTGAGGAGTTCATCAATGGTGATCCTTATGCCTATCTGTGGGAATAGATGAGGTTTCACTTTACGACTCCTGAGAGGTGCTATCTATTTCTGATGGCTCTGGCCAAAAGTCTTGTTTGCGTAGAAGAGATCATCGAGGAGCAAAACGCAGCAAGCAGAGCTGGACCTTTCGGACGTAGGGCTACTGGTTGATGTGGTGGATAGTTGTATTTTGGCATGCTTTTGTTTTTCTGTATGGGGTTTTTATGCCTGGGGAGGTAGTAAAAATGTAATCTGCTTGTTTGATCAGATACTTAGAATTGATATAATATTTTCTGCACACGGGCACTATTATGTTTGATTGATAATATAGGCGAATGGAGTCAAAACTCTTGTAGGCACGCTTAGTACACACATGTTATCGAACTGTTAGTGGTATCGAGGTATAATGATGTTATTGAAGGTAATGGTAATCGAAGGTTATGATGAGGTGCTGTTTGTGATGATCGATGGTTATAATGGACGAATGCTCGACGTTGGGGGTATACTCGACTAGAAGTCCTTGGGAATGAGGTTTGAATGCAGGTATCGGCGAATCAGTTACGTCTAGGAAGTTGGAAAGGTTGTATGCTGACTTTTTGAGGTTAGAAATTAAAGGTTTCCATTAATTCGGTTAGGGAAGAGGGAAAGTTGTGGTGGGTTTATAGGTATAAAAAGGGGGTAGGGTGGAGGGAATTTCTTTATCTATCCTGGAGCACTTCATCTACTTTATTAACTTGGTTTGGTCAATCATGGCTGGAAACGTGCCCGTTTAGGAAGATCAAGCTGTGGTGAGGGCCAGGAGAATCCAGGAGGCCTTGTTGGGTCTGCAATGGAGGTTCAGATAGAGGAGGATATTAATGCTAAAATGCCAGACCTTTTTGAAGTTGAACCCGGGGTACCACTCTATGGCACGCCCTTCGTGTATTGGTGGTGAATAGTACAGATGATGGGGCCGTTACCCAGCCATCGACTATCTCCTCTCAAAGGCTTCGCAGAGGATATAGTGGAACAGGAGGATGCAGATGCACAGGCCGTGGTTGAAGAGGAGCATCCCGCTAATAACTAGGGTCCTCTATCATATGTTGGTGTTGTTACTTTTCTTTGCTCTGTCTGTTTTTTTTTACTTTCTCTATACGATGTTTGTAATGCTTTCTTTCTTTATGAATGAAAATAGTTTCTTGCAATAACTTGCTCTGTCTAACTGTGAGTAGTAGTAATATAATCTGAATTCTGGACATAGTATCTTAAATCGTTGAATTGGTAGTACAACTGTCGGAATATATTGTTTTTGCTATTCGAAGGTAAGAATGAATTTTGTTGAAGCGAAAGATACAGTGTGTCGAATCTAAAAACATTATCTGTAAGCAGAAATTTTTAAATGATCAAAGTTTATGATTGTAGTCGGTCTAGGGGTTAAAGTTTTTGTATTGAAGGGTGTGTTGTACATCGAAGGTCGATATATTTGATCATTAAATTTAAGGCTATCTGTTAAGGATTGTTTGAGACGTAGAATGGTCGAGTACTTGAGGTTGGGGATTGTGTAGATGGTTATGCTTGATTGGACTAGCCGTTTTGACAACCCAGACAGCTGGTCTGTTAGACTGGTACGTGCGCCTGGGGTAGTATGCAAAAAGTAAAGATGGTATTTTACTCGTATTACGGAAAAGCTTATGATGGGACTGTTTGGATTTGATTGTTTAGTTTTGAGTAGGGAAAAGAAGGTTCGAGAAGCTTCGGCTTTTGCGTGTAGTTTAAAGTGAGGGTGATGTTCGCACGTAAGAGATACGAGGGGTACATTGGTCAAAACATGCTGTAGCCGAAAAGCCGGGGTGGTGGGGTCGTGGTAATGATAGTGGTAAGAAAATCGAGGCAGTTTTGGTTTTTTGAAATATATACAAGTGTGAGGAGAGTAGTTATTGGACGGTTTACTGTAAAAATCAATGAGTGTGAAGAGGAGAGAATGTACGCCATTTCGAACTTGGTGGTGGTTGCTTCATTTGTTTTTTTGGTCTTGCTGATTCGAGGATAGAACTGCTAATCCCTGGTAAGTCATTTGATCTCTGCCCACTTTACTTCATTTTTCCCTTTGGAGGGTGTAGGATATTCTGTGTTTGGGGTTTAGGTGTTATTTTTGAGGGTAAAAAGACTTGGTGGATCTGGGTTTTGACCCATTCTGGGGGTTGAGGTGAATTGGAGGAGGTATAGGGTTTGATATCGAAGTATTGATAAATTTGTAGAGGGGGTAGACGACATAGGGGGTGTGAAAATAGAATTTTCGAGTTTATCGATCTATTTGCATGCCTCTTCTTCTGTAGGCTAAAATGCATAACCGTCAAGCTTCGAGACGGAGACAGATAGATAAAGATGAGGAGATCAAAGAATTCGAAGCTAGAATTTCTGGTCGAGCCCCAATGGATGAGGGTAGTGATCTAGAAGTGTTAGATATTGTAACCGAGGCTCCATTATCTATGGTTGAGCTGGCTGAGGAGATTCCGGTTACGAGACATCGAAGGACGATAGTGACCGAAGATAGTGATGAAGAGGAAACAGTATGGGGGGTGGGGGGTAATGTAGAGCCTTCGGGTGGTGGAGTGGGAGATAAGGTACAGAGTGACGGTAGTGAAGATTTGACTGAGTTGGAAAGGGTCAAAGGTGCCGTTTCAGCTAAAGATAGGATTAAATTAGATCGGTTTGCCCCCAAGTTAGAACTCTCGAAGGTGGGGGTGTATCTGAGTGTTTCGGGGGTAGGGTTGACCTTCAAGTTGGACCCTTGGGAAGGGATTATGGCTTGTAGAGGCCAAAATCGATTGGGACTGGAGCTTCCTCTTCGAAGACTGGTTAAAGAAGTTCTGAATTTCTGGGGGGTGGCTCCAGTGCAAATGAACGGTAATTTTTATGAGATGATGAGGGTGATAGAGGGGATGAATGTAAAATTAGCTGGCGAGGGTCGAAGTTTGATTAAGTGGTTTGACATTATCGCCTTTTACTCGAGGAAGGCTAGTCAGAACCCGGGGACCTATTAAATCCAATGTCACCCAGAGAAACCTTGGTTCTTTGATCTGTGCTCGACAGGCCGGGGGTGGAATAAAGATTTATTGATAGTAAGGGGTAACTATGAGAATGTATATGAGGATGACCCGTATAAATTACATCATAGGGTATATAACAAAAGTAAGTTTACTGCTGAAGGGTTGTTGTTGATGTGTATCTGAAATAAGTGATAACTGTGTTCTTGTTTTCATCTGCAGGTCCGAAGAGTTCGTCTTGGGATAATTCAGAAAATTATATTGATACTGAAGACTGGGTAAATTCTATGTTTGACAGTCTCAAAATCAAAATGCAAAGGAGTAAGATGGTGGATTCCCTGCTTCGAGACGTACCCGCTACGCCGAAGCTGCCAAAGAGAAAAAGAGGTGAAGGTGTTTCTAAGGGGTAAAAAGAGATGGGAGGGGAAGAATTGCTAAGGAACTACCAGTTTGTGCCAAGATCACACAGGGGATCGAAGAAAGCAGCGCCAGTGCCCGAGGTGGCAGGAGATGCATCGAAGTTGAGGCCGAGGCCGATAACAACTCAAACAGAGATGGGAAAGGGCTGGGTAGGTCCCGAATCCCCAAAGGTGCTGGAATCGAAGGCTGGCCAGCTCAAGAGGCTTAAGTTACTGGGGGAGGATGATACATTGGAGGAGGATGAAGAGATGACGGAGGTTGAACGATAGGAGTAGGCTGTGGTGAAGCAGGCTTCGATGGTTGAGCTCTGGGAAGATGATCCAGACGAGGCTTTGAAGGAAATAAAGAAGCACATGTTTCAGGTAACTATATATGGCTATCTGTTGTAGTATTTTGAGATGTCTTGAAAATTCTTTGAGTTTCGAGGTACACTGATTTCATGAATATTTTTTTTGACAGATGTTTGGGCGTAAACTTGCAGCAAGGTAATGAAGTTAGTAAAGGCAAAATTGAAACAAGCAAAGGAGAACCTGAATCTTTCTCGTGGGAAAGAGGCATCATTGGTGTCTGAAGTCAGGAAGATGAAGCAAGATCAGGGGGTGCTTACTAACTCTTATGATGAGAGGCTCGGGCTACAGCGGTCGAGGGTAGAGCGAGAGTGGTCTACAAAGCTTGTGGCGTATGAGAGGGAGAAAGTAGAACAGAAGGTGAATTTCCAGTGGCAGTATGATGGCGAATACAAGGTAAATGTTAGGTTGAAAAGCTTTATAGATGATATGGTGTATGACCCCAAGACATTGCTGCCTTACCCTGTGTCTCCCAAACTTGTTGAAGGGGGTAAATTGCAGATGAAGGGAGGAGAGGCGAATATTGTTGAAGAAGCCATTGGAAGTACTGGGGGTGGTACAAATACTTATCTTATTAGAGCGCCCATTGGTAGGACTGTTGAAGGTTTGGTCATCGAAAGTTTGAATGAAGCTGCTGGGGGATCTGTGGAGCAAGAAGGTGTAACCGCGCCGATATGAGGTATTTGGGGTTGGGGTTTCATGTCTTCTTCTGTTGAATATAATGTTAAGTTGTAATATGTTGAACGATGTTGTTGTTTTCTGTTGGTCTCTGAACTCGGTAGGTTTTTTGTGCTTTTGTTATCTGCTGAACTTCTAAAGTTGATACTGAACAAATTGATTTGTATTTTCTAAAGTGAATTCCGCATAAATTGATTATGAACATACTGATTCTGAACTTCTGATTTGATATCTAATTTTCTGATTGATTGTGTTATCCTGTACTGACCTTGAATTGTTGGAATTTGGATGCGTATTCAATTGATTTTGCTTGTTTTAGACTCTTGATGATTGATCTTTGAATTGTACCACAACAGTTCCTCTGATAGATTATATGTTAAATGTTCTCTACACTTGATAGAATTGAAGATAGTATTTTTGTATACTATTTCGGTTTGAATGACTGTAGTATGATCGAACTCTGAAGAGTGTCGAAGATGTTTTGATCGAACTCTATATATATGTACTGTTTATGTCGAATAACTGTAGAGTGATCGAACCCTGAATGATCTGTTAGACATTGATGGCCGAAGCCACGACGATATTGAAATTTTGAAAAATTTCCAGGCCACCTCCGAGTATCAGTTGGGCCGAGGGGACGTGATACCTAGAGGAAACCTAAAAATTAACTGGACTTCAAAGGCCTAAGCCACAGGGAAGCAATATTTGATCGCTTCCAACGCATTCCCAAGGGTCTGGTCTTTTGACCATTCGTGCCCCTCGAGTTTGCTCGAATGTTGAAAACTTGAGCAATTCAAGGTCGCCCCCAAGTATCAGTCGGGGCGAGGGTGGACAAGATACCCAGGGTAAACCAAGAAATAGACTGGACTTTGACGGTTTTAGAGACTGGACGAAGTATATCTGATCGCCCCTAATGCATCTTCGAGGGTCCGTCTTTCGACCATCCTTGCCCCTTGAGTTTGCTAAAATTTGGAGACTTAAGCAATTCAAGGTCGCCCCCAAGTATCAGTCGAGGCGAGGGTGGATGTGATACCCGGGGTAAACCAAGAAAAAGACTGGACTTTGAAGGCCTTGCTACAACGAAGCAATATCTGATAGCCCCCAATGCATCCCCGAGGGTCCGGTCTTTCGACCATCCTTGCCACTCGAGTTTTCTTAAAATTGGGAGCTTAAAAAATCTCAAGATTACCCTCAAGTATAAGTCTGGTCGAAGGTTTATATGATACTTAAGTTAAATCAAAAGATTTAAAATGAAACAGGAGACGAAGTAAGGGTTGAGAAACTTATTTATTGAATGTTACGGATTACATCAATTGTACATGGTTGGAGATACGGCCTGTTATAGGAGACCAGCTGTATTGCATTCCAGGGGTTTGGTAGAGGCTCTTCATCTTCTGTTAGTAAGTAATAAGAACCCTTGTCTGTTTTATCGTAGGCGCCATAAGGTCCTTCCCAAGATTCGGGTAACTTGCCGGCATTTTGAGGTTTCGAAGATTGGTTAACATGTCGAAGTACTAGATCTCTAATGTTGAAACTCCGTGGTCAGACTCTTTTGCTGTAGGATTTCTGATGTGATGTGTGGTACCAGCCAAGGTTGGCGATAACTCGATCTCAGGTTTCATCAATCCATAACGTGTTGCATTCAAGTTCGAACTCATTATTTTCGTCTGGGAGGTTAGGGTCTCGAGTGGGTACTTCGAATTGAGTTGGAAATACAACTTCGGTTCCATATGTTAGGAAGAATGGGGTACATCCTATAAATTTTCTTGGGGTTGTGCGATAGGCCCAGAAAACATGCTGTAACTCTTGAACCCATCATCCTTTCTTTCCATCGACTCTCTTCTTAAGACCATCGACAATGGTTTTGTAAATTGCTTCGACTTGACCGTTGCCCTGGGGATAGTAAGGTGCGGTGGATGTGAGGATGATGTTGTGTTTATTGAGGAAGTTTTTGACTTTGCTGACAACGAATTAGGGACCATTGTCGCATGGAATCATATGGGGACAGCTGAAGCGAGTTATGATGCTTTCCCATAAAAATTTAACAACTTCCTCTTCTCTGGTTCAGCATAAAGGTACAACTTCTACCCATTTGGTGAAGTAATCGGTTGTGACGAGGATGTTCTCTGCTACCGTAGGCTTTTGGGAAGGATCCAATGAGATCGATGGCCCATCTTTTGAATGGCCAGGAAACTTGACTAAAATGGAGGTCTTGAGAGGGGCAATGGATGTCATGGGCGTGACGTTGGCATTTGTCACAATGCTTTGCATATTCTGAAGCTTGTTTATCATATTGGGCCAAAATAATCCTTGGGTGATAGCTCAAAGGGCCATAGAACTACCAGCAGTGTGAGCACTGCAGGTTCCTTCGTGAAGTTCGGCTAAGATTTGAGAGGCTTCAGCTTGGGATACGCATCGAAGGAGGACGCCTTTGGGGGATTTTTGATATAGTTTTTGTGGATAGTGTATCTGCGGTAGTTTTCTAGCAGCGACCATTTGGCTTTGGCATCATCTGGAAGGATGGAATTGTTGAGGTAATGAAGAAATGGTGTTTGACTCTCGCTTCTTGTATTGATGGTATTGATTTTCATATGGTCGATACTTGGGCGTTCGAGTACTTTGATATGGAGGGTTCGAGATTCTTATTGTCCGAGCATAGCTGCTATGTAGGTGAGGGCATCTGCATGTTTATATTCTCCTCGAGGGTAATAAGTGATTGTGGATTTTTTGGGGAACCGGTCCATGCGCGGTCGCACAAAAAGAGCGTAGCCGGCCATGCGACCGTTAGCTTGGTTTTCTTCTGTGTAATGTCTCTGAGCAAGTTGGGAATTTGTGAAGACTACAAGTTTGGGAATGCCAAGGTCGAGTGCGAGGTCGAGGCCATGGATGAAGGCTTCGTAGTCTGCTTCGTTATTGGAACATTCGAAGGTAAGTTTGATAGCTTTCTCTATGCGGTCATTAGTGGGTGTTACCAAGATAATACCAATTCCTGAGCCATTAGGTCCTGTTGATCCATCTGTGAATATACGCCAGCCAGTGAGAGGGTCCTAGGGATCTTCTATTTCGGGTTCGTCTTCTGATAAGTCATCTTCGTGTTCTTCCCAATCGACATCTTGGACCGGGAAGTCAGGTGGAGAGTCTACTACTGTTTGGCCTTTCTGGGATATTTGCTTCTCGAAGGTAATGTCATGTTCGCCAAGGTATACGGACCACTGTTGCACTCTTCTGGATTTTTCTTTTTTGCTAAGTACTTCTCGAAGGTGATAACTGGTGATAACAAGGATGGGATGAGCCTGAAAATATGGGTTGAACTTACGGGTAGAATAGACAAGTCTGAGGAGAAAGCGTTCAAGTTTGGAATATCGAGTTTCTACGGGGGTTAGAGTTTTGCTAACGAAATATACAAGTTTTTCGATGTTGGAATCAAGTCGGATGAGCACTGAGCTGAGAGAGGTTTCTATTGCAGTAAGGTATAAAGAAAGTGTTTCACCTTCGATAGGGGTACTGATAATCGGTGGACGGCCAAGATAAATTTTGAGTTCGAGGAAGGCTTGTTCATATTCAGGGTTCCAGTCGATCTCTGGATTCTTCATCTTTTTTACTTTGTGGGCGCCCTGATCGTGTAAGAGGGGAAAGGGCCAAGTACATGGATATGAGGATTCATAAATGAAACGATTGAGGGTTGCTATCCTTCCCGCCACTTTTTGGGCGTCTTTCATGGTTCAGGACGAAGGCATGTCTATGAGGGCTCAAATGTGGGTGGGGTTAATCTCTATCCCGCGTTTACTGATAAGGTAACCCTAAATTTTTTCGGATGACACCCAAAATTGGCACTTGTCTGGGTTGAGTTTCATTTTATACGTGCGAAGTATTGAGAAGATTTCTAAGAGGTCTTGGATATGGGTGTTTTTCTGAAGGCTTTTGCATAGCATGTCGTCGATATAGACTTCGACGGATTTTCCAAGCAAAGGTTTGAACATGGTTTTGACAAGGCGTTGGTAGGTGGCTCTGTCATTTTTAAAGTTGAAGGGCATAATATTGAAATAATAAAGGCCTTGTTCAGTTATAAATGAAGTTTTAAGTTGATCTCTAGGGAGGAGGGGTACCTGATTGTAACCCGAAGCTGCGTTTATCATAGATAGGCGCTCGTGTCCAGCAGTGGCATCGAGGAGTACTGAGATAGTCGGTAGGGGGAAACTGTCCTTCGGTGTGTGCTCGTTGAGGTCAGTGAAGTCGATACAGATTCAGACCTTTCCATTCTTCTTAGGAACTGCTACAATATTTGATATCCAGTCTGCGTACTTCACTTTTCTGATAAAGCCAGCGGCTATGAGCTTGTCCACTTTAAGGTTCACAGCTTCTCGAAGTCGTGGTACCAAGTTACGCTTCTTTTGCTTTACTACTGAGGAATAAGGGATGAAATTGAGGTGATGGTAGGCTAGGTTGGGGTCGACACCAGGCATTTCTTAAAATGTCCAGGCGAAGATGCCTTTTATTGCTTGAAGGAACTCTAAAAGTTTGTGGCACTCTGACTCATTGAGGAATGTTCCGATCAATGTACCCCGACCAGAACCGTCGAGTTTGATATAGACAATGGGTTCGATGGGTGAGGTGGTATCTGTCAAAGTCGAAGGGATAGAAAGATGTTGTGATTGCTATGGGCATCTGACAAGTTTTTGGGTTTGGTCGATCTCTGGGTGCTCGTATGAGCGGGCAAGGCGTTGAAAGCCTTTCAAATTTCAAGTACCTTCGTGATTGCTGAATCAAAGGGTCTAATGGTAGGTCGAAGGTATAGCTCGCATGGCGTGAAGCCAATCTCGTCCGAGTATACTGAGGTATTCAGACTTCTTATCAATGACGATGAGTTGGTTTGAAGGGTAACGGGGCCTGTAGTGATGGGTAGGCTGATATGGCCAACAACGACTTTGGTTGATCCATTTAAACCTTTTAGCTCGATGTTGGCAGCGGTTATGAGGTCTGTTTTCTTCATGGTTCTGATTATTTAGAGAAAAAGGACATCAGCTGCGCTGCCAGTATCTACGAGCATTGTATGGAGGACGAGGTTCTCGATCTTAATCATGATGACTAATGGATCGGAATGGGGGAAACGAACGTGTAAAGTATCACAGTCGATGAAAGAAATACCTTCGAGTCGAGGGTGACAGCTTGATTCTGGCAGAAGGGTAAAAAATTTCTTCTGATAAGCGAGCTTGTAACATTCTTCGATGCGCTTTCGTTTGCTCTTGGAATGTCCACTGTCTATGTTGTTGACTTTGATAAACTTGACTCTATAGATGTAAACCTCAACTGGGTCAGCAGTAGGGGTGGATAGAGATTTGAGGTAAGACCCATTGAGGTAGCTTGGAAGATCAACAATATACGGGTGCAAACGTCCTACTCTGAAGATAAGTTTGAGAGAGCGCTGAAGGGCAAAGCATTTATTGGTATGGTAACAGTTGCACTTATGGTTGGCGCAATAAGCTTTGCCTGGCCTGACTTCGATGGGGAAAGGGACGCGTCAAATGGGGTTTGCCTGTATGTGCGGTAGAAGGGTGCTAAGGGGGGAAGTGAGTGTAGGCAAAACAGGCCTTGGTTGCTTCTTGCGAGCATCGGTGTTGTTATCAATGTTGGGGCGTTCGCGGCTCTCAGTCTCCTATGAGACAGGAGCGATCAGGGGTGTGGGAGCAGAGTGGGGGTGTTGCCGAGGTTAATTAAAGTTTGCTGTTTGCGAAGGTTGGCTCTGTTTGCGGGACTCTTGAAGGCGCTCGAGGTTGATATTGCCATTAACCTTCGAGAGCATTTCTTCGAGTGTTTTTGGTTTGTGGAGAACTAGGTGCTCTTTTACTTGACTATGGTCTGGCATGGCATTCAAATATGCCAAAATAGTATTCGAGTAGTCGAGATTTTCTATTTTCCAGGATTCGTCGAGGAATCTTCTGGTGAAGGCTTCGAGGGTCTCACTGTCAGATTTTCTAAAATTGAATATAGCGTCAACTCTGACCTCTCCATCATTGATGAAGGCAAACTGGGCAATACAAAGTTGTGATAGCTACTCGAAGCTTCATATCGAGCCATTGGGGAGGTTGTGGTTCCATTGAAGGGGGTTTTCAATAAGGCTCGTTGGGAAAAGATGACATAACAAGAAGTCAGCCGTAGAGTAGAGGCTCAGGGAATTTTGGAATTCGAGAATGTGGGATTTGGGGTTTATGTTACGGTATTTGCTGAGTTTGGGGCCACGGAAGTTGGAGGGTATTTTGATAGTCAAAAGTTTAGGGCAAATCGGATTATTGAGGCGGCTCCAGGAGTTTGTTGCTAGACTCGCGCTAACGCGAATGACGGGCTGAATTTTGTGGTCGAAGTCCTGCTGTATAACATATGCAGGATGTGGGGGAGATTGATGAATTCGAAGGTTGTGTGGCCGAGCTGTGGTATAAAATTAGCACTGCATTCTCTGAGTCGTTCCCGAGCAGGACGGCGTCTGGGGTGTCTAGAGGAGCGGAGGGTTGAGTCAGAAGAGTCTTCTGTGGGGTGAATCCTGACGAGGATGGAGCCGGTTGGGGGAATAATACGGGGGAAACCTTCGGCACCGGTGTGAATGAGGGGTATCTCGAGGTTTGGTAAGGGTCCTAGGGGGGCGCGTGCAGATAGGCGCATTGGGTCTGGTACCTGGGACGGGCAAGGAGGTTCCAAGGGCTGTAATCTCTCTAGCTCTCGGATGGTGTTGCACAGTTCATCGATTCCTCTATTCTGTCTATTTTCATCATCCAAGCGGCTATTCTGCTCAGTTTCCCGTACCAAGTGGTGGCTTTCACGCTCCTGGCTTAGTTAGTTCTAGTGGCGCTCCTCTGCCTGAGCGACTTGTTGAGATAATAAGGCTATTTGGGCAGCTACTCTTTCAATGGAGTTGCCTGCCTGGGTTGAGTTGCAACGGCGTGTGGGTGCCAATGAAGATAATCAGTTGAGGTGGAAAACAAAAGGAGGGGAAAAAGGAAGGGAGATTGGTAGGATGGGAAACACAGATGACGCCAATTGTAGGGACCAAACTTTGCTTGGGAGTAAAGTTGGTTCTTAGAACGTAGAATCAATTTTTAATCGAAGGGATGCAAGCAATTAGACTAGAGTAAGAACTAACTACAGACAAACACTTGCGTCGAGACCTGAATGTGACTCTCCACGACCTTTGATGAAGATTTTTAAGATAGATTATATTACTGAAGAGTAATTAGAGGGTTCGAATACAGTGTGTACTGGGAGGTCGAAGGTAAAATACAAGAGGCCGGAGATTATTTTTCTAACCCCCACTTGGTTTCTACTCTCCTCTATTTATAGTCATAGGAAGCCGAGTCACCAAATGTGGGTTAGGATTACATGATTACTGTCAGGAAATCCTTGCGAGTAATAGCGCTGGCTCTGTCTATACTGTCACTGTGATAGCTGTCTGATGTGTCTCTGTACTTCGGCACTGTGGCACAGTGGTTGGCCTGTTACTATAGCTATAAAGGCCAATCATTGTGACGGCTTGTCTGGTGAGCTGGCTATCTGTCCCGTCATACTTTGACCATGTGTAGATATGGTCGAAGAGTATCTCTCACGACGTGTTAGTCCATCCTCGAGGCTTTCTCTGGTGTCAAAGCTTCATCTTCGGGGGATCTCTGGGGAGTCTGTTTTAGGAATTGAGTAGGCTTTGATACATTGGAGTAGGCTGTGATGTGGGCTTCGGCTGTCTATCGAGGGCTACGAGTAGGCAACTACAGTAGGTAAAGGAATCAGAATGTCTGTTCTCTCCTTGTGGTAAATATTCAATGGTAGCCTTCTTGAATCTACTCATTATGTCGGCTACTGTTGCAGCATAATCATTCAGTTTTCAGTTTTTTTGAAACTTCTTTGTATAATGATTCACTATATGCAAAGAGTCTGTGTATACCGGTAACTCAGAAACTCTAATCTCAAGAGCCTTATATAGACCGTGAATTAATGCCTCATACGTAGTCTCATTGTTGGTAGCTTTGAAATTGAGTCTGATTACTTTTTCAATTCTGTCATTGGAAGGCATAATAAGGACGATGCCGATACCGGACCCTGCAGGTCCGACAGAACCATAAGTTAAAGGACACCACCTCTTTTGAGATATCTAGTCTAAATTTTCTTTGAACTATTATTTATTAATTTTTTTACTATCTTCTTCCCAGTCAAGATCCTACTGGGAAGTCTACAAGAAAATCTGCTACTGTTTAACCTTTTTCAGAATGGCATGGTTAGAAATGTATATCATGTTGAGAAAGAGTTACCAACCATTGCTGTACTCGTCTGGATTTCTCACTCTTGGACAAGATTTCACGCAAAGGATAATTTGTCCTTACTCGAACTGAGTGGGCTTGGAAGTACTGTTTTAACTTCTGTAATGTGTAAACAAGTGCTAACTGTAGTTTTTTAATCTTGGTATACCGGGACTCTGCTGGAGTGAGAGTTTTGCTGATAATGTGGACAGGTTTCTCTGTCTTCTCATCAAGTCGAATGAGGACAGAACTCAAAGATTCACCGGTAACGGCAAGATATATGGTGAGCTATTCTCCATCCCTAGGTTTACTCATCACTGGTGCTTTTCCTAAATAATGCTTAATTTTTTTTTGTTCCTTCGCGCAATAACCATCGACATCGATCTGAAGAATTGGAGGCAAAATGATTTATTGTTGCTATCTTGCCTGCTAACTTATGTACATATTTCTTTGGTTTTGGAGAAGGCATAAATAACAGTGTACGAATATGATCTGGATCAGCCTTGATGCCTTGTTTGCTGATCAAATGTCCCAAGAATTTGTATAACTGGACTTCGAACTAGCACTTGTCAGGATTGAGTCTCATTTTGTAGAAATGGAGAATTTCAAAAGCTGTGTGTAAATCTGCGATATGGTTCTCCTTTTTGAGACTTTTATACAACATATCATCAATGTATACTTCCATCATCTTTTTGAGATTGTCTTTGAACATCTGAGTCATCAACCTTTGATAAGTGGCTCCAGCATTCTTGAGACTAAAAGGCTTAACCTTGTAACAATATAGGCCGTGCTCTGCTATATAAAAGTTGTTTTCTCTCAACCGTCGGGTGACAAAGGTATTTGATTGAACCCTGATGCGGCATTTATAATAGATAAGAGTTTGTGCCTCACAGTAGATTCGAGTAAATAGTTTATTATAGGAAGTGGAAAATTATCCTTTAGGGTATGTTTGTTGAGGTCCGTGAAGTCTACGCATACTCTGATGTTGCCATTTTTCTTTTGTACTGTTACAATGTTCGAGATCTATTCTGGATTGTTGGCTTTTCAGATAAAACCAACCTCAATAAGTTTATCGATCTCTTTGTTAACTTATTTTCAGAGTCTTGGTGCTAAAGTTCTCTATTTTTGCTTGACGGCTTCGGCCTTTTCTTTTAAATTAAGCTTATGGCAGGCCATATTAGGATTGATGGCTGACATTTTGTGAAATGTGCAAGCGAATACATTACCGTTGTCATTAAGGAAATGAATAAGAGCCTCTCATTCTGCTGTGGGCAGAAGAGTGCCAATGATCGTTCCTTGCTTGTCCCCACTGATTTCGACAAACTTTGCAATTTATGCACTTGGCAGCTGGTTTTATGTAGAGTTCACTATTATGTTTTTTGTAATGTTCCCTATTATTATTTATAATTGTTATGCGAGCTGTGGTATCGATGGTTCTGGTACTATGGTAACAGTATTTTTACAGGCTCGAGCTAGCTTCTCGCTGCCTTTGATTTCAAAAATGCTGCCATTCCATTCGAATCGTAGCGCTAAATGATAGGTCGACAGAATAGCTCGTATATTATGTAATCGACAACGTCCCATTATTCCCAAATAATGAGAGTTTGCATTGATAACGTAAAATATGCTGCCAACTATTGCTGGTCCTACCATAATTGGATGTATAATCCTTTCTACGCGTTCTTCTCTAGAGCTATTGAATCCACATATATCAATGTCATTGGGCTGTACTTTGTCGACCAACCCCATTTGATTAATCGTACTTTGAAAAAGTAGTTCGATACTACTACCAGTATCTACCATCATTGTATGTAGTACGACATTTCTCATTTTCAACATGATTACTAATGTATCATGGTGAGGATAGTTGACGTATCAAGCATCACAATCATCAAATGAGATCCCTGCACGTTAGGATCTAGAGGGGAAGTAAACGAGCTTAATGCTTCTGTTCGATTGGATAATAGTATGAGAATCAGTAAAGTGGTTGGGAGATATATGGTATAAGTACTTCCCCTCTTCCGTTTCTTCAACTTGTATGACTCCTGTGGGAAGTCTGTAACTTCCATTTCTGTAACTTTCAATGTCCACGATATATTCATGAATTCGTCCATCTGCAAAAATGTACTCCAACAGTCGCTTAAAAACAAAGTAATGCTTTGTCTCATGATGCCAGACTTTGTGGTGGATGTAATATGGTTTGTTCTCAATGGGTTGGAGATACTGTACATTGTAAAAAAAAACTTATCCTTTGGAAGTATAGGATAAATGTTGGCTATGGTTACAGTCATCTTGGGAAGACAGAGCTTTGACATATTACTGCCCTTCCGAGGTTGATCTTCATTAGATTTTGTTTGCTTCCTGTCTCTTCCCTGATCAGCACTATAGTTGAAATCTTGGCCTGTGGATTGATCTCTAGCTATCAATGTTGATTTTGGAGTTTTCAGTATGTCGAACACTATTCTTTCGAGATTGATATACCCATTATCTTTTTTGATCATGTCCTCCAAAGTGGAAGGTTTGTTTAGAACGAGGTACTCCTTCGCCCTTCCATCGACGAGTAAAGCATTGTTGAAGGCCGAAATAGTAATCTTCTAATCAAGTTGATCCACCTTTTGAGCCAACTCTAGGAACTTCTTAGTGAATGTTTTGAGCTTCTCTCCTGGTACTTGCTTAAGACTGAATAAAGAATACAAATTTTCCTTTTTGTCTTTGTTGAATGAGTAACTTGACGAAGAGTTCCCTCAACTGCTCGAAAGTTTTAATGGACCCTTCTGGTAGTGTGTAGAGCCATAACAAAGGTTCGCCTTATAATCTAGTAGGAAAGAGCCGGCATAGAATTTGGTTGGATATAGAATGTAAGCCTAGAGTATCCTGGAATTCTTAAACGTGTTCCACTGGGCTAGTCCCCTTGTATTTTTAGATTTTTAGAAGGTGGAATCATGTGGGAACTTTGCTATCCAGTAGCTCCTGTGCGATCAGGCTCTTCTGTAATCTGTTGTAGATTCCTTTGGTGGTCTAAATTTGAGCATCGAGCAATTCTTTAATACTCTTTTCAATATGTTCTTGAGTCACGTACTGACGAGCTGTGGTGGTTGCTCGTGGGACTCATCCTTTGCGAGGGATGTAGTTACCATTTCTTTTACTGATTCACTCGAGAGTCGGAATTCAAACTCTTCCTTGGGGTGGCTTTTCATGTCTAACTCCAGTGAGACAGCTATCGGCTTCACCTCCCTGATTGTTCATGAGGTCTTAATCTGTCGAGAACAGAAATCTGTGAAGTAGCTGGCAGCACACCTTTGTTCTTCTGGGTTACGACGGCCTATTGACTTTACAGAACCTTCAATGTGTCTTGGACGCCTGCTTGCTGTTATTCCAGAGCGGCTTGTCTTTCAGTTTCAGAGTCGAGATTTGCCTGTAAATCTACGTATTCAGCATTTCCTTATGGAAAATTGGTATCTTTTGGTTTGGAAGTGTCATCTCGTTAAGAAATTTTCAGCTATTTTATGAGATAATGAGTTTGTGAACTTCGTTCCCACTGACAACACCAAATGTAATAGCCTATTTTTGTGATCCAAACTTTGCCTTTAGACCAAGGATATTCAGAGCTTCTAAATGAATAATAAAAGAGTAATAACGTAAAGCGTAGCTTGAAAAAACCTTTGAATAGGTTAAAAACCATAACCTCTCTTGAGGATTTAGAAAGAGAGTCATTTATTGACAGCTGTTAGATGTTTCAAGAGAAGCTCTGAGTGTTTTGTATAGAGTTTGGGTGAGCACTCTTCTATCTTCCATCTCTCATATTAGATTCTCTGGTCCTATTTATAGGTCTTATAATAAGACTGTTTGACAACCATTATTATCCTTAATGATGGACGCTAAAACTTTGCTTGATAATCTTTGATTTGATTCTATAGCGATATGATCTTTACAGTTTCGTAACGACTTCATTGATGACAGTACGTTTGCTTAACTTGAACTATTGATGTAGAGGTCGTAAGTGATAACTAGAGCTCTATAACTGTAATGTCTTTTCAGTAGTAACATGTGTATGTTAAGGAGGTCGAGTAGTCGTATGCTGGTAGAAGATGAAGCTTGAGTTCGTGATGCAGAATAAGCCACTACATCTCATATTTTATTTTAATCTGGACAGTCGATTTAGTGTTGTTACATTTGAGATTTTTCTTATTTAATTAGAAAAAATGGTAACCATTAACCTGAGTTGCAAGTTCACATGCAGGTGATGCGAGGGTAAATTGGGGAGTTCAGGCAAATAAGACCATTCAAAGGCAAGTCAACCCAAGTCAAGGCTGTTTTGGGGTCCAAAGTTGGATTTTGGCCAACGTTGGGGGGCTTCGTGAATTCAACTGAAATAATAGGGGGCAAGAGCAAATTTTTCCTTAATTTAAGTTATGTAGATTCTAAAATTTCCCAAATTAAATGTAAGTTCTCAATTATTGAAAATTTGGAGAGATGCTTGTATTGGTTATTGCTTAGTAGAAATCGAATTTGGTTTGGATCACCAGTATGGAATTTGGTTTCTTAATAGTATAAATGGGGAAGCAATGTGTTGGTTATTGCTTAGTTCCCCTTTTTTTGGTGTTGAATTTTTTGAATGTATGTGGTTTGGGATGTTTGAGGCATTTATGTTTAGTTGGAGTTTGTAAAGTTCGTTTAGTATGAGAATTCATTTTGGTGAAATTGTATTTATGTGTTATGGCTTATTAGTACATAAGGGTCTGTTTTGAATTAGAAATGTCTCATATGTGATCAGGTCAAAAAAACTATAATTTTGATTTTGTATATATGTATTTCTTGTAGGTTGAATGTTGCCCACTTTATGATCAAGATTCTCATAGTGTAGAGAGTTGCCCTTGGGTTTATAGAAACTGATTTTTCACTACTTTGAGATGTAAGTGTAGGGACCAGATTTCGTAAAGCTCAAAATAGCTTGAAATCGATCCTTACACCAAGAACTACTATGACAATAATTAAATAAGGGATAATACTTGACATAGAGGATTTAGCGTAGAAAATATATAAATAGGTAAAAAACCACGACCTCGAGTGGAGGATTTTGTTAAAGTAGTATTATTGCTTGAGAAAAAGTGAGAGAGAATCTGATTACAAGAGTTAATCTAAGAAAAAATTGTGTGTATAGAATTGTCTGTCGACCCCCCCATGTTTCCGTAGGAGCTCTCCTCTTTTATAGACCCTGCTCTCAGCTTGACATCGTGCTTGAACACGCTCTCCTGAAAGTGGGAGTCATTGGCAATTGAGTGTGTAGCTACTAGCTCGTGGGAGACAGGTGTAGGTTGACTTGTTATGTTTACATCTGTTGTGGATGACCCACGTTCTGCTTGAGTTGGTGGTCGATGTAAAACTGTTGACGTGTATGTAACGTGTTTGTTTATGCGTGAGTCTGGTACTGGATAAGATCGAGTCTTCTAGAGCTCGAGGTATAGATGAGATCGAGTGTCCATAGCTCGAGGGATAAGTCCCTACAATCGCCCCATCGCAACTGAAGTCACGTATACCTTTAGTTGAGAAAAACCCTAAACTCGGACCCTGTGATGACGTAAGCGAGAGTTTGAAAAATGGAACGTCTGTATTGATGAGTGTGTTATCATTATAACGCGTGAGTGTTATGGGCAAACTTGTGGTTTTCCTTAGCGGATGACGGTCTTGGGAAACAACGTGCATTAAATGTAGTATCTCTATAACTTGTGGTCAGATCTTATCGCCGAATAACCTGCAACAAATCTTCACTTTGCAATATCTTGGTATAGATGTGAAATCGAGTGTATCATACCCAGTTTTCTTTCGTCATGGAGGAACCCTGGATATGATATTTTGGCTATCAGAGTAGGGAAACTCCCTTTGCTGTTTTGTTGAAGGAGTGTTGTTTGAAATATTTCTGAGTATTATGTAACGTCCGATTTAGCGGCTGGGGTGTATGCGATGCAAAATCCCTGGCCTCTAAGGACGTTCTGATTTCTAAGGTAGGAGTCATCTTCAAACTCTACTAACTCTGGGTTGGTGAGGATAAGGAGGAAGAGGCGGCGGTGGTGGAGGTGGCGTATGGAAGATGGATCGCATCCTTCGGCACAATCGTCTTTTCCTTTAATTCTTCATGCAGGGAAATGAAGGGGAAAGAGGTGTTTGACCTATTGCAGTCTTGTATTTTTTGAGCTGTGGCTAAGGTTTCTCTGGAAGATCAGCATTATCTTGGCAACGAGAAAAGAACTAGAGACCTATCCTCGTGCTTGAGAAAGTATCTGTAATATCAAGCTTCTAAAAGCTTAATTCTGCAATTGTAAAGAAACGCTGCAGGGGTAGTCCTGTAACGAACTTGTTAGATCAAAATTGAGCGTAATAAAAGAATATTTTGTTTGTTTCTTACTAGCGAAAAATAAAAATAGTCGACACATCATCGAGCTGTAATAATATGGGAGTAAATAGTTGGTGGGATAACATTCCTTATCCTACCTCGTAAATGACTCGAGCTTAACAGATGTAAAGATAAAGCTCGAAATGTAACCTTTAGATAGCTCGATTAAGCACGAAATGATAATAGTAAGTAGTTCAAACCCGGGACGATTGGGTTATAGAAACTAGAATATGTTGCGTATAGTCAATCAAAAAATTAGTCCTAACTGAACAGTATAAAAGTATGACTTGTTCTTTAAGAAGGTTATTCATAAATATGGTGAAGACTCACTCTCAGAGGGCTGTTAAAGCGCGTGCATTGAGCGACTTGCGCTTAGCACTCAAGATTGATGAAATAAGGGAAGCTATTTTCGGGCAGCAAGGTTATGATGCGGCTCTGCTCGAGACCCGAGCGAACTACGAGGGTATGACTTATGTAGAAATGAACTGTGTGTACTTGTCTGAGTCCATGCGTATCTATTGGCAGTCTGTTGAAGATCACAAAAAGTTTGTTATGATGATGGCAAGGGAGGAGATTATCAATGAGGATAAGGATATCGCCTCAGGGCTACTGAAAGCTTGTGGTGTCGAAGGACGCACCGGTTGCTTCAAATGCAAGTATCTTAGAGATTGGAGTGATTGACTGTTGTATTTTTGAAATGTAACTTCCCAAATTTACTTGAAGAAAACTCTGTCCACAAAAATAGGCTATGACTAGGATTGCTATTGAAACTAAATTTTTGAATTTGTGTTGCTAATTGATATTGACGTTAAAGTCAAGGTATATAAGTAGGACAAACAAAGGTACATGGAATTTTAAAATAGATAATTCAGAATCATGAGTTTGGGACATTGTAAAAAGAGTGGGACCAAGAGGCTGAGAGATACGCTAAAGTATAATATTTGGTGTAATGATGGGAAGGTAGTTTCACCGAATCGGTATGACATGCCTGACAGGCTCAGACGAATAGACGGCTTGGTTAAGGATCGAGGACTGTTTATTCGAAAACTCAAAACCGCCAGCGGTTCGGGGAAAGGTGTATAAGTACTCCCTCTCCTCCCTCTCCAAATAAAAAAACTAGAAACAGAAAAGAAGGGTTAGGGAGATAGAGATCACAACTGACGATTCCATTACCGCCGATAGAGGAAATGATAAGAGGAAAACAGTGTCTAGGAGTCTCTATTGTGAACGGTGAGAGGAGGCTGAGATCGAGGAAGTTTTAAAGAAGTTGCAGAAAAGACCGTTGCCGATAATCAGGAAACTATTGATCAGGTAGGATGATCGTGTAATGTAAAATCGGTTGTGAAACATGAACTCGAGCTTTGTAATATTATACCGTTGTTTGAAGCTAACAACATTTTTCTTATGAAAACCTCGTATTGTAGGAGATAGAAAGCTTGTACCTCAGATTTGTGGACTTAGAGGGCCCGCTTGAAATAGAGAAAAACTCCTCTGCTGATTTGCAGGTTAGATAATTCAGATAAATTAATAACTAGATGAACATGAATTTAATAGAAGAAGGGATATGTACCTTGTGAGTTTGTTCTAGTTCAGGATGTTTGTGTATGTACACTCTGCCTTACGACCAAAGCTTGTATCTAGGCCAGTAGGCCAAGAGGGCACTAGCTTTCTTGAGCTTGCAGGTGTCTATTCTGCAAGTTTTTTAGTATGCTTTTGTCAATCTATTTCCCAATTAGGCACTGATGTTGTGAGTCCCTGCTAAGTGTTATGTAGAAGGAGCTAGATGTTGCTAGAGAGAGAGAAGAACAGACTCCTTTGTATAATGCTGAGTATGCAGAAGAATATGAGGCTTTGATCTCTTAGCATGAAGATCGATTGGATGATAATGAGAAGCATTCTCTAAAGTTCGAAGAAGCTAAAAGACAAGTTGAGGATAAGACTGCACACTTTTGAGTTGGGATTTGGCTTTGAACTAACTTATCAGCGAACTTGCTGAGTTGAAGGAAAGAGCGGCGTCAGGTTCTCGACACGATGTTGAGTTAGCCGAATACCGTATTAGAGCATTGAATGATGAGATATTTGATATGAAATGTAACATTCGTGCTCTGAACGAGTAGTTGTTAAAGAGAGAGATCGACCTGAATACTACGCGAACTAACTTGGCTGTGTCTGAGGCCAATTTTGAAAAATTGAGCAGTAGTATTATAGGCAAAGATTTAGAATAGCATAACTCTGTACAAATACGTGATAGTTTGATCGCCAGGTTTGATCATTTGAAGGCTGATTTACGTCGTTTAAAAGAGAGAGATGCTAAGAGCAGGGTTGATTTAGCAGAGGTTCAAGCAAAAAACAAAAGTTTGGTGGACGATTTGGCTCACATCCGTAGAAATGCTAGTAGGGCAGTGCAACGTGATAAGGAGATGAATGATAGAATTAATCAACTCTGTGCTCGAATTACCGAATTGGAGCGGGAATTACGTGCACAGGAAATGAAGTATGAGAAGGATTTCAAATTGGAATTGGATAAAAGGGATGGTAAAATTGCTTATGGTGAGGGGAGTCGAGAGAGGAAGGAATTCCTTCGTCAAAAAGTAGAGTTAGTGGAGAATATGCGCATTGACCTCATAAATTCTCGGCAGAAGTCGATAGACCTTACGAGGCAGATGAGTGAATGTATTGATCATTTAACAGCAGAATTGGCTGAATTGAAAGCTCGTCGTTAGAGGGATAACAAGCGTGCTGCTGTTACTCACCAATCCTTTAAGGAACTAGTAGTTCATGAGCAAGATAAATGTAACGGTGAAGCTTTGTATCAACGGCAATTAAGCGCATTGGTTGTATTTTTTGTCGAGGAAATAAAATTTCTATAGGTTGAGAGGGATTTGATGCAAGGTTGCTTCTTTGGGAGGACTTGTGTATGTAAACTCTAGTCGAGGAAATAAAATTTTAACAGGTTGAGAGGGATTTGATGCAAGGTTGCTTATTTGGGAGGACTTGTGTATGTAAAATCGATATCACGAGCATAGATCCGATTGGGGTTATGGATCGTGGTATTGGGACCACGACTGCTAAAAAGATAGCTCGAGGGAGAGAAATTGTTGCTGAACGATCTTCAGAATATATGGCATCCAGGACTGAAATAGGGGGAAGCTCGAGGGCAGTCTCACCTACTCCTGCTGTGGGTGGAAGGTCGACTGCTCTCCCATCAAGAAAATCTAGAAGAATTAAAAAGAAGGAGACTTGAATAATGATAACGAGTACCTTTTGTAATTAGATGTTGATGCTTCAGTGACTGATTGAATTGATCAGTGTTCGATGTAGGCCCTTGAGAGGAGCGTTGTAATTTGAAATGTTGATATTGGAAACTAACATTTTCTTCGCCTGCAGTAGATGTTATTCACTGGTTTGACCCATCAAATTAAAAGAAGTCCGTGGGTGTAGAAGTAAGTATTATCTGTGATACAACCCTTGGACTTTAGGGAGGCTTAGTGGCATCGAGCAAGTTTTTTCCTCACTCGTGCTCTAGGTGTCTTATCTTCAAGCTAAGAGGTTCGCTATGGCACCCGCCTTCGGATGTATGAGTATCCTCAAGAGTTAGGCAAGTATTATCTATGCCATTACCAAAATTGGATATTGGAGCTTATCGGCAGCGAGCAAGTTTTTTCCTTACTCGTGCTCTAGGTGTGTTATCTTCAGGCTAAGAGGTTGGTTATGGCCCCCGACTTCGGATGTATGAGTATCCTCAGGAGTTAGGCTAGTATTATCTATTCCATTACCAATGTTGGATGTTGGAGCTTATCGGCAGCGAGCAAGTTTTTTCCTTACTCGTGCTTTAGGCCTGTTATCTTCAGGCTAAGAGGTTCGTTATTGCCCCCGCCTTCGGATGTATGAGTATCCTCAGGAGTTACGCTAGTATTATCTATGCCATTACCAATATTGGATGTTGGATCTTATCGGCAGCGAGCAAGTTTTTCCCTCACTCGTGCTTTAGGCTTGTTATCTTCAGGCTAAGAGGTTCATTATGGCCCTCACCTTCGGATGTATAAGTATCCTCAGGATATATGCTAGTATTATCTATGCCATTACCAATGTTGGATGTTGGAGCTTATCGGAAGCAAGCAAGTTTTTTCCTTACTCGTGCTTTAGGCTTGTTATCTTCAGGCTAAGAGGTTCGTTATGGCCCCCACCTTCAGATGTATGAGTATCCTCAAGAGTTAGGCTAGTATTATCTATGCCATTACCAATGTTGGATGCTTGAGCTTATCGGTAACGAGTAAGTTTTTTCCTCACTCGTGCTTTAGGCTTGTTTTCTTCAGGCAAAGAGGATCGTTCTGGCCCCCGCCTTCGGATGTATGATTATCCTCAGGAGTTAGGCTAGTATTATCTATGCCATTACCAATGCTGAATGATGGAGCTTATCGGTAGCGAGTAAGTTTTTACCTTTCTCGTGCTTTAGGCTTGTTATCTTCAGGCTAAGAGGTTCGTTATGGCCCCCGCCTTCGGATGTATGAGTATCCTCAGGATTTAGGCTAGTATTATCTATGCCATCACCAATGTTGGATGTTGGTTTTACCTTTTGGTATCGAGCTAGTATAAACTGTTCTTTAACCCTTGGGTGGAGATGGAGGGAGATGAAGAGGAACTGTATAGGAGGGATTCTTCTGATAAAAAAGAGATTTCATTGATTGAAAAGGGTTTGTTTATACATTGGAGGTGAAAACTAGAGGTGGATTGGGCGTTGCTGAGCGACGGAGGAGCTGTTCAGCGTTGATATAACTTTAATCTTCTTGTATTCCATGGATTTAGAATTTTGTCACCGGTTTCCGTCATGAGATAGTATGAACCAAGACCAGTTCGACCTATGACCATGAAAGGACCTTTCCAGCTTTCTGCTAGTTTCCCAGCATGTGGATCGTTTTTGTTATCTGGGATTTATCAAAGGACCCAGTCGTTGATAGCGAACTCCCGAGTGCGAACTCGTTTATTATATGATTTGCGATAGCTCGATCTCGTGTCTCATCAATCCAATTGAGGATGCACGGCAATTCGAACTCATTTTCTTCGTCTGTGAGCACGATGTCTCTTACAGGATGGTGGTACTTTGTTGGGATCACTGCCTCAGTTTTATAGGCAAGTTGAAAAGGAGAACACTGTGTTGACTTCCGGGGCGTAGTTTGATAAGCCTATAAGACATGAGGTAATTCACGTATCCAGTTGCCCTTCTTCTGTGACATAAGGCACTTTTTGAGACCATCCACGATAATTTTGTTTGTGATCTCCGCCTGTCCGTTTCCCTGGGGTAGTACGGGTTTGATGGAGAATGGATTATGTTGTGTTTGTTAAGAAATGCTACGACCTTAGCTCCAATGAACTGAGGGCCGTTATCGATACAGATCAAATGGGGACAACCGAATCTTGTGATGATATGCTGCCAAATGAAAGAAATGACCTCTTCTTCACGTGTTCTGCATAGAGGAACTGCCTCGATCCATTTAGTGAAGTAATCCGTGGCAACAAGGAGAAATTTCCTGTTACCAGGAGTATTGGGGAATTCACCAACTAGATCAAGTGCCCATCGCTTGAACGGTCAGTACACCTTACTGGCATAGAGTTCGAGGGCAGGGGCCCGAATTTGATTCCCATGTTGCTGACATGCATCGCATTTCTGTGAGTATTCTTCAGCTTGCTTTCGCATCCCCGGCCAAAACACTCCTGGGTAATAGCTCTGTTAGCAAGAAATCGTCCTACGGTTTGTGATCCACAGGTACCTTCATGTAGATCTCGAAGCATCTAGTCGGCAAGTTCCTTAAAGAGGCACTTGAGGTATGGACCAGTGACTTAACGTTTGTAGAGATTTCCATTTGGTTAGACTGTGTAGCGCTTTGAATTCTTGATGATGTGCCTGCGCTATTGTGGATCATTGGGTAGTGGCCCGTTGCATGAGTTATCCGAACCGAGATAAGTAACAAATGGTTTCCTTCAATCATCTTCCGCCATCTCATCGCCCCCAGTGTTAGCTGAATATATTGTAGTATGATTAATACTGGGGCTAGAAATAATTTCGATTTGAAGGTATCTTGATTCTGTACCCAATACTCCAGCTAATTAAGCCAAGGATTCGGCATGGTGATTCTCTCAAGGCTGGTGGTGGTTGGCTGCTCTATAATGCTTTCAGAGCTGTTTGGAAAGCTAACATCTGAGCTTCTTGTTTCTTTGTCTCTAGAACTCGAGCTTGACGCTCTCATTCTAACTCCTTCTCGCGGAGCTCTCGATCTGCCAATAGCTGGCGCTCGAGCTGACTTCGTTTCTCAGCTTCGGCAATTAAGCTCACCTGAAGTTCGGTAACCCGATGAGGCCTGGTTTAACTTTCAGGCTAAGCTCCTGAAGATTGACGTGTTTGAACCCTAATTGAATACCGTTGATTGATGATTATTTATCGTCTCTTTTAACCACGTGGTCGTGGGTTTGATTCCCGCATATGATGCCAAATGTAGGGACCAGATTTCGTAAAGCTTGAAATAGCTTGAAATCGATCCTTACACCAAGAACTACTATGACCAGAATTAAATAAGGGATAACACTTGACACAGGATTTAGCAGGGAAAACCTATAAATAGGTAAAAAACTATGACCTCGAGTGGAAGATATTGTTAAAGTAGCATTATTGCTTGAGAGAGGGAGAAAATCTGATTACAAGAGTTAATTTAAGAAAAAATAGCTAGAGATCAAATAATTGTGTGTATAGAATTTTCTGTCGACCCCCCCTTGTTTTCTTAGGAGCTCTGCCCTTTTATTGACCCTGCTCTCTGTTTGACATCGTACTTGAACACGTTCTCCTGAAATTAGGAGTTATGGGCAGCTGAGTGTGTAACTGCTAGCTCGTGGGAGACAGGTGTATGTTGACTTGTTCTGTTTACATCTGTTGTGGACGACCCACGTTCTGCTTGAGTTCATGGTCGATGTGTAACGGCTGGCGTGTATGTAATGTGTTTGTTTATGTGTGAGTCTGGTAATGGATAAGATCGAGTCTTCTGGAGCTCGAGGTATAGATAAGATCGAGTGTATATAGCTCGAGGGATAAGTCCCTACAGTAAGTCTCTTTCTCTCTCTGAAGTTTACATTATGCCAATTTTGCGTCTGTTTGTGTGTCTATCAAGAGGGATTTTATTAAACATGTGATATTATATTAGGTGGGGGGGAGGTGGGAGGACCCTGGAAGAGATATAGGATATACCCATGACCTCTATGTTGATGGTCATAAGAACATTATGGATAATGTTGGTGTTAGTGCCTAGAGCACAAACACATATTGATAAGCTAAAAAGATAGTGGGAGGAAGAACTGGAGGAGACAATGTCGAAGGCAGAACTGGTACAAGAGAAGGTGGAGATAGAGGTAGAGGTAGAGGTGGAGCTAGGGGTAAAGCAAAGCAAAATTTTCAAGCTCCAAGGCAGTCAGAAGGTGCTACTCAAGTACTTACTTCTCAAGCTCAAAGGCATTCACAAGGTGAGACTCAAGCTTCTCAATCACAAGTTGGAGCTCCAAGGCAGTCATAAAACCAACTGTCTCAAGCTCAAGCTTCAAGTTCAAATCCCTTCAAGAAAGAATTTGTTCAACCTAGAAGAAAATGGATCATATAAGTAGTGTTTCCTAAATTATGATGTGCAGCATAATTTTGGAGTGATCACAGCTTTTAGTGATGGCATATTTAACTTTTCAATGCATTTAGTGGTACTTCTGTCAGTGGTGCTTTGTTGGATATACTGTTTGTTGATATACAATTTTTTGTGGATGCATATATAGTTTTTTATGAATATACAAATTTGTTGGATCAGTTTGTGTTCTTGTTGAATATGTTCTTTGTGTGCAGGTTTTCTTAAAGATGTCAGGTCGTTCGAACGACTCCAAATGTCATTCGAACGACATGACCGATTAAGCCTGTAAATACTTATAGCCTGAATTAGTTTTCTTAAAGATGCCAGGTCATTCGAATTACATGATCAATTAAGCCTGAAAATACTTTTAGCCTGAATTGGTTTTTTTCAAGATGCCAGGTCGTTCGAACGACTCAAAATGTCATTCGAACGATATGAAACCACCGGTTGCACAAGTTAAGAAGATCACGTACTTGTCACGTGAGGGGTAAAATGGTCTTAATGAATATTTTAATCGAGTCCGCATTAGTTTCCCACGGTTGACTAATAGTCAAGAAGAAAATGGGGGGTAGACACTCATAAGTGACAAATATGAGGGTTCACAATATTATCATAAACCAAATGGAGGTATAAGCCAAAAGCCTCTTAAGAAATTGGTCAATCAATTTATGTATGCCCCAAGAGATAATCACATAATGCAGTTGTATGAGTTCCATAATAGTTTTGGAAATATCTAGGAATAAGAAATTTGGAAGAATGGGTGTACTCATTGTACATGATATAATGGTATAGGTATAGCAAAAAGCCCAACTAACGGTCTAATATTTCTCATTGGACAAAATAATGTTGTAGCGAGATATAAGAAATAATAGGCACCTTAATGATGAAGTCTAGTATCAGGCATTGGCATTGGCATTGGCATTAGCATTGGTAAGTGGTAAAACAATGTTCACACTCTCCCATGCCTACATAGGTTTTGCCTTAATATTTTTTGGGATTGTTAGAACCATTATAACTATGTTTGTTTCAACGAATATTTCAGTATCTAAGTTTAAGAAATCTATAATCATCGATACATGAAAAAAAAAACATCAAATCATCCACCTGCAAATGATTGTTACTTTTCAACTGCTCGTCAAACAATTCGGACACTTCAAGCCTCAATATACTCCAAACATCATCAATATGTTCAACACGATTACCTGACCCATAACTCTCAATTACTTTTTACTTGCAAGGTTTTAACATGTTGAGTATCTTGTTTTTGATAGAATTATCTCGGTTTACGATGATTTTTTTGGGTTTTGGATGGTTTTGGGAGGATTTCAGAGATGGGTATTGTTGAGGAGTAGGGGTTTGGTTGATGTTAGTGGTGTTGATGGTCATGGCGAATTATGGACAAAGTGTTTAGTTTAGTAGTGGAAGAAGAATTGTTTATTGAGAAGTTAGTTTAATGCTAATTATGTTTCATGTAGGACATAATGTGGATTAATACACAATTAATTTGACCTTGTTGGATTACTTATCGGTGCTAGTGTCCCTGCTATTGTTGGGGAGAACGATAGGAGATCGTCGAGCACGGCAGTGTCAGTCCTTATTAAAAGATGATTAGTGATGGTGGCTAAAGAAAATCGATCCAAAAGTGAGGGACGGAAAAAAAGGAGAGACTACTCATACACTACACGTATGTATATGGTAATTAAGGGCATCTCCTAAAGTGCCTCACTACCTTGGACACTACCTTAGAATCCAAGGTGTCACATAGGATTTTCAACCTCCAACAGTACCTCATTGAATTAGATTTGAGTCTCAAAAACCAGGGTTGAGTCTTGGAATCCAATACTCAACCTTGCTTTTCTACGTCGTGATTGGGCGCCTGTTTGATTTATAATCAAGTGCCTAAGGTTTCGGCGCCCAATTGTTTTTTTTTCTTACAAAAATTCAAATCGGGCGCCCAAGTCATAGGCACTTGATGAATTTATTTATTATTTATTTTTTTTCAAAAAAAAAGACTTGGGGCACCTATTAAAATATCCAAGTCAGGTATTATTGGATAAAATTGAGCCTCGGTGACTTGGATTTAGCTTTTTTTCAACGAAGTCATTGAAGCATTTTAGAAGATGCTCATAGAGCATATGCAACAGTTGGAGGGTGGAAAAACCTAAATCCACCACAAAAACCAATCCACCCAGAGCAGTTAAAGCCAAAATCAAGGTGGATATTAGCCAACGCAGTTCTGAACTGTGCGGCACAAACAACACCTAAGATTTAGCCACATCTCAACATCCGGACCATCCAAACCCAATACGTAGTTCAAAATTGCGTAGGTAGTGCCTGCATTAATTGCCTTTGAATTACCACTTTGTTTCACTCTCACATATTGCTTCATATTGCTAAGTACTTCTAGCTTACCCAAACCCAACTTCTAACATAAGTTTCCTAAACCTCGCCTTTACCTTGTAATTTAATCCACTTATCCATAGATTGACAATGTCGGGACCTAGTCGCTCAATTCCCAAAACTAGACGTAGGCAAAGTGATTAAGTTAAACGAATGTGTAAAAAATTGGTCATGAATATGTGGTCGTTACACCTCACGCCGGATAATGATCCCGCCCCAACTCTCGAGGATTTACACCGAGTGGATATCCTCCTGGACAATTAGGTCTACATTTCCATTGGAACGGAAGAATTGCCAGTAAGTTTTTTGTGGAAAATTTATGTGTTATTAATATTATTTGTCAAATGTTCGAAAAAATGCCCGAATAAAAATTTAATATGTTTATGTTTTATTTTTGCAGAACCGAAATGAAATACAATATAGGGGATTACTGGATAAGGTCTTAAAGTGGTACTAATGGATTGCTAGGTATCCCAGGTTGAAGTGGTTGGTTAAAAATATGGGTTTTTAAAGAATTTTGTCGATTATGGCGGGAAACTGGGATTGCCGCTTAATCCATACTCTCGTGGAACGGTGGTGGCCTTCCACCTATACTTTTCACTTCCCTTGCGGGGAACTTGGTGTTAAGCCGCTAGACTTCGTCATGCTAACGGGCATAATTTTCAGGCGGGGTTTTGAACTCCCGTACCACGATAAGTACTCGAAGTTCAAAGAAGCACACACATTGTTCTCTAGAATCACTCAGGCCGACATTAGGTACGGTAACATCACACTAGCTTATTTGAAAACTTGGAGAGACGCTTTGAATCCTCAGACTAACAGTTACAACGAATATATGGATATCATGTATGCGAGGGCATTTTTTCCATACATGATGGGAAATATCTTCGTCTCGAATGCAAATAAATATCTAGCTGCCGGTTATCTTACAGTTTTGACAGACTACCATATTCTAAGTACGTCAGGGTTCAACTGGGGTACTTCGATCATGGCGGCTTTGTATCGAGAACTAGATTAAGTCTCAATCCTAAAGAGTGGGAAGAGGATGAGATCAATCACAGGCTTTTATGCTCTGCTAGAGTTTTGATTCTTTCAGTACTATCACGTTGGAATGCATCTGGCCAAGGTGAACAACTTCAACCATGTTTATCCTCGTATGGGTGCGTGGAGAGATGAAAGGGCTAGTTCTAGGGCTGAGATCTATCATTTATTTGCTGTGATCAGAGATATAATAGAATAGAAGGATAAAACCAAAATTGATTGGCAACCATGGCTGAGGATTAAACAATCAATCCGTCCAGAGGTAAGATTTTCCACAGAGCTTAGTCAAAGAAAGATTCTATTAGTTTCAGTCCCATACGGGAACGTTGTACTTTGGTATTTAGGAGACCGGTGCATGCGTCAGATCTTTGGGGTTGATAGTGTTCCCTATGACCCCTTACAAGAGATTGTGGAATCTTCGCGGTATGTTGAACTACTTTATCAGGGACTGAGAGATGGGGACTTCTATGATGGACACAATTACATCGTTGCTGGCGTTAATTATATGACATTTTGGCGAGCCGCTCATCCAAATCCTAAGATCGGTTGTAGTTTAGTAAAGATGGCTAATAATATTTGGATTGTCGGGCGTGATCTATTGAGGCCCAATGTTGCTCTGCCACTTACTTCAAGTTTACCCACGCCTTCTCAGGTGCAAAACTATGGTGTTGAGGCATACGGAGAGAAAGTGGGGGATCTAGGATGGTTCATGGAGATGGGATGAAGCAGTGGAGAACGTAGATGGATACCGATCCCTATCATGCAGGTACCATACCCGTGTCCACCTAGGTATAGAGTAGATGATTTTTGGCATCAAAATCAAAAATGCGGTATGCGACATATGAAGATATGAGGCAATTGTTTCAACGCGCAGAAGAGTAAAAGGAACAGCTTCGGCAGTGGGATGAGGTTTTCAGAACCATAAGAGATAGACTAGCTGAGATCTCAATCATCTACCAGACAGAGCCGGATGTGCAATGCACATTTGGCGAGAATCTCTCCCGAACTAGACGTGCCCGCCAGACGAAGAGAAGCTGCCCCACTTAGGCAATGTTTTATTATATTTTGTCAGACTATCGAGTTTATGCTATGTTTTGTTTATACTATCGAGTTTATATTGAATTGATTATGCATTATGTTTAAACTTATGTTTGCTTCTAATACTAGGTTTTTTCAAGTGTTTGAATAAAATTCCATGGCAAGAGGAGCTGATAAAACAAGTGTTTGAATGAAATACTAGGTTTTTTCAAGTGTTCGATAAAATATCTAAACGAAGTCTTTGAAAAATAAAACTAAGTATGAAGAGATGCGCACACAATAGAAGGCACATAAAGTATTTGAGGAAATGCCTAAAAAGAACTTACCCAAAAAAAACTAAGTATGGAGAAGGAGGCATTTCAAGGCAAAAGTTTTAGACTCTTGCCACGCCATTCAGAACTGCGTGGCAACCTTGGGAGACAAATGGCTTAATCTCTATTTGCTACGTAGTTAAACTGCTTGGCAAGAGGAGGGACCATATTAAGCCCTATGTCTCATCAAACTTGCCACGCAGTTCTGAATGACGCGGCAGGAGTCTGAAACTTTTACCTTGCAATGCCTCCCTCTCCATACTTAGTTTTTTTTGGGTTAGTTTTTTTAGGCATTTCCACAAATACCTTCCCTTGCCCTCTATTATGTGTACATTGGTTCATACTTAGTCTTATATTCTTCTCTTTCATTTAGGTATTTCCTCAAACACCTTCCCAAAGGATGAAAAATTAGTTCCATTAGTTTTTTTGTGAGCTCAGAAATACAAGGAATTTTTTTAAATGCATGAAAACACCTAGTATGGAATGTATTTGCTTCTCTTCACCATACTTAGTTTTTTTTGTCACTTGTTCACCAAGTATGGCTATATTTATATGGAAACGTGTTGACCAAGTAGCTTAACGGCTATATTTAAGGGGAAACTTGTGTACCAAATAGCTCAACAGTTATATTTTTGTGGAAACTTGCTCACCAAGTAGCTCAATGACTATATTTTTTTATCTATAAAGGTCATTCATCTTTTATACTATCTTCTCTTAATCTTCTACACTCTCCTCCCTTCTTAGCTTACAAGCAAAACTATCATGTCATCCTCAGGCTCCCAATCTAATTTTCAAGGCTACTCTCAATCCTCCTATACGAACCAACAAGGGAATGTATTTCTCACACAATTCGGTACATATGATTCGTCGTAAATGCCTAACCCTTCCCAATATCATGATTACCATGTCCGAAAACTATTTTTACCATACGACAATCAATTTCTACCTCAAACTCAAGGATATTACCCTCATTACCAAAACCAAAGATATTACCCTCAATTTGATCGTCATATGGGCTCGTACTCTTAATCGGGAAATCCATATTTGCCATCTCACACCAGTGGAAGTTCAAGTACGACGCCGATGAAAGGTACATGGGGTTTAAATAATTTAATCCTTAATGCGTCACCAGTTATATCTCAGGTCATCTCTAAGGTTCTCAATCCGATTCTCAAGAGAAGTAATACGCGCGGAAAGGCAAAGTCTAAAAGAAAGACGGCACCGATACAAATTGTAGTTAAGAATGTAGTTGAGGTTGAGGATAAAGTGGATGACGACAAAGAAAGATACACGAATTCAAAAAATTGGTCATCTGATGACTTCATGAATCTCGCATGCGCTTGGTTCCAAGACTCTCAAAACCTCGCAACGACGAACAACCAAAAAGCCGTTACAATTTGGTTCAAGGTGCATGACCAATTCAACTCATTCTATAATGTCAAATCGATGTGGCGATCATACAATGGAGTCAATTGCGCGTAAAAGGGGTGGCTCAATAAAGAACATTTTATTTTTAGAGGCATTATTCAAGACCTCGAAGGCTAATATTTTACCGGCATTGGAACGGGTGACGTCGAAAGTAATTTTTTTTCACATTCTATTAATTTTGCTAGGTAAATCGTACTTATTAGAATTTCAAACTTAATTTCTAGGAACGTATGGCATATGAGATATTTGATAAACTACAAAAATTAGTAAAAAACCATTTACATTGGGGGAGGCTTACAAAGTTTAAGAGCATTGCCCAAAATTGTCTCAAATTAAGAACATCGGGCAACTCGGCCGCAACGTTGCTTGGAAATCAAATTTTAATGATTGTACAAGTACTTCTTGCACCAATCCCTCTACACATACTTTCGGCACTCCAAATGTCATAATTTTAAATAATTCTATCGACTTGGATTTACCACTATATCCTTATAGGGAAGTTCGACCAGATGGCAAAAAAAAAAATATAAGGCAAAGAAGCGGCAAAGTCAAGTATAGGTTTATGGGGAATGAAGATTATAAACATGATGGCGGCATAGAATGCGAGAGACAAGCAGAAGAAAGAAGAAAAGGAAGCTAGAGCTAGAACACGAGAGAAACAAAAGTTAGCTAGAGAGGCAGAGATTCAAAGGAGGCTTGAAGCGAAGCTAACTAGAAAAAAAGCCATCGAAGATGTGCATTTGGTTAAGGTGATAGCAGTGGACCAAGTAACCTACTACCGGTACAAAGGCGTTGGATGAAGAAGTAAATTAAACTTTTTTCGATGAATTTGAAGGAGCAGTGTCCAAGTGATGACGACGTATCTAGTGATGAAGATTGATCTTATTCTTACCCTTAATAGTAGTTCGTAAGTTCTATGTAATTTTATTATTTTAATAAAATTGTTATCAATCGTAAGTATTCCGTTAAATGAACCTCAATCAAGTAGACCAAATACATTACAACTTCAACATAAAACTATAAATATCGAAACCAACTACATTACAACTTATACATAAAACTACAAACTTTGAAACAAAATTCATTACTCCGCTCCTTTTTTATTCCACAAATGCGCAACAAGTTCATTTCGCAATTGGAAATGAACACCTTCATTTCTAATTTCATGAATCTTTTCGATGTACTGTATCATAGTGTTGATCACGTGTCTTGGATTTAACGTCTCCATCCAAGTGTTCACAGAATCTCTAAACTCGGGATCAATATCCACTAGCCAAATGTAAGTATGACATTCATCTTCGACGATCATGTTGTGTATGATTATACATGACTACATAACATTTGCTAGATCACTAGGCTTCCAAAATTGTGTACCGTGCACTAATATTTGGATCTTGGCTTGTAATACCCAAAATTGCACGCTCTACATCTTTCCAGAATGCTTCTTGCATCTTTACAAAATATCTTTCGGCATCGTTGGACAAATTTCTTATGATTTAAACAATGGTTTGCCATTTTGGATAGACACCGTCCGCTAAATAATGCCCCATGATGTGCGGGACCGTGCCTATATTGTAATTGCATGGCGGTGCAACTCCATTAGAAAAGTTGTTGAAAAACAATCTTTGATGCAAGACGTTTACGTCGTTGTTAGAACCGGGCACCCCAAAGATTGGGTGCCATATCCAAAGATCTTGCGATGCAACCGCTTCTAAAATTACTGTCAGGATTTTCTTATACCCAGTATATTGTCCTGCCCACCCGGTAGGATAATTCTTCCATTTCCAATGCATACAATCTAAATTACCTAATATCCCTGTGAAGCCTCACGATCCATTCACTTCTAACAAGTGTAATGCATCATTTTTATTGGGAGATCTAAGGTATTGAGCCTTGAATATTGTTATAATTGTTTTGCAAAATTTTTTCAAACTCAAACTACCTGCAGACTCCCTAATCTGAGCATATTCATCTTGGGCATCTGCGTTCGTACCGTAACATAACATGCGGAGTGCGTACGTTATCTTTTGGTGCGAGGATAAGCCCATCATCTTACAGGCATTTCTCTTTGAATGAAATAGGAGTTCGCAGAAATAACATAATCATGAATACATTGATACACACCTTCGCTCATACAGAATTGACGTTGAAATTGGATACTGGTGTAGGCTAGGTTGGCACCAAAATAGTCTTGATTAAGGATAAACTCACCCAATTTGTGATCACGGCCTTTCCACTTGTCAATCCTTCCCATTTTAATACCCCCCCCGCCTCCGTGATAATGTTGCCTATTACCCTTTTTCTTCCGCTTCTCCCATCTCCATGAAAACCTTGTTATACTAATGCATCATCATAATTTGACGCTGGAATAACTCTTCACTTCTTGATGATGATGAGAGTGATGGGTCTGACATGATTAGGTCCTCCAAAAGTAGGTCAGACATGATTGGGAAAAATTAATAATAATAGAATAAAATAGAGTTTAGAAGATGAATAGTTTTTAAGATAATAGTGTTGAGAGTAGAAGAGTAAGATAATAGAGTGTACAAGATGAATGGTTTTATAGATTAACAACTAGCTGTTGAGCTTCTTGACAAACAAGTTTGGTAGCAAAACTAGCCGTTAAGGTTCTTGTCAAACAAGTTTGGTAAAAAAACTAGCCGTTGAGCTTCTTGTCAAATAAGATTGACCAACAATCTAGCCATTGAGATGCATGCTAAAAAAGTTTGCTAAAAAATATAGCCGCTGATGCTCTTGTTGAACAAGTATGCCCAAAACTATAGGCCTTCTGATCACCAAAAAACAAAACCAAGTATGGAGAGGGGAAGAATTGGAAAATTCATGCAGAACCTATCCGTGTAGTTCTAAACTACGCGGAAAGTACTAGCCATTAGCCAAGTATGAATCCCAACTGTAGTAGCCTACTTGTTACCTCCTACCCTAGTCGAACACTCGAAGGCTACATCGAAGCCTACATGCAAACCTCGAAGCCCATTTAATCCATAAACAACCTTTCCAAGAATAGACGAAGATGATGCTTCTAAGACGAAGCCTCGACTCTGAACAAACCTCGAAGACGAACTCCACATCAGTATCAAAGGCTTTGAAGACGAAGCCTCGACTCCATATCAGCATACGAAATTCTTCGCAGATGCGTCAGATAGCCAGCTCACCAGACAAGAACGATACTGTTGTTGGTCCTTGTAGCTATAATGATAAAACCGACAATAGCTACAGTATTAGAGAACAGTTCTAGACCCAACATTTATGGCGTTTACACCAACTTCGGGATACCCGCCCGATACCTGGAGGGTACAGTTGTAATGTGACCTATCTTGCTGACTCAGCCCTTCCTATGTTCTATAAATATGAGGGAAGGGGAATCAAAGAGGGGTTATGAAAACTCTCCCTTGAACCCTTACAGTTTACTTTCGACCTACCTATAAAGCACACAATACTCAAACCTTTGGCTACTCGATAGTAATATATAGTATCTTAAAAATCTACATCAAAGGTCGTGGAGAGACCCATTTTAGGCCTCCACTCAAGTATATTGTCAATAGGTTATTCGTACTATAGATTATATGCTTGAATCCTTTAATAGAAGTTAAACTCATGGTGTAAGAGCCAACTTCCCCTCGCAGGAAGTTTGGCCCCTACATTTGGCGCCATCTATGCTTGCCCACTCTACCAATCTCCCTTACCTCATTTTCTCCCTTTTTCAACTCCTACAGATCATTCCCTATGGCACCCACCCTCCATTCTACTTCCACCCATGCCGACATTACCGTCGATGGAGTAGCCGCCTAGCTCGCCTTACTTTCCCAGCAATTCGCTCAAGCCAAGGAGCGACATCAAACACAACTGCACCAGGAATGCCAAAAGCACCGGCAAGAGTTTTAAGCCGAACGGCATCGCCGTTTAGATGATGCCGATAGAAAAAAATGTGCAATTGATGAGTTACGAAATACTGTGCATGAGTTGTAATGACTGAAGCCTCTAGACGCCCCCCTGCCGTCTCGAGCACCAGCCCCATCACTCGTATCTTCCCGCGCTCGATTGGGGCCTCTACCATATAAAGAGGTACCCCCAGTCCATATCGACACCAAGGGCGCTCCCCCAATTGTTCCCCCCACTGGCTCTATCCATCTTGGCATCCACCCCACAGAGGATTACTTTAACTCCACCCTTCGCTCCTCTAGACACCCCAAATGCCACCCTGCCCGAGAGCGTCCCGGGGAGTACAGCGCCGAAAACATACCGAATACTCGAACTCATCACCCACGAACCCATCGACCCCCCCCCCCTCATCCTGCCTACTGTGCACAACAAGATTTCGGCTACAAAATCTAACCCATCATCTGCGTCAGCGCGAGCCCAAGCCCAAACTTATGGAGTTAGTTAAACAACCCCCTCTGCCCCAAACTCCTCGCTATCGAGGTGTCTCTAAATTTCCGTGCTCCCTAACTCAGCAAATACTGCAACACTGACCCTCAATCCCACATTCTCAAATTCCAAAATGCTTTAAGCCTTTACTCCAAAGCTGACCACCTGATGTGTCACCTTTTTCTTATAAGCCTCACTGATAGCCCTTTTTGATGGTACCATAACCTTCCCAGTGGCTCTATTCGAAGTTTCAAGCAACTATCGCATACTTTCATCGCCCAATATGCCTTCAATAAAGACAGAGAGGTCAAAGTCGATGCCTTTTTCAATTTCAGAAAATCCCCCAGTAAAATACTTGAGGCCTTCACTAAGAGGTTTCTCGATGAGTCGCATAAAGTTGAAAACCTCGACTGTACAAATGCGATACTCGCGTACTCGAATGCCTTGCCTGATAACAGCCGTGTCAAAGAGTACCTTGTTCACTACGTAATGCATATTGATACAGGAAGTGCAGCCGATGTACTCTTCCAGCCGACCGTCAAGCCATGAACAAAATAGACCTCATCACTGCTGCCAATGTCGAACTAAAAGGTCTTAATTAGGCTACATAAGTTATCGCTGGTTGAATTAGCTTCCCAGTCACCACCAACCATGTCATACTTTAAACCAGCTTTCTTGTCATCGATAAGAAGTCTGAATACCTTAGTATCCTCGGGCGCGACTGGCTCTATGCCATGCGTGCCATACCTTCGACCTATCATTAGACCCATCGTTTCACTACCCCCTGTGGTACATAGAATTTAAAAGGCTCTCAACACCTCGCTCGTTCATGTGTGCATCCGGAAATCGATCAGACCCAGAAACTTGTCAGACTCCCATAACAATTATTGCCTCTTTCTGTCTCCATACTATCGACACCCACCATCACACCCATCGAGCCCACTATTTATATCGAACTCGGCGGTCCTAGTCGAGGTACGTTTATTGGAACTTTTCTAAACGAGGCAGAGCACCTCGAACTTACAAACTTCCTTCGAGTAAATAAAGATGTCTTAGCATGGATGTTCCAGGAGATGCCAGGTGTCGACCCCAGTTCAGCATGTCACCGCCTCGACCTTATCCCTCACCCTACAACGGTAAAGCAGAAGAAGCATACATTGGCGACGCGGCTTCGATAAGCTGTAAACCTTGAAGTTGACATGCTCATAGCCGCGGGTTTCATTAGAAAGGTCAAGTATGTTTATTGGATATAAAATATTGTTGTAGTTACCAAAAAGAATGGCAAGATCAGAAACTACGTCGGCTTTATAGATCTCAACAAGCACACACCGAAGGACAGGTTCCCCCTCCTAATCATTTCAGTACTTCACGATGCTACTGCTGGATACGAGTGCCTATCAATGATTAACGCAGCTTCGGGTTATCAGGTACCCCTCCACCCCGCTGATCAGCTTAAAACTTCTTTCGTCACTGAACAGGGCCTTTACTATTTTAATGTCATGCCCTTCGGCCTTAAAAATACTGGTGCCACCTACCAACGTCTAGTTACAACTATGCTTAAGCCCTTTCTTGGCAAGTCGGTCGAAGTTTATATCGATGACATGTTATGCAAGAGCCTCCAAAAATAGACCCACGTCCAGGACTTAACAAAAGTCTTTTCGATAATTTGAGCTTGCAACATGAAACTTACCCAAACAAATACCAATTTGGTGTTTCGTCTCGTAAATTTTTAGGTCATCCTATCAGCAAACAAGGTATCGAGATCGACCCTACCCACATTCAAGCCCTCATCTACATGCCTTCTCCCTGAACAAATAAAGATGTCTAAAAAGTGGTTGGTAAAATAGTAGCCCTCAACCGTTTCATTTCCAAATCCTCAGACTGTTGTGCTTGGCTCTTTTCTCTCTTACGCGACCAAGGCGTCTATAAAGCTAAGAAGAAAAACAATCCTGAGATTAACTAGACACCCGAATCTGAATAGGCCTTCCTCGAACTCAAAACATACCTTGGTCGACCACCCATTATCAAAAACCCTATCGAAGGTGAAACACTCTCCTTATACCTCGCGGTCACCGATACCTCAATTAGTTCAATCCTCATTCGACTCAAATCAAATATTGAGAAACCTGTATATTTTATCAGCAAAACCCTTACACCTACAAAAACTCGATACACGAAACTTGAGCGTTTGCTCCTCACCCTCGTCTATTCGTCCCGTAAACACAAATCATATTTTCAAGCTCACCCCATCTGCATTATAACAAGTTATCCCCTTCGAGAGGTACTCAACAAGAAAGAGAAATCTAGACAAGTGCAACAAAGGTCTATATATCTTGGCGAATATGACATCACATTTGTGAAGCAAATATCCCAGAAATGCCAAGCAGTCACCAATTTCCTCGCTGACTTCCCGGCCAAAGATATCGACTGGGAGGATCATGAAGACGACCTACCAGAGGGTTAGCCAGAACCTACAGACCTATGGAATCCTAACACAGGCTGCCGACTTTTCACCGATGGATCCGCCGGACCTAATGGTGCGGGGATCGGTATCGTCCTGGTTACACCTACCAATGACCAAATTTAAAAGGCAGTCAAGCTAAACTTTGAATGCTCCAACAATGAGGCTGAGTACGAAGCTTTGATCCATGACCTCGACCTCGTACTCGACCTTGGCATCCCCAAAGTTAGAGTTTTCACAGATTCCCAACTCATTCAAAGACAATACTCCTGTGAAAATCAAGCTAAAGATCGCATGGCCGAATATTTTGTCCTCGTCTGTCAGCGCATGGACCGTTTCCCTAAATAATCTTCCATCACCCACTACCGTTGAGGTTAAAATAGTCACACAGATAGCCTCGCCTACATAGTAGCTATGTTAGGCTAATCTGAGTCCTGAATCCTCCATATCGAAGTGCTCGAATGCCCAAGTATCGACCAGATGGAAGTTAATACCATCGATATTGGGGGTGAGAGACTCGATCCAGACGACTGGTGAATACTATTCCTCAATTACTTCAATGCTATCCTCCTGGATGATCCCAAAGCCAAACGGTCATTATTAGAGAACTGTCACAGGTACACCATCCTCAAACATGAGTTACATCACAGATCCCCAAATGGCGTCCTACTTCGGTGCATCTCTTAAAACGAAGCCTCTACAATCCTATCCAAACTCCATGAAGGAACTTGTGGTGCTCATACTGCCAGTAGATCTATGGCCCCTCGAGCCGTCTCCCAAGGTTTATTCAGACCTAGCTTGAAAAAGAAAGCCGAAGAGTATCCTAAATATTGTGATAAATGCCAGTGCCATTCCCATGATATCCATAGCCCTTCAGAAGACCTCTATTTCAGTCAAGTCTCTTGGCCATTCAAACGCCGGGCCCTCGATTTCATTGGTCCTTTTCCCAAAGCTTCGGGCAGCCGAGAGAATATCCTTGTTGAAACAGATTATTTTGCAAAATGGGTCGAAGTCGTACCTTTATGTTGAACCAGAGAAGAAGAAGTCATCAAATTTCTATGGGAAAGCATTATTACACGCTTCGGATACCCTTAAATGATTCGATATGAATATGGTCCACAGTTTGTCGAGAACAAAGTCAGAAATTTCCTCAAGAAGTACAACATCATCCTCTCCCCCTCAATACCTTACTACCCCTAAGGGAACGGTCAGGTCGAAGCGATGAATAAAATAATAGTCGATGGTATCAAGAAATGTGTCAATGTGAAGAAAGGATGATGGGTTCAGGAATTATAGCATGTTTTATGGGCCTATCGAAAAATACCAAGAAAAACTACAGGCTATACCCCTTTCCTTCTAGCCTATGGTACTGAAGCAATGTTCCCTACTCAATTCGAAGTACCCACACGAGACCCCAACCTCCCGGAGGAAGACAATGAGTTTGAACTCAGATGCAACATCTTATGGATCGACAAAACCAGTGACTGAGCCATCGCCAACCTCGGCCATTACCATCTATCACTGCAAAAGTCATACAACAAGAGAGTTCGACCTCGAAGTTTCAACATCGGAGATCTTGTACTTCGACGGGTCACATAATCCTCGAAGCTACGGAATGCCAGCAAGCTAGCCGAGTCCTGGGAAGGACCTTATGTCGTATACGATAAAGCTGACAAGGGTTCATATTACCTCATGAAAGAAGAATAAGAGTCTCTACCAAATCCATGGAATACAATGCAACTAGTCTCATACAATCGGCTACGGCCTTAACCTTGTTCACCTGATGTAAACAGAAGCTAATTAATAAACTGTTTCTTCCCTTTGAACTTCATCTCTTGTTTTCCAGTAAATTTCTTTGTTAAGCCTAAGAATGACACGACTGATACTTGGGGGCGACCTTGAAAATTTTCAAACTCCCAATTTTGAGCAAACTCGAGGGGCAAGGATGGTTGATAGACCGGACCCTCTGGAATACATTAGGGGCAAACACATTCTACTTTTATTAAGCTCAGGCCTTCGAAGTCCAATGAATTTCCTGGTTTACTCTAAGTATCATGTTCACCCTTGACCTGACTGATACTATGGGGCGACCTTGAAAATTTTCAAACTCCCAATTTTGAGCAAATTCGAGGGGCAAGGATGGTCGATAGATCGAACCCTCGAGAATGCATTAGGGGTGAACACGTTCTACTTCGATTAGGCTTAGGCCTTCGAAGTCTAGTAAATTTCCTAGTTTACTCTAAGTATTATGTTAACCTGATACTTGGGGGCGACCTTGAAAATTTTTAAGTTTCCAATATTTGAGCTAACTCGAGGAGCACGAATGGTCGAGAGACCGGACCCTCGGGAATGCATTGGGGGCGAGCACGTTCTACTTCGAATAGGCTCAGGCCTTTAAAGTTGAGTGAATTTCTTACTTTACACTAAGTATCATGTCAACCTTCGACCCGACTGATACTTGGGGTCGGCCTTGAAATTTTTTAAGACTCTGATATTCGAGCAAACTTGAGGGGCAGGAATGGTCAAGAGACCGGACCCCAGATAATGCATTAGGGGCAATCACATTCTACTTTGACCTAGATCTGACGTTCTATGTCCAGTTAATTCCTTTAACTCTCGGGATACCATCTCGAAGCTCTTCAAGGTTCGGCCACTTTATAATCATTCTACACTTATAGCATATGCAGATATAAGCATGCAAAATTTTTAACAAGATGTTTCAGTGCAGCATATATTAGAGAATCAGGTTAAACAAAAATCAATTCAAATCAAGTTCAGAGCACACATCAGGAGTCTAGAATAGCAATTCAGCATAAATAAAGTTAACACAAACAAGTTTCAGCACAGTTTACATCAACAATTCAAAGCATTCACAAGTTTAAAAATCAAGTGCAAAGAAAGCTCAACATTGTTCACATATTACAACCCAATAGAAAAATAAATAAAAAATATCCTGGAACGCCCAGTTCAATACCTCATATCGAAGTGGCTACACCACCTCCACCTTCAGACTCCTCCCCAACACGTCCAGAACCCCCAGCCGAAGGATTCGACCCAGTAGCATCTGCGACCACATCCATCGCATGCCCAGCAACAGATTATTCAATCGCTGGAGTCTCCAAGATACCTCCCGAACCCGCAGCAGCAACATCTCCTTCTACCCCATCGTCCTGGGCAGTATCGTCAGCAATAGGATCTTAGGTAGTGGGGAAACGTTGCAAAGTTTTAGGATCATACCCCAAATCCTCTATGAACTTCTTCGGACTGACACTATCAGCACATTCATCATCATACTACCCTTGGAAGATTTTCTTCTATTTCGCAATAACCCTATCCTTCTCTGCCACTTTTGCCCCCAACACTGTGTATGATTGTTGTAGTAACCTACTCGTAACCTTCTAGCCCAGTCAAACACTCGAAGGCTACTTCAAAGCCTACTCGAATATCTCGAAGCCCATCCAATCCTTAAACAAGTCTCCCAAAGATCACCCGAAGGCGAAGCCTCGACTCTGAACAAGCCTCGACGAAGAACTCCACTTCAACATCATAAACACTTCGACCATATCCGTACATGGTCGAAGTGTGATAAGAAAGATATCCAGCTCACTAGACAAGACGGCAGAGTGTTGGTTCTTGCAGTTACAGTGATAAAGCATGGTGTCAGACCATGCATTTCCGGCTTCAACACCAACTCTAGGATATCCGCTCCATATTCAGAGGATATTCGGAATGTACACTTATAATATGACCTAACCTTGGCGACTCAACTCATCCTTTGTTCTATAAATAGGAGAGATGGGGAACCAAAGAGAGGTTAGAAAATCTCTCCCCAGACCCCATATAGTTTACCTTCGATCACCTTGTAAAACCCAGTACTCGAACTGTTGGGACTTATCCCTCGAGCTATGGACACTCGATCTCATCTATACCTCGAGCTCCGGAAGACTCGATCTTATCCAGTACCAGACTCATGCATAAAAAAACACCTTACATGCACGTCAACAGTTACACATTGACCACGAACTCAAGCAAAACGTGGGTCGCCCACAATAAATGTAAACAGAACAAGTCAACATATACCTGTCTCCCACGAGCTAGCAGTTACACACTCAACTGCCCATGACTCCCACTTTCAAGAGAATGTGTTCAAGCACGATGTCAAGCTTAAAGCAGGGTCCATAAAAGGGCAAGCTCCTAAGGAAACATGGGGGGGGGGGGGGGGGGGGGGGTCGACAGACAATGCTATACACACAATTATCTGATCTCTAGCTATTTTTTCTTAGATTAACTCTGGTGATCAGATTCTCTCTCTCTTAAGCAATAATACTAATTTAACAAAATCCTCCACTCGTGGTCGTAGTTTTTTTACCTATTTACAGGTTTTCCACGCTAAATTTCCTGTGTCAAGTGTTATCCCTTATTTAATTCTTGTTATAGTAGTTCTTGGTGTAAGGATTGATTTCAAGCTATTTTGAGCTTTGCAAAATTTATACCCTACATTTGGGGCCGTCTGAGGGAACCGAACCCACGACCACGTGGTTAAAAGCCACGATAAATACTCATCAGTTAACGGTATTCAATTATGGTTCAAACACACCAATCTTTGGGAGCTCAGCTTGAAAGTTCAAGGGGGCCTGATTGGATTACCGAATTCAGGCGAGCTTAATTACCGAAGCCAAGAAACAGAGTCAGCTTGAGCGCCAGCTATTGGCAGATCGAGAGCTCTGCGAGAAAATGTCAGAACGAGAGCATCAAGCTCGAGTTTTGGAGACAAAGAAATAAAAAGCTCAGATGTTAGCTTTTCAAACAGCTCTGAAAGCATTAAAGAACTGCCAACCACCACTAGCCCTGAGAGAATCACAATGCCGAATCCTTTGTTTTCTTAGCTGGAGTATTGGGTACAAAATCAAGAAACCTTCAAATCAAAGTTATTTCTAACCCCAATGTTAATCGTACTACAATATATGCGACTAACACTGGGGACGATGAGATGGCGGGAGATGATTGGAGGAAACCATTCGTTACTTATCTCTGTCCGGATAACTCATGCAACGGGCTAGTACCCAATGATCCACAATAGTGCAAACACATCATCGAGAATTCAAAGCACTACACAGTCCAACCAAACAACAATCTCTACACGCGTTCAGTCACTAATCCATACCTCAAGTGCCTCTCTAAGGAACTTGCCGACAAGATGCTTCGAGATCTACATGAAGGTACCTATGGATCCCATACCGCAGGACGAGCTCTTGCTAATAGAGCTATTACCCAAAGAGTGTTCTGGCCAAGGATGCGGAAGCAAGCTAAAGAATATTCACAGAAATGCAATTCATGTTAGCATCATGGGAATCAAATTCGGGCACTGCCCTCGAACTCCATGCCAGTAAGTTGTACTGGCCGTTCATGCGATGAGCACTCGATCTAGTTGGTGAATTCCTCAATACTCCTGGTAACAGGGAATTTCTCCTTGTTGCTACGGATTACTTCACTAAATGGGTCGAAGCAGATCCTCTATGCAGTACTCGTGAAGAAGTGGTCATTTCTATCATTTGGCAGCATATCATCACAAGATTCGGTTGTTCCCATTTGATCCGTATCGATAACGGTCCACAGTTCGTTGGAGCCAAGGTCGTAGCATTTCTCAACAAACACAACATAATCCATTCACCATCAAACCCGTACTACCCCCAGGGAAACGGACAGGCGGAGATCACAAACAAAATCATCGTGGATGGTCTAAAAAAGCGCCTTATATCACAGAAGAAGGGCAACTGGATACGTGAATTACCTTACGTCTTATGGGCTTATCAAACTATGCCCCTGAAGTCAACACAGTGCACTCTATTTCTACTTGCCTATGAAACTAAAGTTGTGATCCCAACAAAGTACCACCATCCTGTAAGAGGCCTCAAGCTCACAGACGAAGAAAATGAGTTCAAATTGGCGTGCAACCTCAATTCGATCGATTAGACATGAGATCGAGCTATCGCAAATCTTGGTTGATATTATCAAACACTGGCAAATTCATATATCAAACGAGTTCGTACTCAGGAGTTTGCTATCATCGACCGGGTCCTTCGAGAAATCTTAGATAATAAAAAAGATCCACATGCTGGCAAACTAGCAAAAAATTGGAAAGGTCATTTCATGGTCATAGGTCAAACTGGTCTAGGATCATACTATCTCATGACGGAAGCCGGTGACAAAATTCAAAATCCATGGAATGCAAGAAGATTAAAGTTATATCGACGCTGAACAGCTCCTCTGTCGCTCAACAAAGCCCAATCCACCTCGAGTTTTTACCTCCAATGTATGTACAAACTCTTTTCAATCAATGAAATCTCTTTTTTATCACAAGAATCCCTGCTATATAGTTCTACTTTATCTCCATCCATCTCCACCCAAGGGTTAAAGCACAGTTATACTAGCTCGATACCTAAAGGTAAAACCAAGATCCAACATTGGTAATGGCATAGATAATACTAGCCTAACTCCTGAGGATACTCATACATCCGAAGGCGAGGACCATAACGAACCTCTTAGCCTGAAGATAACAAGCCTAAAGCACGAATGATTAAAAAACTTGCTCGCTGCCAATAAGCTCCAACATCAAATATTGGTAATGGCATAGATAATACAAGACTAACTCCTAAGGATACTCATACATCTGAAGGCAGGTGCCATAACGAACCTCTTAGCCTGAAGATAACAAGCCTAAAGCACGAGTGAGGAAAAAACTTGCTCGCTGCCAATAAGCTCTAACATCCAACATTGGTAATTGCATAAATAATACTAGCCTAACTCCTGAGGATACTCATACATCCGAAGGCGGGAGCCATAACGAACCTCTTTGCCTGAAGATAACAAGACTAAAGCACGAGTGAGGAAAAAACTTGTTCGCTGCCGATAAGCTTAAAAATCAAACATTGGTAATGGTATAGATAATACTAGCCTAACTCCTGCGAATACTCATACATCCGTAGGCGGGGGCCATAACGAACCTCATAGCCTAAAGATAACAATCCTAAAGTACGAGTGAGGAAAGAACTTGCTCACTGCCGATAAGCTCCAGCATCAAGCATTGGTAATGGCATAGATAATACTAGCCTAACTCCTGAGGATACTCATACATCTGAAGGCGGGGGCCATAACGAACCTCTTAGCCTGAAGATAACAAGCCTAAAGCACGAGGGAGGAAAAAATTTGCTCGCTGCCAATAAGCTCCAGCATCCAACATTGGTAATGGCATTGATAATACTAGCCTAACTCCTGAGGATACTCATACATCCGAAGGAGGGGGCCATAGCGAACCTCTTAGCCTGAAGATAACAAGACAAAAGCACGAGTGAGGAAAAAACTTGCTCACTGCCGATAAGCTCCAACATCTAATATTGGTAATGGCATAGATAATACTAGCCTTGCTCCTAAGGATACTCATACATCCGAAGGTGGGGGCAATAACGAACCTCTTAGCCTGGAGATAATAAGCCTAAAGCACGAGTAAGGAAAGAACTTGGTCGCTGCCGATAAACTCTGGCATCCAATATTGGTAATGGCATTGATAATACTAGCTTAACTCCTGAGGATACTCATACATCCGAAGGCGGGGACCATAACGAACCTCTTACCCTGAAGATAACAAGCCTAAAGCACGAGTGAGGTAAAAACTTGCTCGCTGCCGATAAGCTCCAACATCCAACAATGGTAATGGCATGGATAATACTAGCCTAACTCCTGATGATACTCATACATCCCAAGGTGAGGGCCATAACGAACATCTTAGCCTGAAGATAACAAGCCTAAAGCACGAGTGAGGAAAAAACTTGCTCACTGCCAATAAGCTTCAACATCCAATATTGGTAATGGCATTGATAATACTAGCCTAACTCTTGAGGATACTCATACATCCGAAGGCGGGGGCCATAACGAACCTCTTAGCCTGAAGATAACAAGCCTAAAACACGATTGAGAAAAAAACTTGCTCGCTGCCGATAATCTCTAGCATCCAATATTGGTAATGGCATAGATAGTACTAGCCTAACTCCTGAGGATGCTCATACATCCAAAGGCGGGGGCCATAATGAACCTCTTAGCTGAAGATAACATGCCTAAAGCACGAGTGAGAAAAAGAACTTGCTCACTGCCGATAAGCTCCAACATCCAATATTGGTAATGGCATAGATAATACTAGCCTAACTCTTAAGGATACTCATACATCCGAAGGCGGGGGCCATAACGAACCTCTTAGCTTGAAGATAACTTGCCTAAACCACGAGTGAGAAAAAACTTGCTCGATGCCGCTAAGCCTCCCTAAAGTCTAAGGGTTAAAGCACAGATAATACTTACTTCTATACTCACGGACTTCTTCTAATTCGATAGGTCAAACAAGAAAATAACATCTACTGCAGGCGAAGAAAATGTTAGTTTCCAATATCAACATTTCATATTACAACGCTCCTCTCAAGGGCTTACATCGAACGCTGATCAATTCAATCAGTCATTGAAGCATCAACATTTAATTACAAAAGGTACTCGTTATCAGTATTTAAGTCTACTTCTTTTTTATTCTGCTAGATATTCTTGATGGGAGAGCAGTCGGCCTTCCTCTGACAGCTGGAGTAGGTGAGACTTTACTCGAGCTTCCCCCTATTTTATTCCTGGATGCCATGTATTCTAGAGATCGTTCAGCAACAATTTCTCTCCCTCGAGTTATCTTTTCAGCAGTCGTGGTCCCAATACCATGATCCATAACCCCAATCGGATCTATGCTCGAGATATCGAGTTTACATACACAAGTCCTCCAAAAGATGCAACCTTGCATTAAATCCCTCTCAACCTGCAAAAATTTTATTTCCTCAAGAAAAAATGCAACCATTGCGCTTAATTTTCGTTGATGCAAAGCTTTACCGTCACATTTATCTTGATCATGAACTACTAGTTCCTTAAAGGATTGGTAAGTAACAGCAGCGCACTTGTTATCCCTCAAACGACAAGCTTTCGATTAAGCCAATTCCACTGTAAATTGATCAATACGTTCACTCATCTGCCTCGTAAGGTCTATCGACTTCTGCCGAGAATTTGTGAGGTCAATACGCATATTCTACACTAACTCTTCTTTTTGACGAAGGAATTCCTTCATCTCTCGACTCCCCTCGCCAGAAGCAATTTCACCATCCCTTTTATCCAATTCCAATTTGAGATCATTCTCATACTTCATTTCCCGTGCACGTAATTCCCGCTCCAATTTGGTAATTCGGGCACAGAGTTGATTAATTCTTTCATTCAACTCCTTATCACGTTGCACCGCCCTCATCACATTTCCGCGGACGTGGGCCAAATCGTCCACCAAACTTTTGTTCTTGGCTTGAACCTTTGCTAAATCAGCCCTGCTCTTAGCCTCTCTCTCTTTTAAACGACGTAAATCAGCCTTCAAACGATCTAACCTGGCGATCAAACTATCACGTATTTGTGCAGAGTTACGCAATTCTAAATCTTTACCCACAATACTATTGCTCAATTTTTCAAAATCGGCCTCAGACACAGCCAAGATAGTTCTCGCAGTATCTTGGCCGATCTCTCTCTTTAACAACTGCTCGTTCAGAGTACGAATGTTACATTTCATATCAGATATCTCATCATTCAATGCTCTAATACGATATTCGGCTAACTCAGCATCGTGCTGAGAACCTGACGCCGCTCTTTCCTTCAACTCAGCAAGTTCGCTGATAAGTTGGTTCAAAGCCAAATCCCTGCTCAAAAGTGTTGTAGTCTTATCCCCGACTTGGCTCTTAGCTTTTTTGAGCTTTAGAGAAAGCTCTACATTATCATCCAATCGATCTTCATACTGAGAGATTAAAGCCTCATATTCTTCTGCATACTCAGCATTATAGAAAGGAGTCTGTTCTTCTCTATCTCTAGCAACATCTAGCTCCTTCTGCATAACAGTTAGCAGGTACTCAAAACATCAGTATCTAATTGGGAAATAGATTGACAGAAGCATACTGACAAACTTGCAGAATAGACACCTGCATGCTCAAGAGAGCCAGTGCCCCCTTGGCGTACCGTCCAAGAAACTTGCTTTGGTTGTAAGCAGAGTATACATACATAAACATCCAGAACCAGAACAAACTTACAAGGTACATATCCCTTCTTCTATTAAATTCATGTTCATCTAGTTATTAATTTATATGAATTTTCTAACCTGCAAATCAGCAGAGGAGTTTTTCTCCATTTCAAGTAGGCCCTCTAAGTCCACAACTCTGAGGCGCAAGCTTTCTATCTCTTATAATACGGGGTTTTCATAAGAAAAATGTTGTTCGCATCAAACAGCAGTATAATATTACAAAGCTCGAGTTCATGTTTCACAACCGATGTTACATTACACGATCATCCTACCTGATCAATAGTTTCCTGATTATCGGCAACGGTCTTTTCTGCAACTTCTTCAAAACTTCCTCGATCTCAGCCTCCTCTCGCTGTTCACAATAGAGACTCCTAGGCACTGTTTTCCTCTTATCCTTTCCTCTTTCAGCGGTAATGGAATCGTCACTTGAGATCTCTATTTCCCTAACCCTTCTTTTTTGTTTCTGGTTTATTGTATTCGGAGAGGGACGAGAGGGAGTACTTATACACCTTTCCCTGAACCGCCGGCGGTTTTGAGTTTTCGAATAAACATTCCTCGATTCCTAAACCAAGCCGTCTGTTTGTCTGAACCTGTCAGGCATGTTGTACCACTTCGGTGAAACCACCTTCCCATCATTATACCAAATATTATACGTTAGCGTATCTCTCAGCCTCTTGGTCCTACTCTTTTCACAATGCCCCAAAGCCATGATTCTGAATTATCTATTTTAAAATTTCACGTACCTTTGTTTGCCCTACTTATACACCTTGACTTTAGCGTCAATATCAATTAGCAACATAAATTCAAAAATTTAGTTTCAACAACAATCCTAGTCATAGCCTATTTTCGTGAACAAAGTTTTTTTCAAGTAAATTCGGGCACTTACATCTCAAAAATACAACAGTCAATCACTCTAATCTCCAAGATACTTACATTTGAAGCAACCCGTGAGCCCTTTGACACCACAACCTTTCAGTAGCTTTGAGGCGATATCCTTATCCTCATTGATGATCTCCTCCCTTGTCATCATCATGACGAACTCTTTGCGTTCTTCAATAGACCGCCAACAGATAGGCATGAACTCTGACCAGTACACGCGGTTCATTTCCTCGCCCCTTTCTGTATCAGTCATACCCTCGTAGTTCGCTCGGGTCTCGAGCAGAGCCGCATCATAACCTTGTTGCCCGAAAACAGCTTCCCTTATTTCATCAATCTTGAGTGCCAAGCGCAAGTTGTTCAATGCACGCGCTTCAACATCCCTCTGAGAGCGAGTCTTCACCATTTTTATGAATAACCTTCTTAAAGAACAAGTCACACTTTTATACTATTCAGTTAACAAGACTAATTTTTCGATTGACTAAACGCAACATATTTAAGTTTCTATAACCAACTCTTCCCGGGTTCGAACTACTTACTATTATCTTTTCGTGCTTAATCGAGCTATCTAAAGGTTAGATTTTGAGCTTTATCTTTACATCTGTTAAGCTTGAGTTGTTTACGAGGTAGGATAAGGTATGTTATCCCACCAACAATTTACTCCCATATTATTACAGCTTGATAACGTGTCGACTATTTTTGTTTTTCGCTAGTAAGAAACAAACAAAATATTCTTTTATTACGCTCAATTTTCATCTAACAAGTTCATTACAGGACTACCCCTACAGCGTTGCTTTACAATTACAGAATCAAGCTCTTAGAAGCTCGATATTACAGATACTTTCTCAAGCACGAGGACGGGTCTCTAGTTCTTTTCTCGTTGCCAAGATAATGCTGATCTTCCAGAGAAACCTCAGCCACAGCTCAAAAAAAGCAAGACTGCAACAGGTCAAACACCTCAATCCCCTTCATTTCCCTGCAGGAGGAATTAAAAGAAAAGATGATTTTGCCGAAGGAAGCGATCCATCTTCCATACGCCACCACCACCACCGCCGTCTCTTCCTCCTTATCCCCACCAACCCGGAGTTAGTAGAGCATGAAGAGGACTCCTATCTTAGAAATCAGAACATCATTAGAGGCTAGGGATTTTGCATCGCATATACTCTAGCCGCTAAATCGGACGCTACATAATACCTGGAAATATTTCAAACAACACTCCTTCAACAAAACAGCAAAGGGAGTTTCCCTACTCTGATAGCCAAAATTCCGTATCTGGGGTTCCTCCATGATGAAAGAAAATCGGGTATGATACACTCGATTCCTCATCTTAACCAAGATGTTATAAAGTGAACATTTGTTGTAGGTTATTCGGCGATAAGATCTGACCATTATTTATTGAGATACCGCATTTGGCGCACGTTGTTTCCCAGGACAGTCATTCGGTCGGGAAAACCACAAGTCTGCCCATAACACTCACGTATCATAATGACAACACACTCATCAATACAGACGTTCCGATTTTCAAACTCTCGCTTATGTCATCACAGGGTCCTAGTTTATTGTTTCCCTCAACTAAAGCCACACGTGACTTCAGTTGCGAAGGGGAGATAGTAGGGACTTATCGCTCGAGCTATGGAGACTCGATATCATCTATACCTCGAGCTCCGGAAGAATCGATCTTATCCAGTACCAGACTCACGCATAAACAAACACGTTACATATACGTCAACAGTTACACATCGACCACAAACTCGAGCATAATGTGGGTCGTCCACAACAGATGTAAACAGAACAAGTCAATATACACCTGTCTTCTACAAGCTAGCAGTTACACACTCAACTGCCCATGACTCCCACTTTCAGGAGAACGTATTCAAGTACAATGTCAAGCAGAGAGCAGGGTCTATAAAAGGGCAGAGCTCCTAAGGAAGCAGGGGGGGTCGACAGACAATGCTATACACATAATTATCTGATCTCTAGCTATTTTTTCTTAGATTAACTCTTGTAATTAGATTCTCTCACTCTCTCAAGCAATAATACTACTCTAACAAATCCTTCACTCGAGGTCGTGGATTTTTTACCTATTTACAGGTTTTCAACGCTAAATCCCTTGTGTCAAGTGCTATCCCTTATTTAATTCTTGTCATAGTAGTTCTTGTTGTAAGGATTGATTTCAAGCTGTTTCGAGCTTTGCGAAATCTTGTCCCTACACAAACCTTCGACCACTCGACAGAAATAAAAATACTCTTAAAAATTCTCATCAGAGGTCATGGAGAGTCACAGTCCAGGCCTCCACGTAAGCATATTGTCTATTGATTTTTTGCATTCTAGGCTATATACTTGAATTCCTTTATTTGAAGATAAAACCCTGTGGTGTAAGAGTCGTCATCCCCTCCGTAAGAAGTTAGGTTCCTACATTTGGCACCGTTTGTGCTTTCCACCCTACCTATCACTCTTTCCTATTTCCTTCCCTTTGTTCTCAACTTCAACAGATAATTCTCAAGGGCACCCACTCTCCGTTCCAGTTCTACCCACCCCGGCAACTCCATCGGCGGAGTGGCAGCCCAAATAGCCTTACTTTCTCAATTGTTCGCTCAAGCCGAGGAACGCCATCATGCGCAACTTCACCAGGAATGTGAAAAGTACTGGTTGGAGTTTGAAGCTGAACGGAACCGCTGCCTGGACGATGCTGATAGGCAGTGCTGGGGAATTGACAAGTTATGTTACACCGTCCGAGAGTTGCAGAGACTGCAGCCTTTGGAAGCTGCTCGACCATCCCAAGCATCAGACTCGTCGCGCGTGTCTGCCTATGCCCGTCTAGGACCCCTACACAATCTCGAATACCCTCAGTCTATATCGCTGTCGAGAGTGCTCCCCACACTATTCCCCCTACTGGCTCAATCCATCTCGGCATTTATCCCATAGAAGATTCCTCTGACTTCACCCTTCGATCCTCGAGACATCCCAAACGCCGCCCCACTCAAGAACGTCCCGGGGAATGCTGCGCCGAACACATTCCACTCACTCGACATTACTGTCCTCGAATCCCTCTATCTCCCCCTAACCCTGCCTTTGCTGCACAGCAGGACCTCAATTACAAAATCTAACCTATAATTCACGTCAACGCGAGCCCAACTCCTAAGTCATGGAGTCGACTGAATAGCCCCTTTTTGCCCCAAACTTCTCGCTCTTGAAAGTCAATGGTTATATCGACCTTGAGCACCTCCATGAATCACGTAAATAGTGGCAACCTTCAACCACCAACTTTAATAAACCACAACAAGGCCCACCTTCTACCCCGACACCCGTGATCGCTCCCATCTCACAAGGGACTGAGAGGCACAAACGCCCTCACAATGTAAACAATACTAAAGCCTGCAAAAAGAGACTGAAGTCGGTCCTACCCACACTTACTGCCCCTCTCAGCACCCTTCTACCACATATACATACAGACCCCATCTGGCGTATCCTTTTCCCTATCAAAGTCAAACCAGGCAAACCTTACTGCGCCAATCACAAATGTGACTGCCACCATACCAACAAATGCTTTGCCTTGCAGCGCTCCCACGAAATCATCCTCAAGGCCAGTCGTCTACATCAGTATGCTGTCGACCTTCCCAGTTACCTTGATGAGTCATACCTCAATCCTCAACCTACCCCTGCTGCCAACCCGGCTGTGGTGTATATCTACCAAATACACTTCATCAAAGTCAACAACATAGACAGTGGTAGTTCCAAGAGAAAACGGAAGTGTGTCGTAGAATACTCCAAACTCACCAACCAGGAGAAGCTGGCCGCTCTCCTACCAGGATTAAGCCTCTCCCCTAAACCTGAAGGAATCTATTTCATCAAGTGTGACATATCCCATGTCAATTTTCCTCACTTTGATCCATTAGTCATCATGATTAAGATCAAAAACCTTGTTCTCCACACAATGCTCATAGACACAAGAAGTGCAGCTGATGTCCTTTTCCTCCAAACTGTCTAAACCATGAAGAAAACTGACCTCATAACCACTGCCAATGTCGAATTGAAAGGATTCAATGGGGCCACAAAAGTTGTTGTTGGTCGAATCGGCCTCCCAGTTACTACCGGCCCAGTCATACTTCAAACCAGTTTTCTTGTCGTCGATAAGATGTCAGAATACCTTAGTACCCTCAGGCGCGATTGGCTCCATGCCATGCGTGCCATACCCTCGACCTATCATCAGACCCTCCGCTCCACCACCCCGAGGGTACTTGGAACTTGAAAGGCTCTTAACCCTTTGCCCGTTCCTACGATCACCCGGAGATCAGTTAGACTCGGAGGCTCATCAGCCACCCATAGCAATCACTGTCTCTTTCTCTCCCTATACCTTCGACAGATACCACCCCAACCATCAAACCCACTATTTATTTTGAACTCGACGGTCCTGGTCGAGGCACATTCATTGGAACTTTTCTAGACGAGGTAAATCTCCTCGAGCTCTCATACTTCCTTCAAACAAATAAATACATCTTTGCATTGATATTCTAGGAGATGCCTGGTGTTGACCCCAGTTTGGCATGCCACCGAATCGATCTCATTCCCCATTCTGCAGTAGTTAAAAAGAAGAAGCGTACTTTGGCACCACGGCTCTGAGAAGCAGCAAACCTCAAAGTAGACAAGCTTATAGCCGCAGGTTTCTTCAGAGAAGTGAAGTATGCTGATTGGATATCAAACATTATTGTAGTTCCAAAAAAGAATAGCAAGATCAAGATTTGCGCCGACTTCACAGACCTCAAGAAGTACACACCGAAGGACAGCTTCCCCCTCACGATCATCTCAGTACTCCTTGATGCCACTGCTGGTCATGAGCATTTAATCTATGATGGACGCGGTTTTGGGTTACAATCAGGTACCCCTTCTCCCCAAAGTTCAGCTTAAAACTTCCTTTATCATAGAACAAAGCTTTTACTATTTTAACGTCATGCCTTTCAGCCTTAAAAATATGGGTGCTACAAATCAACGCCTTGTCACAACCATGTTTAAAACTTTGTTTGGCAAGACAGTCAAAGTCTACATCAACGACATGTTATGCAAGAGCCTCCAAAAACAGACCCATATCAAGAACCTCAACCCAGGAAAATGCCAATTTGGTGTTTTGTCTGGTAAATTGCTAGGCCACTTTATCAACAAACGAGGTATCGAGATCAACCCAACTCTTATCCGAGCCATTATCGACATCCCTTCGCCCCGAACCAAAAAAGAAGTTTAAAAAGTGGCTGGCAGAATAGTAGCCCCCCAATCGTTTCATTTCCAAATCCCCCGACCGTTGTGGTTGGCTATTTTCTCTATTACGCGACCAAGGCGTACACAAAGCATAAAAGAAAAACAACCCGAGATTAATAGGACACCCGAATGTGAACAGGCTTTCCTCGAACTCAAAACTTACCTTGGTCGACCATCCATTAACAACACCTATATCGAAGGTGAGACATTCTCTTTATACCTCGCTGTTACAGACACCTCTATCAGTTCAGTGCTTATTCGACTCGATTCAAACGTCGAGAAGCCTATGTATTTTATCAACAAAACTCTAACACCCGCAAAAACTTGATATTCGAAACTTGAGCATTTGCTTCACACTCTTGTCTATTTTGCCCCCAAACACAAACCATATTTTCAAGTTTACCCCATACGAGTTATAACAAGCTACCCCCTTCGTGAAGTACTTCACAAAAAAGAAAAATCCAGACGAGTACAACAGTATTTTGTGTATCTTGATGAATATGATATTACATTCAAAAAATAGATATCCCAGAAAGGCCAAGCAGTAGCAGATTTCCTTGCTGACTTCTCGGTCAAAGATATCGATTGGGAGGAACATGAAGATGATGCAACAGACAACCAACCCAAAGTAACAGATCCATGAAATCCTAATACTTGATGGCATCTATTCACGGATGGAGACGTTGGGCCTAAAGCTTAAGGGATCGGTATAGTCCTGATCACACCTACCAATGATCACATAAAAAAAACAGTCAAGCTCAACTTCGAATGCTCCAACAATGAAGCCGGGTATGAAGCGTTGATCCATGGCCTCGACCTTGCCCTCAAACTTAGCGTTCCTAAACTTACAGTTTTGACAGATTCCCAACTTGTTCAGAGACATTACACCGGTAAAAATCAAGCTAACGGTCGCATGGCTGAATATGCTACTCTCGTTCGATAACACATGGACCGTTTTCCTAAAAAATCCTCCATCACTCATTACCCTTGGTGAGAAAACTGACATGCAGATGCTTTCGCTTACATAGCAGCTATGTTAGGCCAATAAGAATCCCGAACCCTCCACATCGAAGTACTTGAGCGCCCAAGTATCGACCAGATGGAAATTAATGTCATCAATACTGAGGGAGAGAGTCTCGATCCAGATGATTGGCGAACACCATTCCTTCATTATTTCAGCAATTCAACCCTCCCAGATGATCTCAAAGCCAAACGATCGATGTTAGAGAATTACCGTAGATATTTTTTTTTTAAAAGGTATGATTGAATAAGAGATGAAACAAGAGTACAAGAGAGGGGAGGCAGAACCTACACCCAAACAAAAACAAATTAAGAAACTCTAAAGTATTCTACCAAGGGATCCTTAAAACAAGAGATAAAATGAGGAGATCCTACAAAGTCTTCCTTCTCGAAACAAGGCATAGCAAGCCCTTTTTTTGCAGCATGAGCTGCAGAGAAGTTCCCTTCCTTCTAGATATATGATATGCGCAATGAAGAAAGAATATTTTGCAATCCCGCCCATTTAGTGCGATACTTCCAAGGGACCGCGTTATTAATGAACAAACTAACTGTAGCATCATAGTCAACTTCAAGCCAAATCTTCTGCCAACCCATATCAGCAGCCAAACTCATGGCCTCCAATAACGTGTAACATTCTGCTTCATGTCTGTTATGAACGCCCAAACCTTTAATACGGACCCCCAAAACTTCTCCCGAGTGAGTCCGAGCAATCATCCCCAAATCAAGCCTTACCCGGGTTCCCTAGAGTGAAGCTGTGACAATTTAGTTTGATCTCTTCTAACCAAGGCAGCTTCCATCTGTAGCTCGCAATGCAGGGGTCAGGCCTAGCTCGAGCTTTTACCCCCAACTTCGAAATGATTTGCAAATCAGCTATCGTATTATGCATACTGTTATCCGAAAGAGAAGCAACTTCCTTAATCAGCGCCATCAAATGCACTTTAATCTTGATTCGTTAGACCTCTCTTCTCTAAAGATGATCGAGCTCCTTGTCAGCTAGATATGATGCGAGAGATTAATCATGGCAGCGCGCACACTATCCACAAACATGAGTTACATCACAAATCCCCAAATGGCGTCCTCCTTCAATGCATTTATCAAGCCGAGGCCTCTACAATTTTAGCCAAACTCCACCAAGGCACCAGCGGTGCTCACACTGCTGGTCGCTCTATATCCCTTCGAGCCGTCTCTCAAGGTTTATTCTGGCCGAATATGAAAAAATAAGCCGAAGAGTAAGCCAAACACTGTAACAAATGCCAACGTCATGCTCACGACATCCACAGCCCCTCGCAAGACCTCCATTTCAGCTAAGTCTCCTAGCCATTCAAAAGATGGGCTATTAATCTCATTGGTCCTTTTCCTAAAGCCTCAGGCAGCCGAGAGAATATCCCTGTTGTAAGAGACTATTTTATCAAATGGGTCGAGGCCGTAACATTGTGTCAAACTAGAGAAGAAGAAGTCATCAAATTTCTATTGGAAAATATCATCATATACTTTGGGTGCCCCCATATGATTCGATGTGACAATGGTCCGTAGTTCGTCGGGTGAAAAGTCAAAAACTTCCTCAAAAAACACAGTATCATCCTCTCACCCTCAACACCCTATTACCCTCAAGGAAATGGTCAAGTCGAAGTAATCAACAAAACCATAGTCGACGGTCTCAAGAAAAGAGTCGATGCAAAGAAAGGTCGATGGGTTTAGGAGTTACAATACGTCTTCTAGGCTTATCGAATAATACCGACAAAATCCACAGGCTGCACCCCTTTCCTTCTAGCATATGGTACCAAAGCTGTACTCCCTACTCAATTTGAAGTACCCACACGAGATCCCAACCTCCCAGATGAAGACAATGAGTTTGAGCTCGGATGCAACATGTTATGGATCGACAAAACTAGAGACCGAGCCATTGCTAACCCTGGTCGTTACCATCTGTCCCTCCAGAAGTCATATAATAAGAGAGTTTGACTACGAAGTTTCAACATCGAAGATGTGGTACTTCGACGTGTCAACCAATCCTCGATGCCTCGAAATACCGACAGCCTAACCGAATCGTGGGAAGGACCCTATGTCGTATACGATAAAACTGACAAAGGCTCCCAGTACTTAATGAAAGAAGACGAAGAGCATTTACCAAATCCGTAGAGCACAATACAACTTGTTTCATACAACAAGCCACTGCCTCAACCTTGTACAACTTATGTAAATACAAAATAATCAATAAATAATTTTTCCACCCCCCTGCTTCGTCTCCTATTTTCAATGAATTTATTGGTTTTACTTAAGTATCATGTCAACCCTTCGACCCGACTAATACATGGGGGCAACCTTGAGATTTTTCAAACCTCTAATTTCAAGCAAACTCGAGGGGCAAGGATGGTCGAAAGACGGGACCCTCGGGAATCCATTGGGGGAGAACAATTATGCTTCACTGTGGCTTAGGCCTTTGAAGTCCAGTCGATTTCTTGGTTCCCTCTGAGTATCATGTCAACCCTCGACCCGACTGATACTTGGGGGTGACCTTAAAATTTTCAAGCTTCCAACTTTCGAGCAAACTAAAGGGGCACGAATGCTCGAAAGACCAGACCTTCGAGAATGCGTTGGCGGTGAAAAAGTTATGCTTCGCTGTGGCTTAGGCCTTCGAAGTCCAATCGATTTCTTGGTTCCCTCTAAGTTTCATGTAAACCCTCAACCTGACTGATACTTGGGGGCGACCTTGAAATTTTCAAGCTTCCAACTATCGAGCAAACTCGAGGGGCACGGATGGTCAAAAGACCGGACCCTCGAGAGTGCGTTGGCGGTGAACACGTCTTGCTTCGCTATGGCTTAGGCCTTCGAAGTCCAGTAATTTTCTAGGTTTTTCCTAAGTGTCATGTCAACCTCGGGCTGACTGATACTCGGGGGTGACCTTAAAAATTTTCAAATTCCTAATATTCGAGCAGACTCGAGGGGCAAGAATGGTTGACCGACCGGACTCTCAGGAATTTGTTGGGAACAACCACGTCTTACATGGCTGTGGCTTAGGCCTTCGATGTCCAGCAGATCCCTTGATTTCAAAAGAGTAATCACAACCATGATGAAGCTCTCACAGGTTCGATCACTCTACAATCATTCGACAGATTCAACACATGCAAATACTATTATACATGAATATCTACAACTCTACCACATGCAAGAAGTTTCAGAACATCATATATCAAAAATCAGTTTCAACACAGCTCAATTCAAATTAGTTTGTAACAATACATCAAATTCAGTTCGGAATATACATCAAGTATGAAGCACAAACAAGTCAATCAAATCAAAATTCACACAAATCAGTTTCAATACAGCAGTTCAAATCAGTTCACACAAAACAAGTTCCAAGATCAGCCCCATAAAAAAATAAAGTTGGTTCAAATATTACAACTCAACAGTAAATCAGAAATAGTAGGCAGGGCACTCCAGTACAAATACCTCAGATCGGCGTGACTGTATTTTCTCCTCCAATAGGCCCTGCAGCATCAACACCTTCAGCACTCACAGTCGAAGGCCTTGACCCTGCATCATCTATAATCATTTCAGTTGTAGCCCCAGTAGCAACAACTTTGACCACAAGAGTTCCCATGCCCTTTCCAGCATCTTCAACAACAACATCAACCTCTCCTTCATTTGTCTACAAGGAGTTCTTAGCAATAAGATCTTCGGTAATAGGGAGCCATTCTAAAGTGTCAGGATCAAACCCCATATCCTCTATGAACTCCTTAAGCCTGACAGTCACACTACATTCACCATCAAACTGTACCTGATAATGCACTTTCTGGTCTGCCTTATCTTTATCCCTTAAAGCAATCGTCAGCTTCAACACCTGCTCTTGATTAAAACATTGACCCTCCATCCTCTTCTCGACTGCATCATTGATAGCCTCCAGATCCTACTTCGATTTAATATTATCAGACAAAAACAACGCTTCTTTTGCCCGAGAAAGTTCTAGACTGTCAAGCGCCTCCCACAACCTCCTCTTTCCCACTTTCACTGCCTTGGTGATTGACTACGCCCAAGCATCCGTTTGCTAGAGTATTCGAACCATTAGTATTTCTCGAAGCATGAAGCACTTAAGAAAATGTCAGAATCTCACTAACTAGAATAAATAGTTACTTGAAACATACTCTTCTTCATTTTCTTCAAAGCCTCATCTAGGTCAGCATCGCAGAGTTCGGCCATAGACGCAGCCTTGGCCCGAGCCTGATCTTCTTTTTTAGCCTCCGTCATCTCTTCACCTTCATCCACCGCATCATCTTCCCCCAATGCCCTACGCCATTTGTGCTGAATAACCTTCGCCTGCGGTTCCTTTGGAACCTCGAGAATAACCCTGCCTTTCCCATTCTCAGCCTGTATTGGTACTTGCCTTGGCTTCAGTCTCGATGTATCAATAGCCCATTCGGGTACTGGCGCTGCTTGCTTCAAGGCCCTTTTTGACTTTGGAACATACTTAACTGTCCTTGCCAAACCATCCCCCCCCATTTCATCAGATACTTTTGAACCACCTTCGCCCCTCCTCTTCTTTGATGGCCTCGCGCGTAACTGGTGCATTTCGAAGTAGGGAATCTATCTTTTTCTTTTTCTTAATCTTGATACCAAGACTCTTGAAATTAGAATTTACCCACTCATTATCAGAATCAAGTAAGGCGCCAATATAATCCCTCGGATTCTCCCACGGCCGATTACTTGGACCTACAGCACAAACAAAAAACCCATTATCAGTTTATTCGATCAGTACCTCAATCAGAGTATTCCACAAATAACTTTATGGGATTACAGACTTTGTGTTGCAACCTATAAGGGTCCTCCCCTTCAAATATTCTCAAAAGTACCCTGTACCACAACTAAATCCCTATTCCACCCTCGACCCGTTGAACACAGATCAAACAACCTGGGCTTCTCTGGGTGACACTGGATATGGTAGGTCCCTACATTCTGATTTGCTTTCCTTGAATAGAATGATACAACGTTGTACCACTTAAAAATTTAACACCTCCTTCACCAGCCTTCAGTGAGGAAGTTGCACTCCCAATCTAATATGACCTCTATATGCCATTATACCCTCCCGCGGGTTTGACTTGAAAGTCCATCCCACTCCTGCTACATGTAATGTTACCCCCACCTTTGACAGCTCTAACAGGGCAGAAAAATGATCCAGTCTATTTTTATCCCTCACCGAGATAGAGCCCTTGGCCTTATCAGACTCAGTCGAATCCTCACTGCGATCACTCTGCTCCCCTCCCCCCCTTTCACTACCAAAAAGCTCTGCATTAACCTCACTTCTTTCCTCCCCTCCTATCTCCTCCTCTTCATTATCCTCAGTCACCACTGTCTTACGACGTCTAGTAATCGAAACCCCACCCGCCGGAACTACCACGACTAAAGGGGCATCAGTTACAACATCTAGAACTTTTAAGTCACTACCCTCGTCCATTGGTGCACGACCTCAAGTTCTAGCCTCGTGTTCTTCGATTTCCTCGTCTATCATCCTCAGTCTCGAAGCTCGACGGGTATACATCTTATTCCGCAGAAGAAGAGGCACGCAATTAGATCGATACATTCGATAATCACATGTCAATAACCCATTTCCCATCTACCTTCTCCAACAAATAAAAAAAACTATCGAAAACTTGATCCCAAACCTAGTCCCTCCGTCAAAACCCTCAAAATCCTAAAATGGGCTCGAACCCAGACTCATGAATTCCCCCTGTCCTCGATGATAACCTTGAAACTACAAACCCAGAAGATTCTACTTACAGATACTGAAGGAAAAGCAAAACAAAAATCGACAGAGATCAATCGACATACCTGTGTTAGCAGAATCAAACTCGAAATAGCAAGTCAGTCCATACCCAGCAACAACTTCAACAACTTCTCTCAAGCTTCAAAGGTAATGGCGTATGTTCTCGACCTCTCACTCTCTGGTTTTTCTTAATGAACAATACAATGGTTATTTCCTTCTCATTTATATACCTTCTCGAAAAACCAAAATTGCCTCGATTTCCAAACTACTATCATTGTCATACCCCCATTACCCCAGCTTTTAGGCTGAGACTTGTTTTAAGTGATTTACCCCACATACCCTTTACGTACGAATCGTACACTCACTCTGATTTAACTTTAAACTCAAAGCTTCTCGAACCTTCTGCTCCTTACTCAAAGCCATCAAGTTAAGTCCCGGCATCAAATCACACCTTTTCCGTAAAATGAGCAAAAATCATGATTACCTGCTTGGCACACTACCCCAGGAGCACGTACCGTTCTGACAAACCAGCTGTCTGAGCTGTCTGTCCGTCCAGTCAAATCCAGTAAAACCTTCGACATACCCACTTTCTCCCACATGAGTAATCGACTATATCGTGTCTCAAACATTTATCCACAGATAACCCCAAATTCGATTTCTAGATATATCAAACAGTCAATTTGCCACACATTCGACAAACTTTGACAGTTCAGAATTTTACTTATACACAGATCAGAATCTTACTTCGTCAGATTATACTATTACTTCGATAGCTCAGAATATTACTTCGAGAATTCAGAATCTTACTTCGACAAATTATACTGTTACTTCGACAGTTTAAAATTTATGCTTCGATATTTCAGACTTTTAGTGCGACAGTTCAAATTGTTACTTATAAAGAGCCCAGAATCCTACTTTGACAGTGATTAAAAATCTCAATTTCATTTCGATAAACAAGACATCCAGCCACAAAATGCAGACCCACCCGGCAAAAACAAAAAACAAACCAACAACAGACAAACCAAATACCCAATAGTACAGTTGAAGGAGACCCTAAGTATCAACGTGATGCTCCTCCTCGACCATAGCCATATCACCAGCATCTTCCTGGTCTACCATTTCCTCCGCAAACGACCCCTACAGGGACAACCGGTGCCCGAAAAATGGTCTCATCATCTGCAATATTCCCCACCAATACGCGAAGGGAATGCCAACAATAAGTGCCCTGGGTTCCGCTTCAAAAAGATCCGGCATCTCTGCATCAATATCCTGATCGATGCCAAACCTCCATTGTAACTCTAATGTCTTCTTCCGTACTCGCCTGACTCTTAATGCCACCTAGTCCTCTTGCTCGGATCTTGGAACATCACTCTTGTCTTGATAAGAAAGAGAAACCATTATATTCAGAGATGAAAGAAAATTTGTATAGAATCCTCCCAGAAATACCCATTTTATACTGGAAATCAGATTCAGTTAACCCTTTATTCATCACAGTCGTATTCATTGCAGTCTTCAATTTTTTCTCCTTGAAAACCCAGCAGTTAAGACATTTGCACTTCCTAGACATAACCGTTTCATCTGTATCCCCATTCAAACCATATTCCCGAGAACCTACAGTCGAACCATCGACCCCCCATTTTTGCAAGTACTATTTATAATCAAACACCGGCCCCTTTCACACTTCGTCTCACACCTCTTTTATAGAGTTTTGACTAATAAAGGGACAATTACCTTTGATCATACCAATATACTTAGAAGCCAATTTTTTGCCAACATTCGATGAGATATATTTGATACCGTGCCTATAAGGCTATTCGTCTACAATAACTACTAGAAACAAACACATAAAATTGCAGAAAAACATTGTTTCCATTCCATTCCGCAAATTACAATAACAAAAATAGCAATTTTGAAAACCTAAATGTACAAAACAACATAAACTTTCAAAATACAATTCCACATGAAAAAAAAACCCATCATTACCACCTCAAGAAGCAGCCGCCCTATTTTCAGACAGTCTTGTTCTACTCGCTGAGCCTTGTTCCTCCATCACCTCTTTTGCACAAACGAGGCACTCGGCTAGCGCCGACAGAAAGAGGTAGCGTTTCTCTACAGTCGTAAAGTTGTACTTCAGTTGCCCCCAAAGGAAAGCATAAGACTCATCGTTGATGAGTTCCCCAGCTGCTACCTTTACTAGGTCGGGCATGTCCCAGTCCATATTATACTGACCGAAGAACTTCAAGTACAACTCAACAGTCTTCTACCTTATACGACGATCTTGGGCGAATCTTATCCTTTTCTGATAGCGCGTATGGGCGTGGTATCCATAAAGTTTTTCAAAATTTGTAGAAGAAAGAGAAGAGAATGAAACAGAAGAAGAATACACAGTATCCCTACCCCTATAACCCATACATATAACCTCATCTCATTTATTATCCCCTAATCACAAACATTTCTTTATTATACTCTTTTATTTCATCCCTCGAAAAACTTGCAGTCAACTATTTCACTACTGACTACAAACAGTTTTCTCAGCGAAGGCCTCTACACCTATTTTTGAGCCCTTCGCTGAGATGGGGCTAATATAGTAGCCTACTCACAGCCTTCTACCCCAATCAAACACTCGAAGGCTACTTCGGAGCCTACTCAAATATTTTGAAGCCCATCCAATCCTTAAACAAGTCTCCCAAAGATCACTCGAAGATGAAGCCTCGGCTCAGAAAAAGCCTTAATGAAGAACACCACTTCAACATCAAAAACACATTGACCATATCCGTACATGGTCGAAGTGTGATAAGACAGACAACCGTCTCACTCGACAAGACGACAGAGTTGCTGGTTCTAGCAGCTTCAGTGACAGAGCATGGTGACAGACCCTGCATTTCCGGCTTCAACACCAACTCTAGGATATTTGTTCGATATCCGATGGATATCCAAATTGTACACTTGTAATCTGACCTAACCTTGGTGACTCAGGTTATCCTATGTTATATAAATAGGAGAGATGGGGAACCAAAGAGAGGTTAGAAAATCTCTTCCTAGACCCCATACAGTTTACCCTTGATTACCTTATAAAACCTAGTACTCGAACCTTCGACCACTCAACTGAAATAAAAACACTCTTAAAAATCATCATAAGAGGTCATAGAGAGTCACAGTCTAGGCCTCCGCCCAAGCATATTGTCTATTAATTTTTTGTTTTCTAGGCTACATACTTGAATTCCTTTATTTGAAGATTAAACCCCATGGTGTAAGAGCTGACTTCCCCTCCGTAAAAAGTTAGGCCCCAACAATTATAACGCTGAGTATCAAGTATCCTCTCACAAACATCCTTGATAGTCCCTAGATTTCGCCTCAAAGTACCAATTTCTAACACCAACGATGTTTCGATACCTCGAGCAAGCTCCAGATTGTCAACAACCTCTTTTAACTTCCTTATTGCCACCTTTTGCGCCTTGTTGAAAGCCTGTGCCCAAGTATCTGTCTGTAAGAATATTCGAGCCGTTAGTATCTCTCGAAGCATGGCGCACTTAAGAAAATTTCATAATTTTACAAAAAATATAAATAGTTGCCTGATACATACTCTTCTTCATCCGCCATGAAGCTTCGTCAGGATCAGTACCACAGAGTTCCGCCATCGAATCAGCCTTAGCTCGAGCCTGCTCCTCCTGTTCGGACATGGTTAGTTCTTCGTCTATGTCATTCGCATCATCTTCCCCCTGTGCCCTGCACTTTTTACGGTGGGTTCCCTTTGGCCGTTGTGCCCACGGAGTCTCGGAAAAGACCTTGCACTTTGCTATCTCAGCCTGTGTTGATGCCTACTTCGGCCATTATCTTGAAGCATCACAAGATTCTTCGGGCACCATGGCTGCCTGCTTTGGCGCCCGCTGCCCCTTTGGAACATACTTTACCTTCCTTGCTAATCTTTCTGTCTCCATTCCTTCGACCACTTTCGAAGCACCTTCGCTTCCCCTCTTCTTTGATGGTTCCGCGTAACAGGTATGTTTCGAAGTAGGGAATCAGTCATTTTCTGCCTCTTCCTCTTGATACCAAGCTTCTTAAACTCAGACTTCACCCACTCCACGTCAAAGTTGATTAAGGCATCAATTTAATCCCTTGAATTTGCCCAAGCTCGGATATTAGGACTTGCAGAACAAACAAAAACATGGTTATCAGTCTATTCGATCAAATACATCAAAGAAATTTTCGATAGACAACTTACTTGGATTATAATCTTTATGCTGTAATTTATAAGGATCCTCTCCTTCGACATTCTCATTACTACCCTGTTCTACAACTAAATCTTTATTCCGCCCTCGACCTGTCGAGCACAGATGGAACAACCAGAGCTTACCTACGTGACACTGGATGTGGTAGGTGCCCAAATTCTGATTTGCCTTCCTCGAGTAGAATGATACAATATCGTACCATTCCGTTAAGCTCTTTCTCTCACCCCCCAATTTTATATTCATTCCCTCGATTACCTTCATCATTTCATAAAAATTTCAATCATCTGAACTGGAGCAACTTCCAAAAAATTTAGCACCTCCTTCACTAGCCTTCGGAGAAGTAGTTTCATCCCTTGCCGGGTTTTGCCTCTATATGCCATAATACCCTTTCGAGGTTTTGATTGGAAGGTGTACTCTGGCCCCGCTGCATTTATCACTACTTCTACCTTTGACAGACCTAATTTTACAGCAAATTGATCCAGTCTCAGCTTCTCGCTAGCCGGTACAGAACCCGAGACCTCTTCCAACTCAGTCGACTCCTCCTCACCTTCTTCCCTTTCATCACCTGAAGGCTTGGCACTACCTTTGCCTCTTTCTCTCTCTCTCCTCCCTCCATCTGTTCCTCATCACTCTCCTCGGTCACTACCATCTTACGACGTCTACTACTTGAAGCCCCACTTGCTGGCACTACCATAACTAAAGGGGTATCGATTGCAACATCTAACACCTCTACGTCGCAACCCTCATCCATGGGAGCATGACCAGACACACTCACCTCATCCTCTTCTATCTCTTCAACTATCAGCCTCATTCTCAAAGATCGACGGGTACGCATCTTACCCTACAGAAGAAGAGGTACGCAATTAGATCGATACATTCAACTATTACATATTAATAACTCATTTTCATCTACCCTCTTCAATTAATACAAACACAGCCGAAAACTCGACCCCAATCCCAGTCCCACCATCAATACCCTCAGAATCCCAAATGTGGTAGACCCCCAGACACATGGTTTCCCCTATCCCCGATCATATCTTCACAACTACAAACCTAGAAGACTCTGCATACAGATACAAAATACAAAGCGAAACAGAAACATACAAAAGTCAATCGACATACCTGTATGAATGGAAGAACGCTTGAAACAACAAGTCAGCCGGTCCCTCAGTAGCAACCTGGTAACTTCACGTAACAATGGCATACGCCCTCCTCCTCTAACTCTTTGGTTTTTGAAAATGGGTTACCGGGAACAGTAACTTTGCACTCACACCTATTTATATACCTCCTTAAAATTGTAAAAAACTGCCACGATTCCCCAAACCGCTATTATTACCACTACACCACTTCCCCAGCTTTTCGGCTGAGATGTGTTTTGTCCATTTTACCCCCCTTTTTTACCACACGTACATGTCCCACGTTCACATATACACAATATTGCATTTAAAAACCAAGTCAAACCTTCTGGATCTAACTTGAAGCTGTCAAATCAAATCCTTACGTCAAATCAACATTTTTCCATAAATCAAGGAAATATCATGATGACCTGTATGACACTCTGTCCCATGAACAGTACAGTTTTGACAGGCCAACTGTTTGGCTATCAGTTCGTCTAGCCGAAACATATAGACCTTCGGCATTCCTTCATCTCGTACATGAGTAATTTTCTATATCGTGTCTTGAACACTCGTCCGCAGACAACCTGATATTCGATTTCAAAATATGCCAATCATTCGATTGCTTTCATTTTTTACATTCGGCAAGATGTTTTTTCGTGCCTAAATTACCTTCGAGAACTATATTTGTCATACTTACAAAAAGTTCAAAATTTTACTTCAACAGTTATCTTATAAACTTCCAATTTCATTCGGTCAAATGCCCTTTCACAAAATACTTAACAAAACAATCAAGATCAATAGAAAAATATGAGCACCCTTACATACCATCCTATACAAATACTTTTACCACGTTAAAGAATCCCCTATTTATTGACGAGATACTTCTTCTCGTACCCAGTCTCAACATTTTCCCTGTCTACCACCCCCTCGGCCAAATCCTCCAAGAGAGCTAGCCGGTCGCTGGGGACGGGGCCCATCTTTTATGGCACCCCCCACCAGTATGCATAGGGAATCCCACTAGCGGGTTCCCCTGGATCCACTTTAAACATGTCCGGCATATCCCAATCCAGGCCTCGATCACTGAAAAACCTTTGTATCAACTCCAGGGTCTTCTCCAGCATACGAAGGACCCTTGTTGCCACCCGGTTCCATTACTTGGTGTCAAGAGCATTTCTGTTTCTTTGGGACAAAGACGCAGACATTGTGCTCAGAGAAGAAGGAAAAGATGTGTGAAGTTCTCCTAAAAAAGAAGGAAAAGATGTGTGAAGTTATCCTAAAAACACCCTATTTATACTGGAAAGTAGGTACATTTACCCCTCCTTAATCAGAACCCCATTAATAACAGTCTTCAAATGTTTCCCTTGGAAACTTAACTGTCAAACATTTCCAAATTCTCAGACTCAACCGTTTTATCAGCATGCGCACTCAACACCTATTTCTAAGATTTTACAGTCGACACATCCCTAGCCTCGAACCATCGACCCCTTTTATACATCGTCTCACCCCTTTTTCATCGAATTTTAACAATACAGAGTCAACTATTCTGTTAAGGCCGAATATTGACCAACGCCTTCGATCGTCCTATTATACTTTGAAGTCAATTTCTCCTCGAAGGTAACTGTTTCTACATGTTAATATTCAAAGAGATATATTTGAAACTGCGCCTACAAATTTATTTGCCTACCATGTCTACCAGATACAAAAACACATAATTGCAGTAAAGTGCTATTCTCATTCCATTTCGCAGATTACAACAAGAGTCCAGTCATGCAAAAATCTACAGACATACATTAAAACAACAAAATACCAGAAACCTTCAAATACAGTCCTACAAAAAAAAACCTATCACCACCACCTCGCCACCACTTTAAAAAGAACCCCCACTATTTTTGAACAGGCTAGATTCTCCTACAGAACCCTGTTCCTCCACCAGACGATCTTCTGCCTGTACGAGATGCTCAGCCAAACCTGACAAGAAGAGTTAACACTCCTCCAGCGCAGAAAAATTCTGTTACAACATTCCCCATAAGTACGCATAAGAGTGGCAGTAGATTGGTTCCCCAGGTTCTACCTCTACCAGTTCCAGCATATTTCAGTCCAATTCTCTATCACTGAAGAATTTTAACTTTAACTCAGCAGTTTTTTACCCTATGCGACGGTCCCTAGCAAACTCCATTCTTTGTTGATAACGGGCATTCGGAGTAGTATCCATAGAATTTTCACAAAAAATAGAAGAAGAGAATGAAGACGAAGAGTGTACAGTGTTTACCCCCTCTTATCCCATATTTATACCCTGATTAACCTCTTTTATTACTTTGAAATCACCACAACTACTTAACTACCTTCCGTTATTACCTCCCTTGGAATTCCAACAAGTCACAGTCAACCTTCCAACTTCTAATAACCAGCAGTCTTTCTCAGCAAATGCCTCTACACCTGTTTTCGAGGCCCCAACTGAGGGAGGGTCAATATAGTAGCCTACTCGCAGCCTCCTACCCAGTCGAATACTCGAAGGCTACATCGAAGACAACATGCAAACCTCAAAGCCCATTTAATCCATAAACAAGCTTTCCATTAATACACGAAGATGATGCTTTGAAGAGGAAGCCTTGACACCACATCAGCATCAAAAAGACTTCGCAGACGTGTCAGATAGCTACCTCACTAGATAAGAATAACGCTATTATTGGTCCTTGCAGCTACAGTGATAGAACCAATAACAACTACAGTGTCAGAGCACAGTTTCAAACCCGACATTTCTGGCATCAACACCAACTCCTGGATACTCGCCCGATACCTAGAGGGTACACTTGTAATGTGACCAGCCTTGATGACTCAGCCCTTCCTATGTTCTATAAATAGGAGGGAAGGGGAATCAAGGAGAGGTTACAAAAACTATCCCTTGAACCCTTGCAGCTTACCTTTGAGCTACCTATTAGACGCACAATACTCAAACCTTTGACTACTCGACAGTAATATACAATCTCTTAAAAATCCTCATCAGAGGTCGTAGAGAGACCAATTCTAGGCCTCCACGCAAGTATATTGTCAATAGGTTATTCGTACTATTGATTATATGCTTAAATCTTTTGATATAAGTTAAACTCGAGGTGTAAGAGCCAACTTCCCCTCCACACGAAGTTAGGCCCCTAGACCAACCGTTCACGTGTCTTCATTTGGAGCGTACACTCTGCGCACAGTTCAGAACTGCGGGGCAGGGGAGCCACTTAAAGCTTGAATGTGTCATCATTCTATTAAGTTACACTCTGCGCGTAGTTCTAAACTGTGTAGGATCAATCCACTAAAAATCTAACCAGAGGGTAGAGAGACCACCCTCAAGGTGGGTTTGGGGTCGCCATGTCAGCTACTCCGCCTAGCTGCTCTGGGGTGGATTTGTGGTTTAGAGGGTGGATTTCTCAATCCACCTCGCTATGGCAGGATCGACTTCCGTATAGGACAACTGTCAAGAAGGATACACATCTAACTTGACCCATTTGCAGTGACTCATTTTATCCTATCTCTTATAAATAGGGGAAGAGGGGCATTATGAAGGGATTAGAAATATTTGGTCAAAATACTCATATTAGATTGGAGAGAACCTTCAGGTACGACTAGAAGCCTGTTATTATGGCTCCCTCCAATTCAAAATCTGTAACCTCCTATATCTATACAACCTCACTTTAAAATCCTCGCTAGAGGTCATGGAGTATCCTTTTTAGGCTCTACACAGGAATATTTGCGTAGTTTTCTTTTTATATTACTATTCAATATACTTGCAAATCCATTTAGGCAAGCCTCCCCCACAGTGTAAGAACGTAGTCTTCCTCAATAAAATTATGCCCCAATAACCCTCTTAACAATTTGTCATACCCAGTAATTAGGGCAACCCTCTCAATTCTCCAATTCCACTCAATTCCAATATCCTTCTCTATTTGCCAATCCCTAATAATCTCAATCATCACAATCGCAAGTATCTCAACCGATTGACTTATTTCAATCTGAAGACATTGGGTTGTTGATGGACAACCAAACGTCGCTCGACCTAGAAATATATAATTGGAGGTGTGGGCTCTTAGCTATTTAAATGGACGGGCATTCAAAACAAAAATCTTGTAAAAGCTAGGATTTATGTCTCGGAGAATAGGATTAAAAGCAATAATCATAAACTTCATATTTTTTAGGACTCAATTTTATATGCATTTCATGATTTTTATGAATAGGATGGTGAATGGGTTGAGCGTACGGTGTGATCTTTAAAAATTTATTTGTTAGATATGAATTGTACTTGTAAGGCATATGTTACTTGATTGTAAAATGCAATGTAAGGTCCCATAAGCAGCATGCAGCAAGGAAATCTAGTAAGTAATTCAACATTTGTAATGAGACTTAATAAATTATAAATTCTTTTTACTAAAATTACGTATTTTGAAATTATCTTAATCTATTTTATAGGATGATGCCGCCAAAATGATTTATGAAGCACGTGGTAAAGCCAAATATGTATATAAAAAAGCTTATGACATTTTAAGTTGTCTTCAATGTTATAAAATATTACAAGACCATCACCCAGACACTTTAGCTATCAATGTGCGAATGAAGTAAAGATCAAATTCTAGCCTGGGAATGTCTAATCCGGCAATACCCGATACACCATTAGCTCCAACACCGGCTTTCTGGTACTTAATGAGTATGTGGAGGCAGACCATCCCAACGGTATTAAAAGTTCTAAACTAAAGGAAAAAATGGAAAGAGATAAAATCTTCTCATTGATCACCAAGATATACTTATTAGTTGCCTTGACCAAATGGAGAACAAGAAAGAAGAGTATGTTGCCAAGAAAGATAAAAAGAAAGAAGAGTACATATCCGAGAAAGATAAGATGAAGGAAAAGAGAGTTGCCTTAATAATAGAGTGAAGATAAAAGAAGATAAAGGCCGTGGTAAATTTTGAAGCTTAATCTCAAGATCAAATGATCGGGAGAGACAAAACTGGATCGAGAGGTGATGACGATGGACTTATCTACTTTAGGCGATACTCAAAGGGTTTTTTGGGGAGCACAACATTATGCGGTTATGGCATGATTTTTTAAAGCTAATAATAATGCCTAAGATGTATATCGTTCAAGAATCATATTTTGGAAGTTTTGTTGTATTTTGGTGATTCTTGTTTAAGAAGTTTGGATGTAATTTGTTTAAGAACCTTACTTAAGAAGTTTGGTATATTTTGTTGAAGAAGTTTGGGTATATTTTATTTACGAAATCTTATTTAAAAAGTTTGGGGTATTTTAAATAATAGAATCTTGTTGAGAAAGTTTAGTATTTTTAATTACTTTTTATTTGAATTTATGTTAAAATTGAAATAAATTTCTTAAATAAATGTCATAAAATTGCTTTGTTGAAATTACATAGAATTGAAATAAAGTTGCTTAAACATTAAAATTGCATATAATTAAAAATGCTAGTTGATTCCCTGATGCTTCCACAAATGCTTAATGAGATCATTTCGACGTGAGATATACTTACCTGAACTTGTCATCTCATTGTACTTCACAATGTATTCTTGTAAAGTATCTTCTTCCCAATCCCAGTTAATTGGTTAAGGGTCTAGGACAAAATGCTTTGTCAATAATCTTGCACCGTACCTTTTGCGCTCTTCCTCAGCGATCATGTTTTACATAATTATATACGTTTTCATTATTTTATCGAGGTTTTTGGGTGACAAATTTTTTTTCAGGCCTTTTATGATTGCAAATCAATATTGAAACACACCAAAAGATCGTTCCATATCTTTTATATATGACTCTTGTTGCTCGGCAAAATATTTCTCTGTATTACCTCTAAGAAATCCTAAGGTTTGAATAAGCGTTGCCCATTTCGAATATATACCATCCACCAAGTAGTATCCCATGTCGTATGGTTTTCCATCGACTTTAAAGTTGCAAGGTGAAGAACAACCAAGATAAAGATCTCGAAAGAGATGTGATTGATCAATAACATATACGTTATTGTTGGAACCTGGCATTCCAAAAAAGGTATGTCATATACATAAATTATGAGATGCCACCTCTTCCAAAATGATTGTTGGTATTTTTTATGCCCCGTGTATTGACCGGCCCAAGCTGTGGGGTAATTTTTCTACTCTCAATGCATGCAATCAAAACTACCTCGCATACTAGGAAATCTACACTTCTTGGCAACGTACAACAACCATTTTATATTATTCAGAGTTGGCGATCTCAAATACTCCACACTGAATTACGTGGTCATCGCATTGCAAAATCTCATAAGGGCCTCAATTGTTGTGCTCTCTATAATCTAAGCATATTCATCACAGCTGTGCGTTGACACAACTAATACAAACATACAGAATACCACCATAAGTTTCTGATGAGGCGATAAACCCAAAACATTTGTACTATTTAACTTCCTAGCAAAAAACTTATCATAAGCAACCACCGCATACATAATACGATCAAAAAGCCTTCGGTTCATATAGAATCTCTGATGGAAAGTTTTGCTTCAATAAACATTCTCATCACGGAAGTAGTCATGCATGAGTAGCTTATAATTGAAAATACGTGAGCAATTTATTGTTTTAAGCCTGACAACCAAATCGACACGAGTTCTTGAAGATTTTGCTTCTTTAAATTTATCAATTTTGGCTTGATTACTTAATATCTCTATCTTAATCGTATTAATAAGGTTTTCATCACTATAATCGGTTGAAGATTCATCGATGTCATCTTCCTCCTCGGATGAGGAATCAATGAAAAGATCAAGAACTGCCATGAAATTCTTCGGTTACGACACATAAAACTAAAATTCAAGTAAGAGAATATTGGGATTGGTTATGGGATAGTATGAGGCTCAATATTTGGTGTATGTATTCCCTTAACAAAATATAGCCGTTAGGAACAAAATATAGCCGTTTGAAAAGAAAATAAAATTACTCAATTAATCAGGCGCTTGTTCCGTTGAGTAAATTTTTTTTTTTTGGTCAAAACTGCATGACTTTAAATAAGCATAAACCAATATCCATGCACCACTAACAAAAAATAAATAGGCATAGATCAATATCCATACACCAAATATAAAAAAAAAATCCAAACATCCAAGTTAAATATCCAAACACCCAAGTTAAATATTCGAACATCCATAAACCAAAATTTTCCATACACCACAATTGAAATTGCAAAGCTAACCAAACAACTGAAAAGTTTCCCGTGTCCATGTTGATCATCGGGGAGGAGCATTTCTACCTTGAGATTTCCTTCTCTGCGAACCCCTCCCCCTAGAAGTCCCCGCTTGAGAAGTTCCCACTTCACCTTTGTCATCTTCCCAATCGACTATAATAGCCTGAAACATACAAAATTATGTCACTATTAATTGAAACTACAAATCTTTATTATACAAACAATATATGGAAACATGTTTAAACAACTTACTTCTCTATCTAAATAGTTTTTCAATTGAGAATGATAGTACTCTGTACCTCTGAAGCTCGTGGTCAAATATGTGATACAAATCTCGTTATGAAGGTGTCGAGCCTCCAAATCTAAGGTCATATCAAGTGTAAGCTTCTGCATACCATCTGTCATAGCAAAAAAGTCATTTCCTGTTGGCACATCTATAATAGAGGTCATAGCAATAGAGGGAATGGTATGCCACGTGGTTCTATGTGATACCCCTAACTCCATAATCCATCTGGGGTAATTATCAAGCTGCAGGGGAGGGATTTGTATCTCCTGAGTAGAAATATTTGCAGTAGGAAACTTAGCATGTGGAAAGGTAACTCCTCCTGTCAAAGTACCAAGGACTGGGATGTCAATGCTACCACACCTCAAAATGTCCGACATGAGTACACCATGTGAAACATGGCTCGAGTAGACATCATAGTCGACATAGTAACCCACAATATAATGTTGTGCTTCGATTCACCCCGCTGCTCAGAGGGAATAAGCCACATCGGGACTCGGGAACAATGGAGAGTCTCTTAAGGGTTATAAGGTACTGGACGATGCTCTAGCTGAGCCCAACAATGGTCCCCAAGATACTGCTCGTATCCACCAAATAGGCTTTGTAGAAGTACTCTTTTATGAATGATATTTCTGGTGATGATTACCTTATATTTTAGTGCATATTTCATAATTCTAAGGGATCCCATTGCATGTTATTGATTGTATGCAAATCAAGTTGTTGCCTCATCAGTGTGAGATGACGCTTCACCTTATTTCCTGTATGTTTCCATCTTTTAGTGTACCACGGTAACATCCTTGGCCAAAAATCATCTAACCAATTATCTATCAAAATAGGATGACCTATCTAACAATACTCATCATACTGATACTGCAGAAGAAGAAAAAATATTTCCCAAATAACCTTGAATAAGCAAAAAATAAATAACTAGAATAATTAATTAAAAATATTATACCTCTATCAATTGGAAAAGGCCACTAATGTATTTCACCTCCTATTTCAATGCTTGGTCAAGGATGTAGTAGGGATATCCTAATATAGTGGAGCCGAAGTCGATCGTAAGTCCTTTATTCTTTATAAGGACAATTAAACCCAATAACTCTAGTCGAGCCCAGCTCTTCGAGTTCCCAAATAAGACACCTCCAAAGTACAATAGCATAAATGTTCTAATGATTGTATTAGCATTAGCGGGATTTTTGTTGTTTACTCTGGTATTGTCAAAGCAAGTCTGGAGGTGAGCAAAAGTAATACATCCCTTTTCATAATCTTTATAGTCCATATTGGGGAAAATTGTTACAGCATTATTTTCTTTCGTGTATGAATCATCCAATACCATCTGCTCTCCTGTCCCACTCCCTACCCTGGTATGCTCTGTAAAATCTTTAAGAGTGATTCTTAGCTCTCCACAAGGTAGGTGAAATGTGTGAGTGGTTGCCCACCAATGCTCAACCATCGACACTATTACTTGGTTATCTCCATTCCCAACTTTATAATCAAATAAACTCATCAAATTGGTAGCCTTAAATCTCTACTTCAAGAGAGGAACCTTAATAAGTATTAAGTACACTTCACGGAGCTTGATTAAAATAGATCGATATTTAAATCCCACCCGACCTATTACAAAATTAATAAACACATATAAGAATATCTAAATACTTTGAAATAATTATAAAACTAATAATTACTGATTTGCGGTGTTTCAACTTACCGATGTAGTAGCAACTGATATCGACAAATGAACCTTTTATTTTGTGAATTGCCGAAAGTCATACGGTTCATAATTTTATGGGAGATGTGGAGGATCGGTGGAGGCATTGATTCCTTCATAAATAATTTTCCGTTTCTTACCAGGTAAAAATCGCATTTGGGAAACATAACCTTCACTTTCATCGGACTCGAACTTTTCCTCATCCCCAGTTCCATCGTATTCTTCCACATCTAACTACATCGTCATATTTTCAATAAAAGTTAAATACCAATTTATATAATGACCACCACAGTACCAATATATATTCGACAATTCAAAACCAGTAAAATATATTTACGAGAAACCCAATAACATTAATCATATCACAATGTATATAGGTAATACTCCATGAAATAAAGCTTGTTATTCACTCTATTCCAATATAAATTAATGGACAAAAAACTAATAGAATTTCCCCTACTTATTGCAGACAAATATCTTTCCAATTCTTCTTTCCTTTGGTGGGTGCCATCTTTTATCACATTTCTTACCAACTTAACATTAAAAAGAATTGGTGATACAGATTTGGAAAAATATAAGAAACATGATTGTGTAGAAAGAAATAGAGTTTGGTTTTGCCTTCAAAACCCATACCGTAAACATGGCCCACCTCTGCATCAATCAGTTACTATTGACCTCTAGCTGAACTTTACCTAAATGATCATATGCGTAGGACTATCTTAACCACCTAATATGAAGTGATGCATGTATTCTAAACCTTGTCAGAGTGACATAGGTTACATGTACCCTGTCAACAAGATCAAACTCATCATCAAACAGAAATCCAGTTAAATAATTAACATTTACTACTATCAGTACAATGTCCATACTATAATAACAGTTAGAATTGGTATATAAGAGGGGTTAAACTGTGGGATGCAAGAGGAGTGGAAATTTCTAATTTCAGCACTATCTTAATTACTAGATTATATCAGTACAATTTCTACACTATACCTCCAATTATACAAATCGCAATCATAAACACAAGATTATGACTCATATTTACCCAAATTACACTCTACCTCCAATTACTCAAATGGTGATTAGGTTAAAATCAGCAAATCACAAGACCCTAAATTCCACCATGAAATCAAAATACTCATAACAAGTATAACCTATTAAATCAAAAAATACTTACCTAAATTCCACCATGAAATCCAATATGAATGTGTGTAGAGAGAGAGAAAGATAGAGAGAGAGAGAGAGAGAGAGAGAGAGAGAGAGAGAGAGATACTGGAAGATTAGAAGGTTCTTAAGCTTGTGTTGTTTAATGTGAGAAGAAAGGAAGACAGATTCGTCATGAAGCTTCAGTCCATCGACCGCCAAAGAGTTCAGCACCTAATTTTAAAAAATATATGTTGGACGCCCAAGAGTTAGGTGACTGTATATTTATACAATTGGGTGCCCAAGTGTTATGCACATGTTTAAAATGCAAGTAAGGTACTATTGGAGAAAATAGAGTCTTACTGACTTAGATTTGGCTTTTCATTCAACCAAGTCAGTTAGGCACTTTAGAAGATGCTTTAAGAGATGCTTAATATCAATCCATCTGAATTAATCAATCAGATATAAAATCCTCTGTAGCTGCAAAATGTAGATCGAAGTTCTTCCCTTTTTTTATAAAGAAATAATGTTTTTAGAGTCAGTTTCTACTAGCAGATTTAAATTCCCCATCCCCAAACATATATACTTCCAGTCTTCCATACCTCTCATGATAACAAGCAGTTTCATGTGTGATTGTTGTAGGTTTAATCTTTGTATTGTATCCCATCAAGTACTCCCCTGCATTATTTCTCAGGACACCACCATGGCACCATACTCCCTCTATCACTCATAATGGACCCATTAGAGCTTTACATCTATCACCCTTACTTTAATTTTGGGAGTGCCTCAGGAGATCGTGTAAATTTTCAAGACTGTAAAGGTCGGTTAAAAAAAATTCCAAGTCGTAGCCCTGGCACTAAACTTAGATTATGGTTAATTTACTTTAACATGTTTAATTTTCATAGACTATTTGACCTGTCATGAAATTGTACATATCAATGATTGATAAACATAGCCTATAGCCTAGATTGCAAAATGCCAATTAGTACTAAACGTTCAAGACCAATTAGTACTAGTGATGACAGAAGCCAAGTAATTATGACTGTGGATTACCTTTGATTGCCAAAAAATATGATGAAAATTGGTCATAATTAACATTCAAACAAGGGTAACGCATAGAGTTGTATGTTAAATTCTCCTCATATTCATGTAATTAAACCATTAAAATGGGACAACAATTAAAATTTAAATTGAACCATTTTTCAATACTAAGTTGCCCAAAACTTGATTTCGGTAAATTCTACCGGCCTATATCTCACTAGATCTTTCAAGTAATAATCATAACTAGTAATGGGCTGATCATTGGGATTTATAGGACCGATAGTTGATTTTGGGAAAATGTAAAGATAGTAGGAGTATTTGACATTTAGGAAAACCTGTACTTGTAGATAAATTGTTTCATGATGCCGATGTGCATAGGCCGATATTGGATTTTGTAGAAACTAATACAAAGAATAAGAGATTTGAGATGGACTAACTTTATTATTATTCAATTATTACAATAGAAGAAGATCTTCTCCTTATATAGTTACAATTACATGGACGCTAAGTAAGAATATCCTATATTTAGAGAATTCTATATTTAGTATATATCCTATATTAGGTATATTCTATATTCAACAAAAATTCTATATTCAATACTCCCCCTCAAGATGGAGCATAGATGTCAATCATGTCGTTAAATATTCGTCCACAAACTCCTTTCGTAAGAATATCTGCAAGTTGATCTTCCGACTTCACGAATGGAAAAGATATACACCCTTTGTCAATATATTCTCTGATAAAGAATCGATCCACTTCAACATGTTTCATACGGTCATGTTGAATTGGATTGTGTGCAATTATAATCATTGATTTATTATCACAGTGCAAATCCATTACTTTCATGAGTTTAAATCCAAGATCCTTCAGTATATTTCGTATCCATAGTAGTTCACATACTCCATGAGCCATACCCCAAAACTCAGATTCTGCACTTGATCTAGCAACAACCTTTTGCTTCTTAGCTCTAAATGTTACCAAATTCTCATATATAAATGTAAAATAGCCTGAGGTTGACCTCCTATTTGTCATATCTCCTGCCCAATCTGCATCGGTGTATCCCATTACTTCCATATCACCACCTTTCTGGAATAAGAGACCTTTTTCTAAAGATTTCTTCAAGTACCTTAGTATTTGAAAGACCGCCTTCATATGTTCTTTACTTGGATTATGCATGAATTGACTTACGACGCTAATGGAATATGCAATATTCGGTCGAGTATGGGAGAGATAAGTTAGTCTTCCCACTAAGCGTTGGTACCTTCATTTGTCACATGGAACTTAGTTAGAAAACATTCTCAAGTGATGATTCGCTTCAATCGTTGTATCTACCTGTTTGCAATCAAGCATCCCAGTTTCTGCAAGAAGGTTTAATATATACTTTCGTTGAGGCATGAAAATACCTTGACTTGATCTTGCAACTTCAATGCCTAAGAAGTATTTTAACTGTCCCAAATCCTTCATCTCAAAGTCTCATGACAAATAGTTCTTCAGTACCTCAATTTCTACTGAGTCATTTCCAGTAACAACCATATCATTAACATAAACAATAAGAGCGGCAAGCTTCCCTGACTTCTGTTTTATAAACAAGGCATGATTAGAATTACTTTGTCTATATCCAAATGCCATCATCCTCTTCAAAAACCATCCAAACCAAGCTTGTGGCGACTGCTTTAACCTGTACAATGCCTTCTTTAATTTGCATATTTTTCTTTCTTAAGAATTCGTGACTCCAGGTGGTAACTCCATTTATACTTCTTCTTCTTCTAAGTCTCCATTGAGAAATGCATTATTCACGTCAAACTGTTGTAATTGCCAGCTTTGATTGGCTGCAAGAGAAATGAGTGCGTAAATAGTGTTTATCTTTGCCACTAGGGCGAAGGTCTCCTCGTAATCCACACCATACGTCTGCATATACTCTTTGGCAACTAGTCTGGCTTTATGCCTATCAATACTTCTATCTGAATTCATCTTTACAGTAAGGATCCAACGGCACCCAAGAATACGATATCCGTGGGATTTATCAGCAAGTTCCCAAGTGAAATTCTTCTATAATGCATTCATCTCTTCATTCACGGCTTTCTTCCATCGTGAATCTAATAGTTCTTCCCAAAAATTATTAGGAATAGATACAAAGGATATTTGATTCATAGTGCATGTAAACGACTTAGCCAACCTATGGGTGGACACATAGTCGGAAATTGGGTATTTGGCTTTAGAATTGATATCTCGTTCATAAGTAGTTATTGGAATACCTTTAGTAGGCCTTTCTGAATGTCTAGGTTGAATATCATTAATAGTGTTAGGATTAGGTAATACCTGAGGTTCGACATTCTGTGGCAGTGCTTTGGTAGATGGTGTTAGAATGTTGGAGTCACGGGCAACTTCTACTACTTCAGCTTGATCTCCCACTGTCGTCTGATCCTCTTTATTCCTATGAAGTTCATCTTCAATACCCGGATCTTCCTCTGTCATCTGCTCTGCTTTACTTTCCTTTTCATCATCAGTTAGGTTACTACACTTGTTCAAATTACTCATCAAATCCTTTAGTTCCTAAAACATATCCCCAATAATAGGGAACTTTCCTTCACCATCATTATGTTTCTCCCCCTAAAGGGAAGATCCCACAAAATGTGCCTCCAATTCTCGAAACAAAACATCCAAAGAGATGTACACCTTCCCCTCCACAGGATCATAACAATGATAACCCTTTTTAAAATCAACATATCCAAGAAACACATACTTTCGAGCACAATGATCTAATTTTCCTCGCTGATGTTTAGGTATATGAGCAAAGACAACACATCCAAAAAAATGTGGTTCTAGGTTTGGCATTGCAGGGATGGTGATAAGATCATGAAGTTTTTTTAAGGGGGTCTGAAATTCAATGACCCTAGATGGTGTGCGGCTTATCAAGTAAGCGGCAGATTTTAATGCTTCTCCCCAATAATTCAATGGCATATTCAATCCAAAAAGAGATGCACGAACAACTTCTAACAGTTGTCTATTCATTCATTCAGCTAACCTATTTTTTTGTGGGGTATAAACATCAGAGGTTTGATGTCGAATGCCGTTATTTGTCAATAACTCTGACATGTCATTATTAGTAAATTCTCCTCCATTATCAGATTGATACACTTGTATCCTCCTTTGAAGTTGGGTCAAAACCATCTGATAAATTTTTTTAAATACTTCAAAAACTTCACTTTTATGGGTAATTAGGGATACCCACATCATACGAGTACACTCATCAATAAAAGTCACAAAATAGTGAGCTCCAGACAATGAAGGAATACATGCAGGACCCCATACATCAGAGTGAATAATACTAAATGGTTCTTAACTTTTATTAAAACTTGGAGAGTATGTAATACGATGAGTCTTAGCGAGTTCACAAATATCACACTTAAACTCTGAAATACTACAATTCAAAAATAACGACGAATTTAATTTCTGAAGATACCCGAAGAAGAGATGACCCAGTCGCCGATGCCATAACCAAACATTAGTTTTTGGTTCTTAAATTCCTCCGACATTATTCACCAGATGAATTCTCTGCTCTCCACTATTAGTCAGGTCCAAATAGTAGAGATTATATTTTCTGACACCACAACCAAGAACTTGCCGTGTCACTATGTTCAGAAAAATACAGGATTGAGGCTAAAATGTCACAGTACATGTAAGTGTAAATGTGATCCTACTGACAGACAAGATATTGTACTCTAGAGCAGGAACTATAAGGACAGAGTATAATGTTAGGGATTCAGATATGTTAGTGGAACCTTCTCCAATTACTGGAGAGGAGCCACCATTTGCTGCCTATATAGAGGTTTGGGTTGAATGTGTAATGAATGATAATAAACTAGAGTCGTTTACCATGTGATTTGATGCACCAATATCAATTAACCAAGTAGTATTCAAAGAATTTACATCTAAAACACTACCTTTAGTTTTTATACCTGACTGTGCAACATTCACTGAAGGTGAACTAGGGTTTGAGTTTGATAATACCATTATTGTATCATCATTAGAACCCATTGGTGGAACTGCTATAGTGATTTTCTGGTATCTGCTACTGTAACTTCAAACACTACTGCTGCAGTGACCTCGAAATGTTACAGCTACAGTAACTTTGCAACAGAATCAAGCTTCGTGACAGCAATTCACAGTGAAATTCAATTCAATTCGAAAGAACCAGGTTCAATTATCGAACCCGCTTTGACACCATGCAGAAACTAATACAAATAATAAGAGATTCGAGAAGGACTAACTTTATTTTTATTCAATTATTACAATGGAAGAAGACCATTTCCTTATATACTTACAATTACTTGGGTGCTAAATAAGAATATCTTATATTTTGGGAATTCTATATTTAGTATATATCCTATATTAGGTATATTCTATTTTCAACATATATTCTATATTCAACAGATTCTTACTTTTCTTAAATTCTTGCTTATAGGCTGTTATGGAATTTAAAAAGAAATGTGGGAAACTACATCTCCTTCTATGGCTGTGCATTGACGTTGGAAGAGATCAAAAAGAATTGTGGGGGCTGATCAATAATAATACCGATGTCTTTAAATGACCTGCAAGCACACGGCTGTAGTTGTCTACAAATGGTAGCGGAGTCGTATCCCAATTGACTTAGTAGGCGCAAACTAATTTTGAGTTATTAATTTTATCCAATGAAGAATGATTTTTGTATATATTTTGAAATGAAGAAATCAAATAAATACAAATAAAAAGGTTTTGATGCGAGCTGGAGTGAAAACCAAGGTTCGATTCCACTCCATCTATTGTAACCGTGAAATACGTACAAAATTTAAGTAAATTACATGTACCATATCGTATATCCTTGGTCTTGAGGGTATATGCAATACATCAAAAGATAATAAATTTAGGCCATGTTTGTTTTTTGGTTAACCCTATGATGTGGTAAGAAGAGAAGTGAACTTCCTAGTTTTTGTGTATTTGGTTGCCACCAATTTGTTAGAAAAATTAGTAAGGTTTACAAAAAGGTGTTAAAAGTGCGAAGTTCCTTGTTTTGGTGTGAATTGAACTTCCCAAGTTTGACTTTCACAGTTTTCACACCGTCGTCGCACCCGCCTTCCTTAGACATTTGGTTCAGCTTCTTTCGGTATCTCAACATATCATTTGGCACATTTCAACATATCTCTTCCTTTACCCAACATATTGCTTGGCTCTATTCCCCCTCCTCTCTATTTCTCTTTCCCTCTTCTCTTTCTCTCATATCTTTTTTTTTCCTTTCTCTTTCACTTTTCTCTATCTCTTACTCATCTCTCTCTTTTTCTCTTCTCTCTCTCATCCTTTTTCCTCTATATATTTCTCTATTTCAAATTCTTTTTCCTTCCTATTTTTTTATTTATTTATTTTTATTTCTTTCTTTCTTTCTCTCTATCATCTCTATCTCTCTTATTTCTCTCTCTATATGTATATCTTTTTACCTCTCTCCATCTTTTACTCCTCTCTCTTTATATCTCCTTCACTCATCTCTCCCTCTTATACTACATATATATATATATATATATATATACACATATATCTCCTACTTCTCTATATATTTCCCTCCCTCCCACCTCTCCCCTACCACTCTTTTTATTTCTCTATCTCTCTCTTATTATTTATTCTTATGTTTTAGATGATATTTATGTCTTTTATCTCTTTATATCATTTTATTCTGGATGATATTCCCATGAATTGGATGATGCAGTCTTTTTAATTTGGCCGTTACCCACTGTTCACGGTGTTTTTAATTGTTTGTTTTTAATTTTGGTATGTGGGAAGTTGGTCTGCAAAACACACCATATTTTTAACAAACTTCATACGTAGTTCACTTCATAAGTAGTTCACTTTGAGCATAGTGGCCTACCACTTCACACTTCCAAAAAAAAATGGCCTTAGTGATTGGGAACTACTCATAAACCACCTTACTCAACCATGGTCCGGTTGATAGGAATAGTTTATGATAGTTTCTAATAATTTACGGAAGTTTAAGCAAAAGATCACAATTTTAATAATCTAGTTTTATTCAATTCTCAATAAACTCTTTACACATTCATCTCTAATCTCACTAAGCTCTCTCAAAACTCACTGTACCTACTCACCTAACCCCCCCCCCCCCATCTTAATAGGAAAAACTATCATTTATTTTTTTCTAAAAACTATCCCCCAAAACAATCACCCTAATCCTAAATAACAATAAATAAAAGTAAATAACTAAATATGGAAAAACAGACAACGATGGCGTCCATTGCCCGTAACTGCAACCTATCAGTTTATGTTCTCTTCTCTATGATCTAAACCAATCTTGTAATGTTCAAAATAGATGGTTTTATTGGATTCTTTACTCCCTTGAATCCTAGATACGGTCAAGCTGAGATCGTAAGAATAAGAGTATGCATTAAATCCTAGATACTCTAAGTAAATACACTATTTTACAAAAAGACTTCATTGGGTGGAGCTTCCTCTAGCCATGGCTAAGGGGATTAGCTACTAATCCCTTTGATCATTGCCATATTACTTTCTTAAAGAAAATGACAAGAAGAAGTGAGAAAGAATAACTAATTTTATTGCCTTAAACTTTGATTTACACTCTCAAATGGGTATAATTCCCCTCCTATTTATAGAGTATATGAGGGGTTACAAAATATCAATATAAATGTGAAATCTCCTACACAATGCCTTCTATTGTGTATAAAATATAAGTGCTTTAATAATCCCTATTCTATACCTTGGCCCATGCACAAAATTATATGACTTGATGATCTCCATCAATGCCTCTTTAATGCTTTTTATTGGACTTTTGGTTGACAATTGCTATGGGGAATGAACTGCTAGAGTGCATAAGACATTCTTCTTTGTTGAAAATCACAAAAATGTATGACTTCTTTATCATACGGTCAATTTCTATAAATGCATACAAAAGTGCTTTAAGTACTACATTTAATTTATAAATGTATAGTTAAATATAAATCTAGGAGTCGTAAACGAAAATATTACATGTCTATCAAATACCCCCAAACTTACATTTTACTACTTCTCGAGCAAAAGTAAATAAAAGTCATTTTTGTAAGTCACGTATTGCATTTAGCATATGCAACAAGCCGTTAAATGCCCAAGTTTCCCTAGTGGATGAGATTTGTTGTAATGTCCTAGATTTTTTTTCTTCCTTATTTAAATAAATTATGCATTCATATTTTTCCTTGAAATCATGCATTGTGTTTCATCATTTTATATTAGGACTCTTAGTATGGTATATAGGCTTACTATAAATGTGAACACTAGAGTACCGTTTTACCCGTATTGGGTAGGCTTCGTTGTAGCTATCGTAGTACCGTTCCATTGGATAACCACACATCTGTTTTAGAGATTTGATCTGCAGTTATTATTCCAGAGGAGGAAATGTGATCCAGAGGAAAGAGAGAGGGGTGCTTCCTACCACCTCCTCGTCAAAGTTAAACTCCTTGCTTAATCTATTTACTTTACCTAACCATATTTATTTGCCTCCTTTAGTAAAACCCCTATTTCCTTGAATGTAATCCTAAGGTGTCTTCTTAGGAGGTTCACTAACACTAATTGTTCTAATACTTCCATCTCCACCGATCATTCACCTATCTTCTTTTGAACCGAGACTTTGAAGATCTAGAGTTGAGCTTTGTGACGATGGATTGGGTTCTTGTTACTGTGTGTGGTGCTTGCTTGTTGAAGACATATGATTTGTTTGCTTAATTTTAACTTGGAGTTGGGGAGAGTCTTTGGGAGATTGGAGATTAGGCCGATTTTGATTCAAATTGGAGAGGGAGGGAGAAGAGGCAACTGTTACAGCTCAGTTGCTGCTGCCTTTGTGGCTATTCTGTTTCAGTCGTTGCCGCCTTTGTCGCTAATGTTTTAAAGTGTAGAGAGAGGCTATTTTAACCATATTCAATCACCGATTAGTCGTCATCCATTCCAATTGCAGCTACCTTTTTATGTAAGTAAATTCCCTGTTGCTGTTCCAACTTTATAATATGATTTTCAGTTCTGTAAAACCCTCTTGCTTGCTTGGTAATTGATTAGAGAAGATTTGAAGAGTAATTATTACTATAATTGTTGGTGTTTGATTCCTGAAGAGTTGTTTATGGGGTGATTGGAACGAGATGCAAATGCATCGTCGTTTGATTATACTGTTGAGATGTTCATGGTTATTTCACATATGATGTTAATAGAGTCATGTTTGCTTCACCTATCTGCTAGTAGATAAACTGAATTTGATTTTGTTTTTAGTCTTTTGGAAGATGATCACAGTGGTACGGATAATGAGAGTTATTTATTGTTGGCCTTAGAGAGATGATTATAGAGATCGTTGTTGGGATCAGAAGGTCTAAAATCTATTTTCATCCTTGATAAACTGTTTTAATTAAATCCTTAGGTGCTGTTATAGACCTTAATCTTATCTCATTTTCCCATTCCATTAAGAGTATTCAATGCTTGTTCTTTTCCTCATACTTGTGTTACACATTTGTTAACATTTTTGAGCAGATTTTAGTCTTGCTCGGATGGTGAAATGTATGGTTTATGAAAAACTGTTTTCAATTATTAAGTCTGATTTTGGACTCCTGTGGTCATACATTGGGGTGGATTTTGGCTCTTCTAGGATTAGGTATAACAAGTTCTTGGTCGGATGTATTATTGGGTGGTTGGTTTATGATTTGGTTTACTTATTCTTTTAAGTTAGGCTTATTCTAAATTGTTTATACTAGGGTTATAGCGGTGAAGTGTTACTTGGCTAGTGGATTGATTTGGATCAATTAGTCTGTGATATACCGTTGTTGGAGCGTTGAGTTATTTGCATGGATTGATTCATCTTGAGCATTGCTTCAGGCGAGTTTACTTTCCCTTAATATCTGAGCTTTTATATTGATTAACAATGTTAATAGTATGTACTTGATTTTAGTTACTGATATTAGGTTACTCACATTGTATATGACTTGGTTATTTGAAATGGCATTCTCGACATCTTTTAGATTATGATTAGTAAATCCGAGTATCTTAGGTTTATGCTTAAGAGGAACTTAGATGTAGTAATAGTGACTCGTGGTTTAACCACTATTAATTAGAATAAGTTTAGAGATTATAGTTATCACTTTATAGATATAATGAATTCGGTAGTTAGTATATATAGATATATAGACGTTATCCTCATGGCTTAACCACTGTTATTAGAATAAAGTGTAGACATTGTAGTTATCACCTTATTAGATAAAATGTTTTTGTTAGTTTGGTTTGTTAGACATGATAATGGGATTAGGCACTGTCTATTTGGGTTTGTCTACGTTATCCTCGTGGCTTCATCCTTGGATATTAAAACCGTAGTAAAATTATGATATATAGTTCTTGGTTCCATGTCAAGTCGCTTGGACGGTATAGCATTCGTAAGACACGGTCTTTAGTTTTGAGCTTATCCTTAGAGTTTATTATCTTGATTAGTCTTAGTATTATTTTATGCGTAATCTGTGTTCACGTGGTCTTGTCCTTGAGTACTGTCATTGATTCAGTTGTTGATACGAGAACGTTGGGTTCTGTTATCGAGTGTGGGTTATGTTTCGCTATTCTTTTGATGATAAAGTAATGAGGTCTATGAACACTATTAATCTTGGATTGTATAGCTATTTGTTTTGAACCGACAGTTTATCCTGAGTATATAGTCGATTGTTGGTGTCTAGCATCTGATAGTTTTCTTTAGGATTATTGACTCTTCGTGCCATGACACTTAATGTCCTTATGATTCATCGAGCTTGTAGAGCTACTTTGATAAGCTTCTTTCACCTCGTTGTGAGTTTTAGGAAATCGCTCACATTTGAGCGTTCTCGTGGCTCCGTCCTTGAACATTATGGCGTAATTACCTTTAATTTATTCTAGTAGTCGTAATTTAGTATTTTTCCAATTGTTAGGCATGTAGAGTTATGTTTCTCTTTTGTCTTTCAGGAAGTTATGCATTCGTATGGTATTCTCGTTGCCTTGTCCTTGAATACTGTGTTTCATCCTTTTAGAGACTGATGTTGTTTAGATATTGTAACTAGTAGCCACTGTCCATCTATGTTAGGATTGTTTACCATTCTCTCAGGCAGGTGGTAATCCTATGTGTGCTGGCAGTGTTGGCAGTTGTTGTGTTTTGATCCTTGGGATATGTTTGCATCTGTAGATTATAACTCTTTTAACTTAATGAGGTCGGATACATAAAACAGCTCAACATCGGCTAACCATCGATAGGATTTAGGATTCCTATATCGGGTTAAAATAGTAGGGGAAGTTCGGGTTGGACACTATCTTATCTACTACCCATCCAGGAGTGTGGGATTGTATGAGACAGTTTTCCTCAGGTACCCGTCTTATCCTCCGTGAGGCTGAAATTCTTTGGAATTGTAAATAAAGTTCGGACGTTGGCTCTGTGGGTTGAAAAGCCTGGAACAGTCTGATAAAGTGATAAATCCTTTGCGTGGTTGAGCTTGACAAAAATCGTACCCCTTGCATCCAATTAAGATCTCTTAAGGTAATCTTGCGCCAACAGTTGATCAACCAATTATAAGACGATTCTTCTTAGCGCTTCTTTTTAACTCGTAGTGTAGGTTATAGTCTTAGTATTCCTTTTCATCTGGCATTTTTTAACTTAATATACTTATTAAATTAGGTTTGTTGTACATCTCGATTAGGCATCTTTAACATCATTAGCATATATCATTTTATCATTAACGAATTTATATATCTTATTTTTACTATTATCATCTCATTGGTCGGTATAATTGTTCAGCTATTTTAGAAAGTTGTGAGCCGTGGTTTGCTCATACTCGCAATATAAACATTTCAGATCTAGAGATATAGCGGTTGTGGCTGAGGCGATCCTGCTGGAGAGCTAAAGCTGAAGGCTTAACTCTCTGTTATAATTGTGGATCACAGATTTGAAGCCTTGTGTGAGTTTAGATTCTTGAGATGGTAGTCTCTAACATGTTCAGGTTTGTAGTAATTTTAGTATAGTTATCGCTGTTCTTTTCTTCTGCTGTTGTTTTATTCTTATTACTCTGTATTGTGCACCAGTAGATTGTTGTGCCTAACTTTATATTTTGGCTTGGTTATCATAGGGGACCTGTCTGTCCTCAAATTTCAGTAATTGGTTTGGTTTACTAATTATTGGAATTTGGGGCGTGTTAGATTTGGTATCAGAGCGAAGGTTAACTCCTATCTCTGTGTCTTGCACTCATAGATTGAGTAATTCTTTAGAGCGAGTTAGGATGATTCCGTGGTATCCTGTATCTTTTATCGTCTGTTTGGTTATACAGTTAATATCTTGAGACCTTATACGTATAAGATTCTATCATAGATTTAGCATGTAGGCTTTTGTTGTAGATTTATAGGAATAAAGATTTTTATCTTAAATCCTTAGAATGGTGGTTGATTTGTTTCTATAAGCCTTAGTAGTGAGTGCTTATAGAGTAAACCCTTAGAATGATACTTTAGCAATTCTAAACAATCATTCTAAGGGTAGCCGAGCAAACCTTTAGAATAATACTTTGGCAATTCTAGATTGCAAAAGACTTATTTCAAGTGAACTTATCCTTATTTTATTCTGACAAGAAACGTTCTAATAGAACATTCCATAAAACTAAATATTTTCCAAGTATACCTTAGAATATCATTTGCAGTATCTGAAGCATGAAATACTACTTAATGCACAAAAAAGGATTCAAATATTTTCCTTAGCAATATTTATGTTTAGTAAAGATAGCGTTAAAGAACAATGTACTGTATAGAATAGTTGAGTTAGTAATTATTAGTCTAGTACTGACTGGAATAAATTCATCAGTCAGTTCCATAATGGCGAGTTTTCTTTGATGGTAAACTTTGCCAATACTTTAGTAAGAAGATTGCAATTCTAAGCTAGGACAGAATAGATTTTACGTGGAAACTCAGCAAAACCTGAGAAAAATCATGACCTCGGGGAGGATTTGATGATAAAATCTAAATATGCTAGTTAGTAAAATTGCTGATAGATAGAATGACTGTGAATAGTAGAAAAATAATAGGGTTCTCGGATCCTATTAAATATGTGCCCTGCCCGTATTTATAATGGATACGGGCAGTTATAAATAATTTGTCTCCTTTTGTAATGAATAGTGGGCAAACTTCTCAGATCTCTTACAATAGTTTTTATTTGACCAAGTGTAATAGTTACTGTAGAAGGTCGAGATCTTTAGGGGTGCACTTGATATCTTCTCAAATGATTTCATAGTTTTGATATGATTGTACTTACTCCATATCGAATCTAGGGAGTAATACTACTACAATCTTCTCGAGTGATTAGATACCCTCAACTTGACTATATTTTGCTTATCATTGTTGAATCTAGGAAATATGCTACTACAATAGTCCCATTCATGATTCAATTACTTGTTGAGTCGAGAAGAAAATCGGAATCCGGTGGAGGTTTCACTAACTGAGATGGACGAACTTCTTGTAAGGTTGTTTACAAATTCCAACATGGTTGGCCAGGTCATTGCATGATTTTAAGGTGCAGTAATGGCATACCGTGGGGAATGTGTAAGTGAGGGTGATAGGCTAAAAGTAACTGCTTTATAGAGAGAAGAAAAGGTGGATATGTTGTAGATAGTGAGTGAGAGAGGATATAAAGATTGTGATGACTCATTTTAAAACTTTTCACAATGAGTTTATAAGGTGTGTAGAGGCCAAGTATTAGGAGTTAAAGGAGCTCTATTTTTGTCATCACGAACTCTCCAACCTATCGAGCCATCACATGCATGGATGATGGAGTTAGAGGCGGAGGTTGCGAACTCGGAATTTTTCTTCCAGTGCCAGTATCACTATGTATTATTTAAGGCAGCAAAGCTCATTAATGGCCTTCGCGAGTTAGCCTACGCGATGGTAGAGGATGAAAATGTACTGGTGGGCAGGGCGAGTTGCAGAAGCTATTCTGGTCATTGTCGCCTATATAATCCCTGTGGGATATAAAGCGCTGAGGGTTACAAGGGAAAAGACTGTGGTGGTAGAGACAGAGACTTGAAATATGCTTTGAGTCCTCATAGTCGAAGCTAGGCTCTATTACAACCATCCTCCTGTCTCTTCTTGCAGAAGTGTTTCACTTTGGAGGCGCAGTGCTCGAAGATGAAGTACTGGATAAAATTATACAAATTGAAACTCGTTGACTGAATGGTAGTGCTTCTCAATGCAATGAATGTTTTGGGAATGTAAATGTTTCTTCATATTATGAATAGTAAATTTTGAATGTAACGGTTTATTGATGTTCGGATAGTTTATCGAATAAGTTTTTTTAATTTTGAATTATGGTTATGAATATTCCTGAAAAGTAGGAATTGGATCAAAAAGGAAAGATAGATAGATTTTTTCAAATTGTGGAAAATGGCCAGACTCATTCTAGTAGGTGATGTATTAAGGTACAAGGAATTGGGTGTACAGTCCCTTTTTATGAATGTAAGAACTTTATTAGGGAAGATAGATAATACTGAGGATGTGGAAATGTATAAAAATGAGTTAGAAAAATAGTGAATGAGTTTGTTGGCAGTAAGGAGATGGAAGGTTCAGGACTTTGAGATGAGACACGCCAGACGCTATTCTAAGCGAGTAGCCGAAGGAGCTCGAAGGGGTACAATGAACAGTTGTGTAGGCCCTATACATACTCTCGTAAGTAGTGACTGCTTATACACCATTTGCTCTAAAAATTTGTCTGTGTTATCTTATTCGCATTGGTCATCTTCTATGTCGGTTTCCAATATTGGTATAGAGGATATTAGTGTCCTCATTGAGAGAGCCAAAGCTACAAAAGAGAGGGATATTCAAGCAACGCATTTTCAAGGTTGGTATCTACCGAATTTTTTTTTTTTTGCTTGTGAATGTCAATTATTGTTTCCTGTCGGTACAGAATAACTGAAACCCTTTATTGATAGTAGTTATGTGTATGTTATGGGTGAAGGAATTTGAATATGGGGTTGTATGTTCAAAGGAATTTAAAAAACTGTATTGAAGGGCATTACTGTAGTTCGATTATGATAGGAGAAAATTAGGGCATGTTGGATGTGAATAATGTGACGTAGTGGTTATAGGGAGATGGGGCTTGAAGGGGGTAATGTAACTTGGGATGATTTGGAGAGAAAAGTGTATGGGTGTACCATAGGTATTACGGTTTGGTTACGGCTATTTTTTAGCGAATTGGATGTGTGTGGGTAGATAAACGAGAATGCCATATTTCACGATAGAAATGGGCGTATATTTCATCGGATATAAGTGTAAAATGGAAAACTTCGGAGGTGGCCCTTTTTTGGCAGTAAACTGGGGGAGGAAAAACGTCTTTGAGAGGTGTTGTTGTTCCTGTAAAAATTTTGTGGAAAAAATTAGATAATTGATATAGTTATCGAAATAAAATGAGATCAATGTTTGTTTATGTACAAATTTGAATGTATGATCGGTAACTAATGTAATAATATTGAATCAAATAGTAACAGATGTGATGATGGGTTGGAGAATAATATTCTTCAACAGTCTTGATACGATAAATGAATAGATAGTAGCAAACATGAAATATATGATATTTACTAACAAGTAAAGATGTCAAAAATAGTAACAAAGAATGATGGGTTGGAGAGTAAAACTCGACAAGTGATGTATAGTTTAACAATTAAGAATATAGAGTGGATAAGATATCACACTATGCTAATCGTAAAAAGGGAACATGATTTTTAGGTTGTATTTAAAAATGGCCGAACCAGTTCCAAAAGTTTGTTGCCCTGATGCTGATACAACTGGAATATTTGATAATCTCGTGGATATAGAACCATTAATAATGAATATTACTACCTGCGTGTAAGGGTTGGGTAGTAAATACAAAGTGAGGAAATATAGTACAGAAGTTTCCTGTGAGAATCGAGTAGATTTGGAGGCTGAGGCCGTCGAGGTGTCTGAGGGGGAAAGAACAGAAATTGATGCTGAACATGAGCCACAAAAGAGTGATCTGGAAGATAGTATGGGTGGAGGTTTAGAAGGAGTAGAAGGGGAGGGATAAATGGATTTCGTTAGGGAGTGCTACGGAGATGCCCCCGAAACAGATGAAATTCTGAGGTTTAAAAAGAAATATGGCATCCCAGTGGATGTGATACTGGAGGAGTATTTGGAGAAGATGACGGATCAAGATTTCCCATTGGATGGGAATCTCGTTCATCGAGAACAAATAAAGAAGGGTTGAAGTTACCTCTTTGAGCTAACTAGAAGAAAATTTTAAATTTCTACGATGTTGCAACTGGTCAGTTTAATCTGAACGTATGCAACCTAATTAGGGTTGTGGCTGTGATAAATGGTCATTTGGAGGAAAGAGGGGAGGAATTGATATTTGTAGTTGATTCATGTTTGTATTACACATTAAAACAAAATCCCCAGAAAGTGGGTTACAAGTATGTATCTAACTTTCCATGTTGACTGTGGTAAAGATGGCAAACAAGAATTATTTAATTGGATAAATGTTTGTCAAAGAAATGAAAACTTAGTTTTGACAAATATTTTGTAAGCTGTCAAAAGAAAGAACGTAGAATAAATATCGTAATGATTTAGAAAGAACTTCTTTATTGATGATAAATGAAATTGAATACAACTTTTATCAGTAGAACATCTTTAGATGGGTTGTGTTCCATGGGAACTCGAGTAGCACTTCATTTTCATTCATAAACCAATAAGTGGCATTGTCTATTTTGTCACTGATAATGTATGGTCGTTCATAAATTTTTGACAATTTACTTGAATGTTTTGGTCGAGTACTATCTTGAATTCGCCGAAGAAAGAGATCGCATATGTTGAATGTACGTTTTCGTACTTTCTTGTTGTAAGTCTTTCGAAGGATTTCATGGTATTGCCCCAAGTTCGCAATTGCAAGATCTCAAGTTTCTTCAATCCAATTCAAATTACAGAAAAGTCAAAGATTCATTTACTTCATCTGTGATCTATCTTCAAGCCATAGAGAGTTCGAGGTCAGAGGGGATCGCGGTCTAAATGTCAAAGGCCATCATAAATGGAGTACAACCTGTTGGCGTTCGATGTATCATCATATATGCCCATAAATCACTAAGTAGTTCTTCAATCCATGTGCCCTTCTTCTCATGGAGACTTTCGTATCCCGGACTTGATAGTTTTATTGATAGCTTTTGCTTGGCCATTTCCTTGGGGATAATAAGGCGCCGAAGTAGTTAACTGGATTTTGAATTTGTTGAGGAAGTTGAGTACTTTGTTGTTGATGAAATATTTCCCATTATCCGATCTTATAATTTATGGACAACCAAATCTGGTGATGATGTGCACCCAGAGGAATTTGATAACTTTGGCTTCGTCAGTATGATAGAGTGGTACGGCTTCGACGTATTTTGTAAAGTAGTCTGTTGCGACAAGAACAAATCTTCGATTGCCCAATGATAAGTGGAAATGACCAATGATGTCAATTGCCTACCTCATGAAGGGCCAAAGAACATTACTAACGTGTAAGTCAAGAGCTGGACTTATGATGTCCTGGGCGTAGATCCGGTACTTGTAGTACTTTCTAATGATATTTTCACAGTCTTGCCGCATCTTTGGCCAGTACAAACCCTGTGTGAATGTTTTTTGTATGAGTGATCTCCCTGAAACGTGTGTGGCACATATTCCTTTATAAATTTCCAGAATTTTAACTTGAGTTTGCTTTTGTGATAGGCATTCGATTTAAGAGCCTCTACCAGTAATGCGGTATACAATTCCGCTCTGAACTATAAATTGGGGACACTTTACCATCAAAGACCGAGCAACGGGGAGAGTATTATAGTTGAAATAATTAAGGAATGGCCTTCTCCAATCCTCAGGATCTTCATCTTCAGCAACTTGAATTTGCATGATATGACTCATATCGAGACTAGAATGTTGGATAACTTTGACTGCCAGCGTTCTCCTCTCACTGCCTTCTAGCATGGCAGCGATGAAAGCGAGTGCATCGGTATGGCGGTTTCAGCTTTACTTCAACTAGCGTAGTATAATCAACCATTTTTCCTGATGTCTTGAATGTCTTGTTATAGTGGTTGGCCACTAGTAGGGAATCCACATAAATGGTTATCTTTTCTATTCCAAGGGCTAATGCGAGGTTAAGGCCATGCTGGATAACTTCATACTCAGTTTCATTATTTGTGACCTAGAACTTAAGCTTGATAGCTTTTTTAATTTTGGGATTGGATGGAGTAACATGAACAATTCCAATCCCTGAACCTCTTGGTCTAACAGATCCATCTGTAAAGATTCTCTACCTTATACTTTTTGGGAATACAACTGGATTGGAAATGGAATTGTCGGCTAATACATCTTCTAGTTCCTCCCAGTTGGGGTCTTTAACGGGAAAATCTGCCAAGAAGTCTGCAATTGCTTGTCCTTTGACTGATATTTAATGTTCGAAGGAAATGTCATATTTTCCATAGAAAGAAGACCATTGTTGGACCCTTCGAGACTTTTCTTTTTTGGAATTGACTAGTTTGAGGAAGAACTTGGTAATGACTTTGATGGGGTGTGTCTGGAAATAAGGTCAAAGTGTTTAGGTGGTATACACAAGTGTTATAAGCTATTTTTTAGTAGTGGTGTATCATTTTTCTGCAGGCATTAAGGTTTACCTGATGAAGTAGATAGGTTTTTTGACCCCATTATCCTCCTGAATAAGAATAAAACTAAACGAGTCATCCGTTATAGATAAATGCATTGTTAATGTTTTACTTTCAACAGGAGTACTCATGATAGAAGGATGCCCCAAGTATCAATTAAGATATTCAAATGCCAATTCACACTCTAGAGTCCAGACGATTTCCTTTGGTTGTCTCTTTATCATAGGTGACGAGTTTCCCCAAAGAAAAAGGTAAAGAAATTTGCATCGATTAGAAGATTTTGAGATGAACCTGTGTAGATCGACAACTTTTCCAGCAAGTTTATAGACATCTTTCTTGGTTTGCGGGGACAGAATGGCCATCAATGCCTTGATTTATGCTGGGTCAATCTTGATTCCTCATTTGCTAACGAGATGACCCAAAAACTTTCCAAAAGCCATGCCAAACTGGCATTTTTCAGGATTTAACTTTATACGGTATTTTCGAAGGATGTTGAAGATGGTTTACAGATTCCTACAATGATCCTCTCATTTTAGGCTTTTGCATATCATATCATCGATTTAAACTTCCAGGATTTTACCCAAATGATCCTTGAACATTCTTGTGATGAGGCGCTGGTATGTGGGTCCTATATATTTTAAGCCAAATGGTATAAATATGTAATAGTAAAGTTCCCTTTCTATGACAAACGTAGTTTTTTCTTGATCCTCTTTGGCAAAGTGGACTTGATTATATCCGAAAGCTACATTAATCATAGATAGAAGTTCATGTCCTACTACGGAGTTGAGGTGGTATGGAATCAGTAGAAGTAGAAAGTTATCTTTGGGTATGTACTTATTTAGCTTAGTAAAGTCAACACACACTCTAATTTTTTCATTCTTCTTCAGGACTGCCACAATGTTGGAGACCCACTTTTGACATTTAGCTTCTCGAATAAATCCAACCCAAAGTAATTTGTCAATTTCTTCATTCACCACCTCTCAAAGTTGGGGGGGGCGAGGTTTCGACGCTTATGTACCACCGCCTTGCTGTCTAATGCAGGGTTGAGTTTATGGCAGGCGATAGAAGGATCGATTCCTGGCATCTCTTAAAAAAACCAAGAAAAGATATTGTCGTTGTTCTTTATGATCTAAATTAGTGTTGCACACTCTTTTGATGATAACTTAGTCCCAATAAAAGTGTTTCTCCTTGAATCATCGAGCTCTACAGACTCAACTGCTTCGGTGTCACGCTGCTCGAATATTGGAGGCCACTTTTATGTAATACTATGCTTTTACGAGTTTTCATGCATGAGAGTTAGTGGTGGTATTTTTGCACATATGAGCTACAACTTGACTTCCCTTGATTTTGTATACACCATGATCAGTAGGAAAACGTAAAGACATGTAATATAAGGCGAACTTTGCCATAAGATTCCCAAATATTTAGATTCAGCATTGATGACAATGAATTTGGCGAAGGTTGTCTCCGGTCCTACTTGAACGGGCAACGTGATCTCTCCCAAGGCTAATTCCTTTGAACCATTGAATCTTGTAATGGCTGTTGTTGAGGCTTTGATCAAATCTTTAAGGCCAAAAACATCAACCGCCCTTTTGTATAGTATATCGGCTACACTTCCAGTATCGACCAGGAGTGTGTGTAAATAATTATGTCCTACTTTGATCATTATCACCAATAGATCGTCATGAGGGTATTTGACATGGCTGGTGTCGCAGTCTTTGAAAGAAATGTGAAATGGATGTTTGGCCTTACTGAAGTTGGGTAGAAGTCTGGCAAACTTTTCAGAAGATGTCATCTTGCAACAGGACGTAATTTTGTCATCTTTCTCTCGCTTTTTGCCTTTCTCAATTTTAATCATGTAATGATGTTGAGCTTGACAATGGCCCTGCTCTTGTTTTACTTCCTTTCATTTTGTTTCTTCTTCGAGAAATTTGGGGACATCGAGCACATATTTGTGGAGCTTTCCTGCCAACATTTACGGTTAAAAATTCGTATAAGGGAGTAACAGTTGTCAGTCTCATGGCTATGGACTTTATGATACTGGCATAAATGTTTATTCAGAACGTCTGGAATCTCCTGTGCTTCTCAAAAGAATTCGTCCCCCTTCAATAGCGCCAAGATTACAGACAGGGTGCTAGTCATGGGAGGCAAGATTGGGATAGGTCAATCTTTTTTCTCATCTTTTCCTTTGGCGTTGTCATTGAAGCGCCTATGCTACTTGGCAAGAACATTCGTTGTTGGTTTAGAGCGCAGGGGTAAGAATACGCCATTGGAATGTATAATAGAAGAACTTTTTATTTTATCTTTCCTGGACCGTTCGAGTTCATTGTAGTTACTCACCACGTCAATCATTTCAGTAACGGTTTTGGCTTGTAGAGTGTGAGTTCTTTTCAAACTTTAGAACTGATGTGAAGGGCTGAGGTGAATGCCGGTATGACAATCTTGAGATCTGAATTCCCAATTTTCCTTGTTTCTTATAGGAAGCACATAGAAATTTAACAAGGTTTCCATTGCCCCTTGTTCACAAAAGAAAAGAGAGTCTACTGTTATTTTGCGCTCTTTGGCATGATTGTAGTTAGACTTGAAGTGTCATTGTAATTGAGCGAAATAGGTTATCAAACTTTTTGGAATGGTGTGAAACCACCTAAGGGGCTCTTTTTTGAGGCTTATGTGGAATAGACGACACAACATATGATTGAGTTTAGAGTATAGGACAATAACTACTTTAAAGTGACAGACGTGGGTGAGTGGGTCAGTGAGGCCTGCATATTGGTGGAACTTTGGCATATGGAAATTGTCTGGGATTGGTTTGACTTCGTGAAGAGGAAAAATCATATTAGTCTTTATCCTATCAAGAGCGGATCGTCAACCTTGATTGTATGGATTTATGGCTTGAATCTTGTCGTTCAAGTCATCTAAGGTAATGAATTGTTAGAGAGTGCTTGGTTCTGCTATTGCTTGATGATCTAAATCTCCTTGTCCTTTTGGGCCCAATCATTCTCTAATCGGTCTTCCTGGAGGTGGTGGTGTTTGATAACGTGTTCGTCGGCTTCTTTTAGTTGTCCATACTGATGACTTAATGCCAAAATGTCAAGATGTCCTTGATTGAGACTGAGAAATTAGCATTCTGTCTTCCCTTGGAAGGCTTTCTTACTGGACAACTTCTGACTGATGCTCACTCAAGGCTTGTGGAGGTGATCCTTACCGACCAGTGATTTCATCTTGTTGCCTTCATAAACTATCCATTTCATTTTTGGTGAGTTTGGCTCTGTTAATCCAGGGCCTTTCTTCTATCGTCTTTCTCAACTTGAAGGGCCTGAGCATGGATCCTCTAATCTTTCAGTCACTGGTACCTATTAGACTCCATCTGCTTCTAAAGTTCCAAAATTATATTATGGAAATCGATTGTTTTGGGTTGGATGGTGACTGGATTATCCTCATTGTTTCTCTGAGTACTTTAGGAGCTTATGAGATTCATGTTTATCATGAAATTAATTGGATAAAATGAGCATTTGGTAAAGAAAATGTGAATTTTCCCACAGACGGTGCCAATTCTAATAAAGTGTTCTCCCAGATGGCAAAATTTATCAATTCTATAGTAAGGAGATTGCAATTCTAAGCTAGGACACAATAGATTTTACGTAAAAACTCAATAAAACCTAAGAAAAACCATGACCTCTAGGCAGATATGATGATGAAATACAATATGTGCTAGTTATTACAATTGCTGATTGATAGAATGGTTGTAAAGTAGGAAAATGATAAGGTTCTCATATCCTATTCAACATGTGCCCTGCTTATATTTATAATGGATACGGGCAGTTACAAATAATTTGTCTCCTGTTGTAACGGATAGTGGGCGAACTTCTCAGATCTCTTGCAATGGCTCTATTTGAAAAAGTGTAACGGTTACTGTAGAAGGTTGGGATCTGTAGGGGTGCACTGAATATCTTCTTGAATGATTACATAGTTTTGATATGATTGTTCTAGCCCTTTCTTGTCGAATCTTAGGAGTAATGCTGCTACACAATCTTCTTGAGTGATTAGATACCTTCGACTTGACTGTATTTAACATATCTTCGTCGAATCTAGGAAATATGTTACTACAACTTCAACAAGTTTCTTAGTCAATTCGTATTTCTAGTATTACTTTTATACAAGCCATTTTTTTAATACATGGTTTCTATGTAAAGCCTCCCCATAATAAGAAGTTTCAGTCGACAGTTCCTGTGCAAGTTGGCTAAGGTTACTGAGGTTCGTTACCCCTTCATGACTTAGACCCAGGATTCTCACAAGTTATACTTTTCATGCTCATTTCGCATAGTTCATGGTCATACTCAAGATTGAGGATTATTTTTTTCTTTCAATTCTTACTCATGCCAGTATGCCTTGCACCGTGAAACTTTATTTTAGAGCAAATTTAGCTTTTCCCTTATACTTTCAAAAATAAACTTATTTTTAGCGAGTTATTTCTCTTGGGGAAAATTATTCTAAACAGAAATGCTAATTTTTTGATAGCTAGTGATAGCATAACTACAGTGAAGTTCATGTTTTTAAAATATACTAAGAGCAATATGAGTTTTTTACTAATCGAAAGGTAGTACATCGAATTTTGAATCAAGATAAAAAAATACTCTAATGCACACTTGGAAAAATATTAAAGTTTTTCAAGTTTTCTAGTCCGCAAATATTTTTGCAAAAATAAAATCACTTTAAGTGTTAGAAATTTGCCTAAGATATATCTTAAATTGTCAAAATGAAATTATTTTAAATAGTATTTTCTACCCCCAAACTTAAATAAAATATTGCCCTCAGTATTTGAAAGTAAAATGGAAAAAAATCAAACATCTCACCTAATAGTGCCTTGGGTCACCTACCATGAAGCTCTAAGTTTATCCTCTTCAGCCAGATGAATGTACCCCCAAATTGAATATTATAAAATGGGTCTAAAGGGGTACAAATTACAAGAATTGATGAAATATATTCAGGTTGCAAAGTCTTATTGAATAACAAGGGGATACCAAAATTGTTTGTATCCTTGAATAATCATATAATAGAAAATAGTGGTTTTCCTTATTTGCACCTAATTGTGTTGATGCAATCATGATTCATAAAAATAATTCAGAATCTAATCACCCAGGATAAAGATTTTCTTTATTTAATTTTTGGGGAATCTGACTTTGAGATAACTTTCAAGAATTAACCCCATACACCAAAATTTTATCTTTTTTTTGCAAGAATTTTAGTAATATATATCCAAAAGTAATGGTAGAAGATGAAGGGAAGGCAACCATGGCACACACTATTTCATGTCACTAGGGCATTTGCATATGGGCCTCTCTACAAAAAGTAAAAAAACAAAGTAAATAAACTAGTAATTCGTTCGAACGAGTCCAGTATGTTTCGAACGACAGGAGCATAACTCATTCGGACGACAACCAAAGTCGTTCAAATGAAAAGTTGAAAAAACCTTTGAATTGTCGTCTGATTTGACAAGGTGAAAAAAATCCAGTTTTGAGATTATCGTGCAATTCATTCGAATGACTTCCAAGTTCGTTTGAACGGCCTGTAGAAAATTGCCTTTGAATTATCATCCGACTCGACATGTTGAAACTTTAGAAAATTGCCTTCGAACGACTTTACCATATTTGCCTTCAATTTGTTTTGAAGCTTCCAACTCAAGCTCTGTCTTTCTAGATTCTATAGTACTCTGTACAATGATCTTTAATTTTTTCTAGATATGTTGGTTTGCCATTTGTCCATTCCTTCATTGGTTAGGTTGGGTCTGAGCCTCTCCGTGCCAGATAACCTGCCGAGAAGTTACATTCCCTCTACACATGGCTAAACAAAATATTTAAAATAAGGTTAGTAATAAGGTTCCAAGTAGTTCTGAGTGCCCATGGGATTCTGTCCTTGGTAAAGGCTTTAATAGCTGTAGCAGAGTCTGAGACGACCCAAAATTCCTCCACCCATTTGCAACAGGTCTTTGAACGCCTTGAATAATTGTTGTGATCTTAGCTATAAAGTTTGCAGCGTGACAGATGAATTTATTGTAAGTGCCCAGCACTGCATCGGTGTTGTGATCATAACAGATTCTTACTTCATTTGGTGTTGGAAGCCACCATTTGCAGCTCTCTATGTTACTGCCTTATCTTGGGTGGTAATGAGCATTTAGTGCTTTTATAATCTTGAGGTTTTGAATGAAGTTGTGCATCAGATTTTGTCTTGATATTCATCATTTGTTAAAAAGTGACTTTAACTAGTAAAGTGGTATCTATTGGGTGGTTGTGGGTTAGGCTCAAGTTTCTATGACTCATTTGCAGGTGATAATGTTTGCACTATTTTATGGATTGCATGGTCATCCCAGTATTTGAAATAATTCAAACATTGATCAATAGAGTGGGTGCAACTATAGTTATCGCGCAATAAATCGTCAAGTTCATTAACAACTATAGTACCCCAAGTGGCTTGTGACATGAAGATGTTGGATATATCATAGGTGCATGGATGGTAGGTAAAGGTGTTCCCAATATTGAACCAGCCCCAATAATAGAAATATATCTTTTAAAGAAGGTTCGTCCACCCACTGGTTTGTAATATCGCAATTTGTGTCAGGTAGACACGGCTCAAGGCAATGCTGAGCTAACTCATAAGTGACTAAATAGGAAATAACAAGTTGATAATATCGGTAATAGGTTCGACATTTTCCAATTTCTTGACCTTGGTATAAATATCATCATCTGTAAATTCTACAAGTGTTTCCTTATTACGAGATGACGATTCCATATATTCATATACTATCTCGCCATCATCATCATTAGAAAAATCATTAGAGGAATGGGAAAAGTATTTAATTTCGGTCATAGTTTCCCCCAAATAATTTATCAGGTTGGCATATGAAAGGATAAATGGTGATATTGGTGGCTTAATGGTGAGGACTGAATTTAGATGTGACTGAGAAAGATTTTATTGGAGATGTTTGTTGCTTCTTCATTGCTTGAAAGTTTTCTATGCTCTATTTCACTCCACGTGGTTGACAATTGAGTTATCCGAGCCTCTAATCTCGAGATAGATTTGGCCGTAAAAGTTTGATATAGTAACTTATTTTGCTGAAATTGAAGCATTTTTTTTTTAAATTACAAAACTTGTTGCTGAATTTCAATTATTTAGTTAATTAATAGAGTGAGGTTATATGAATAACTGTTTAGATGACTGAAATGACTGATGGGCCTGCTTATAGGAATGAGGTTGGAAATGTTCCACAAATTGTGAGTTTTGGTAGGCCCAAGTTTGCAAATGATTTTTAAGGTTATTGTGGGATATCAAATTATGAGTCATACAGTTGTTCTTGCATGTGTGACATTTTAATATAAAAGCAACACCCAATGCAATAAATAACCAATCAAGCCTAAAGTATTGGCACTTCAGCATTTTTTAGAAGTAAATTAGGTCTCCCCCTTATTCTTCTATGTCCAGAAAGGGTATGATGGCAAAAAGCTTTGGTTCATATACTCCCCTATGTCACTATGATAGTACCAGCTTAAAGTATATGTTCGGTCCTCACACCTGAGCGAGTCACCTTATCGCACGTTAGCACTCAAACCGGTGATGACATTATAACCTTACAACTAGTATTTTGCGGCGCTAAGCTTTAGCCTTATCCTACGAACTCGTATTTGTACCCCGATCTTGTACACCTATCCTTTGGGTAATGAAATCCCCTGGGAATCTTGCAACTCTTTTTTATTATCTGTTACTTTGAGGTCCTAGACGTTCAATATTTGCACGATGTAAATTTCTTCACATCTCTAATGGGTGGTCCCACTTATTATAGAACTTTTTGAGTGATGATGCTCTGCAAGTCTCTAATAGTTTTTTCCTTTACTAATATTGGAATGAAAAAATAATAATTAAAAATAATAGTCCAATCAAACCATAACAAAAATTTTATTAGAGCAACATGTATTAGCTCATTCTATACAACATTATATGTTCGAGTGTGCTAAGCTATGAACTAAAATTATGTTCGTAGAAGTTCATCGGAGTTTGTGTGATGAGTGAGGATCAAAGACAGAAGTAAAAATAGGTTTTTTTTAATGTTCTGTTAGAATAGACTTTGGTCTATTTTAATAAAAAGCTATTTTAGAACCTATTTTATTCAAATAGACATTGATCCCTGGTCGAGTAGACATCTTAAACACAGTTTTAGAAAGTTGGAGTGAAGACGTTGGCTTGTCTCGTTATCCGTACTTTGAGTCCAACTTAATATAATAACTTCTCATCTATATAAGGGATATTAGAGGTTTCTTATTGTATCTCAGTAAATTTAATTCTAGAGAGAACTCGGGTTTGAGATACTCTATTAAAGCTTGTGAAAGCTTGAAGATATTGCTTGTAACATATTTGATTATAGTGGATTGTTTGCGGGGAGTGGTTTTTTATCTGGAAGGGTTTTCCACATCCCTCTTTTGGGTAAATATTTTTGTCCTTATTTTGTTATTTATTTATTTATTACTTGTTCGGCGATTTCAGCATTTCATTCTTGTCATAGAAGAGAGACTATCTACCTCGATTCTTAATAACTAATATCAAAGCATTTGTTATAGGGCTTGTGTGATGAAGAGCGATAGTCGATAAAGAGATATGGAAGATGCAAATAGAAGATTATCTCTATCAGAAAGATCTTGACTTACCACTAGGTGAGATTGACATGAAGCCAGTGGATCATGATACTGTAAAGTGGGCACGACTAGATTGTAAGGCGCTTGGAACTATTAGGTTGGAGTTATCATCTCAAATTCTATGATCCCTAAAGTTGCGACAACGAAGGATTTAATGGAGACTTTATCCTCTATGTATTGGGAACAATCTGGGGCAAATAAGGTTTTGCGTTATTTATTTACTTTAAAGTTGAAAGATAATGGTAGTGTGTAAGCTCATATTAGTGAGTTCAATATTATTCATGCTCAACTTGAATCTGTAAATATTACTTTTACCAAGGAGGAGAGAGCATGGGCTCTTGGGGGAAGATGCCCGAGAGTTGGGAAGGGTTTATTACAGCTATGAGCAATTTATCGGGGAAGGAAGACATTAAATTTGAGACTATGGTCTCTTTGATTATGAGTGAAGATAATAGCCTTTTTTGAGTTCAAATGGCAGTGTGTTGAACATCGAGGAAAGAGGGAGGTCCTATTGAAAGGGGCCAAAGAGTGGAAGGGGTCATTCATAGTCAAGGAGAAAGTCCAAGGTGCCCATTGCGTCTTAGACTTGTCGAAAGAAGGGTTACTTTAGGCATGATTGTAATTCTTCTAAGAAAGTTATTGATGAAGAGAAAAATATAATAAACCTTAATAAAGAGGCTAGTTCTAATGAGGCTCTACTTATTTCATGCGGTGATATTAATGCGTCATGGATAGTTGATTCAGGTGCCTAATTCCAAGCTGCAGCAAACGTAGGTTTCCTAACCAATATTGTTAATCGTGACTTTGGTACGATCCTTCTTGGAGATAAGAGTGTACGAACAATTACTGGAAAGGGAAATGTTAGGTTAAAGATTCTTTCGGGGGCAACGTTGGTTTTGAAGAATTTGCGACTGGTACCCAAATTGTGGCGCAACCTTATCTCGGTTAGCCAATTGTCAGATAATAATGAATATCTAAGGACCTTTGGTGATGACTTCTGGAAGGTTAAAAAGGGGGCTATGGTAGTAGCTTAAGGCTTAAGACAAGGAACGTTGTATACAATACAAAACATAATTTCTACTATTTGTGCGACCACTCTGGGAATTGATACAAGTACTTGGCTCAAATGGCTGGGTCATATGAGTGAGAAAAGGATAAGGATGATGGTTTGTAGGGGAAAGCTATAGGGTCTTGACGAGGCTGATCTTAAGTTTTGTGAAAAATATGTTCTCGTTAAGCAAAAGAAAGTTAGTTTCATAATAACTAGAAGATCAAGGAAACCTGAAAAGCTAGATCTTGTTCATGCAGATGTTTGGGGGGAAACCAAGGTGTCTTCTCTTGGTGGTTCTCATTATTATGTTACTTTCATCGATGATGCTACTCGTAAACTATGGGTCTACTTTGTAAAGAACAAATTGGATGCGCTTAAGAAGTTCAAGAAGTGGATGGATCAAGTTAAAAATGAAACCAGTTTGGAACTGAAGTATCTTTGGTTGGATAACGGGGGCGAGTACTGTAGTTACGGATAAATGGGATTAGGCGTCAAAAGGCTATTCCCGAAACATCACAACACAATGGTGTTGCAGACGTATGAGCTAAACCATTAATAAATGAACGAGGAGTATGAAACTCAACGCAGGATTACCAAAATGTATTTAGGCGGATTTGGCAAGTATGGAGGTTTACATGTTTAATAGAGGGCCTTCAACGGCTTTGGACTTTTGATTGCCTGAAGAAGCATGGATATGTAAGGACGTAAGCATTTCTCACTTGTGTATTTTCGGTTGTATCTCATATGTGCTTGATAATTAAGATACAAGGACAAAGATGGATGCAAAGTCAATAAATTGCATATTCATTGGATATGGTGGTGATGAGTTTGGGTACCAATTTTGGGATGCGAAGAATCAGAAAGTCATCTGGAGCTGTAATGTTAAATTCAATGAGGAAATTTTGTGTAAAGACTTCAAAGTACCTATGGATAGGAATCAAAGTGAAGTAGCGAAAAGTATCGACATTGAATTTAAACCCTCTCAAGAGGTTGTAGAAGAAGTCGTGGTTGAGTCTGGTGCATTGGATCAAGGCAAGGAATTTAATGTTCTAGACATTCTAATAACATTTTGAAAGGAGTTGAGATATGCAAAAAACTCCGGCTAGGTACATTTTAAGGTTATTAGTACTCCATTGGGAGGTCACTTTAAATTGTCAAAACAGTGTTGTCCGAAGATGCAGAAGGATTGCGATTGAGATGTAGAAGGTTCCTTATCAATAAGTGGTTTGTAGCTTTATGTACGCTATAATTTGCAAGAGATTGGATATTGCCTAAGTAGTGGGAGTTGCTAGGAGGTATATAAGTAATCCAGGCAAGGAGCATTTAAGAGTTGTGAAATTTATACTTAGGTATCTAAAGGGGACTCATGATATGACATTATGTTATGGAGGTTCTCGGATATGCTTATAGTATTTTGTTGATTCTGATATGGCAGGTGATATTGATATGCGGAAGAACACTTGTTGGTTTGTATTTACATTGGGAAGCGATGTTGTTACATAGGTTTCGAGGCCACAAAAGATTGTTGCTTTGTCTACGACGGAGGTGGAATATGTTGTGGCCACAGAAGTGTGCAAGGATATTATTTTAATGAGAGAACTTGGTAAATAACATCATCCTAAGTTGTATAGCGATAGTCAAAGTGCGATACACTTAACGAAGAATACAGTTTTTCACTCTAGGGCCAAGCATATTGATATTCAATATCATTATTTTTGCTCGCTTCTCGAGGATGGTGTATTGAAGCTTGTAAAGATTCATACCGATATGAATCTGACCGATATGTTTACGAAGGTGAGGACATTTTAGAAGATGACGACATGTACAAATTTTGTGGGACTTCATGATTGAAGGTCTGGGTAGTACGAGTAATTCATTTGGAGATCTGGAGATGGGTTACAGTAGATTCGATTTCAAGGGGGAGATTGTTAAGATATGAACTCGAAAAATATTTGTGAAAGTTCATCAGAGTTCGTAGGACGAGCAAGGATCGAAGACGAAAAGAAAAAATGGCTTTTTTAATGTTTTATTCGAATAGACTCTGGTCTATTTTAATATAAAGCAGTCTATTCGAATAGACTCAAAGTCTATAAGAACAGAAGTCTTAGAACCTAATTTATTCAAACAGACTTTAATCTCTATTCGAATAAACTTCATAAACATAGTTTTAGAAGGTTGGAGTGAAGACGTTGGCTTGTCTCATTATCCATACTTTGAGTCCAGCTTAATATAATAACTTCCCATCTATAAAAATGATACTAGGGGCGTTTCTTATTGTATTTGACTGAGTTAAATTCTAGAGAGAGCTATGGTTTGAGAGACTCTATTAAAGCTTGAAGAGATTGCTTATAACCTATTTGATCATATTGGATTATTTGCGGGGAGTGGCTTTTTATCTGTAAGGATTTTCCACTTCCCTCCTCTGGGTAAGTTATTTTTTCCTTTTTTGATTTTTTATGATTTATTACTTGTTCGACAAAATCCGTATTTCTTTCTTGTCGTAGAAGAGAGACTAGCTACCTCAATTCTCAACAAAGTGCCGGGGTGGAGCATATATGAGCCACTTCTATATATCAAGTTTAGAGATACCAGCTTGTGGGAAATGTTTTCTGGTGAAACTCTGGTAGCCCCTTCAATTAGGGGGCGTGGGAAGGAAGTGCCCCTTCACTTGGGGGGCACAAGAAGGATTTTGCAAGATTTCCACTTAGCTTTAATTTCTTCATATTTATATATTTTTTGCCTTTTTTTATGCTTATCGATGCCTAAAAAACCTATGTTCAACCAACGCGTTTTTGAAAATTGTCAGTGTTTATCAGAGATTAACCAAACTAATGGTTCTTTATTCAAATCCCACAATGAAAATTATTAAGATTAGGTAGGGTTTAAAAAGCAGAACTTGCAATCTGTACACAACCTCACTGTAAAAATAATATAAGCACGTCAAACTATAAACTGCAATGTGAGAACATGCCAAAACAAATGTGGTACTGATCTATTTTCAAATGTTGTGAACTAATACTTGTAGCACCTCAAATAACCAAGCACAACACTAAAACGAGATAATGCAATTGCACAAAATTTATAGCTATTGGAAGGACAGTAGGACTTGTGAGCACAGTACAACATAAATAAATTAATCCCAATAGCCCACACAGCCAAGGCAGCCCTGTACTTTTGGAGGCCCAAGGTAGAATTAAAAAAATCCCCCCACTAACTAATTTTTCTTTATTTTTTAAAAGAAAACCAAGAATCTTTCATAATAACCCAACTCTAGTTTTTAGTAAAACATATATTTCCTAGAAGAAACCCCCAATTCTATTTCTACCAAAATGGCATAATTTCAAAAATCTTTCACAATTAAAACATGAAACATAGAGATTCAAAAACAAGATGGACAAATTATTGACTTAATTACGATCAATCTCCGGTTCGTACAAGAATTATACCTTGTAAGTCGCAATTTCTCAGTTTTGGCAATTAGGGTATTAAGAGATTGAAATATCATTAAAGAGTTTGGAAGTCTTCAAAATATTTTTGAGTTTCTGCGAAGAGTTTTCGGTTTAATTCAAAAAATATTATAGAGTTTTAGTAAAAGATTGTTTTTCTTATTTGGTCTCCAAGACTGTGAGAGAGAGAATGAGAGAGAGGGAGAGAGAGGGGTTCGTTAATCATCGTGAGTTGAGAGAGAGAATCATGATCGGCAAATCGATAATAAACTTAAGTTTTTTTGGGTTAGTTTTAAATATTTGATGAGGCACAAACAAAAAAGAGTTGGAGAATTGTGGGGTTCAGGTCAAAGTCATTTGAACGGCTATAATAGTCTTTTTGAACGAAACTTGGTTTTTATCCTAAAAATTGATCTAGCTAAAGTCTTCTGTTGGAAGACTCAAATTCATTTGAACAAGACTTATAGTCGTTCGAGCGACTTTCACTTTTTTGCCAAAAAATTGATCCAACTAAACCTTTCTCTTTGGGTTGTTTGATGTCGTTCAAACGAGACTCAAAGTTGTTTGAACGACAATGTACAGAGTTATTTTGTGAGATCTTTTTTACCGTCGGGTTTGCCTCGAGTTCTGAGTTGATTGTAATATGAATCTAAAGTATATAAGAAAGACTTAGGGTTTTGGATAGCCACCCTTGGTAGAATCTATTCGTGGGGAATCCTTGGAGAGAAAATCCTTGATAGGCCCCAAATTGGTTTGAGATTGTAACCAAGGATCATTGAATAAACTCTTTCTCTAGTTTGTGTGGACGTAGGCAATTCGCCGAACCACGGTAAATGTGTTTTGTCATTTTGGTTGTGTTTATTCCTTTGGATTGTTTGTAGCTAATCGGATCGAATCGGCGTGGCTTAACAATTGGTATCAGAGCAAGGTTGTATCCTCGGTGGTTCCCAAAATTGAAGTAACATCGACTTATCTCCATTTTATTTTCAGCTTTGATTTTGATTAGTGTATGATAATTCAGGGAACAATGGTAGATAGAGATGAAACTAGTTCTTCAATGCCACCTAGTTATTTGACGGCGCCTAAACGGAATAACACTATGGTGATGTTTAACAATGCAAATATTAAGATTAAGAAATTTAATGGCATGAATAGCTTTGGTATTTGGCGATGCGAGGTTATTGATATACTTATTCAACGAGATTTAGATGAAGCGTTGTAAGATAAATTGGATGAGGTAGAGGAGAGTATTTGGAAAAAGATGAACAAGAAGGCTTGTGGTGAAATTCGCTCATGCCTTGCTCAAGACATTAATTACCCAGTAATGAATGAAACTTCAGAAAATGAAAGTTGGAGGATTATTGATAAGAAGTATTCGGTGTAAAGCATCAAAAATTGACTCCATTTGAAGGAAAAGTTTTACTACTTCATGATAAGTCAAGGGATTTCAATGTCGGAGCACTTGAATGATTTCACCAACTAGAAAAGATTGTTGGTGATGAGGACAAAGCTCTATTGCTCCTTGAACTCACTTCCCAAAGAGTACCAACATTTCATTACGAAGATAACGTATAGGAAGATTTCTTTGCAATACTAGAATGCGACTATGGTAGTGGTAAACAATGAGTACCGGAGGGAGGAAAAATGTGAGTTCTATAAGTCGATGCCTGAGGTATTGACGGTTAAAGGAAGGTCTTCCGGCAAAAAGAAGTCAAGTAGTAACAATTCTCGATCAAAGTCAAGTAGTCGTGGTTAAAATCACAATAACTTGCTAAAAGACTAATGTATATTTTGTTAAGAGACGGGTCATTGGAAGAATGAGTGTCCGGCTCTTCTTAAGAAGAAGAAAGGTGAGAAATCAGGCTTTTTGGTAAATGTTGCTCAAGACACAAAAAATGGAGGTAATGATTCTGATTTTTCTTTAACTATATCATCGAGTGCATGTGTTGTTGATTCAAAAGAATGGATCTTGGATTCAGGTGCTACTTATCATATCTGTCCCGAAAGTGGCTGTTTTTCTAGCTTGAAAAGGCTAAAAGGTAGAGCTGTGTTGATGGGAAATGATGATTCTTGTCGCATAATAGGGATAGGTACAATTCATCTAAAGTTGCACAATGGATTAGTTAAAGAGATTGAGGAGGTTCAGTATATTCTGATGATAAAGAAGAACATTAGCACAACAGGTTAACTTGAAGCAAAAGGCTAGGAAGTTTTGTCAGAGAATGGTGTGAAGAAGGTTGTTAGGGGATTAATGGGTGTGTCGAAGGATAAAAGAAGAATTAACAACTTATACTATTGGGATGGCACAACTGTTCTTGGTGAGGTTGCTACTGCGGGAAGTGAGGAGACCACTTCTAGTTATACCACTAGACTATGGCATATGTGATTGGCTCATACAGGAGAGTAATTCTTAGGAGTTCTTGTGAACCAAAGGCTATTGAAGGGTGCTAAGGGGTACAAGTTAGACTTCTGTGAACATTGTGTTCTGGGCAAGCATTCAAGGGTAATGCTTGGTACAGCTATCCACTGTACTCGTAAAATTATAGACTATGTTTGTTTAGATATTTGGGGACCCTCCAGGAATGGATCAGTTGGAGGTAAACATTACTATGTATATTTTGTGGATGATTTTTCTAGGTGGGTGTGAGTATTTACTATAACGAGGAAGGATGAAGTCCTAGTAATTTTCTTGACGTAAAAGAAGTGAAAGAAACTGAAACTGGCAAAAAGATCAAGTTATTACGGTTGGACAAATGATCCATTCTTATAAGTATGCCAGGATAAGGGGATTGTTTGACATTTTATAATTAGAGAGATACCATAACAAAATAGGGTAGCAAAGTGCATGAATTGTACATTGTTGGAGAAGGTACGATGTATGTTGTCTAATTCTGGGTTGGGTAAAGTGCTTTGGGCTAAGTAAAGCATTCTGGGTTGAGGCTTTGACTTATGCATGTTACCTCGTTAATAGGTTGCCTCCGGTTGTAATTATGGGTATGACACCAATAGAAGCTTGGTCGGGAGAACCTACTTCAAATTATGATACTCTTCATATTTTTGAGTGTCCGGCATACAATCATGTCAAAGGTGGTAAGTTGTATCCTTGAGCAAGGAAGACTATTTTTTTGTGTAAGAGAAAGGGTGTGAAAGGCTATAAGTTATGGGATTCAAGAGACCAGAAGATTATTCTGAGCAGGGATGTCACTTTTGATGAGACTTTTATGATGAAGTCATATGTCTCAGAGCATGGGGAGATGATGATGAGTGAGGTTTTGCACTAAAGGGGGTGCCATCTACCGGTGTGATAGCCAGTGATGAGCTAGTAGTCCATGTTCTAAATGATTAGGACATAGGCGAAGGTGGAGCATTTGGAAGTATGGATGAGGAGACTCCGGTGATGGAGTCAATAATAACTAGTAAACCAAAGAGGAATGTGAGTAAGCCAGAATGACTTACAAAGGACATGGTGTTTCCAAAGGCAAAGGCCATGGTAGCATGCGCACTGCTGGTCATTGAAGAGGATGTTCCTTCCTCCTATAAAAGGGTTATTTATGGCTTTGAGGCTAAACATTGGGAGGGAGCGACGATGGAAGAGATGTATTCTCTTTTCAATAATTAAACTTGGGAACTTTCGAAGTTGCCTAAGCGAAAGATGGCGATCGGTTGTAAATGGGTCTGCACAAATAAATAAGGATCTTTTGATGATAAAATACACTTCAAGGCAAGACTCATAGCCAAAGGCTATGCTCAAAGGGAAGGGATTGACTAAAATGAAGTTTTTTCTCCGGTGGTGAAGCACTCTTCCATTCGTATCCTTTTGGCCTTGATAGCACAATTTGATTTGGAGTTACAACAACTCGATGTTAAGACGGCATTCTTACATAGGAATTTGACAGAAAAGATCTTTATGACTCAGCTGAGTAGGCTTAAAGTTGTGGGAAAGGAAGATTACTTGTGTAAGCTGAAGAGATCATTGTACGGTTTGAAGCAGTCTCCAAGACAATGGTACAAACGGTTTGATCAGTTTATGATTGAGCAAAAGTACAAATGGAGTTATTATGAAAATTTTGTGTACTTACTTAAGCTACGTGACGGGTCCTTTATCTACTTGCTTTTGTATGTGGATGATATGTTTATTGTATGTAAGTACAAAAGAGAGATTGACAAGTTAAAGAAGCAAATGGGTCAAGAATTTGAAATGAAGGATCCCGGTAATGCAAAGAAGATTCATGGAATGGAGATTTATAAAGATAGAAAGAATAGAACGGTGCGTCTCTCTCAGACGACATACATAAGGAAGGTACTTAAGAGATTTGTATTGATAGGAACACAAAACCTGTAAGTACGCCCCTTGCTTTTTATTTTAAGATTAAAGCTTCTATATCTCTTAAAACTTATTAGGAACATGATTATATAAATCAAGTTCCTTATACTAGTACTGTATGCTATGGTATGTACTCGGCCAGTTATTTCACAAAAGGTTGGTATGGTTAATCGGTATATGCATGATCTGGGAAGAGATCATTGGCGAGCTATGAAATGGATTCTATGGTATATTAAAGGTACTATGGATATTGGTTTTGAATTTCGTAAGAAGAATTCGATTCTTCATTTTTGCATGGGTTATGTAGATTCTGACTATATGGGTGATTTGGATAAATGACAGTCTACTATCGGGTATGTTTTATATTTGGTAGAGTACTGGATAGTTGGAGATCTACGCTATAGTCAAAGGTGGCCCTATCTACTACTGAGGCAGAGTATAGGGCAGTGACTGAAGCGGTTAAAGAATATATTTGGATGAAGGGTCTTTTGCGTGAATTAGGCATTATGATAGATCATCATGATGTGTTTTATAATAGTTAGAGTACTATCATCTTGCCCAAAAATCAGGTTTATCATCAACGCATGAGGCATATTGATGTGCGTTATTATTTTGACTGAGAAGTCCTATAAGAGGATGAGATTCTCTTGAAGAAGATTCACGCCAATCTTAACCTGGCGGATATGTTTATGAAAGTTGTTTCTAGGATTAAGTTTAATTATTATTTGGACTTAGTCCTAATTCTTCATATGGATTGATTAGATTTCTGGGAACTACGGGCTATTTGATTTATGGTATGTAGGCAACCATTGATTTGGTGCAATCAATTTTGGTCCTTCATGATGCTTGATTTACGGGATATTTGCTTGCTTGGGTCCTTGAGGACATTTGGAGAGAGAGGGTTTCGTTTGGGTTTAATTTTGTTGGTGGCAAAGTTCAGCTCAAATTTGAGGAAATCTTCACCTAGGTGGAAAATTGTGGGGCTGAGGTCAAAGTCGTTCGGAAAAAAACTCAATTTTTAGCCTAAAAACTGATCTAGCTAAAGTTTTATGTTTGGAGATTCAAAGTTTTTGGAACGAGACTTATCGTTGTTCGAATAACTTTTAGTTTCTTGCCTATAAACTAATCCAGCTAAACCTTTCGCTTTAGGTTGCAGGATGTCGTTCGTACGACAATGTGGAGGGTTGTTTTGTGAGATCCTTTTGACCATTGGGTTTGCCTCAAAATCTAGGTTGATTGCAATAATTCTCCCAAGTATATAAGGGAGACTTAGGGTTTTCGATAGCCACCTTTCGTATGATCTATTTGTGTGGAATCCTTGGAGAGAGAAATCTTAAGAGACCTCAAATTGGTTTGAAATTGTAACCAGGAATCATTGAATAAACTCTCTCTAGTTTGTGTGGACATAAACAATTCGCCGAACCACGGTAAATGTGTGTTGTCCTTTTGGCTGTGTGTATTTCTTTAGATTGTCTGTAGCTAATCGAATCAAATCAGAGTTTGGCTTCCGCGGCGTGGCTCAACAGAAAATTTGGTATTTTGAAGTCCCATATATATGAAACTTCACATTTTTAGAGGCCCTTATTTTTTATCAAAAATTAGAGGCCCTAGGAGGCAACAGTAACAGTTTTCTCTAACCAAACCTTATGGTAACAACCCATACAACAATAGTAACAGTTTTCTCAAACCAAACCTTATCGATATTAAAAGTCATATTCCACAAAGTAACAGTCTAGCATACACATAAATTACAGTAATGGTTAATGTTTTGTAACTGAAGCGGTGTAGTAAATCCTGAAAACCAATCACTCATTAGCTTAGGCATAAAAATCCATTTTTCCCAAGTGTTCTCGAAATCCAAAATAAGAAGTTAGAGAAGAAAAAAAATTGCATAAAAATAATAACTCAAAAGTAATACGATCCTTCCTAAGTCCCCCGCAACGGTGCCAAAAGCTTAATCGATAATAAAATCGACGTCATAAAATGACCCGCAAGCACACAGTTGTGGTTGACTACAAATGGTAACGGGGTTGTATCCCAAGAGGCTTAGTAGATGCTTACTACTTTCGAGCTATTAATTTAATCCAATGAAGAATAACTTTTTATAGGTTTTAAAATTATTAAAAACAAATATAAAGGTTTTGATACAAGTCAAAGGGAGAACCAAGGTTCTATTCAACTCCACACATTATAACCATGAGATAGCGTACATTATTAATGTAAATTACAAGTACCTATATCGCATATCCTTGGTCGGGTATATACAATACATCAAGAGATAAAAAATTTAGTTATTGAAAACTATTCATAAACCTCCTTACTCAACAATGGTCCAGTTGATAAGAATGGTTTATGTTATCTTCTCCATGTTTTAAACCATATTGTAATGGTCAAACAAGATGGTTTCCATGGATTCTTTACTCCCTCGAATCCAAGCTATGGCCAAGTTAAGATCATAAGAATAAGAGAATTCATTATATTTGAAGAAGAGAAAGTAATTAGATACTCTAAGTAAATATACTATTTTATGCTAAGGCTACATTGGGTGGAGCTTCCTTTACCCTTGCCTAAGAGGATTAGCTACTCATTGTATTGATCATATCCATATTAATTTCTTAAAGAAAATGTTAAGAAGAAGAGAGAAATAAAACTAATTTTATTACCTTGAACTTTGTTTTACACTTTCCAAGATATCTTAAATGGGTAGAATTCCTAACCTATTTATAGAGTATTGAAAGGGTTATAAAATATCAGCATAAATGTGAAATCCCCTAAACAATGCCTTCTATTGTCCACAAAATATAAGATCTTCAAAAACCCATAGACTATACATTGGCCCATGCACAAAATTATATGACTTAATGATCTCCATCAATGCCATTTTTGTTGTAGCCTACTCGAAGCATTCAAGAATAGACCAGATACTCGAACACTTTCGATAAGCTCAAAGCCTTCCATACTTTCAAATCTATCAAAGCCATAACAAGTCTACCTTCGAGTCCACGAAAGCTTTGACCACTGCTTTAGTCTAGCTCAGCACCAGGTCAATGACAGACAACTCTGGTAGATACACTCTGGTACATGACAGTTGTAAAGAAGGATACAATTGTAATTTAACTTATGATCTATAGTGACATCACTTTCCTATCCCCTATAAATAGTAGAGGAGAGTTACCAAAGAGAGGCTTAGATTCCCCACCCCCCTCATAGACCCTTGAGAAGCTCTATCAACCTTCAAGCAAACTCTAAAAGCTTGGAGACTTAGTCTGATCGAGTTCTTTACTTGTAATTTCATTCATTTATACAATCTCATCTTAAAATCCTCTGTAGAGGTTGTCGAGGAATTCCATTCTAGGATACTACGCAAGTGTGTCTACTAGAATCTCTATATTTCTATTAAGTATGCTTGCAAGAACCCTAGTTGAGTATTAATCCTGTGTTGCAAGAGTACAATCTCCCCTCTACAAAGTGCATATCTTCCAAGCCAACATGATCGAAGTCAAATAATATTGACAGCGGTCACACTCGAAGCAAGATTAAAGGATTTGAAGAATGTTGCAAACTCACATACATAGAAAAATTACCACTCTTCCTACTAGAAACTAGCCAACACCCATGACCTGAAGGCATCTCCTTTATCGACTATGACATCTTTCACGTAAAATTTCCACATATAGATCCGCTAGTCATAATGGTAAAGATCAAGCATATGATACTCACACAATGCTTATCGATACGGGCAGTATCGCCGATGTACTCTTCCACCAGACAGTCAAAACAATGTTAATAACAAATCATAAAACCTCACAAACGTCGAGCTGAAAGGTTTCATTGCCTCTACTGAAGTAGCAGTTAGACAAATAAGCCTTCCGACCACCACAAAATCAATGGTGATACAGACCATTTTTTTTGTCATATACAAGAAGTCCAAATACCTCGGCATCATAGGTCATGATTAGCTGCACGTCACGAAGGCGAAACCCTGGACCTGTCACCAAGTGCTACGGTTTACCACCCCAAGCGGAACCTGCGACATGAAAGGGTGCCAACAGCTAATCCTATCATGTAAACACCTAGAGAATGACTTGACCCAAAGGTTGGTTATACTATAGTAATTACATCAAGTTGTTCTCCTCAAGCTCTTGACCGTCCCAACTGAAACATCAACCGTCAAGTCCACTGAATACGTGGATCTCAATGATACCAGACGAGGAACATTTATTGGGAGCTTACTGAATGACCAAGAAAAGCAAGAGATGACCGATATCCTTGGATTTAATAAGGACGTCTTTGCATGGACTTTCCACGAGATGCCAAAAGTGGATCCTAACCTCCCATCTTACCAACTCGACTTAGTGGCCAATTCAACAGGTTAAATAAAAGAAACAAACCCAAGCCCCTAAGCAGATATGAGTTTGCATTGACTTCACCGACCTCAACAAGAATATCCTGAAAGATAGGTTCCCCCTCCCTATCATCACAGCATTTCTCAATGCAAAAGCTGGGCATGAACGCCTCTCTATGATGGACACCACTTCGGGTTACAACCAAGTACCCCTCTTGCCTAAAGATAAGATCAAAACTGGATTCATCATAGAATAAGGCCTGAATTATTTTAATGTCATGCCTTTCAGGGTTAAGAACGTAGGTGTGACCTACCAATAACTCATGACAAACATCCTCAAACCACTGTTAGGAAAGTTAGTTGAAGTATATATTGATGACATGCTCAGCAAGAGCCTTAACAAATATACCCATCTTTAAGACCTTAACGAAGTATTTTCTACCCTTCGATCGTACAAAATGAAGCTAAACCCAGATAAGTGCCAGTTCGGTATTTCTTCCAAAAAATTCCTTGGCCACCTTATCAGTAAGAGTGGTATCGAGATCGATCGACCTTCCTAAATTCGAGACCAAATTAACATGCCATCCCCCAGAACAAAGAAAGATGTACAGAAGGTCACTGGTAAAATAGTTTCCCTCAATCGTTTCATCTCAAAATCCTTGAATAAGTATAAATAGTTATTTTCCTTACTCTGTGGATAAGGCACCCCTAAAGCCAAGAAGAAAAACTTCGATATCGAATGGACCCCGAGTGTGAGCAGGCCTTCCAAGAACTCGAGACATACCTCAACCAACCTCCAATCATGAGTACCCCAGTCAAAGGAGAAATACTATTACTCTATCTCATAGTAATGGATGAGTCTTTAAGCTTAATTCTCATAAATGAAGGCATCGAAAAACCTATATACATTATAAGGAAAACTTTGACCTTGGTCGAAACTAGTTATAGCAAACTCGAAAAGCATTTTCTTTACCCCGTCTACATGTCAAGGAAGTTCAAACCATACCTCCAAGCACATTGCATAAGGGTGATAACGAGCTAGCCCCTTAGAGAAGTCCTAGCGAAGAGAAAAAAATAAAGACGAGTACAGTAATTGTTCGTCTACCTCGGGGATGATGATACCACTTTCAAAAATAAAATATCCGAAAAGGGCCAATCAGTCGCTGACTTCCTAACAGATTTTCCAATAAATGACCCCGTTTGGGAATAACGCGATGATGACATCTTTGAAGAGAAAATTGAACAATCAAATCCTTGGAATCCAATCATAGGCTAGAGATTATCTACTGATGGCCCAGCTGGTCTGAATGGTTTTGTCATAGGCATTGTGTTGTTTACACCTTCCAGCAATCGATTTTGTATGAAGCCTTATTTCCCGATTTTGACATGGCCCTCGAGTTGGGCATGCCGAAGATGGTAGATTTTATTAATTCACAACTGATCTAAAGATACTATACTTGAGATAATCAGGCAAATGGTCGAATGCCAGAATACGCTGAACTCGTCCGCCAACGCATGAATATCTTCCGAGATAAATCATTGATCATACATTATCCGCGAGGAAAAAATAGTCACGCCAATCTACTCGCATACATAGTCGCCATGTTCGGTCAATCTGAGCCCAGACAACTCGACATCAAAGTACGAACGCCCAAGTATAGACAGAATGCAAATCAATACCATTAATGCTGGGGGTGGGAGTATCGATTTCGAGGATTGACAGACTCCCTTCTAGGCTTATTTTAACCAAAGCATCCTACCCGAAGACCTGAAAGAAAAATGATCCTTGTTGGAAAATTGCTGAAGGTACTCGATAGTTAAACATGAGCTACATAGAACAATTTGTGGGTTTGACCTATGTTCTCTATTTATAGTATCATGTGGATAACAAGAAAAAAACTGAGATTAAAAGGGATCAGTTTTTCTTTGAACTCTCTTATCTTTGGTGTTCTTAAAGACATTGCAAAAATAGCTAGTCTTTCAAAAAATCCTATGTCTAACAGTCCTCTTGACCTACAAATTAGTTAAAATTTAAATGTAGGGTGTAATTGCAGGAATTATAAGCCTATTAAAGGCTACTATTAGAAGTTGCCAGAGATTGGGGAAACTGAAATTTATTGCCAGAGATTACAAACAAAGGCATCTGCCTCCCCTCAATCTGCTCCCTTTGCCATCGCGATGCCAAAACTAGACAACACTTTTACTTTGAATGTGAGTACTCTCTGAAATATGGAACTAGATATGTAACATTTTCAATATGACATCGGTGAACGAAGAGGACAATTGGCAAACTGTCCTTGCCGGAAACAGACACGTAAGCTCATATATTAAGGATTTGTGGGTCTCGGAAGTATTCGCAACCTGCAATTGACTTTGGAAAATGTGTAATAGCCTCAGATATGATAAACAGGGAACAGCCACCCAGCAACTGAAATAGGATATTCTGTGAGAAATTGTAGACACATCCCAACAATCCAAAAATAGCATGTACAAAAACGGAACCGACATAAAAAATTTCAAGGCCTTGAATGTCCAATGTAGACAAAGAAATACAACAATGATAAGGAGTTGCGGGTGGGAATTTCCAAAACAAGAATAGATAAAGGTGTGTTATGATGGATCAGTTTTGGGCTACCCTGGACCAGCTGGTATTTGAATAGTATATAAGAATATGGAAGGAGATGCACTGTGTACTTTCAGCAAAGCAATAGGCAACACCAACAACTACGTCGCAGAGATACAAGCCATTATCCAAGGCACTAAGAAAGTAATAGAGAAAGGATATATAAAATTGTGGATGGTCTTAGACTCTCAAGCCACGGTTCAAGCGTTCATGACAGATAAACTTCCATGGACTATCGTCACTGAATGGAGGCAAATCAAATAGAAACTAGACTCGTTTAGAATATTTAAAGTATGAAGAGACACAAATTATTTAGCAGATACAACTGGCAAACGAGGGTCCTCAAATGTAGATCCTTTTGAAGATGGTGTCCCGGGAGACCAACATTTCTCACAAAAATAGAGAACCTAGCCACGGAATACTTCAGATTCCCCAAATAGCACTTATTGGTCGACATTTTGCTAATTAAAAATAGTCTTGATGGCAGATTTATTAAGTCATTTAAACGACGCTGGAAGTCGTTTGAACAAAATGCTAACCTCAGAAGACCATTTCATGCTGCGGCATTTTACAAGTAAAATTCACCAAGTTGTTAAAATGACTCTGGAAGACATTTGAGCAAAATGTACACCCCAGAAGGCCAATTCACGCTTATGTGTTTGGAAGACACAATTCATCAAGTCGTTCGAACGAAATGGAGATCAAGAAGGCTAATTCACGCTGAGACATTTTGGAGACAAAATTCATATATTCATTCCAATGAATGTGTTGTCGTTCGAACGAACTGGCGCTGAGGCGAGAATTTTTTTTGTTATTATTTATTTGCTTTAAGGAGATTGTTCCATCTTCATATGTACTTGTAACATGTACTAGTGTATGGCTTCTAGTTCTCCCTCCCATTGTACTATATTATTTTGGATTTATATTACTAAACTTTTTGCAAAACAAAATCTAGCAGGGGTAATCCTGGGGTCTCTAGTATGGGGGTTATTTTTAGACGTTATGATGGTTCTATTAAAAGTGCTCTCAGTAAGTTCACCACCAAAAAAATGGATTTTAGCTATGGACTATATCCGTTGAAAAAGCCCTTTTGCAACGGACTATGTCCGAAGGATAAGTGTTGCCATAGGGGCTGTTGTGGATGGGGCTACAACCGAGGAAGTCTGTTTCCTAAAGTAATGTTTCTACGATAGATAAATTATGTTGTCGTTGTTAGACTTTAAGCAACGGGTTTTGTCCGTTGCAACAGCTTTGGCAACACCGCCAACAGAAATACTTAAACTCTGTTGCTGAAGTTATCTTATGTTGTTAATAAGATGTCATTGGCAATGGTCATTGTCCTTCATAAATTCTTTTTTCATTTAAAAATAATAATATAAATGAAATCACCAAAAAATAATCATATAAACTTGCATTATTGCACAAAAAATACATACAGGTAACTTTATTAATATCTCAAGACCTTCATCCAACAATTAATGGAGAAGACTGTATTATATTCTCTATATCTAATTAGGCTATAACCAGCGAAGTAGCGGTGGGCTCATTAATAATGCGAAGAACTTCTAATCCAGCAATACGACCAGCATCCTTTGTTGCTGCTCTCTGGGATTCATTGAAGTACGTAGGGACTGTAACAACAACTTTAGTAACTTTGTCATTCAAAAACTTCAATGCATCATCCAGGAGTTTCCTCAATACCTAAATATATAGAAAATTAAGCTTCGCATTTTCAATTTAGGTAACTAAAACATTAAGCAAATCATAAATCACATAACTTGATAGGTATCTAAGCGAACATCTCTTCAGCAGCAAACTTTTTCCCAATAGTAGGATACTCAATCTTAACATTCCTATTCTCATCTTTAGAGCATGAATACACTTCTTCAAGGTCAAAAGAGACTTGTTTATTTTAGCCCCCTCAATCCGTGTTTGCCGATCATTATCTGTAGTGTCAGCACCGCGTTCGCTACCAGCCAGATCAATAAATGAGATCTTCCCCTCAACCTTCCCAGCCCTAGATTCATTTTCATCTTTATGCCTTTTGGATTCTTTTACCTCACTGTGCTTCTTGATTACAAGTTATAGTAAAGCATGAGATCTGGAAGATTCTTCATTAGCACCAATAGATCCAGTACTTTTTACAGCATTTCCTTTCTCAATATATTCTTGTACGATTTGTTCATCTGCAACTTCAAATTCCTGTAGTCCAACAATAAAAACTTTCAGCCTACCATCTTCTCTCATGAAGAGTTTCCTTCTATCACTAAGAAGATCATAAAGCTTTCCCCCATATATCTCAAGAAAGCTAAGCCACAACTTAAATCTTTGGTTACGATAGATTGGATGATGCAGTAATCTCACAATGTCTTCTACAGCTCGAATAGGTAGAGGTTGCATGGTGAATGTTTTACTGCAACCTGTTTGGCCATATGCGAAACAAGTTGCTTTGGTACGCTGAAAAATTGTAGGAATACATGCTCATCAAGAACAACATCAAAAAAAAAATCATGCTCTCCACGTTGTAGCCAAGTCCACCTTTAACTTCGATTCATGTATAGTTAAGTATGCATTTTCATGCACATTTAAAATATCCTCATCCCTCCAAGACAGCTCTTTCTTGTTTAAAGGATGTTTGTGTACCACAACTTTCTTTTATCTTTGCCAGATTGCTGCTATTATTTTTGTCATTACTCGGCAATCTTTCTACCACTTGCTCTCTTTATTGCATATTAGTTACCACATCAAAATCGTTACTAATACCTTTTTGCAAGAATAGGCATGAAAGGTGAGGGTTCAAAGGATTCTGATAAAACATGCTCTGAAAGAAACTCTGTGTCATCCATCGCATGAAGATCCAATAAACCAGCTTTAAATTCCCCTCTAAGCTCGGGAGAATAGAAACCATCTGTTAAAGCCATCGGTCCTGAACTTTTCCCAATTGGATTATATGGTGCAGAAGCAAACTCTCCATTCATATTGAGATTCCTAAAGATTTTATATAATTTTTGCTTCTTTTTAGCCAATTGCCCTCCATAGCCCTCTATTACTAAGTTGAGGATTCCAGCTGAGGCTAACAGAGACAGATGATGCAATCCAGTAGACTGTAGCGACCTAACCATTATGGCATCCCTGGCATCGCTTGTGGATCCCACATTATGTATTGGCCCACCTCAAGGTGGGCCCCACAAAGAAGCTCCATTTCTGTGTTGCATATGGCCTCCCATGTGGCCCTGCTGCACTGCTCGGCGTTGGGGAGCCAGTTTTCATACTTTTGAAGCAACACCACCAGAGATTTGTTCTTCAACTAGATCTGGTAGAAGTAGAGGAGATAGAAACCCTAATTTTTCTTCTCTCTAGAATTTACTATTCTTCTTGAGGACGACAACAGCAGAGCCTGCACGCTCTCCTTCTCATCCTCTTCTTTGAGATATAAACATTACCAGCTTCCTACAAGCGAGATCATATTCAAAACCTAAACAACTGAAAATATATTAGTATAAAGAAAAATTAGTGAAAGTACCTCAGCAAGAATCATGGGCGCATTTACTGTAGCAAGATATCGTTTTAAGTCCCCAACTATTGTTTTGGCAATTTCATTAATTCTCGATAGAAACCAAGAGTAACAAAGTATAAATTAATTGATTAATATCACTAATTGATTGACTCACCAATTTGATTGAAGCAATTGTAAACTTCCTCCATTTCCATTAGCCCCATATCGGAGTCAATACCATGAATACTTGTCCTTTTCCATCCACCTTTATCTGGGCTTGGGACCGGCAATTTATCCATATGGCTCCATTGGCGGAGTTGAAAAAGACTTTACCTGCAAGAAAAAAATTAGTTAGTGACAATAAAACTGCCGTAATTCAAATAACATATGCATATATTGGAAATAATAGCATTTTAAACAATAAAAAACTCAAGGCACCATTGAACTAATAAAAAAGTTATCAGTCCAAAAAGAAATAATCCCTAGAACTATGAGGAAATACCTAACGACTCGACTATTCATTCATCAAACTCAAGCCACCATATAGCCCAAGCAACATAAGCTCCTTTCCCAACGTTACCTAGATCCCCTGAGTACCCATCATCTTTACTCAACAGAGTTCTAGGCTTCATTACTTTAGACAAGAGAATCTTATAAAATCCATTACCCAATAGAACATTATGAATAAGAGAATCTGGATCTACCGCGACCACCTCGTCGCGAGCAACTCCACGATCCTTTTGGCTATTCAGAGTACATTTTTTATTGAGATGATGATGAAGCACCTAAATGTTAAAACCAATAATTAGAATAATCTACAGGAAAGAAAATACTTAATTAACAATATACTGAGAACTTTGGAAAGTTTATGCCGGTGATGGATATTGAACAGTGGTGATTGTGGTCAGATCCATTAGCATGGTGAATTAAATTTCTATAAATGAAATGAGAAAATGATTCCAATCCAATATAAATGCATCAAACCGAATTTGATAACAGATTAAATCATGTCCATTGACATCCCTAGTTAATTAGGGCTTTACAACATTGAGTTAAACACATACCTTCGCAAGGGAATCATCTACACTTGCAAATTTTAGATGAGGTTTTAACCTCTCAATCACTATTATTTTCTCCTATATAAATCAACGAACATGGAAAACATTATTGGAAAATACTATAGATTACTATTTTAATGCAATGACTGAAAATTTAACTTACAGCTAGTTCAGGACATTGAACAGTATTATCTCTTTTTGTATGAGCTGTAAGATACACTTCAAACCTCGCGACCAATACGTCAGAATTAAGTTTCCTCTTCATAGCCTGAAGTTTAAATTCAATAATATTAAATATAATTGGAGATAACTGCATGTAAAGATATAAATAAGCATGAATATATGAATAGGGAATGTTCGCCGCTTATACCAGCATATGACGTATAACAAGTAAGCTTCTTCTTCCTACACAAATCAAAGCTTTTAGTTTGCTTCGATTGACTTTGTTCCTTGTACTGGAAGCCTGGGAAAAAATAATGTATAAGCCGTAGTCATTATAATATTAATGACTACTACCATTATTGAGTTACAGTTGTACATACCATATGCTTTGCAGAATTGCAAATATTAACAAATATGTGCCAGTCATCATCAGGGACTAACGAAGGGGTAGGACGAGCTTTAACATCCACAGGGTCATGACCAGTAATATATTTTGTTCGTAATCTACTCTTATTAAGCCTCCAAGAAGATGCAATTTTCTTTTTTAAGTAATCATCAGATGCAAGTGACATTTGATATCCTTCCGAAACATTGTTTCGTTCATAAATTAACAAAAAAATCAATAAAATAATAAAGTTTGAGGCATACCCACTTTTGATATGATTTAACTTCGTAAATTTTACCTCCAACTTTTCTAGGATCCTGTTAGTAAAATAAGCAGGCACGAGTCGGATATCATCCTAAATTATTGGTATGTCAGTACGAGCCAACACACCAGCGTTTGTGACAAATACAATCGCATCTTCATCAACACCATTTGGTTGCCCTAAATGGTTGACACTAACATTTCTTTTTCGTCCATCTTGTAAGCTAGCTAGACCCCGAGAGGGACCCCTCTTCTTCTAAGCTACAAATGACGAAAAGTACAGAAGGTTATACATTAGTCACTAAAGATTTCCAATTACTAAATGGAAGATATAAATTGCTATGAATCAAAAGAAAAATCAATTTCTTACCTCGGCCAATACTACCAAGTGTATCTTTTCTAGTTGTGGTGTTAGAGTCCATAAATCTAAAAACCACTTGTCACATAAAGAAAATATAGATGCAATAATGGAAGGCTAACATAAAGTTGCATAAACATAATTCATAGCGGTAGTACAAGCTATAAGATGTAATAATAATCCAAAAATAAAGGGACATGGTGATGTACATCTTATCAAAATAAATATCAAAGATTAAAATGAAACTAAATTTTTATGCATAAATAAATTTACTCAAAGATAAGATTTCCAATATAAGTCAAAAATAAAAACCATCAAATAGAATGTAATGTTTTGTGAATTCTAATGAATTAAAGCATAACCTAAAACTACACGTGAGCCGAGAATAATGTAGTTTTCCAATAAAGTTTTTTTCGCCTTCTTTTCCTAGTTTCTCAATTACCACATAACTATCATCGAGGTCATCAGATATTAACTCATCTTCAGCTATAGGTTCATTATTGCTTGGATTTAGATCAGCAACTGCTAAATTAGGTTGTTCTGACATAAGGGATATTTCATCTTCAGCATAAATTAGGTTTCTAATACTATGTGCCAGTCAGGATCTAATGGATCCTTAAAGTAGAAAACCTATTTTGCATGTTCGGCAGGAATGAATGGTTCATCCCCTACTTGGCCTGAGCTAGTTAAGTTTAACAATTTGACCAATTTTAGCTTTGTCTCCTCATCTACTTTAACGCCTTTAGTCACTTTCACCCAATCACACTTAAAAAAGACAGGCTTGTATCCTTCCCGGTATTCTAATTCGACTATATCTTTAAGAACATCCTAGTACGTTGCGGACTCATCTGTCGGATCTTTATCCTTAGAACTGGAATGAAATGTCATAATACAAGTCATATTAACCCCACTATTCTGATTTACTTTAGTTGCCTCGTAGTCTTTTGTGACAAAGAGGAAGCCATTAACACAATACTTATTGTACTGTGTAACAAAAGCCAATGGTCCTCTCACAATATCATGAAAGTCCATGTCATTTAATTTGGTAAACTCAGCCTGAAAACAAAATTTACAAGTTACAAGAATATTCCTCTTTTGGACTCAACAACTTATTTATAATTCATAATAACTATGTAATACCTATTTTTTCAACCAGGGTATAAACTCTTCTTCGTCAGCTACTCTAACATTCCTCGACTTCCTCTTTCCAGCTGTCTTACGACGTTTTATGAGGTCATTACGCCGACTACCTCCACAAATTAAGACTTGAAGTATTAGAGATTCATAAGGTTTAAAAAAATTTCAAAAGAATATATGAAAAATAGCATACCTTTTCCAATCATCAAAATGAGGATGACTACCGATTACCCACTTTCGAGCTTGTTCATACTCAATACCGGATAAGACAAAACTTTTACCAGGACCGACCGGGCCAAAATTACCACCATATTCATTTTCATAAATATAGTCATTTGCCCCATCTAGCAAAGAGTTTGATCTATCCAGAGACACCTCTAGTCCTTGCAATAGGCTTTCAGTACCTTTACCTTTATATTCGGTGTAATAAATTAATGTTTCCTATTGTATGTACCCTTTTACTATACAACCTTCTGGTCGTGCTTTGTTACAGACGTACCCCTTTAACGTCTTCATTAACCTTATAAATTAAAGAATAAATTAGGAATTTTACTAAATAAAATATATATTATTAAATGAGACGAATGAGAATATCGCATACCTTTCAAAAGGATACAACCATCTATAAAAGACAGGACCACATAAATGAGCCTCGTATGCTAAGTGGATTGGGAGATGCATCATTATGACGAATACTGAGGGAGGAAAAACTTTTTCTAGCTCACATAATGTTATTTCCATTTGTTTCTCCAATGTGATCAGGGTATCAACATCTAAAGTTCTTGAGCAAAGTGCACTAAAGAATGTACATATACTATGAATTAGTGGACAAATTTCCTTCCTATCCTTAAATGCATGTTGAATCAAAATGGGAAGTAGATGTTGCACCAAGATATGATAATCATGAGACTTCATGCCCTTTAAATCCATGTCACCTTCCTTGAAAATATTCTTCCAATTACCACTGAACCCATATGGAACACGTAAATTATACAGAGTTTTGAGGAACAATTTTTTCTCCTTTTTTCGAAACAAATATCGACCCGGTTTCATGATCTATTTGCCATTATTAATTTTTAGCCACAAACCGTCCTTAATTTTAAGACACTTTAAGTCTCTTCGAGCGATTGCATCATCTATTGTTTTCCCCTTCGTATTCAACATTAACGCTAACAAGTTCTGACAAACACTGCTTTTAATGTGCATAACGTTAAAGTTATGTCTTAAAGGAAGATGTTTCCAATAATCAAGATCAAAGAATATTGATCGTTTTGAGAAACTAGAAGATTCCTTTTTGAAATCATCTACTTTAACATCCTCTTCAACATCTTTCTTACCCCCTTGTTTTTATTTTTACCTTGCCCCACTACAAATTTAAGCTAGTAGCAATCTTCTCAACCTCTGTCCCTTTTAAAGGTATCGGTCGCCATCGAACCTCCTCCTTTTTATTGAAGGTGCTAACATGTTTATCTTTTTGAAGTTCATCTATGAATGCCTACCACTGTTTATGACTCATGTAAATGTTTTTTTTCCATAGTGTAGTCTCAATGAATTAATTTTTGGGCCACATAAAGGACATGAAAATTTACCTTTTGTTCACCATACAGATATGTTCCCATAGGGCGGGAAATCATGGATAGTCTACAATAAAATGGCACGCATATTTAATTTTTAATTACTGTGTGCATCCATAGTCGTGGCCCCTCTATTCCATAACTTCTGTAATTCGGCAACTAGTGGTTGTAAAAAGACATTGATGTCATTTCCTGGTTGTTTAGGACCTTTAATGAGCAAAGTAAGCATCGTAAACTCTGGCTTCATGCATAATCCTGGTGGAAGATTATATGGCACACAAAAAATGGGCCAACAACTATGACTTGAGCTTAAAGTGCCAAAAGGTTTGAACCCGTCTATAGCTAGACCCAAGCGAACATTGCGCGGTTCACTTGAGAACTCTTTATATTTTTCATCAGTGGACTTCCATATAGGAGAGTCAACCGGTTGTCTCATTTTTTTGGGTGGCATGCGCCCAGTTGAATGCCAAGCCATCTCCTTTGCAACCCATGGAACACTGTAATAGGACCCAAACTTGTAAAAAATTAAGCACACTCCCTAATATAAGCCTTATTTTAAGTGAATGTTAGTTATTTAAGAAATATGGCAAATAAATACACCTGTACATCCTTTGTATCCTAGGCGCTAACGGGAAATATCGTAACACCTTCGCAGGGACTTGCTTCATAAATAGAACTTTTTTGTTCCTCGAATTTGGACCCCAGTTCGTCACTGTCTTATACCTCGAGCTACCGCAAGTTGGACAGATGGTCTTCGAAGCATGTACCTTCCAATAAAGAATACAATCATTTGGCCATGTTTTTCATAATCAAGACCCAAGCTTGTTACAATCTTCTTGGCATGGTACGTATTATTTGGCGTCTTATTCCCCGATGGTAGTACCTTTTGGAGTAATTGAAGTAGTTGGGTAAAAATCTTTTCACTCTGACCATTTTCAACCTTTAAGTTGTACATCTTCAAAATGAAACTAATAATTGTGAAGTCTTTGCAGCCAGGGTACAAATCAGTCATAGCCTCGCGCACTTTAGAATCAAAGATATCGGGGGCAATGCACTCTGCAATGTCTTCCAACGCTAAATTTGGCTCAGCTTGAATAACCCCATTTTGAATATCTTCGACCCCTTGAGGTACTGCGCTCTCGTCGTGCGCTGGATGGAAAATTGGTGGTGTAAAACTATCATCGATAACTACTTTCTCACCTCCCAAACACTATATGTCAGCAGGAACCCGTTATTTAAAAGGCCATACTTTACTTCGTCGTAAGAAACTAGAATCCTTTGGTCTCCACATCTAACACATGGGCAAGAAATATTTCTCTTACCAGGAAGGTGTATATGTGCAAAGTCAAAAAAGATTTCAAAGCCAGCCAAATATTGTGAGTCAATATAGTTTGGGCCACAAAAAGGAATAGTAATCCAATTCCTATCCATCATTTCATTTTAAACACTTCCTAAACATAGGTAACACATAAACGAATTATGAGTTTCATGACTAGAATAAATAGAAAAATCAGTAATTCAAAAAGTTAGCCTTCAACCACTTTGTCGAACCCAATTAGAGTTAAACCTTCAGAATTAAGGTACATGAATTAAGGTAAACTTATTCTTCTCATATATTGTAGATGAGTCAAACCTTCAAGATAATTATGTTTCCTTTGGGAGTACTAAATGTTTGGACATCCAAAAGGTAGATACGGACATTTAATTCCCTTGGAGTCAACTAGAGCATCTTCAGTATTAGCCTCATAGTGACATATTCCTAAGATCTATCCATGGTGGAAACTTTGTAACTACCTTAGAGACATCAGAACACAAATATCTTGCATATGCCAAGTTTTAATATCTATTGATCATGATATATAGGTCGATGCATTAGATATGGGACCAAAATTGATCAAAAGTTTTCAGGATATCTTCCAAAAAATAATATGGTTTGAAATAAAGGGAAAAAAGAGGTAGTCTAAGTTTTAAACTGCATAAGCTAATGAGATGTTTATAAAAGTAACTTAAAAGGTTAATTAAGATGTTTCGAGAGGGAGATGCTGGTATTGGTCAAAGTTTTAGTACTACGTAGCCTAATAAACTCTTAATAAATTGAAGGGAACGGACAAAAAATGTCGGGGCGATGCCACTACACCCACCTATAGTATTTGTCTTCGTTGACAAAAAGCGCTTAACCATATTTTATTATCATTAACTTTAAGCAATTAACTAATGCCATAAAATTCTATCAAGGAGGATAGATAATTAACTAATGATAATACAGGAGAACTTTTGTCAAGAAAACCGAAGGCCAGAATCATCAAAAGAAGCCCACAAATCATGGCATGTGACTCGCATTTCCCCCAAGTTATCGCATGGGGTTGTAAATTTCCATGCACAAGTGAGTCTTTATCTCAAGGGATCCAAGCAAAATATTTTAGATCATTGAATTATGGATCTTGGGATCCTTTACGGCTCTCGCATGTATATATGTATTAGTAATCGCTTCATAATGAGATTTGAGATACTAATACTCAAATTATACTAGGTTAATGTAACGAGGAGATTAAAAATGTCTCTCATTTAGATATGTAGTATTACATGAAACGTTAATTAACTTGCTAAGATTGTCATCTTTTTTAGTATTTGTGTTGCTTAAGTATTTGGTGATTATGTTGTTTATTAAGCTTTGCTAGAGGTGGTTTACCTAAGGGTGGAAATTGAAGGTAATTAATAAAACAAGCTACACAACTTGGACAATTTTTTTTTTAATCTACACAACTTGGACATTGAAAGCAAAGGATGGAGATAGGTCATAGGATAAGGAAAAGGTGAAGGTAGACTAGATGCAGGAGATACTAGACTACAGTCATTAACAATTTGGACCAACTGGAGTCCTTTTTAAACACCTATATGATCACTAGAAGTTCTTATATATACCTTTATAAAACTCCCCTTCTCAGCTCTCATAGCCCACTACAACACTCTCCTCTCTCCCTTTGCCAGGTTATATGTCCATATTAATGACATAGTTTGTCCACACTCTTTTAATCCCTCTTATTATTTGTCAAAATTTATGGGTTTGTTTGGGTTTTTGAGACTCTTGGGGTATGTGTCAATATCAGTGACACATATATACTGAGCCCATCTATCTCTCCCTCACACACACATACAAACGCACTCAAACACTCACTCTTTGGAAATGGAAGAAAATGCAGTTGTGCCCCAACGACACCTAGAGATAGAAGGTCATGGTACCTCGAAATACTATGACGATGACGGTCGTGTCAAATGCACAGGAAACATTTGGACAGCAAGTTCTCACATAATAACAGCTGTTATCGGTTTTGGGGTTCTTTCTTTAGCATGGGCAATAGCTCAACTAGGTTGGATTGCTGGTCCTATCATGATGTTTCTATTATCCTTTGTGATTTATTATACTCTATCTCTTCTAGATGATTATTATAGAATAGGAGATCCTGTTTCAAGGAAAAGAAATTATACTTTATGGATGCTGTTAGATCCAACCTTGGTAAATATTTCAAGTTTTTATATTCTTCTAAGAAAAAGTACAATATGGGGGTGTGATAAAAATTTTAAAGTATTTTGTGCTGTGATTTGCATTAATGAGATGTATAAGTTAGACGCAATAAAATCCATAGTTAAATTGGCAATGCAAATGAAACAAGTACCTGATTCAAAGCTTTAATTCAAATCTCTATATCCTGAAAAAATAAATAAATAAAAACAATACGATTAATACATACATATAGAATAATACAATCTTTTAAAAAGAACACAATGAACAAAAGCACAAGAATCAAAAGACCTCAAAGACTACATATCATTACTCTAAATCGCACCCCTATATCAAATCTAGAACTATACAAAATGGGAGATTCATACAAAAATTCCAACTTGGCAATGCCCCCATTTTATCAAATCACAAAAATATAATTTCCTTAAATAAAAAAAACTGCCAAAATTTTTAAATGTTGGAATTTTGATGCGATGAAAGCCGAATCAAGAGAATATAGTATAATGAGTATGACTATTACTTATAAGTGTCACTGGCTCTGCTCTACGATTTCAATGGAGGAAGTCGAGGCGAAGAAGCCGAAGAAGATAACAACTACTAGTAGTCGTAATTGGAACCATGACAACAACCTATAATTGAAAACCATAAGTGCTTTCTCTAAACCCCTAATTTCATAAAATAAGTTTAATTGGAGCCCTAATTTCATAAAATATTTATCAAATATAAATTCGATTGATGCTTAGAGAAAAATAAGGAAAGGTAGAGGGAGATACCTTTGATTGCAGAGGAGTGTGAGAACCACCAACGAAACTATAATCGCCGAAAGAAATGCCACAAAATATACAAAATCTTGGGAAAAGGAGGACTTGGAGAGAAACGTAGAGGAACAGAAGGCTATCCATAATAGATTCGCACTTGAATCGTGGGAGAGAAGTGATTTTTTGGGGGAAATCTCTGAGAAAGAGAGGGAAGCTTTTGGTAGGGGAATTTAGGAAGGGAGACGTGAAAAACATGAAAGTATTTTGGGCTACTAATTTTAATTAAGCATTAGTGCAATAGACTTGGAGATATGGCAATAGACTTGGACTGTTGCAAATGTACGATAGACATAGTTTGTTGCCAAAAGCTAAATATGCGTGCTGCCAAAGGCCCTTTTTTTGGTACTGGTTTATTGGTATTACAACCAACAATGTGTCAGATATCAAAGAAATTATTGATGGTGCTCATAAAGCTATTAAGAATAACTAGTTTTCTATTGCTATTCAAGCCTTCCTTTCCAACAAGATTCCTTGGAAGTTTAAAGTTCAATGGGATAAACTCAAGAACAAATTTTCCAGCATAAGATTTGATACAGTTTGGCGAGGGGCTAACTTTTTTGCATATATGGCAGCTTGGAGAGGAGTTGCTCATTCAGTCCAGTTTGAAGAATGGATCTAAGGTAGGCCTGATTACTTGATCAGGATTGAGGACCTGCCTCATAGTATTTTAGATATAAGAACTGATGTACTTGTGTGTTTGATCTTCTTTTTTTCCTTTTTTTCTTGCTTCTTGGACTTCCTGGTTAGCTTTATTGTTGACTTAGGTCTCCTCTTGTTGTAATCTTTGGTGGTTTTCGTATATATCCTCGAAGCTTTTTGCAAAAAAAATGAAAAGAATATCCCAGGAAGAAGCAGATCTGATTATTAAAGAACTACACAAAGGTAATTATGGATTACATAATGTAAGATGATCAATGGCACTATGCGTAGTCACGCAGGGTCTATTTTGGCCGAACATGAAAAAATAAGCCAAAAATTATGTGAATTATTGTGATAAGTGTCAGGGACACAGGTATGACATCAATAGCCCTTCACAAGATCTCTATTACAGCCAAGTCTCCTTTCCATTTAAACGAGGGACCATAAATTTAATTGGCTCCTTCCCCAAAGCTTGTAGTAAGAGAGAGCATGTACTTTTAGCTACTGATTATTTCACCAAATGGATTGAAGTTGTTCCTTTATCCAGAACTAAAGAAGAAGTTGTGAATTTCTTGTGGGAGAACATAATTACAAGATTCGGTCGTTCCCACATGATTTGATGTAACAGTATGGGCCACAGTTCTTTGGAAACAAGGTCAAAACCTTTTTAAAGAAGTTTAACATCATTTTGTCTCCTTCTACACCTTATAATACTTAATCGTATTAGAGACTACCGTAAATAAAGAACACAAGACTTGGTGAGTTAAATTTCCCAAGAAGAGCATCTATTGCTCAATTGATTTTCATTATAATGAATTACCACAGTAACTGCACACTCACCTTACAGTAACTGCAATTATTCTCCTTGGATGAATGCCCCTCTCCCTTAGACTCTCCCTTGCTCTCATTCTTCTAACTAGACTTGTACCTTGACTTGTTCTTGTTATCTTTATTATCATACTTCAAGTACTTGCCTTCAATGAAAATTTCCTTCACAGTAGCATTATTGATATTTACCACATTAAAAAGTTTTAACTCCTTTCTAATGGACTCCGAAAAACTACCCGTATACTTCATGAACACCACATCGATGTCTATAACCAAAGCTTAGTTATGAAACTTCATTGTATACTCTTATACGGATGTCCATGCTTTTGGTGCAAATGATGCCATTTAAGCCATCTATCATGCTCATACCCAATTGAGTAAAACTACACCCTTACTAACACGTTGAATTATTTCCAACTTAAAATTTCTACAACTTGATGTTTCTTATAAGATTTCTGCCATGTTAGTGCAGCACATAAAAATTTTAATGTCTAAAAATAATTTTTTTGAGCATTTGTGTTTTGATATACTGAAATATGGGTCTCTAACATATCAATCCAGTTATCCAGTTTCTTAGCATCGATTGACCTGTCGAATACTAAAATTTTAATTTTAAAATCAATGAGAAGATTACGTATAGGATTCATGGACTTTCCAATAACCAATTTTTCTTCTATGGATTTGGCATTACTAGAATCTATATCTTTATGATTCATAAACTCGTCCTTATCCTCCCCCGTAACTCCTTTATTCTTTTTGTGCTCTTTTTACTTTGTCAAAGTGGATACTTTAGGAAGGTTATCAAGAGTAAATTGTTCTACTAACTCCGCTAGTATAGTAGCTTTAGTTTACAGCTTTGCAAATCGATCTTCTGAATTGCCCATTTTCGTATTTAAACTTTTCTTCAAATTAGTTTTTCTATGAATCTTCAATGAACTCACAAACAAGTATCTTCTTCATTTGCTTGAGTCAATCACATGTAGAGGCCATAAACAAATAACCTCCCGAGAATTATAACTCTAAAAATCTGATACCACTTAATCGACAATTGAATTAAAGACGACCTTAAATGAAGATCATAAGATTTGTTGGGCTAAATTTCCCAAGATGAGCTTTTATTTCTCAATTGATTTTGATTACAATGAATTACTCTTACAAAAACCTAAGTTACCATTACAATTTGGATCCCTTGATCTCTCTTGGTCCCCCTTCATATTGCCTAGCCTTGCCCTTTAATAAGTTTCAAGTTTCCTAGTTACAATGTATGACTAACAGTTGGCCTGTCGGAACGGTACTTTTTCTGAGGCAGAGTATCGTGCAGGTCATCATGATGTTTCCTTGATTTGCAGAAAAATGTTGATATGATGTGAGGATCTAATTTGACAACTTCGGGTGAGGACCAGAAGGTTTGACTTGGAGAGGGTATATGAAAATGAGTTATTGAAACGTAATAGTCGAATGTATCAATCTAATTGCGTACCCCTTCTTCTGTAGGATAAGATGCATACTTCGGGCTTTGAGACTGAGGCTAATAGATAAGGAGATTGAAGATAATGAGGCTAGTGTGTCTGGTCGTGCTCCGATTGATGAAAGCAGTGATGTAAAAGAATTTTTCATAGCAAAAGATATCCCACTAGAAGTGGTGGTTCCTGGATATAGGGGTTCAAGTAGTAGATGTCGCAAGATAGTAGTTACCAAAGATAGTGATGAGGAAGATGGGGGGAGGACAGAGAGAGAGAGGCAAACCTTGGGTTGAACCTTCGAGTGATGAAAGGGGTGAGAGGGAGAAAAGTGACAATAGTGAGGATTCAACTGAGTCGAATAAGGCCGATGGTTCTGTCTCGGCTAGAGTGAAGCAGAGATTAGAGCGATTCGTGGCTAAAATTGGGTTGTCGAAGGTAGGAGTGGTGTTAAATGCAGCGGGGATATGGTTTTCTTTCAAGTCGATACCGCGAGAGGGTATAATGGCATATAGGGGCCAGATTCGATTAGTAATGCAACTACCTCTTCGTAGGTTGGTGAAAAAGGTATTAAAATTTTGGGTCGTTACCCCGGTTGAGATGAGTGGGAATTATTACGAGATGATGAAGGTGATTGAGGGCATGAATGCAAAATTAAGAAATGAGGGAAGAAGCTTGACCGAATGGTTCGATGTTGTGTCATTCTATTCGAGGAAAGTGAACCAGAATGTGGGCACTTATCACATCCAGTGTCACGCAGAGAAGCCCAAGTTGTTCAATCTCCGCTCGACGGGTTGAGGGTAGAATAAAGACTTAGTTATAGTACGGGGTAGTTATGAGAATGTCGAAGGGGAGGAACCTTATAGGTTACAGCATAATGTCTATAATCCAAGTAAGTTTTTTGTCAAAGCTATTTTAATGTACTGATCAAATAAACTAATAATCATGTTTTTGTTTGTTTTATAGGTTCTAATAGCCAGACTTGGGTGAATTCGAGGGATTATATTGACGCCTTAATCGACTCAGACGAGGGGTGGGTGAATTCTGTTTTCAGGATTCTTGGTATCAAGAGGAAGAGGTAGAAAATGACTGAATCCCTGCTTCGAAATGTACCCCTTACTCCGAAGCCAACAAAGAGGAAAAAGACGCGAGGTGAAGGTGCTTCAAAAGTGGTCGAAGGAATGGAGGAGGAGAATTTGGAAAGGAAAATAAATTATGTTCCAAAGGTGCAACGGGCGTTGAAGAAGGCAGCGACCCGAAATAGCTTGTGATGCTTCGAGACAAAAGTTAAAGCAGGCACCGACACAGGCTGAGAAAGGGATATGAGAAGATGATGCAGAAGATGTGGATGAAGATCTGACCGAGGCTGAGCGAGGGGAGCAGGCTCTAACCCTGGCTGCTTCGATGGCAACACTCAGTGCCAGTGACCCAGACGAGGCTAGGAGGAGAATGCAAAAGACAATATACCAAGTAACTATTTGATTTTTTTGAAATACTGAAATTTTGCTTTAGTACATCATACTTCGAGAGATACTAATGGTTTAACTATTCTAGTAGATAGATGCTTGGTCACAGGCTTTTATCAATCCCAAAAGGTAACATCACGGCAGCTAAGACAGGCGCTTGATGATTTGAATATCACTCGAGGGACCGAGGCATCGTTGGTGTCTGAGAATAAAACTTTGATGCGAGATCTGGCGGCTATCAATGATGCATTGGAGAAGATAATCGAGGCTCAGCGTTATAATCATGAGCAGGTGCTAAAGTCCAAGCTTGCTGAGAAGGAGAAGGAAAAGAAAGAACAGAAGGAGCGTTTCCAATGGAAATTTGATTATGAATGCCTAGATAATGTCAGGCTGAAGGAGTTCATAGAGGATTTGGGGTATGATCCTGAAACTTTACAACGCATCCCTGTTACCCAAGATCCTGTTACTAAAGATGTTTTACAGACAGAAGGGATAAAGGCAGATGTTGTTGATGGATGTATTGGAGGTCGCGTGGGGGCTCCTATGATCGAAGGTACTGCTACTGGAACTGCAACTGATGTGATCGCCGATGGTGCTTGGTCAAGACCTTATACTGGAGGTACTTGGTCAAGACCTTATACTGGAGGTGTTTGAAGTATTAGCACTGAAGAGCCTGTTGGGGGAGAAGATGCAGCCACTCTGATATGAGGTATTGTATTGGAGTGCTATTCCATTTTTTCTAATTTTTTGTTGGGTTGTAATATTTGAATAATGTTGAGCTTTCTTTGAGATTGTGATTGCTTTGAATTGGTGTGCTGAAACTGACTTGTACTGTACTGATTTTGTTTGGTTGTAGACTGTTCTAAAACTTATTTGTGTTAAGTTTACTTATACTTAATTACTGTGCTAGATTCTTGATGTATACTCCAAACTGCACTTTAGTCCCTAATATATACTGTGCTGAAACATCTTGCGTGTAGCAAAAAAAATTATATTCTTGTAAACTTGTATCTGCATATGCCGTAGGTGTAGAATTCTTGTAGAATGATCAAACCTTGAAAAGCTTTGAGATGGTTGAGATATTTGGGTGGACCCAAGAGATTTACTGGACTTCGAAGGCATAAGCTACAGCGAAGTAATACGTGGTCGCCCCCAATACATTCTCGAGGGTTCGGTCTCTCGACCATTCGTGCCCCTCGAGTTTGCTCGAATGTTGGAAGCTTAAAAAATTTTAAGGTCGCCCCCAAGTATCAGTCGGGTCGAAGGGTTGACATGATGCCTGGGTTAAACCATGAAATTCACTGGACTTTGATGGCTTAAGCCTAATTCAAGTATAACATGTTCGCCCCCAACGCATTGTCGAGGGTCCGGTCTCTCGACCATTTGTGCCCCTCAAGTTTGCTCGAATGTTGGAAGTTTGAAAATTTTCAAGATCGCGCCCAAGTAGCAGTCGGGTCGAAGGATTGACATGATACCTAGGTTAAACAAAAAAAATTAATGGACTTTGAAGGCCTGAGCCACAGCGAATTTAAGACGTATTCGCCGCTAACGCATTCCCGAGGGTCCGGTCTTTTGACCATTTGTGCCCCTCGAGTTTGCTCAAATGTTAGAAGCTTAAAAAATTTCAAGGTTGCCCTCAAGTATCAGTAGGGTCAAAGGGTTGACATGATACCTAGGGTAAACCAAGAAATTCAATGGACAGCAGGAGACAAAGCTTAGAGAGAAAGATGTTTATTGATTTATAGTGTATTTACATTAGTGGAACAAGGTGGAGGCCGTGGCCTATTGTGTGACATTAAGTGCATTGTATTCCATGGATTTGGTAGAGGCTCTTCATCTTCTGTTATCTGGTAATATGAACCCTTATCGGTTTTATCATAAACAACATAAGGTCCTTCCCAGGATTCGGCTAACTTGCCGGCATTTCAAGGCTTTGAGGATTGGTTGACGCGCCGAAGTACAAAATCTCTAATGTTAAAACTTCGTGGTCAAACACGTTTGTTATATGACTTCTGAAGTGATGGATGGTAACGGCCAAGGTTGGCGATGGCTTAGTCTCTGGTTTCGTCGATCCAAAGCATATTACACCTAAGTTAAAACTTATTATCTTCGTCTGAGAGGTTGGGATCTCATGTGGGTACTTCGAGTTGAGTATGGAGCACTGCTTCGGTACCGTAGGCTAGAAGGAAAGGGGTACAGCCTGTAGCTTTTCTTGGTGTGGTTCGATAGCCCCACATGATATGTTATAACTCTTGAACCCATCGACCTTTCTTCGCATCGACACGTTTCTTAAGACCGTCGACTATGGTTTTGTTGATTGCTTCGACTTGATCGTTACCTTGGGGGTAGTAAGGTGTTAAAGGTGAGAGGATGATGTTGTATTTTTTGAGGAAGTTTCTGACTTTACTCCTAATAAACTGTGGACCGTTGTCGGATCGAATCATATGAGGGCATCCGAAGTGTGTGATCATGCTTTCCTATAGAAATTTGGCAACTTCTTCTTCTCTGGTTCGACATAGAGGTACGACTTCGACCCATTTGGAAAAATAATCTGTTACAACTAGGATATTCTCTTGGCTACCCGATGCTTTAGGGAAGAGACCGATGAGATCGATAGCCCATCTTTTGAATGGCCAGGAGACTTGACAGAAGTGAAGGTCTTGCGAAGGGTTGTGGATGTCATGGGAGAGATGTTGGCATTTATTACAGTGTTTGTCGTGCTCTTCAGCTTGTTTCTTCATGTTTGACCAGAATAAACCTTGGGAGATGGAACGAAGGGCCATAGATTGACCAACAGTATGAGCACCGCAGGTACCTTCGTGGAGTTCGGCTAGAATTTTTTAGGCTTCGGTTTAAGAGATGCATCGAAGGAGGATACCATTTTGGGATTTGCGATGTAACTCATGTTTGAGGATGGTGTATCTGCAGTCGTCTGGATCGAGCCTCTTGCCCCCAGTATTGATGGTATTGACTTCCATCTGGCTGATACTTGGGCATTCGAGTACTTCGATATGGAGAGTTCAGGATTTTGATTGGCCTAAGATAGCTGCTATGTAGGCAAGGGCATCTGCATGTTGGTTTTCTCCTCGAGGGTAATGAGTGATAAAAGATTTTTCAGGGAAATGGTCCATGTACTGGCAGATGAGGGTAGAATATTCGGCCATGCGACCATTGGCCTGATTTTCACCGGAGTACTATCTTTAAATGAGTTGGGAATCTATGAAAACTACAAGTTTGGGGATGCCGAGGTCGAGTGCGAGGTCAAGGCCATAGATCAAAGCTTCATACTAGGCCTTGTTGTTGGAGCATTCGAAGTTTAACGTAACTGCCTTCTCTATTCGATCATTGGAAGGTGTAACCAGGACGATACCTATCCCTGAACCATTATGTCTAGCGGATCCATATGTGAAAATTCAACAGCCAGTATTAGGTTTCCAAGGGTCAGTAAGATCGGGATGGTCCTCTAGTAGGTCGTATTCGTGTTCCTCCCAGTCGACATCTTCGACCGGGAAGTCAGCAAGGAAATCAGCCAGTATTTGGCCTTTCTAGGAGATCTGTTTCTCAAATATAATGTCATGTTCGCCAAGGTAGACAGACCACTGCTGTACTCGTCTAGATTTTTCTTTCTTGCTGAGTACCTCTTGAAGGGGATAGCTTGTTATTACACGCATGGGGTGAGCTTGAAAATATGGTTTGAGTTTCTGGACAGTGTAGACGAGAGTAAGGAGAAAATGCTCAAGTTTCGAGTATCGAGTTTCTGCAGGTGTCAGGGTTTTGCTGATAAAATATACAGGTTTCTCGATGTTTAATTCGAGTCAAATGAGGACTGAACTGATAGAGGTATCATTGACCATGAGGAATAAGGAGAATGTTTCGCCCTCGATTGGGGTGCTGATAATGGATGGTCGACCAAGGTATATTTTGAGTTCGAGGAAGGCCTGCTCACAGTCGGGTATCCAGTTAATCTCAGGGTTGTTTTTCTTTTTTTCTTTGTAGACGCCTTGGTCGCGTAAGAGAGGAAAGAGCCAAGCACAATGGTGTGAGGATTTAGAAATGAAACGGTTGAGGGCCTCTATTTTACCAACCACTTTTTGGACATCATTTTTTGTTCGAGGCAAGGCATGCCGATAAGGGCTCGAATATGAGTAGGGTCGATCTTGATACCTCGTTTGCCGATAAGATGGCCTAAAAATTTGCCAAACAAAACACCAAATTGGCATTTGTCTAGGTTGAGTTTCATATTGCATGTACGAAGTATCGAAAAGACATCGGTTAAGTCCTGGATGTGGATCTATTTTTTGAGGCTCTTGCATAACATGTCGTCGATGCAAACTTCAACTGATATGCCAAGTAAAGGTTTAAACATGGTTGTAACGAGGCGTTGGTAGGTGGCACCCGCATTTTTAAGGCTGAAGGGCATGACATTAAAGCAGTAAAGGCCTTATTCAGTGATGAAAGAAGTTTTAAGTTGATCTTCGGGGAGGAGGGGTACCTGATTGTAACCTGAAGCTGCGTCCATCATTGTCAGGCACTCATGTCTAGCAGTAGCATCATGGATTATTGAAATGATTGGGAGGGGGGAGCTGTTCTTCGGTGTGTGCTTGTTGAGGTCTACGAAGTCGACGCAGATTCTGATCTTACTGTTCTTTTTGGGAAATACAATTATATTGGATATACAGTCAGCATACTTGACTTCTCTGATGAAACCCGCGGCTACGAGTTTACCTACTTCGAGGTTTACTGCTTCTCGAAGTTGTGGGGCCAATGTACGCTTCTTCAGCTTTACCGTTGTAGAGTGAGGGATGAGGTCGAGGCGGTAACATGCTAAACTGGGGTCGACACCTGGCATCTCCTGGAACGTCTATAGAAAGACATCCTTGTTTGTTTGTAGGAAATCTGTAAGTTTGAGGCATTCTGCCTCGTCTAGAAAGGTTCCATTAAATGTACCTCGACAAGGACTGTCGATTTTGATATAATTAGTGGGTATGATGGGTGAGATGGCGGGTATCAAAGGTATGGGGACAGAAGGAGACGGTGATTGTTATGGGAGTCTGGCGAGTTTCCGAGTCTGATCGATCTCCGGATGCTCACATAAACGGGAAAGGCATTTAGAGTCTTTTAAATACCATATACCACAGGGGGTAGTAAAACGAAGGGTCTGATGATAGGTTAATGGTATGGCACGCATGGCATGGAGCTAGTCGCGCCCTAGAATTCCAAGGTATTAAGACTTATTATCGATGACAAGAAGGCTGGTTTGAAGTGTTACTGGGCCGGTGGTAACTGGGTGGCTGATTCGACTAACGACAACCTCGGTAGCCTATTAAAGCCTTTCAGTTTGACATTGGCAGCAATAATGAGGTCTATTTTGTTCATAGCTTGGACAGTTCGGAGGAAAAGTACATCGGCTGCACTTCCTGAATCGATAAGCATGGTGTGGAGGACGAGGTGTTCAACCTTAATCATGATGGCTAAAGGGTCAGAATGGGGAAATTGAACATGCAAAGTATCGTAGTCGATGAAAGAGATACCTTCGGGTCGAGAACAAAGGCTTGATTCTGGTAGGAGGTCGGACAGCTTCTCCTGGTAAGTGAGTTTGTAATACTCTTCGACACAATTGTGCATGCTCTTGGAACGGCCGCTGTCGATATTATTTACTTCAATGAAATAAACTTGGCTTATGTGGACCTCGGCAGGGTTAAGGTTTCAGGTTTGATCCGCCAAGGTAGCTGGGAAGGTCGGCAACATACTAATGTAGACGACCGGCCTTGAGTATTATTTCGAGAACGCTGCAAGGCGAAACATTTATTGTTGTGGTGGTAGTTACACTTATGGTTGGCACAGCAATGTTCACCTGGTTTGACCTCGATGGGGAAAGGGATACGCCATATAAGGTCTGCTTGTATCGGTGGTAAAAGGGTGCTGATGGGGGCAGTGAGTCTAGGTAAGACTGGCTTTAGTCGTTTATTGTGGCCTTTTACAGTATTTTCAGAGTAAGGGTGTTTGCGGCTCTCTGTCTCCTGTGGGACAGGAGCGATAAAGGGTGTGGGAGTAGAAGGAGGGCCTTGTCAAGGTTTGTTAATGGTAGAGGTCGAAGGTTGCCCCTGTTTACGTGATTCGCGGAGGAACTCAAGGTCGATATACTCATTGACTTTTGAGAGCTTCTCCTCGAGGGTTCGAGGTTTGTGGAGGACCAAGTACTCTTTGTCACAGCTGTGATTTGGCTAGGCATTTCAGTACGCGAGGATGGCGTTCGTACAGTCGAGGTTTTCGAATTTGCACGACTCATCGAGAAATCTCTTAGTAAAGGCCTTAAGTGTTTCACTGAGGGATTTGCTGAAATTGAAGAGGGCATCGACTCTGACCCCTCTGTGTTTGTTGAAGGCAAATTAAGCGATGAAATGATGGGATAGTTGCTCAAAACTTTGAATAGAGCCGCAGGGAAGGTTATGATACCATCAAAGAGGGCTATCTGTGAGGCATGTAGGAAAAAGGTTACACATCAGGTTGTAAGCTGTGGAGTAAAGGCTTAGGGCATTCTGAAATTTGAGAATATGGGATTGAGGGTTGATGTTACAGTATTTACTAATTTTTGGGGCTCAGAAATTAAGAAGGACCTAGATAGCAAGGAGCTTGGGATAGAGGGGGTTATTCAATCGAATCTATGAGTTTGGAGTTGGGCTCGCCCTGACGCAGAAAATGGGTTGGATTTTGTAGTCGAAGTCCTATTGTGCACAATAGGCAGGATGAAGGGGGGATCGAGGGATTCGAGGTTGATGAGTTTGAGGGTTCTGTATGTGTTCGGCGCTGCGCTCCCTAAGACGTTCTCGAGTAAGGTGGCATTTGGGGTGTCTGGAAGAGCGAAGGGTAGAGTCAGAGGAGTCCTCTATGGGAAGGATGCCGAGATGGATGGAGCCAGTAGGGGGAACTATAGGGGGAGCACCCTCGGTGCAGATATGGACCGGGGGTACTTCTAGATGTGGTAGAGGCCCCAGTCGAGCGATGACAGATATGCGCGATGGAACTGGTACTGGAGACGGTGGAAGACCATCTAGAGGCCGTAGTCGTTGCAGCTCTCAGACTGTGTTAACGGGGATACCGTTCTGCTTCAAACTCCTACCGGTACTTTTCACGTTCCTGGTACAATTGTGTTTGGTGTCGGTCCTCGTCTTGAGCGAATTACAGGGAAATTAAGGTGAGCTGGGCGGCCACTCCGTCGACGGAGTTGCCGGCATGGGTAAAAGTAGAATAGAGGGTGGGGACCATTGGGAATAATATGTAGGAGTTGGAAAAGGGAGAAAATGAGCAAGGGAGATTGGTAGGGTGGGCAAGCACAGATGGCGCCAAATGTAGGGGCCTAACTTTGTACGTAGGGGAAGTTATCTCTTATACCACGGGATTCATCTATCAAAGGGGCTCAAGTATATAATCTATAGCCTCAGTAATCTACAAACAATATACTTGCGTTGAGGCCCAGAATGTGACACTCCACGACCTTTGATGTGGATTTTTAAGAGAGTTTGTATTACTGTCGAGTAGTCAAAGGTTCGAATACAGCGTATTTTACATAGAGGTTGAAGGTAAACTGCGAGGGCTCTGGGGGTAGATTTTGTAACCCCTCTATGATTCCCCGTCCCTCCTATTTATTAAGCATAGAAAGGGCCGAGTCATCATAGGAGATAAAATTACATGTGTACACTCTGGGTATCAGGCAGGTATCACAGAGTTTGTGTTGACGCTAAAAATATTGGATTTGGCACTATGCTCTGACACTGTAGCAGTTGTTGGGTCTATCATTGTAGCTGTAAGGGCCAATAACGTTGCCATTCTTGTCTGGTGAGTTGGCTGTCGGACATGTCTACCTTCGACCACGTATGAAAGTGGTCGAAGTATTTCTGATGCAGATTTAAAGTTCATCTTCGTGGCTTGTTCAGATTCGAGGCTTCGTCTCCGAATAATATTGCAAGGCTTATTTATGGATTGAGTGGGCTTCGAGATATTTGTGTAGGCGTCGAGGTAGCCTTCAAGATTTTAACTAGGGTAAAAAGCTGCGAGTAGGCTACTGCATAACTCTTCCAATCCGAATCCACAAAACCCTAGAATCCCTAATTAATTATCAATAGTGATCATGATGAATCTCTCTAATCTTACTCTCCTTCTTAAAATCATCATTAGAGAAATCAAATCGAGCAATGAGGGTTCGAAGATACAAAACAATTCTGAATTCTTACTGCATAATCTAAACCTTATGCAAAATCCTAATTCAACTTCATTCAATAACAATTCTCAGAACCTAGCAACAAAAAACAAAATAACCGACAATCAGGTTATGAACGGGATTCAATCCCCTCATAGTAAAATCCCTTAATGTCCTAATGTTATTTCGATCTATAAAACGGCTGTATGCCCTTGGGAATTTAAGGGCAAGGTAGCTGGGGAAGGGAATGCTGCAATCTTACTGCAAACAGAAGATCAAATGGTGCATGCATTCAAGGATAACCAGGTTTTAGGTAATAATTCACCCCAATGTAAAATCCCTGCTACAAGTGGAGATACATTACAGACATCCTTTGTAGATAAAGTGCGAGGACCAGAAATGAGGAGTACGAAATCGGCTGAGCTTTTTGAAGCTGGAAGAAGAGGAGACATACCTATAATCTCAATCCCTAGAGTGGAACTATCTGATGGAATCTCAATTTACCAGTTCAGTCTTATAGGCCGATTGGACTTACAAAAGATCAAATTTTGCTACTGTGCAATAGTTTGTAAGGACACATTGGAAAATGAAGGGAACTTGCCAACTGATTCCAATTGGAAAAGGTTTCTTTATCATCAAGATGGAGTCAGTGGAAGACAAGATATACATATGGAGTAGAAGATCCTGGATGGTCAGAAAAATATGAGGCTAATGCCTTGGAATCCTTTTTTCTCGGTTGACAAACACAGTAACTCGAACGCTCTAATTTGGTGCAAGTTCCCTGGATTTTCTATAGAAATTTGGAGCAAAGAGATTATCATGCCACTTCGGAAGACACTTGGAACTCCTATTCAGCTCGATAAATCCTCAAAAAATCATAACTTTGAATACCATGCTAATGTGTTAGTTGATGTTGATCTATTTAAACCAATACCAAACCACATACTTCTTGAAATTGAGGGAACAATCATCACACAAGAAGTACTGCTCCATCAAATTCCTAAATATTGCAATCACTGCAAATATGTTGGACACGCGATCGCGGAATGCAGGATTGTGTAAAAGGCATTTAGAGTCAATAAAATGTAATACAACAAGACCCAACCGCAGAAGGCCAACATCATCACGAAAGGCAGAAGGGGTAACAAAAATTTAAGAATCTTGGAGAAACAACCTCAAACTAAGGAATTGGGAAGGAAAAACACTGAATAACCGAGTAAAGATACATACTTTCGGGAGAATTTGTAGGAGAACAGTACAACATCACCTCCTATTTATTTTCCTGGCATACCTCGACTATCTAACCAATTGTAGCAACATGAAAATATAGGCAATAATTTTGGATGGTCAATAGCAAAGGGTAGCAACAACCAACCATCTTTACCCGTGGAGAATAGCATTACTTGCAAGACTAATGAGTTTGAAGCCCTCATTGACGTGGAAGATAATATAGAGAAAATAGAACAAACTGACTCGACACCTTTTGGGAGATAGGATGCCACGAAAGCCAACTCGAATACTCAAGGGTGGAACAAAGTAGCAGACGTAGATAGTTTTGAAGTTCCAACAAATGGGGAAGTTCCTTTTGTAGCAAACGCAGATATCTCAATAGAACCAACAAACAAGGAGGAAACCACTGAGGGAGATGTTTATTTAATAGCTATACATGAGGTCAGACACAATCTGAACAACACTTAGAGAAAGGAAACTTATGGATACTATGGATGAAAGGAACTCCTAAGCCTGACATACTCTCTCTCTCGAAACAATATATAATGGTGAACTATATGGAGAATTGCTTCTCTTTTGTACATGCAGATTGCAAAAAAATTAGCAGGTTGGAGCTCTGGACCAACCTCTCTAATTATTCTACAAACAATGCAAAGCCTTGGATATGCATTGGGGATTTCAGCATGGTTTTTCGGCTCTCTGAGAAAAGTGGCAGAAAACCTTCCCCCACAAACGCAGTTCTGGATTATAACAATTTTCTGGATACTACTAAACTAAGTGAAAACTCCTCCTCAGAACTTACTTTCACATGGTGCAATGCTCAAAGTGGTAACAACAGAACTCTGGTTTTCCTAGACAAATGCCTACATTATGCCGAATGGGAGAATAATTTTCGTGGATTGAGAATGAAGGTGCTCCCACGAACGCACTCAGACCACTCACTTATTTTGGAATATTGCTGCCAAGTACCGATGCCTTCCAACATCCCATCCAGATACCTCCAGTCTCTGGGAGATGAACAGTGCTTCGTGGAACTTGTAGTTACTAGTTGGGAGATGATGTTGATTGCTGCTCCCATATTCATGATAATGATGAAACTGTGATGCCTCAAGAGCGATATCAAGAGATGGATACAGAACTCCGTAACCTAGCAGCGTAACAAAATAAAACTAGAGAAAGAGATGATGCAACTACAAGTACAATTGGAAACAGATATCACCAATGATCTAATGGAAAATGGATACTTAGCCCAAACAAAACTCCTGAACAGATGGGAGGATATTGAATAAAAGGATTGGAGAAAAAAATTGAGGATCAAATACCTACAAACAGGAGACTGAAAAATGAAATATTTTTCCTCTACCACACAGGCTAGGAATGCAAAGGCACTGATCACAAAAATTAAAGACAGTACGGGTGTAGACATCAGAAACCAACCTCTCATAAGGGAACACATCATCACCTATTACACCACCAAGTTCAACATTACAGACATGCCGTAATGCCCAGCTCTCTTTGATCAGATCCCCAAAAAAGTGACAGATATTTAAAACAATGATCTTACTTCTTGCCCTACCAATGATGAGATTAAAGATGCAGTATTCACGATGGATGGAAACAGTGCCTCTGATCTAGATAGATTCTCTAGAAATTTCAACATAACATACTGGGATACCCTGAATTCCAATGTTTATGTGGGGATACCCTCTTTCCTTCAGGATGGTTTGATTCCTATAAACTTCAACTCCAACACCATTGTTTTAATTGCAGCAGACTACTCGCATCCTTCTACTCCAGTCAGACACTCAAAGACTACCGCGACGGCTACTCGAATATCACAAAGCCCACTTAATCCATAAATAAGCCTTGTAAGATTATTCAAAGAAGAAGCCTTGCCTCTAAACAAGTCTTAAAGATGAACTCCACATCAGCATCAGAAATACTTCGACCACATTCATACGCGGTAGAAGGCAGACATGTAAGATAGCCTGCTCACCAGACAGGAATGGCGATGTTGTTGGTCCTTACAGCTACAGTGACATACCCAATAACTGCTATAGTATCAGTGCACAGTACCAGACCCGACATTTCCGGCGTCAACAGCAACTCTGGGATACCCGCCTGATACCCGGAGGGTACAAATGTAATTTAGCCTCCTATGATGACTCAACCCTTTCTATGATTCCATAAATAGGAGGGATTGGGAATCATTGAGGGGTTATGAAATCTCTCCCCTGAGTCCTTGTAGTTTACCTTCGATCACCTTGTAAAACACACAATACTCGAACCTTCGACTACTCGACAGTAATACAAACTCTTTTAAAAATCCTCATTAGAGGTCGTGGAGCGTCACATTCTAGGCCTCCATGTAAGTATATCTTTAGTAGATTACTTATGCAATATATTATATAATTGAACCCCTTTGATAGAGGATAAATCTTGTGGTGTAAGAGCCGACTTCCCCTCCGTACGAAGTTAGACCCCTACATTTGGCGCCGTCCGTGCTTACCCACCCAACCAATCTCCCTTGCTCATTTTCTTCCTTTTCCAACTCCTACAGATCATTCCCAATGGCACCCACCCTCCGTTCTACTACCACCCATGCCGGCAACACCGTTGACGGAGTGGCCTTCCAGCATGCCCTACTTTCTCAGTAATTCGATCAAGCTGAGGAGTAACACAAAACTCAGCTGTACCAGGAACGCAAAAAGCACCGGCAGAAGTTTGAAGCCAAAGGGCATCATCGTTTGGATGATGCTGATATACAAAACCGTACAATTGATGATCTACGAAATACTGTCCAAGAGATGGAATGCCTACAGCCTCTAGATGCTCCTCCATAATCTCGAGCACCAGCCCCATCGCGTGTATCTTTCCACGCTCGAATGGGGCCTCTACCATATCAAGAAGTACCCCGAGCCCATATCGGTGCCGAGGGTGCTCCCTCTACTATTCCCCCACTGGTTCTATCCATCTCAGCATCTACCCCACAAAGGTCTCCTCTGACTCTACCCTTCGCTCCTCCAGACACCCCAAACGCCGCCCTTCCCGAGAGCATCACGGGGAGCGCAGCGCCGTAAATGTACCGAACACTTGGCCTCATCACCCTCGAATCCATCGATTCCCCCCTAATCCTGCTTATTGTGGACAACCAGACTTCGACTACAAAATCCAACCCATCATCCGCATCAGCGCGAGCCAAACTCCAAACTTATAGAGTCGGCTGAGTAACCTACTCTGTCCCAAGCTCCTCCCTATTGAGGTCCCTCCTAATTTCCGTGGCCCAAAAATCAGTAAATATTGCAACACCGAACCTCAATCCCATATTCACGAATTTCAAAATGCCCTAAGCCTTTACTCCACAGTTGACAACCTGATGTGTCATTTTTTTCCTATAAGCCTCACAGATTGCCCTCTTCGATGGTTTAACAACATTCCCAGTGTTCTATTCGAAGTTTCGAACAACTATCCCATCTTTTTATCGCCCAATTTGCCTTCAGCAAAGGCAGAGAGGTCAGAGTCGACGTTGTAATGGCTATATTCCGCAAGCTCGATTTGATTAGGAATTGGTTATCACACCAATGAACCTTTAACAATACGGATTGACACGTAATATTTACTTGTACATCTCCGAAATTTATATCTACCTAGTAATTTATTAAATAAATATGACAGTAATAGTACTTTTTATTTGTATTTAGAGAAATCGGTCACATGATAAATAAGTCGTACAATTTTCGGGTTTTTAATGAAGAACAAGAGTAATGCAATCCAACAATGATTCTCATTTAAATTTGTCAACAAAAGGCCCATGCATGGAATCCCATTGAAGAGAATTAGATATATATATTATTCTCATGAGTTGTAATGCATGATTTTAGGCATTGTTTAGGGAATTTTATATTGATGGTGATTTTTAGTTACCCTTCCTATACTCTATAAATAAGAGGGGAATTCCACCCATGAGAGATCATCTTGGAGAGTGTAAATCAAAGTTAAATAAGAAATAAAGTTCTTGTACTTGTCTTTTTACTTTTATCATAGTAATAGTAGTATGGCAATGATCAAAGAGATGAGTAGCAAATCTTCTTAGCTAAGGCTAGAGGAAGCTCCACCCAATGCAGCCTTAGTGTAGATTGTGTAGCTTAGTTAGAGTAATTACTTTCTCTTTATCCCGGAATATTACATATTCGTATTCCTTCATCCTATGCATGACTATAGCTAGGATTAGAAGGAATAATGAATCTATGTAACCATCTTGTTGGACCATAACAAGATATGATAGGTTATGAACATGGAGAAGTGAACATAATCAATACATATCAACCGGACCATGGTTGAGTAAGTTGATTTATGGGTAATTCCCAATTACTAAATCTCTTGTGTCTTTTGATGTATTGCATATGCCCGACCAAGGATATGCGATACGGGAACTCATAATTTACTTTAATTATTTATGCTATCTAAATTGTTACTAAGGGTGGAGTGGAATCGATGCCTTGGTTTCCACTCCAATTTATCTTGTAATTTGTTTCGCTCTTCTTTTTATTTCAAAACCTACACACACTCGTTGTTATTGGATAAAATTAGTAGCTCGAAGTATAATTCGTACTACAACTCTCTTGGGATACGACTCTGCTTTCCTTTGTACTCAACGGTACACCGTGCATTTGCGGGTCTTTTAAGATGTCGGTTTATAATCGATCATGTTTTTGGCGCCGTTGCTGGGGACTTGCAAAGTTGTATTTTATTTTTGAGTTGCTTTATTTTAAGCTAATTTTTCTTTCTTATTTTTCTTTTCTTTCCCCTTTTTATTTTTTAGATCTGGAAACAATGTGATTGAGTGATTGGCTCAAACTCTCTTGGCGCTACAGTAGCTGTGAAGTCTGTCCCTGAATGTTTTACCGTTTTTGATCATCTATACTTTGCAGTTGGGGAAAACATTTACTACAAAAGTTTTAGAAAATTCAAAACCCTTTTCCGAATTGATATAGATCATATTATTCTGCTTTGTCGTTTGTGAGTTAAAGCCTTTTGAAAAAATAGTAAAATAGCAGTCTCCATTAAGGACGCCGCTTTACATTCATCACCTATTTTAAGCATTACGGAAGCTAAATTATTGAAAACTTCCTTCTTGAAGATTTTTCCTTTCTGAATTATCTTTCCAAATTGATATTATTGAATATTCTCTCACAACTGATTTGAAAGATATACGTATTTGAAAATCAGGACATCATAGACTACAATAAACTTGGAAATTGAATTAATATTAATATTAATGTCGCAAGTTCACTAATCTTTTTTCTCTTATTTTGCGGGATAGTCACCGAGCTGTAAATGAGATGGAAAATACCCAAAGCTAAAAGCATCAACAAATCCATCTTTCTTGTGCCCCCTAAGTGAAGGGGTATTTCGTTTTTTTGCCCCCTAAGTGAAGGGGCGGCCACAGCTACACCGGGAAACACTTCTCGTAGGTTTGTATTTCACCAAAATTGACATCTAGAAGGGGTTCATACCCATTCTGCCCCGGCACTAGAATCATAAAGTCGTGTGGATTGTGCAAATATATGCTGCTCTAATAAAAAAAATTACTGTGGTTGGATTGACCTATTGCTGTGTTTAATATTCTTTTTCATTCCAACATTAGTAAAGGTAAAAACTGTTAGTGACTTACGGGTTTTCATCACCCAAAAAGCTCTTCAACAAGTGGGGCCACCCATTAGGGATACGAAGAAATTCGTATAACACAAAAAATTAAACGTCCCGGACCTCAAAATAACTTCTAATAAAAATGAGTAGCAAGATTCCCGTGGGATTGCATCACCCAACGGATAGGTGTACCGGACCTGGATACAAACACGGGTTCATAGGATACGGTCCCAGCATAGCGCCTTGAAATACTAGTTGTAGGTTTGCGACGTCACCGTTCCAAGTGCTGACATACGATAAGGCGACTCGCTCGGGCGTGAGAACTAAACATCTACTTTAAGTTGGTACTAGCATAGTGATGCAGGGGAGTATAGGAACCAAAGCCTTTTGCCATTGTACCCATTTTTTAATATAGAAGAATATAGGGGAGACCTAATTATTACTTCTAAAAAATGTTGATGTGCTAAAATCTAGGTTTGATTGATTATTTACTGTACCGAGTGCTGAATTTTATTTATTATTAGTTGTACATGATCAATTGGATACGTGAAGAAAAATGTTTAGGAAGATTATCGAAACCTTTGCCCATTTACGGCCCACCACCTCAGCCTAAGCGAAGAGGGCGACCACTTTGTTCAGTCAATACAATAGAGGACTTAAGAGCCCCAGTTTGGGAGGAAAGTAATCCATTTCAAGTTTTTCTAATTTCAGAGGAGGATAATTTATCTAGAGTTGACCCAATTAAACTGATTGTTGAGTTAGAAGTTGAACCCCCAATCATGGTTGCTGCCAAATCTCTTAGGGACTATTGAACCTCAGTGGTGAGTGATATGCCTTCGTGAATTGTGTTACCAGTTGTCACGAAAAACTATTATGAAATTAAGCCTAGTGTGATCTAAATGTTACCTACATTTCATGGGATTGATTCTGAGAGCCCTTATAAGCACGTCTACGAGTTTAAGAAAATTTGTGCGCTCTCCAAATACCAACATTTTACTGAAGATTCTGTACGCCTTCGTTTATTCTCATTCTCGCTAAAAGAAAAGACGAGTCATTGGATTGATTCATTGGTACCAGCATCTATCAATTCATGGGATCAAATGGAGACCAAGTTCCAAACCAAATGGTTTTCTAAGGGAAAAACCATCGCTCAGAGAAATGCAGTTGTTGAATTTGTTCAAAATGAAAGTGAAACATTTTACGAGGCATGGGAGAGATATAAAGATCTTCTTTCACAATGTCCCCATCATTGTTTTGAGAAGCAACATCTAGCCCAGATCTTCTATCGTGGAATTACTTCTGAGAATCGTTATAGGATAGAATCCATGCATAGTGGCAAATTTTAGGGCCTTGAGCCTGATAAAGCTTATGAGGAGTTTAAGACATTGGCTGAGAACTCTCTGCAGTAGGATTTTAATCCAGATAGAAATATTCGTACAACCAAGAAAGGCGGCTTATACGAAGTGAGTGAGGGAACGGCCATCAAAGCCCAATTAGATACTCTTACCCGAAAAATCGAGGCTATGACTACAAATCAATCTAAGGGTAGTGTGAACCAGGTTCAGCAACAGGGTTACACCATTTGTTATGATGTAACCCATGTGAATCAAATGTGCCCCATGCTCAATGAAATGAATGACAATCAAGAGCAAGTAAATGCTTTGAATAATACCTACAAGAGGCCCTTTGACCCGTGTAAGCCAACTTGGCAGAACTACCCTAATTTTTTGTGGAAGAACGACCAACCTAGTTAAAGTTTTGGAGAGACACAAACCTCAGGTCATAATTTTCCTAGGAATCCCCTTTCTCAATCTTATCCTCAGGCATCTCAGTAATCCTTTCAGTCATCCAAACAGTTCCCACCCGGCTCTACCCAAACCATCTTTGGACGATACCCTTGCTTTCTTCATGCAATAATCAGTGCAATTTCAACAACAAATAATGCAATTTTAACAACAGACTTTGGTGAATCAAAATTCCACATCCCAATCTATCTCTAATCTAGAAACTCAGATAGGACAATTGGCAAATGCATTGCATGAGAAACTACCAGGTCAGCTACCTAACCAACCTGTATCTAATTTGAAAGGACCACCAGGGTTTGATTCTTGCTCAATTCCAAAACAGGTTAATGCCATTACAACTCTTCGAAGTGGTAAAAAAATTAATAACCTAGTCGAAATGCCTAGGGTCGAGCTAACAACCGTTGTTATTGAGGATGAGGTTGGTACGAGTAAACCTTCTAATAAATTAAAGGAGTTGCCTACCTCATCTATTTCCCTACCAAAGGCACATTTTGAGCCAAAGGTGTTTTATCCACAACGCCTTCTTCCAGCTAATAAAGGGATTCAATTTGACGAGATATTAGATACATTTAAGCAAGTTCATATAAATATTCCAATAATCGATGCCATCATGCTTATCCCTGCATAAGCAAAATTCCTTAAGGATGCGTGCACTAGGAAAAGAAAAATCAATGTGTACAAGAAAGTCTTCTTGACTGAGACATTAACCCCTCCTAAGCTTCAAGATCCTGGAAGCCCAACCATCCATTGTAAATTGGAGATCACAAAGTAGATAGGGTGTTACTCGACTTAGGGGCTAGTGTGAATGTCTTGCCTTACTTGGTCTATCAAGAATTAGGACTTGGAGAACTAGAACCTACCCGAATGACACTTCAATTGGCTGACAGATCAATATGATACCCACGTGGTATCCTTGAGGATATTCTTATCAAGGTTGATACTCTCATTTTTCTTGTGGAATTTATTGTTTTGGACACTGAAGATGTAAAGAATCCTAGCTGTGAGATTCCCGTCATACTGGGCCGTTCTTTTCTTTTGACTGTTCATGCCATTATTAATTGCTTTAATAGGGTCTTACAACTATCAATTGGAGACATGAAGCTCAAGCTCAATGTTTTTAATAATAATACTCAAGTCCCTCATTCTGATGACATGGCTGAGCTGAATATGATTAACTCCCTAGTTTACAACTCGTTCCCTAAATCATTTTTTATGGACCCCTTAAAATCATGTCTTGTGAACTTTGGTGAAGACTTTGATGAAAATCCGATTGTTGAAGAGATTAATGCTCTACTCGACTCAACACCTACTTTTAACAAGTCCAAATGGAGACCTTATGTTGAACCTCTAGAGTCATCCACTACTTTGCCTATTCCATCCATTGTTAATGCACCCAAGTTAGACCTCAAGCCATTACCTAAGACTTTGAAGTACGCTTTCTTAGGTGATTCTAACACTCTGCCTGTGATCATGGCTTCCAACCTCAATGTTGACCAGGAAAGTAGATTAATGGGTGTTATTGGAAGACACAAATCAGCCCTAGGTTAGTCTATAACAGACTTGAAGGGGATTAACCCGGCTGTTTGCATGCATCGCATCAATCTCGAGGAAGGTGCTTAAAATTCTTGCGAGATGCAACGGAGGTTAAATCCCACCATGATGAATGTGGTGAAGAAGGAAGTTCTCAAATTTTTGGACTCGGTTATTGGAATATTTATATGAAGGCGAATAACAAAGAATGAGAATAATGAAGTTAAGAATATTTATATGAACTTGCTTAAATGGCATCGTTGCAGGGATAAGCATGATGGCATCGATTATTGGAATATTTATATGAACTTGCTTAAATGTATCCAATATCTCGTCAAATTGAATCCCTTTATTAGCTGGAAGAAGGCGTTGTGGATAAAGCACCTTTGGCTCAAAATGTGCCTTTGGTAGGGAAATAGATGAGGTAGGCAACTCCTTTAATTTATTAGAAGGTTTACTCGTACCAACCTCATCCTCAATAACAACGGTTGTTAGCTCGACCCTAGGCATTTCGACTTGGTTATTAATTTTTTTACCACTTCGAAGAGTTGTAATGGCATTAACCTGTTTTGGGATTGAGCAAGAATCAAACCCTGGTGGTCCTTTCGAATTAGATACAGGTTGGTTAGGTAGCTGACCTGGTAGTTTCTCATGCAATGCATTTGCCAATTGTCCTATCTGAGTTTCTAGATTAGAGATAGATTGGGATGTAGAATTTTGATTCACCAAAGTCTGTTGCTGAAATTGCATTATTTGTTGCTTAAATGGCATCATTTGCCAATTTTCCTATCATGCTTATCCCGTTCTGGTTGTGCCTAAGAAATCAGGGATTACTGAAGTTAAGAATGCGAATAATGACCTAATCCCTACCCGTATGACCACTGGGTGGCGTGTATGTATCGACAACAGGAAATTGAACACGGTCACAAGGAAAGATTATTTTCCTCTTCCTTTTCTTGATCAAATGCTTGAATGCTTAGCCAGAAAAAGACATTACTGCTTTCTTGACGGTTATTCTGGATACAACCAGATCTCCATTGCCCTAGAAGATCAGGAGAAGGCAACTTTCACGTGTCCCTACGAGATATATGCTTATCGACGTATGCCATTTGGGTTGTGCAATGCACCCGCTACATTCCAGCGTTGTATGATGAACATATTTTCTGATATGGTTGATAAATTTCTTGAAATCTTTATGAATGATTTTTTAGTGTTTGGATCGTCTTTTGATGAATGCTTACACCATTTAGAGCTCGTGATAGAACGATGTACACAAACGAATTTGGTGTTAAACTGGGAAAGGTGTCACTTCATGGTAATACAAGAGATTGTTCTTGGACACATTATCTCCAACAAAGGGATTGAAGTCGATAAAGCCAAGATCAACATTATCTCTTCTTTAACTCTACCTCGGACGCTTAAGGCCATTCGATCATATTTGGGGCATGCTAGGTTTTATCGACGGTTCATCAAAGATTTTAGTAAAATTTCCCAGCCCTTGTGCAATTTACTTGCAAAGGACACTGATTTCAACTTTGATGACGCATGTTCAGGTACTTTTGAAAAGCACAAACTTTTATTAACTTTAGCCTCAATCATCCAACCTCCCAATTGGGAACTTCCCATCGAGCTCATGTGTGATGCTTCAAATTATGCTGTTAGAGCGGTTTTAGGGCAAAGAGTAAATAATAAGCCTCATGTTATTTACTATGCTAGTCGCACGCTTAATGACGCACAATTAAATTACTCCACCAAGGAGAAGGAGTTCTTAGCCATTATGTTTGCCTTGGAGAAATTTCAATCATACCTTGGTGGATCCAAAATCATTATTTACACCGACCATGCGGCCTTAAAGTATTTACTATCTAAAAAAGATGTTAAGCCTCGGTTAATTAGATGGATTCTTTTGTGACAAGAATTTGATATCAAAATTCGAGATATGAATGGTGTTGAGAATGTGGTTGCGGATCATCTATCTCGAATACTCATTGAGGGTGCTGAAGATTTTCTCCCTATCTTAGAGACATTTCCTGATGAGTAGCTCATGGCTGTCTCACAACTACCTTGGTATGCCGATATTGTCAATTATCTTGCTACTCAAGGATTACCTCCCCATTGATCAAAACAAGATGGAACTAAATTCTTGTACGAGGTTAGACGTTTTAGTTGGGACGATCATTATCTTTATAAGCTTTGTTCTGACCAAGTGATTAGGAGATGCATCCCAAATGATGAGTTCCATAGTGTACTTACCTTTTGGCATACCTTAGCTTGTGGAGGACATTTCAGGACCAAGAAAACTACTGCAAAAGTTCTCCAATCTTGTCTTTATTGGCCTGCCCTTTTTCGCGATGTACATACCTTTTGTTCCAAATGTGATAGGTGCCAGAGGACCGGGAATATTTCTCATCGAAACATGATGCCCTTGAACAACATCCTTATTGTTGAACTATTTGATGCTTGGGGCATTGACTTTATAGGCCCATTTCCTTCTTCTCGCGGTTACCTTTACATTCTAATTGGAGTCGATTATGTTTCTAAATGGGCTGAGGCGGTGCCATGCCAAACGAATGACCATAAGCCAGTGGTAAAATATTTGAAAACCATTTTTAATCGTATTGGCATGCCTCGGGCAATTATTAGTGATGGTGGTAACCATTTTTATAGCCGTGTCTTTCGAAATCTTTTGAAAACTTACTCCATCACTTATAAAGTTGCCACACCTTATCATCCACAAACAAGTGGTCAAGTCGAAGTATCCAATTGGGAGATTAATAGAATTTTAGAAAAAACTGTTCGAACTGATCGTAAAGATTGATCTGATCATCATGATGATGCCCTATGGGCATATCGAACAGCTTATAAAACCCTGATTGGTATATCACCCTATAGACTTGTCTTTTGGAAGGCTTTCCACTTACCTGTAGAATTGGAACACAAGGCCTTCTGGGCTACAAAGGCCTTCAACTTTGAAATTGATAAAGCCGGATCACATAGAAAACTTCAACTTTCTGAACTTGCCGAACTTCGTCGCGAGGCTTATGAAAAAGGAAAAATTTACAAGGAACAAACTATAGCTTTTCATGATAAGTCGATTGTTCGCAAAACTTTTGAGCCTAATCAGAAAGTGTTACTCTATAATTTACGACTATGTTTATTTCCTAGGAAATTACGTTCTCGTTTGTACGGCCCTTTTGTAGTTAAAACTACTTTTCCTCATGGAGCCGTAGAGGTGGAGGATCCTAAGAATGGAAATATTTTTAAGGTCAATAGCCAACGATTAAAGCCGTACTTAGAGTCCTATACTTTTGATGAAGAGATAATATTTCAAAATGATCCAGTATATCAGAACTAATATTATGTACCCCTATAGTACCATTATAAATCATTTAAGTATGGGGGTACATTTGTCTGGCTGAAGACGGTAAACTTAGTGCTACTTGGGAGGCAACCCTTGACACATTCAGGTGAGACATTTTAGTTTTCCTCATCCATTTATTTTCTTTTTCTTCAACATTGAGGGTAATGCTTGATTTAAGTTTGGGGGTAGGAAACTATTTTTTGATTTGCTTTTTGAAAAAAAGTGAAATAATGGCACTTTGGCAATGTATGATATATTTTTGACGAATTTCCAAACACTTAAATTAATTTTACCTTGACATAAATATTATGAAAAAACCTAAATTTTGAAATTGTACCAAGTATACACTTGAATATTTTGGAATATCTTAAGCTTGATGTACTATCTTTTTATTAGCGACTAATTCAAGTTAACTTCGCATATTTTAAAAACGTGCACTTCATTATAGTTTTGTAATTAATACCTTTAATAGATTTGCTCAGTATAAGGGAAATTTAGCATCTATGTTAGGAATAGTTTCCTACAAGGGAGGCAACTGCCTAAGAATAAATTCATTCCTAAGAAAAAAATAAAAATAAGCCAAATATGCTCTAAAAACTTTCACGCTGCAAGGCTACTCGCATGATTAAGAACTGAAGGAGGAAAAATTATCACCAATCTCGAGTTTGACCATGAACTTTGTGAAAGGAGCACAAGAAAATCTTACTTGTTAGAATCCTGAGTCTAGGTTATGATAGGGCACCACACCCTGGCGACCTTAGCCACCTGGCAGTGATTGTCAACCAAAAAATCCTTGTTATGGAGGCTTCACTAAGAAACAAAGTACTAAAAAAAAAAGGCTTACAAAAGAAAAAAAAAATTCTAGGAAGACGAATTGACTAAGGCACTTGTCAAACTGACCGTTAAATTTATTCCAGTGAGAACTAGACTACCAAAAACTGAGTAAATTATTCTAGACAACGTATTAGGCTATAAAACTATTTTTATTATACACTCAAATATAGCTAAAGAAAAATACTTGAATCTCTTTCTAATCTTGAGGTAGTACTTCTAGTTTTGGATAAGCTTAAAATATTTTTTGATATACTTGGGAGAATAGCAAGTTTAAGGATTTTTTTATTGGTATATTTTTGTCACAACTATGTAAGGTTAAGTTCACAAGAAATGAGTCATGTGTATTCTAGAATTATTTAAAATGTCATTATTGACTTTTGTGGGTATAGTCACTTTGAACCCTCACGAGACAATACTCATTCACCAGGCTAAACCTGGGGGTTTAACGGCTTGTTGCATAAGCTAAATGCAACTGCGTGACATGCGAAAATAGTTCTTGCTTATTTTTACTTAGGACTAGCAAAATATAAGTTTGGGGGTAATTGATAGACACGTAATATTTACGTGTACAACTCCTAAATTTATATCTACCTAGTCATTTATTAAATAAATGTGACAGTAATAGTGCTTTTGTTTGCATTTACAGAAATCGGTCACATGATAAATAATTCGTACAGTTTTCTAGGTTTTAATGAAGAACAAGGGTGATGCACTCCAACAATGATTCACATTTGAAGTTGTCAACCAAAGGCCTAAGCATGGAAGCCCATTGAAGAGAATTAAATATATATATATTATTCTCATAAGTTGTAATGCATGATTTTAGGCATTGTCTAAGGGATTTTATATTGATGGTGATTTTTAGTAACCCTTCCTATACTCTATAAATTAGAGGGGAATTTCACCCATGAGAGATCATCTTGGAGAGTATAAATCAAAGTTCAATAAACAATAAAGTTCTTGTTCTTGTCTTTTTTCTTTTATCATAGTAATAGTAGTATGGAAATGATCAAAGGGATGAGTAGCTAATCTTCTTAGCCAAGGCTAGAGGAAGTTCCACCCAATGTAGCCTTAGTGTTGATTTTATAACTTAGTTAGAGTAATTACTTTTTCTTTATCTTGGAATATTGGATATTTGTATTCCTTCAACCTATGCTTGACCATTGCTAGAATTAGGAGGAATAATGAATCTATGTAACCATTTTGTTGAGCCATAACAAGATAGGTTATGAACATAGAGAAGATAACATAATTCATACTTTTCAACCGGACCATGGTTGAGTAAGTTGGTTTATGGGTAGTTCCTAATTAGTAAATCTCTTGTATTTTTTGATGTATTGCATATGCCCGACCAAGGATATGTGATATGGAAACTCGTAATTTACTTTAATTATTTATGCTATCTAAATGGTTACAAAGGATAGAGTGGAATCGATGCCTTGGTATCCACTCCAATTTATCTTATAATTTGTTTCATTCTTCTTTTTATTTCAAAACCTACACAGACTCGCTGTTATTGGATAAAACTAGTAGCTCGAAGTATAATTCGCACCACAAGTCTCTTGGGATACGACCCCGATTTCATTTGTACTCAACGGTACACCGTGCGCTTGCGGGTTTTTTAAGACGTCGGTTTATAATCGATCAAATACTCTATTATAAAGTAAGAAATTAAAATAGGTATTTTAACCTCTAAATAGGTAAAAAAACCATGACCTCGTATGAAGGATTCTTGTAAAAGTATCTTTATTGCTTTGAGTGAATATCTTTATTACAAGTGATCTCTAGAATCTAAAAATGTTTTTAATCTCGTAAATAAGAAATTTTGAGTGATATTTCTGGTCCTTGTCTCTTCTGGAACTTTTCCTTTTTATAGGCTTCTCCACAGCTCTTCATCGTGCTCGAACATATTTTCCAAATGATGTGGTTAGTGGTGGTTGACTGAATAACTGACTAGTTCGTGGGAGACAGGTGTCTTTGACTTAATAGTATTTTCTAGGTTTAGCTCGATCCACGATCTTGAGTCGTTCGTAAGGCTGGCTGGAATGTTTGACTAGAGTATTATGTGATAAAATTATGTGAGCCTGAGATGGAGGTAAATCAAACTACGTGAGCTCCATTATGAGTGAGATCGAGGGATAAGTCCCTATAATCGCCCCCTCGCAACCGAAGTTACAAGTGGCTTTGGTTGAAAAGAATGTGTGAAAAATTTGAATTTGAAACAGAGCAATGATGGCGTTTGACTGGGTGGAAGTCACGTGATATTGGGAAGTGATGGGCATTAAATAATGATGCGGATGTATGTGACATTTGCGTTTAAATAGTCATATCCATAATGAATGATGACGCTTGGGAAAACGTACTTGTACAATAAAGTTAGGGTTCTTTAAAGAGTACCTTTATCAACTCTCTGGAACAATTCTTGCATGCATAACTCTTTCTGAGATGGTGAAAACTCGAAGTATAGTTCTTGAAGAGAGGATTGCGTCTGAAACGCAGAGGTTGAGGTTGAAATACTTTGGTGACCATTCTTTAGAAATGGTGATCCCAGCCCCTACTCCTCCGACGTACCAAGGCTTGTCGGGAGAGAAAGCGGTTGAAGCTGAGGAGGATTTCTACTATAAGTGGTAATTTTATGTCTTCGCCTTGACAGGCGAGGAAAGTTGGTCTTGTCTCCGTACTTTTGCAAAAGATAGGGTTAGGGCTTCATATGTAAGGAAAGGTGTATCTGCGGGGCAGATATGTTGATTTCTTGTGTTGCCATGGGTTCTAAGGTTGGACCCTCTTCATCTCTACCAACTCTTCGATGCTGGTGGTTATAGAAGAGGCGGTGATGGTAGTAGAGGTGGAGAACGGGAAGGGGGATCCTACTGATACATTTCTATCATGTCTTTGCGCTTAGAAGACCTTTCATCTTGTTTTGTGGGTGTCAATACTGAGTTCACTACTTGCATAGTTCTCGTTGGAGTTCGATTGGGATTCAACCGAGCCATGTGAGGGAAGATCTTTGTTGGTTCTAATATCTTCTTTTCATCAGGGTGAAGAATCACTGAAGTAAGAAAAACTAGAAAACATGATACCTCGCCATGGCTGAATGACCTGTAGCTTTTAACAATCAGGGAAAACTTGTTATTTGTAAAGTACCTGAAGTTTGGCACTGGACTGATAACATTCTGTTGTATTCCTGTGTGAAAACTTGTTATCTGTAAATGGTATGTAATATCTTTGATATGAATAAAAGTTAATTTTTATGTAACAGTGTATAGAAAAACATCTTGAATCGACCTTAATTGTGTTGGGTGTTAGTTGAATAGCTGTTGATGAGTGATGAAAAAATGTTGCAATGCTGTTCAAACTGAGATAAACATGTGTTGTCAATGTCGTGCTGATATAAATGATTTAGGTTTAACAGGTGAGAGATATAAATTATGGGAAAGAGCTGTTATAGGTCAAAAGGGGGAATACTTGTGGCAGGTTAAGGTCGAATATAGTGGTTATATTGGTGAGGGGATAAGTTTGAATAATTGATCTTAAGATTTGGGGTTTCTGTTACAAGATAAAAAATAAAAATTACGTATTTTGATTGGAAAGTTAGTGAGAAACGTATAAATATGGGTAGGATGAAAGAAAAAGGGAGGAGTGATTTAGGATGGCATTGCACGATCTTAGAAGATTCGTACTGTGTGGAAGGACATTATCTATAAAGATTGCCAAAGTTCATGAGAGGATCTTTGGTTCGTCTGTTACGATGCTGAACTATGGGGAAGGAATGTGAGCTCAAGGGTTCAGATGGAAGGAGCAGGGAGTATGCTTGTTAATTTTCTGAGGTGTATTTGTGAGAGAATAGGTAGATCAAGAGAAGTTGGCTAGCTTGATTGCTGAAGTTGAGATTGAATTCGACTACCTGAGGATCGATGAATAATGTGATTGGATGATGTTCCTTTAAGTTACCAAGGTTGTGATGGATGTTGTGTTAAGTGTGCCTTATGAATAATTTAAATGTTGTGAATGTAACAGAAATAATATAAGTCAATCGGATCCTCTATAGGGGCAAATCTATTTTGAGACTGTTTTAGCAAACATTTTGAATAAATTTGAACATTTGTACAATTTAGAAAATAATGACAATCACTATAAGTATGATAAACAAGGACTGAGAAATAAAAATATGAAAATGCAGAAGTTTCTAGTTTTGTTTTGTATGCAAAAGGAAATAGAGCTCTGACATCGTAGAGTATGAGTTATCACGAGTGCGGGAAGGTCTGAAAAGATATAGAGATAGGGAGAAAAAATATGTTAAAAATGAGGGGAGTTGTAATGATGGAAAAGTGGTTTTATTGAAAAGGTACAAGGCGTTTGACATGGAGAGTGGAAAGGACGCCACAGTTCTAGAATCAAGGACAGTTCATGCGAGGAGCAATAAATACCAGCCGCATGAGAAAGAAATGATAAATAGTTCTTCTTCGTCTCCAAACAAACGTTTTACCACAAAAATCTTGGAGAGCACTCAAAGAGAAAGACAAAAGATCAGGGGATTCGATAAAGAGCTATCCGAAGGCGATAAGCGGTTGAAGAGGGTAAAAGATTCTGGATCACGTAGGTGGAAATACAACAGTGTTGTGAATGGAAAACTTGACTCTACTGCCGATTCTCATTCGGATACTGAAGGTTAGTAGAGATATATTCGATATATGTTGACGTATTTCTATATGTTAAAGATATATGTTATACGTGAATGATTGATCAAAGATATAAGTTGAATATATATATATATATATGCATACATAGATGGAAGAATGATAAATACCTTAACCAGTATGTAGGTCGAGCGTGAGAGGCATCTGTACAGGTCAAAAATGTGCCTGTTGAATCTGTTTTTAAGATGGGTAATTCATCTGTTAATGAGGTTTCGACCTCTGGTCGGACGAACGAGTCTGATTACGAAGGGGAATGAGGATTGTAACAATTCCTGGGTTTCCCTGGTCAGTTGGTGTGTTATCCTCCTAGTTCTGATACCTTTAGAGGGTTTTGTAATGCAAAGGCAGCTGTAGGAGGGAAGTGGGGTAAATGTGTAGAGTTTGTCGGTAGGAAGTTTAGGGGTTGTACGGTAGCGGAGGAGGAAGAGTATTTTTATCTGTTGGCAAATTTAGAAGTAGAAAAATGAGATAGAGGTATAAATGAATAGATCTTGTTAGAGTATTTTGATGGGAATGTCCGGAGTGACTTCTCAGAGGGTTTTCTGTGTTATCTATTTCAATTAGAGTATGGGTTGAGCCTTCCCCTTACCAATTTGGCGAAGAAGATTATAAATACAATTGGAGCATGTCTTGTTCAAATGAACGTGAACATGTGGGAGGCAATAACTATGTGTGACCATCTGAATGAAAGGTGGGAAAGGGAGGAAATAGTGAGGAAGATAACCCCTGAGGACGTTCTACAGTTTTATGGGGCAAAGAATTTTAGTGCTAGTCGGGGGTCATATTTTTGTTTAAGTGTAACTCGGCGTCGCTTTTTTGATCTAAATTCAGCAGGTCAGACCAAGAATGACAACATCATATGGGTGAAGGGTAATTTCCTTCAAAGCAATGATGAAGAACCTTTAGACCTTCGATTTAGATCTGTAAAGCAAAGTAAGTATAGACATGCATAGATAGAATTATTGTTATGTTTTGTTGGCAACTTTAGTTGATTGTAAAAATGTTGTTATTGCAGGTGTGAAGTCTACAGTGGAAAGGAAAGAATCCCTGTTAGACAAAGTTGTGGAGGAGGAAACTGAACTCGAACTCGTTTTGAAGGGACTCGGCCTGAGTAGAAAGATGAGAGTTAACAGTAGGTTGATAAAGGTTAGAAAGGATCAGTCTACTAGGTCGATGGTGGGAGTCGATGAAGGAAAAAGGCAAGTCAGTGGTAAGGTGGTACAAACTAATATGTCAAAGACTCCTAGAATTGGAAGTTTAGCTTTAGCAAATCCTGTCAAACCAAGCAAAATGGCTCAGCTATTTCCGAAGAAATGGATGCTAAAGACTTTACCGGCCTCTGGTACCACTGGAGGTGGTGAGGTCGCGAAAGATAAGAGGAGGAGGGTCAAACCCTCGAGGGAGTCAGGAGAGAAGGTCGTCGAGGGGTGATCATCTTTAGTCGACAACCTCAAAGAGGTCGAGGAAAGGGCTAGGTTGGCGATTCTCCAAGGAGAGGAAGATAAGAGCTAGATGGTAAGTTTATATTTTCAGAAAAAGATTTTTAATATACTTTAAGCTAATAATTGAGATCGATATAATTTTTGCAGGTTGCTCGTCTTGTCAAGGGGATGTGGCTCGGTATAGAGGAAGAAAAAGTGAGCTGAAAAAGGTCAATTGCAAGCTGAAGAAAGACTTAGCTCGAACCAAGACTGAAGCCAAGAAGGAAGTTAGGCAGCTGAAGGCCACTCACGTTGTGGCAATCGGCCAGCTCTAGGTCAAGGCAAAGGCCAATCTAGACGAGATGGCTAAGGAGCGTGATAGGCTAGGGCGTCATTTGATGCTGAAAGGCTATTCTAAGGAGGAGGTGGACGCCATTAAGGCGGACACCTAAGTTGAGGTGGAAGATGAGGAGAAAGCAAAAATGGTAGGGATTGTGGACGGTCTGGATTGTGCTTCCAGGCAGATGGTGCTCGACAATCAAGATATGACGTCGAGCTCCCAGAAGGCGGTAGTGAGAAGGTAGTGTACACACGTATTTTTGTATAAGAATTTATAAGTTGTTTGAATTGTGTATGAAGATGAAACTTCTGTTGATTGACTTTGTTCATAAATGTATTGTAGGTAGTTAGAGAAATGAGTCTCAGGATAAATGATCTAGATTCTGGACTTGCCAGTGAAAGAGAGACCTCTAAAGCCTTGTTGTCTGCGCAAGCGGAGCTACAGGTTAGATCGGAATAGGTTTTTTGACTTGCATGTTATACTAATGTTAAGCTATCAAGTCAACAGGATAGTAATGCTTGGCAAATCTAACGCTATTAATATGGAATAATATATCGAAAGTGTGTACCATGTACGCCGAAAGAAGATTCATGAAGGGTTCATCTGATAATGGAGTCCAAACTTTTCGCCTAAAAGTACTTGGAAACAGATGTTTATAAATCACATCTCTTAGAAATGTAGTATGTATATACTAGGAATTAGATTTTCTAAATCGAACTATACTAAAACATGTTATATTTCATAGGTCGAATTGGATTCATCTCGTGGACGTGAGGATAACATATTCATGTGCAATCGAGAATTTTTGGAGCAGTTTGATAGGATGAAGGAGGCAAACGAAAACAGAGAAGATCAATACGTAAAAGCACATTTCAGACTTGTAAAGTTGAACCAGGCCATTTCTGACCTGACTCTCCTGGTCGAAGAGAAAGATTTTGAGATAAAGATGGGATTAAAAGAGCTATCTGAGGCAACAAAACGTGCCATGAAGCTTCAACGTCAGGTTGAAGCGTTAGTTGTGAAGAGTAATCAGGCCGACACGGCTCAATACCATATTCAGGTGCTGGATCAATCGAAGGAACTATTTTTATCTGATCTTCAAAGATGTAGGAACGAGCTGGAGCGAATGAGACAAAAATTTGTCGAAAAGGACGACCAGCTGAGGGTAGCTTGAGAAAATCTATCAGCTTTGGAGGCCACAGCTGAACATTTGCAAAAAGAATTCCCTGCCAAGGATATGGAATTTTAAGAAATGCAACGAAGGTACGACGACTTAAACGAGAGAGTTGCTCGACTTAAAGCCGAAAAGGACCAATCTATTGCTCGTGCCAAGAAAGCCGAGGCTAGAGAGCGTTCAAGGGGAAGTAGAACTGAAGTTAAGGCTCCTTTAGTTTGAGGGGATGTAGTTAGTCTCTCAGGTTGCATTAAAGAGCTAGAGAGTGACGTATCTAGAATTCAAGTGCATGTTCAGAAGGGAAATGCGAATTTGAGGGAATGCCAACATAAGTTGGATGCTGCTCTTATCAGGGAAAAAGTTTTGGAAAGGGAGATCAAAGTAAAGGACTTGCTGGTGAAGAGGAAGGAAGAATTATTGGAAGATCTGCCGGTTAGGGAAGAGTTAAACGCAGAAATTGGGAAACTTCGTACTCGGGTAGTACACTTAGAATCCCTGAACCTAGCTGTGTCAGCGAAGTATATTGCCAAGTTGGAAGAAGATGTCGTTTATCATGATAAGGTCGATCCAGATATAATTGAATGGAAGAATGATTACGCTAGGCTAAAGTCACACCTCGAGAGGTTGATAGAGAGATTTGCAACGGTGGTAGTACCTCATATGTCTCGATCTGAACTATTAAAGGTGATCATTGCATATTTTGTAGAGGAAGTTAAAAAACTTGAGTCGGAACGAGATACCTTGTTCAAAACTATGTCTGACAATCGATGCCTTTGTGGAGGTAAGATAGATTGAGGGAACTGTCTGGGTGCTATGGAGACCCAACTGGGTCCTCGAACTGCTGAATCAATAGAACAAGGTAGAGTTGTTGTGGCCCGCAAGATGAAAGAGAGACCTCTTGATGTATGGGGAATCGCGACTGACACTACCTCAGTAGAAAATAATCCTTTATAATATAAATTTGACCTACAAATAAATAGTATATGTCGCAAACACATTGTAAATAGATGAAAGGTAGTATGACCATTGCCTTATCTTGTGTCTGGTGGGGTCTTTGATATTAAACAATTTTTTTACATTCGCTTTAATTGCTGAAATGGGTTGAGTTAAACCAAGTCAAAACTTGATTTGAACTATAGAAATATCATAGGTATATTGAAAGAGATTAAAGCTAGTATGACCTTTGCCTTATCTTATGTCTGGCCCAGTCTTTGATGTGAACCAATTTTTTACACTTGCCACAATCGCAGAGATAGAAAGATTCAGCTGAACTAAGTGTTATCCTTGATCCAGCCTAATGAAATGATCCAAGCAAATTATAAAAGATAAAGACTAATATTACCATTGTCTTATCTCTTGTTTGGCTGAGTCTTTGATGTGAACCAAGTTTTTACACTTGTCACAATCGCAGAGATAGAAAGATTCAACTGAACCAAGCATTATCCTTAATCTAGCCTTCTGAAATGATCCAAACAAGTTGCAAAAGATAAAGGATAGTATTACCTTGGCCTTATCTCTTGTTTGGTTGAGTCTTCTATATGAACCAAGTTTTTACACTTGCCACAATCGCAGAGATGCAAAAATTCAGCTGAACCAAGTGTTATCCTTGACCTAGCCTACTAAAATGATCCAAACAAGTTGTAAAAGGTAAAGGCTAGTATTACCTTTGCCTTATCTCTTGTTTGGCTGAGTCTTTGATGTGAACCAAGTTTTTACACTTGCCACAATCGCAGAGATGTAAAGATTTAGTTGAACCAAGTGTTATCCTTGATCCAGCCTACTGAAATGATCCAAACAAGTTGTAAAAGATAAAGGCGAGTATTACCTTTGACTTATCTCTTGTTTTGCCGAGTCTTTGATGTGAACCAAATTTTTACACTTGCCACAATCGTAGAGATGTTGTAACGGAAGCCAATCAAGTGATATCCTTGATTGAACTTGGAAAAAATTGATTGCAAGCTAGTATTATCTATGCTTAAATCTATGAAATGTAGACGAATGTTCGCGAAGAGAATAACATTGTTCAAAAAAAAAACTTTCATTGATAAGTTCAGAATTTACATTGGATGGAGATAAGAATCTCACTTCTTCAATTCAAAAACAAACAGAGAATAATGGAAATGGAGTTGGAAAACGCCTAACGATAGTACCGTTCAGTCATCTATTGTTCCAATGATTTGAAATGAGGATTCCATCTTCTGTCATGAGATAGTATGATCCCAGGCCTGAGAGACTTGTGATAATGAAGGGACCCTCCCAATTGTCGGCTAATTTTCTAACGTAAGGCCCTTTGCGATATTGAGAAATTTTTCTGAGGATGAGATATCTGATTTGGAAAGTATGGCTCCTGACTCGGTTATTGTACGACCTGGAAAGCTGATGATGATATTGACCTAGGTTAGCAATAGCGTGTTGCCTGATCTCATCTATCATATTGAGGTTGAAAGCCAATTCGAACTTATTTTTCTTATCAGTTAGCTCGTAATCACGAACTGGATGATGATATTCATATGGAATTACAGCCTCTGTGCCATAAGCAAGGAGGAATGGGGCACACCAAGTGGATTGTCGGGGAGTTAATCGATACTCCCACAGGACGTGAGGTAGTTTGTGAACCCAATTTCCTTTTGTCTGTGAGTGAAGCCACTTTTTAATTCCATCCACGATGGATTTGTTGGTGATTTTGGCTTGGCCATTGCCTTAAGGATAGTATGGATTTGGTGGTGAGTAGATGATATTGTGGTAATTTAGGAAGGTTACGACCTTATCTCCCACAAATTGAGGCCCGTTATCGATACGAATTAAGTTAGGGCACCCGAATCGAGTGATTATGTGGTTCCAGATGAAAGAGATGACCTCTACTTCTCTGGTTCGACATAGTGGAATTGCTTCTACCCATTTTGTAAAATAACAAGTAGGTGATGGCGATTACCTGGAGAGTTAGGGAATTCACTGATGAGGTCTAGTGCCCAACTTTTGAATGACCTAACAACCTTACGTGCATGGAGTTCGAGCGTAGAGGCGCATATCATATTTCCATGTCTCTGGCAAATGTTGTACCTGTGGGAGTACTCATCTACTTTCTTGCGCATGCCAGGCCCGAATACTCCTTGAGTTATAGCTCGGTTCACTAATGATCTACCTACGGCGTGGGAGCCACAAGTTCCTTTGTATAATTATCGGAGCAGTTCATCTTTTTTTGACTTCGTGAGGCATTTGAGGTATGGCCCTGTAATGGAGAAGCGGTAAAGTATACCGTTCTGAGTAATGTAACGCTTCGAGTTGTTGATCAGCTGTCGGCACTTTTTTGGATCTGCTAGGAGTGGTCCTTTATACTTGTTGTCGACACTGAGGTAGGCTAACAAAAGCTTTCGCCAATCGTCGTTTCCCCCATTATCTCCCCCAGTGTTGATCATGCATACAGATATGCGATCAAATCTGGGGGTTGAAATGATTTCAATCTGAAGATATCGAGCTTCCATTCCCGAGACCTCGGTTAGATATGCCAAGGAATCGTCGTGTCTGTTTTCCCCTCGAGGAAGATATATGAGAGTTGTTTTCGTGAACTTACTCATCCGATTTGCAACGAGGGCTGCATATTTGATCATCTTCCCATTTTTTTCTGCACTTCTCCGAATAATGATTAACGATGAGTAATGAATCTGTGAAAACTGAGAGTTTGGGGATATCGAGCTCAAGAGCGAGGTCGAGTCCGTGAATGAGAGTTTCATACTCGGTGACATTATTTGAGGCCTCAAAATCAAAGTGAATTGATTTCTTAATTCTATCATTTGAAGGTGTAATCAAAACGATCCTGATTCCTGACCCTGCGGGTCCAACTAATCTATTTGTGAGAAGCCTCCATCCTGACGTAGAGATCCAGTTAGCTCGTTCATCAAATGGGTTTGGAGTTGGATTCTCTGGCATATTTTTATTAAGGTCCGGGTCGTGCTCCTCCCACTCGGGATCTTCCACTGGAAAATCTGCGAGAAAATTGGCAATAGCCTAACCTCTTTTGAAATGATGTTGTTTGAACTTGATATCATGTTCGCCCAAATTGACTAACCATTGTTGCACTCTTTGTGACTTCTCTTTTTTGGATAAAACTTTACAAAGTGGGTAGCTCGTCATCACGTTGATGGAATGTGTCTGGAAGTAGTGCTTGAGTTTCTGCAAAGTATAAACAAGTGTGAGAGAAAATTTCTCAATATTAGAGTACCTTATTTCTGCTGGTGTAAGTGTTTTACAGATGAAGAAGACTGGTTTTGCGACATTCCTTTCTAGGCAAATCAGAACCGAGCTGAGAGAAGTATCTGTGACTGCTATGCAGATTATCAATTCCTCATTACCTACTGGGGTGCTCATTATGGGTGACCTCCCCGAATTGATTTTAAGATCCAATAAAGCTACTTCGCATTGTGGTGTTCATTTGAATTTTGCAGTTGGCTAAACCTTTCCTAGTTTGGTACATCCGCGGAGTAATAGGAATAGCCAACGGCATCGGTCTAAAGATTTAGAGACGAAACAGTTGATCACGGCAATCTTGCTGGTAAGTTTTTGAATGTCTTTTGTTGTCTTTGGAGAAGGCATGCCGAGGAGAGCCCAAATTTGATCTGGATCGGCCTCAATCCCTTTCTTACTAATGAGGTGGCCTAGGAAGCGGCCAGAATGTACCTTGAATTGATACTTATCAGGGTTAAAACAAATTCTGTAAGATCGAAGGATGTTAAATATTGTGTTGAGATCTGAGATGTGATTATCTGACTGTATACTTTTGCATAAGAGATCATTGATGTAGACTTCAACGATTTTTCCCAGGTATGCTTTGAACATAGCAGTCATCAATCATTGATATGTGGCCCCTACATTCGTGATGAAAGTTGTTTTCTCTTGATCTTCTTCCAGAAGTGGGATTTGATTATATCCTGAAGCAACATCCATCATAGATAGGAAATCATGGCCGACAGTGGAATCGAGGATCTGATGAATGTTGGAAAGAGGGAAACTATCATTTGGAGTATGTTTGTTCAGATCTGAGAAATCTACGCAAACGCGAACTTTTTGTTCTTCTTTGGAATAGCGACAATGTTGGATATCCAGTCCAGATACTTGGCATCTCGAATGAATCCTACTTTGATCAATTTCTCGATCTTGGTGTTAACTTCATCTCGAAGAGGAGGTAAAAGTCATCGCTGCTTTTGTTTGACCGCTGGTTCGTTGACGTTGATGGCTAACTTGTGGCAAGCCATAGCTGGATCGACTCCGGGCATTTCTTCGAAAGACCGTGCAAAAATGTCTCGATTGAGTTGTAGGAACTGGATGCGAGTGTCTTTCTCATGCTGAATAAGCTTGGTTCCGATGAATATGCCCCTGCTAGGTCCATCAATGTTGACATATTTTGTGGGTTCCTTCGTAGGTGATTGGTCGTCGAGGTGATCAATTTTCTACAATTGCTATGCGGCCAATCTATCTGAAGTATCTAGGATAGCAGAGACAGTATTTTCACAAGCTCGAGAAAGTTTCTGACTACCTCTGATCTCATAAATGTCGTTGTCGCGCTTGAACCGGAGTGCTTGATGATAGGTGGAAGCGATTGCTTCCATGTTGTGTATCCAGCAGCGGCCCATAATCCAAAGATAGTGAGACTTAGCATTGATGAGGTAGAAAATGATGTCGATAGTGGCCAGTTTTGCGGTAATAGGTAAGATAATCTTGCCTACTCGTTCTTATTTGGAAGTATTGAACCCACTGATGTCTGTGTCACTCTGAATGACTTGGTCGGCCAAACCCATCTGGACGATCGTACTCTAAAAAAGCTTTTCAATACCGCTTCCAGTATCGATCATCATTGTGTGCATGATAAACTGTTTCATCTTTAGCATTATGACTAACGCATCATGAAGTGGAAATTTAACATGGCTAGTATCGCAATCTACGAAAGAGATTCCGAGTCGGCGATTGCTCGACTCAGGCAGAAGTTTGCCTTTTTTGTCTTGAGGTGTAAGATCACAGCATTCCGAGAGCCTTCGACGTTTGGATCGGTTGGAATTGTTGATCTGGTTGATTTTGAACATGTTGCTGAGGTGCATATAGTAGAGATGCTTCTCCTCAGCTCTGTCGTTGACCTAAACAACTTTGAGTTATTTCATATCGTTGCCATCTTGGTATGACTTCAGGTCAGCAATGTATTCGAGCATCCGTCCTTCCTTGAAAATAAGTTCGAGCATTCACTGTAGAGCATAGAAATTGTCACCAGAATGGTGATTTACCTTATGGTACAGGGAAAAATGGTTGATTCTCGATGGGCTCCAATGGTTGAGAGACGCGGTAGTGCAGGTCTTTCAACAGCAGTAGAAAAATTATGGAGATTCGGATACTCAGCTTTGGGAGGACGGGTTTGCTTTGCGGACCGCTTCTCCAAGGGTATCCAGTATTTCCCTTGGTGCATTTCTGATCTCCATGTTCCTCCTTGGGCTCGTTGGTTCGTTCTGCTTATGGAACTTGGGTGGAGGGGTCAGACTTGGTAAACTTTTATCGCTCAGACATCGTCCTCTCCAAGTCGACGTAACCATTGACTTTAGTGATCATCTCCTCTAACATCGCAGGCTTGTTAAGGAAGAGGTATTCTTTTGCTTTGCAATCGAGCCGGAGAGCATTGGTAAAAGCGGTTATGGCTATTTTTTTGTCGAGGTTATCCACCTTTCTCTTAAGCTCTAAGAATTTCTTTGAAAAATCCTTAAGCTTTTCTCCATGTGACTGTTTAAGACTGATTAGCAAATATAAGTTCTCCTCTTTGTCTCTGTTGTGTGCATACGTTATGATGAACTGCTTCTACAGTTGATCAAATGTGTAGATAGATTCCTCAGGAAGAGAGTGGAACCATCGGAGTGGCTCCTCCAGTAAACTTGTGGCGAACAGTCGGCAGAGAATGTGGTTGAGGTTAGAGTACAACCCCATTGAATTGCAGTATTACTAAATATACTCCTTCTGGTCAGTACCTTTATATTTGTAAATATGGGGAGTATGGAAACCTTTCGGTATTTCCATATCGAATATTTCTTTGGCAATCAAACTTCTTTTTAACTTCGTGATATCACTGATAGTACCCAGAATTTATGCCTCGATCAGCTCCATAATTCACCGATCCATATGTTCTTTTGTGACGTAATGACATGTTGGCTGGATCACTGGATGTACTGGCAGGGGATGATGAGTTCCCGTACCTTCACTCAAGTGATCTCATACTAGAACCTGATGTAGAGGTCGTTGGTCATCCTTCTGATGGATGGAAAGAGGGTAACCTCAGCTAGTTTCTAATTAAACTTATCCTCCCAAATAGATGGAGGGCTACAGTCCATGTGGTAGATTTATGGAAATGGCTTTACTAGTGGCACCCCGAGGTCGCATCCTTTCCCTTCCTGAAATGCGGTAGGTCTCTGGAAGTTGATCACGACCCTTGGCAGGAGAAGCCTATTGAGTATTTTGTAGAGCCTCGAGTGCAGTCTGTATCGTCGTCATCTGATCTTCGTATCATTTGAGCGCTGTCAAACGAGCTTGTCGTTCTGCATCGAGCTCTTTCTCTTGGAGCTCGCAATCCTTTGTCAGTTGAAGTTCGAGTTCAGCGCATTTTTCTGCCTCTGCGTGGAGATTTGCCCTTAACTCAGTGAGTTGTCCCGGATCCACAAAAATTTTGAACTGAGTTCATGCGGCCTGTCGTCTGGAAGAAACAATAATTGAAAATTGTAATGAAAGAGTGCCTTAGAGTATTGTGGAACTACAATCTTTCCCATAGATGGCGCCAAATGTAATGGCCAAATTCTGTAAGCTCGATTTGATTAGGAATTAGCTATCACACCAAGGAACCTAAACAATCCTCTACTATAAAGTTAGAAATGAAAATAGGTGTTTTTAGCGTGGAAAACCTCTGAATAGGTAAAAACCTATGACCTCGTATGGAGGATTTTTGTAAAAGTATCTTTATTGCTTTGAGTGGATATCTTTATTTCAAGTGATCTCTAGAATCTAGAAATGCTTTTGATCTTGTAAATTATAAGTTTTGAGTGATTTTTCTTGTCCCTGTCTCTTCTAGAACTTTTCCTTTTTATAGGCTTCTCCACAACTCTTCATCGTGATCTGGGGAGTCTTAGTTAAATACATGGTGGTCAACTCAGCAAGTGGAGCAAATATCCTCTATTACGATGCTTTAAAATATATGAACATGTAAGACTGTATGTCACCCTCCAAAACTGAGAAATCAGGCTTTAACAGGTCTACTGAGCGAGCCATTAGGGAACTCGTTACTCAGGTACAAGCTAGACCCGTCGTAATGTCGACAATCTTTGTCATTGTAAACATCCCCTCGGTATACTATAATGGCATCCTTGGACGGGAGTGAATCCATAAAATGAAGGTTGTACCTTCTTCCTACCACCAAGTAATACATTTTCCAAAAAAGTTTGGAATATACCAAATATGAGACTGCCAAGTCGCCACTCGTATTTGTTATGCCAATTTTTTTGAAAACTTGGTCTCCCTTCAAAATTCAAGAACGATAGGAAAAAGTTTAAAACTAGAGGAATTACAACGAATATGGAACGAACCCATGGCGATGGACTCATCCCCCATTTCTTCCCACCCAAGTAATATGGAAATCGATACAGAACTTACCTCTGTCCAAAACAATGTAATTTTAAACACATTTAGCATACAATGGACACTACCTCTCGTAGAGCCGATCGATAAAATTAGCCTTGGTGGCCCTACGAGAACTATATATATTGGCTCAATTTTGATAGGAGAAGAACAATCAGACCTTATAAACCTCTTCTAATGATACAAGGATGTATTCCCCTCATCATTCAAGGAAATACCTGGCATCAACCCTGGCATTGTCTGCCGCCGCTTGCACGTTAACACCAAGGTAACATTTCCAAGACTTTGAGGATAAATAAATGACGTGATCTAAAAATTTCTCAAGGCATGAATTATCAAACTCGTGGATTATCCCCAATTGGCAGCAAATGTGGTAGCTGCCCCCAAGAAGAATGGTAAAACATGATTCTATATTGATTTTACCGACTTAAAGTGAACATGCCCCTCATAACAAGACTAGTGGACTTTATAGTATGCCATGGACAAATATCATTTATGGATAGTTACTTAGGGTATAACCAAATACCTTAGGCGATCGAGGACCAAGAATGAAATTTCTTTACCATAGAGCAGAGATTGTAATATTATACCGTAATGCCGTTTGGCCTGAAGTAAAAATGACCTCCCCTATACTGAGGATATTTATGAAGTAAAATGCCCACCCCCCACCCCCTTCCCTCCCCAAGTACTGGAGTCGTTTCTTGAAGTAAAACAAGTACTAGAGTCATTTTTTGAAGTAAAAATGACCTCCCCCATAATGGGGGCATTTTTGAAGTAAAATGCCATCCCAAACACTTGAGTCGTTTTTTGAAGTAAAAATAATATCCCTTATACTGGGGGAACTTTTGAAGTGAAACCCCCACACTTTCAGATGCTGGAGTTGTTTTGTAAAAGTAAAAATGACTTCCCTATAATGGGGGCATTTTTAAAGTAAAGCGCAACATCCTCTCAAACACTCAAGTCATTTTTTAGAAGTAAAAATGACCTCCCTTATATTGGGGGCATTTTCAAAGTTAAACACCCGCTCAAACACGGGAGTCATTTTTTGAAGTAAAAATGACTTCCCCTTTATTGGGGGCATTTTTAAAGTAAAATGCCATCTTAAATACTGGAGTTATTTATTGAAGTAAAACCGACCTCCCTATACTGGTCCTCTCAAATGTTGAAGTCACTTTTTAAAGTAATACTGACCTCCCCATACTGGGGGTATTTTTAAAGTAAAACGCCCTCACAAATACTGAAGTCATTTTTTGCAATAAAAACGGTTTCCCCCATATGCTTGGGTCAGGTTTGATGTATAACATCCCCCTAACAAATGAAGTCATTTTTTATAACCCCTAACATTAACATATAATCTAGACAAGAGTATTACGATATTACTATACAAGGGAGAAGAAATCAAATAAACCATCTACATGTGTACCAAAAGATTTTCATTTTATTCATGACATTGTACCACCAATATTACAAGGTCATTTAGGCAAGATACCCAAGACACCCATATTTCTTCTTAACTGACTGGTAGTCTTTGCCATAGTAATACTCCTCATACATATCCAGCTCTAACAATGCCATCATTTGCAGTTCAAAGTTACGGTCGCAGGAGCTCAGCATCACATCACAAAATAGAACAGACAAGTTCTACCCTTCCTATGGATCCTTATGATCATATTAAGGGATGGACTTTAAAATGGGGCACTGGTGGAGTTGTATTTCACCGGCCAGACCCCCATCCCCAAAGAGGAAAGTGGTCGATTTGTCAACCACCGGTATGATCAATGCTTATATCTCTTCATAACGGGATTGGGATCGAGTCTTCATCCAACTCATCGAAACAACAAATGATTAAACTAATAAATGTGTAATATGAGAAAGGCAGGTTTGAGCCCTTTTATATAAAAAACATTCAATGCCTATAATAAATATGGTGCCACAAAATCAACACTGTCAGTTTCAAATAAAATGACTTGACCAAGTCAACCTTACACATTCCCAAGGTTTACCATTTTCAAAAACATAGGTAGCTCCTAAACACTTTCCCCAAAGTTGCAATAACGACCATTAAAAATAGTCTAACGAGGACTACTAAAACAGTTAGTTGGAACTTAAAAAACCAACCTATATGTCCACGTTAGGTCGTAAATCATGACCAATATAAATAGTCCAACAAGGACTAGTATAAACATTGGTGGGAACTCACAAAACCTACCTATATTTCAAAGACAGGTTATAAATCCGACCAATATAAATAATCCAATGAGGACTAGTAAAAGCGTTGGTGGGAACTCAAAAAACCTGCCAATATTTCAACGTTTGGTCATAAGTAACGACCAATATAAATAGTTCAACAAGGAGTAGTAAAATCTTTGGTGGGAATTCAAAAAACCCACCTATATTCAACGTTAGGTTATAAATTATAACCAATATAAATAGTCTAATGACTAAGAAAAGCATTGGAGGGAACTCAAAACACCCACTTATATTTCAACGTTAGGTCGTAAATCATGACCAATATAAATAGTCCAACGAGGACTAGTAAAAGCGTTGGTGGGAACTCAGAAAACCCACCAATATTTTAATGTTAGGTCATAAATCACAATCAATATAAATAGTCCAACGAGGACTAGTAAAAGCATTTATGGGAACTCAAAAAATGCACCTATATTTAAATGTTAGGTCATAAATCGCGACCAATATAAACAGTCCAATGAGGACTAGTAAAAGCATTGGTGGGAGCTCAATAAACCCACAAATATTTCAATGTTAAGTCGTAAATTATGACAAATAAATATAGTCCAACGACTAGTAAAAGCATTAGTAGAAACTCATAAAACCTACATATATTTCAACTTTAGGTCGTAAATCATGACCAATATAAATAGTCCAACGAGGACTTGTAAAAACGTTGGTGGGAACTCAGAAAACTCACCTATATTTCAATATTAGGTTGTAAATCACGACCAATATAAATAGTCCAATGAGGATTAGTAAAAACGTTGGTAGAACTCAAAAAACCCACCTTTATTTCAACGTTAGGTCGTAAATCGTAACCAATATAAATAGTCCAATGAGGACTAGTAAAAGCTTTGGTAGGAACTCAAAAAACCCACCTATATTTCAACATTAGGTCTTAAATCACGACCAATATCAATAGTCTTACGAGGACTACTAAAAGTGCTAGTGGGAATTAAGAAAACCAACTTATATTATAACGTGGACTAGTAAATCATGACCAATATAAATAGTCTAATGTGGACAAGTGAAAGAGTTGTAGGGAACTCAAAAGACCCATCTGAATTTTAACTGTTAGCTCATACCAACGACCAATCTCAAGATATCTCAATATTACGTCGTAGGAATGGCTTGTCTATTACAAAGCATATTGCCCAGAGTACCTCCTCAGGCCCAATATATTCAAGGTAACAGGTAAACGAAGAAATTCCCTTCTAAATTTTATTTCTAACATAATGATTATAGCACGCAAACAAGGCCCAAAAAAATTAGGCTATAAACACCCAAAGCAGGTTTCTTTCCCCCATCGTAGTTGCGCCTATCCACCTAGTCCTCTTCCTTCACATTTTCTGGAGCCATGGTCGTCAGGATGACCAAACGGCCAGGGTCTGTCTTCACCGGGTCACGCAGTACCTGGTCCCAAAACCAATACTTTTGGTGTGCCCTTCGTACCCTTTCCAAAAAAGTCGCATGGTCCACATACCCACGCTCCAGGGGCTTCCCTACCAGACCTCGATCACCAAAATACATACGGGTATAGAAGTCCACTTACACAGCAGCACAAGCTTCATGACGAGTTTGGGATGGGGTTTGTATTATACAACACATTTGAAAGAGCTTCAAAGAAGACTAAGCAAAATATGGTTAAGATAAACAAAGAACAGATCACTTTTTATAGTGTATTAGGGTATTAACCCCAACATTAATGTTGTAGATTACCAATGTACATTAATACACATAGGGAAAACCATATAGTTGTACCAATCCACTCCCAAGAAAGCACTTTTCAACTCCTATAGAAAATCTAAGATGTATAGTCCAACAATGAGTTGTAAATTTTTTTTTGGAAACTTCAAAGCCCCTATATATATTTCACAGTTAGTCGTTCCAACGACCAATTATATAGCCCAACGAGGACTAGTAAAAACTTTATGGGAAATCCAAAAAATCATAACTGTACCTCTCCTAAGATTTCCATTACAACAAAGATGTATAGTTCAACGAGGACTAGTAAAACCCCATGTATATTTCGTGGTGCCGAGTATAAGGGTCTTAGAGAGCCTTAGTTAAGCGAGCCTTTTCCTTATCCTCATAAGCCGTACTCTGGACCTCCCCCTCTGGCAAGCCGCCTGAGAACAACTTACCCACTACCCACTAAGTAGGTCGTATCTTCAACTAAGGATGAGACAACAATTTTCCTTATTTCCCCCGTAAACTTTCTACCTCCTCGTCAAAGGCCTTGCTGCATAGCATTATGATACTTGGCATTCTAGGCATCCTTCTCAGTGTGGATAGTAATACCCTTTAGCCAAGTACTCATGTGGGGTGCAAGGGAATGTGACTGCAAGGCACCGCAGAGTCCTTCCCATTCGAAGTAAGAAATCGAGGCTTCATCAATATATTCTCCGTAGACTTGTATGGATATATACTTTGCACGGAGATACTACTACCCACAGAATGCCCACGTGGCTCGCTGTACTTAGCCGGTGTCTAATACCTAATACCTATCCGTGTTGAATTTCCTATCAAAAATATTCATAAGATCGTGGCAATCTTTGTTTTGAATGCCTAACCAGTGAAGACGAGAGCCCTTGTAAATAACCCTTGCAAGGGTAACACCAGCGAGGAACAGATAAGATATCAGAACTCATATAAGCAACGATAGTTCACGAATATAAGACAAGATAGAATATACACTTAGTATTAAAAATATTATGACGGAGTCGACGATTGGGACCATCGTCAAAATTAAATGCACCGTTTTCCAGAATAGGATGACGACACCAAAAGTTACCACCGGTGGGCAAGTTAAAATATTTTTGCTCACCTGACTTACGAGCAATATAATATTAGTGTCTCTACTCGGGAGCATAGGTACACATGACCATTTGACCCTTCAATTCAGTATCACCCTTCTTATCTAGGGACCTCTTTGCCATACCTTTTCTCACCTTTACCAATGGTACGAGATCATCATAGACATCTACCTCCTCACCTCGTTCACAGGATCCCCGGGGATGAAGTCCAATTGCCAGGGACACCAACCTATCTTATACACCACCACAATATCTGCACAGCCCATGTTATATCGAGGAGGTATTGTTTGGTTAATTAGACGATAACCAGTCATTACCCTATAAAAATTCCCGTTCATCTGACCTGGTGCTCGTCCAAACGAGTTCAAACATTTCTTTGTAAGGTCATCTAAAGGTAACAATAAACTTTCATCAAACTGCCCAAAGTAGAAGATACACTGGTTCTGAACCAAAGTTTGGCAATTAGGCCAAATCTAATCGGCACTCCACTCGCCCACGTACCCTCGTTCACAATATCTAAATACTTCATACTTATCCCGCCGGTTTCATACACAACTAACCACGTGGGTGGCCTCCACTCACTAAGACAATGCCAAAAAAATTATGAGCCTCCCTTGACACGACCACTAATAAGTACCTCATAGGCCAAATCCCTGTCAACTTCCTATATGGCATAAAATCCATGGCAGCCTCGGCTTCTAAGTCCTGAGGGACCAAAGTGCCTACCTTGTGGTCATGACTGCCTCTCTAATCTAGGGGTATAGCACATGGAGGTCTTGCAGATGACCCTTTTGTAGTTGACTCATCAATAGATGAATACATCCCTTGAAACAAACACTCTAAGACAAGGGCACACAGACTCATGCAAGATGAGGGATCGTCCCTGTACGAGCCAGGTACAAAGATTAGACTCTTCCCAAACAAGAGGGAACATGTGTTATAAACAAAACTAGGGCAACCACAGGGACCCATAGTCCTAAATGTACTTCTCGCCTCTATACGGCCGCCCTACCAACTACGGTCCTAGAAAAACAAAATGGCACACGACCTAAATGTGGCTGGCATCAGTACTGGTTTTCCAACATAATTATGAAGAAAGACTACAAATCAACATGAAAAAGAGGCATTATAAATTGGCAAAACCACAAACAACAATTCAGAGGCATTGTAAATTATATACTTACCAAAAAGAGGACTCTGAAAGCTTTAGCAAAATAGCAACAGTAAAGAATGCAGAATAGCAAAGAACGAAGAACCAAAGAAAAGTTCAAAATGGCACAAGGAAATGTAAAAGAAAGCTAAAGGTGGTGTAAGAGACATAAATCTCCCTTTTATAGAGAGAGAACGAAAGGAAAGTTTAAAAAATTAGTAGGCCCCACTACAATGATGGGACACGTTACCCAGCAGTTGCGGAAGTAACTGCATGTCACATAAATTGAAGTGGCATTAATTACCCTTTCTTATTACCCCAATACACAGACAATAATGGTGGCTCACAACTTCCAATACAATGGCTATAAACAGTGGATTTCAAAAAATGGCCACAAATCTAACAGAACGTGGTAGTGCTCTCGTGACTAAATGATATGACAAACACACACATTTCACCTCAGATCTCCCTTGCCATGAGCAAAAACTGAGGGGGGGCGATTGTAGCAGCACGCATCCGCTAACCACGAGGCTCCTACTGATAAATAAGCACATTTTAGAAGATGCCCTCTTACCGACCCTAGAGCCATGATGAAAGTAACTTATAGGAACACACCCCTGCTAACCACGAGGCTCGATGACATCCCCACCAATTAATGATAATGTCTTTGGAGAAGCTCTCTTAACGATCCTCGAGTCACAGATGAAAGCAACTCAAATGGACTAACACTTCATGCCAAACCCACGTAGAAAGATAAAGCCTAACACGTCACGTGAGCCTGAGTACTTTTAGGTTAAAACCCTCCCTATAAATAGGGAGAGACAGTGACCTAAGAAGGGAACATTTTTAAAGCATTCTCCTCTATCTACCAAACCCTAGCAGCTCTGAAAGATGAGGGGGAAGAAACCCAGAGAGAGTCAAGTGGTGCCCTCCTCTGATAAGACGTGTCAAGCCCAAAACTAATAATCATGCATTGTCATCCCTGAGAGGACTTCTGGGACTACAAGCTAAGTATGCCAGTATGCTATGGAAAGAAGAGGTTATGTGGATAGAAAAAACCTATAAGGAAAATGTGTAAGTTTGTGGACTTGACCCTCCCCAATGTCAGCAAAACTCAAGATATATGCACTCTACATGAAACAGTTGTCCACTATTATTCTGAGGTACTCTCTGGAGATAGTGCTCAAGGGTATGATGGTTTACGCTCTTATTTTTTTTATCAAAGCCTAGGATATTGTCAATGAACACTTACATGGGGTTGTGAAAGAATTTTATTGTGGTGTTCCAATTCCTTGAACCTTTTCTGTCACTTTTCTTACTCTCATTCCTAAAGTGAAGGTACCAGGAAGCTTGGGAGACTTGAGACCTATCAGCCTTTGCTCATTTGTATTCAAAATCTACTAAAAAAGAATTACCTCCTAACTTAACACCATTCTCCCTAAACTGATTTCTCATAATCAACATGCATATGCTTAATACAAGGAAATTGGTTAGAGTATATCACTAGGTCAAGAAATGGTGGGGGACATACATAAAAAGATCATAGGGCATAATGTGATTACCAAAGTAGATTCGGCAAAATCCTATGACAGACATGACTAAAGTTTCACAAAAGTTATTCTTCAGAAATTTTGTTTCAATGATCAGAGGATTAAATTGATTGGAGAATGTATTGAGTCTCTATGGATCTTTGTAGTGCTTAAATAGGTCATTAAAGGTTTCTTCAAATCATCTAAGGGCCTCAGTCAAGAGGACCCTTTATCTCCCCTTTTATTCATTCTTTCTAAAGATTTTCTTTCTAGAGGCTCTCCAAATGCTTTGCAAATGGTAAAATTGGGTTTTATGCTGTTACTAAGGGGTGTATTAAGCTAACTCACTTATTATATGTAGATGATTTTGTGGTATTTCTCAATGGGCAGAAACAATCAATCAAAGGTTTCATGGACTTTATATCTAGTTATGAGGCTGCTTCTAGACAGCTAGTAAACAAACTAAAAAGTAGAATCTATGTGCATCATAAAGCTTCATTAGTTAAAAGAAACATCATTCAAGCTACATGATGTGCTCTAAGATTTCCCAACTCGAGATTAATCAATTTCGATAAAAGTAGGTCAAATAAATTAGGTCCGATAATCCTTGGAACTAATGGTCTAACTCTAACATAACTCAAGTTGATATGATAATCTAGTGTTAGCAACAAACAATCAATTACACATAAAACAAGTAATTTTAATCCTATAGGAAACCTTTCTCATATGAAAAACCTATAGGTCGCTATCGAATTGCCCGACAGCTTAAAATCAAATATTGAAAGGAAATTACAAGAATTCAATCACTTATAGTTTGATAAGCACATCCCATGGTTACCTATCTTCTAATTGTGTTTATTGCAAAGGATTCTTCATTCTTGCAATGCCTCACTTCAATCTCCCACCAAAGCTTTCAAGCTTGAAACTCACAAGCTTTTCAAATCAAGATTAGGTTTTTTTAAAACTCTAAGATCGATTCAATTTAAAACTTAATTCTCATTAAATTTTCTCTTCTCCCAAATATATCAAGCCCTATAAAAAATGATTTTTGAAGAGTTGATTTTGACAATATAGAAAAGAATCTTTTAGAGTAAAGCCAAAAATCCCGTACTCTGTTCGAATAGAAACAAAATATCAAACTGAGAAGCTCCTGCTCTTAGTATTTGGATAGAACTAATGTACTTAATTCAAACAAGACATAGTCTATTCGAACAGAGCCAATGTCTATAAAAAGGGAAAGGCTCATGTCGTTGTGTATTCAAACAGGAGCAAAGTCTATTCGAACATAACATATTATTCATAAAAATAAACACAACTCTTTTGTAGTTTGTTAATATACTAATGGGTTAGAGTATTTGAGCCTAAAGGTGGAAAACCAATGTACATGTTTAGTATCAGTCAGTTGTAGCCACGTACACTCTCTTATAATGAATAACCACGAGATAGTATTCACTTATTCTAGATACAAAATGAAACTAATATGGGACTGGGTAGCATCTATATTTAGTTAGAACTTAACTCATATTCATACTATTCATGACCTTATTAGGTGGGGCATCAAATGTAATCTCAACTCTCAGTTGAGTAATTTGTTGTCACATTTGATTGGGTATCAAATGTAATCTAAGCTCCCAGAATCTGAGCTAAGTTTATGCAGATGATTGCAATCCTCTCTGGGTTGTGGACTATTTTAATCCACAATCCAATTAGGGATTATCCATGAAGATGAATTAACACTGAAAACAAATAATTTGGCAAAATAATTTATGAATAGGAACTTCTATTGCTCAATTAGATTGACTAAAATGAATTACTCCTCAAACCCTAAGTTCAAGATTACAAACTTGGATCCTTTCATATTGCCTAGCCTTCCCTTTTAATAAAGGTTACAAGTTTCCAAGTTATAATATTAGATTAAATTACCCTTAAAATGTACTAAAAATAGAAGTAGTTGGGATAGTCGTTTGAATGAACACATAATTCATTCGAAGAATGTTTCTAATTAAGCCTGGAGATTGAGGCAGAACCATTGTCTTCCAGGAACTCAGAGCCGTTCGAATGATTCTAAATCTCGTTCGAACGACTTGCCCAAATAAGCTTGGGAAACGAGACAGCTAGAATCCATCCTTTGGTCTTCAAATCGTTTGAACGGCTTAAAGGCCCGTTCGAACGACTTCAAAAAATATGCCTAGAATCAGCAGCATAACATTGGCTTGACTTTCCTTTTATCCCATTCGAATAGCTTCAAGACTCGTTCGAACAATTTGGAATCTTTTAAGCTGTTTAATATCTCGATCCTCCTAGATCATGGCTCTCCTTTTTAGGATCCTTGAGCTCCTACTCAGGCTAAAACTAGAGATGAGGAGATGTGGTGGTACCCATTTCCCTGTTGTACCACTTCAACTTGTTAGGTAGTTGATCTTTCTTCCTAACTATGTACGACTCGATACTTCCTCGTCTTGTAACAGTAACCTTCCACTCTAGAATACTATCCTCCTACAACAGATCTTCCCTTTCCAACCATAAGTCATCAACTGACGGTATACGAATGTCGATTGTAGAGTCTTCATTTAGAAGAGACAGCTCAAAGAGTTTCAAATGCTCAACATTAATCGCAGAATACTTCTTCATGAATGGTGGCAAATCCAATTAGAATGTGTTGTCACCAATCTTCTTGAGTATAGTAAATGGACCATAATAGATAAACTTGATCTTCTTACATTCTCCCTTTAGTCATTCCTTACCCAAATGCAACCAAACTAGATCGCCCTCTTGAAAAGTACATTCAACCCAATGCTTGTCGTGTTGAGCCTTATACTTTGTTTGAGTCTTCTTCAATTATACTTCAACTACCTCACAAACCTTACTTATCTACTCAATAAAATGTTGAGCTTTAGTTATTTCATCTTCCTCCTTTCATGACACCGTTTTATCACCAAAACTAAATGTCATATCAAAGGAGCTTTGAGGCTAGTACACAAGATAAACTTTAAACGGAGATCTCAAAGTGGAATCATGAATCGCCCGGTTAAAAGAAAATTGAAGATACGTTAAACTCTTAATATCCAAGTCTTAGGAGGCATAAAATGGAATCACCATAATAAAAGAACCAAAGTACGATTAACTACCACTATTTACCCTTCAGTCTGTGGATGAAACGCAGTACTTCTTTTTAACTTGGTATCCATCATCCCCTATAGCAATCTCCAGAAGATCCCCAAAAAGTGGTTTTCTCTGTCATAAATAATAAAAGAATGGACCCCGAAATACCTCCAAATGTCTATGAAAAATAATCGCACTGCTCTCTTCCTGGTAATTGCCTTTTGGCATAGAATAAAAGCTATTCTCTTGCTGAATCGATCTGCCACCACAAATAGATAATCATTCTTAAACTTGGTCATGGGAAAACCGCCCATAAAATCCATTAATATGCTCTTCCAAGGTTGGTTTAGTACTGGTAATGATATGTACAGTCCCAACCTATGATTAGAAGACTTTTATGTGCTGCATAGAATGTAACCACGAACCACACAGACAACATCTACCTACATCTTCGACCAAGAGACATAAACACCACAAATTTAAATGACCTACAACCTAGGAATAATTTGCCTCTCTAATCCAATGCAAGGGTCTTTACCCATAGGAATACATAGTAGAGTTCCCCTGTAAATGAAACCATCTATCAATTCATAGTCACATGTCTTGCCTTACAGTAACTTTTGTTGAATCACTCTGAGTACCTTGTCATTATCATAACCTGTAACATACTCAAAAGGAATAATAGGTTCTATCTGCATAACTACCAACAAAATGGAAATAGTTGGTAATGGGGGTGGAGATAACATGTCAGCCATTTTGTTGTCCACTTCCTTCTTATACTTGATAATTAAGGTAAATTGTTGCAGATACGACATCAATTTCATATGGTGGGCATGTTGTAGCTTGGACTATGTAGCTAAAAACTATAACGGCTTATGAACGGAACATATCACAACCTCCTTCCCCAATAAGTAACTCTGTCAAAGCTTCCCTGATTGATGTAATGCAAAAAACTCATTATCATAGGTGGGATAGTTGCGTACTGCTCCTATAAACATCTCATAATAGTAGGCAACCGGCTTCTCATCCAGTAGCAAAATAGCCCCTAATGCATAGTCTGACACATCTGTTTTTGCCTCAAAAGAACACTAAAAATTTGGCAATGCAAACACTGGTGCATCTATATTCTTCCACTTCAATAACTAAAAGATTTTATCATGGCGATCTTCCTATGCAAACTTCATACCGGTTTTGTCAAGAAATACAAAGGTACTGAAATCTATGAAAAATACCGAATAAACTTATATAAATACTGACAAAAATCTATAAAACTTTGCACTTTCGTCACTCAACAGGGTGCAGGCCAATTCGTAATGATGGAGACCTTCTCTGGATCTACCATAAGTTCACCTCCACCAATAATGAACCCCAAGTACACTAGGTCCTTTATCCTAAACTCACACTTTTTCCCATTAAGAAAAAGTAGTTGTGATCCCAATAGTTCTAGCACTTTATGTATGTGCATGAGGTGTTCCTCCCATGTTTGACTCTATATCAAGAGATCATTTAAATAAACAATCACAAAAACATCTATAAAAGTACGAAGTACCTTATTCGTCAACCTCATAAATGTTGCTGGAGTGTTGCATAACCCAAAAGGCATCACCAACCACTCGAAATGTCCCTATTTGGTCTTGAAAGACGTCTTTCATGTATCTTCTAAAAGATCATCAATCCATAGAAGCAGATAATGATTCTTCATAGTAATCTTGTTCAACGCCAGATAATCCACACACACTCTCCATGACCCATCCATTTAGGCACTAATAACAACAGTGAACCACAAGGTGAGCAAGTCTAATTAATAACTCCTTGCTCTAGAAGATCTTGCACCTATTTATTGATCTCCTCATACTCGGTAATAGAAGTTTGATATAATACCATGTTTGGTATTGGAGCACTCACCAATGTAACATCATGTTCCACATCCCTCTTACAGGGCATTTCTTCTATTCCAAGAAATAAATCTCTATACTCCTCTAGAAACTTCCCCATTTAGGCTTGTTACTTAGGAGACATTGTCATAAAAGATAGCACTTTAGCCGATAGACACTTTTGAACCGATCATACCAATAGCAACACAAACTTGCCACTCACATTAACTAACCTCCTTATCTGAGTTACTATTATATAATTATTCGTGGTGACATGCTTCTTACAAGCATTGAGATGAAACTCCTTTCCCTCCTTCAAAAGATAATACTTGCGAGCTCTACAGTAATGAATCGTATCTCGGTCCCAAGGATAAGGGCAACCCAAGATGACCTGACACAAATATAAAGGAACTACCACACACGTCACCTCATCAATAACCAATTCACGAATTGTAAACATGAACGTAAACATCTTCGCGATCTTTAACTCTGCATCTTTCTTAATCCGCCCCAAACCATAAGGCTTAGGATGAGTCGTTGTAGAAAAATGTATCTTCTTCACCAATGCCTCAGAAATCAAGTTCTTCTGTCTACCCAGATCAATGATGGCCTCTACCAAGTCCTTCTTCACCGGTAGACTTACATAAAAAAGTTCTTCCCGATTCGCCTCCTCGGTAGCCATAGTCTGCTTAAATATAAGAATAAGCTTAGGATTAAGTTTATCTAAATTCGAGAGGTCACTAACCATTGTGGCTAGTACGCGTTTCTCTATCTTGTTCTTCTCCTCCTTTAGCCTAAGCTCTGGGTGAAGTTCTCAACATTTATATGAAATATGCCCATTCTCCTTATACTGACTACAATAATTCCCCTTGGACGAGTACTCATCTCCTTTAGACTCCCCCTTCTGCTCATTCTTCAAACTAGACTTGTACCCTGACTTATTCTTGTCGCCTTTCTTGTCACTTTTTTTGTATTTACCTTTAATGCCAATCGCCTTCATAGTAGCATCTTCGATATTTGCCACAGTAAAGAGGTTTAACTTCCTTCTAATAGACTTTGACAAACCCTTATCCACATCGATGTCTTAAACCAAAGTTTGGTTGTGAAACTCCTTAATTAACTCTTGCATTGATTGCCCATATTTTTTGGCAAATGATGTCATTTAAGCCACCTCTCCTAATCATACACAATTGGATAAAACTATTTTCGAACCATTGCAAATTTTAATGTCAAAAAATAGATTTTCAGATCATTTGAATATTTATACACTGAAAAATAGGTCTCAAACCTATCTAACTAGTTTTCCAATTTCTTAGTACCGATTGACCTATCAAATACTAGAATTTTAATTTTAAAATCAATACTAAGACTACGCATAAGATTCTGGGACTTACTAATGAACTATATTTTTTCCATGGATTCGGCATCAGTAGGATCTCTATCTTCCACCTCGTTACTCTCGTCATTTTCCTCCTTCTCAACTCCTTTCATCTTCTTGCACTCTTTTCACTTCATCGAAGTGAATGCTTAAGTATGGTTCGCGTGAGCCAATTGTTCTACTAACTCTCCCAGAGTAGTAGTTAGGTCAGAAACTTTAATTTTAAGTTTCGTGAGTCAATCTTCCGAATTGCCCATCTCTGTTTTTGCGTTCTTTAAATTAGGTTTTTTGTGAATCTTCAATAGACTCACAAGTATCTCCTTTGTTTGCTTGAGTCAGTCACATGTAATGACCATAAACCAACAGTCCCTAAGAATTATAATCCAAAATCTAATACCACTTATTCAACAATCGAATTAGAGAATAACCTTGAAGAATAATTAACAACAAAAGCAAATGATTTGGCAGGATAATTTCCTAATAGGAACTTCTATTGTACAATTGGTTTGATTACAGATAAATAAAGGGTAAATGGAAAGAAATAGAACCAAAACAACATCATATTGAAAAAGTACTAATTATTTCCCCCTCAAAACGAGATGCATCTCCCCCACAAACTAATGGTGACCCCAGTTAGAACACAAACACACACAAAAATGTAAGAATAAATGGCATATATAGACATTAGCAAACAATTACCCTTACACAATGCACATAGAAACAAAATACAGTATATACGAATGCTATATATGAAACCTCCTCCTGATTATAGCAAGTCAGTATAAAATCCAACTTAGTGTGTTTATGTGCGCATAGTCAAACTAATAAATATGAAGTCAACAGAACGAACAATCAAAAGCAATACTATTTTGGAAAGTTGTTTCAAGTTAGGTCTCTCATGGTTAATCACTTGAAATCACTGAGAATTAACTACAAAACATTCTATAGAAATATGAATATGAGTATGCAAAAAGAAAATTTTATATTTCATCAAATAAACTTCATTGCGAACAAAAATATCCCATGGACAGGAATTCAATTATCATTAATGGTGTCAAGTTAACTAATATAGAATCTATATCTCTCATCTCTACAAAACTGACTATGCTTAACTCAAGATCAAACATGTCTTGGAAAGATTATAATGCAGGCAAGATTAAAATATAGGCAAGGGTATGCAATTAACAGAGTATGTGTATTGTTGGTAATCTAAGACTAACAGTTATACTTACTCCCCCTCTCCCTTTATTTTTAGTTCTCCAACTTTCATGATTTTCCTTTATTGAGTACATATAGAATAGGTTGCCTTCTTCTTCCCCCCTCCCCCCCCCCCCCCTCCTTTTTTAAATATTCTAGATATAATCATATTTTTTTGATAAAAAATTTAGTAGAATATATCCAAAAGAAAGAGTACGAGATGAGGGATAGCTAACCATTCCATACACTAGTACATGTCATTATGGCATATGCAGATGGGACTCTCTACGAAAATAAAATTAAAGAAGGAAATAAAATAGGAACCCGCATGCATCCTCTCATTCATTCAAACGAGTTCAGTGTCATTTGAACGATAGTAGTACGTCATCAAAGAACTTCAGGAGCGTTATCTCGTTCGAACGATCTACAATGTCGTTCGAACGAAGTGATGAAAAAAGCCGATGAATTGTCGTCTGAATTGACATATCGAAGAAAGCCGGTGTTGAAATGATCGTGCAACTCGTTCGAACGACTTCCAAGCTCGTTTGAATGACATGATGAGAAAAGCCTTCTAATTATCGTCTGAATTGACATGTTAAAAAATCGACAGTTCGTTCGAATGAACTCCAATGTAATTCAAACAACTTTATGGTATTTTCCTATAATTTGTTCTGAAGCATATTCCCCCATCGTCAAGTTGTAAATTAGAAATATTCAATGTAAGCATTTTCAATCTTGGTAAGAAACTGAGGTCTTCAATACACCATTCTTCAAATGGGTGAGTAGCACTTGAGCCTTTCCTTGTAAGCGGGTTTGTAGAAAAGTTTGCTTCTCTATAGATGTGTATGAATCTAATAAGCTAAATCTTATTTAGTAGCGTGCTCCACTTGTTTTTGAAGGTCCATAGAATAAGATTGCTTCTGAATGCCTTTATAGCAACATCAGAATCCGAAACCACCTAAAGAACCATCCATCCATTCTGAACAGCCTTCTAAATCCCATCCAGAATAGATAGGATTTCTGCCATATAGCTAGTAGTGATCCCCACAGATTTGTTGAATGTGCCTAGAACTCCACTTGTACTATCCCTGAGAATTCTCCCAATCACTACCCTGCCAGGGTTCCCTAAGGAAGAGCCATCACAACATATATTTACCTCATTTATATTTGGTAGTTCCCAGTAGCAGCTTTGAACTCTGGATTGCTTGGCCTGTTTATATTTGAGCTTTAGAGTTTTAAGTGTTTGAAGATCCCGTGTGGAGTTAGCCATGGAACCTTTGGATAGGATAGCTGTATTTGTTAGGTCTTCGTAAACACCATGTTGTATTTGCTGCATGGTTGTCCTTGCTTCATCATATCTGCATCTATTTCTTGCTTTCCAAATAACATTGCATATGGAAAAAACTGTTGTTGTCTAGAGGTCTTGGATATAAGATCTTGATGCTTTACACTACAACAAATACGGGTTTTTACGTCATTAAAAAAAAGACGTAAAAGGAATTTAACATCATTTATACAAATGACGTCGAAGGCGATGACATGGAAAGATAGGGACTAACAACGTCATTAAATAAATGACGAGGAAAGCTAGGTATTAACGTCATTAATTAAGTGACGTATTAGGGGTTTCAAAAGATGACGTTATTGATACCCAATTCCGGTGGCCGGCCAGCTAGTATATTCTATTGACGTCATTAAATAACACCATTAAAAAATGACATTGTAGCGTTTCATATATCAACAATGACATTTTTAAAATGATGTCAATACCTTGAAAAATACAAAAAAAATAAAATTAAAATTAAAACCAAATATTGTCAATCCACTGGGACCACCACCATATTCTACAAAACGCAAAATATTTGGCTAAATTATATTACTTTCATTCAATATAATGTGTTCAAACTTAATCACTTCATTATTTGAATTACAGAGCTAAATCACTGGTAAACTTAACCAATGCACAAAAAAACTAATAAAACAACCATAAATAAAGGTTTCGAATGTTTAACTACCAAAATACTTAGAGTCTTTGAGTGCCTTTGTGCGTTTCTACTACTCTGGATCAATTTGTAAACATGTCAAAGCATACAAATTAAACATTAGCTCTATAAAGGTGAGTACACAAATTAAACTGGTAAACATTACTTCTGGGTTTTTCACCATCTCATCCACGCCAAGAACAAGCCAAGCTACTTCCGTTGCCACAATTAAAGCATTAATCTGGTACAGAAGTAATGCGATTGTAATCAACGTTAATGTTCATTTTGTTACCATACACAAAATAGTAATCAAAGAATATAAATTAAATAGGTAATACCTTTACAACTGCAGGTTCCCATATGAAATTCGCAAAAGAATCTATAATTCCACCAGTGTTGACATCTACTCCATAAAGGATGCCCTCACCTGTTTATCAGCAAAAAACTACCACTTACAAACTAATACTGAGTTGAATGTTATTATCTGGCGCATATCTTCAATTGAAACTATGAAGTAATAGATCCTACTGCTAAAATGTCAAGCATCTAACCAGATGGAAGCACATGCCTACAAGGCAGAGAACAACACATCTTTTCAGAAATCTTTTCACCGATGAAGCTATGTGTGTAATGACTTCTAAAACTTCTTGTTGGACCTGCATTGGATGAAGAAAGTTTAAGGAGATCCGCTAAATGAAATTTGCAGTCACATCACGATTCAACAAACATGTTAACTACCTCAACATTTTTCTCACCCCAGCCAAGAACAACACATAACAAACGAATTAAAAGCTCTGTTGACTGGTCAAGGTCAAGGTTTGTTTTAACAATACAATAGCTGCAATAATAATCAAATGTTAACCATAGATGATCCAGTACTTTCAAAACATCAAAAAGAATCTAGATCGCCGTTAATGCCAGAAAACAATTTCCAAAAAACAATTTTTTATGAAGTTTTCCTTAAAACAATAAATAACTAATAACTACAGGTGTAAGAAGAGATCAAAGTTGAATATAACGGTTAACTAGGATGACAAATGCAGTATAACCATAAAACTTTGATTAAGAAGAACAGGGAAAATCTAAAGAAAATACGCCTAGGAAGAGAAATAGTCTAAAATAAGCATGTAGAATACTTACATGTATTTATATATATGATGATACAAACAGAAAATAACACTACCTTCAAGCAGTTTTTTTCCAGACACCACTCTTCAATTGGGAAATTGTATTAGCTTGTAAGAGATATCCAAGTCGACTCTCGATTTCATCAAGGCTCACCTCTGAAGGCTGATTTTTTTTACCAAGCACTCGGTTATACAAGCATACCAACACCTTAAACAATATCCCACAAATAGAAACTGGTCAATCACCCACATCAACATCTTCATGTTCAACTAACCCGAAGCCTTCGGCAGCCCACCTCCCTTTCCTTTCCTGCTAGCACCCGATTTAGCTGAACCGCTTTTCGTGTTAATCTGCTGAAAACAGTAGATTGAACTTAAAAAATGGTAATAAAAAGATAAAAAATCTCCAATCATCAAACGAAGAGAGGAGAAAGAATTTTTGGGTACTTTCCGCTTTTCTTGTTAATCGTTAATATCATTCTGGTTGCTTTGCATTTTGGGTACTTTCCAGTTGCATCAGGTTGCATTTTCTGAATCTGGGTCTTGACATAATCAAATGGTAAACTGCAAACTGTGGCAAATAATCTTGAAACAACACTTTCCCCTAGAAAAAAAATAAAACAATTTCATAGCAAGCCAGAACTTTAAGAAAATAAACTATCTTCAAGAGCTTCGATTATACAAAACTAACAAGTTTAAATGAGGATATGATACAACATACATTAACAATCACATTTATGAGTTTCGTGCATCATGAAAAAGACATCTAGCAAACTTCAGTAAAGTACTATCTTTAAATATCATTAAATAACTAGTTGGTGTATTTGCATGTACCAAGATACGCGAGAAACTAAGGCCTAGAATTGGATGGTTGATAGGAGGAACTTTCATGTCCAACTGGAATTCCTGGATTCCATCTATCAATAACTATACGGCCACCACGACCAATCCTTCCATGGAAATAATACTGTGGCGCAGATGTTAGTGCCTCTGATGACGGATTTGATGGTGGTATAATGCCTGCTGAGCTCAACCTTTCTGGTTCTATAGGTCTCGTGAACAATATAACTAGCTCGTGCGGATCCTGCATCAATCCCATGATGGTATGAATACAATAATTAGCTTTATCACAGGAAAATAAATTTCCCATATACGTAAATCTGTCATACGAAAAGATAAAAAATGAATGCATGTCTGTAAGTACATTTATAAATATATAGGGAGGAAGGGAGGAGAAGAGAAACCCTTTTCTGAAGCCATCCCTGCAGCAGAGGTTGCCTCCTAAAATCTCGCTTCATCAGTGTCGACTCTGCAAAAGGTAGATTCTAAGATGCATATGGACGACTGGCTGTCATGTCATCCGAGTCTCTCAAATCATCCTCGCTTGAACCAAATTTATATGGAGCAGGGGGGATCCCCAGTACCAAACCATCTTCTTCAAGCTGAGCACCATTCTGAAAAGCAACCAAGACACAAATAACTAAACTCTGCACAGCATAGATCAATAGTTCAAAACATAAATAAATAAAAATTAGAATCAAACTCGAATCATGTACAAAAGGCTCTACAATATCAAAAAAGATCATCCTCCAGTTTATGAAGTTAATGTAATAGAAGAAAGATCAAATTTGTAAGGTAAACATAACACATTATGTAGATCACGTGTACCTTATACTTCATTTCAATTCGTTGCAGGCTAACTTCGCTCTCCATCACCTCTCTTTTCTTCTCTTCCCTCTGAAAAAAATTGTATTACTAGACACGAATTTTAAATCATCAGGGGGTATTAAGAATCTTCGCAGCCAGAAAAAAATATCCAACAGTCCTGTGAGTGGATAAACACATTACCTTAATTAATGCCTCCAGGGCAGTTTTGGCCTGATCCAAGTTGCGCCTAACCTGAAAAGAGAGAATTCATCAAATAAAATAACTTAAGAGTGAACAGCAAACTAATGATGGGACTCCCACCCCTGCCAACCATTTAAATATATAAACTTGTGAAGAAAAATATGTACAAGTTCAAGCATATAAAACTGATGATACAAAAATCATGAAGACATAATTTGCAAAACTCACATCGAGATAAGAATGGATTACAACTATATGTTGTGCTTTGCTGTTGCTCATTCGTTAAAGATATTGGGCAAGTAACCCATCCGGGGACAAAATGACTAGGAAGTCACAACCATTTCAATTCTTGAGAAAATCTGGATTAGGATTTCCTCTTAATAATGTACTTCCAGCCAAGCATTAATGACTTGCATCTACCTGCTTTAAGATAAAATGCCATACACAATTACAAAAATGAAATTAAATCACAAACACAATTACTCATTTCCACCACAATCAAAAATTAAATATATATATAAATCTAAGGAAGTTCCTTTGACTAGAGTTCCATTACTTTCATAAAATTTACATTATAGGAAAAGAAATGAATCTCCATATGAAACTGTTTATCGACGGCAATGCATTATCAGAGTGACAAGAAAATAGATAAATACAGATGAGAGCATGAAAAATGGTCAATCCAGTTTAATGAAATAGTTTCAGGAAAATAAAATGTTACTGCTGGAGGTGCTACATATCTCAAGGATAACCAATTTTACTGCTTATATTTTACCATGTTTGCAGTTGGTTCTAATAACATAATCAATAACCCTACACCACTTTTATTGAAATAGAAGATCAAGGCTCAAAAACCCAGAGTTTAGAAACCTATGCGGCCAAGGTTCAAAAATTCGACGCAAACAAACTACGGTAGCGACAACTACCGCCATTATGCAGGTATACCAATTATTATACAGCTTTTAAGATTATTTCACAATCATAAAGTTTGAGATGGATGAAGGAAGGGGCATTTTTCACCTTTGCAGTGTTATAGACTTCCTTCTTGCAATCAGGAAGTATGCTAACAGACCACGCAGGAAGGGAGTACTTGTTTCCTTCGAAGGTCACAGTAGCACTTGATGTTGCATTTTTATTGCTCAAAAAGGAGCCAGAAGTCCCATTTGCCGAGTAAATAGTTGCCTGAGATTATGGTGATAAATTGTCAAGTATAAATTCATGATAAAGATTCAAGAGAAGATTGTGTCATCTCACATTAACTCCAACTCCAACGTTTGTGGTAGAAACATTTCCCTCAGTAAGAACTTTCTTCAACATTATAATGGCGGTATGAAGCCCTTTCAGATGTCCTCACTTTGGTTGCCTCAGATTTCCTGAGAATTGAGATATTATGTAAAACAGGATTGCATTTTCGAATCCAAGAAAAAAGGATACACCTCAAATCGATGCAAAAGTTATTGTCAGCAAAGCCAGAAACTTCATAAATGAAGAATAATAGACAAGTTAAATGCAAATTTCATTCATTAACACTGAGTTATGAGTACCGTATTCGTCGAGGGGGCATCATAATCGCAAGATGTAGTGATGTAAATGCCTGATGTTCGACCAAAGTTGGTCCCACCATGGTACTGAGAGCATGCACAAAAAGTAGTGTAATTGATCTTTATTAAATTGTTGTGCCTAATTACAAACTTTAGTATCTAGTATTCTTTGAATTTAAATATGTGTAAAGCCTGAATTTTTTGCCTCATGTACAAGTATAATAATAGAGAAATTCATGTATATATAGGCCATACCATGTAGTAGTTTGTGAGAGTGCCACCAGATTGGAAGAAAAGTGCAACTGCATATGCTATATCTTCAACAGGTTTGCTCGGATATTTGCCACCCCAGTTCTTGTACCTGAGATAATGCCCACACTAATTACTAGGTTCATTTTTCTTTTCTTTTTTGCAAAAAATAACATTTTTAAGAAAAGAAGGAGAAATGTATCTGCCCACCAGCCTGTCCAGTTCTCTGTCCACATCTTAGGACTGTTAGGATTGTTTTGCTTGAAAGAATCTCCATAAAAGCCATTCCATGTGTTGATTTGTTTGAAATATGACAGGAGAAATATTAGGAATCTAAATAAAGAAAGAAAATTGTTATAACAGTTCACTTTTCTAACGACCTTAGCAATAACAACACAAATAGAGTTTTGTCCCAAGTGTCTGTGAGGTTAGCTAAACAAAATCTGCTAGGTGTTATAACAGTAGCACTGATCATTCAGAAGACGAAATGAACAAACCTCTTGAGGTCACAGTGAACTCTGGAGGAGTTGTTTTCTTTGCCCTGTTTGGTAGGCCTTTGAGTGATGAATACTCCCCAAAGGAATCTGCTGTAGTTATAAAGATTGCCTCTTCAAGGATGGCAACACAATCTGAACGCCTAGGCTATGAATTTGCCAAGATGCTAGGTGTTCGAACTCCACAGGCTAAAGTGGTTCATAATTTGTCCTGAATGGCAACAAATCAAGGATGCCACGGAAAAAGTAAAGGATGCTGCAATTGTGGTGGGAGATGATGTCGGTGAACTGACGTGTTCAGAGCTTTTGGAAGCTCTAGAACAGAGCAAATGCCTTTTTCTGATGAATTATATTCACGGATCTCCTAATCTAGAAAATTCCAGTGCGTTCTGTTTGGAGGAAAATGCAAAAATAACAGCAGCATTGCATGGAAGGATCTTGATGCTAGGCCTTGAATACGAAAGGAAGATACGGTACCTTGTCGTCAACTCAGATGGCGAGGAAATTGTGCAAATCTATTCTTTGCTGACAAAGTGGCTTCTAAGTAAAAACATGAAATAGCGGAAAATTTTGATTCTAGGACCCGTAGATACAGGCCAAGAGTAATTAGGACTCTTCGGAAAGAGAGAAGGGCAAGTTCTGTTGATGGAAGATTAAACAGGTGTAGGCCTGATCTTATATCTCAAAGCTCTGATATTTCAGGCATATCACCTAAGTCCATCAACCTAGAAAATAAGCCATCAGACGAATCAGAACCCAATAAATATGATATTATTGCAATTGACTCAGGTATCCCTCGTCGTCCTCCCGCCGGGAAGCGTGCAAATGACCATTCTAATTATCCAAAGCTCGTTGAGCTTCTTCTTAATAGCCATGACTACTCCTCAAGCTTATTATATGACATCACATGGGGGAAACTGGGCATTTCTTTATCAGAAGAAGTTAATGGAAAGATAGATTCATGTTCTTTGGATTTTAACAAGATTGTTAATGAATTCCGTGGTGAATTTCGTGAAGCTCTTGGGGATCTTCAAGGGATCCATATTTTGCTTCTAACACTTCACCAGAAATTAGATAGCCTCCTGAGAGTATTTCTTACAATTATTGATAAGAACTCTTCAGTTGATGACGATAGTGGAGGTATTTCTGAGTTGCCATCAAATGCAGGTGGTGTTTGGGTTCACTTTTTCTCTACTTCAAGTAAGGAACGGGTTAATGAAAATCTTCCCGATTTGAGTGACCCAGAGTTGTAGAAAACTGCTCCCAAGTCATCACCTCCAAGGTCCAAAGATAGCCCTGATGGTTCATCTCCAATTTCATGAGAAAACTGGCATGGAAGGTACTCCAAAGGAAATGGGGAACTTCTTCGGAGTCTGCGATTAACAGCAAAGTTACGGGACTTTAATAGATATGCTAAGGCTGATATCGAATTAAACAAGGAACTAGAACTGTGGAACGAGATGCTTAAAACAGATGTGATTAAATTGTGTCAGGAGAAAAATTTTAATACAGGCTTTTTCAAAGGAAATGAGAATAACAGCGTTTTTGATGCTTATGAATTGAAGGTTAGACTTGAGTACATTCTCGAGACGATAGCTTTAATATCTGATGCTGGAAATACAGAGAGGTCATCTTCGATTTCGACCAGCCTTTTCATTGGTGAAGCACTCACTGCACGATCTGTATACACTCTTCAGCATTTGGGAATTACACATATATTATGCTTATGCTCAAATGAAATTGGGCAATCTGACTCTCAGCTCCCTGAACTTTTTCAATACAAGAATTTCGCAATAAGTGATAATGAGGATACAAAAATATCTGATCTCTTTGAGGAGGCTTGTAATTTCATTGAGAATGCTGAGTACTCAGGCGGTAGGGTTTTGGTCTATTGTTTTGAAGGGAGGAGTAGAAGGGCCACGTTGGTTTTTGCTTACTTGATGTTAAGAAAACATATGACTTTATTGGAAGCACATGATACCCTATTAAGGGTTCACAGGCGTGCCTGACCTAACCAGGGATTTGTGAAGGCCCTTTCGGATCTTGATAAGGAACTGTACGAAACGATCTCATTGGACTTGCAACAGTTGCACCAGAGGAGGCCAATGATGAAAGTTTGCCCTATATGTGAGAAGAATGTAGGTCTTACCAGTTGTTCACTAAAACAACATCTGCAGAAATCACATAGAAAGCTCTCATCTGGGAGTGTAGACAGTGGCATGAACATGGAAATACAAAAAGTTTTGAGCTCACTCAAGATTATGAGAGGTGGAAGCGTCAGCCCAACTCACAAACAGTCTCACTCCAACCCATTTGATAACTAAGTCCGTGGATTACTTACATGTTATATACTTCTCAAACTTGATAAACTTTGTAAATCAACAACATATCCATGTTTAAAAGACATCGTTGTGCTATTTGTATAGGAAAAAGTTATATATTTTAGTATCTGTTCGAAAAAGAAAAAAAAAATGAGGTTAAGAACATAAATGTATATCTGTCTAGGTTATCCTGTTATAAACGAAAACCCTAAAATTCAAGCGAGAACCTGGCAACTACAAAACCTTAACAGATATCAATAAATTAATCAAACCCTAGAAAAAAGAATCTTAGCAGAGATTTAATTCAATAGGAAAAGAAGAGTTTTGGATTCACTAACCCCGTTGTAAAGTTTCGCGTGCTGTAGATGTCCCGATTTAAAGAGATTTCCCAATTCGAAAGGGATTTTTGCAAAATTAAGGCATAAGATCTTCATCTTGTATTCTTTGGCAATGAAGAATTCATATGGTTTCAATTTTGGGCAAACATCATTTATGAGATTCTCGATCTCTCAATTAGTTTCGATCTTTCATTAAAATCTCTTTAGAGATACGCCTCTTTTGACTAATCTCTGCACTGTCGAATGTGTTTAAATCATAATACACTCAAACCACGTCAAAAACTAAAAAAATGACATAAATTGGAAACTTGAAATGCCTTACTTTCGTACGTCACTATTATTAAAAGTGATGTTGTTTAAGAAACCACTACAATAACATCATTATTTAAATAAGTGACGTAATAAACGGATTGTGTACGCCATAAGGGATGAAATAGTACCTATAACCTCATTTTGGAAAAAATAACGTTATTTAGATGACGTAAAAGCCTATATTTGTTGTAGTGTTACTTTTCTCCTCTATAGTTTTCCAAGTTTCTATATGAGATATAGGAGTGAAGTAAAAGATGTTGTGGCCCATTGCCATAGAGTAACAACAGAGGAGTAGTGCAGCAGAAGATGTTGTTCATTTTCTTCATTTGCCATATAAAGAGAGCACATAAAAGTTATAATTATGTTTTTTTGACTAACATTGGCATCATGGGGCAATATCTGATTAAGCAGTCTCCATGCCAACCCTCCCAATCTGGGATGCAATCTATTTTTTCCAAGTGTATTTCCACCACCAAGCACCGGGTACTTATTTCCTAAGTATTTGAAAGGCATTTTTAACTGTGAACTGCCTAGTAGGATCAAGTTTCCATATTCGTTCATCAATGCCATTAGGGTTGCATTGGATGTTGTCAATGTTGATCCCTGTAGTAGCCTACTCGCAGCATTCGACCACCTCAGACACTCAAAGTCTACTCCGCAGCCTACCCGAATATATCACAGCCTACTCAATCCCCCAAATAGACTTTCCAGAGATCCCCCGGAAGACGATGCTTTGATACCAGACAAAACCTTGAGGACTGACAAACACATTACAGTAGAAACCTTTGACCATATCTGCACATGGTCGATATATGATGAGACAGGCAGCTAGCTTACCAGACAAGCTGGCGTAATGATTGGTCCTTACAGCTACAGTGACAGGCCAACCACTGCGCCACAGTACCAGAGTACAGAGATACCTCCGACAGCTGTCACAGTGACAATGCAGACATGACCGGCGCCCATACTCTGCCAGGATTTCCTGACAATAATCATGTAATCTGACCCATACTTGGTGACTCAGCTTCCTATGGTTCTATAAATAGGAGAGATGGGAAGCCAAGGAGGGTTAGAAAAATGATCCCCAGCCCCTTACAGTTTACCTTAAATCTCCCTGTAAAGCCCAGTGTTCGAACATTCGAATTACTCATCAGTAATATAATCTATCTTAAAAATCCTCATCAGAGGTCGTAGAGTATCACATTCAGGCCTCTACACAAGTATTTGTTTATAATTTATTCCTACTTTAGGTCATTTACTTGTATCCCTCTGATAGAAGGTTAACCCCGTGTTGTAAGAGCCAACTTCCCTTCTAAAAGAAGTTAGGCCCCTACAATTGGCGTCGTCTGTGCTTCCTACCCTACCAATCCCCTTTTCCTTTTTCCTCCCTTCATTTTCATCATCCACTGCTTCTTTTCAATGGCACCCACCCGCCGTTCCAATTCAACCCAGGCAGCCAACTCCATCAACGGAGTGGCTGCCCAAATAGCCTTATTATCTCAGCAAGTCGCTCAAGCAGAGGAACGCCACCAGGCCCAACTAAACCAGGAGCGTGAAAACCATCGTCTGGCGCTAGAAGCTAAACGGAATCGCCGCCTAGACGAAAATAGACATAATAGGGCAATCAATGAGCTGCGCAGCAACGTTCAAGAGCTACAGAGTTTACAGCCTCTGGAAGTTGCTCGCCCATCCAAAGCACCAGATCCAATACGCATATCTTCCTGTGTCTGTCTAGGACCCTCACCAAACCTCGAGGTACCCCCAGTTCATACCGGTGTCGAATGCGTTCCTCGTACTAATCCCCCAACTGGCTCCATTCACCTCGGGATTCACCCCACAAAAGATTCTTTTGACTCTACCCTCCGCTCCTCCAGACATCCCAGACGTCGTCCTACTCGAGAGCGGCTAGGAGAACAAAGCACTGACTACATACAACATACTTGACCCCACAACTTTCGAATTCCCCAATCTCCCCCCTATCCTGTATATGTTAGACAGCAAGACTTCGACCACATGATACAACTAGTTATTCGTGTCTGCGCGATCCCAACCTCCAACTTTTGGAGCCGCCTCAACAACTCGATTTGCCCTAAACTTTTGGCCATCGAAATACCCCCCAACTTTCGAGCTCCCAAACTCAGCAAATACCGTAACACAGACTCTAAATCTTATATTCTTGAATTTCAAAATGCCCTCAGCCTCTACTCTACGGCTGACTACCTGTTATGCCAGCTTTTTTCGACAAGCCTTACTCACAACCCCCTTCGATGGTATCACAATCTCCCGAACGGCTCGATATGAAGCTTCGAGCAACTATCACGGCTTTTCATCGCCCAGTTTACCTTCAATAGGGACAGAGAAGTTAGAGTTGACGCTCTATTCAATTTCAGAAAATCCAGCAGTGAGACACTCGAAACCTTCACCAAGAGATTTCTCGACGAATCCTAAAAAATCGAGAACCTTGACTGTGTGAATGCCATACTCGCATATTCGAATACCCTGCCTGATCATAGCCGAGTTAAAGTGCACCTAGTTCTCCATAAACCATAAATACTCGAAGAGATGCTCTCGAAGGTTAATGGTTATATAGATCTCAGGCGCCTTTAGAGCACCCGTAAACAGAGCTAGCCTTCGCACATCTCAAACTTGAATAAACCACGGCAAAATCTACCTTCGACTCCAACAACCCTGATCGCTCCCATCTCACAGGAGACAGAGAGCCGCAAATGCCCTAACTTTGATAACAGTGCCGAAGCTCGCAAGAAGCGACCAAGACCCATTTTGCCTACACTCACCGCCCCCTCAGCACCCTTCTACCACACATATAGGGAGACCTCATTTGGCGTATCCCTTTCCCTATTGAAGTCAGAGCAGGCGAACCTTATTGCGCCAATCACAAATGTAACTGTCACCATACCAACAAGTGTTTCGCCCTCTCGCGCTCTCTCGAACTCATCCTCAAAGAAGGTCGTCTACACCAGTATGTTGCCGACCTTCTTAGCTACCTTAACAGTTCTTACCTCCAACCTCAACCCACCCCTACTGCTGACCCGGCCGTGGTGAATATCTACAGGTCGTGCCTTATCGAAGTCAACAACATAGAGAACGAACATTCTAAGGGCAAACGGAAGTGCGTCGAAGAATGTCGCAAACTCACCTATCAGGAGAAATTTTCTACCATCCTGCCATAATCAAGGCATCGCCCTCGCCTCGAAGGAATTTTCTTTATCAACTGTGATACATCTCATGACCGTTTTCCCCATTCCAATTTTGTAGTCATCATGATTAAGATCGAGAACCTCGTCCTCCACACAATGCTCATAGACACAGGGAGCGCAGCTGATATCCTTTTTCTCCCAACTGTCAAAACTATGAAGAAAATCGACCTCATAACCGCTGCCAATTTCAAATTAAAAGGTTTCAATGGGGCTACCGAAGTCGTTATTGGTCGTAACAGCCTACCTGTTACCACAGGCCCCATCACCCTCTAAACCAGCTTCCTTGTCATTGACAAGAACTTTGAATACCTCGGTATACTTGGATGTGATTGGATCCACGCCCATAGCAATCACTGTCTCCTTATATCCCTTTGACCTCGATATATACCACCTTACCCATCAAACCCACTATTTATATCAAACAGGACGGTCCTGGTTGAGGTACATTCATCGGAACTTTTCTCAATGAGTCAGAATGCCTCGAGCTTTTAGAGTTCCTTCGAGCAAGCAAAGATATCTTTACCTGGACATTTCAGGAGATACCTCATCCCCTATTCATCTGCAGTAAAATAAAAGAAGCGTAACCTGGCACCACAAATTCGAGAAGCAATGAACCTTGAAGTGGACAAGCTCATAGCCGCAGGTTTCATCAGAGAAGTGTAGTATGTTGACTGGATCTTAAACATTGTGGCAGTTCCTAAGAAAAATGGAAAGATCAGAATCTGCGTCGACTTCACAGACCTCAACAAGAAAACACTGAAGGACAGTTTCCCTCTCCCGACTATTTTAACACTCCTTGACGCCACTGCTGGACACGAGTGCCTATCAATGATGGATGCAGCTTCGGGTTACAATCAGGTAACCCTCCTACCCGAAGATCAACTTAAAACTTCCTTTATAACTGAACAAGGCTATTACTGCTTCAATGTTATGCCCTTCGGCCTTAAAAATGTGGGAGCCACCTACCAACTCCTTGTCACAACCCTGTTTAAACCTTTGCTTGGCAAGTCGGTCGACGTCTACATCGACGACATATTATGCAAAAGCCTTTAGAAAACCACCCATATCCAAAGCCTAACAAAAATCTTCTCAATACTTCGCACATATAACATGAAACTTAACCCAGACAAATGCCAATTTGGCTTGTCATCCAAAAAATTCTTAGGTCACCTTATCAGTAAACGTGGTATAGAGATCGATCCCACCCACATTCGAGCCCTCATAGACATGCCTTCGACCCGAACCAAAAATGACATCCAAAAAGTGGCTGGCAGGATAGCAGCCCTCAACCATTTTATTTCTAAATCCTTAGACCGATGTGCTTGGCTCTTTTCCCTTTTACGCGACCAGGGCGTCCATAAAGTAAAAAAAAAACCAATCCCGAGATCAACTGGACACCCGAGTGCGAACTGGCCTTCCTCGAACTCAAAACTTACTTTGGTCGTCCACCCATTATCAGTACCCCTATCGAAGGTGAAACACTATCTTTTTACCTCACAGCCACAGAAAATTCCATTAGTTCAGCGCTTATTCGACTTGATTCCAACATAAAAAAACCTGTATATTTTATCAGTAAAAATCTAACCCCCGCAGAAACTCGATATTTAAAGCTTGAACGTTTGTTCCTCACACTTGTTTACTCAGCCCGCAAGATTAAACCATATTTTCAAGCACACCCAATCCGTGTCATTACAAGTTACCCCCTTCGAGAAGTACTCAGCAAAATCCAGACGAGTACAACAGTGGTCTATATACCTTGGCGAACACGACATTATATTCGAGAAGCAAATATCCCAGAAAGGCCAAACAGTAACAAACTTTCTAGCCGAGTTCTCGGCCGAAGATGCCGATTAGGAAGAACACGAAGAAGACTTATCAGAAGACCAACCCGAAACAACAGATCCCTTGGACCCTCACACTGGATGGCGTTTATTCACAGATGGATCCGCAGGACCTAATGGCTTAGGAATTGGTATTGTCTTGGTAACACCCACTAATGACCGAATAGAAAAAGCTGCCAAACGTACCTTCGAATATTCAAATAACGAAGCAGAATATGAAGCCTTGATCCATGGCCTCAGCCTCACTCTCGATCTCAGCATTCCCAAACTCGTTGTTTTCACCGACTCCTAACTTGTTTAGAGGCATTTCATAGGGGAAAATCAAGTTAACGGTCGCATGGCTGATTATGCTCTACTTGTGCGACAACGCATGGACCGATTTCCCGAAAAATCCACAATCACTCATTATCCTCAAGGAGAAAACAGACATACAGATGCCCTCGCCTACATAGCAACTATGCTCGGACAATTAGAATCTCGGACCCTCCATATCGAAGTACTCAAACGACCAGGTATCGACCAGATGAAAGTCAATACCATCAATACTGGGGGCAAGGGTCTCGATCCAGACAATTGGCGAAGACCATTCCACCATTACCTTAACAATTCTACCCTCCAGATGATTCCAAAGCCAAATGGTCGCTGTTAGAAAATTGTTGCAGATACACTATCCACAACAGTACACTATATCACAAATCCCCAAATGGCGTTCTCCTTCGATGCATATCCCAAGCTGAAGCCTCTACAATTTTGGCCAAACTTCACGAAGGACCCTGCGGTACTCACACTTCTGGTCGTTTTATGGCCCTTTGAGCTATAACCCAAGGATTATTTTGGCCCAACATGAAAAAATAAGCTGAAGAATATGCAAAACACTGTGATAAATGCCAATGCAATGCTTATGAGATCCATTGCCCCTCTCAAGACCTCCATTTCAATCAAGTCTCCTGGCTATTCAAGAGATGGGTTATCGATCTCATCGATCCCTTCCTAAAAGCCTCAGGTAGCAGATAAAACATCCTTGTTGCAACCGATTACTTTACCAAATAGGTCGAAGCTGTACCTTTGTGCCGAATTAGAGAAGAAAAAGTTATCAAATTTCTATGGGAAAACATCATCACACGCTTTGGCTGCCCCCATATGATTCAATACGACAATGACCCCCAATTCGTAGGCAATAAAGTCAGAAACTTTCTCAAAAAACACAATATCATTATTTTAACCTTAACACGTTATTATCCCCAAGGCAACGGTCAAGTCGAAGCAATCAACAAAATCATTGTCGATGGTCTTATGAAGAGAGCCGATACAAAGAAAGGACGATGGGTTCAAGAGTTACAACACGTCCTCTGGGCCTATCGAACTACCCCATCAACCATCAGTCCTACTTCCAGAAGGTCCAGCTTCAGTCGCCGAGTTATATTCCTCGATGATCTCTTCAGCACAGACAAGACATTCGGCCAACGCCGACAAAAGGAGATAGCGTTTCTCCGCAGTAGTAAAATCATACTTCAGACAATCCCAAAGGTAAGCATAAGGCTCCCCATTGATGAACTCTCCAACTTCTACCTCCACCAGTTTGGGCATATCCCAGTCTAGATCATGATGCCCGAAGAACTTTATATGAAGCTCACTAGTCTTTTGCCCTACACGATGATCCCGGGCGAACCCCATCCTCTTTTGATATCGTGTATTGGGTGTGGTATCCATGAAGATTTCAAAATTTGCAGAGGAAAAAGTGAAGAATGAAAATAAGGAAGTTACTCCATATCCTCACACAATAACCCATACCTATAGCCACCTATACCTCTTAATTACCCTATAACCACTTATACCTCTTAATTACCCTCTTTTATTATTTACCCGACAACCAACAGTCAAACCGCTCAGATTCCAAGACCAAATAGTTTTCTTGGCAAACCCCTCTCCACGTGGCATCGAGACCCTCGCTGCGAGGGGGCGAATGTAGTAGCCTACTCGCAGCCTTCGGCCACCTCAGACACTTAAAGTCTACTCCGCAGTCTATTCGAATATATCAAAGCCTACTCAATCCCCCAAATAGACTTTCCAGAGATCCCCCGGAAAACGAAGCTTTGACACCAGATAAAGCCTTGAGGACTGACTAACACATTGCAGCAGAAACCCTTCGACCACATCTGTACATGGTCGAAATACGATGAGACAAGCAGCCGGCTCACCAGACAAGCTAGCTTAATGATTGGTCCTTACAGCTACAGTGACAGGCCTACTACTGCACCACAGTGCCAAAGTACAGAGACACCTCCGATAGCTATCACAGTGACAATGCAGACATGGCCGACGCCCATACTCGTAGAGTATCATATTTGGGCCTCTGTACAAGTATTTGTCTCTAATTTGTTCCTACTTTAGGTCATTTACTTGTATCCCTCTGATAGAAGGTTAACCCCGTATTGTAAGAGCCAACTTCCCCTCTAAAAGGAGTTTGGCCCCTACAATCCTCAAAGATAAGACTAGAAGCCTAATATCTATCGGCATTGCCTAACCATCATTATCAATGAAGTCACTAAGGTTTGCTGTATATTGCTTCCATAGGTATTTTGGGAGATCAATGTATTCTCTGAGAGGAATGTCAGTAGACCATGTATCTCTCCAGAAGTCTATTCGAGCCCCATCTTCAATCACCCAACCTATATGAGGCCTAGAGATTTGTAGTTGTTTGCTTAATGCCTGGCCAAATAGAAAATAGTTTATGACTTTTGAGAGGATCATTTTTCTTTGTGAAGAATTTAACTTTGAGAAATCTAGTTCAGTCTTCTTCCCCATCGCCAAAAATCCAGTTAAGTTTACAGAGCATCGCTTCATTCACTTCTCTAAGGCTTCTCAGTCCCAGCCCTCCTTCCTTATGAGGTTTGCACACCTTATCCCATCTGATTATTATGCTTCTTCTTTTGATGGATCCCCTGCTAAAACAAACATTCTTAGAATTGAGTCTCCCTCCCTGATCATTGATGTAGGGCATTAGTAAACTGCCATATTGTGTATATAAATACTATTGAGCACCGCCTTGGCCAGAGTAACCCTCCCTTGGAAGGCGATCATTCTACCTGTCCAACTGTTGGCTCTTTTCCTTATCTTCACAACTAGAGGTCTGATGGCTGCTTTAGTTACCCTCCCTTGTATAGGAGGAATGGCTAGATATGTCTAAGCAAATCAGACATCCCCGAAGCCAAAGATATCCAGAATAACCCGTCGTCTAGTTCAGGGGATGCTGCCTAGAAATATCTTGCTCTTATCAACACTCACCACTTACCCTGAGGAAATCTAATATTGCATAAGAAGTTTTTGCAGCTGTTTTAAACACTTCATCTCGCCATTAACAAAGAGAAAAATATCATCTGCGAATAAAAGATGAGTAGGGCTTTGGATAGATTTGATAGTTACCATAGGAAGAATCTTCTTTTCTTCTTTGAATTTGTGGAGGCTTATACTTAGAATATCTTCTGCCAGTACAAATAGAAGAGGAGATAGAGTGTCTCCCTACATTAATCCCCTACACATTTTTAAATATCCTATTGAACTCCCATTGAAAGAGATAGAAATCATTCCACTGCCGATAATGGTTTTGACCCAATTGCAAAAAGTGTCTCTGAACCCATAAGCGTCTAAAGCTGTACAAAGGAATTCCCAACTCAGTGTATCATAAACATGCATAATATCCATCTTGAGAGCCACATTACCCCCATTTCATTTTACCTTCATCTTATTAACTAGCTCAGATGCCATATAAATATTATTATGAATGATCCTTCCCTTAATGAAGGTACACTAAGCTTTAGACACGATTCTTACAACAATAGGTGAATGTCGAGAAGCCAATATCTTAGTAATAATCTTGAAGATAAAATTACTCAGACAGATAGGCCTATATTGGTGAATATAGTTAGGCATCTTAAATTTGGGAAGGAGAACAATAAAATTAGAGTTAAGCTGATAGGAGTCATACCTTCAGGAAAGAGGGAGCATATCCCCCTATACAAGGCTGCAAAGATAATCTCCCAGTTTGTCGAGAAAATGGATCCTGGGAACCCATCAGGTCCAGGTAAACTATCTGCATCTAGAGAGATTACTGCATTGTAAACTTTGTCATGATTAGGCATTGCTATAAGAATATTGTTTTCAGCCACTTGAACCCTCTCTGAAATATTCTCAAAGAGAAACGAGGAAATGTTAACTTCATGGTAAGAGAATTTGGCAGTATAGTATCTAACAATATGTTCCATAATGTCCTCTTGCTTGTTTATGTCATTCCCTTATGGAGCTTTGAGTTTAGAGATCATAGCTTTCTCATTTCTAACTCTTGTGGTGGTGTGAAAAAATCTTGTGTTTCAATCCCCTTCATGCAACCATTTAACCCTAGATCTTTTCCTCCAATCAGTCTCTTCCTTCTTCTCAATATCATTAATGTAGGGACCTAACTTCGTTCGGAGGGGAAGTTGGTTCTCACAGCGTAGAATCAATCTTTAATCAAAGGATATAGCAATTGGCCTAAAGTAAGAACTAACTATAGAAAAATATTTGCGTAGAGGCCCGAATGTGACTCGAATGTGACTCTCTACGACCTCTGATGATGATTTTTTAAGACAGATTGTATTACTGATGAGTAAATAACTGGGTTCGAGTACAAAGTGCCTGGGTGGTCGAAGGTAAAATGTAAGGGGTTGAAGATGATTTTTCTAATCCCCTCTTGGTTTCCCCTCTCCTCTATTTATAGGGATACAGGGAGCAGAGTCAGCAAGAGTGGCTCAGAATTACATGATTACTGTCAGGAAATCCCAGCGAGTTATGAGCGCCAGTCATGTCGATACTGTCACTATAATATTTATTGGTGATGTTTCTGAACGGCGCGGTGGTTGGACCTGTCACTATAGCTGCACGGGCCAATCAATGCGCTGTCTTATCTGATGAGGTGGTTGTCTGTCTTATCTTGCTTCGATTGTGTGTTAGTAAGGTCGAAGTATTTTAGCTGTAGTATATTAATCTGTTCTTGAAGCTCTCTCTGATGTCGAAGCTTCGTCTTTGGGGGATCTCTGGGGAGTCTACTTCAGAGATTGAGTGTGCTTTGATATATTCGAGTAGGCTGTGATGTAGGCTTTGACTGATTATCAAAGGCTACGAGTAGGCTACTACATTCGCCCCCTCTCAGCGAAGGTCTCGAGGCCAGGTGGAAAGGTGTTCTCTGAGAAAATTGCTTGGTCTTTGAATTTAAGTGGTTTGACTGTTGGTTTCCGGGTAGGTAATAAAAGAGGGTTTTTAAGATATGTAGGTGGTTATAGGGTAATAAATGAACAGAAGGCTATAAGTATGGGTTACTGTGGAGGTATACTGTATCCTCTTCCATTTGCAATAGCCTTCTGCTCTTTCTCAATATTCTGAACATCTGAATGGATACCACGTCGAACATGCGTTACCAGAAGAGGATTGGCCTCGCTCGCGACCGTCGAGTGGTGCGGAAGATGGCAGAACTGCATATAAATTTTTTTGGGCAGCATGATCTGAACTGGGGCATGCCAGACCTTATGGAGGTAGGACCTGAGGAATTCATCAATGGTAAGCCTTATTATGCCTATATGTGGGAACAGCTGAGGCTTCATTTTATGACTACTAAGAGGCGCTATCTCTTTCTGATGGCTTTGGCCGAAAGTCTCGTTTGTGTGGAGGAGATCATCGAGGAGAGAAACGCTGCAAGCAGAGCTGGTCCTTCTAGGAATGGGGCTTTAGGTTGATGTTTTGTATTTTTATAGGTTTATGTTTTGATATGTGAGGGTTTTTTTTGGAGTGGTAGTAGAAATATAATTTGTTTGTTTGATCGGGTATTTGGAATGGACAAAATATTGTATGTATACTTGTATTGCTGTGTCTGATAGATAATGTAGACGAATGTAGAAGATTACTCTTATAGGCGCGAGGCATAATGATATGCTCAAAGGTAATGATGATCGAATGCTCGACGCTGGAGGTATGCTCGACTAGAAGTCCTCGGGAATGAGGTTTGAATACAGGTATCGATGAATCAGTTACATCTGGGAAGTTGGAAAGTTTGTTTGCTGACTTTTCGAGGTTGGGAATTGATGGTTGGCATTAATTTGGTTTGGGAAGAAGGAAAGTTGTGGTGGGTTTGTAGGTATAAAAGGGGATAGGTTGGAGGGAATTTCTTCATCTGTCCTGCAAATTTCTCTTCATCTACTACTTTGTTTATTGATCAACATGGCTGAAAATGTACTGGTTCAAGGAGATCAAGTGGCGTGAGGGCCAGGAGGATCCAGGAGGCCTTGTTGGGTCTTTAATAGAGGTTCAGAATAGAGGAGGATATTGATGCTGAAATGCCAGACATTTTTGAAGTGGAACCAGGGGTACCACTCTATGATATGCCCTTCGTGTACTGGTGGGGGATAGTACAGATGATGGGGCCGTTACTCGGCCATCGGCTGTCTCTTCTCACAGGCTTTGCGGAGGATATAGGTGACCCGGAGGATGAAGATGCAGCTGCTATTGTTGAAGAGAAGCAACCCGCCAGCAAATAGGGTTCTCTTTTGTATGCTTTCTTGTTGTTGCTTTCCTGTTTTTCTCCCCCTTTCATTTTTTTTGTGTATGAAGCCTGTAATGTTGTCAGAGTTGCTGAATGAAAATGGCTTTTGTTGATAACTTGCTTTGTCAAACTGTGGGCAATAGTAATATAATCTGAATTGTAATTTGAGGTATTGAAGGGATAATACAGTTGTCGAATTGTATTGTTTGTGTTGTTCAAAGATAAAAATGAATTTGTCAAAGTGAAAGGTAAACTGTGTCGAAGCCGAAAACTTTATCTATAAGTATGAGATCTTTGAATGGTCGAAGTTTATGACTATATTTTGTCGAAGGATAAAAACTTTTGAGTTAAAGGATGTGTTGTATGTCAAAGATCGATATATTAGACAAGTTTATTTGAGGCTATCTGCTGTGGATTGTTCGAGACGTAAAATGGTCAAGTACTCGAGTTCGGGGATTGTGTCGACGGTTATGCTGGATTTGACTAGCCGTTCTGACAGCCCAGACAGTTGGTCTGCCAGACTGGTACGGGCGCCTAGGGCAAAAATTAATGATGATGTTTTTCTCGTATGACGAAAAAGGTTATGATGTGACTGTTTGGACTTGATTGTTTAGCTTCGAGTGGGGGAAAAGAAGGTTCGAGAAGCTTCAGCTTTTACTGGCAGTTAGAACTAAGGGTACTGTCCGTACGTGAGAGGTACGAGGGGTATATTGGTCAAAACATATTGTAGCCGAAAAGTCGGGTAGTGGGGTCGTGGAAATGGTAGTGGTTAGAAAATTGAGGCGGTTTTTGGTTTTTTAAAAGGTATATGAGAGGTAGAAGAGTAATTACTGTACTATTTTACTGTGAGAATCAAAGAGTGGAGAAAGGGGAACGTACGCCAATTCGAACTTGGGAGTTGTTGCACTTGTTGGTTTAGTTTTGCTAATTCGAGGGTAGTGCTGCAAACCACTGGTAAGTCACTTGATCTCTTCTGCTTGTACTTTGTTTATCCCTTTGAGAATGTAGATAGTGCAGTTTATGTGTGGGGTTTTGAGGTCATTTTCGTGGATAAGGAGACTTGAGGGATCTGGGTTTTGTCCCATTCTGGGGTTTGAGGAGTTTTGGAGGGGGTATTGGGTCTGAGATTGAGGTTGTGATAAATATCTGGAGGGGATGGGCGGGAAAGGAGTGATAGGCACAGGATTGTCGAATTTTCCACTCTAATTACGTACCTCTTCTTCTGTAGGCAAAAATGCGTAACTGTCAGGCTTCGAGACGGAGACTGATAGATGAGGTGATCAAAGAATTCGAAGCTAGTATTTCTGGTCGAGCCCCAATGGATGAGGGTAGTGATGTAGAAGTGTTAGATGTTGTAACCGAGACTCCATTTTCTATGGTTCTACCAGCTGAGGAGGTTCTAATTTCAGGACGTCGAAGGACGAAAGTCACCGAGGATAGTGACGAAGAGGAAATAGTATAGGGGGAGGGGGGCAATGTAGGGCCTTCGGGAGATAAGGTGCAGAGTGAAGATAATGGGGATTTGACTGAGTCAAATAGGGTCGAAGGTGCCGTTTCAGCTAAAGATAGGATTATATTAGATTGGTTTGCTGCCAAATTAGAACTCTAAAAGTTGGGGGTGCATCAGAGTGTTGCGGGGGGAGGGTTGACCTTCAAGTCGGACCCTGGGGAAAGGATTTGGGCTTATAGAGGCCAAATTCGATTGAGACTGGGGCTTCCTCTCCGAAGACTGGTGAAAGAAGTGTTGAATTTCTGGGGGGTGACTCCGGTGCAAATGAACGGTAATTTTTATGAGATGATGAGGGTTGTAGAGGGGATGAATGTAAAACTGGTTAGTGAGGGCCGAAGTTTGATTAAGTGGTTTGACATTATCACCTTTTACTCGAGGAAGACTAGTAAAAACTTGGAGACTTATCACATCCAATGTCACCCAGATAAAGCTTGGTTCTTTGATCTGTGCTTGACCGGCCAGGGGTGAAATGAAGATTTACTGATAGTAAGGGGTGACTACGAGAGTGTACACAAGAATGACCCTTATAAGTTGTACCATAAGGTATATAATGAAAGTAAGATTACTGTCGAATGATTGTTGCTGATGTGTATCTTAAATAAGTGATAACTGTTTTCTTGTTTTGTTATGTATGTCCGCAAAGTTCGTCTTGGGATAATCCGGTAAATTATATTGATACTCTGCTCAAAGCTAGTGAATGATGGATAAATTCGGTGTTTGACAGTCTCAAAATCAAAAGACAAAGGAGGAAGAAGGCAGATTCCCTGCTTCGATACGTACCCGCTACGCCGAAGCTACCAAAGAGAAAAAGAGGTGAAGGTATTTTAAAGGGTTAAAAAGAAATGGGAGGGGAGGAGTTGCCAAGGAACTACCAGCTTTTTCCGAGATCGTGGAGGGGCTCGAAGCATGCAGTGCCAGTGCCTGAAGTGGCAGGAGATGCGTCAAAGTTAAGGCCAAAGCCAGTAGCAACCCAAACTAACAAGGGGAAAGGCCGGGTAGTCCCCGAAGCTTCGAAGGTGCAGCAATCGAAGGCTGGCCAACGCAAGAGGCGTAAGGTGCTGGGGGAGGATGATATACTGGGGGAAGATTAAGAGATGACGAGGTTGAACGATAAGGGCAGGCTGTGGCAAGGCAGGCTTCGATGGTCGAGCTCTGGGAAGATGATCTAGGAGAAGCTTCGAAGGTAATAAATAAGTTCATGTTTCAGGTAACTATATGCGGCTTTGTGTTATGGTACTTTGAGATTTCTTGGAAATTCTTCGAGTTTCGAGTTGCACTGATTTCTTGAAAATTTAAGCAGACGGATGTTTGAGTGTAAACTTGCTGTAAGGCAATGAAGTCAGTAAATGTAAAATTAAAACAAGCAAAGGGCAATCTGAATCTTTCTCGTGGGAAAGAGGCATCACTGGTGTCTGAATTCTGGAAGTTGAAGTAAGATCTGGGGGTGCTTACTGACTCTTATGACAAGAGGCTTGAGCTGTAGTGGTTGAGGCTGGAACGAGAGTGGTCTGCAAAGCTTGTGGCGCGTGAGAGGGAGAAAGCGGAACAGAAGGTGAATTTCCAGCGGCAGCATGATGGCGAATGCAAGGTGAATGTTAAGTTGAAAATTTCTATAGATGATAAAGGGTATGACCCCGAGACATTAGAACCTTATGCTGCATCTCCAGAACTTGTTGAAGGGGATGATTTGCAGATGATGGTAGGAAAGGCGAATTTTGTTGAAGAAGCAATTGGAAGTACTGGGGGTGGTGTAGATACTTATCTTGTTGGAGTGCCCATTGGTAAAACTATTGATGGTTTGGTCGTTGAAGGTTCGAATGAAGCTGCTGGGGGATCTGTGGAGCAAAAAGGTGTAACCACGCCGATATGAGGTATTTGAGGTTGGGGTTTCATGTCTTCTTCTGCTGATTATAATGTTGAGTTGTAATATGTTGAACGATGTTGTTGTTTTCTGTTGGTCGATGAACTTGGTAGGCTTTATGTGCTTTTGTTATCTGCTGAACTTCAGAAGATGATGCTGTACATATTGATGCGTATTTTCTGAACATACTGATTCTGAACTTCAGATTTGATATCTGATTTGCTGATGGATTCTGTAATCGTGCTCTGACCTTGAATTGTTGGAATTTGAATGCACATTTTGTTGATTTTGCTTGTTTTCGACTCTTGATGATTGATATTTGAATTATACTGCAACTGTTCCCCTGATGGATAATATGTTGAATGTGCTCTGTATTTGACAGAATTGTAGATAGTATTTTTATATACGGTTGCTGTTTGAAATTATAGAAGTTGGATCTGTTTGAATAGAAATTTTATCTGTATGAATGACTGTAGTATGATCGAAAACTAAGGAGTATCGAAGATATATAGATTGAACTCTGAATATGTTGCTGGACATCGAAGGGCGAAGCCACAACGATGTTGAAAATTTGAAAATTTTCCAGGTCACCTCCGAGTATCAGTCGGGCTGAGGGGGCGTGATACCTAGTGGAAACCCAAAAATTTATTGGACTTCGAAGGCCTAAGCCACTGTGAAGCAATATCTGATCGCCTCCAACGCATTCCTGAGGGTCCTGTCTTTCAACTATCCTTGCCCCTCGAGTCTGCTTGAATGTTGGAAACTTGAGCAATTCAAGGTTGCCCCCATGTACCAGTCGGGGCGAGGGTGGATATGATACCCAGGGTAAACCAAGAAAAGGACTGGACTTCGACGGTTTCAGAGCCTGGACAAAGTATATATGGTCGCCCCCAATGCATCCCCGAGGGTTCAGTCTTTCGAATATCCTTGCCCTTCAAGTCTTCTCAAAATTAGAGACTTGAGCAATTCAAGTTCGCCCCGAAGTATCAGTCGGGGCGAGGGTGGATATGATACCTAGGGTCAATCAGGAAAAAGACTGAACTTCAAAAGCCTAATCCACAGCGAAGCAATATCTGATCACCCTCAATGAATCCCTGGGGGTTCGGCCTTTCGACCGTTCTTGCCCCTCGTGTTTTCTCAAAGTTGGGAGCTTGAAAAATCTCGAGGTTACCCTCAAGTATCAGCCGGGTCGAAGGTTGACATGATACCTGAGTTAAATCAATAAATTCAAAATAAAATAGGAGACGAAGTAAGGGTTGCAAAACATGTTTATTGAATGTTCTAGATTATATCAGTTGTACATGGTTGGAGATATGGCCTGTTATAGGAGACCAGCTGCATTATATTCAAAGGGTTTGGTAGAGGCTCCTCGTCTTCTGTCATTAAGTAATAAGGACACTTATTCATTTTATCGTAGATGACATATGGTCCTTCCCAAGATTCAGCTAACTTACCGGCGTTTTGAGGTTTCGAAGATTGATTAACACGTCGAAGTACCTAATCACCAATGTTGAAACTCCGTAGTCAAACTCTTTTGTTGTAGGATTTCTGAAGTGATGCGTGGTATTGGTCAAGGTTGGCGATAGCTCGATCTCTAGTTTTACCGATCCATAACATGTTGTATGCAAGTTCAAACTCGTTATCTTCATCTGGGAAGTTAGGGTCTCGAGTAGGAACGCCGTATTGATTTGGTAATAGAGCTTTGGTTCCATATGTTAGGAAGAAGGGGGTGCATCCTGTAGATTTTCTTGGGGTTGTACGATAGGCTCAGAGAACATGTAATAACTCTTGAACTCATCGTCCTTTCTTTGTATCGACTCTCTTCTTAAGGCCATAGATGATGGTTTTGTTAATTGCTTCGACTTGACCGTTACCCTGGGATAGTAAGGTGTGGAGGGTGAGAGAATGATGTTGTGTTTTTTGAGGAAGTTTCTGACTTTGCTGCCAACCTATTGGGGACCATTATCGCATCGAATCATATGGGGATAGCTGAAGCGAGTGATGATATTTTCCCATAAAAAAATTGACAACTTCCTCTTCTCTGGTTTGGCATAGAGGTACCGCTTCGACCCATTTTGTAAAGTAATCGGTTGCAACGAGGATGTCATCTCTACTACCTGAGGCTTTTGGGAAGGAACCAATGGGATAGATGGACCATCATTTAAATGGCTAGGAAAATTGACTGAAGTAGAGGTCTTGAGAGGGGCAATGGAGGTCAGGAGCGTGATGCTGGCATTTGTCACAGTGTTTTGCGTAGTCTGAAGCTTGTTTTTTTATATCGGGCCAAAATTATCCTTGGATAACAGCTCGAAGGGCCATAGAATGACCAGCAGTATGAGCACCGCAGGTTCCTTCATGAAGTTCGGCTAAGGTTTGAGAGGCTCCGGCATAGGATAGACATCGAAGGAGGATGCCATTTGGGGATTTTTGATGTAGTTTGTTTTTGTGGATAGTGTATCTGCGACAATTTTTTAGCAAGGACCGTTTGGCTTTGGGATCATCTGGGAGGGTGGCATTGTTGAGGTAATGAAGAAATGGTGTTTGCCAATCGTCTGGATTGTGACTCTCGCCCCCAGTATTGATGGTATTTATTTCCATCTGGTCGATACTTGGGCGTTCGAGTACTTCGATATGGAGGGTGCGAGATTCTGATTGTCCAAGCATAGCTGTTATGTAGGCGAGGGCATCTGCATGTCTATTTTCTCCTCGAGGGAAATGGGTAATTGTGGATTTTTCGGGGAACCGGTCCATGCACTGTCGCACAAAAAGAGCGTAGTCAGCCATGCGACCGTTAGCTTGGTTTTCTCCTGTGTAATGTCTCTAAACAAGTTGGGAATCTGTAAAGACTGCAAGTTTGGGAATGCCAAGGTTGAGTGCGTGGTCGAGGCCGTGGATCAAGGCTTCATATTCTGCTTCGTTATTGGAATATTCGAAGGCAAGTTTGACGACTTTCTCTATGCGGTCATTAGTGGGTGTTACCAAGACAATACCAATTCCTGAGCCATTAGGTCCTGCTGATCTGTCTGCAAATAAATGCCAGCCAGTCAGAGGGTACCAGGGATCTACTATTTCTGGTTGATCTTCTGATAAATCATCTTCGTGTTCTTCCCAATCTTCATCTTCAACCGGGAAGTCAGCTAGAAAGTCTGCTACTACTTGGCCTTTTTGGGATATTTGCTTCTTGATGGTAATGTCATGCTCGCCAAGGTATACGGACCATTGTTGCACTCGTCTAGATTTTTCTTTTTTGCTTAGGATCTCTCGAAGGGGATAACTGGTAATAACACAGATGGAATGAGCATGGAAATATGGTTTGAGCTTACGGGTTGAATAGACATGTGTGTGGAGTAAACGCTCAAGTTTTGAATATTGAGTTTCTGCAGGGGTTAGGGTTTTGCTCATGAAATATACAGGCTTTTTGATATTGGAATCAAGTCGAATGAGCAATGAACTGAGAGAGGTTTCTGTGGCAGCAAGGTATAAAGAGAGTGTTTCTCCTTCGATAGGTTTGCCGATGATCGGTGGATGGCCAAGATAAGTTTTGAGTTAAAGGAAGGCTTGTTCGCACTCAAGGGTCCAAGTCGATCTCGGGATTGTTTTTCTTTTATGCTTTGTGGACGCCTTGATCGCGCAAAAGGGAAAAGAGCCAGGCACATCGATCTGAGGATTTAGAAATAAAACGATTGAGAGCTGTTATCCTGCCCGCCAATTTTTGGACTTCATTCCTGGTTCAGGGCGAAGGCATGTCTATGAGGGCACAAATGTGGGTGTGGTCAATCTCTATCCCGCGTTTACTGATAAGTTGACCCAAAATTTTTCCAGATGACACACCAAATTGGTACTTGTCTGGGTTTAGTTTCATATTATACGTGCGAAGTATCGAAAAGATTTCTATGAGGTCTTGGATATGGGTGCTTTTTTGAAGGCTTTTGCATAACATATCGTCGATATAAACTTCGACAGATTTGCCAAGCAAAGGTTTGAACATGGTTGTGACAAGGCGTTGGTAGGCGGCACCGACATTTTTAAGGCCGAAGGGCATAACATTGAAATAGTAAAGGCCTTGCTCAGTTATAAATGAAGTTTTAAGTTGATCTTCGGGGAGGAGGGGTACCTGATTGTAACCCGAAGCCGCATCCATCATGGATAGGCGATCGTGTCCAGCAGTGGCATCGATGAGTGCTGAGATAGTAGGAGGGGGAAACTGTCCTTCAATGTGTGCTTGTTGAGGTCTGTGAAGTCGACAGAGATTCGGATCTAGCCATTCTTCTTAGGAGCTGCTACAATGTTTGATATCCAGTCTGGGTATTTAACTTCTCTGATAAAGCCTACGGCTATGAGCTTGTCTACTTCGAGGTTCTCAGCTTCTCGAAGTCGTGGCGCCAGTGTACGCTTCTTCTTTTTTTACCTCTGAGGAATAGGGGATGAGATCAATGCGATGACAGGCCAGGTTGGGGTCGACACCAGGCATCTCTTAAAATGTCCAGGCGAAGATGTCTTTGTTTGTTTGAAAGAACTCAGAAAGTTAAAGGCGCTCTGACTCATTGAGGAAGGAACCGATAAATGTACCCAAACCAGGACCATCGAGTTTGATATAAACAGTGGGTTCGATGGATGGGGTGGTATCTGTTGAAGTCGAAGGGATAGAAAGATATCGTGATTGCTATGGGCGGCTGACAAGTTTTGGGGTTTGGTCGATCTCTGGGTGCCCGCATGAGCGGGCAAGGCGTTGTGAGCCTTTTAAATTCTAAGTACCCTCGTAATTGCTGAATCGAAGGGTTTGATAGTATGTCGAAGGTATAACTCATATGGGCTGAAGCCAATCTTGTCCGAGTATACCGAGGTATTCAGACTTCTTGTCAATGATGATAAAGTTGGTTTGAAGGGTAATAGGGCCTGCAGTGACGGGTAGGCTGATACGGCCAATAGGAACTTCTGTTAATCCATTAAAAACTTTTAGTTCGATGCTAGCGGTGGTTATGAGGTTTGTTTTCTTCATGGTTTGGATTGTTTGGAGAGAGAAGACATCAGCTGCATTCCTAGTATCTACGACCATTGCATTGAGGATGAGGTTCTCGATCTTAATCATACAAACTAATGGATCGGAATGGGGGAAACGAATGTGTGAGGTGTCACAGTCGATGAAAGAAATACCTTCGAGTCGAGGGTGATAACTTGATTCTGGCAGAAGGGTAGGAAATTTCTCCTGATAGGTAAGCTTGTAACATTCTTCGATGCGCTTTCGTTTGCTCTTGGAATGTCCACTGTCTATGTTGTTGACTTCAATGAACTTGACTTTATAGATGTGCACCTCGGCTGGGCCAGTAATAGGGGTGGATAGAGATTTGAGGTAGGACCCATCGGGGTAGCTTAGAATATTAGCAATACACTGGTGCAAACGTCCTGCTCTGATGATAAGTTTGAGAGGGCACTGAAGGGTAAAGCATTTATTGCTATAGTGACAGTTACACTTATGGTTGGCGCAGTAAGGTTCGCCTGGTCTGACTTCGATAGGGAATGGGATACACTAGATGGGGTCTGCCTGTATGTGTGGTAGAAGGGTGCTGAGGGGGGTAGTAAGTGTAGGCAAAGCAGGCTTGGTCACTTCTTATGAGCTTCGGTGCTGTTATCAATGTTGGGGCATTTACGGCTCTCAGTCTCCTGTGAGATAGAAGCTATTAGAGGTATGGGAGCAGAGTGGGGGTGTGACAAGGTTTATTGATGTTTGTTATTTGAGAAGGTTGGCTCTATTTGTGGGACTCTTGAAGGCGTTCGAGATCGATATAGCTGTAGACCTTCGAGAACATCTCTTAGAGTATTTTTGGTTTGTGGAGGACTAGGTGCTCTTTTACTCGGCTGTGGTCGGGTAGGGCATTCGAATATGCTAAAATAGCATTCGAGCAGTCGAGATTTTCTATTTTCTGGGATTCGTCGAGGAATCTTCTGGTGAAGGCTTCGAGGGTCTTATTGAAAGAAAATTGGGCGATGAAAAGTTGTGAAAGCTGCTCGAAGTTACGAATCGATCCATTTGGGTGATTGTGGTTCCATCGAAGGGGACAATCGGTAAGACTCGTTGGAAATAGGTGACATAATAGGTAGTCGGCCGTGGAGTAGAGGCTCAGGGATTTTTGGAATTTGAGGATGAGGAATTTGGGGTCTGTGTTACGGTATTTGCTGAGTTTGGGGGCACGAAAGTTGGGGGGTATTTCGTGAGCCAAAAGTTTGGGGCAGATCGGGTTATTGAGGCGGCTCCAGGAGTTTGTGGCTGGGCTCGTGCTAACGTGAATGACGGGTTGTATTTTGTGGTCGAAGTTCTGCTGTGTAACATATGCAAGATGTGGGGGAGATTGATGAATTTGATGGTTGTGAGGCTGAGGGTGTGGTAGAAAATCAGCACTGCGTTCACCAAGCCGTTCCCGAGTAGGACAGCATCTGGGATGTTTGGAGGAGTAGAGGGTTAAGTCAGAAGAGTCTTCTATGGGGTGAATCCTGAGGTGAATGGAACCGGTTGGGGGAATAATAGGGGGAAAACCTTCGGCACCGGTGTGAACAGGGGGTATCTCGTGGTTTGGTGAAGGCCCTAGGCAGGCGCGAGCAGAGACGCACATTTCTTGTACCTGGGACGGGCGAGTAGGTTCCAAGGGCTGTAATCTCTGTAGCTCTCGGACGGTGTTGCGCAGTTTTTCGATTGCTCTGTTATGTCTGCTTTTATCATCCAAGCGACGATTTCGCTCAGTTTCCAGTGCCAAGCGGTAGTTTTAACGTTCCTGATTTAGTTGGTTCTGGTGGCACTCTTCTACTTGAGCGACTTGTTGTGATAATAAGGCTATTTGGGCAGCTACTCCGTCAATGGGGTCGCCTGCCTGGGTTGAGTTGGAACGGCGTATGGGTGCCATTGAGGGTAATATGCTAAAGTAGAAAACAAAAGGCGGGGAAAAAGGAAGGGAGATTGGTAGGGTGGGAAGCACAGGCGGCGCCAATTATAAGGACCTAACTTCGCTCGGAGGGGAAGCTGGTTCTCACAACGTAGAATCAATCTTTAATCAAAGGATACAAACAATTGGCCTAAAGTAAGAACTAACTATAGACAAATACTTGCGTAGATGCCCGAATGTGACTCCCTACGACCTCTGATGAGGATTTTTTAAGACAGATTGTATTACTGAAGAGTAAATAACTGGGTTCGAGTACAAAGTGTCTGGGTGGTCGAAGGTAAAATGCAAGGGGTTGGAGATGATTTTCCTAACCCCCTCTTGGTTTCCCCTATCCTTTATTTATAGGGATACAGGGGGCTGAGTCAGCAAGCGTAGGTCTGAATTACATGATTACAGTCAGGAAGTCCCGAGAAGTTATGGGCGTAGGTCATATCGGTACTATTACTGTAACATTTATTGGTGATGTCTCTGAACGGCGTGGTGGTTGGACCTGTCATTGTAGCTGCACGGGCCAATCAATGCGCCGTCTTATTTGATGAGGTGGTTTTCTGTCTTTTCTTGCTTCGATCGTATGCTAGTAAAGTCGAAGTATTTTAGATGTAGTATGTTAATCCGTTCTCGAACCTCTGTCTGATGTTGAAGCTTCATCTTTTGGGGATCTCTGGGGAGTCTGTTTTAGAGATTGAGTGGGCATCGATATTTTTGAGTAGACTGTGAAGTAGGCTTTGACCGACTGTCGAAGGCTACGAGTAGGCTACTACAATCAAGTTCCTTCTCCTTCTCTAGCATTTGATTACCAATGCTGTCATTGAAGTGGTCGTCCACCAGCTGTATCTTCAGATGATGAATCCTTTTCTTCAGCCTCTTCTTTTTTATTGTGCTGCTGTCAGACCCATTAATTCTCCATGCCTTAATATAAGCTCTCAGTCTTTGAAGTTACAGCATGAGTTGAAATAGTGGGGCTGCATCGAGTTCTTTATTCAAATTTTAAAGAACCACATCTTTGAAATCTGGTGCATTGCCCTAAGAATGCATGTACCTGAAGGGCATATGTTGGGGTTTAGGTATGTGGTGACATTCTCCAAAGAGGATAGAGTGATATGATTTGGCTCTTGGGAGCATTTTAATCATCCATCATTTGTAGGCCGCAAGTCATTGTGAATTGTGAAGGCATCTATCTAGAAGGCAAAATATTTTGTGATGTCCTTTCTGAGAGTTATTCCACGTGTATCTCATACCTGAATTCGGGCTTTCTACAAGATTGGCTCTATCTATGAAATCTGTAAAGTTTGCCAAAGTAGGATAAAGAGGTGGTTTCCCACCAATTTTTTTCTGCCAGTCTGAGAATGACATTAAAGTCGCCAATACATATCCAAGGTTTGCTATTTTTCTGAGAGAAACTGGAAAGTTTAGCCCGCAAGTCACTTTTGTTCACTCTCAGGTAGTTAGCATGAATAATTAAAATACAAGAGTTCATATATTCAATAGTGATGTATTGCTAGTTTATATCAAGCACTAGAGGTTCAGCTGAATTATCCTTCCAGAACACCCAAATGTTACCTTTCTCACCTCCTTGTTCATTGGTTATTACTTTACTATTGTAGCCTGGTAGAGCAAAACCTTTGGAATATATTTTGGGTTCAGGAAACCCAAGAATTAATGGCTGCATCTTTAAAATCTATATGGGTTTTGTTGTTTCCCAATCCTTGAGCATTCGAGACAAGGACCTTCATTTCGTACCTTGGATGTTTGATCGTGTTACTTTGGGATCGAAGGTATATATCTTCCCTCCCTTGTATACTTTGTTAGGTCCCAATTCTTTGATGATCTGTTCTTCCAAATACATCTCATCTGCCCACCTGCTAGGGTTTAAAAGATAATGTACTTCTGAAATAGTTGTTTGGCAGTTATCGTCATCCTGTATCATTTGTGTCTTCTCTACCCATTCCTCTTCCAGATTGGGGGGGTTGCCTATATCAGCAGATATACTTTGCTCTTCATTGGAATTGTGTGCCTCTTTTATGTCATGCACTATCTCTGCAACCTCTTCCAATGATTGAAATTTATTAGATCATCTAGTTGTTGGTGAGGATACATCTTCAACTTGCAGAACTATTGTACCTTTAGGTATAGACCACTCATTTGTGCCAGTGATCATTTCCCTTTACTGGCCTTGTGTGCTTGGATTAGTCATTCCAGGGAAGTAAATCGGTGGTGATAGATCGGTGCTTGGAGCTGGTGTGTCTTAAAAATATGTGTTTATTGGGCATTCTAGGGTCTGCTTGTGTATGCGCAATGCTCTTCTCCTTTTCTTTGTAAATTCTGATATTATTGTTGTGTTTGCTTGCTAGTATACTCTCCTTCATAGGCTTTCTAAAGCTTTTTTGCATCACAACATTCTGTCCACAAGCTCTTTGAGTAAATTTTTATTCAGCAATAATATGCCCAACATTCTTGCAGTGATTGCAGTACTTAGGTATCCTGTGTAGAATAACATCCTGTTTTATTATCTTGCCCTCCATATCAAGAAGGACATGATCAGGGATAGGCTGAGATAAATCAACAACATCAACTAAGACACAAGCATGATACCCATAATCTTTATTTCTTACTGGCTGATCAAGTTGTATGAGAGTTCCTAGAGTCTTTCCCATTGACATTATGATTTTGCTGCTCCATAATTTCAGAGGAACCCCAGGAAATTTACACCATATAAGAACATTTGAATTGTTGTGTCTATCAATGGAGAATGGAGGAGACAATGACATTAACCCCATTGGCATCTTCTGAATAATCCAAGACCCTTTGCTCCAAATCAGAACTTTATCCTCTTCATTGTCCAATATGATGATAAAGAAGCCCTTCCCAATTGGAATTAATTTGCACTGTCCTACAGTTTTCAAATTTTCCCTGGCGTATTCTTGCACCTCCCCAAATTTGATTTGTTGCAAATCGAGTCTACCAATTAGACTATTTGTAAATTGAGCTACCTCGTTCGTAACATTAGGAGGTGGAATTGTTAGAATCGGTGTATCACCTTTTCTACTTGCTTGTAGCAGTGTTGTTGCATCAATCTCATCAGACTCCGTTCCTTTGAGCTTTGCAGGATATGACTGTTGGGGGTTTGGATTGGTTGATTCAGGGATTTTACACTGAGGAGAAGATTCTCCCCTCATAACCTGATTTCCATTCTGATTATTACCTTTATCTGTAACATCACTTGGTATAGCTTGATCGTTATTCAATTTGGCAAAATTTTCATCACCAGCAGCCTTCTCCATGAATCCCCATGGGCAAATCACATGAGATTGATACTTGTTGAGTGTTGTTGTTGCTTTCTCCTTCTTGGATTACTCCTAATTCTGGATTTCCTGGACTACACTTTGATGATTTGTGTTGATTTTCTCAATCAAACCCTCGCTATTAATCACCAGCGATTGGATTCCCCTGCTAATGATCGATTGAAGTAGAATAAGGGTAGTCGCATCCATGATTTGATTGTATTTGAAAACACTATTCATAATCAATATTATGATTACTATTCATGATGAACAGCAATCATAATTTATTAATTTTTTCTTTCGAAATTTTTTTCCTCTATATATGTTGTGGAACATATGATATTATTTAGATAGAATCTTATAGATGTACCATAAAAGCATGGGAGTACTCTCCACTTATTTTAATCTCCACAACTTAAAATCAAATGGCCTCACTCCTTCCTTTATATATTTTATTTATTTTTATTAAAAAGTCTCGAAACAAAAGGGACAAAAGGTGCTGGGTATAAAACGAATGGCATATTTTATGGTATAAAGGGCTATAAACAGATAAAACTTTGGGTAAGCATAACGAATGCCAAAAATGTAGTAACAAAAAAAATGCCTATTATCATATCTTTGGTCTCCCACAGTCTTTTTTTTTGTCTCGAATCAAGTATAAGAAATATTCTATTACAATAACTTCAATTTGTTCTCATTGTCGACAATTCAGTAATTCAAATGAAATGAGATCATTAAAGAAGATAAGATTTTCTAGAAAGAATTAATGTCATAGCACTCAAAGTTTATAATTAAGGCCAAATTCTTTCATAGTATTAGGTACGAAGTCTTTACAGTTATCCTCAAGTATTTTTTGTTAATGATTGCCTATATGTTTAAACATGATACTAGTTGACTGTCGTGATAAAAACTTATTCCAAGTAAAACCATACTGAATTAACATAAGACTAAAGCATAAATCAAACCTAATAAAAGTATATCATGGTAATTATCTAAAAAATGTATAGTATAAACAAGGAGTAAGAAACATACCTAATCAATGGAACAGACCATCTTAACTGAGGTGTCAACTCATCAATTTGTACCCAAATAGCTCGAATGGCCTTTCTAGTTGATGCTTCTTGAGCAAACCCCCAAGATATATTCTTATTTTTCACATTAGTAGAAAACATGCTTGAGTTATATCTTTGCCAATTGGGTAATCAAACATATGATCGATATGTTTAAATAAATCTGCAATAAGATGAAACATGACCTTTTCAACCACATGCTCTATAATAAAAAAAATGAGAGTAAGAGAACCTTTTTGTTGGATTATGAGTGGTGGATATTATATTATGTTTGGAAAATGATGTGGTAGAAATTTCTTTCACAAATTTTGTGACTTGAGGGGTCTGGGCATCATAATTACGTGGCTCATATCCTAGCTTGATACATTTTGTCACTGTCAGTTTTCCTCGTACATAAAATCTTATCCATCTTTTTCTCTCCATGACAAAACAATATTTCAAGTATGTGCTGAGATAAAACTAAATCAAGCTTGGCCTTGTAAAGTTTGCCTAAGTTTGATTTCATTTTCTCCTCAACATCATGAACTTCCTTTTCTTATGATTATGATTTTTTTATAGAGGCTTTGTTCTTACCTTCGATTCTTTTAAACGGTAGAATTGTATTCTCGGTATTTTCAATTAGTTTTTAAGTGAGTGTGTAAACTTGTTCTTTCAAGCCTTTGTTATTTTTTTCAAGTTCAACACACTACTTAATTGATCAAGAATACAATTTTTCAAGATTAAAATTATCGTATTCACCATCTTCATGATCACTCTAACCTTCAACATGTCTTTATAACTCAAATGTGTCAAAATAATCATTACTAGAGTTTATTCCAACTGGATATGCACAATAGTTGCCATTTTCATTTTCTTGGGGATGATCATTATTAACATCATTTTCATCATCATTATCATCCTAAGTAAAAATAATATTCATAGCCTTCTTATTACTACCAGATTTTTTTATTTGAATAACTATGTGCATAGTAACTAAACTTATGATACTTATAACATTTAACTTGACATTGGGTGTTCAAGGGTATTTATGTAATTTTATGGTATAACTATAAGCAACTAAAATTAAAACCCATAAAACCAAACACCCTATCAGGCATCATCAAATATATCACCAAATCACATAAATATTACATCTTTACAAGAGATCATGATAAAATCAAATGAAGTGAGGTTGAACCATTGAAGGGAACAACGAACAAATCAAATGAACTTTATGATAGTCGATAGAAACCGAGAGAGAGAGAGAGATGCTTAGAGAGTGCAAAGATAAATTTTTATTGATCTTTGGCTGGAGGGATGCTTGGAGACAGAGAGTCAGAAATACTCTTAAATAGTAAGATTATTTGGTTAATTCGTTCCCACACTTTCTGGGTCGAGCTGTGGGCTTCCAGGGCTGGGCTTTTGGTGGATATGTACAAATTTTTTTATTCCAATTGCTATATATAAGCCCTTTTTTGGCCAAAATCAAGACGGGGGGGGGGGGGGGGGGGGGGAACTGCCCCCCCATTCTAAGCCTATAAATCCACCCCTAACGATTGGTCTATCGGTTATTCGATTTAACTTAATCATGAGGCTGCGATTGATAATTTACTGATTGCCCTGTATTTGAAATTGACAATTTTTCACAAGTTTTTTAAACTGCTAATTTATAGAGGCAATCTATAAATGAATATCCGACCCCTCATCATCATCTAAAACACATGAGTTGTCAACCTCTTTGGTACCCTTAGAAGACAAAGAGGTAGAGGAAGAGTTAAAGTAACTCTTATTCTTTATAGGGTTTTCTATATACATCTCGAGTTCAAATGTTCACAACTTTCTTGCAAAATGTCTAGTTTCATTTTCTTAAGATCTTAAGCTTCCTCTATAACATCACGTCTAGATCTAAAGCTCTGGAGAAAGATCTCCAGATTTTGTGAACAATTTGATCATCGTAGTAAGATGTTCCTAATGTGGTACTAGTATTGACAATATCACTTAGTCTTGCATAAAACTCATTAAATGGATCATTCTCATCAATTCAAATATTCTCGAATAGGGAGGTGTGTATTTGTAACCTATTTTCCCTAACTTTGTCATCGCCTTCGTGAGTTCAAACTAATATGTCCCAACCTTCTTTCGAAGTGGTACAAGCAGAGATGTGTCAAAAGTTACTTGGGATCACAACCATCAAAAATAACTTTGCGACCCTTCATGTTATAACCAGCAGCTTCATTTGCATCCTTAGATCACTAATTCCTCTAATTAAGGATCTCTTCAGCATAATTACCCGTTCCTTTCATGGTCGGGTGAGTCCATCCATCCTCGAATATAATCAATACATCTTCTTTGAGTAATTATTAGAGTGCAACCATTTAAACTTTTCAATAAGGATAGTGATTGCCATCAAATAGGGGGGGATGATTTATGGGACCTCTAAATATTTTAGAATTTATTAATATCAATAACATGAGTTAGGATCCACACTTAGGATTTTAATCCTTCAAGCGTGTCTACTCTAATACCAATTAAAATTTCTTACTATTCGAGATTAATCGATTTTGATAAAATTAGGTCAAATTAGTTAGGTCCGATAATCCTTAAAACTAGTGGTCTAACTTAAACCTAACTTAAGTTGATATGATAATCTAGTGTTAGCAATAAACAATCAACTATGCAAAAGAACAAGTAATTTTAACCCTGTGAAAAACCTTTCTTAAGGAAAAACCTATAGGTCGCTATCGAATTGCCTGATAGCTAAAAATCTACTATTAAAAAAGAATTACAAGAATTCAATCACTTACAGACTCGATAAACACATCCCGTGGTTACCTCGCTTCCAATTGAGCTTCCTAAATTCAATTCCTCGTTCCGCAGTGCCTCGCTTCTATCTCCCACCAAAGCTTCCAAACTTTAAACTCGCAGGCTTTTCTAATTAAGATTAGGTCTTTTAAAACTTTAAGATTGATTCAATTTGTGCTTTAATTCTTGTTAAATTCTCACTTCTCTCAAATATCTTAAGCCCTGTAAAAATTAATTTTAGAAGAGTTGATTTTGAAAAATAGAAAAAAAACCTTTTATAGTAAAACTAAAAATCTTGTATTTTGTTCGAATCAAAACAAAGTCTATTCGAACAGAGATGCTCCTACCCCTATGTATTTGAATAGAACTAAAGTGTATTCAAGCAGGACAAAATCCGTTTGAACAGAGCCAAAGTTTATTCACACAGAAAGGCTCATGCCTTTGTGTATTGAAACAAGAGCAAAGTCTATTCGAACAGAACAAAATTATCCTAAAAAAATTCAACTCTTTTGTACTTTTGTAAAATACTAATAGGCTCGAGTATTTGGGCAAAGAGGTACAAAACAAATGTACGTGTTCAGTGTTAGTCTAGCTGTAGCCACATACACTTTCTTTCAATTAATAACCACAAAATAGTACTGACACTTATTCTAGAAATGAAATTAAACCAATAACAAGTATGGAGGTTTCAATAGTGGGTAGAGTGGAATTGATGCTTTGATTTCCACTCTAAATGGAACAACTCTACAATTTCTTTCTAGCATTTTTTTTGGTTTCCTTTACCAATAAACAAAATCTTATTTATTGGATATAATTAGGAGCTCAAGATATAATTCGCAATACCAAGTCTCTAGGGATACGACCCCGCTTTCCCTCGTACTCAACCGTAGAACCTTACGCTTACTGGTATTTTAAGAAGTCAGTTTTATTATCGATCACTACTTTTATAAGGATTAATGCAAAAAAATTTAAGACTCTGAAAAGATTTTTGAAAAAATATTCTTGAACATGTTGAGAATCGAGGTAGCTACTCTCTTCTATGACAAGAACGATACGCGAAATATGCCCCAACAAAAGAATTAACAAAGCAAGCACAATAGCGACACAAGAATTCTAGTGGAGGGAAGTGGAAAACCCTTATAGATAAAAAACCACTCCCCGAACAATTTACTATGTTAATCAAGTAGGTTACAATAATCTCTCAAGCGTCTCAAGCTTTAACGGAGTCCCTTCAAACCCTAGGTTTCTCTCATGAATTAAACTCACAAAAGATAGATATGGAAATACTCTCTAGTATCCCTTATATAAGTGGGATATCATTACATAAGAATAGGCTTGAAGTACGGATCATGAGACACACCAACGCCCCCAGAAAACACCTCCTAAAACTGACTAAAGTAGTCTATTCGAATAGACTCTGGATTTATTTAAAATTAATTGGGTTCTGAGTGTTTCCGTTTGAATAGACAAAGAGTCTGTTCGAAGAGACAAAATCTTATTTGAATGACTTCTTATCTCGTTCGAACGACTTGGCTTTTATTTAAATAAACTGTAAAGTGTATTCCAACAATCAAACCTCTGCCTCTTCTATTCGAACAGACAAATAGTCTATTCAAACAGAATATTGAAAAAACCTTTTTCAAACCGCCTTCGACAAATAGTCTATGGGTTACGATCTTCACTAAACTTCCTCGAACAAGAATCGAGTTCATACCATAATAATCTCCCACTTTAAATCGAATCCCGTAACCCATCCCCAGATCTCCAAATGAATTATTCGCACTACCCAGACCTTCAATTTTGAAGACCCACAAAAGTTGTACATGTCATAACCTTATGAAAAATCAACACTTTTGTAAACATATCGGCCGGATTCACATCAAAATGAATCTTCATGGGCTTCAACACACCATCCTCGAGAAGTGAGTGAATATTGTGATACCGAATATCAATATGCTTGGTTCTAGAATGAAAAAACAAATTCTTCGCTAAGTGTATAACGCTTTGACTATCACTATGCAACTTAGGAGAAAATTGTTCTCTACTATAATCTTTCATCAACCCTTTCAGCCAAACCATATCCTTGCACGCTTCAGCAGTTGCAACATATTCCACCTCCGCCGTAAACAAAGCTACAATCTTTTGTAGCCTAAAAACCCATGTAACCGCACCGCTTCCCAGTGTAAAAATGAAACTACTAGTGCTCTTCTGCCTATCCATGTCACCCGCCATATCAAAATCAACAAAACCCTGTAAGCATATATGAGAACCCCCATAACATAATGCCATATCTTCAGTCTACTTTTGATGTTTTAGTATTTATTTTACAGCTCTCTAATGCTCCTTGCCTGGATTACTCGCTTACCTACTGAAATCTCTCACTGCTTGGGCAATATCTTCTCTCATACAAATTATAGCATACATTAGGCTACCAACCGCAGATTGAAAAGGAACCTTCCACATCTCATCGCGATCCTTTTGCATTTTTAGATAAAAATCCTTTGATAATTTGAAGTGGTCTCCCAATGGTGTACTAACAACTTTAAAACCTTCCATATTAAACCGCTTTAGTACTTTGCCGATGTATTTAGCTTGAGACAACTTTAATCCTTGCCGCTTTTTGTCTCTTGTAACATGCATACAAAGAACTTGTTTCGCCACACCCAAGTCCTTTATAGAAAACTCCTGGGATAATTGTTTCTTCAACTTGATAATTTTTCCCATGTCAGCACTTGCTACTAACATATCATCTACATACAGAAGTAGAATTATATACGAGTTCCCCCTATTTTTTATAAAATAATAGTGATCCCATTGCTCTTCGAATAACCATTTCTGGACATGAATTGTTCGAACTTAAAATACCACTGTCTCGGTGCTTATTTCAAACCATATAAGCTCTTCGTGAGCGTACTAACAAGAACTTCTTTCCCTTTAACTGAATGCCCTTCTGGCTACTTCATATAAATTTCTTCATTAAGGTTACCATGAAGAAATGCTATCTTGACATCTAGTTGCTCAAGATGCAAATCTTCAACTGCAACTATATTCATCACAACCTGAATAGTAGAAATCTTCACAGCAGGAGAAAAAATTTCACCAAAATCAACACCTTCTTTCTGCTGAAAGCCCTTCCCAACAAGTCTAGCCTTGAATCTCCTTGAGCCGTCAGATTCTTGCTTAAGTCTATCTACCCACTTGTTATGCAATGCTCTCTTCCCTTTTGGTAACAGAACTAAATCCTAATTTTGATTAACTGATAATGACTGCATCTCATCATCCATAGCATGCTACCACTTGCTCTTGCCTTCTACATCTAAAGCCTCCTTATAACTTTTAGGTTCATCACCATTTGTAAGTAGCAAGTGATTTATGGAATTAACGTACCTTGCCAAAATTCTTGCAACTCTTGGCTTCTTTTGAAGTGTTATTTGAATGTCTAGATCATTAGGTTCCTCATTTTGAACTGGTTCATCGGACTCAACAATGAATTTTACATCAACCTCTTGAGAAGGTTCATCATTATCAATGTCTACACTTTCCGCTGCTTCACTTTGATTCTTTTCTACAGGTACTTTGAAGTCTTTATATAAGACTTTCTCATTGAATGTAAAGTTACGGCTCTGGATAACTTTTCGATTCTTCGCATCCCTAAATCGGTACTCAAAATCATCTCCACCGTATCTAATGAATATGCACTTCATCGACTTTGCATCTAACTTGGTCTTTGTATATGAATTATCATGCACATATGAGGTAAAAAGCCATTGAAGGCTCTCTATTAAGCAAGTACGCCTCCATACTAATCGCATTCGCCCAAAAAAATACTTTGGAAATCTAGAGTTAAGTCTCATACTCCTTGTTTTTTTGTTTATTGTTCGGTTCATGCATTTTGCAACACCATTTTGTTGCGGTGTTCTGGGAATAGTCTTTTGCCTCCTAATCCCGTTTGATGCGCAAAAGTCTTCAAAATCGTCACTACAGTATTGGCCCCCGTTATCCGACCTAGGATACTTCATTTTCAAACCGAATTCATTTTTAATTAGAGCCCTCCACCTCTTAAATTTATCAAACACATCTAATTTGTTCTTCACGAAGAAGTCCCGCAGTTTACGAGTAGCATCATCAATTTAAATAACGTAATAATGAGAACCGCCAAGAGAAGATACCTTGGTCGGCCCTTAAAAATTAGTGTGTACAAGATCCAACTTTCCAGGTTTCCTTGATCTCCCAAATAATTTGAAACTGACCTTCTTCTATTTCGAAAAAACACACTCTTCACAAAACTTGAGATCAACCTTAGCAAGACCCTCTCACTTTCTCTTTGTTACCATTATCTTCATCCCCTTTTCACTCATATGACTAAGCCGTTTGTGTCACGTACTTCAATCAATCCTTAGAGTGGCCGCACAAATAGTAGAAATTGTGTTCTGCGTTGTATACAACGTTCCTTGTCGTAAGCCTCGGGCTACTAGCATAGCTCCCTTTGCAACCTTTCAGAAGTTTGTACACAAAGTTACTCACATATCTACCATCATCCACCAATTTTCTAACTGATATAAGGCTGTGCCTCAATTTAGGTACAAGTCGCGCATTCTATAAAACTAACGTTCCCCTTGAAGGCAACAACATCCTAGCATTTCCCTTTCTAGTAATATGGCGTGTACTCTTATCTATATGAAAGACTGTACCGAAGTCACCTTTAACAATATTAGTTAGAAAACCTACGTTCGCAGTAGCATGGAAAGAGGCACTCGAATCAACTATCCAAGATTCATTAACCTCCCTAGTAAGGTTCATTACATTTTTCCCTTCATCATCAATCTTCTTAGAAGAAGAAGAGTTACAATCTCACCTGAAGTGACTCTTCTATCTACAAGTCCAATACGCTTCGTAAAAGGTGTACCTTATTTGCCCTGGACGGTTCCCAATACATAGCGGACAATGTCTCCATCAAAACCTTGGTTATCATAACTTTGGAGATCATGTATAGAATCTGAGATGACAACGTTAACTTAACGGTTCCAAGCGCCTTGCGATCCAATCGCGCCCACTTAGCAGCATTGTATTCTACTGACATTATCTCAACTCCACCCAGTGGTAAATCAAAATCTTTCTAATATAGGTAATCTTCTATCTGCATCTTTCACACTCCAAATTTAGAGCCATTGAACTTTGTGATTTTTAACTTCTTCTGATCGGCCATCGCTTTTTACCACACAAGCCCTATAACACTTGCTCTGATACTAATTATTGAGAATTAAGGTAGCTACTCTCTCCTCTCTGAGAAGAATGATACGCACAATAAGTCCTAATAGAAGAATTTACCAAGCAAGCACAATAACGAAACAATAATTCCAGAGGAGGGAAGTAGAAACCCTTACAGATAAAAAAACACTCCCCAAACAATTCACTATGTTAATCAAATAGGTTACAATGATCTCTCAAGCTTCACAAGCTTTAATGGAGTCTCTTCAAACCCTAGGTTTCTCTCTATAATTAAACTCACAAAAGATAGATATGGAAACACTATCTAGTATCCCTTATATAAGTAGGATATCATTACATAAGAATAGGTTTAAAGTACAGATCATTAGACACACCAATGCCCCCAGAAAACACCTTCTAAAACTGACTAACAAAGTCTGTTCAAATAGACTCTGGATCTATTCTAACAAATTGGGTTCTGAGCATTTCTGATCAAATAGACAAATAGTCTGTTTGAATAGACAAAATCTCGTTCGAACGACTTTTTGCCTCGTTCGAAGGGCTTGGCTTTTATTCCAATAAACTGTAAAGTCTATTAGAACAATTAAACCTCTACCTCTTCTGTTCAAACAAACAAATAGTCTATTCAAACAAATCTTTAAAAAAACCTTTTTTGAAACCGTCTTTGATACTCGCTCATCTCACGAGCTCCAATGAACTTTCTCGAACAAGATTCGTGTTCTTACCATAACAGAACCCTTTCCCTCTTATTGAAGTCTAGAAGATATCTAAAACATATGTTACATGTTAAGGTAATATGGCATTATGTCAGCAATTGAGTACGTGATGATGTGCCTACTTTTGAACCAATCAATGTTGTATTATCATAATGACTAGGAATCTAGGATTCATGCCTACACTCAGAGCGGATCTAGCGCGAAAGTCCAAGTCCAACCATTAATCCACATAGAGATTAGTTTGATTATGTTTTGCATGTTCCCAATGATGAATTATGACTAAGATGATCTTCCTAGCGATTGTGCCTTGCACTTTCATCGTAATTAAGGCCTTAAGTTGACTTTACTTAAATAATATCAACTTAAGGTTCCTGCATTGAGACACAACAAGATGTAACCAATACATGGCTTATTTTGGGGTATCATATGGTCTGAAACCACAAGATTATGGACTTCATTCTAACTTGGCCAACTTTGTTAGGTAAAAAAAATTGGACAACATTACATTAAATTTTATCAAGGACAATCGATAAACAAACCTATATTATTGTCGTCTTTTAAGGAAGCCGTATATATGAATTATTCATATAAATGGGTGAATAGTATTGCAGGACCATATCAATCTTTGATCTCCAAGAAGTACGCTCTTTTTGGATACTCATTGACTTGATTTTGTACAGTATGGCACCAAATTTTTTTAAACACTGATTTTAATATAGACTAATGGCTCCATATGGAGGAAGTTATGTGGCATATTAGTGATCTACTGAGTAGAGCGGAGAGGTTGTAAGAACCATGCAGGGTAAAAGGAATCGACAGTGATTAACTACAGACAACAATGCTAAGTTATGACCCTGTAGAATCACCCTGGACTGCTAAAAAAATAAGAATTTAATTATCATTAACATTTAAATGAGGGTAATGAGTTAAATTGTATGTTTTCTTTTAATATTTCAAGCAAACTGTTAGGAGTTGGGTCTAGCCCAAGCTAGGAACCCAAGTGGGTTGGGGTATCCTATTGGACACCTAAATAAGCCCATATGCCTTTAGGGTTATGAGAAGTGTTTGACATGGTTAGGTAACATATTAATAGGGTTATCTCCTTATCAATTACGTACAGTTCTACAGTTCTCTAATAATCAATAAAGAACCCTCTCTCTCTCAATTGCTCACCAAAGATATTAGAACTGTTAATCCTTCTAGAGTATATTATTACTCAGCACGTTATCAACACGAAAAGGAGAAAGGAAAATCACTCTCGAATCAGCAATTTTATGGAAACTTTTCAATTAAGAGGTATTTTAGAATTTTAGAATTTTGATTTAATTTCTTGTTAATCAATGTTGTATAATATATGAATTTGGATTAGTAGCTATTTATACTATTTTTTTATTTATTAAAATAAATATTTTTGGTGATTTTTACCCAAGAAATAGGGCTGTTTTCAAACTAAAATTAGTTTTTTTGTGGACATCGGATGGAGGCGAGATTAATTTGGTTGGAAAGCCCATCCTGAGAACATTTCAGCGGCATGTGGAACGTCTCAGGTAGATGTAACAATCGCCGGAAAACTAATAATAAAACTAGGCAGTTTCACCACCAAAAATGACGTCATCGTTATCCATTGCTGATGTCAGCATTGATATGCATTAAGGACAGGTGGCATGCTGATATGGAATGGAACGTGATAGGCACGTACATGGCATAGCACATGTGGCACATTGTACTTACTGAGGGTGACATTTGGCATTCACCCAACAGTCACCGGTCAGTCACTGGAGTAATCACTGAGCAGTCACTGGAGCAGTCACCATAATAGATATCGAAGTGACATATGGCAAACACGTGTGAAGCACAGATACACATGTGGCACGTTTGGCACATATGTGCGTGACACGTATAGGACATGTGTGGGGCATGTGTAACCGAGTCAACCTGGTCTAGGCGTTGACCACGACCAAACCATACCTATCTTGGACCGGTTCAGACACTAAAACGGCTATAAAGAGCCCATTTTTTGGTCAAATTGTGTTCAATCTTTTTGGAAAAATTCCTATTGACTGGATCTACCCCGTGTAGGGCAAATTTTTTATTTAACATTTTTTAAGATATTTTTTAAAAATTTTGGGAAGAGGTGCCTTGTATAGGAAAGTTGACTCTCTTATATAGGATATAAACAATTGGATTAATACCTATTTAAATATCCTACGATAGCTAATAGTATATTAACGGTATTCCCCTAGGATACTAATTATCATGATCGGGGATCATATATAATATGAAACCAAGGCTTATTTAGGACACGACTAAGAGTCATATCTAAATCACAATTAATTGTCAATGATATAGTTAGAGCTCAATTAGGAATTGACTTAGTCTTATTTCTTAAAACTTGGTATCTGAGGAGCCAATTTTTTGTATCTAGGTACAAGTAGATGTTATATGATAACATTTAGAGGTATATATGCACTGATAGCAGCCTATAGTACCTTAGAATGTTAGTTTAAAGATAGGCATAATCAGCCTATTTTGTGAACCCAACAGACTTGGAGATGGGACCACTTGTCGACTAAATATCTAATACCACTCATATTCGAAGCAAATGGGTTATTTGGCTAGAATATATAAACTTTTATAAAACTTTAGGGCTTAGAACACCCTAGTTGTTATGCAACATCTAGTTGTCTTGAATAGATATCTTGGCTAAGACTCTATTAAAACGTACTTGAAGGTTAAGATCGCCATTTTACGGGGTAAAATTAGAATTTGATGCTTAATAGGATATGAACAAGGTTCACCAATAAGTAATGATTGGGAATTACTTACTTAAATAATATAAATTGCTTTCTACTAATAATTGGAAATCATGGATTTAAATAAAATTTTATAAGGAATGTACACATCTGGTGTTTTTGAATATCAATCTTGGCTAAAATTTTATTAAAACGCACATCTAACATTAAGATTGTCATTTTACGGTGTAAATTTGGTATTTAATTATTATAAAAGAATTTCATAAGTTTTAAAATATGAATTGGGTTTAATTATAATATTATTAGGATTCATTTATTTTTTCATTATTCTATGTACTATAATCTGTCTTTAATATATTTGAAATATTTATCAAGAGTTGTCAGTAATTACAATCTATATTTTGTATTACAGCTGTCTGCTAGCCCACGTTATGATTATGAACCATTGCGGCTTAATGGTTCTAACTACTTGTCTTGGTGTGCAGACATAAATCTCTACTTGCAGACAATGAACGTTTAAAAGTCGATTGTTACAGATAATACAGTCTCTGGACCACTCAAGGCACATGCCTACCTTCAGCCAGAGCTGAAGTTTGAGCATACCTATTACAGAGATCCATATGAGTTACAGACGAGCTTGGAAGAACGTTTTGGTCTACAGCATGCCCTAGCGAACTATAAGAACTGTAACCGCTGGAACAACTTGAGGCTATATGACTTCAAGACTTTAGCTGCCTATAATTCAGTACTACAGAAGATTGTTTCTGCCAGCACCCTTAACAATGTCTACATCTTCGTGGAAGAGATTTTGCGAAAGACTTTTTCCACATTTCTATATTCACAGGCTACTCTCAGGGACCAGTATGCGAAAATGGCATTCAGTAGTCCTGGAGATCTAAGCTAACTCTTGTTCGATGTGAATGAAGATGACACATTTTTTTTTGGGAAAAGCATGAGGTTTCCCCCTAGGAGGATGAAACCAACTGCATAGAAGATCTTATATCCAGACAAAGACAACCATGAACGGGGTTCTGGTAGTGGGACAGTGACTGAAGGCAGGAATCGGGGATTCTTGGGCCCTCAGAAGCACAACAGGTTCAAAAAGGTTGGTCAACCATAGACACCAAAGAAGATCAAGAAGCTAGATTTTGAATCTCCTTGCTAAAGATGTGGGGCAGCTAGACAGTGGGTTCGTGACTGCAAGACACCATGGGTACCGAGAGTCAAAGTCTAGGCTAACCACATCACCACTTACATAACTTCTATTACTACGAAGCTAGCAGCATCACACTTCTTTGGCGATACTGATGCCAGCATAGATCAACATACAGAGTAATCCGCAATGATTATCCAGTAGACATGGGATGTCACATTAGATAGAGCACTAGTAGTTTATTTTCTAGTACAGACTTGATTTACGTTTTGCTATCAGTATTTTTGATTTTGTTGGGAACATATCATTTATATTTTAATAAAGTTCTCATGACATACATGAGATTTCCAATTTGTTGTAAATTATGATTATTCAAATTTATTGCTTAGGAAGTAGTTAAATTCTATGTTTTTATAGTTGATCTACTATATACAACCTGCCTATGGATAAGAGACAAATATTACTTATGGTACAATCAATTCATCGAGGATGGAACCACCCATCGACGAGGTAATAGTAGTTATGCGACCAGTTAATGTATTACGAGACTAGCCCAGGGTGACACATATGCGTATGATGATAAGAAAATATCGATCTATTAAAAGTCGGTAATTGCACAACGTAGGATCATTCAGTAGAGATTTATTGATAAGGTATTCATATTAACTACTATGCTCACCATCAAGGATGAGGATTCAGAGCCAATTATTGTAAATAATTATATGCTTTTATACATTGGCCAAAGTGGGCATCTGGAATCCAAGCGGAGCTCAGCTTTTTAGCATAATGCGAAGTGATACAATTGAGCCTATCGATTATAAATGGGAAAGGTACGGAAACACAATTAACTCGGAGAGATAATTTGGTTAAGGTAAGGCTAGTTACCCTGGAAATCTTTAAGTGATCTGACATCGATTGTAATGTGACATATTACCCGGCTATGGACACTATAATATTTTGGTACTGATCAGTCTGTCAAGTTATCGTGGACAAGATAGACATGCGTCTAATATAAATACTGTGTATCTATATGGGAAACTAGATACAGATATCTACATGAAGCTACCTGGGAAGGTATAAGCTTTTGGAAGCAACTAAGCCTGACACACGAGGTATGTACCTAATAAAACTAGTAAAGTTATTGTTGACTTAAAGCAATCAAGGCCCATGAGTTGATTGAGTATTTGAAGGTCAGACTTTGCAAATATCCTTATCTATTCATACGTTCTTATTTAAAATACAGATATTAGCTTCACTCATCATAACAGTGTACACAATTATTTGGATATCATTAAAAATCAGGGGGAGATCGCAAAAGCCGCCGAATACCTTGGGATGGAATTTAAAATGCAAGACCTTGGGAAATCAAATAGTGTCTTGATTTGCAGATCAAACATCTTGATAGTGGTATATTTGTACATCAAGCAATATATATCGGAAGAGTTATCTCTAATACTTCAATATGGATGTAGTACACGGTACTAAGTCATTTATTGTGTATCCATCACTTGGGTGTAGCCAACGACATCTTTCACCATCCTAATGGGGGGAGAAACTCCTAGGGATTTAACGCCATAGCTAGGAGGTGCTTTGCTATAGGTAGCTGGGTATACTAGACCCAATGACTCATTCGCGATGAACTGTTTGGCTTATCATAGTTTTGTTCCTTCCCAAAGGCCCCAGATTGAGATTAGGTATATTCTAAGGTATCAATTGGTATGAAAGACTAGGGTCTATTCTACTCGAAATGGTAAACATAAAGGCATAGAGTACAACGATAAAGAATTCTTCTCAGACCCACACAGATGACATTGTCAAATGGATTATATCTTTATGTACGGGGATATATAAAGATTCTTAGAGATCGATGAAGTAGACAACCGTAGCTATACCTCGAACCACAAAGATTCTTGTACTTCATAAAGATGGTAGAGAATGATGGTTGCGCACCAAGATATATCTCATCAACCAAAGTTGTGGTGTGTTCTATCCAAGATAAAGAATCGATTATGTATGAAGACAATTCAGCTTACATCATTCAAGTCAATGGCGATTTATCAATAGCGAAAGAACGAATCACATTTCATAGAAGCCATTCCAACCTTATGAATTATAAAAGGCGAATGAGATTGGCGTTGTTGAAGATATTTCAGAAGATATCTTTGCAAAACTATTCACGAAGACTCTTGCACAACTTACGTTCAAGGAACTAGTACACAGAATCGGCATGGAGAAGACTTATTTATCAATATCTAAGAGAGATACATCTTAGGGAGATAAATCTCAGGGAGATCGACGTCAGGGGGAGTAGTCCCAGCCTGACGTGGATACATGTGTGTTGCACTATTTTTTTTGATAGTACAGTTTTTATCCTAGGAGATTTTATTTACTAGAGATCTTGATGAGGAAACGTATACGCGTCCACAACCCATACAGGGCATATGATTGTACTTTTTTCCTGCACAGCTTTTTTCCCAAGGGGGTTTTATTAGGCATAGGTTTTGATGAGGCAAGTCATCCTGGTATGAAACACCCCAAGGGGGAGTGTTAGGAGTTGGGTCTAGCCCAAGCTTGGAACCCAACTGGCTTGGGGTGTTCTATTGGATTCCTAGCAAAGCCCATAGGTCTTTAGGGTTATGGGTAAAGTTTGAGATGGTTATATAACCTATTCAATAAAGTTATCTCCTAATGTATTAGGTACGGTTCTACAGTTCTCTAATAATCAATAAATAATCCTCTTTCTCTCAATTGCACTCCAAATATATTAGAACTGTTAATCCTTTTAGAGTAGATTATTACTCAAAACAAACAAAATTCAAGTGTCTATGAGAATATTTTAAACGGGACAGCAAAATACAAATTAGTATTGATCCATTTTAAATGGGACTGTAAAATAAAGTTGCTCTATAGTTAAAATTTTCCATTGAAACTTTGAAAATGATCAACATTGTCCGATGAGGAGCTCTAATTAAGTCGCTGAATTAAAACTTTAATATTCATCGTAATAGCATGATATTCAATATTCTTAATCATCTGTCGAGCGACAATAACTGGCAGATTTTCAAACTCGATATTTATGTAATATTGTCCCCATATATCATATTTTCATTTTTTGCCAAGACGGAATTTCCCCTCTATAATAGAATAGGCTGGTGCTACACTGATTTACACTCGCACTTGTACTCATGGTTAACTTTGCTATATTGTTCCAGAAATATGCACCCATCCAAGGAGTTTATAGATATAGGGAAATACTATATCCGTCTGCCCACGGCTTTCTTGTACTATGAGACGGCAGTACTGTTTAGCAGTACCAATTTAAAATGCCATTGAGAGGGCCACCCATTAGATATACTGTATTTTAGTTTTTTAACCAAATTTCTTTGCCTCTTTCTCTCTAGAAACCTAATATTAGACTTATATTCAATCTTTGGCCTGCCTTACGATTTGTTCAAAAACTATGCAGTCAAGTTTATCGCTACTTTAAACGATATAAATAATATAGTTTATAATGTAATTGCGCCACAATTACAGATTGTAAACAATATTTGAAAACACTAATTAATTAATTGTGTCTTCTCTATAGGAGAAGCACCTTTATGCCTTAAACCCCCTCCCTCTTTTGCATCACATAGTTGGCAACGGCTTTGGAAAGCCCCCATAACGAATCTACTTTGATTCTTGAAGCATTAACCTCAAACTTGTCTTCATCAGCTTCGAAAAGGGCAGTCCCTCTAATTATGCATGAATTAGTGCCTTTCTCAATGATCATGTAGACATTCTCGTAAGATCTAAACCCAAAGTCAAGAAGCCCACCCTTTATAATTCGAATACGCTTCATATGTTTCACATCGTCAATGGTCACAAATTTCTCTTTCGAAGACCGAGGCTCCGGTATACCTATAAGAACATAAAGTAGTAACGGAGTTTAGGAATCACGAAGAAGATTGCATTACCATTTACTTCGTTTAATTAGCAAAATTGGAAAACTATATGTATTAGCAAATATAAGGTACATTTGGCAAGAACAACGCAAAGTTTTGTACTAACTCTTCCATCATCCTTTATACTATCTATCTTCTCAAATGTTCCACGTAATATTTAGGGGCATAGTTTGGGAGAGAGAAAATCGGGCTTGTAGGGACCCATCCCTCGGCCTAATCCAAACTTGAACTACCTCAATATCATACTCACGCATTATACACGTGACATGTACAATCAGCATTAACACCTAGACCACGAACTGATAAAGAACGTGGATCGAGCACTACAGCAAAATATGAACAAGTCAAAGACACCTGTCTCTTACGAAATAACAGTTACACATTCATTACTATTTACCTCATTATCATGAGAACGTGCTTCTACATGATAACGAACTGCAGGTAAGGTCTATATAAAAAAATTATGCCATTTCTGCAGGTAAGGTCTATTTTAAGGTTTTCCACGCAAAATCACGTGTCGTTTCTTGTATTACACTAATTTGTCTCATAAATACATTTGGTATAAGATCTTATTTTGAGCTATTTTGGGCTGCAAAAATTAGGCCATTACATTTGGCGTCGTCTTTGAGAATCGAATCCACGACCACGTGGTTAAAAGCCACGGTGGTTCTATTCTCTACCTGAAGATTCCATCCTCACATTCAACCAATTACAGAAGAATTTTGTCAAGACTTATGCTCACAATAAAGATAAGGAAGAGAATTTATATTCTCTTATTAGTCTCAAATAGTCACAAGGAGAGAGGCTCGAGCTCTTTGCAAAATATTTTATGGAGCACGCACGAAAAGTTGATAATCTCGATCAGAAAATAACTGTTACTGCTTTTACAAATGCGTTTCAAGTCGATTGCAAAAAAAAGGAGCATCTCTTCTGAAAAAAACCCACGACCTTGGAGAATATGATTATCAAGGTCAATGGGTATGTCGACATGGAAATGATGATGGCAGAAAGGCATAAATCAACTAAATTCGTCCTAACCACTAAAGGTCAAAACATAGAACGCAACAGTGTACAAAAAGAGAACCAGGGTGATCAAAAACATTTCAAGACAAAAACTGGCAAACCTCAAAAAGGCAATTTATTACCTAAGCCGGTCCTTCCCAAGATGAATGTGTAGATCTCATCAATTTTTTCCGTGCTGGCAAATGATAAATTCTACCGTGTACCTCAACCACTGGAATCGATTGAAGGCAAACCGTACTGCATGCATCATTAGGTAAATCATCATAAGACTGACAACTATTATGCTTTATAGAGGTGGTTATATTATATTTTAAAAGATGAAAGAATGCACGAGTATATTATCTATCTGGAATCATACAAGAATGGTACCTACAAGACGCAGGTTGAAGTGGTCCAGGTCGAAGATCAAGCCGAGGAAAAGCACTTATACCATATGTACCACAGTAACATGATCGTGATCCATCAGATTAACAACTCTACCAGATTCAAGCAACGGAGATTATCAAAGTGTTACGATCTTACCACTCAAGATAAAGAAGCTAAATTTCTTCCTGAATCAAGCAATCTCTGACTAGGGATTTTATTTAGGGATTACGATATCAGTCACGTCAAGTTTCCTCATCATGACGCACTGGTTATCATGCTAATGATGAAGAAATTTGTCATTCATACAATGATGATTGATGCTGGTAGTGTAGTGGCTTATTTTAGATCCTAAACTCAAGCCCCGTCTTCGACCATCATACATTTACTTGACCTCATCAACATAGGATTACATGGAACATTATGGAATAACTACAAAGTAGTCTACTCATCATTTTTGACCTCTACATTAACAGTTTGATTCAACAATCACTCCCTTATTAATGAAGCCATTACAAAACATAAAGATCAGGCAGTTACATAGTCAGCTCAATGACTGATCAAATTCATATTGTAACGTCCACCATTAAGAATAATAATGGTCGTCAATCGGTCATATTATAAGAGCTATAAATAGGACCATAAAATTAGTGATTAGAAACAGGAAATTCTACTCAGAAACTCTATACAAAACTTCTTAGAGCATTTTTTCTAATAGTTTCCAATCATCAATAATGCATTTCTTTCCAAATCCTCAAGAGAGGTCGTAGTTTTTACCAATTCAAAGGTTTTTTTATGCTAAATCTTGTATTAGCAATTGCTTAGTTCTTATTAACGCTCTGATTATTATTAGTGTGAGAAACTATGTTCGATATACAAAATTAGGTTTTTACATTTGGCGCCGTCTGTGGAAAAGAAGCATTTAGACACAATTCTCAGAAACAGCTAATACTGTCTTCACAGAATGCTTCTTTCAGACCAGAAGACACCAATTGGCCCAGCAGAAGGAAGCACCATACTAGCAGAATTGTAGGCCACTCTACAGTCTGAGATAAAAAGATGAGCTGCCCTGGAATAATAGCTGGCAGATGCGTGAGATACGTTAAAAGTTTTGCAGGGATAACAGATTATAGCCCAAAAAAATAAAGACGTGCTGCCAGCCACCTCACGAGTTTCTGTTTGTGACAGGCTAGGACCCCGAGGCAACAACATAGGAGATGATATTTAATCCAATCATAATCAGCCGGGGGCCAAACTCGTACAGATAAGGAGAACACCAAGAAGTTGATGGCGTTCCCACTGATGTCAGGCATGTAGGGGATCTACCCCGTGAAAAAGTTTGTATACTAGCGCATGAATGACTAAGTGAAGGAAGTAGCGACCACATTTCTTGAGAAGGATGCATCCTATGCCAGACCATCACAGCTCGACAGTACGTGACTCAGGAACATGTCAAAAAAATGCATCAAAGAATTATTTGAAGCTCATATTCAAACTGCTAAAGACATCCATAACTGATTATAAAAAAGCCCGATTACTCATGAACTATTGGACGATGAAGTTCTCATCGATTTGCACGGCCCACAAATCTGAAAGTACCGGGGAACTGATCGCGTGGAACATGCTCAAGAATTTCAGGACACTTTAGGCTTACATTCTACATCGAACCAAATTTTATGCCGTCTCTTTCCTACTAGCCTGTAGAGCAAACCTTTGCGATGGTTTCACTTACTATAAGAAGGGTCCATTAAAAATTTTGAATGGTTGCGAGAACTCTTCGTCAAGAACTATTCGTACAACAGAGACAAGGAGGAAAATCTATATTCTTTGTTTGGTCTTAAAAAAATGCCGGGAGAGAAGCTCGAGACATTTCTAGCGATGTTCTTAGAGTTGGCCAGAAAGGTCGACTGACTTGATCAAAAGATTATTATTTCGGCCTTCACCAAAGCTTTGCTCGTCGATGGAAAAGTGAAGGAATACCTTATTCTCAACAAACTTAGAACCTTGGAAGATATGATCAAAAAATTAAATAGATATACCGATCAGGAACGGATGATAACTGATAAACAGAAGCCCCAGAATTTAATCCTGACAGCAAGGGATCAATCTACATAATGAGATTTTAATCGTACTACAGATTATGGAGGAGATAGGAAATGAATAAAATCTAATGGCGATTAACCTCGGAGAGGTGGAAACTTACCAAAGCCATGTCTTCCCAAGTTAACTGTCACAATAGCCAGCCTATATCCCATACTTCAAAAGGATAAATTCTTCCGTAATGCTCAATATCTCCAGCACATCGATAGCAAACAGTATTTCATACACCACAAAGTCCGACATCATGACACATAACATTGCTTTGCTTTACAGTGACTTTTAGAGTATATATTTGGGGAAGGACAAATGCATGAGTACATCGTAGATGTCGAAAGTTATGAAAGTAGGAGCAGCAAGCTTAATATTGAGATTGCACAGATAGAAGGAGCGTAAGAGGAAAAGCCTTTATACCGTATCTCTCTCGGCTATTTTATTGAGACTCATACAATTAATTGGTCGATCAGGTTCAAAAGACGATGACTCGGCCAATGCAACGATTTGCTCATGGTCGATAAAGAAGCTCAGTTACTCCCTGCATCAAGTTTTCAGCGAACAGGGATCTCTTTTAAAAATTGCGACAATTGCCACATCAACTTTCCTCATCATGATGACTCGTAATCATGTTTAAAATGAAAAATGTCATACTACATACAATGATGGCAGATACTGGCAATAGTATCGAACTACTCTTCCAAAGTACAATCGATCAGATAAGAGTGGCAGACAAAGTGCAGCCCAGTGACATCAATATCAGTGGTTTCAATGACTCAAAAGAAGAACATGAAGGAAAAATTATACTTCCAATTACCGCAGGACTGATGATGGTTGACATTGTGTTTTACGTTATAAACACAAAATCCTGTTATTTAGAAATCATGGGACGTTGTTGGCTGCATAACATGCGAGCTATTCTATCGACCTATCATTTGGCATTACGGTTCGATTAAAATGGCGGCATCTATGAAATCAAAGGCAGCTAAAAGCTAGCTCGAGCTTGCAAAAATACTGTTACCATTATGACGGAACTACCGGTACAATAGATTGCATAGAAATTACATAACATAATAGAGAAAACTAGAGAGAACCAGCTGCCAAGTATAGAAATTACAGAATATATCTAAATCAGTGGGAATAAATGGGGAACCTACATTGGTACTCTGTTGCCCACAACGGAGCATGATACTCTTATTCAGTTTCTCAAAGACAACATTGACGTCTTCGTATGGACTTTTATGAAATGCCAGGCATTGATCCAAATTTGGCTTACCATAAGCTTAGTTTGAAAGATAAGGCCGAGGCAGTCAAACAGAAATAGAGAACCTTAGCACCAAGGCTACGAGAAGAAGTTAATATAGAGATCGATAAACATATTGAAATTGGTTTTATTCAAAAAGCCAACTACCCTGAATGGATCTCGAACATTATATTTGTTCCGAAGAAAAAAGGAAATATCAGAATATGCGTAGATTTCACAGACCTCATAATCATACTCCGAAATATTGTTTTCCCCTTCATATTATCAACCATCAGCTTGATTCTACTACGGGACATGAACTCTTATCAATGATGAATGCCGCGTTAGGATAGAATCAGATACCTCATTTCTGGAAGATCATGAGAAAATAACTTTCATCATAGAACCTGGATTATATTGCTAGATGGTTATACCATTTGACCTTAAGATCGCCAGAGCCACTTACCAGAGACTGATAACTCAGATGTTCAAGGACCATCTCGGGAAAACAATAGAAGTTTACATTGATGATATGCTGTATAAAAGTCTCTTAAAGGAAAACCATCTTGCAGATTTGCATACGACCTTTGAAATCCTTCTATCATACAAAATGAGACTAAATCTTAACAAATGCTAGTTCAGAGTTTAATCAAGAAAATTCTTTGGACATTTGATTAGTAAGCGAGGTATTGAAGCTAACCCAGATTGCATCCGTGCTTTATTATCTACGCCTTCACCAAAGACAAAGAAAGACGTCCAAAAGATAGCCAGCAACATAACAACAATAAATTGTTTTGTTTCCCAGTCTTTAGATCAGTGTAGATGGTTATTCGACCTTCTGCGAGAAGGGATGAATAAAAGGAAACCTAAAAAAGATCTCGAGATCGGGTAGACCACAGAATTTGTAGCAATTAATTAAGAAAACCTCCAGTAATGAGTATAACCAAAGAAGGAGAAGAGCTTACGGTATATCTTGCAGTTACTAATAACTCACTAAGCTTAGTTCTCATCCAAATTGATGAGAAGACAGAAAAATTTGTCTTCTTTATCAGCAGAACTCTTACTTAAGGTAGAAACACGATACACTAAGATTGAAAAGCTTCTTTAATCCCTCGTCTATACATCACAGAAGTTAAAACAATATTTCCAAGCTCATTCAGTTCGAGTAATGACAAATTACCCCTTGCACAATGTCCTATCCAAATGAGAGAAATCTAGACTAGTCCCGCAATGGTCGATTACTCTTGGTAAGAACAATATACGTTTTGAACCACACATTCTAAAAATGGGCAAGCAGTAGCAAATTTCCTTGTAGACTTTCCTGTTGATGACCCGATTAGAAAGATGATAGTACTGATGTAAATAAGGAATAGTTCGAGAAAAAATCAGATTGGATATCTAAGAAAGGATAACATCTTTTAACTGACGCTTCTGCCGAGCCAGCTAGGTCAGGCATCGGGATAGTTCTTATCATACCTTCTAATGACAGAATTAAGAAATCAATCTGACTCAACTTTGAAGCTGCCAATAATGAGACGGAATATGAGCCACTAATCCATGGACAGGATATGGTACTAGATATTGGTGTACCTGAACTATCTGTTTACACGGACACCTTATTAATTATGAACCATTATACAGATAAATATCAGAAAAATAGAAAGATGATCGACTATGCCGCAACAGTAGCCAATAGAATGAGCAGATTTAAAAAGGCTAAAACCGAATACTTGCCTTGTGGAGAAAATAGGCATTTTGACTCCCTTGCCTATCTCGCTAGAGTCCTTGGAATAGAAGCCCAATATTTAAAGATCAAAGTAGTATCCACCGCCAGCATTAACATCATCAACTCAAATACAATTAATACTGGGGGCAATGAAGAGGTCGAAGACGATTGAAGACTCCCTTTCCTCATATATATTAGACCAAACAATACATTTGATGGCGAACTCCCCAAGGATGTTAATTAAACAAGACGGTTGTTAGACAATGCTAAACGATACATCGTTGATTACAATATCTTTTTCAAAAGATTTGTTACAAGACCATATCTCCAATGTTTATTTGATAAGGAGGCCCAAGCCTTCCTGCACGATTTACACGAAGGCACCTGCGGATCCCATACGGTGAGACAGTCTTTGTAGTCGCCTAGCCGTAACCTTCGACCCCACTCAGACACACGAAGGCTACTTCATAGCCTACCCGAATATATCAAAGCCCATTCGACCCTCAAAGCAAGCCTTCCAAAGATCCCCTGAAGACGAAGCTTCGACTCTGAACAAGCTTCAAGGACGGACTACACACATCGCAACAGAAACCCTTTGACCATATCTGCACATGGTCGAAATATGATGGGACATGCAGCCAGCTCATCAGACAAGATGGCGCAGTGATTGGTTCTAGCAACTACTGTTACAGGCCCAACCACTGCCACAATACCAAAGTACAAAGACATCTCCAACAACTGTTACAGTGATAGTACAGACTGTCCGGCGCCTATACCCCTGCCGGAATATCTGGACAGTACCCTTGTAATCTGACCTAACCTTGGTTATTCAGCCCATCTGATGTTCTATAAATAGGAGAGATGGGGATGCAAGGGATGGTTAGAAAAATTCCCCCCAGCCCCTTTGCAGTTTACCTTCGACCAACCTGTAAAAACCCAGTACTCGAACCTTCTATTACCCTTTAATAATAAAATTACTCTAAAAAATACTTATCAGAGGTCGTAGAGTGTCACATTCGGGCCTTTATGAAAGTATTTTTCTATAGATTGTTCGTACTTTGGATTATTTACTTGCATTCCTTTGATCGAAGATCAACCCCATGTTGTAAGAGTCAACTTCCCCACCAAAAGATGTTAGGCCTCTACAATTGGCGCCGTCTGTGCTTCTTACCCTACCAATCACCTTTTCTTTTTCCCTCCCTTTGTTTTCAACTTCCACAGATTCTCCTCAATGGCACCTACCCTCTACTCCAGTTCTACCCATATTGGCATCTCCATCGATGGAGTGGTTGTCCAAATAGCCTTACTATCTCAACAAGTCACTCAAGCTGAGGAGCGCCATCATGCACAGCTTAACCAAGAACGTGAAATTCACCGCCTAGAGCTAAAAACTGAACGGAACCGCCGTCTATATGATGAGAATAGACAGAACCGGGTAATCGATGAATTACGCAATATGGTTCGAAAACTGTAGAGACCACAACCTCTATAGCCTGCTCGCCTATCCCAAGTACCAGACCCATCGTGCATGTCTGCCCGCGCCTGTCTGGGACCCTTACCCACTCTTGGAGTAGCCCACGGACATCTCTAAGCTGAGGGTGCCCCCCACATTATTCCTCCTACCGGCGCCACCCATCTCGGCATTCACCCCATAGAAAATTCTTCTAACTCAACCCTCCGATCCTCTAGACACCCCATATGCCGCCTTGCTCGAGAACGTCTCAAGGAGCGCAGTGCTAAAATCGTTCAACCCACTCAAACTCACCATCCTCAAAACCTCCAATCTCCCCCTTATCCTACATATGTTGTACAGCAGGACTTCGACCACAAAGTACAACAGGTCATTTGGGTCAGTACGATCCCAAAACCCAACTCATGGAATCGACTAAATAACCTTATTTGCCCCAAACTTCTTACTATCGAGATACCTCATAATTTCCGTACCCCCATACTCAGCAAAAACTGCAATACAGACCCTCAATAACTCATTCTGGAATTCTAAAATGCTCTGAGCCTTTATTCAATAGCTGACTACCTTTTATGTCACCTTTTTCCTGCCAGCCTTACTGACAACCCCCTTCGATGGCATCACAACCTCCCAAATGGCTAGATACGAAGCTTCGAGAAACTATCGCAGCTTTTCCTCGCTCAGTTTGCTTTCAATAAGGACAGAGAAGTCAGAGTTGATGCCCTGTTCAATTTAAGAAAATCCAGCAACGAAACACTCGAAACCTTCACCGAAAGGTTCCTCGATGAATCGCAGAAAATTGAGAACCTTTACTGCGCGAATGCTATACTCGCATACTCGAATGCCCTTCCTGATCACAGTCGAGTAAAAGAACACCTAGTTCTCCATAAACCTCAAACACTCGAAGAGATACTCTCAAAGGTTAACGGGTATATTGACCTCAAGCGCCTCTGCGAGTCACATAAATTGAGCCAGCCTTCAACCCCAGCTACCAACAAACCTCGACAAAACCTACCTTCTACTCTAACAACCCTGATCGCTCCCGTCTCATAGGAGACGGAGAGCCGCAAATGCCCTAACATCGATAACAGCACTGAGGCCTGCAAGAAGTGGCCAAAGCCAGTATTACCCACACTCACTGACCTTCTCAGTACCCTTTTACCATATATACTGGAAGACCCCATTTGGCTTATCCCTTTCTCTATCGAAGTCATAGCAGGCAAGCCTTATTATGCCAATCATAAATATAACTGTCACCATACCAACAAATGCTTCGCCCTCCAGCGCTCTCTCCAACTCATCCTTAAAGCAGGTCGTCAACACTAGTATATTACCGACCTTCTCAGCTACCTTGACGGGTCATACCTCCATCCTCAATCCACCCCTACAGCTGTCCGTCCATGGTATATATCTACAGATCATGCTTTATCAAAGTCAACAATATCGATAGCGGCCGTTATAAAAGCAAACGTAAGCACGTTGAAGAATGTTGCAAACTCACCTATCTGGAGAAACTTTCCACCCTCCTACCAGAATTAAGCCCTCGCCCTCGACTCGAAGGCATTTCCTTCATCAACTGTAATACATCTCACATCTTTTTTCCCCACTCCAATCCACTAGTTATTATGATTAAGATCGAAAACCTCATCCTCTACACAATTTTCATAGACACAGGTAGTGTAGCTGATGTCCTTTTTATCCCAACCGTCGAAACCATGAAGAAAACCGACCTCATAACCACTGCCAATGTCAAATTGAAAGGCTTCAATGGGGCCACGGTGGTCGCTGTCAGCCAAATCTATCTACCAGTCACCACAGGGCCCATCACACTTTAAACCAGCTTTCGTATCATTGATAAGAAGTGAGAATACCTCGGTATCCTCAGGTGTGACTGGCTCCATGCCATGCGTGCCATTCCTTTAACCTACCACCATACCCTTCGCTTTACCACTCCCGAAGGTACTTGGAACTTGAAAGGCTTCCAACGCCTCTCCCGTTCATGCGAGCACCCAGAGATTTATCAGAGCCGAAAACTCGTAAGCCGCCCATAGCAATCACTATCTCTTTTTATCCCGACACCTTCGACAGATACCACCTCACCCATCAAACCCACTGTTTATATCAAACTTGACGGTCCTGGTCGAGGTACATTCATTGAAACTTTTCTCGATGAGGCAGAATGCCTCGAGCTTACAGATTTCCTTCGAGCAAAGAAAGATGTCTTTGCATGGAAATTCCAGGAGATGCCCGGTGTCAACCCCAACCTGGTGTACCATCACCTCAACCTCATTCCCTATTCCTCAGCAGTTAAGCAAAAGAAGCATAACCTAGCACCACAACTTCGAGAAGTAGTAAACCTTGAAGTGAACAAGCTCATAGCAGTAGCTTTTATCAGAGAAGTGAAGTATGTTGACTGGATATCAAACATTGCGGCAGTTCCCATGAAGAAACGCAAGATCAGAATCTGCGTCGACTTCACAGACCTCAATAAGCACACACCGAAAGATAGCTTCCCCTCTCGATCATCTCAGCACTCCTCGACGCTACTGCAGGATATGAGCGACTATCCATGATGAACGCGGCTTTGGGATACAATCAGGTACCCCTCCTCCCCGAAGATCAACTTAAAGCTTCCTTTATCACTGAACAAGGCCTTTACTGTTTCAATGTTATGCCCTTCTCCTGTAAAAATGCGGGAGCCACTTACTAACGCCTGGTCACAACCATGCTTAAACCCTTGCTTGGCAAGTCGGTTGAAGTTTACATTGACGACATGTTATCCAAGGGCCTCCCAAAACAGACCCATATCTATGACCTAGCCAAAGTCTTTTCGATACTGCGCACATATTACATAAAACTCAACCCAGACAAGTGCTAATTTGGTGTTTCATCTGGTAAATTTTTAGGCCACCTTATCAGTAAACGGGGTATCGAGGTCGACCCCATCCATAATTAAGCCTTCATTGACATGCCTTCGCACCGAACCAGAAAAGACGTCTAAAAAGTGGCTGGCAAGATCGCAGCCCTTAACCGTTTCATTTCCAAATCTTCAGACAGATGTGCTTGGCTTTTTTCCCTCTTACGCGACCAAGGCATCCACAAAGCAGAAAAGAAAAACTACCCTGAGATCAACTGGACACCCGAGTGTGAACAGGCCTTCCTCAAACTTAAAAGTCATCTTGGCTGACCACCCACTATCAGTACCCCTATCGAGGGTGAAATATTCTCTTTATATCTTGCTATTACAAATACCTTTATCAGTTCAGTGCTTATTCGACTCGACTCAAATATTGAGAAACCTGTATATTTCATCAGCAAAACCTTTACACCCGTAGAAACCCGATATTCGAAGCTTGAGCGTTTGCTTCTTACCCTTGTCTATTCAGCCCACAAACTCAAACTATATTTTCAAGCTTACCCCATCCGTGTTATAACAAGTTACCCCCTTCGAGAAGTACTCAGTAAAAAAGAGAAATCTTGGCGAGTACAACAGTGGTCTGTGTACCTTGGCGAACATGATATTATATTCGAGAAGCAGATATCCCAGAAAGGCCAAGCAGTAGCAGACTTTCTTGCAGACTTCCCGGTTGAAGATGTCGATTAGGAAGAACACGAAGATGACTTAACAGAAGACCAACCCGAAATATTAGATCCCTGGGACCATCATACTGGCTGGCATTTATTCATTGATGGGTCCGCTAGACCTAATGGCTCAAAAATTGGTATTGTTTTGGTCACACCCACTAATGATCGAATTGAAAAGGCCGTCAAACTTACCTTAGATTATTCAAATAATGAAGCTGAGTTTGAGGCCTTGAACTACGACCTCGACCTCGTTCTCAACCTCAGCATTCCTAAATTTGCCATTTTTACAGATTCCCAACTGGTTCAGAGGCATTACATAGGTGAAAATCACGCTAATGGTCGCATGGCTGACTATGCTCTATTCGTTAGACAGCGCATGGACTGGTTTTCCTAAAAATTTACTATCATTCATTACCGTCGAGGGGAGAACCGACATGCCGATGCCTTCGCCTACATCGCAGCCATGCTCGGACAGTCAGAACCCCAAACCATTCATATCGAAGTACTCGAACGTCCAAGTATCGACCATATGGAAGTCAGTGCCATTAATACTATGGGAAAGATTCTTGATCTAGACGATTGGCGAACACCATTCCTCCATTACCTCAACAATGCCACCCTCCCAAATGATCCCAAAGTCAGACGATCATTGTTAGAAAATTACCGCAGGTACACTATCTACAAAAATAAATTACATCGCAAATCCCCAAATAGCATCCTCCTTCGATACATATCCCAAGCCGAAGCTTCTATAATTTTAGTAGAACTACACGAAGGAACCTGCGGTGCTCACACTGCCGGTCGTTCCATGGCCCTTCGAGCTGTCACTCGAGGATTATTTTGGCCAAATATGAAAAAACAAGCTGAAGAATATGCAAAACACTGTGATAAATGCCAACGTCATGCTCATGACATCCATTTCTGTTCTCAAGACCTCCATTTCAGTCAAGTTTCCTGGACATTAAAAAGATGGGCTATCGATCTCATCAGCTTTTCCCTAAAGTCTCGGGTAGCAGAGAAAACGTTCTCGTTGTAATAGATTACTTTACCAAATGGGTCGAAGCTGTACCTTTGTACCGAACCAAAGAAGAAGAAGTGATCAAATTTCTATGGGAAAACATCATCACACGTTTTGGCTTCCCCCATATGATTCGATACGACAATAGTCCCCAATTTGTCGGCAGCAAATTCAGAAACTTTCTCAAAAAGAGCAACATCATCCTCTCACGCTCAACACCTTATTATCCCCAATGAAATGGTCAAGTCTAAGCAATTAGCAAAACCATCGTGGATGGTCTCAAGAAAAGAGTTGACGCGAATAAAGGTCGATGGGTTCAAGAGTTATAGCATGTCATCTAGGCCTATAGAACAACCCCAAGAAAATCTACAGGCTGCACCCCCTTCCGCCTATCATATGGTATTGAAGATCTGCTTCCTAATCAATTCGAAGTACCCATACGAGACCCTAACCTCCCAGACGAAGATAATGCGTTTGACCTCGCATGTAACATGTTATGGATCGACGAAACCAGAGACCGAGATATGGCGAACCTTGGCCGCTACCACACATCACTTCAGAAATCCTATAACAAGAGTGTTCGACCATAGATTTTTAAGATCAGAGATCTAGTACTTGACGTGTCAACCAATCCTCGAAACCTCAAAATATCGGCAAGCTAGCCGAATCTTGGGGAAGACCTTATGTCGTGTACGATAAAACTGGCTAGGGTTCTTACTACCTAATGATAGAAGAAGAAGAGCCTTTTCCAAATACGTGGAACACAATGTAGTTGGTCTTCTATAATAGGCCAAGGCCTCAGCCTTGTATAACTGATGTAACGCAGAATAATCAATAAAAAGTTTTTCACCCATACTTCGTCTCCCCTTTTCATTAAATTTCTTTGTTTAACTTAGGTATCATGTCAGCCCTTCGACCTGACTGATACCTAGGAGTAACCTTGAGATTTTTTAAGCTTCTAATTTCGAGCAAACTCGAGGGGCAAGGATGGTCGAAAAACCGGACCTTGGAGAATGCATTGGGGGCGAACAGTTAGGCCTTGATCAGGCTCCGAAATCGTTGAAGTTTACTCAATTTCTTGGTTTCTTTTAAGCATCATGTCAACCATTCACCCCGACTAATACATGGGGGCGGCCTTGAAATTTTCAAGCTTTCAATTTTGAGCAAACTCGAGGGGCAAGGATGGTCGAAAGACCGGACCTTCGAGAATGCATTGGGGGTGAAAAATTAAGCTTTGATCAGGCTCCGAAACCATCGAAGTGCAGCCAATTTCTTGGTTTACCCCGAGTATCATTTCCACCCTCACCCCGACTGATACTTGGGGGCGATCTTGAAATTTTCAAGCTTCCAACAATCGAGTAAAACTGAGGGGCACGAATGGTCGAAAGGCCGGACCCTCGGGAATGCGTTGGAGGCGAACACGCCTTGCTTCACTGCGGCTTAGGCCTTCGAAGTCCAATGAATTTTCGGGCTTCCTCTGGGTATCACATCCCTTCGGCCCGACTGATACTCGAAGCCAACCTCAAAATTCTTTTTCAAACTTCCAACATCGTTGGGGATTCGACCTTCGATGTCCAACAGATCCTTCGAAGCTCTTCAAGGTTTGATCACTCCACAGTTATTCGACAGAAATAGTACATGCAGATACTATTGTACAAGAATATCTATAATCCTACTAAGTGCACAGAAGATTCAAAGTATCAAACACCAGATAAGCAGGTACATTACAACTCAAGTTCAGTCATCAAAAGTTTAACACAAGCGAAGCCAACAGAATACACATCAATATTTCAACAATCTTGAATAAAGCAAGGCCAAAACAAGAAAACAAAGTCAGACAGAAAATCAGGCATCAATTCAAAAGCAGTTCAGAATAAACTTCCAAAGTTTCATAGATAACCACCTTCAGTACAGTACAACAACTCAAAGACATACCAAGTTCTAAGACCAATGCAAAAATAAACATAGTTCAAAATATTACAACTCAACAACAAATCAGAAAAGGAAGGCATGGAACCCCACTACCGGATACCTCATACCCGCGCGGCTAGATCTCCATCCTCCACAGGTCCCCCTGCGTCAACACCCTCAGCATTTTCAGTCGAAGGCTTCGACCCTGCACCATCGACAACCACATCATCCACAGTTCTACCACTAGCCGCTCTAATAACAAAGGCCTCCACACCACCTCCAGTACCTCCAGCTACCCCCATTAGCAACATCTGCCTCTTCTTCATTTGCAAATCATCTCCAACGTTTCGAGGTTATACCCCTTTATCTTCTATAAACACTTTCAACTGACATTGACCTTACATTCATCATCAAACTGCCGCTGGTAACTCACCTTCTGTTCTACCTTCTCCCTCTCTATTATCGCAAGCTTTACCGACCACTCCTGCTCCTGCCTTGACCGCTGAAGCCCGAGCCAAGCATCAAACGAGTCAGTGATCGCTGCCAGATCTCGCTTTAATTCTTGATATCAGACAACAATGACGCCTCAGTCCCCCTAGAAAGATCCAGATTTTCCACCGCTTGTGCAACTTCCCCTTTACTCTTCATTGCCGTGTTGTACAATTGTACCCAAGCATCCGTCTGCTAGAATATTACCCCTTGAAAATTGACAAACTTAAAAGAAATTTCAGACTCTCACAGAAGAAATTCATAGATAGTTACCTGAAACATACTTCTCTTTATTTCCTTCAAAGCCTCGTCTGGGTCATCCTCGCAGAGTTCAACCATCGAAGCGTGTTTGGCCACTGCTTGCTCCTGTCGTTCGGCCTCTGTCATTTCTTCATCCTCATCTGCTGCATCATCTTTCCCCCGCGCCATACGCCTTTTGCGCTGACTAACCTTTGTTTGTTGCACCTTCGGAACTTTGGGAAGAACCCGGCTCTTCCCCTTCTCAGCCGGTGTTGGAACCTGCCTCGACCTCTATCTCAAAGCATCACCGGTCACTTCAGGCACTAGCCCTGCCTGCTTCGATCCCGTTCGCATTTTTGGAACATACTAAAAATTTCTTGGCAACTCTTCCCCTCCTATATCATTTGGACCCTTTGAATTACCTTCACCTTTCCTTCTCTTTGATGGCTTCAACGTAACGGCTATACTTCAAAGCAGGGAATTTGCCTTCTTCCTTCTCTGTTTCTTGATACCAAGACTGTCAAAAATAGAATTGACCCAATCCTCACTAGCTTCGAGCAAAGTATCAATATAGTTCCTCGGATTGTTCCAAGACAGATTCTTCGGACCTGTAGAATAAACAAAAATATAATCACCACTTATTCAAGACATACATCAACAATATTCCTTCGACAACAAGCTTACTTTAATTATACATCTTATGATGCAACTTATAAAGGTCTTCTCCCTCAACATTTTTGTAGTTATCCCGTACTATCAATTAATCTTTATTCCACCCTCGACCCGTGGAACAAAGATCAAAGAACTAGGGCTTCTCTGGGTGACATTGGATGTGATACGTACCTGGGTTATGGATCGCCTTCTTCGAGTAGAAGGTAATAATATCAAATCACTTAATTAAACCCTTCCACCCACTTTTCAACTTTACATTCATCCCATTTATAACCCTTATCATCTGATAAAAATTTCCATTCATTTCCACCGAGGTGGCCTCTAAAAAATTTAGAACTTCTTTCACCAGTCTGCGAATAGGAAGTTCCATTTCTAATCGAATCTGACCTCTATAAGCCATTATCCATTCCCCAGGATCTGATTTGAAAGTTAACCCTGTTCCCACCATACTCAAGAATACCCCAACTTTCGGCAGCTCCAGCTTGGCAGCAAATCGATCTAATCTAACTCCATCTCTGGCCAAAATGGCACCTTCAACCATATCTGACTCAGTCGAATCCCCACTTTCATCACTCTGACCCCGTTCTTCCTTTCTTTCATAAGAATTCCCCACATTACCCTCACTTCTCTCCCCCCACACTATCTCCTCCTCCTTACTATCCTCAGTCACTACAGTCCTACGACGTTTTGTAATCGACAGCTCACCAGCGGGCAATACCATAAACAAAGGGGCTTCGGTTATAACATCTAACACCTCTAAATCGCTGCCCTTATCCATTGGGGCATGACCAGAAATATTAGCTTTGAATACTTCGATCTCTTCGTCTATCAGCTTCTGTCTCGAAGCTCGACGGGTATGCATCTCACCCTACAGAAGAAGAGGCACGCAATTATATCGATATATTCGATAATTATGTGTCAATAACCCATAACCCATCTACCCACTATAACAAATTTACACACATTCGACACTTCGATCCTAAACCCAGTGCCTCCATAAAAGGCCCCCAAAATCCCAGAATGGGTTGAAACCTAGACACATGAATTCTCTTATCCTCGAAGAAAATCTCCAAACCCCAAATGTAGACATTTTACTTTCAAACACAGAAGAAAAATCAAAACAAAAATTGGCAGTGTTCAAATCGCATGGCTGTGTTAAAACCACTATACATAGAATTTCAAGATCAATGCAACAACTTCAGCAACTTCTGTCAAGCACTACTAGCGTACGTTCTCTTCTCCTCACTCTCTTTGATTTTTTCTCAGTAAACAGTCCAGTGGTTACTCCTCTCACACTTATATACACTCTCGAAAAGCCAAAACTGCCTCGATTTTCTAGCCATTATCATTACCACGCCCTCACTACCTTGGCTTTTCGGCTACAATGTGTTTTGACCGATTTACCCCTCATATCCTTCACGTGCAAGCGGCACACTCACTTCAACTTACCTACAAAAACTAAAGCTTCTCGAACCCTTTCACCCTCACTCGAAGCTAAATAGTGAAATCCAAACAGTTAAATCATAACTTTTTCCGTAATACAAGAAAAAATCATGATTACCTTTACGGTACACTGCCCCAGGTGCACGTACCATTCTGACAAACTAGCTGTCTAGGCTGTCAGTACGGCCAGTCAAATCAAACAAAACCTTCGACACACTCCTTAAATTCGAGTAACCGACTTTACAGCGTCTCAAAGACTCGTCAACAGATAACCTTATATTCGACCTCCAAATATTCCAACCATTCGATCTACGACATATGTGACACTTCCAAAATTTATTACTTCGATAGATCACATTCACCCTTCGACAAATTACAATCATAAGCTTTGAGAGTTAAAAATTTATGCCTACACAGCTCCAGCCTTTTGCACCAACAGTTCAATCCTTACAGTTTCGACAAATTAGGCCTCTTACTACGACAAATTACAGTATCATATTTTGACAAATTCAAAACTCCCCCTCGACAGTTCAAGCACCCTACTTCAATAGATTATATTATTACTTCTACAGCTTAGGATACTACAACAAAGATTAAAAATCCTCCTTCGACAGATGTTACCGATACTTCAATGGTACAGAATTTTTGTTTCGATATTGCAGACTCTTAGTACGACAGTTCAAATTGCTACTTATAAAATGACAAAATATTACTTCAACAGTAATTCAAAATCCTAATTTCATTCATCAATACATGACATCAAGGACAAATTACAGACTCGAAAAAAGAGGAGTAGAGATAAAGGAAGAACAGAGCAACAACAAAAGCCAACCAAAATACTCAATAGACAAATGACCCTAATTATCAGTGGGTTGTTCCTCTTTGACCACGGGCACAGCACCAGCATCCTCCTCATCAACCATGCCTTCCACAAAGCCTTCAAGAAGAGACAACTGGTTGCCAGGTAATGGCCCCATCATCTGCAATATACCCCACCAGTACGCAAAGGGCATGCCAAGAATGGATGCCCCGGGTTCCGCCAGAAAAAGATTTGGCATCTCAATATCAATATCCTCTTCAATACCGAACCTCCGTGGCAGCTCCACCGTCTTCTCCCATATTCGCCTGACTCTCGCTGCCACCTGATTCTCTTATGCAAGTACATTCGCAGCCATTCTGATCCGAGCAAATAAGAAAAAAGATGAAGAAAGATTGCAGAACGATGAGAAATCCTCTCTACAATAGTTCCTTTTATACCCAAAATCCAATTTCAATTTTCCCTCTTCCCTAGCCATATTAATTGTGATCTTCAATTCCCCACCTCGAAAACTCAACAGCCAACCTCTTCAACTTCCTAGACGTAACAGTTTCCGCTTCACACACATGAACACACCATTTACGAGGACTTGCAGTCAAACCTTTTTCATCGAACCATCGACCACTTTCAAAGTCTACCAGTTAATTACATTCGACCAGATCATTATACTTTGAGAATACATTTCACAGCATTAATTAGTATTACCCGTTGGCATTCGATGAGAGAAGTTTGTTATCATGACTACGCGCCTATTCGTTTCCAACGCCTAGCAGTTACAAAAAACTCAAATATGCAGTAATATAATATTCTCATTCCATTCCACCACATACAACAACAAAACAACACAAATTCATACCCAAATACATTCATACAACCAACCCTAACAAAAACCTCTACAATACAAAGATATGAATCTTCACCGACGCAAACAGCAGCCCAACTTCCAGAAAACCCAGCTCTACTCGCAGCGCTTTGCTCTTCCATTTCCTCTTCTACACAAACAAGGCATTCAGCCAAAGCCGATAGAAAAAGATAGCGCTTCTCCGTAGTAGTAAATTCGTACTTCAGCCGGTCCCAAAGATAGGTATAAGGCTCCCCATTGATGAGCTCTCCAGCCTCTACCTTTACTAGTTCGGGGATCTCCCAGTTCAGATTATGATGCCTGAAAAACTTTATATGCAGTTCACCAGTCTTCCGACCTACACGACGGTCCCGAGCGAACCCCATCCTTTTCTGATATCACGTGGTGGGCGTGGTATCCATAGAGATTGCAAAATTTGCTGAGGAAAGAGAGAAGAATGAAAAGAAAAAAGGTTACACAGTATCCCTACTCCAATACCCATACTTATAGCCTCATTTCATTAATTACCCTATAACCGCATATACCTCTTAATTACCCCCTTTTATTACTTAACCGAAAACTAGCAGTGAAACCGCTCAAATTCAAAGGCAGAACGGTTTTATTAGCAAACACCTCCCCACATAGCTTTGAAACCCTCGCTGAGAGGGGGCGAATGTAGTAGCCTACTCGTAGCCTTCGACCCTACTCAGACACTTGAAGGCTACTTCGTAGCCTACCCGAATATATCGAATCCAATTCAACCCTCAAAGAAAGCCTTCCAGAGATCCCCTGAAGATGAAGCTTCGACTCTGAACAAGCCTCAAGGACAAACTACACACATCACAGTAGAAACCCTTCAACCATATCTGTACATGGTCAAAATATGATGGGACAGGCAGCTAGCTCATCAGACAAGACGGCGTAGTGATTGGTCCTTGCAACTACTGTGACAAGCCCAACCACTGCCACAGTACCAAAGTATAGAGACATCTCCAACAACTGTTACAGTGACAGTACAGATATGTACGTCGTCCATACCCCTGCTAGGATATCTGGGTAGTACCCTTGTAATCTGACCTAACCTTGGTGACTCAGCCCATCTTATGTTCTATAATTAGGAGAGATGGAGAACCAAGGGAGGGTTAAAAAATTCCCCTCCAGGCCCTTTGTAGTTTACCTTCGACCACCCTATAAAAAACCAGTGCACGAACCTTCGATTACTCTTCAGTAATAAAATTACTCTTTAAAATCCTTATAAGATGTCGTAGAGCATCACATTCAGGCCTCTACGCAAGTATTTGTCTATAGATTATTTACTTGCATTCCTTTAATCGAAGATCATCCTCGTGTTGTAAGTGCCAACTTCCCCTCCGAAAGAAGTTAGGCCCCTGCCGTCTTTAACAAACTGAGCTCTTACTCAAGGATTCTTTTGGCCTAAGATGAAAGCTCAAGCCATCGAATATGCCAACAAGTGTGATGCATGCCAATGACGTGGACCTAAAATCTGAGCTTCAGCTTTAGAACTTCACTTTAGCAAAGTTGTCAGTCTATTTAAAAGATGGGCCCCCGATCTTGTGGGAGAATTCCCAACTACACCAAGAAAACGGAAGTATCTTCTAGTAGTAATGGACAACTTTACCAAGTGGGTAGAGGCAGTTTCTTTGAGTTGAACACATGAGGACGAAGTCATCTAGTTTATATGGGAAAATATAGTTCGGTTTGGATGCCCCCACCTCATCAGAATAGATAATGGACCACAATTCGTTGGTTCAAAAGTCGTTGACTTCCTCAATTAGTATAACATCATTCACTCTCCTTCAAGCCCGTAATACCTACAAGGAAATGGTTAGGCCAAAATCACCAATAGTACTATAGTCGACAGAATAAAAAAGTGCTTAACTGAAAAGAAAGGTTATTGGGTGCAAGAATTACTACACGTGTCATGGGCATACCGAACAATACCTCGAGTATCGACTAGATGTACACTGTTCTTGTTAGCTTAAGGTATCGAAGCCATCATCCCGACTCAATATCATCACCCATTACGTGATCATACCATGACATATGAAGAAAATGAGTTCCAGTTGGCCTGCAACATGAATTGAATCGACGAAACAAGAGACAGATGGCAGTCATGAACTTGGGAAGGTACCATCAAGCTTTAGTAAAATTATATAACAAACGAGTTCGTCATATAGAGTTCGATATTAAAGATCTCATCCTACGAGAGATCCCAAAATATAGAAAGGAACTCAATACTGGAAAACTCTCAGAAAATTGGGAATGACCTTTTATTGTTATCGGCAAAAGCGGCCTTGGCTCTTACGACCTCATTACATTTAATGGAGATCGAGTCCCCAATCCTTGGAACACAAAGAGGTTAAAGCTATATCGTAGATAGCCATCTCTTAGAGATTACATTATACTATTTCTTATATTTGTTGTACCTCGCTCTTACACTAATGAAATGCTTGTGTCTGACTGACCTACATCATAGTACTATTCTATTATCTCATACAGTATTATTCTACTATTTCTTCCAATATTGTATGTCATTCATACATTAATGAAATACTTGTGTATGACTGATTTACATCAGAGTACTCTTCTACTATCTCATACACTACTCTTCTACTATCTCTTATATTTGTATACGTCGCTCATACACCAATGAAATACTTATGCTTGGCCAATCTACATTACAGTACTTTTTTACTATCTCATACAAGTACTTCTACTATCTCATATATATAGACCTCGTCTACAACATCATAGATCACCAATGGGCTTACCCCATTCTACAATTATAGATCGTTTATAACTTCTGACAATTCGTTCTTCTATTTATATTACAGATCGATTATTGGTTCATCCAATTTGATCTTCAAATAAATTACAAATTATTTATTGTTTTAGATAATTTGATCTTCAATTACATTGCAGGTCGACTATTAGTTCCCCAATTCGGCTAACAAATTACAGACTTCAAAACCACAATTGGTTCATCAAAGTTCGATACGAATACATCCAGAATACTAATTCTACAATCAGACTTCAAAACCACATTACCTTTACACTCTATCTACTATATTTCCAGTGATGTAGCACAAGTAATTCCTTCTTTTCATTTATACCAATGCCTACTCAGTCACTAAGTTCAGTCTCCGCATCGCCACGCAAACTTTCCCCACGCCCCGAATATCACAGACTTGTCAGTTCTGGTACCCTCGAACTAATAATTTGTCTTCCTTCATCAAGATTTCTCTTAGTAAGAGCACTAATTTTTGACATAATACGGTTCGAGGTATTCAGTCCGCACTAACTACATATCGAATCACATGCCATTTATGCTGCCATGTATTGTGTCTCTTTCTTTTTCAAGTCTCATGAACTCATATACAAAATAGGTAAGCCCTGCCAAAATTTCTTTGTTACGTGCCTCTTTTTCCCCGAGCTTAACATTGTTACACCTGACAAGCTCTGCAATCTATCCCCTCGCATCATTCAACAAGTTTTCCAAATCTTTTCAGCGCGCCGCCGTCGCTAACTTTTCTTCAATAGAAGTTTTATTTTATGCTTCCATCACCATCATAAATTCATCCATTTGTCCCAACATAGCCAATGATTCCTCCATAAGGAACTGATTATGATCCTTCTGGTCAACCTCTGCATTGAGATTTCGTTCAGTTGTCATAAGATTCGCCTCTAATTTGTTCTTCAAACTATTTAGCTCCCCAACTGCCATTTGATACTCCATGATATTTAACTCCAATACTTGATTTTTGTCCTCTAAGTTCCCTATCTTAACCCAATACTTTTTTGCTTACTCATTTAATTCCTCTACTTTTTCTCGCATAATAGCCAGTTCAGCCTCCTTTCTTTCCAAGTGTGTTGTCAAACAACCCACCGTACCTGGTTCTTCAATCAACCTCACCTCCATTTTAACATTTCACTTAGTAGCATTTTTCAATGCTTCACGATGGAAGTTCAAATCAGCATTCAATATTTTGTTCAAAATGGGTAACACTTTACACTGACTTTGAACCTCTGCCAGTTCCACCTACATCAATAGTTAACTTTCACATACATAACTCGTCGTACATCAAAACAGTTTATATATCACAATTCACAATTTTACTCACAACAGTTACGTATGATCGATCTTTCGGCAATAAAATACTAGTCTGTGATCAATCTACACCTCTATTCATATCTATCACAAATAGAATAGATTTATTTATCAGAAAAATAATGTACATATATCTAATGCATATGCAAGTGTTGAACAACATAAATACTTTACTTTCGCTCCCTCAAACTATGAGAGGACTACCCCCTACTACCCGATCTCCTTGACCTATCTACCTACACATCCAAAGGAGCTATAAAGGTCACCACTTTCTGCTAGAGATGCTTTTGTCGTGACCATGATATCAGGCTCTCAACCACCTCCTCGTCATCCTCAGATAAATTTTGTGTTGGCCTAGGAGTTGGTTTTTTACCACCTTTTTCCTCTTTTTTCCTCTTCATCCTTCGTAAACCACATATTTTTAGCCATTTCGTTCTCTACATCAAAGTCTTTCCCACAATCCATAACATACTTCCAAAATTTGTTCTCTACCTTCGCCAACTCTCCTCCATAAAACTCAATCACACTCTCTATATGACATTCATGATCCATTTGTGTTGTGACCTTTGCTCGCGTCAGATACAAATGTTCCTTCAATATCATATTCGAACTATGAAGATGCCTTTGCGTATCCTTCTACAATATACCCAACTCTTTCAATTCCTTCTACCTTCTTTCTAATAGTTATTTCTTTTGTCCATTGATTGGCCAACAAGGTATTTTGCTCCGTACTTTTCTTTAGCATGTTTGCAACTCCTTTAAGTCACACTCCAACTTTCCTTGTACCTCTATCTTCTCTTTCCTTATTTTAAAATATAAAATTCTTATTTTTCTTCGATCCAACACAAAGCCAAGAGTATCAGGGAAGGGACCTGCATCACCACATATGACAGACACACCAGCTCAAGCTGAGCATTTTTTTGCCTATACACTATGACGGTTACATACTTCTTGAGCTAAAAACAGAACTCGAGCTAGGTCTAGTACTATTCCCATTTCCTTTAAGAGTTCTACATAAGCCATTTTAAACCCCATTCGCTATCTACTTCAGCCTTAAAATACAGCATCAGAGTTACCAAAAGCTTCTAACACCTGGCTTTATCACTCAGGTTAGTAAAATAAATCAAGTTTTTAGATTTTTGCACTAGCACCCCTCTCTCCTCCTTTTTTCTTAAAACCTCATCCCTCTCTATTATAATTTTTGCGTATCTACACTGTAAATCATATAATTCCTTAATTTTTTTCTCTGAATTAGATTTAAACGGCCTTCTCTCATACTTAGTTTTATTTAATACCTATTGAATATGAGTCACTAAGTCCCTCGCTTTACTCAACGATCACTTCAGAATGGTAGCAATTTTTCTCAACCGCTCTATCTCCTACACAGATTAATTTTTTTTTGTAATTAGACAAACATTCTAAAAAGGCACAATAATCTTCTGACTGTCAGACTTCATAGTTTTAAAGGAAATAAAAAATAGTCTCATCAAAATTGGAATAGAGCAAAATACTTCAAAATAGGATACCACAGAATAATATTAGTAAGTATTTTTGCCTGTTTTTACCTCAGACGGAGGCTCCATTTTAATACCAGCAGCTAAAACATGTTCAGATTGAGTGAGGGGTACATTGACTGAAGCAGTAACATCTTCCACCAGTTCATCTTCAACATCCGAAAAAAAAACTATCACCTGGTACCTACCTGCTAAGCCCAGATTGATATCGGCTTCGGTTAACTCGAAATGACGATAAATTTAGATCATATGATTTTTGCCAACCCTTAACTCTTTAAAAGCTTTTGACAGAGTTTCCTTGCGCTCAGACAGTAACGCATACCGCTCTTCAGCAAACTTCATTTCTTCTTCTTTGCTCGTTTTCACCTTCTTGAGCTCTTTCATCCGAGCTATATAAGCATCGAACCTCTGAGTAAGCTCTCAATACTCCTGGTTTCTCATAATAAAACTTGTAGCCCCTTTTACCAATATCGAGAGCTGCCAATAAGAGACATGAGGTCAGTAATACATATACCAATCACAATACAACAAATAAAGAATATCAGTACGTACATTTGCTATTTTCTCTTGAAATATCCCTTCAAGCTACCTCGGCTCAGTCCCTGCCATCTTAAAACACCCCAGCTCTACATCTCTCAGTTTGGCCAAAGCCTTAGCCTGAGTTTGGTCACTACCTTCGAGCTCATGTTGTTGCCTTTTAAGTGACCTCTTATCTTCTTCTAGAGGAGTGAACTTATTCGCCACCTACTGCTCTACTACACCCGCAACAACCAGTTTGTCACCCTCTTTCCCTTGGACTTCCCCCACAGTAGATAGATAAGCTTATTACACTATCTTTTTCAGCCTCTGAATCTTCCACGCCCCGCTCATAATCCCTGGTAGAGGAAGAAGGATGCCAGTCAAATCCTTTTGAGGAAGAAGGATTTTCTACTTCTCAGTCATACCTCAATTTTTGTGAGCTCGTTGCACTTTTGGAACACTGGAGTCTACTATTTTATCCCTACAGATATTCAAATCTCCGAGTACTTACTTCAACTCGACCTGTTCGAGATCTACGCAGTCAAACAAGCTTGTATTATCAGGGAAAAATTTAGGATTAGGACCTAAAAAAAATCAAAGAAATGATTAGCAGCTCGAAGAAAAATTGATAATCGGTCAAGTTAGCAGGCGTTACTTACTCGGATTTAAATAATTATGGTCCAGGTCGAGAGTTGGATCATCTGGAACCTGGATACAATTGCTCCCTACCCATACAAGATGGTTATTCCACGGTCTACCAGCAAATTTGATGTAAAATTTTTTTGGCCTAAATAAGTTATTAAACAGGTAACTGCTATTACAGGCTTTAACGTACTTCATTTTATAAAATTTCAGCATATCAACTACTACGAACTGCTTTACAGTTTCGTTCTCTCTTCACTTCTCATTCAACGCCTCACACACCCTCATCATCTGAAAATATTCCTATTTAATTTGGCAAGGCAGCACTGCAATGCATTCATAACCCCTTTCAGAAAAAAGGTCAATAGAATCCTAAGACCATATATGGCCTGGGTTAAATATTACATAAAACCATCATTCGGGTCTGCCATACCCCCCCCCCCATTATAGTACGTAATCTCTACGTCTTCCGCAATTCTTTTATCCCTCTTCCACAAATCTAGACTGTATAGTCGATAGTGTACCTCTTCCCCTTTCCCTAGTACCAAGGTCCAAAACCACAGACCTTGCTCCATTACATAATTTCCCAACTTTTCTTCTAACTTCTTTCTAAATTTCATATATTCTTTCCCTACATCTATTCCCTCTCGATATATGAAAAATGTATCATCCTTCGTCCCTATATCATCTTCCTCTACTACATTACACTCTTCACTGGGCCTTTCATTCCCTATACCCATAGTGACTTCCCTCCTATCTACAGTCTCGTCCATGTCTCCATAATTGCCTCCCTACCTGACGATGATATTTCCTTCGAACTAGTTGACACTACAAATTTACTAGTAGGCTTTATGTTTATTGAACACATACTGGACCTACAGGTACAAATAATCTTATATTATTTTTATTACCTCTATGATTCATCACTTACACAATTGCGTGATATACTACATACACAGCAGAGACAAGCCATACTTATACCTTTTACCCAGTCGAGACATTTACTTTCAAAACTTTCTAAAACAATAGAAACTCAATTTTAACTTTAGCTCTCCTTCTCCAAAAGTAGTTTTCTCTCTCTAGACGTTTGTTACCATTCCCAAAGCCTTTTTTAAATATTCACTAAATACAGGCAAACAATCATTTTTCGGCCCTTATATTCCCAAATTTGGCATCTCTAATCATTCATATACAAAGGCGATCAGAAAACCAACACATACACAGAGTACCATTCACTATAATCATAATAAAAGAACAAAGTTTACTAACCTGTACTGGAAGACCCACAATCCTCTACTTTGCCCACACCTTTCACAAAGATTGACTGCTCCCTTTATTTCTCCAACAAATTCCTTTCACCAAATGAAGTTTTCGTTATGAGATTATACTCAAAAATCAAGCGTTTTCTCCCTCTAGAAATACTAGTTACACAAATTTTTTCACTCTTTATAACTGTAGATAATTTATGAGGGAGAGATAGACGAGTTCATATACCCTCCTTCAGTTTTTGAAATGATGGCATTTTTAGACACGTGTCGGTCACCCCTACTACCCCTACAAGTATATCTTTTTGCCTCACAACATCTTTATGACTTCTGTGATAATGTTTGCTGTTATCACGTCTATTTCTGCCTTCAGCCTATTAACAATTCAATCCCTCTTTCCCAAAATAATCTACATGATCCATTACCTTGCTTTCATAATCAATCAAGATCATACCACACCATGCGTCATTCCAATAAATAGAAAAATATTATAAATTCAAAATTATTTGCATAACTGTTAGAATTTGATAATTGTAATCCACAGTATCTGCCACATAAGCAGTTTAACAAATACATTGATCCTATTTTTCAGTTCGCAGATTCAATTTACATCATTCTACATTCAACAGATAACAAAAATATAACATTGCAAACAAATTACTTATTCCTTTCGATCTATCAAAGTTCAATCTTACAATTACATATAGTTACATTTAAAGCATCCCAGATGATTCACTGCACCACATGGAATTATCTCCACTCCTGCTGCATTTTCGTCCTCTTCAGCCAGTTTATCCCGTGCGATCTCTTGAATAGCTTCTTCTCGCAGTGTTGAATCCAGCAGTAACTCATGGAATACATCATACTAGAATAACAATCATACTCTGCACGCTTACTTTCATCATCCAAACCATCCCACTGTAACAGCCACTCTAGTAGCACAACATTATTAGGTAGCAGGCGAAAGTACTGCTCATGGAGTTCAGCCACCTTAATGTTTAACCTACCTTGCGCTGCATGACGAATACACAGAGATCATGTCCTCACCATGATAACTTCCAATCAACGAATAACAAGGTCTTCCTGTAGAAGATTGCAATGCATAGCACCAAAGGATCAAGATCTTATATAGCCAACATAATGTTGCCTACCAAAAAAATTTTGAGGGAAGATATATTTTACGGGACCAAAGTTTTGGAAATAAAGATATCAGCAGAATTTTGAAAATATTTTGATAACTAGTACTGTCCATTCTAAGAGGTATATCCAAAGATCTTATTTGTGTGCTTCGCACAGATGACACATTCACAAAAATGGAGCTCGCTCAAAATATTCAAATAGGTCTAGCAGTAGCTCCAACCAAGCACTTCTAGACAAATATCCTTTACCTAATTATATCAAGACATTTTTCAAGCAGTTCGAAACAACTTCTTCAAAGCACTGCTATATCACTAGGATATTGCAGCACGGACAACACATCCTCTCATAAACAAAGGATACTTATTATAATGGTCAAATTCTGTAAGCTCGAAAGGGTTGGAATTCGCTATCACTCCAATGAACCTACGGAAATATTCTAATGGATTACAGGAAATGACACGTGCGATTTTAGAGTAGAAAACTTCTGAATAGGTAAAAAACTACGACCCCGAGTGGAGGATTTTTGTAAAAATATCTTTATTGCTTGAGGGAGATATCCTATTATAAGTGATTTCTAGATGTAGAAATGCTTGAACCTTGTAACTAAGAAGGTTGAATGTTTATGAGAATCTAGAACAAGTAGTTTCTTGGCAATTTCTTGTGTAATTTTTTTTCTCACTATTTCTTCTAGAACGTCTTCCTTATATAGACCTTCTCCGCAGCTCTTTATCGTACTGGAGCACGTTCTTCGAACAAAGTGATTAGTGGCGGTTGACTGAATAACTATTAAGTTTATAAGGAACAGGTGTCTTTGACTGGTTTAGGTTTTTTGGTTTGATTTTGACCTTCATTCTTCTCCATTTTGTGGAGTAGGTTAGAATGTTAACTGGAGAAGTTATGTTAAAAATGTGTGAGCTTAAGATGGAGGTAGTTCAAAGAGGTTATAGCTCAATTTTAGGTGAGATTGAGGGATGAGTCCCTACAATTACCCCTCGCAACTGAAGTCACAAGTGGCCTTGGTTGAGAAAGGATCTATGTATAATTGGTTATCTGTTAAAGTTCTTGGATATTCGAATTATGTAATGATGGCTTTAACTGTATGGAAGCAGTGGGGTTATGGGGAAATGATGTGTATTAAATGAATATGTAGATGCTGGTGTATGTGATGGTTACGATTCGAAGAGTTGCGTCTGTAATGAATGATGATATTTGGAAAACTGTACCTGCACAATAAATGTAGGGTTATATAAATAGTACCTGAATCGAATCTTTGAAGCAGAGAACGCTTATAATTTGTTAAATTCTCTAAAATTTTCAAAATCGTTATGACTTGGAGGATGGTCCTTGAAAGTGGATTGCGTCTAAAATGCAGAGGTTGAAGCTGAAATACTTTGGCGATCAATCCTTGGAGATGTCGATATCCGTTTTTGTTCCTCCGACTTATCAAGGTATCTCGGAAGACGAAGCGGTTGAAGCTGAGGAGGAATTTTACTGTAGGTGGAGGTATCACATTATCATCTTGATAGGCAAGGAATGCTGGGATTGTCTCCGAACTCTGGTGGAGGAACTGGTTGGGAGGATAAATGCAGGGATAGGCATAACTGCGGAGCAGTTATGCTAATTTCGTGCATCACCATGGATTTTAAGGTCGGGTCCTCTTCATCTCTGCCAACTCTGCGAGGGTGGTGGTTATAGGAGAGGCGGTGATGGTAGTGGAGAAGTAAGATGAAAAGTGGAAGTCTGCTTCTACATTTCCATCACTTTTTGGCACTAAGAAGACCTTTAGTTTGAAGAGTTGGTGCTAGCACTGAGTCCACTGCTTTCATATTTTCCATTTGAAGTTCGACTAGACTTCAACAAAACTCATGTGAGGAAAGCTTTTTGTTGTTTCCAATTTCTACTTTATATAAGGGTAAAATATCACTGAAGTAGGGCGAACAGAAGGACCTGAATTTTGGGGTGCCTGAAAGATCTCTTATCTATAAATCATTCAAAAAACTTATTATCTGTAAAGTACCTAATTTTTCAATGATTGTAGGACTTGATATTTGTGAAAGTATTCGATTTCTGAGTACTTAAAAAGACTTATTATCTGTAAATGCATCTGTGTTTTGATTCGAAATGAATAATATTTGTTCACCAAACATTGTGTTAATATAGAATAAAATGTCTCAGGAATCGAGCTAAGAATAATATTATGAGTTTGCCAAGATACTGATAAAATGAAATAAAAATTATTGTTATCATAATTGAACAGTTAGAAATATGTTATCATGTAGGTATCATAAGGTCTGTAGGGACTTATCCCTCGACCTCACTCATAATCGAGCTCACGCAGTTTGATTTACCTCCATCTCAGGCTCACGCAATTTTAGCACTTAACACTCTAGTCAAACATTCCAACCAGCCCCATTAACTACTCAAGAACGTGGGTCGAGCTAAATCCGAAAAATGTTATTCGGTCAAAGACACCTGTCTTCCACGAACTCGTCAGTTATTCAGTTAGCCGCCACTAACCACATCATTCAAAAAACATATTCTGGCACGATGAAGAGCTGTGGAGAAGCCTATAAAAAGGAAAAAAATTTCGAAGAGACAAAGACAAGAAAATTGCTCAAAACTTCCTATTTACGAGATCAAAAGCATTTATAGATTCTAGAGATCACTTGTAATAAAAATATCCACTCAAAGCAATAAAAATACTTTTATAAAAATTCTCAATGCGAGGTCATGGTTTATTACCTATTCAGAGGTTTTCTACGCTAAAAACACATGTTTTTTATTTCTTTCTTTCTAGTAGAGTATTATTACAGGTTCATTGGTGTGATAGCTAATTTCTAATAAAATCAAGCTTACAAAATTTGGCCATTACATTTGGCGTTGTCTGTGGAAAGGATTGCATTTCCACGATACCCTAAGGCAGTCTTTCATTACAATTTTCAATTATGGTTTTTTCCAGACGATAGGCCGCAAGAGCTCAGCTTAAAAATTTTGTGGATCTGGGACAACTCATCGAGTGAAGGGGCGAATCTCCAAGTAGAGGCAGAAAAATGTACCGAGCACAAACTTCAACAAACAAAGGATCGCGAGCTCTGTGAGAAAGAGCTCGATGCAGAATGACAAGCTTGTTTGACAGTGCTCAAATGACACGAAGATCAGATGGCGATGATACAGACTGTACTCGAGGCTCTGTAAAATACTCAGCAGGCTCCTCCTGCCAGGGTCACGATTAACTTCCAGAGACCTCCCGCATTTCAGCAAGGGAAAGGTTGGGTCCTCGGGGAGCATATAGTAAAGCCATTACCTGAAATCTACCACATGGACTGCAGTCCTCCATCAATTTGGGGGGAGAAGTTCAATCAGAAGCCAGCCAAGGTCACTTTCTTTCCATCCGTCAGGAGGAAGACCAGCGACTTCTACATCAGGTTCCAGTAGGAGATCGCTTGAGTGATGGTATGGGAACTTATCATCCCCTGCCAGCACGTCAAGTGATCCAACCAACATATCATTATGATACAAAAGAACATATGGATTAGTGAATTAAGGAGCTGATCCAGGTACAAATTTTGGGTACTCTCAATGATACCACGAAGTTACAAGGAAGTCCTATTGCCAAAGAACTATTCAATATGGAAATACCAAAAGGTTTCCATACTCCCAAAATTCACAAATATAAAGGTACTAACCCGAAGGAGCATATTCAGGAATACCGCGATTCAATGGGGTTGTACTCCAATCTCAATCACATTCTCTGTCGCCTGTTCACCACAAGTTTACAGAAGGAGCCACTCCGATGGTTCCACTCTCTTCCTGAGGAATCTATCTACACATTTGATCAGCTGCAGAAGTAGTTCATCAAAACATATGCTCATAACATAAACAAAGTGGAGAACTTGTATTTGCTTATCGGCCTTAAGCAGTCACATGAAGAAAATTTTGTGGATTTTTTAAAGAAATTCCTAAAGCTTGCAAGAAAGGTGGATAACCTCGACCAAAAAATAGCCGTAACCACTTTCACCAATCCTCTCTGGCTTGATTGTAAAGTGAAAGAGTACCTCTTCCTTAACAAGCCTGTGACGTTAGAGGAGATGATCACCAAAGTCAACGGTTATGTCGACTTGGAGAGGATGATGTCTAAGCGATAAAAGTCTACCAAGTCTGTCCTCTCCACCAAAGTCCCACAAGCAGAACGAACCAACGAGCCCAAGGAGGAACAGGGAGATCAGAAACGTACCAAGGGAAATACTGGATACCCTCGGAAAAGCGGTCCGCAAAACAAACCTGTCCTCCCAAAGCTGAACATCCAAATCTCTACTATTTTTCCGTTGGTGTTGAAAGACCCGCTCTATCGCGTCCCTCAACCATTGGAGCCCATCGAGAATCGACCATTTTGCCAAAACCTTAAGGTAAATCATCATTCTACTGATAATTGCTATGCTTTACAGCGGATGCTCGAGCTCATTTTCAAGGAAGGAAAGATGCTCAAATACAGTTAGATAATCATATCACAGATCTCAACACAATAATCAATATCCTTCAATCTTACAGAAATTGTCTCAACCCTGATAAGTGTCAATTCGGGGTACATTCTAGCCGCTTCCTATGCCACCTTATCAGCAAGAAAGGTATCGAGGCTGATCCATATCAAATTCGGGCTCTCATCGACTTGCCTTCGTCAATGACAACAAAAGACGTTCAAAAACTTGCCAGCAAGATTGCCACGATAAACCGTTTTGTCTCTAAATCTTCAGACCGCTGCCATTGGCTATTCCTATTACTTCACGGATGTACCAAACGAGGAAAGGTTCAGCCAACTGCGGAAGTCACATGGACACAAGAAAGCGAAGCAGCTTTCTAGGATCTGAAAATCTATATGGGGAGGTCTCCCATAATGAGCACCCCAGTAGGTAATGAGGAACTGATAATCTACCTAGCATTTACAAATACTTCTCTCAGCTCGGTTCTCATTCGCCTAGAAGGGGAAATCAAGAAACCAGTCTTCTTCATCAGCAAAACACTTACACCTGTAGAAACAAGGCCCTCTAAAATTGAGAAACTTCTTCTAACCCTTGTTTTCACTTCCCTAAAACTCAAGCACTACTTCTAAGCACATTCCGCCAAAGTAATGATGAACTACCCACTTCAGGAAGTTTTGTCCAAAAAAAAGAATTCACAAAGAGTGCAACAATGGTCAGTCAGTTTGGGCGAACATGATATTAAGTTTGAACATCGTCATTCCAAAGAAGGTCAGACCGTTGCCAATTTTCTGGTGGATTTTCCAGTGGTTGATCCCGAGTGGGAGGAGCACGACCTGGACCTTATCGAAAGGGCGACAGGGAAACCAGCTCCCAATCCATTCAATGAACGAGCTGACTGGATCACTACACCATGGTAGAGGCTTCTCACTGATGGATCAGCAAGACCCGCAGGGTCAGGAATTGGGATTGCTTTGATTACCCCTTCAAATGACATAATTGAGAAATCAATCCTCTTGGATTTTGAGGCCTTAAATAATGTCACCGAGTATGAAGCTCTCATTCACGGACTCGACCTCGCTCTTGAGCTCGATGTCCCCAAACTCTCAGTCTACGCAGATTCATTACTCATCGTTCATCATTATTAAGAGCAGTACAAGAAAAATAGGAAGAAGATCGAATACGTAGCCCTCGTTGTAGATAGGATGAGTAAGTTCGCGAAAGCAACTCTCGAACATCTTCCTCAAGGGGAAAATAGATACGCCGATTCCTTGGCATATCTAGCCGGGATCTTGGGAACAGAAGCTCGATATCTTCAGATCGAAATCATTTTAACCCCCAGTTTTGATCGTATATCTGTATGCACGATCAACACTGGGGGCGATAAAGGGGGAAATGACTATTGAAAAATGCCTTTCTTGGCCTACCTCGGTGTCGACAATAACTGCAAAGGACTACTCCCAGCAGATCTAAAAGAATGCCAACAGCTGATCAACAACTCAAAGCGTTACATCACCCAAAACGGCATGCTTTGTCGCCTTTCCATAACCAGGCCTTATCTCAAGTGCCTCCAAAAGTCAAAAGTAGATGAAATGTTCCACGAATTACACGAAGAACTTGTAGCTCCCACGCCGCAGGAAAATTATTAGCGAACCAGGCTATAACTTAAGGAATATTTTGGCCCAGCATGCGCAAGCAAGCAGAGGAGTACTCCCGTAGGTGCAACACCTGTCAGAGACATGGAAATATAATACATACCTCTGCGCTCGAACTCCATGCAAACAAGGCTTTTTGGCCATTCAAAAGATGGGCACTAGACCTCATCGGAGGATTCCCTAACTCTCTAGGTAATCGCCGTCACCTACTCGTAACTACTGATTACTTTACAAAATGGGTAGAAGCAATTCTTCTATATCGAGCCAGAGAAGAAGAGGTCATCTCTTTCATATGGAACCACATAATTACTCAGTTCAGGTGCCCTTACCTAATTCGTATCGATAACGGGCCCCAATTTGTGAGAGATAAGGTCGCAACTTTCCTAAATCGGCACTATATCATCCACACACCATCAAATCCATACTATCCTCAAGGCAACGGCCAAGCCAAAAAATCCAACAAAGCCATCGTGGATGGACTTAAAAAATGGCTTCACTTACAGAAAAAATAAAATTAGGTTTGCGAATTACCTCACGTCCTGTGGGCGTATCGAACCACTCTACGACAATCTACTGGGTGTACCCCATTCCTCATTGCTTATGGCACTGAGGCAGCCATTCCTTATGAATATCAACATTCAGTTCGTGATCACGAGCTAACTAACGAGGAAAATGAGTTTGAATTAGCTTGCAACCTCAATATGATAGATAACACCAGGTAACGCGATATCGCTAACCTAGGTCGATATCATCATCAGCTTGCTAGGTCGTACAATAACCGAGTCAGGAGCCGTACTTTCCAAATCAGAGATCTCATCCTCAGAGAAATTCCTCAACATCTCAAAGAGCCTCATGCTGGAAAATTAGCCGACAATTAGGAAGGTCCATTCATTATCACAGGTCTCTCAGGCCTAGGATCATACTATCTCATGGCAGAAGGGGGAATCCCCATTTTAAATCCTTGAAATACTAGACGACCGAAATGGTACTATCGTTAGGCTTCTTACTACTCCATTTCTATTATTATTTGTTTGTTTTTCAATTCCAAAAGTGAGATTTTTATCTCTATCCAATGTAAATTCTGAACTTATCAATGAATGTTTTTTTGTTATCAATGTCATTCTCTTCACGAACATTCGTCCACATTTCACAGATTCGAGTATAGATAATACTAGCTTATAATCAATCTTTTCCAAGTTCAATCAAGGATATCACTTGATTGGCTTCCGTTACTACATCTCTGCGAGTGTAGCAAGTGTAAAAACTTAGTTCACATCAAAGACTTAGCCAAATAAGAGATAAGGCAAAGGTAATGCTAACCTTTATCTTTTACAACTTATTTGGATCATTTCAGTAGGCTAGATCAATGATAATACTTGGTTCAGCTGAATCTTTATATCTCTGCGATTGTGGAAAGTGTAAAAACTTAGTTCACATCAAACACTCAGCCAAACAATAGATAAGGCAAAGGTAATACTAGCCTTTATCTTTTACAACTTGTTTGGATCATTTCAGTAGGCTGGACCAAGGATAACACTTGGTTCAGCTGAATCTTTACATCTCTGCGATTGTGGCAAGTATAAAAACTTGGTTCACATCAAAGACTCAGCCAAACAAGAGATAAGGCAAAAGTAATACTAGCCTTTATCTTTTACAACTTGTTTAGATCATTTCAGTAGGATGGATCAAGGATAACACTTGGTCCAGCTGAATCCTTTCATCTCTGCGATTGTGGCAAGTGTAAAAACTTTGCTCACATCAAAGACTCAGCCATGCATAAGATAAGGCAAAGGTCATACTAGCTTTCATCTCTTTCAATATGCCTATGACATTTCTATAGTTCAATTCAAATTTCGACTTGGTTTAACTCAACCCATTTCTGCGATTAAAACGAATGTAAAAATTTGGTTTTCTATCAAAGACCCCGCCAGATACATGATAAGGCAATGGTCATTCTAGCTTTCATCTATTTACAATGTGTCTGTGACAGATACTATTTATTTTTAGGTTAAATTTATATTACAAAGGATTCTTTTCTGCTGAGGTACTATCAGCCACGATTCCCCACACATCAAGAGGTCTTTCTTTCAACTCACGGGCCACAAAAGCTTTATCTTGTTCTATTGATTCAGCAGTTCAAGGACCCAGTTGGGTCTCCATAGAACCCAGACAGTTCCCTCGATCTATCTTAGCTCCACGAATGCATCCCTTCTCCGACAGAGTTTTGAATAAGGTATCTCATTTTGACTCAAGTTTTTTAACTTCCTCTACAAAATATACAATGATCACCCTTAACAGGTCAGATTGAGACATATAAGGTACTACCGCCATTGCAAATCTTGCCTTCAACCTCTCGAGGCGTGACTTTAACCTAGTGTAATCATTCATTTGTTTAATTATATACGCATCGACCTTATCATGATAAACGACATCTTCTTCCTGCTTAGCAAGATACTTCGCTGACTCAGCCCGATTCAAGGCTTCTAAGTCTACTACCCGAGTATGAAGTTTCCCAATTTCTACATTAAACTCTTCCCTATCTCGAAGATCTTTCAATAATTCTTCTTTCCTCTTCACCAGCAAGTCCTTTGCTTTGATCTACCCTTCCAGAACTTTCTCTGTGATAAGAGCAGCATCCAACTTATCCTGGGATTCCCTCCAATTCGCATTTCCCTTCTGAACATGCCCCTGAATTCGAGATACATTACTTTCTGGCTCTCTAATGCGACTTGAGAGACTAATTACATCCCTTCAAACTAGAGGAGCCTTAACCTTAGTTCTACTTCCCCCTGAATGCTCTCTAGCCTCGGCTTTCTTGGTATGAGCAATGGCTTTGTCCTTTTCGGCTTTATGTCGAGAAACTTTCTCATTTAAGTCATCGTACCTTCGTTGCATTTCTCAGAATTCCATATCCTTGGCGGGGAGGGCTGTTTGCAAATGCTCAGCTGCGGCCTCCGAAGCCGATTGGTTTTCTCGAGCTACCCTCAGTTCGTCATCCTTTTCGATAAATTTTTGTCTCATTCACTCTAGCTCGTTCCTATATCTTTGAAGATCAGATCGAAATAGTTCCTCTGATTGTTTCAGCGCCTGAATACGGTATTGAGCCGTATCGGCCTGATTACCCTTCACAACCAACACTTCAACCCGACGTTGAAGTTTCTTGGCACATTCTGAAGCCTCGGATAACTCTTTCAATCCCTTCTTTATTTCATAATCTTTCTATTCGACCTGGAGAGTCAGGTCAGAAATGGCCTTGTTCAACTTCACAAGTCTAAAATATATTATTACATATTGATCCTCTCTGTTCTCGTTCGCTTCTTTCATCCTATCGAACTGCTCTGAAAATTCTTGATTGCACATGAGTACGTTATCCTCACTTGCACGAGATAAATCCAATTTGGCCTGTGAAATATAACATGTTTTAATACTGTTCAATTTAGAAAATCTAATTCCTAGTATATGTATACTACATTTCGAAGAGACTATATGATTTCTAAACATCTGCTTCGAAGTACTTTTAAATTAAATGTTTGGAATCCATTCTCAGATGAACCCTTCATGAATCTTCTTTCGATTTACAAGGTACACACTTTCGATATATAATTCTGTATTAATAGCGTTAGATTTTTCCATGCATTTCTATCCTGTTGACTTGATAGCTAAACATTGGTGCAACATGCAAGTTGAAAAACCTATTCCGATCTAACCTGTAGCTCCGTTTGCGCAGATAGCAAGGCTTTAGAGGTCTTTCATTCACTGGCAAGTCCAGACTCTAGGTCATTTATCCTGAGACTCATCTTTCTAACTACCTACAAGACATTTATAAACAAAGTCAATCAATAGGAGTTTCATCCTCATACACAATTCAAACAACTTACAAATACTTATACAAAAACATGCCTACCCTACCTTCTCACTCCCACCTTTTGGGAGCTCGACATCATCCCCTTGGTTGTCAAGCACTATCTACCTGGAAATACCATCCAGACCGTCCAGAATCCCCACCATTTATGCTTCCTCCACATCTTCCACCTCAACGTAGGAATCCGCCTTAATGGCTTCCACCTCCTCCTCAGAATAGCCTTTCAGCATCAAATAACGCCCTAGCCTATCACGCTCCTCAACCAACTCATCAAATGGCCCTTGCCTTAACCTGTTGCTGGCCGATCGCCACAACGTGAGAAGCCTTCACCTGCCTAATTTCCTTCATGGCTTCAGTCTTGGTTTGAGCAAAGTCTTTCTCCCGCTCGCTCTTGACCTTCTTCAGCTCACTTTTTTCTTCCTCTATACCGAGCCACATCCCCTTGACAAGACGAGCAGCCTACAAAAATTATATCGATCTCAGTCATTAGCTCAAAGTATACTAAAAATCTCTTTCTGGTAATACAAACTTACCATCTGACTCGTATCTTTCTCTCCTTGGAGAATCGCCAACCTAGCGGTGACCTTCTCTCCTGACTCCCCTGAGGGTTCGACCCTCCTCCTCTTAACTTTCATAACCTCACCACTTCTGGTGGCACTAGAGGCCGGTAGAGTATTTAGCATCCTATTCTTTGAAAATAGCTGAGCTACTTTGCTTGGCTTGGCAGGATTCAGTTGAGCCAAACTTCCAGTTCCAGGAGTCTTAGATAAATTAGTTCATACCCCATCACCCCTGACTTGCCTTTTTCCTTCATCGACCCTCGCCATCGACCTAGAAGGCTGAGCCTTTCGAACCATGTTCGACTACGATCAACTCTCTTCTTTCAACTAAGGCCGAGTCCCTCCAAAATGAGTTCGAGTTTAGTCTCCTCCTCCACAACTTTGTCCAACAGGGATTTTTTGCTTTATACTGTAGACATCACACCTGCAATAACAACATTTTTCCTATCAACTAAAGTTGCCAACAAAACGTAATAATAATTCTATCTATGTATGTCTGTACTTAATTTGCTTTACAGATCTAAATCGAAGGTCCAAAGGTTCTTCATTATCTCTTTAAAGGAAATTATCTTTCACCCATATGATGTTGTCATTCCAGGTTTGACCTGCTGAATTTAGATCAAAAAGCGACATTGAGTTACGCTCGCACATAAATATGACCCCCCACTGGCCTTAAAATTCTTCACCCCATAAAACTGCAGAACGTCCTCAGGGGTTATCCTCCTCACTTTTTCCTCCCTTTCCCACTTTTCATTCAGATGGTCACACACAGTTAGTACCTCCTGCATGTTCCCGTTCATTTGAATAGGACATACCCCAAATGCATTCATAATCCCCTTCGCTAAATTGGTGAGGGGAAGGCTCATCCCATACTCTAATTAAGATAGATAATACAGAAAACCCTCCAAGAGGTTACTCCGGACATCCCTATCGAAATACTCTAACGAGATCGATTCATAGATACCCTTATCTCATTTTTCTACTTCCAAATCTACCAGCAGATAAAAATACTCTTCCCACTCCACTACCGTACAACCCCTAAATTGCCTACCGGCAAACTCTACACATTTACCCCACTTCCCTCCTACATCCGCCTTGGCTTTACCAAACTCTCTAAAGGCATCAAAACCCAGAGGATAAGATACCAACTGATTAGGGAAACCTAGGAATTATTCCAATCCTCCTTCCCCTTCGATATCAGACTCATTCGTTCAACCAGAGGTCGAAACCTCATTAACAAACGAACTACCCATCTTAAAAATAGATTCTACAGGCAAATTTTTGACCTACACAAATGCCTCTTACGCTCGACCTACATATATGTTAAGGTATTTATCATTCTTCCATCTATGTATGCATATATATATATATATATTCAACATATATCTCTGATCAATGATTCACGTATAACATATATCTTTACGAAAAAAATACGTCAACATATATCCCATATATCTCAACTAACCTTCAGTATCCGAATGAGAATTGGCAGCAGAGTCAAGTTTTCCCCTCACAACGCTGTTGTATTGCCACTTACGAGATCCAGAATCTCTTGCCCTCTTCAACAGTTTATTGCCTACGAATAACTCTTTATCGAATCTCCTAATCTTTCATCTTTCTCTCAGAGTGCTCTCCAAGTTTTTTGGGATAAAATGTTTGTTTGGAGACGAAGAAGAACTATTTATCATTTCTCTCTCATGCGGCTGGCATTTATTGCTCCTCGCACGAACCGGCCTCGATTCCAGAACTGAGGCATCCTTTCCACTTTCCATATCAGACGCCTTATACATTTTCGATAAAAATGCCTTTCCATCATTACAACTACCCTTATTTTTTAACATATTTTTTATCCATATTTCCATATCTCTTCCTAACCTTCCCACACTCATGATGACTCACACTGTACAATGTCAGAGCTCTATTTCCTTTTGCATACAAAACAAAACTAGAAGCTTCTGTATTTTAATATTTTTGTTTCTCAACCTTTGTTTATCATACTTATAGTGATTGAAGTCATTTTCTAAATTGTACGACTGTTTAAATTTATTCAAAATGTTTGCTAAAATAGTCTCAAAACAGATTTACCCCTATAGAAGATCCGATTGACTTATATTATTTATGTTACATTCACATCATTTATATTATTCATAAGACATACTTAACACAACATCCATCACAACCTTGGTAACCTAAACAAACAGCATCCAATCACATTATTCATCGGTCCTCAGATCGTCGAATCGAATCTCATCTTCTCTCGATTTACCTATTCTCACACAAACACACCTTAGAAAATTAACAAGCATACTCCCTGCTCTTTCCATCTGAACCCTCGAGCTCACATTCCTTCCCCATAGTTCAACATCGCAACCAGACGAACCAAAACTCCTCTCACAAACTTTGGTAATCTTTATAGATAATTATCCTTCCACGCAGTATGAATCCTCTGAGATCGAGCCGTCCATCCTAAATCACTCCTCCATTTTTTTTATCCTACCCATATTTATACGTTTCTCACTAACTTTCCACTCAAAATAGGTGATTTTTATCTTTTATCTCGTAATAGAAACACTAAATCTTAGGATCAATTAGTAGAACTTATCTCCTCACCAGTATACAAAATAGTCACTACTATACTCGACTTTACGCTGCCACGAGTATAATCACTTTTGACCTGTAACAGCTCGAGTTTACATATTTCCTAGAAATTCTATCACTCACCTATTAAACGTAAATCATTTATATCAGTACGACATTGACAACACATATTCATCTTAGTTCGTGGTAATTACTTTACAGCATTGCAACATTGTTTCATCACTTATCAACAATTATTCAATTAACACCCAAAACAATTCAGGTTAATTCAAGAAGTTTTTCTATACACAGTTTCATAAAAATTAACTTTTATTTATATCAAAGATATTACATATGATTTACAGATAACAAGTTTTCACACAGGAATACAACAGAATGTTATCCGTCTAGTGCCAAACTCTAGGTACTTTATAGATAACAAGTTTTCCCTATTTGCTAAAAGCTACAGGTCATTCAGGCACGGTGAGGTATCATGTTTTCCAGCTCTTCTTACTTCAGTGATTCATCACCCTGATGCAAAGAAGACATTGGAACAACCAAAGATCTTCCCTTCCATGGCTCAGCTGAATCCAAATCGAACTCTAAGCGAAAACTATGTAAGCAGTGGCTCAGTGTTGAAACCCACAAAACAAGATGAAAGATATTCTGAGCGCAAAGACACGATGGAAATACATCAGCGAGATCCCCCATCCCGTTCTCTTCTTCCACTGCCATCACCGCCTCTTCCATAACCACCACCACCAAAGAGTTGGCAGAGATGAAGAGGGCCCAACCTTAGAATCCATGGAAACACAAGAAATTAGCATATCAGCCCCATAGATACACCTTTCCCTGCATATGAATCCCTAACCCTGTCTTCCGCAAGAGTGGGAAGACAGGCCCAATGTTACTCGCCTGTCAAGACAAAGACATGAAATCTCCACTTATAGTAGAAATCTTCGTCAAATTCAATCGCTTCCTCTCCCGACAAGCCTTGGTATGTCGGAGGAACAGGGGCTGGGATCGCTATTTCCAAAGAACAGTCACCAAAAGTATTTCTACTTCAACCTCTGCGTTTCAAACGCAATCTTCTCTTCAAGAACCATACTTCGAGTATTCACCATCTCAGAGAGAGTTAAGCATGCAGGAATTGTTCCAGAGAGTTGATAAAGATACCTGGGTCAAAAAGCTAACCGAAGCTAGGCTTCTCTCCAAAGAAAGATAGCCAACGTCACATACATTACAGACACAACTATTCAAATGCAAACGTCACATACATCCGCATCATCATTTAATACACATCACTTCCCAATATCATGTAACTTCCACCCAGTCAAACGCCATCATTGCTCCATTTCAAATTCAAGTTTTTTGTACAATTTTTTCTCAACAAAAGCCACTCGTGACTTGGGTTGTGAGGGGCCGATTATAGAGACTTATCCCTCTACCTCACTCATAATCGAGCTCACGCAGTTCGATTAACCTTTATCTCAGGCTTACACAATTTTAGTACTTAACACTTCAGCCAAACATTCTAACCAGCCCCACGAACTACTCAAGAACGTGGGTCGAGCTAAACTTGGAAAATGTTATTCAGTCAAAGACACATGTCTCCCATGAACTCGTTAGTTATTTAGTCAGCCGCCAGCCACATCAGAAAATGTGTTTTTGTACGATGTAGAGTTATGGAGAGGCCTATAAAAAGGTAAAGTTCCAGAAGAGACAGAGATTAGAAAATCACTCAAAACTTTTTATTTACGAGATCAAAAGTATTTCAAGATTTTAGAGATCACTTGTAATAAAGATATCCACTCAAAGCAATAAAGATACTTTTACAAAAATCTTCCATACGAGGTCATGGTTTTTTTACCTATTTAGAGGTTTTCTATGCTAAAAACACCTGCTTTCATTTCTTACTCTCTAGTTTAGTATTAATACAGGTTCATTGGTGTAATAGGTAATTCCTAATCAAATCAAGCTTACAGAATTTGGCCATTACAAGGTCGACCTGGGGTTGGATAAAAATATAGAGGAAATGAAATTATACAAATTTCTAAATTGTAGGCGATCAACGACAGTTTGCTGGAAGGAATCAGGTCGATATTAAATGGAAGAAAATGATTTAGCTTGATAGAAAGAGATAGGTTCAGATATAACTTCTACCAAGATTCTATGGTTTCAGTTACGAGATAATAGGAGAACATCCCGAGCTGTGCAGAATTTTATAGCCGGACAGGTTATAAAAATGAAGGAGGGGGGGGTTGGGGAGGAAGAGATAGGTGGAAGAAAAGGATGATAATGTGAACTCGTTATGAGAGAATTGGTTATACCTCTGAGGCTAAATTGGCTATTATGATAGCCGAAGTACGTGAACGTATTTTTAGATTGTTAGATTGTGATGCTGAATTGCCAGTGAGGGAGGTGAATGTTTAGGGTTTGAATATGATTGGGATTGAGCCAGGAATATGAACGTCGTTTTTATGAAGAGATGTTCTGAGAAATAACTGCAGACCCTGCAGCTCAAAAGGAAGTAGTGAGATTGCCTATTGTGGAGGAGATCGAGTCTGAAGATGTGATGATCACTGGAGGATATCTGATCGTGGTCGCCCAGGTCATCAAGGCTGCTTTAGGTACAATTATATGTAAAGTGCTATCATAAATAAATTTATGTTTTTTGAATTTAACAGAAAAGATGAAAGTTAAATTGATCCTCTATAGTTGCAAATGCCGTTTGAGACTGTTTTGATAAACAATTTAGAATAACTTTAAAAAATTTGTAAGCTTTGAAAATGACTTACTAGTACTATAAGTATAAGATACAAGAATGGAAAAAATACAGGGGCTTCAAGTTTTGTTTTTTATGTAAAGCTGCAAAACTCTGTTATCGTGTGAGTGTGAGTTATCATGAGTGTGGGAAGTTCAGAGAAAGATATGAAAACAGAAGAGAAAAATAGATTAAAATATGAGGGAGGGGTAATGATGGAAAGACGGCTTTATTGAGAAGGTATAAGACGTCTGACATGGATAGTGGAAATTACGCATCAGTTCCAAAACCGAGAACAGGTCGTATGAGGCACAATAACTGCCAGCCGTTAGAGACAAAAAGAATAAATAGTGCTTCATCCTCATCATTAAAATGTTTTTCAACATCTAAAATCTTGGAGAGCACAGGGAGAGAAGCGCAAAACAATTGTAGAGGATTTGGTAAGGATTTATCTGAGAGTGATCAGCAGTTAAATTGAGTTGCGGGCATTGAATCACATAGGTGGCTATACAGTTGCGTTGTGAAGGAAGGTCATGGTGTTGCCGCGGATTCTCATTCTGACACTGAAGGTTAGCAGAGACGTACGCTGTATGTTTGTGTCTTTATAAAATCTGCTATAAGCAAATACTAATTTGTTATAAGCAAATCTCTATAAAATCACTATTTATAGCAATCTATGAATTTTTGACATATATATAGAATATATGAAAGATATGTTCTATGAAAATGATCGATGTGTATGAGATAATGATAGATACCTAAACCTGTATGTAGGTCGAACGTGAGAGGTATTTCTGTAGGATCAAAAATTGCATGTAGAATTATAGTTGAGATGAATAGTTTACCTAGTAATGAGGTGTCAACCTCTAGTCGGACGGTAGAGTCTGAAATTGAGATGTCTGATAGTATGGTTAAAGTAGGATTGGAACAATTTCCTGGTTTCCCTGGCAAATTAGTGACTTATCCTCCGAGTTCATATGCATATAAAGAATTGTGTAAAGCCAAGGTTGTTATAGGAGGGACATGGGGTAATTGCATAAAATACGTCGGTAGCCTGTTTAGGGGGTGTACTGCAGCGACGGGGGAGAAGTATTTTTATTTGTTGGCCGACTTGGACGAGGAGAAACAAGATAGGGGTATAAATGAATCAATCTCGTTAGAATATTTTAATGGGAGTGTTCAGAGTGGCCTTTCAGAGGGCTCTTTGTGCTACCTATTTCAATTAGAGTATGGGTTGAGTCTTCCCTTTGCCAATTTGGCAAAAGGGATTATGAATAAGATTGGGGCACGTCATGCTCAATTGAACTGGAACATCTAGAAGGTAATAAGTGTTTGCGACTATCAAAATAAAAAATAGGAGAATAAGGGGAAAGCGAGAAGGATATCTCCTGAGGATGTATTATAGTTTTATGGGGTGAAGAAATACCACGCCAGTGGTGGGCCAAATTTATGTATGAGCGCAATTCGGCCACGCTTCTTCGATCTAAATTCAGCAGGTCGAGCCTGGATCGACAACGTAATATGGGTGAAGGGTAATAGCCTTTTGAGAGTTGATGAAGAACCTTTGGATCTTGGGTTTAAAATTATAAAACAAAGTAAGTATAACAATTTATAGATTATAATATTGATATGTTTGAACTGATGATCTTTTGTTGATAATAATACTGTTGTGCATGGCAGGACCGAAGCCCCTGGTAGAAAGGAAAGATTTGCTGTTGGATGAGGTTGCTGAGAAAGAAGTTGAGCTCGAATTTGTGCTGAATGGACTTGGCCTTAGCAAAAAGAGAAGGGTTAGGAGTAAGTAGAAAAAGGTTCAGAAATCTCAATCGACCAGGCTGATGGCGGGTGTTGATGATGGAAAGAAGAAAGGAACTGGTAGGGATGGGCGAATGATCTTACCCAAGATCCCTAGAATAGATAGTTTGGTTCAACCAGAGTCTTTTACGTCGAGCAAATTAGCTCGAACATTTCCAAAATAATTGATGCTGAAGCATCCGTTGGCCTCTGGTACCACTGAAAGTGGTGAGGTCGACGGAAAAAAAAAGGAAAAGGATTAAACCTTCAGGAAAGTTGAGGGAAATGGTTGCTAAAGAGTGACCTACTGTTGAGGACGATCTTAAAGATGTGGTGGAAAGGGCCAGGCTTGTGGCTCTTCACGGGGAGGAGGACATGAGCAAGATGGTATGTCATATTGATTATGTGAAATATTTATTTACTGCATTTTGAGCTCACGTTGAGGTCGATTTGTGTATTGCAGGTTGCTCGTTTGGTGAGGGGGATTTAGCTCAGAATTAAAGAAGAAAAATCTGAGCTGAAGAAGGTCAAAATTGAGCTTGAAAAGAAGGTAGCTCGAGCGAAGGTTGAAGCTTTGAAGGAAGTAAAGAAGTTGGAGGCTCTGAAGGCTTCCCACACAGTGGCAATTGGCCATCTACAAATGGAGGCAATAGCGGGAACGACATGGGCACCACTTGATGTTGAAAGGATATTTTAAGTATGAGTTGGATACCATTAAGGCAGACACCTATGTTGAGGAGGGAGATAATGAAGAAGTGGAAGAGGTTGCAGGAGGAGTTGTTGATGGACTGGACGATATCTTCAGCCAGATGGTACTTGACAATCAATGGCATGACACCGAACTCCTAGAGGGAGAGAATGAGATGGTAGTGTAGAGAAATGAATTTGTATGAGTATTTTAGAAGTGTCCTATAAATTGTTGGATTGTATGTATTGAATAGACTTCTGTAGGCTGAGCCCTTTTTTTGTAACCCTCTTTGAGGCACTTAGAGAAATGAGTCTCAGAATAAAAGATCAAGACACCGAGCTTGCCAGGGAAAGAGAGATCTCCACCTCCTCACTGTCTTTGCAAGCGGAGCTGCAGGTTAGATCGGAATAAGCCTTTTGACTTGTATGCTATATTGACATAAAACTACCAAGTAAATAAGACAGCATAGAATGTAGAGGCAAACAAAAAACATGTTATCAGTTTGAGAAAAATTACACTAATATAGTGCATAGAAAAATTCAAGGTATTAGACAAAGTAACATATAGAAAACATGTACCTTAGACCTCAAAATATATTTCATGGAGCATCCATCTGAGATTGCACTTTGACCTTTAAGTCTAAAAGTAGTTGCACGCAGTAGATGGTTGAAATCTGATATCCTTTTAGAAATGAGATATAAATATGCATGTTGATGGGTGTTCTGAATCGAACTGTATATAATGTATCAATATTATGCAGCTTGAATTGGATTAAGCTCACTCGTACGATGATGAGGTGCTCCAATGTAACCAAGAATTTGAAGAGGAGTTGGATAGGGTGAGGGAAGTGAATGAGGATAGAGAAGTCCAGCTTGTAAAGGTGCATTTCAAATTTGTTGAGGCAACCCAAACTATTGTCGACCTCACTGGTAAGATCAAAGAGAAAGATGCCAAAATTTATAAAGGGCTAAAAGAGCTTGCGGAGATAAAAGAATACGCCGCGAAGCTTCAAAGTCGGATTGACACGCTGATGGTAAAGAGTAGGTATGCTAAAATGGCTCAATACCCTATTCAGGCACTAGAAAGATCAGAGGGACAATCTCGAGATGATCTTCGGAATTGTAGAAGCGAGCTGGAGTGACTGAAAAAAAAATGATTGAAAGAGATAGCGAGCTAAATGTAGCTCGAGAGAATCTATCGGCTTCAGAAGCTGCAGCTTAACACTTGCATATAGCCCTACCTGCCAAAGATATGGAGTTTCGAGCGATACAACAAAAGTATGATGAGTTAAATGAGAGGGGGCACGACTGAAGACCAAATTGGCGCAAGCCAGCGCACGTATCAGGAACGCCAAGGCTGGAGAGCGCTCGAGTAGGAGTAAAATTGATGTTAAGGTTCCTCTAGTCCAATGGGATGTAGTTAGCCTGTCAAGTCGAATTAGGGAACTAGAAGGATAGTAAGGATTTGATGGTCCTTCCACGATGGTTTTGTTGGTGATTTTGCCTTGGCCATTGCCTTGAGGATAGTAAGGATTTGATTGTGAGTGGATGATATTGCGTTGGTTGAGGAAGGTTATGATTTTTGCTCTAACAAATTGGGGCCCGTTATCGATACGAATTAGGTGGGGGTATCCAAATTGAGTGATGTTGTGTTTCGAGATAAAAGAGATGACCTCTTATTCTCTGGTTCAACATAGTGTAGCTACTTCTACCCATTTTGTAAAATTATCGGTAGCTACGAGTAGGTGACGATGGTTACCTGGACAGTTAGGGAATTCACCAACGAGATCAAGTGCCCATCTTTTGAATGGTCAGATCACCTTGCTTACATGGAGTTTGAGCACAGGGGCGCGTATTATGTGTCCATGTCTTTGGCAGGCGTCACATCTGCGTGAGTACTCCTCTGATTGCTTGCGCATACCAGGCTAGAATATTCCTTGTATAATAGCTCAGTTTGTTAGTGATCGACCTGCGGCATGGGAGCCACAAGTCCCTTCATGTAGTTCGAGGAGCATTTCATCTAATTTTGGTTTAGTGAGATACTTGAGGTAAGTCCCCGTGACGGAAAGGCGGTATGGCATACCATTTTGATTTGTGTAGCGCTTAGAGTTGTTGATCAGCTGTCAGTACTCTTTTGGATCTGTAAGAAGTGGTCCGCTGCAACTATCACCGACACCGAGGTAGGCTAAGAAAAGCTTTCGCCAATCATTGCCTCCCTCTTTATCATCCCCAGTGTTGACCGTGCATACCGAAATGCGATCAATGCTGGGGGTTGAAATTATTTTGATCTGGAGATATCGAGCTTTTGTACCCAAGACACCGGCTAGATATGCCAAGGAAGCGGCGTATCTATTTTCACTTCGAAGAAGATAATGGAGAGTTGTTTTTGTGAACTTGCTCATCCTATCTGTAATGAGGGCTGCGTATTCAATCATCTTTCTATTCTTCTAATATTGCTCAGAGTAATGGTGGACGATGAGTAGTGAATCTGCGCAAATTATGAGTTCACGGACATCGAGCTCAAGAGCGAGGTCGAGTTCATGAATGAGAACTTCGTATTCGGTGACTTAATTTGAGGACTCAAAATCTAAGCAGATTAATTTCTCAATTCGGTCATTAGAATGGGTAATCAATATGATTCAGATTCCTGACCCTATGGGTCTTCCTGATCCATCCGTAAAAGTCTCCACCCTTTTGTTTAAATCTATTTAGCTCGATCGTCAAACGGTTTTGGGGGTGGATCTTCAGGAGTTTCTTCTGCAAGGTCAGGGCCGTGCTCCTCCCACATGGGATCTACCACTGGAAAATTTGTGAGAAAATTGATAAGGGCCTGACACTTCTCGAAATGAGGTTGTTCGAACTTGATATCACGTTCTCCCAAACTGACTGACCACTATTACATTCTCCTTGATTTTTCTTTCTTGGATAGAACTTTCCGATAAGGGTAGTTCGTCTGACTTTCGTAGAATAACCTTGAGTAGTGCTTGAGTTTCTGTAAAGTATAAACAAGAGTGAGAAGAAGTTTTTTAATTTTAGAGTACCTCGTTTATGCTGGAGTGAGGGTTTTACTAATGAAGTAGACTTGTTTCTCAATTTTCCCTTAAAGGCAAATGAGAATCAAGCTGAGTGAAGTATCTATAACTGCTATGTAGATAATCACTTCCCCATTATCTACTAGGGTGCTCATTATGGGAGGCCTCCCCAAATAGGTTTTGAGATCTTGAAAAGCCGTTTCGCATTCTGGTGTCCATGTGGCCTCTGTATTTGGCTAGACTTTTCCTCATTTGGTATAACCACAGAGTAATAGGAATAGCCAACGACAGCGGTCTAAAGATTTTGAAACGAAACGATTGATAGCGGCAATCTTGCTGGTAAGTTTCTAAATGTTTTTCATTATTTTTGGAGAAGGCATGTTGAGGAGAGCCCAAATCTGATTTAGATCGGCCTCAATCCTCTTTTTGCTAATGAGGTGGCCTAAAAATCTGCCAGAATGTACCCCGAATTGAAATTTATCAGGGCTGAGATGCATCCTGTAAGATCGAAGAATGTTGAATATAATGTTGAGATCTGAGATGTGACTGGCTAACTGTATGCTCTTGCACGAGAGATTATCGATGTAGACATCGACAACTATCCCTAGGTATGCTTTAAACATAGTAGCCATCTACCATTGATATGTGGAACCTTAGTTTTTTAGTCCGAAGGGCATTTCTTTGAAGCAATAAAGACCTCTTTCAGTGATGAAAGTTTTATTTTCTTGATCTTCTTCCCAAAGTGAAATTTGATTGTATCCCGAAGCAACATCAATCATAGATAGGAGGTCATGGCCTACTGTAGAATCGAAGATCTGATTAATGCTGGGAAGAGGGAAACTGTCCTTTGGAGTATGTTTGTTCAGATTGGTGAAATCTATACAAACTCAGACTTTTCTTTTCTTCTTTGGGACAACGATAATATTGGATATACAGTCTGGATATTTGGCTTCTTGAACGAATCCTACATTGATCAATTTCTCGATCCCAGCGTTAACTTCATCTCGAAAACAAGGCGATAGCCGTCACTGTATCTATTTAACCACTGTGACGTTGATGTTGATGGCCAATTTGTGACATGCCTTATCCGGATCGACCCCAGGCATTTCTTTTAAAGACCACGCAAAAATGTCTCGATTTAATTACAAGAACTGAATGAGAGCATTTTTTTCGTGCTGAACCAGCTTAGTACCAATGAAAGTACCTCTGTTAGGTCCAGCAATATAAATATATTTTGTGGGATCCTCCATGGAAGGTTGATCGTTGAGGTGATCAGCTTCCTGTAATTGCTATGCAGTAAACTGTCAGAAGTATCTAGGATAGCAGAGACATTATTTTTATAAGCACGTGAGAGCTTTTGATTTCCCCTGATCTCATAAGTACCATTGTTGTGTTTGAAGTAGAGTGCCTGATGATAGGTGAAAGCGATTGCTTCCATGTTGTGAATCCAGCAGCGGCCCATAATCTCGAGATAACGAGATTTAGAGTTGATGATATAGAAGATGACGTCGATGGTGGCTTGTCCTGCGGTAATAGGTAAGATGATCTTGCCTTCTCATTCTTCTCTAGACCATTGAACCCACTGATATCAGTGTCACTCTGAAAAACTTGGTCGGTCAAACCCATTTGGTCGATATTGCTCTGAAATAGAATCTCAATACCGCTTCCAGTATCGATCATCATCATGTGCATGACAAATTTCTTCATTTTGAGCATTATTACTAACACATCATGATGTAGAAATTTGACATGGCTAGTATCGCAATCTTTGAAGGAAATCTCAAGCTAGGGATTGCTTGACTTGGGAAGAAGCTTGGCTTCTTTGTCTTGAGGTGTGAGAATGTAGCATTCTGATAGTCTCCTGCACTGGGATCATTTAGAATTGGTGATCTAATTGATTTCGATCATGTTATTGTTCTTCCTCCTGACGGACAAAAATTTGGTGACCTTGACTGGCTTCGGACTGAACTTTACCCCCCAAATGTATGGAGGGTTATGGTTCGTACAGAAGATTCCTTTAAATGCTTTACTGACGACTCCGCGAGGTCCCAATCTTTCCCTTGCAGAAACACGGGAGGTCTCTGGCAACAAATCGTGACCTCTTGTTGGAGGAGCCTGCTAAATATTTTGTAGAGCATCTAGGGAAGTCTGCATATTTGTTATCCAGTCTTCATGTTGTTTGAGCGCTGTCAAACGAACTTGTCGTTCTGTGTCGAGCTCTTTCTTACGGAGCTCCCAATCCTTAATTAACTAAAGTTTGAGCTCGGCACATTTCTCTGTTTCGGCGCTGAGATTCACCCGTAACTCTGTAAGTTGCCCTGGCTTTATGGAAACATCGAGCTGGATGTTTGTAACCGGTCATCTGGAAGTAACCATGATTGAATATTGTAGTGAAAGAATGCCTTAAGATATCGTGGAAATACAATCTTTTTGACAGACGGTGGCAAATGTAATGGACAAATTTCGTAAGCTCGAAATGGCTTAGAATTTGATATCACACAAATTAATCTGGGACAGTATTCTAATGGAAAGCAAGAAATGACACATGTGATTTTAGCATGGAAAACCTCAGAATAGGTAAAAAACCCATGACCTTGAGTAGAGGATTTTTGTAAAAATATCTTCATTGCTTGAGGCTGATATCTTATTACAAGTAATCTCTAGATATAGAGATGCTTGAACCTTGTAACTAAGAAGTTTGAATGTTTATGAAAATCTAGAACAAGTAGTTTCTTGGTGATCTCTTGTGTAATTTGTTTTTGGTCCCTGTTTCTTCTAGAACCTCTTTCATATATACGCCTTCTCCGCTGCTCTTCATCGTGCTGGAGCATGTTCTCCAAACAATGTGGTTAGTGGTGGTTGACTAAAAAACTATTAAGTTCATAAGGAATAGGTATCTATGACTGGTTTAGGCTTTTCAGTTTGAGTTCGACCCACGTTCTTCACCAGTTCGTGGATTAGGTTGGAATGTTGACTTGATAAGTTATGTTAAAAATGCGTGAGTCTAAGATGGAGGTATTTTGAATTGGCGACAACTCAATTTTAGGTGAGATCGAGAGATAGGTCCCTACGCTTATAGCTTGCCAGCAGCATGCTTTGACATAATTTTTCGAAACTCTACCGACCTAGTCCACGAAAGTAAGCATATGGAAAAGGACAACTGTGTTAAATGCTATTGCACACTTCCAAGAGGACAGATCAAAATTTCTACAACTAGTTCACACAATCATATGTAATTTTAGGTTGATAGATCATAAACCCTACAACTAGTTCGACAAAAAGCATTCTCATAACAACAACTAGTCCTCACCATTTTTATTTTCTACATCCTCTCTCAAATCATATTTTGAGCATTATTTATAAACATCTTGGAGATAACGTCAAATCCCCCCTATTCTGTATATAGTAATATATATTTACTCCACCTTTCCATACCTGAAAACCTTAAGATCATGCTAGAAAGTTATTTTAACTTATCTTTCCAAATTGACCTCATTCATTTTTATCCATCATTTTTTTAAACAAACTTTCACAATTTTCCCCTATGTTCTAATTTTTCACAATACCTCTACAGCTTGATGTGTAATTTTTGTACATTCAATCATACATAAAAAGGATGCCTCATAGCTCGATTCTTGGTACCTAATCAGTTCAATATACCTACCTGTTACACTTCACATATATCTTCAGCAGGTCAACTAATACATTGTACGAAGATACATTATAATAGTTTAACATATATTATTCATTTTTAGTTCATTTTCTAAAAAGAACACATTACATTTGTGTTCCAACATATTCTTTTAGTTTAATCTTTAATGTTAATTTCTAATTTGATCTATTAACAAAGAATTTCTACACAAATAGCCTTTTTCATTAGCTCGAATATTGCTTATAAAATACATTATAAAGTACAATTGGTAAAAAATTTCCTACAGATCGATCTACAGGCTAAATTACATTTTAGTTTTTCATTACTATTTCATACCGAAACTCTTCTGCAAGAAAAGTCGTTATGATGGCTGTAACAGAGCCTGCCCCCTCCAACATGACTTACTTCCTCAAGAAATAGAGGAAGCTAGTTGTAAAAGAGCTTGAACCAACCTCCAGCATGAAACACTCATTCAAGAAAAAGAACGATAATTATGCGGAAGAAGATTTCCAATCTCCGACTCCCTTCTCCACTAATACAGTCTCCTCATCCGAAACCCCCACCACCTCCGCTGGGTAGAAAAATACGGGCGATTCTCCTTTAATAGCACCCAATCCCTCGCAGGATAGCGGCCGTACTTCCTGCTATGTATTCTGCCTTCCATATCTGTCTCCTCAACCTTGTCCTTCGTCAGTAGGCAAAGGCATACCCAACACTAATCTCCAAACATAATTATATTGTAGAACAACTACATATGGTAATAATCATCCTCAGCTTTAGCCGCTTCCTCCTTCGTCATTCTATGGTATGTTGGTGGCACCGGTATGGGAGTGGGCATCTCTAGAGATTGGTTACCAAAATATCACAACTGCAACTCAACAAGAACCCTTGATCCATATATCTGACACCTAGTTATCATAATTTTCAAGGCAGAGATCACCATATGATCTTTGAAGAAATATGATACTTTCTCAGAGATGACAGATGCTACAGTATAGTTACTATTTTTACCAAAGCCCGCATTCAATGCGGAGATAGATTTCTAATGCAGTCATCATTCAAAGAAACCCTTATCTGGGAACCCCAAACGTTAAGTACATCAATCCTTTCCAATACAATAAATACCAATTACAGTCTTCCATAAATAAATTCCTAGAACCCAACTAGTCAAATTCCAGATCATACCTTTCCAACTTCCAAAAAAAATTTGAATAACGTTCTTTCTCAACTAAAGTCATTTGAGCCTTTAGTTACGAGGGGGCGATAGTAGTGACCTATCCCTCGACCTAGTCCAAACTTAAACTATCTCAATATCAGACTCAGGCATTATACATGTGGAATGTACAATCAGCATTAACACCAAGACCACGAACTGATAAAGAACGTGTATCAAGCACTATAGCAAAATATAAACAAGTCAAAGACACCTGTCTCTCACAAACTAACATTTGCATATTTATTTACCACTTACCTCATTATTTGGAAAGCATGCTTTTACATGATAAGGAACTGCAGGTAAGGTCCATTTAAAGAAAAAGTTACAGAGAAGATAAGAACTAGAATTTTGAGATTCTAATATAGAAATTTCTTGATTCTAAACACCACAAGAATTCTCATTTCAAGATCAAACATTTCTAGCTCAAGAGATCAATTAAAATAAGATATCAGCCTCAAACAATAAAAGTTACAGTTACTAAATCCTTAACTCGAGGTCGTGGTTTTTATAACCTATTTATAGGTTTTCGATGTTAAATCACTTGTATTATTTCTTGTATTACACTAATATATGTCATAGGTACATTTGGTATAAGATCTAATTTTGAGTTATTTTGAGCTATAAAATTAGGCTATTACAGAGCTCTTACACCATGGGATTAGGCTCGATTAGGAGTTGTCACAATAATCTGCAATTGAATTTAGATTAACCTAAACAAAGAAATGAAATGAAGAACAGACATAATTGGTGGGAGAATTTCCCTTTTGGGGCTTCAATTGCTTAAGGATTTAATTCTAATTAAATTACTATCGAAACCCTAAGTGTCTCTTTCAAAAACTTAGATTGATTTAAGATCAATTTACCTTGCCTAGCCTTGCCCCTTTATGAGGGTTACAAGTTTCTAGTTCCAAGCTAGGATCATTATGCCCTTAAAACACCTAAAATATTGAAGGAATACGATAGTCGTTCGATCGAACCCATTGGTCGTTCGAACTACTGGCCATATTAAGCCTAAAAATTGCATTAGCTTGAATTAGTCTTTTGGAACACTAGTCTCGTTTGAATGACTCCAAGTATCGTTTGAACGACTTGCCTACTTTTGCCTAAAAATTGCCTCAGCTTGAATTAGTCTTCTTAGAACTCCAGTCTCGTTCGAACAACTCTAAGTGTCATTCAAATAACTTTTGCCTATTTTTACCTGAACAAGCTTAGCCTAAATTGGTCAAATAGACTCAACCCGAGTTGATCTTCTGGGAACTTCAGGTCGAATAAACTCTGCTTGAATAGACTCTTCTGGGAACTCCAGGTCATATAGACTCAACTCGAATAGACTCATCTTGTATTGGTCAACTAGACTCAGCTCAAGTTAGCTTTCTGGGAACTTCCAGGTCGCTTCTCTCATAACTCGCTCGAACGACTCCAAGGTTCGCTCGAACGAGTTGGCTTCTTTTGAAGGGGTTCAATCTTCAGATCCTAGTGGATCGCACAAGTATCTAAGATGGAAATATGAGAGTATACTATACAAACATACTTGCATGGAATCCTTGAATAGGTATTCTCCACGACCTCAAGCGAGTATTTAGAAAGGATGATGTATGTAAAGATGGGATTATAGATTTCGAGTTAGGGAAGACCTAAATATCGAGCTTCTCCGAGTGCTCGAAAGTTCGCTCCAAATCTTATATGGTGTTTATGGACTTAGTTTTTCTAACCCCCTCATGGGGGCTCTCCTATCCTCTTTTGAGAAGATAGAAAAAGATGAGTCACCACAATAGGGTTAAGTTACATGTATATCCTCTTTGGCAGCTGTCCCATACAAAAGTTAATTCTGCCATAGTTGTTTGCTGGCTTGTCTACCATCAACCATATACTGATATGGGCAAAGATTTATTAGATTTAAATATAGGTTTGTTGCGGGCTTTGGTTAATGTATGATTTCCTTGGGCTTTGAGCTACACGGCAGACTTTAACTTTTTCCTTGACTATTCAGTTTGCCTTAGCTAATTTGTGAGCACACTAGGCTTCGAGTCTTTTAGTAGGCTTCGATGTAGCCTTTGAATGTTTAGGTAGTCCAAGAACGCTGTGAGTAGGCTACTACATTCGCCCTCTCTTAGCTGGGGCCTCATAAATTATTATAGATGGCGCATGCTGAGTAAGCTATTATACATGGGAAGTTGTACGGCGGACTGGTATGAATATGCCCATTTTTGAGGCCATTAATGATGATTATACAGATTAAGGGATCATTGATGTTCTCTTAATTATGCTATAAAAGGGGTGGTTAAGGAGTGGGTTTGATTAACTCTTTTTTATCTTCTCCATCAAACTGGAAAGGCCTAACTTGTTAAAAAGGAATGAAGACTCACTCTCAACAATGTTTAGAGGAGAATAAGGTGTTGGTGGGGGACAAATATGTCGAGCTGACGCAGAGGTTCTTTGGGAGGAAAGATAAGGGGGCCCCACTGCCTAACCTCATTCATCTATACTAGGAAGACGTGACTGGCATAAAACAGAAACAAGTAGAGGCATTCACGTTCTAGTAGGGAATATTTCAGCACCGCCTCCAAATAGTGGCCGAGCGTTCTACTGTATTGAGGGCACTGGCACGACGGCTAGTGGAGGCGTAGGAGGATGGTGGTGGTAGGTCCTAGTATTGGGTGAACTACCCGGTCCACAAATAATGCAGGGGGGTACGTCATCCTCTTATTATAATTTTGATGGTTGTAGTTTTTTCTTTCTTCGTTTATTTCTATTTTTTATGTAATTTTGAATAGGAACTATGCATTTAGTTTCCCCCCGCCCCTTTGTAAAGGCAACAAGTTACGGTTATATTTCTTGTTCGAAGGTTAATAAGTAAGCAAAGGGTCATTAGGTGTGTCAAAGTATCATACTCAGGTGGGTTCGAGAAATAGGTAAATCGGCTCGATTGTTCAGATGCGAAAAATGGGCTCAATGGATGCAAAAATAGAAATAACATAGATTGTTCTGATGCAAAAAAATAAAATTGGCTAGATGGTTTACATAAAATAAAATATGCTCAATGGATCGTAAGAATAACATAAGCTCGATTGATGTAAAAAATAGAAATGGGCCCTGTAATGGCCAAATTCTGTTAGCTCGAGATGGCTTAGAATTAGTTCTTACACCAATGTACCTGTGATAAAACCAATGTAAGATAAGAAATGACACAGGTGATTTAGCATGGAAAACATATGAATAGGTAAAAAGCTATAACCTTGAGTTGTGGGTTTTAGTAACAGTAACTTTTATTGTTTGAGGTTGATATCTTATTACAAGTGATCTCTTGAACTAGAAATACTTGATCTTGTAAATAAGAAGTTTGGTGTTTTGAGAATCTAGAAAATATAGTTTTCTTGGTGATTTATCATGTCTTTTTATGGTCATTGTCTCTTCTGGAACATTTTCTTTATATAGACCTTGTCCGCAGTTCTCTATCGTGCTGAAGCACGTTCTCCGAACATTATGGTAAGTGGTGCTTGACTGAGTAACTGTTAAGTTCGTGAGAGACAGGTGTCTTTGACTTGTTCATGCTTTTCTATTATGCTCGACCCACATTCTTTATCAGTTCATTGTATAGGTGTCAATGCTGATTGTTTATGTCACATAGAGAATGTGTGAGTCTGATATGGGGGTAGTTCGAACTGGAAATAGTTCAAATTGGGTTAGATCAAGAAATAGTCCCCTACAATCGCCCCCTCACAACCGAAGTCACGAGTGGCTTCGGTTGAGAAAGAATTTGTGGTTATATAGGTTTTAGAAGTTGAAAAGGAAGGAAGTATTAATGTGGACTTGATTGTATATAAAATGGTATATTTTTATGGGGGGATGTTTGTGCATTGAATTATGATGGGAATATTGATGAACATGACGCTTGGGATTTGAGAGTTTCATTTATTTTAAATGATGACAGTTGGGATACATACCTGCACATTAAATATAGGGTAATATAAATAGTACATGTACTAAGGATCGTGGCAAAGTACACCGTGTGTTGCAAAATTCTCTAGAAGTCTAGTTTGACAATGGTGAAGACCCAAAGAATGGTTTATGAAGAGAGAGTTTCTGTTGAGATACAAAAGTTAAAGTTCATATATTTTGGTGACAAGTCTCTAAAGATGCCTACCCCCCATTCCCGTTCTACCGACGTATCTGGGTATGTTGGAAGAAGAAGCAGTTGAAGCTGAAGAAGATTTTTATTACACATGAAGATTTCATTTGGTTGTCTTAACTGGTGAGCAACGTTAGAGGTGTCTTCGCATCCTTGCCGAAGATAATGTTGAGAAGACAGATGCTGGGGTTGGCGTAATTGTGTGGTAGTTTTACCGATGTCTTGCGTAGGATTAGATTCTAAGGTCAGGCCCTCTTTATCTCCACCAACTCTTTGATGGTCGAGGTTATAAAAGAGGTGGTGGTGGTAGTGGAAAAGGGAGATAGAGAATGGAAGTCTACTTTTGTACCATCATCGTTTCTTGCCTCTAAGAAGACCTTCTGTTAGAAGAGGTTGTTCAAACACTGACTCTTTCTGCTTTCATACCCAAACTCCCAGACTTCCTCCAAATCTATTTTTTGTTTATAGTAATCTGGTGTGAAGGGAGAAAGACGGTTGGTGACTTCCAATGCCTGCTTTGCTTCAGAAGATTCTTATAGTAAAACATCGCTAAAGTCAGATAAACTGAAGGATTTATTGTTTCAGAGTAGTTAAAAAACTTGTTATCTATAAAGTACCTGGAAGACTTATTATCTGTAAAGTACCTAATTCTGGAGTACCTGAAGGACTTGTTATCTATAAAGTACCTAAAAGATTTGATATCTGTAAAGTACCTATAATTTATTTTCGACCTTAATAAAATTTGTTATTCATACTCTGTATTAATATGTAGAATAACTCTTGAAATCAAGCTATGAATAATTCGAAGATTTACGAATATATGATGAAATATAATGTATGAGATTGGAACTACAACATATATTATAATAATCGAGTTATAAAAATATGTTTGTAATCTAAAGATGTGTAAGAATTTATTGTCCAAACGAGTGACTTTAGAATTATTATGGGAGAAAGATAATTGAAGAAGTTTTAGGATATATAAGAATTGGAAATTCGAGCTCAAAGAGTTCGTTCCGAAATATATTGGATTTGGAAAGAATAAGTTCGATATGGAATCGGCCGAATTCATTGAGGTCAATTTGGATAGATAAGTTCAAATAATTTTTCTCAGGATGCTAGGGCTTTTTGTTGTAAAAGAGCATAATATAATTATGAATTGTGGGGGATCTGGAGTAATTTTGAAAGCTAAATAAATAGGCAGAAATATGCCTTTAAGCAGGTGGAAGAAAATAAAAATGGTGTAGACTCGATCTGAGATAATATATTATGCCGCTGAGTGACAGTTGGCGATAAAGATATCTAAAGTACAGGAGCAAATTTTTGGCATGTTAGAATATGATGCAGACCTGCTAGTGACCGAGTGCCAGCTTGAAGGTTTAGATTGGATGGGAAGGGAACTTGAGTACGGGCATCGCCTATATGAGGAGCTATTCTGGGAAGTGATTTTGGAGCCTTCAGCTCGAAAAGAGGCTATGGGACTAATTGCTGAAGAATAGATCAAGTTGGAAGATGTGAGAATTCCTAGAGGTAACTTAATCAGGTGTGGTTCTTGAGAACATCAGGGATGTTTCAGGTTTAATTATATGTAAGAAAGAAAATTGTATGAGTTTGAATAACTGTCAAAGAAATGTAATGTGAATGAAGTTTGAACCTGTCCTCTATTGTTACAAATGTTATTTGTGACTATTGTAAGAAATGAATTTGGATATTTTTGAAATGTTGAGAGCTTTGGAAATGACATCAGTACTTCTATAAGTAGAAGAAGAAAAGAAAAGAAAAAGCAAACAGCTTTTGATTTATCTCTAGTAAAGAAAGTAGGGAAAGTTTGATTGCGTATAAGTGTTGAGTCATCATGGGTGTGGGAAGGTCAAAGAGAGATTTGGAAAAGAGAGATGAAAATATTATAAAATATAGGGCAGGGGGTAATGATGGGAAGGTATCTTTACCAAAAAGGTACAAGACATCTGAAATTAATTGTGGAAGGGATGCCTCGGATCCAAAACTGAGGGCGGCTCGTACGAGACCTAATAATTGCTAGTAGTTAGAGAGAAAAAAAAATAATGCTACTTCCCCTTCATTCAAATGTTTCTCAACTTTTGAAACCTTGAAGAGTAATGAGAGAGGAAAGTGAAAAAAAATAGAAAATTTTATGAGAAATTAATCAAGAGTGATCAACAATCAAAGCTAGAGAGAGTTGCAGAGACTGAGTCACGAAGGTGGTTATATAGCAACATTGTGAGGGAAGGATTTGGCACTGCGTCTGGTTCATATTTTGACATAGAAGGTTAGTAGATGATTTGTGATACTTTGAATTTGTTTTTTTGAAAATATTTTTTGTGGAATGCAAATCTAAAAATTATTATTTACACTAATCTATAAAAATCTGCTTGATATATTTGTAAAAATGAGATATGAAAGATATATATATGTGGGTAATGTTATATGTAAAAGATAATGATAATATACCTAGACGTCTATGTAGGTCGACCGTGAGGAGTTTTGGGTAGAATTAAATCTCATCTGTAGAGTTGTAGTTAATATGGAGACTTCACCTGTTAATGAAACGTCAACCTCTAGTCGATCAGCTGAGTTCGAGAATGTAGTATCTAATAGGGGGGATGAAGTTGGAGTTGTTCAGTTTCCAGATTTCCCTGGAAAATTGGTATCTTATCCTCTGAATTCTAATGTGTTAAGAGAGTTTTGTAAAGCCAAAGCTTCTGTAGGGGGAAGATGGGATAATTTTGTTGAAAATGCCGGAAGGTATTTTAGAAGTTATATTGTAGGATTTGGAGAGGAACATTTCTTTTTGCTGGTTAAATTGGAGAAGGAGAAAGTATAAAAGGGTTTAGACGAATCGATCTACTTAGAGTATTATGATGGAAATGTCTAGGGCGATTTGGGGGAGGGTTTTTTGTGTTACCTGTCTCAATTGGAGTATGGGTTGAGTTTGCCCCTTAGCAATCTTGCGAAATGGATTATAAACATTATAGGGCATGTTCTGTTCAGTTGAACGGGAACATGTGGGAGGTAATAAATGTCTGTGAATTTTTGATTAAGTTGTGGGTGGATGATGAGGTTTATATGAGGATATCTCCTGAAGATGTCTTACAGTTTTATGGTGTAAAAACTATTCTGCAAGTGGAGGGGCATACTTTTTTGCGAGACCGACTCGACCTCTTTTCTTCAATCTGAATTCAGCAGGTCGAATGTGGAATGATAATGTGATATGAGTAAAGGGTGATTGCCTTCAGAGAGATGATGAAGAACCTATGGAACTTCTATGTAAAACTGTGAAACAAAGTTAGTATAACAATGTATAATGTATAATATTGAAATGTTGAAATTATATGTTATTTTGTTGGTGATAATGTGTTGTTGATTGACAGGTCCTCAATCGAAGGTGACGAGGAAGGAGTCTTTCTTAGATACTATTGCTCATGAAGGTATTGAGCTCGAGACTGCTTTGAAAGAACTTGGCATTAGCAGAAAGAAACATGTTAACAATCGGTCCAATAAAGTTTAAAAGTCTCAAATAATGAGGCTAATGACAAGTGTTGGTGGCAACAAGAAGAGGGGAACTGATAGAGAGAGACGAGTGGTCTTGCCCAAGGCCTCTGGAGTAGACTTTGCAGATGAGCTGAAGTCTACTGCATCAAGCAATCAAACTTGAGAATTTCCAAAAAAGAAGATGTTGAAGCGTGACTCGACCTCTGGAACCACAGGAAGTGGTGAGGTCGAAGAAGGGGCGAAAAAAAGAAGGGTTGACCCTCCTTCCCAGCTGACTGGGGCAAAGGCCGTAGAGGGTCGATTTGGTAAAGAAGATGAGTTGAATATGGTGGAGAATAGGGCGAAGCTTGCAGTTTGTAATGGTGAAGAGGAAATGAGTAAAATGGTAAGTTTGATGATTTGATCACATGCTGAATTCTGTATGATGATTTGAGCTAACAATGTGGTCGATGTTTATTGTATTTTTGTAGGTTGCTCGTCTGATGAAGGGGATCTGCCTTAGGATGGAGGAGAAGAAAGTCAATCTTAAGAAGGGAAAGGCTGAGCTCGAGGAGAAGGTAGCCCGTTTGAAAGCTAAATTGGCTAGGGAGGGGAAATGAGTGGACTCCTTGATGGTTTCTTAAGATGTGAAGATCAAGGAGCTAGCAGCGGAAGCGGGAAAGAATCTAGGTGAGGTGGTAATGCAGCGTGATAGACTTGGGCGCCACCTTCTATTAATGAGGTACTTAAAAACTGAGGTGAATGACATTATGGCGGACACCTATGTTGAGATGGAGGAAGATGATGAGGCGGAAGATATTGTTGTTGGAGTCGTGAACGGGTTAGATGATGTCTCTCCCCAAACAGTGCAAGACAACCAAGGGGATAACAATGATCATCCAAAGGAAGGTAACGAGAAAGTAGAGTAGAATGTTAACTCTATGATTGTGTGATTATGAAGGGTTTGGAATGTTGCAATCTAATGGGGCATTATTTGTTGGATAAACTTATGTAGGCTAAGGCGGTTTTGTAAACCTTGTTATAGGAACTGAAGTAAATGCGCCTCATAATAAAAGAATTAGAGCATGAGCTCGCTAAAGAGAAAGATGCTTCAGCATCCCAGTTGTTTTCACAAGCGGAGCTACAGGTTAGAAAAGAATAATAAATATTTGACTTGTACGCTTTATTACTGTAGAGCTACAAAGTAAAAAGTTAGAGTGTAGAGACAGACCGAAAACATATTAACAGTTTAGGGGCAATGGCACTCAATTGTGTATAGATAATATCAAAGTATTGAAAAAGTTAGAATATAGAGAGTGTGTACCTTGGAAATGGAAGTATTTGTTATTGTTCAACAAATTGAGATCATACTTTGACCTTAAGTTTAAAAGTAGTTTCTCATAGTAGATGTTAAAAAATAGAAATTTCGTTAGAAATAAGTTGCATGCATTGAGGGAGCGTTCTGAATCGAACTTGATATATTCTATCTATGATGTGTAGGTTGAATTGGTGTCAGCTCGTTTGAGAGAAGAAGAGATACGCCAATGTAACCAAGGTGATGTAGCTAGCCTATTAGCTCGAATTAGAGAGCTGGATGGAAATGTAGCTCGAACTCAAGGTCACGCACAAAAAGGAATTGAGTGGTTAAAGGAGTGTCAAAGTATTGGACGCCGCTCTTACCAGGGAACAGGAGTTAGAGCGGGTTATCAGAGGTAAAGAGATTTTGATTAAGAAAAAAGATGAACTGTTAAAGAAATCTCCAGCTGGGGAAGATGTAGATATGGAGCTTGAGGAACTTTGAGCTCAGGTGGCGAAATTAAGGGCGATGAACCAGGTTGAATCAGCTAAAGCTGATTAAAAGGCGAAGAAGAACATTAAATTTATATCCCGTGCAGATAATCACATGGAATAGCAAGAAGCACGGTATAAGAAGTTGAATGAGCACTTTCAAATAGCAAGAGAGAATTTTTCTAAGATGGTTATGCCGCAGACATCGCACTTAGAGATGTTAATGGCAGTAATTGTCAATTTTGTTTAAGAAATTAGAAGGCTCGAGTTAGAAAGGGATACCTTGAACGACAGTTTATCGGATAGAGGATGCATTTGTAGAGCTGATGTAGATCTAAGAAACTGTATGAACTTCATTAAAGTGAAATTAGGTTCTCGACCTACTGAATTGGTAAAGCAAGGCAGGGCCACTATGGCTGCTCAGACTCGAGTATTTATGATTGATCGTCCTTCTATTGTAAGGGAAATCATAGCTGACTTCCAAACAATAGAAAAGAATCATTTGTAGTTACTGTATATATAACCTAAAAATGTATTTATCGCAGACATATTGAGAGATGAAAGCTAGTTTTACCTTTGTTTTATCTTATGTTTGGTAGAGTTCTTTGATTGAAAACTAGTATTACCTTCATTTTAATTGTAGAGTATAATTGTCGCGGCCATATTGAGAGATGAAAGCTAGTTTTACCTTTGCTTTATCTTATGTCAGATAGAGTTCTTTGATTGAAAAATAGTATTACCTTTGTTTTAATTATAGAGTATAAATGTCGCAGCCATGTTGAGAGATGAAAGCCAGTTTTACCTTTACTTTATCTTTTGTCTGGTAGAGTTCTTTGATTGAAAACTTGTATTACCTTTGTTTTAATCGCAAAGTATAAATGTTGCAGTCATATTGAGAGATAAAAACTAGTTTTACCTTTGCTTTATCTTATGTCTGGTAGAGTTCTTTGATTGAAAACTAGTATTACCTTTGTTTTAATCGCAGAGTATAAATGTCGCAGCCATATTGAGAGATGAAAGCTAGTTTTTCTTTTGCTTCATCTTATGTCTGGTAGAGCTCTTTGATTAAAAACTAGTATTACCTTTATTTTAATCGCAGAGTATAAATGTCGCAGCCATATTGAGAGATAAAGGCTAGTTTTACCTTTGCTTTATCTTATGTCTGGTAGAGTTTTTTGATTAAAAACTAGTATTACCTTTGTTTTAATCGCAGAGAATGATAGAGTTGATCAATGCTAGTTTTACCTTTGCTTTAACCAAAACAGAGGCCGAATGAAAGCTAGTATTATCTTTTTTTTAATCTTTATATTGTCTACATAAGCTAGTATTACCTCTGCTAGTGTCCCGGCATGTGTCTCTTTTCTGTGTTAAGGGATTTCTCGGAGAACAAGATCGTCGATTTGGGAAGTATGGTTTCTAGCTCGTCTGTTGTAGCAACTGGCCAGTATATGGTGATATTGACCTAGATTGACGATAGCGCATTCCCTAGTCTCATCAATCAAATTGAGATTGTAGGCCAATTCAAACTCCTTTTGTTTGTCAGTTAGCTCAAGATCTCTAAATGGAAAATGATATTTTGCTAAAATGATGGCCTCAGTCTCATAGGCGAGAAGGAATGGGGTACAGCAGGTTGATTGACGTAGAGTGGTACGGTATGCCCATAAGACACGACGAAGCTCTCGTACCCGTTTTCCTTTTTTCATTGAGTGAAACCTTTTTTTGAGTCCATTCACGATGGTTTTGTTAGTAATTTTGACTAAGCCATTGCCTTGAGGATAATAGGGATTGGATGGTGAATGGATGATATTGTTTTTGTTAAGGAAAGCTGTAACTTTTTCTCAAACGAATTGTGGCCCATTATCGATACGATTTAGGTGGGGGTATCCAAAATGAGTAATGATGTGTTCCTAGATAAAATAGATGACTTCTTCTTCTCTAGTTCAACAGAGTAGAATGCTTCTACCCATTTTGTAAAATAATCGGTAGCTACAGGTAGGTATCGGCGGTTACCTAGAAAATTAGGAAATATATCGACAAGATCAAGCACCCATCTTTTGAATGGCCAGAACACCTTGCTTGCATGTAGTTCGACTACAGGGGCGTAGATCATTTGAACATTTTGTTGACATGTATCACATTTGTGTGAGTACTTTTCTGTTTGCTTGCGCATGCCTGTCCAAAATACTCCTTGTGTAATGGCTATGTTTGCGAGTGATCGACTTGTGGCATAGGAGCAACAAGTCACTTTTTGTAAATCTCCGAGCATCTAGTCTGCCTTAATTCTAAAGAGGCACTTAAGGTTAGGCCCCGAGACTGAACGATAATATAAAAGACCATTTTAATTTGTGTAGCGCTTTGAGTTATCGATAAGCTGTCGGTCCTCCTTTGGATCTGCTGGAAGGGGTCCTTTGCATTTATTGTCGGTGTTAAGGTAGAAAAGGAAGAGCTTTAGCCAATCGTCGTCTTCCCCTTTATCGCCCCGAGTATTGATCTTGCATACAGAAATACGATCAATATTGGGGGTTGATATCACCTCGATATGGAGATATCGAGCTTCTGCTCCCTAGACTCTGGCTAGATAAGCCAAGGAAATGACATGTCAATTTTTACCTCGAGGAAGGTAATCGAGAGTTACTTTCGTGAACTATCTTTTCCTATCTATAATGAGGGCTACGTATTCGATCATCTTGCCATTCTTTTTGAATTGTTCAGAGTAATGGTAGACGATGAGTAATGAATCTGTATAGACTGAGAGTTCTGGGACGCCGAGCTCAAGTGTGAAGTCGAGTCCATGAATGAGGGCTTCGTATTCGGTGACATAATTGGAGGCTTCAAAATCCAAGAGGATTGATTTCTCAATTCAGTCTTTGGAAGGGATAATCAATACAATTCCAATTCCAATTCCTGACACATCAGGTCTAGTTGATCCATCTATAAGAAGTCTCCACCCTTTTCTGGTAATCCATTAAGCTCGTTCCACAAATGCTTTGGTGAGTGGATCTTCTATAATTTCTTCTGCAAGGTCAGGATCATGCTCCTCCCACTCAGGATCTTTTACTGCAAAATTTGTGAGAAAATTGGTAGTGGCCTGACCTATTTTAGAATAACGTTGTTCGAACTAGATATCATCTTCCACCAAACTGACTGACCATTGTTGCACTCTCCTAGATTTTTCTTTCTTTGACAAAACTTCCTGAAGTAGGTGGGTAGTTTGTCATGACTTTGACTGAATGAGCTTGGAAGTAGTGCTTAAGTTTTTGAAAAGTGTAAACAAGAGTTAGAAGAAGTCTCTCGATTTTAGAATACCTCATTTCTGCTGGAGTGAGGGTCTTGCTGATAAACTAAACTGGATTCTCGATAATTCCTTCAAGCTAAATAAGAATCAAGCTGATAAAAGTCCTGTAACTGCTAGGTAGATGATCAGTTCCTCATTATCTACTGGGGTACTCATTATGGGAGACTTCCCCAGATAAGTTTTGAGATCTTGAAAAGCTGCCTCACATTCTGATGTCCATTGGATATCTACATTTGGTAGAACGTTTCCTTGTTTGGTTGAACCGCAGAGTATTAGGAATAGCAACCGACAGTGATATGAAGATTTAGAAATGAATTGGTTGATAGCGGCAATCTTGCCGACAAGTTTTTGTACGCCTTTCGTCGTCTTTGGGATGGTATGTAAAGGAGAGCTCGAATTTGATCTGGATCGGCCTCAATCCCTCTCTTGCTAATGAAATGGCCAAGGAATTGGCCTGAATATATTCTAAATTGATACTTATCATGGTCGATTCGCATCTGGTAAGATCGAAGAATGTTGAATATTGTATTGAGATCTGTAATGTAGGTAACTGACTGTATGCTCTTATATAAGAGATCGTCAATGTAAAGTTTCACAACTTTTCCAAGATGTGCTTTGAACATAGTAGTCATCAACCGTTGATAAGTCATACTTACATTTTTTTAGTCTAAAAGGCATGACTTTGTAGCAATAAAGTCCTCTTTTAATAATAAAAGTGGAATTTTCTTGATCTTCTTCCAAGAGTAGATATGATTATATCCAGAAGGAGCTTCCATAATAGATAGGAGTTCATGACCTACTGTGGAATCATGAATTTGATTGATGTTAGGAATTGGAAAACTTTCATTCGGAGTTTATTTGCTTAGATTTGTGAAATCTACACAAACTCAGACTTTCCCATTCTTCTTGGGGACAGCGATGATGTTGAATATCTAATTTGGATACTTGGCTTGTCGAATGAATCTCACTCTGATTAATTTCTCAATCTCAATATTAACTTCATCTCGAAGGTGAGGTGATAGTCATCATTATTTCTGTTTGACCACCGTGGCGTTGATGCTGATGGCCAATTTGTGATATGCTTTGGCCGGATCGACCCCAGGCATTTCTTTGAAAGTTAACCCAAAAGCATCTCAATTTAGTCATTAGAATTTAATGAGAACGTCCTTATCGTGTTCGACCATCTTGGTACTAATAAAAGTATCTCCGCTAGGTCCATCAATGTTGATATATTTTGTAGGTTCTTCTATTGAAGGTTGATCATCAAGGTCATCAGTTTTTGTAATTGAAAGTATCTAGAATGGCAGAAACAATATTTTTGCAAGCTCGAGAAAGCTTTTGACTACCCTTGATTTCATAGATGCCATCATTGTACTTAAATCGGAGTGCTTGATGATAGGTGGAGGTGATAACTTCCATGTTGTGAATCCAGCAGTGGCCCATAATCCCAAGATAACAAGTTTAGCATTGATGACGTAGAAGACGACGTTGATAGTGGTTGGTCCTGCGGTAATAGGTAAGATGATCTTGCCTAGTCGCTCTTCTTTAGAACCATAGAATTCAGTGATATCAGTGTCGCTTAAAATAACTTGATCGGCCAATCCTATTTGGTCGATTGTGCCGTAAAAGAGAATCTCAGTACCGCTTCCAGTAGCAATCATCATTGTGTGCATGACAAACTTTTTTATCTTGAGCATTATAACTAATACATCATGATATGGAAATTTTTCATGGCTAATATCGCAATCTTCAAAAAAGATCCCAAGTCGGCGATTGCTCAACTCAGGTTGAAGCTTGGCTTCTTTATCTTGAGGTGTAAGATCGCAGCATTCTGGCAGTTTCCTGTACTTGAATCGGCAAGAGTTGGTGATCTGATGGATTTTGATCATGTTGTTGTGATACATATGGTAGAGATGTTTCTCCTCAGCTTGATCTTCGACCTGGACTACTTCGAGCTATTTCTTATAGTTTCCATCCTTGTATGATTTTAAATCGATAATATATTTGAACATCCATCCCTCCAAGAAAATGAATTACAGTAACCTCTGTAAAGCATAGCAGTTGTCAGTAGAATGATGGTTTACCTTGTGATGCATGCAATACGGGCAATTCTCGATTGGTTCCAATGGTTAAGAAGGGCGGTATAGCTTATCCTTGGAGAGAATTGGAAAAATTATGGACACTCAAACATTCATCCTTGGGAGGACCGGTTTAGGTAGTGAGCCACCTTTCCGAGGGTTGCTAGTGTTTCCCTTGGAGCATTTTTGATCACCCTAATCCTCCTTTGGTTCAGTGTTTTGATCTATAGATGGACCTTTCATGGTTAGGACGGATTTAGTAGATTTATGCCTTTCGGACATCATCCTTTCTAGGTCGACATAACCATTGAACTTGATGATCATATCCTCTAAGGTCGCAGCTTTGTTGAGGAAGAGGTATTTTTTGGCCTTGTAGTTGAGCTAGAGCGCGTTGGAAAAAGTAGTAACAACTATTTTCTGATCGAGATTGTCTACTTTACGTATAAGTTCCAAAACTTCTTTGTAAAAGCCTCAAGCTTCTCTCCGTGTGACTTTTTAAGAATAATAAGAGAATATAAATTCTCCTCATTGTCTTTGTTTTAAACATACGTCTTGATGAATTGTTTCTGCAGCTGATCGAATGTCAGTATGGAATCTTTAGGTAACGAGTGGAACTACCAGAGTGGTTCTTCCTTTAGACTTGTTGGGAACAAATGGTAGAGAATGTGGTTGAGATTGGAATACATCCCCAATGAATCACAGTATTGTTGAATATGCTCCTTTGGATCGGTGCCCTTGTATTTTCAAATTTTCAGAGTATGGAAACCTTTTGATATTTCTAAATTAAATATTTTTTTGGCAATCAGACTTCCTTGTAACTTGTTAAGGTCATCTGCAGTGCCCAGAACTTGTGCTTCAATCAAATTCATGATGCGCTGATCCATATGCTCTTATATGACATATTGACGTGTCGGTTGAGTGGCTTGACAAGGAGGTTGTGGATTATAAGTATCGGTACCCTTACTCAAACGATCACGTGCTAGAATTTGAGATTGAGGTCACTATTCTTCCTCCTGGCATTTAGAAAATCGTTGACCTCTGTTGATTCAGACTGAACTTCACCACCCAAATGAATAGAAGGCAGATGTCCATGCTGAATATTTCTGGAAATAGCTTTGCTGATGGCTCCTCGAGGTCCCAATCTTTCCCGTGTAGAAATTCATGAGGACTCTGGTAATTGATCGTGATCCCTTATTGGAGGAGCCTATTGAGTGTCTTGCAGAGCTTGTAACGCAGTCTGCATGGTTGTTATCTGGTCTTTATGTCGTTTGAACGCTGCCAAGCGAGCTTGTCGCTCGACATCGAGCTCCTTCTCATGGAGCTCTCGGTCAGCAATTAACTTACATTTGAGCTCATTGCATTTCTCTGTTTCGGTGTGGAGATTCGCCCGAAGCTCTGTTTGTTGATCCGGCTCAACTGAAAGATTGAGCTAGATTATAGTTGTTGGTCGTCTGGAAGTGACCATGATTAAAATTGGTAGTAGAGTGAATGTATACCTTTGGATATTGTGGAAATGTCTTCTTCCCCACAGACGGCGCTAAATGTAATGGCTTAATTTTAAAAGCTCGAGATGGCTCGGAATTAGCTCTTATACCAATGTTTCTGTGACAAAACTAATGTAAGATACTTGATCTTGTAAATAAGAAGTTTGGTATTTTGAGAATCAAGAAAATTCAATTTTCTTGGTGATTTCTCATATCTTTTTCTAGTCCTTGCCTCTTTTGGAACTTTATTTATATAGACCTTGTTCGCAGTTCTCTATCATGTTAAAGTACGTTCTTCGAACATTGTGGTAAGTGATGCTTGACTGAGTAACTATTGAGTTCGTGAGAAATAGGTATCTTTGACTTATTCGCGCTTTTTTGTTATGCTCGACCAGCACTCTTCATTAGTTTATGGATTAGGTGTCAATGCTGACTGTTTATGTCACATGGAGATTGCGTGAGTCAGATATGGAGGTAATTCGAACTGGAAATAGTTCAAATTGGGTTAGATCGAGTGATAGGTCCCTACAAGCCCGACCTTTATTTATGGTATTTTTGAAGTATGCTGTTATATGTGTTGATTTGCCTCACTTGGCAGGGCCTGACATCTGTAATTGCAAAGCTGAGAGGTGGGATAGCGTGCGTTTTGAGCATTGTCCAGAATGGCTAGTAATTATTTCAAGTTGAATAAATACGATGTATTTGTGTAATAAAGGTTTTGCCTTCAAGATATTGGGATAAGTGTTGTTGATGAGAGAGAAAAATTAACTTCGAGTTATAATACATGGGTATTACTGGGTGTTTGTGGGGAGTCGATAGGTTGAAATTAAGGTTGAAGCGTGTGAATATACGACTACCAAACAAGTATATAGGCAGGGAAAATTTTGTAAAAAATGGTTGCCGAGAATTGTGGAAGGATGTGGGAGAGGTGAGAGAGTGGGGTAGTGGGGTAATGATGGCAGTTTTTTATGGAACCTATACAGGATATTTAAGAGGAAAGAGAGAGAGTAGGGACAAGAAAGAGAATAGAGAGACGAAATATCAACATTACCATTGCTGTTATTTTGAGGAGGGAAAGTGTTGTGGATTGTGAAGATTGGAACGCAATTGTTGTTGTGGATTTGAACCTTGGGACTCTCTTATTACTGTGTACTTGAGTCTTGAAGCTCCATCCTTGCAGGTAGGTCATTTTCCATTTCTCTTTCCTCTCTTTTTGTTGTTTTGATATGAGTAAAACTAGGTGTCTGCCATTAATGGCTAGTATGTTGGGAGAGGATAAGGATTGGTAAAGACATGGTGATATCATTCAAGGTTTGACTTTAAGGTGGTGTTCGGGGGGCAGAATAGTAGGTGGGTTGATTGTATATGAGTCTTTGAGTCTGGATCGTGATGTGTTTGATGATCGAGAATGCAGTAGTCGTCAATAGTGTGGAATCGAGGGTTTAATCTTGAGCATATTGAGCTAACTTGTTCCCCCTTCTTCTATAAGGTATAAAGCGTACCTTTAAAGCTTTGAAGATGAGGCTAATAGGCGAGGTCGATGATTTACAAAATGAGCCGAGCATTTCTGGTCGAGGGGAGGTTAGGGATAGTGATATCGAGGAGTTGCATATCGCAACCGATGTTCCTTTCGCAGTAATGGAACCTGAAGATGATTCGGTTAGGCAAAGTCGTAAAAGGGCTTGGGTAGTCTGTCGAGGAGGTGGAAAATGAGATAGAGGGGGTGGTCGATCGGTCGGGGGATAAAGGAGAGGACAAAGAGAGATAAGATAAGAAGGATGGGGAGGTTAAAAGTGAGGAGGGTGGTGAAGAAATAGAAGATGATTACCCCATTTATGGATAAGTCTCGTCTCATGAATGAGCAAGGCTAGGTCAATTCATAGTGAAGCACAATCTTGTTATGATGGAAATTTACATGATTTTGTCTGGGCCAAACTATACCTTCAAGGATGCTCCCCACAAAGGGATAATGGCTTTTAGGTGGTAGATTCAGTTGGGTATGTGGCTACCCCTTCGACGCCTGGCAAATGTGGTATTGAACTTTTGGAATGTGGCGCCATGCCAGATGAATGAAAATTTCTATGAGGTGATGAGGGTCATCGAGGGTTCGAACAGTGAGTTATTGGGCGAAGGTAGGTCTATTGTAGAATGGTAGGATGTCGTGGCATTCTATTCGGGGAGAGTGAATCCAAAGGTGGGGACGTACCACATACAGTGCCATCCTAAGAAACCCTGGCTGTTCGACCTTTACTCGACTGGTCGTGGGTGGGATAAGGATTTGGATGTGGTGAATGGTCATTTCGAGTATGCCGATGGTGAGGAAGATCTTTCCTTGACCCATAGGGTGTTTAATGCTAGTAAGTGCTTGCTCGAATACTTGTGAATGCTTTATGCTTCGACCGTGTTCTGATTCTGAATGTGTATATGTTGCAAGTCCTGTAAGTAGAGCGGCGAATAGTACTCAACATTATCTAGATGACTTGATCAACGAGAGCGACGAGTGAATAAATAAAGTCTTTTGAAAGTTGAAAATATCGCGGAAGAGGAAGAAGAAGACTGATATGCTGCTCAAAGGGCCTTCGAGTTTACCTGCTCCCTCGAAGAAGATGAAAAGGACTGCTCCTTCTGAAACTGTTGGTAACATGGATTATAACATTTTGACGCGGCAGAATCAAATATTGTGCCCATGTTCCATCTTGGAAATGCTAGTGCATTGAGTAACTCAGAAGGGGAAGGGCAAGGTGGTGGGAGAAGGCTTGGATTATCAGGCGACCGGGCTTCACAAGAGGACACATTAATAGATGGAGGAGGTGCCAATTGAGTCAGAAGACACGTGAGTTGCAGTGGAGCAGGAGGATGTTGCTCAAGCTACAACCGAGTCGATGGTGACTTTGTGTGCGACGAATCCTAATGAGGCAGGACGTCGGACTAGGGCAGGTAACTCTCGATGCTTACCCAAAAGAAAATCTTGGTTTGATATTGTTACTGACTGCTCAAAATGTCTGGTGTTCTTTGTTAAGTAGATGCAGGCTTGGCTATATTCCTTTAGGAAGGCCCAAAAGGGGTCTAGTACAAGGATGAAGAAGTTGATAGAGGGGGAGGAGCTTTCGAAGGGGCGATTATGTCCTTAAAATCCATGCATTAGAATAAGCGTGCCAAATGTTTCACGCCTGGGCTGACGCGGTGATAAAGAATCTGGCCGTGGTCGAACGGTATGATGCGAATATGGCAGAGCTGAAAGAGAACCACGCTCTGCTTTAGGTGGACTTCGACCAAGAATACCATATGACGTCGTCCTTGTAGCAATTCATAGACAAGCTGAGCAATAATCCGAAGACATTCGAGTTCTACCCTTCGAAGGAACTTCTTAGTCTGGGAACCAAAGGCCTAGTATCAGCGGCAGTGGTGGGGATGAGTACTATGGTTAGAGATGCGTCAAATACAGAGTATGAGGTTACTGTGCCTAATGATGGTCAGAACCAACTTGGTGCTACTGCTACTACCCAGGGGGAGGAGCAAAGTAATCCTTCTGTGTAAGGAGTTGTTAAAGTATGTGATTGGTTTTTTACTTGGCCATATTTTGGTTAAGCTTCTTTTGTAGGCTAGAAATTTCTTGTTTGAACGTGTTTTTGTTGTTGTATTCGAATACTCTTTGATGATGGTTATTTATCTGGAATGTAGTGATTAAAAAGTAACTGACGCATTGAACTGGTTGAGTGATTGGAAAAAGTATTGGAAACATCGAGGTCAACCCCCGAGTATCTATCGAGTTGAAGGGTTGACTTGAGACTTAGGTTTGGCCGACTAAAGGGCATTAAGCTTTTAGGTCGCCCCCAGGTAATTTTATCCTCGGGTTTGATTCTAAACGAAATCGGACGTTGTCACCTTCGAGGTCGCCCCCAAGTATTTAGTCTTTTTATTATTCATGCCACTTGGGTTTGCCCAAATCAAGAACTTTGAAGAACTTCTAGGTCACCCCCAAGTATCAGTCAGGTCAAAGGGTTGATTTGATACTTAGGCTTGAGCAACTCAAGAAGTTCATTGAGCTTTGAGGTCTCCCCCGAGTATTTTTATCCTCAGATTTGATCCTAAATGAAACCTGACGTTGTCGGCTCTGAGGAAACCCCCAAGTGCTTAGCCTTTCAACTATTCGTGCCACTTGGGCTTGCCCAAATCATGAACTTTGAGGAACTTTGAGGTCGCCCCCAAGTATCAGTCGGGTCGGAAGGTTGACTTGATGCTTATGTTTGACTAGAAGCTTGTCGACTTCGAGGTTAACTACTTTCTGAATCCTTATGGCTAGTGTGCATTTTTTTCTTTGATTGTTGTGTACAACCATATTAGGCTAAGACGGTGACAAGCGAGGCTAGGGTCGATGCCGGGTATCTCTTGGAAAGTCTAAGCGAAGACATTTTTATTGGATCGCAAAAATGTAGTAATCTGGTATTTTTCATCTTCTGCCAAAGAACCTCCAATGAATGTTCTTCGACTGGGGCCATTGAGTTTGATATAGACTTTGGGTTTGATAATAGGTTGCTAGACAGATGTAATGGATGGTGTGGTAAGGGAGAGTTGTAGTAATTGCTATGGTTTTACCAACTTGCGAGTAAGATCAATCTCTGGTTACTCGCAGGATCGAGCCAATCTTTGGGACCACTTCATGTCCCAGGTACCACTTGGGGTGGTGAATTGCAAAACTTGTTGGTAAGTCAAAAGGATTACCTTCATGGTGTGGAGCCAGTCGTTGCCCAAAATGCCGAGGTATTTTGATTTTTTGTCGATGACTAGGAAGCTAGTTTATAGCACCATCGGGCCTGTGGTGACGAGAAGGCTAATGCAACTGGTGGCTACTTTTGTGGAGCCATTGAAGCCCTTGAGCTTGACATTAGCCGGGGTAATTTGTATGGTCATTTGCATGGCTTTGATTGTTTGGAGAAATAGTATATCAGTTGCACTCCCAGTGTCGGCAAGCATTGTGTGGAGAACGATGTGCTCGATTTTGATCATGATTACCAAAGGATCGGAGTGGGGGAATCGAACATGGGAAATGTCACAGTCGATGAAGGATAAACCTTCAGGTCGTAGGTACTAACTTGTTTTAGGTAAAAGGACTGAGAGGTTTTGATGGTAGCTGAGCATACAACAATCTTCAACCCATTTTCTTTTACTTCGGGTGTGACCGCTGTTGATATTGTAGTAGCCTACTCGCAGCCTTCTAACTCCAGTCGAACACCCGAAGGCTACATCGAAGCCTACATGAATACCTCGAAGTCCATTCAACCCGTAAACAAGCTTTCCAATACTACATGAAGATGAAGCCTCGAGGACGAAGCCTCGACTATGAACAAGCCTCAAAGAAGAAGACAGATCCATCAGCATCAAAAGCACTTTGACCATATTCGTGCACGGTCGAAGGCAAACATGACAGATAGCCAGCAAACTAGGCAGGATGGTGGCATTGCAGGTTATGAGAGCTACAGTGACCAAACCAACAACATCTACAGTGTCAGAGCATAGTGCCAGACCCATAATTTACGGTGCCAATACCAACTCCGGGATACCCGCCCGATACCCAGAGGGTACACTTGTAATTTGACCTCCTATGGTGACTCAGCCTTCCTTTGTTCTATAAATAGGAAAGAGAGGGAACCATAAAGAGGTTACGAAATCTCTCCCCAAAACCCTTGCAGTTTACCTTCAATCTCTCTGTAAATTACCCAGTACTCGAATCATCTACAACTCGACAGTAATATCAAATCTCTTAAAAATCCTCATCAGAGGTCGTGGAGTGTCTCATTCTAGGCATCTACGCAAGTATATCGTAAGTAAGCTTCTAATATTATTGATTATATGTTGAATCCCCTTATTGAAGATAAACCCCGTGGTGTAAGAGCCAACTTCCCCTCCACGCAAAGTTTGGCCTCTACATTTGGCGTCGTCTATGCTTTCCTACCCTACAATTTTCCCCCTGCCGTGTACTTTCTTTTTCCAAGTCCTGCAAACCACTCCCAATGGCCCCCAACCTCTGCTCAACTTCTGCCCATACTGGCAACTCCACCGACGGAGTGGCTGCCCAGCTAGCTCTTCTTACCCAGCGATTCGCATAGGCTGAAGAGCATCACCGAACAAAATTGCATGAGGAACGCGAAGAGTACCGGCAAAAGTTTGAAGTCGAACGGCAGCGTCGTTTAGATGATACCGACAGACAATACCGTACCATTGACGACCTACAAAACACAGTTCGTGAGTTGCAATGGTTACAGCCTCTAGACGCTCCTCCACCGCCCCGAGTACCCGCCCCGTCACGCATCCCCGCTCGAGACTAATTGAGGCCCTTACTGTCCCCTTGTCCATCTTGGTACCGAGGGTGTTGCCCCTACTGTCCCCCCTACTGGCTCCATCCACCTTGGCATCCACCCCATGGAGGATAACTCTGACTCTACACTTTGCTCCTTCAGATACCATAAACACCACCCTGCTTGAGAACGTCTTGTGGAGCGCAGCGCCGAACACATGTTGAATACTCGGCCTCATTAACCTCAAACCCATCAATCGCCCCCTCACCTCAGCTATTGTGCATAGCAGGACTTCAACTACAAAATCTACCCTGTCATCTACGTCAGCGCGAACCTAACACCAAACTCATAGAGTCGATTGAATAACCCCCTCGGTCCCAAGCTCCTCGCTATCGCAACACCGATCCTCAATCCTACATTCTTGAATTTCAAAAATCTCTAAGCCTTTATTCTACGGCTGACCACCGGATGTGTCAACTTTTCCCCACCAGCCTCACAGATAGCCTTATTCATTGGTATCATAACCTTCCTAATAGCTCAATTCAAAGCTTCGAGCAATTATCCAGCCTCATTAAAGCCCAATTTACCTTTAACAATGGCAGCGAGGTTAGAGTCGATGCCCTCTTCAATTTCAAAAAATCCCCCAGTGAAACCCTTGAGGCCTTCACCAAGAGGTTACTCGGCGATTCGCGCAAGGCTGAAAACCTCGACTGCGCAAACGCTGTACTCGCGTATTTGAATGATTTGCCAGATAACAGCCGTGTCAAAGAGTACCTGGTCCTTCACAAACCATGAACCCTCGAGGAGATGTTCTTAAAAGTCAATGGCTATATCAAACTTGAGCGCCTCCGCAAATAAAATAAACAGGGGCAACCTTCGACCATCAACACAAATAAACCTCGACAAGGACCACACTCTACTCCTGTACCTCTGATCGCTCCTATCTCAGAGTAGACTTAGAGCCGCAAACATCCCCACACTGATAACACTACAGAAGGTCATAAAAACCATCCAAAGCCGGTCTTACCCAGACTTACAACCCCTCTTACCAACCTTCTACGGCAGATCCAGGCAGACCCCATATGGCGTACCCCTTTCCCCATTAAACTCAAACAAGGTAAACCTTACTACGCCAACCATTAGTATAACTACCACCACACCAATAAGTATTTTTCCCTGCAACGTTCCCTTGAGATAATCCTCAAGGCGGGTCATCTGCATCAGTATGTCGCTGACCTCCCAAGTTACCTTGACGGGTCATACCTCAAACCTCAACCTAATGCTACCGACCCAACCAAAGTTCATATCTACCAAGTTTATTTCATCGAAGTAAAAAATATCGACAGCGGCCGTCCCAAGAGAAAGCGCAAGCGTGTCGAAGAATGCTGCAAACTCACTTACCCAGAGAAACTGCCCGTCCTCCAGCCATAATCAAGTCATTGCCCTCGACCCGAAGGTATCTCTTTCATCGACTGCGACACCTTGCATGTTTGTTTTCCCCATTCTGACCCATTAGTCATCAGGATTAAGGACGAACACCTTGTCCTCCACGCCATGCTTATCAATACAGGAAGTGCAGCCAATGCACTTTTCCTTTAGACCGTCCAAGCCATGAATAAAACAGACTTCATCACTGCCGCCAATGTCAAACTAAAAGGTTTTAATGGGGCCACCGAAGTTACTACTAGTCGAATTAGCCTTCCAGTTATAACCGGCCGAGTCACACTTCAAACTGCTTTCTTGCCATCAATAAGAAGTCTGAATACCTTGGTATCCCCAGGCGCAACTGGCTCCATGCCATGCGCGCCATACCTTGGAGCTATCATCAAACCCTTCGTTCCACTACCCCCGATGGTAAATGGAATTTAAAAGGCTCTTAACGCCTCGTTCGTTCATGTGAGCATCCAAAGATCGATCAGACCCAAAAACTCGTCAGACTCCCATAGCAATCACTGTCTCCTTCAATATCAATACCTTAGACACCTTCCATCTCACCCATCGAACCCATTATTTATATTGAACTCGACGGTCCTGGTCGAGGTACGTTCATTAGAACCTTTCTAGACGAGGCAAAGCACCTCTAACTTTCAGACTTCCTTCGAGCAAACAAAAACATCTTCGCAGGGACGTTCTAAGAAATGCCCAGTGTCGACCCCAGTTTAGCATGTCACTGCCTCAACCTCATCCCCCACTCTACAGCAGTAAAGTAGAAGAAACATACACTGGCACCACGACTTCGAGAAGCTGTAAACCTTGAAGCCGATAAGCTCATAGCCGCAGGTTTCATCAGAGAAGTCAAGTATTCTGATTGGATATCCAATATTGTAGCAGTTCATAAAAGGAATAGCAAGATCAAAATCTGCGTCGACTTCACTGACCTCAACAAACACATACCGAAGGGCAGCTTCCCCCACTCGATCATTTCAGTACTCTTGGATGTTACTGCTGGACATGAACGTCTGCCTATGATAGACGCGGCTTTGAGTTACAATCAGGTACCCCTCCTCCCTAAAGATCAACTCAAAACTTATTTTATCACTGAACAAGGCCTTTAGTATTTTAACGTCATGCCCTTCGGCCTTAAAAATGCGGGTGCCACCTACTAACGCCTCGTCACAACCAAGTTTAAACCCTTGCTTGGCAAGTTCGTCGAAGTTTACATCGACGACATGTTATGCAAGAGCCTCCAAAAATAGACCCACATCCAGGACCTAGCCAAAGTTTTTTTGATACTTCGAACATACAACATGAAGCTAAATCCAGACAAATGCCAGTTTGGTGTTTTGTTTGGCAAATTTTTAGGCCATCTTATCAGCAAACAAGGTATCGAGATCGACCCTACCCATATCTGAGCCCTTATTGATATACCTTCCCCCCCCCCCAAACCATAAAAGATGTCCAATAGGTGGGTGGCGAGATATAGGCCCTCAACCATTTTATTTTAAAATCCTCAGACTGCTATGCTTGACACTTTTCTCTCTTACGCGACCAAGGCGTCCACAAGGCTTAAAAGAAAAATATCCCTGAGATCAACTGGACACCCAACTGTTAACAGGCCTTCCTTGAACTTAAAACATACCTTGGTCGACCACCCATCATCAGCACCCCTATCAAAGGTGAAATACTTTCCTTATACATCACGGTCACCGATACCTCTATCAGTTCAGTCCTCATTCGATTAGAATCAAACATCGAGAAATCTGTATATTTTATCAGTAAAACTCTGACATCCACAGAATCTTAATACACGAAACTTGAGTGTTAGCTCCTCACCCTCGTCTACACTTTCTGCAAACTCAAGCCATATTTTCAAGCTAACCCAATCCGTGTTATAGCAATTTATCCACTTAGAGAAGTGCTCAGCAAGAAAGAAAAATCCAGACGAGTACAACAGTGGTCCGTTTATCTTGGAGAACACAATATTACAATCGAGAAGCAAGTGTCCTAAAAAGAACAAACAGTTGCCGATTTCCTTGTCGACTTCCCGGTCTAATATGTTGACTGGGAAGAACATGATGATGACCTACCAGAAGACCAGCTTGAGCCAGCAGATTTATGGAACCCTAATTCAAGCTGGCGTCTCTTCACAGATAGATCCGTTGGACCTAGCAGTTCAGGGGTCAGTATAGTCCTGGTCACACCCACCAATGATCAAATTGAAAAGACAGTTAAATTAAACTTCAAATGTTCCAACAACGAGGCTAATTATGAAGCCTTGATCCATGGCCTCGACCTTGCACTCGACCTCGGCATCCCAAAACTGGCAATTTTTACAGATTCCCAACTTATTCAGAGACAATACGCTGGTAATAATCAAGCCAGCCGTCGCATGGCTGAGTATGCTACTCTCGTCCTTCAGCGCATGGATCGTTTCCCTAAAAAATATTATATTACTCACTGCCCTCGTGGTGAAAAAAGACACGCAGATGCCCTCCCCTAAATAGCAGCTATGTTAGGCCAATCCAAACCCTGAACTCTCCATATCGAAGTACTCGAATGCCCAAGTATTGACCAGATGGACGTCAATGCCATTAATACTAGGGGTGAGAGTCTCGATCCTGACGACTGGCGAACACCATTCCTAGATTACATCAACAATGCTATCCTCCCAGATGATCCAAAAGCCAAACAGTCATTATTAGATAACTGCCGCAGATACACCATCCTCAAAGGCAAGCTACATCCCAAATCCCTAAATGGCATCCTCCTTCGATACATCTCTCAAAATAAAGCCTCTATAATTTTAACCAAACTCCATGAAGGTACTTGCGGTGCTCATACTGCCGGCAGATCTATGGCCCTTCAAGCCGTCTCCCAAGGTTTATTCTGGCCCAATATGAAGAAGCAAGCTAAAGAATACGCAAACACTGTGAAAAATGCCAGCGTCACGCCCACGGCATCCATAGCCCTTTGCAAGACCTCCATTTCAGTCAAGTCTCTTGGCCGTTCAAACGGTGGGCCATTGATCTTATAGGACCTTTCCCCAAAGCATCTGGTAGCAGAGAGAATATCCTGGTTGTAACAGATTACTTTATCAAATGGGTCGAAGCCGTACCATTATGTCGAGCCAGAGAAGAAAAAGTCATTAAAATCCTATGGGAGAACATTATTACACGCTTCGGCTGCCCTCATATGATTCATTGTGTTAATGGTCCACAATTCGTCAGGAACAAAGTTAAAAATTTCCTCAAGAAATACATCATCATCTTAACACCTTACTACCCCCAAGGGAATGGTCAGGTCGAAGCAATCAAAAAAATCATAGTCGACGGTCTCAAGAAGAATGCCGATGCAAAGAAAGAATGATGGGTTTAGGAATTATAGCATGTCCTCTAGGCCTATTGAGCAATACCAAGAAAAGTTACAGGTGTTATCCCTTTCCTTATAGCCTATGGTGCTGAAGTAGTACTCCCTACTGAATTTGAAGTACCCACACGAGATCCCAACCTCCCAGACGAAGATAATGACTTTGAACTCGGATGCAATATGCTATGGATCGACAAAACCAGAGACCGAGCCATCGCAAACCTCAGCCGTAACCATCTATCCCTCCAGAAATCATATAAAAAGTGAGTTTGACCATGAAGTTTCAACATTGGAGATCTTGTACTTCGACGTGTCATACGGTCTTCGAAACCTCGAAATGCCGGCAAGATGGCTGAATCCTAGGAATGACCTTATGTCGTTTACGATAAAACCGACAAGGGTTCATATTACTTGATGATAGAAGACGAAAGGCCTCTACCAAATCCATGGAATACAATGCAGTTAGTGTCCTACAACAGACCATGGCCTTCACCTTGTTCTACTGATGTAAATACACTATAAATCAATGAACATCTTTTTCGTCAGAACTTTGTCTCATGTTTTCCAGTGAATTTTTTGGTTTACCCTAAGTATCATGTTAGCCCTTCGACCCGACTGATACTTGGGGGCGACTTTGGAATTTTTCAAGTCTCCAAAATTTTAGCAAACTCAAGGGGCACAAATGATCGAAAGGCCAGCCCTTACGAATGCATTGGGGGTGAACACGTTCTACTCAATCAGGCTCAGACCTTCGAAGTCCAGTGAATTTCTTGGTTCACCCAAAGTATCATGTCAACCCATCGACCCGACTGATACTTGGGGGTGACCTTGGAATTTTTCAAGTCCCCAATATTCGAGCAAACTCGAGGGGAAGGGATGGTCGAGAGACAGGACCCTCAAGAATGTATTGGGGATGAACACGTTCTACTTCGATCAGGCTCAGGCCATCGAAGTCTAGTAAATTTTTTGGTTCACCCTAAGTATCATGTCAACCCTTCTACCAGACTGATACTTGGGGGCGACCTTGGAATTTTTCATGTCTCCAATATTGGAGTAAACTCGAGGGGCACGAATGGTCGAGAGACCGGACCCTCGAGAATACATTTGAGGCGACCATATTCTACTTCAATCAAGATCAGGCCTTTAAAGTCCATTAAAATTCTTGGTCCCACCCATGTGTCACATTCATCTCTTGACTGATACTCGGGGAACCATCTCAAAGCCTTTCAGGGTTTGATAATTCTACAAGCATTCTACACTTACAGCATAGGTAGATACAAGTAGATAAGAATATTAACAACTCTACTACATACAAGAAGTTTAAGTAAAGCATATATCAGAGAATTAAGTTCAACATAAATCAATTTAAACCAAGTTCAGAGCATACATCAGGAATCTAGCACAACAACTCAGTCCAAATAAAACTCAACACAAACCTGCTTTAGTACAGCTTACATTAGTAAGTCAAAATAATCACAAGTTCACAACTCAAGTATGAAGCAAGCTCAATATTATTTAAATATTACAACACAACAGAAGATCAGAAAAAATAGTTTAGCACGCTCAGTACAATACCTCATATCGGAGTGGCTACACCATTTCCTCCTATAGTGTCATCTTCGCCAACAACCCCAGCACCTTCAGTCGAAGGGTTAGACCCAGCAGTACCTACGGCCCCTTCGGTTGCAGTATTAGAAGCAACTCTATCTACCACAGGAGTCTCCACGCCATTTCCCACTCTTCCACTCACACCAGCAACATCTACTTCTGCAGCCTTTGTCTGAACAGCATCGTCAACAACAGGATTAGTGGTAATGGCCAAGCATTGTAAGGCTTCAAGATCATACCCCAGCTCTTTCATGAACTCCTTGAGCCTAACATTAGTCTCACATTCATCATCAAACTGCCCTTGGAAGGTCTCCTTTTGTTCTGCAATAACCCTATCCTTCTCAGCTAGTTTTGCATTCAGAACTTGTGTATGAGTGTACCATTGAGCTTTGAGCCTCCCCTCGCATTCACCTCAAATAGTCCCCTAATCTCGCTTCAAAGCGCCAATTTCTGAAAGCAACAATGCTTCAGCCCCTCGAGCAAGCTTCAATTTTTCAAATACCTACTTTAACTGCCTTATTGCTACCTTCTGCACCTTGTTAAAAGCATGTGCCCAAGCATCTGTCTGATAGAGTATTCGATCCATTACTATCTCATGAAGCATGGTACACTTAAGAAAATTTTAGAATTTTACAAAAAATAAACAGTTACCTAATACATACTCTTCTTCATTGACCTCAAAGCTTCGTCTGGATCAGTGCCACAGAGTTCTACCATCGAAGCAGCCTTAGCTCGAACCTGCTCCTCCCGTTCGGACGCGGTTAGTTCTTCGTCCATATCATCTGCATCATCCTCCCCTAGTACTCTACGCCTCTTCCGTTGCGGTCCCTTTGGTTGCTGTACATTTAGAGATTAGGGAAAGACCTTCCATTTCCCTTTGTCAGCCTGCGTCGATGCTTGTTTTAACGCCTTCCTTAAAACATCACAAACTACTTCGGGCACTGGCGCTGCCTGCCTCGACGCCTGCTGCCCCTTCGGCGCATAATTTACCTTCCTCGACAATTAACTTTCACCATTCCCTCGACACCTCTCTTCCTTGATGGCTTCAGCGAAATGGGTATGTTTCGAAGTAGATAATCTATTTTCTTCTACCTTTTAGTCTTAATACCAAGCCCCTTGAACACAGAGCTCACCCACTCCTCATTCAAGTTGATTAATGCGTCAATATAATCCCTCGGATTTTCCCAACTCAAGGTATTAGGACCTACAAAAAAAATAAAAACACGATTATCAACCTATTTGATCAATACGTCAAAAAAAATCTTTGACAAACAACTTACTTGGATTATAGACCTTATGTTGTAACTTATAAGGATCCTCTCCTTCGACATTCTCACAGTTACCCCGTATTACAACCAAATCTTTATCCCGCCCTCGACCCGTCGAGCACAGATCAAACTACCAGGGCTTATTCACGTAACATTGGATGAGATAGTTGTCGACCTTCTGGTTTGCTTTCTTGGAGTAGAACGAGACAATGTCGTACCACTCAATTAAAATCCACCCCTCACCTTGCAGTTTTACACTTATACTCTCAATTACCTTCATCATTTCGTAAACATTCCCATTCATCTGACACGGGGACACTTCCCAAAAGTTCAGCACATCCTTCACCAGCCTTCGAAGGGGTAATTGCATCCCTAGTAGAATTTGGCCTCTGTATGCCATAATACCTTCTCGATATTTTGACTGGAAGCTGTACCCTGACCCCGTAGCATTTAATATCACCCCTACCTTCAACAACACAAATTTAGCCATAAATCAATCTAGTCTCTGCTTCTCTCTAGCCGAGACAGAACCAATGGCCTCATCCGAATCAGTCGATTCCTCACTATGGTCACTTTGCTCCCCCTCTCCCCTATCATTACCCAAGGGCTCAATACTACCTTCGTGTCTCTCTCTCTCTCTTGCCTTCATCTCTTCCTCATCACTCTCCTTAGTCACTATTGTCTTACGACGTCTACTACTTGAAGCCCCAATTTTAGGAACCACCATTGCTAATGGAATATCTTTTGCAATATCAAATTCTTCTACATTGCTGCCCTCACCCATCGGAGAACAACCAGACAAACTAGCCTCATTTTCTTTGATCTTATCGTCTATTAGCCTCAGTCTCGAAGATCGACGGGTGCGCATCATATCCTACAGAAGAAGAGGCACGCAATTAAATTGAAATATTCGACTATTCCGTGTCAATAACCTCTTTTTCCCTACCCTCTCTAACTTAGACCATCATAGTCAAATGCTCGACCATAATCCCTACTACACCGTCAATACTCTCAGAACCCCAAAAAACCTGACCCACAAATACATGTTTTACCTCGGCCCTTGGTCATATCATCACAATTATAAACCCTAGCAGACTCTACACAACTATATACTCAACATACAGAAAATAGAAGACGAAGCAACAAGACAGAAGTAAGAAGGACATACCTGTTTGAGTAAAGTATCTCTCCTTCCTTTCAGCAATTGAGACGATCCCACAGAAACTACCAAGTTTTATGGAATAATGAAGTATGTTCTCTTCCTCTCACCCTCTTGTTTTCTATAAGTGGGTAACTGGGAACAGTAACTATCCTCTTACCACTATATATACCTCCCTGGAATACCAAAAAACTGCCTCGATTTCCTAAACCGCTATCATTACCACTACCTCTACTTTTTGGCTGAGATGTGTTTCATTAATTTTACCCTCCATTACCCACATTTGCGTATCCCACGCTCACATTTATATCACTCTTTATATCATCCAAGTCGAACCTTCTGGTCCCTGCTCGAAGTTGTTAAATCAAATTTTTACTTTAAATCAACCCTTTCCCGTAAATAAAGAAAAAACATGATGACTTGCAAGGTACACTACCCCAGGAAAAATATTGTTCTGAAATGCCAGTTGTATGGCTGTCAGCTCATCCAGTCGAAGCCAACAGATCTTTGAAATGCCCATCTCTCATACGCGAGTAATCGTCTATATCGCATCTCGAACATTTGTCCACAGACAACCTGGTACTCGATTTTATAGTATGCCAGTCATTCTATTGCTTTTATGTTCGACATTCGGCAAGATATTTTTTTGTGCCTAAATTACCATCGAGTATTACGTTTATCCAACTTACACACAATTCAGTATTTCACTTCGACAATTATCTTATAAATTTCCAATTTCATTGGGGCAAACCACCTTACAGAAAACATAGAATAAACAATCCACGTTTACAGGAAAATACAAATATCCCTCCCTACCATCCTACATCAATACTCCTACCACATCGAAGAAGCCCCTATTTATAGACGGGATAGTTCATCGAAGACTCAACCTCAGTATATTCCTTGTCCACCACCTCCTCAGCCAAAGACATCAGTAAGGCCAACCGGTCGCCAGAAAGTGGGCCCATCATTTGCAGCACCCCCCACCAGTACGCATAAGGCATCCCACTAATGAGTTCCCCTAGCTCTACTTCAAACAAATTTGGCATCGCCAAAATACCTCTGTTTCAGTTTGAGTGTGTTCTCCCATATACGAATGACCCTTGCCGCCACACAGTTTTGGTACTTGGTGTTAGGAACATTTCCGTTGCTTTGGGACGAAGACGCAGACATTTTTCTCGGAGAAGAAGGAATAGATGTGCGAAGTTCTCCTAAAAACATCCTACTTATACTTGAAGGCAGGTACAATTAACCCCTCCATAATCCCAACCCGCATTTATCATAGTCTTCAATTCTTTTCCTCGGAATCTCAACAGTCAAAACTTTACAATTTCCCAGACCCAACCGTTTTATCAATATGGGCATTCATCCCCCATTTCTGAGGCCTTACAGTTTACAAATCCCCAACATCGACCCATCGACCCCTTTTATACATTGTCTCACACCTCTTTCATCGAGTGTCGGCAATACATAATCATTTAATAAGTGAAGGTCGAATATTAACTAATATCTTTGATCATCTTATCATACTTCGAAGTTAATTTTCCCTCGAAGGTAACCGTTAACATTCGAAGATATATGCTGGATACCGTACCTACAATCTATTCGCCTACCATATTTATCAGATACAAACCCACAATTTTAATACCGATTATTCTCCTTACATTACTTCAAAATACCAAAGAAAGAGGAGACCTCCAAGTACAGTCATACAAAAATCTACAGACTTCGGCAATAACAACAACATAAATAGAAAATTATAGTCATATAAGAACAAAACCCATAATCATAAACACCACCACCCTCCCACTACCTTATGAAGAACTCACCCTATTTTTAGATGGACCAGTTCTTCCCGCTGAGCCCTGCTAGCCCTCCAGTAACTGAAGTTCTCCCTGCACAAGACGTTCAGCCAAAACTGACAAGAGGAGATAACGTTCTTCGGTGGTGGAATAGCTCCCTTGCATCATCTCCCACAAGTACGTATAGGACTATCCGTTGATTGGCTCCCCAAGTTCTAGCTCCACCAGGTCCGACATCTCCCAGTCGAGCTCCTTGTCACCAAAGAACTTCAGCTTCAGTTCAGCCATTTTCCGCCCTATTCAAAAGTCTCTAGCAAACCCCATCCACCTCTGGTAACGGGTGTTGGGCATGGTGTCCATGATGCTTTCATAAACTACAGAAGAAGAAATTAGGGAAGAAGATGTACAATGTTTCCCCCCTCATAACCCATATTTATATCCTCATTAACTGCAATTATTACCCCGTAATCTCCGTAACTTCTTAATTACCCTCCATTATTACCTCCCTCGGAACACCAACATGCAACAGTCATCCTTCCAACTTCCAAAAGCCAATAGTCTTTCTTAGCAAATGCCTTTACACCTGTTTTCAAGGCCCTCGCTGAGAGGGGGCGAATGTAGTAGCCTACTCGCAGCCTCCTAGCTCTATTCGAACACCCAAAGGCTACATTGAAGTATACATGAATACCTCGAAGTCCATCCAACCCGTAAACTAGCTCTCCAAGACTATACGAAGATGAAGCCTCGAAGACAAAGCCTCGACTATGAACAAGCCTCGAAGACGAAGACAGATCGATCAGCATCAGAAACACTTTGACCATATTCGTACGCTCTCGCCGATGAAGAACTTGTTTGCGAGAGTGACCTTCAAGTCTGCTGGCAGATCATGGTTTAGGCGCTGTTAATTCCAGTTTACTCCATTGACAATTATTTCTTTTACCATGATATCTTAGTTGCAGTCTATGTTCAGCGCATCGGCGAGGCTGCCCTCCCCTGTCCAGTCATCCTTCCAGAAGTTGCAATTTCTTGAACCCAGGTTCTACACAGTGTTTGCATGAACTGTTTCAAACAGATTTCGAATGCTTGTCCACAAGGGAGAGGTGTTTGATCGAAGCCGAGAGAAGTCGTTGTTGATGGTGTACTTGCTTTTCAAAAATCTAGACCAGAATGTATCGGCATGGAGTACATTCCAACATTTCTTAAGCTGTAAACTATGCGTGATATCGTTGAGTTTTTGGATGCCGAGTCCGCCTTCCTCTTTCAATAGACAAATGTCGTTCCATGAGACCCAATGTCGTTTTTTTTGCCTTCAAATTTTCCCCAGAAGAAGTTGGAGAACATGCTCTCCAGTTTTCGAAGGACTGATTTCAGAACAGTAATACAGGCTAGAAAATGTATTGGCATGGAGTTCAAAACGTGGTTTATCAGAATGAGTTTTCTGCCTTGTGATAGGAGTTTACCGTGCCATCCTTCAATTCTTTGTCGTACCTTAGTGAGTAGCTTCTCAAAGTGATAATGTCAAACTTTACCATAGCTGATGGGCGCTCCCAGATATAGCAGAGAAAAGAGCCTGTGTTGGAATCTGCTAGTGGTGTGAATGATTTGTTTCCGAGCGACAGTCGCATTGTGGTGCACATAGATACCGCTTTTCTCTTTGTTAACCAATTGCCCAGAGAATGCTTCATATTTTTCCATAAACTTCAGTAGCCCCTTAAGTGAGGATTGGCTTCCATTTAGGAACACGAGAAATTCATCTACATACAGCAAATGTGTGATTGGAAGATAGCCCCGAGCTGATTTTAAGTACCCAATTTGGCCATCTATAAAGCATTTCAATAATCCTTTGGAGAGTACTTCTTCTGCAATGATGAAAAGCAAAGGTGAGAGGGGGTCCCCTTGCCGAAGGCCTCTAGTAGATTTGAAAAAACCTTTGAATACTCCTTGTAGCACCATCGAAAGCCAAGGTGCTTCAACACATTGAGAAATGAGATTTACGCATGAGTTGCTAAACCCAAATTTATCAAGAACCATCCTGAGAAATTTCCAGTCCAATCGGTCATATGCCTTGGCCATGTCCACCTTTATCATAACGTTGTTGCCCCGTACCTTTCTATGTAAATCCCCCACCATTTCTTGGGCGAGAGTGATAATGTCGTTGATGTCCTTGCCCTGTATATACGCTCCTTGATTGCTCGAGATCATCTTGTATAGGAGTACACTCAATCTTGTAGCAATGATTTGAGAGAAAATTTTATAGACCACTGAACATAAGCTGATCGGCCGGTAGTCTCCCAATGTTGTAGGCGTCTCGACCTTTGGGATTAGTGTCAAAGCAACAGGCTGAAAAATCATTTCTTTAGCAGCCGTCCTTAATGATGTCCCAACATGTGGTAAAGAAACTGGCTGATAAACCGTCGCTACCAGGAGCGTTGTCAACGGGTATACTAAAAACACTATTTTTTAACTCCTCCATAGTTGGTGGTGTCGTAATACAGTCGCTCTCTTCTTCTCTGATAATCGTTGGGATGCAGTTCAGTAATTCCAGATTCGGTTGGGTCGGAGGTGCGTTTAGTACATCCTTGAAGTTAAGAGATAGCTGCTTCATGGATCAGTCTAATATCTTACGTGTGGGTGCCGTCTGGCATTGTGAAATTCGAGAGAAAATATTTGTCGCGGTTAATTTGAGTGACTGTGTGAAAGAATTGTGTATTTGCATCTCCTGCTTGAATCCACTTTACCCGCGACTATTTCCTCCAAAAGATCTCCTCTTTGTGTAACATATCAGCATGTTCTCTTTGCACGTTGCTAAGATTTGCACTAACCTGTTCGTCCCAACCACCTTGTAATAGGAAATCCAGCTCTATAATTTTGTCTTCAAGCAATTTGATGTTCTGCATAACATTTCCTAAAACTGTTCTATTCCACTCTCGCAAGGCCGCCTTGACCAGTTTCAGTTTGTAAGCAAAGGAGGAGAAGCAGTTTCCAAACACCTCCGATGGCCATGTATCTTCAATGAGCTTCAGGAACATGGTGTAAGTCGCCTACATTTTCAGAAATCTGAATTGCCTGGGGCCTTAATAAGCGTTGCTCGTGATTGTTAGGAAGAGTGGAGAGTGATCTGAACAAACCCGTGTGAGGTGGTTGATCTTGTGTACCGGAAACCCAGTCATGAATGCAGCATTGGCGAGTGTTCTATCCAACTTGCCCACTGTCGTGAACTGCCCTGATGATTATTGTACCAAGTGTATCCTGAACCCAAGAAACCAGTATCCATTAACCCTGTAGCTTGTATCATATCTTCAAATTCTGTAACCTCTCTGTGGCGTGTTCTCTGACCACCTAGTTTTTCAGTTTCATATCGGATAGTGTTAAAATCACCCAGTACACACCAAGGCATTGTAATGTTCTGGGTGAGCAGGCAAATGTCATCCCACAGAGGTCGGCGTTCAGTACTTGTGCATTTAGCATAAACAATAGTCACTATGGCACTCCAGTCGTTGTTTAACGCCATCTTGCAGTGCATAAGTTGATTAGTAGAAATATAAGCTTCACCTCATAATCTTGTTTCCAGAGTATCCAAATTTTACCATTCTGATCTTGATTAGACAAAATAGAATTGCACTTTATTCGGCTACAAATACTAGCAATATGTGAGACATCTAAAAAAGGTTCAAACAATACCACAATCAAAATTTTGTGTTGTTGTATGATTCTTTTGAGATGATTTATTGTCTTGGCGTTGCCAATGCCCCTGCAATTCCAAACGAGCAACGGTCCGTCTACCATAGTTAATTTGGACGATATCGAGCACTCTTGCTCCTTGTGATCACGCTGAGAGGCATTCGCTGTGGCCTTGATCGCACTTTCTTGACTGGAGTCCTATCCTTGCAGGTTCCCCCTTCCATATCTGAGTGAAAGCCACGTTTAAACTCGGAGCCATACACTGTTGTAAGTTTGCTGTCAGATACAAGGTTTTCCATCACATTCTTGAGTTTTGTTGCTGCTGAATCAGCTGCTGTAAGTTCCAGCTCGGTATCATATATTGTTACAAGTTCATCGACAGATGCAAGGATTTCCATATCCACATTCTTGTTGTTGGTTGCTGCTATATCAGCTGTGTTTATCACCCTCGGGTTGTTCATAGCGTTGCTGTTTGTCGATGTTTTCAGGAGGTGTACTTTCTCTATCCCAAGTGTATTGTCATTCGTCGCTGTTGCCATTGTATGTTGCTGTGATGACCTTGTTCCCAACCATTTTTCTTTGTTCGATAGCAGCTCGATGATGTTGTCCGTGGTACCCAACTGAGGTACGTCGCTGTTTTGCTTGTTGTTTCTGTCATTAACCGTTGGTTTGCTTGTCTTGTTGTTTCCATCTTTATCCGGCATTGCTCTTCCCATGGTTGCTTTGTTCTTTCGTAGTTCGTCTCTCTTGTCTGGTAGAACAATCGGCTTGAGCTTGGTGCAAATTTCTTTGTTGTGGCCTTACAGGCAGAATTGTATACAGTACATTGGAAGCCTTTCATAGATCACTGATTGTTCCATGATGGAGGATTTTATGAGAGAAATTCCCACTTTCGTTGGTAGGTCTTTTATAAGATTTACCTCGACGCAAACCCTCGCAGTACTGGGTCTTCTTAGGATTAATGTTGTAGTGTCCGTGATAAGGCACTTGCCAATCAGACCAGCCATCTCCTTGACTATCCCATTGTTTTGAAGATGTAGCTTAAGACTTGGGAACTGAACCCAAACTGGAGCAAACGGCGAGTCTTTCTTTGGATCAAAATCAATTGTCCAGCGAGCCAACTTGAATCAAAAGCCTTTGATTTGTTGCGACTCTCTAGAGAGCGCTCTTGTGACATCTTTTTCCGACGTCATTCGCACCATAATGTGCTTGAAATCTAGCACTGCAACCTTAGGAACATCGAGAAGACCCCAATTGGACACGATGTTCTTCTCAATGACATCAAATTGAGGTTTTCCGGCCGGAAAACTCATAATGATTGTAGTGTTAAATGAAGTTGTTGCTTTGGTCAGATCCGAGGGTGAAAACGATATCACGGGCATCCCATCTTTCGACGATATCCGAGTGTCAGGTTTGAACTCCTCAAGCGCAGGTTTTACCGCTTTCTAGGCAACATTTACGAAGGAGGGTTGTGCAGTGGCAACCAAAATAGAGTCGACTTGCGCAGGTGGTAACAGAGAGGGTGTAGAAGAACCAGCCGACAGGGAGAGGGACTAATCGGAGGAGAGGGTTGGAGGGATTGTATGGTTGCTCAAAGATGAGCTCGAAGCCATTGAAAGGGAGAAGCAAAATGGAGAGATAAGGTAAAAATAAGATAACACGAGATCCACAGATAGAGTGAAACAGCCACAAAGGAGGGGATTATATAGTTTAAAACCAAGAGAAAAGAAAGGCAACCCTAACAAGGAAAGGCTAGGGTTAGGGTTACAAGAAGAGAGATGATTCACATCTTGGAGGCTAGGGTCAGGGTTTCGGCATTTTCATTCATCATCTTTCATCTACTTCTTCACCTCGAACTGCCCTACATAATTGGCCTTCTCCTTCTTACACGCATCCCAGCTAGTAAAGGATTTTTCAAAAGTAAGCTTGCCTCTGTAGCTCTTTTATTCCTCGGAGACATCTTTCCGTCGATTACTGGAACCTCTGGCTCTTTAGCACTCGATCTCTTTAAACCTGCCTCTTAAAATAAAGTCTCAACCTTCTATTGGTCGATAACAAGGTTTTCGATCCTACCGTAGTAACCTCTCCTGATATTATACAACCTTACTACTTCGGTCGACCTCCTATCAACCTCCTCCAATGCTGTATAAACTTAAATAATAGTTCCGCAACAATTTTAGCTACTAAACAAATCCAAAACATCGATAATTACGTTACCTAACCAGAAACCTAGATAGAAAGTTTTTCTTTTCCAGGGATCCCCCGGATCTTTCTTGTTAAACTCATAGTTCCCCGAAATAAGAAAACGTTCATCGCTATACCGCCCTCCTGTTGAAACCATATCATAAAACAACGGTCTCTTCGAAAACCTCACCAAGTACCGATATTTGAACTTCTGCGGATTTTGCTTGAGTGTATAGTACACACATATATCATCCACTGTGATCAACTCTTCTCCCCTTACCTTTAATCAACTATATATCACCCCACATACACGAAAAAAGTCATAAACCTTTGGGTTGAACTGACCAGGTGCCAGGTGCCACGTCAAAGAAATTCAATAGCTTTAACTGATCAGCTAGAAGAGGAAGCTTCAAAACCTTTTTAATTTGTACTCGATGAACGAGAATCCCACCTAGAGAAATTTCCTGATCAGTCATATCATACTGATATTCCTCTAACCTAATATCTTGAGGAATACAATGTAAAAGTGACAATACTTCAACTTAATCATCTTCAAACATCGACTCAAATGCCTGTATTCACTCCAAAGCATATTCAACTTCATCATGGACTTCCTTCATAGCATCCAACATCTTGTTTAAATTTTCCAATATTTGTGTGTTTAATTCATATTGGAGAGCGAGGGGAGGAGGCTTCAGTGAGGGGAAGTATTATGTGTCGGCGTGGTCGGTTTTGGATAACTATGGGTCTGTTATGCTGATCAATCATATAGTAATTAGCTCAACCAAGCCAAATGAAAACTACTCTGAACTGAGTTCTCCAATGACTTCCTAACTGGAGTTTATGTACTTGGTGAAGGTCACAAAAGACAAACGTTAAAGAATGAGTCACAAATGTGACACGTGAGTTCCTTAGTTGCACATTTAATCATTTTGTTTGACTATAAAGTGAGATAACCACAATTAAAACGTATGCTTCTTGGAGTACTAGTTACAGCTGACAAGTCCTATCATATTGAGTGCCATAATTCAATCTTGAGACAAGCAAGCACCTATGCACAAATGTCATTACCACTTAGGAACGTATGTCGGTTCATAACAAGATGATTTGTCATATAAACTTGAATGACAAAATAGGCCAACTAGTATCAGATGATAAAATAGGTGATTGTAAATAACAATTAAAATCACCCCAAGAGTTTTTATATTAAAAAATTTTACACATGACGAATCCTATGATCTAGGATAACACCCAAGTCAATTAATGTACACTGGAAAGATGTGCTAGCTATAATTCCGAACTATAATATTGGAAGATAGGTCAATATATCTTTCTCATGTTAATAAATGATTACAGCTAATATATTCTTCTTGAGGTCATCTATATAAACACTGAAAATCTTCTCTATTGAAGACTCCCCCAACTTCCTTTACCGACAAGATGAGTTTTACAGGAAATAATGGAAACAGTAAAAGCAGTGTAGGAAATAATGGAAGAAATGAGAGAAATGTCCATGAGAAAACATGATACCTAATTATGGGTTTACATCCATTTTTCAATAAACGCCTTGAGAATCTAGATTATCTTGGTGAGAATGATAAGAATTACCGAGGGGTGAGAGCACAACTACTGAGAGAGCACTATGAAGAAAATAATAGCACATTGGGTGGGCTAGAACATCTAAAGAAGGTTTACAAGGAAAAGAATGAACGTGACTCAAAATATGAGTAGTTGGAGTCTAAAGTTTTGGCTCTTACATTGCAGATGGATTATTATAAATGGATGTGGGAAGAGTCTGCTTCTATAAACAGCTACCTTCGTTAGACAAACATGGCATGGAAATGGGAAGAGTCAAGCGACGATCAGGATGAGTAATGATTTGGAGGCGTCTCAAGGTTTTTGCTTTTGTTTGTTTTTACTTCTGTTATGTATAATGTTATAAATCTTTGCTTGATGAAACGTTGCAACATAGTGCTTTAGGTCATCATTACTGCTTTTGGTAATCAAGTGCAATAATCGAAGTGTTTTCATTTAATGATATTTGCTTCAAAGTTAAGATGACAAATGCAGAACTAATACATGACAACAAATCCTCAAGTGTATATAATGTATTCCTGATAGAAAAGTTATACAATTTTGCAGTGTAAATGATAACATATTATTTGATACATGACTTGGTTTAATATATACAAGGACAAAGAATTAAAATGACAGATGTTGAACTAATACATGACAACAATTCTCAAGTATATATATGACAGTTTGTTGTTTCACAGTTTAAATTTTGTCAGCTTATTAATAAATGACTATTAATAACTTTAATATACAAGGTCTATACCCCTGCGTTGTCTATTACCTATCTATATATTTTATGTGTGCCATGTACGGCGGACTGTCATGGTGAATTGGATTGAGTGAATAGGCATTGAGGATGACTTCAAATAGAGAATGAGTTCTCTCAATTTCATCTTAAGGGACGAGGGAAGCGAAGATCGTGAGATGGCAATATCTTTTAGTGAGATACATAAGAACTTCAAGGAATTGTTTCTTTTAAAGGATGTTGTGTACCTTGCGAAGGGACACTGGAAAGTTAAGGCGCATGGCTACAAAAGAAGTTGAAATAAAAGGAAAGTACACATCTATTGATAAAAGCCAGAGGATTACCAAAGCAAGACTTAGCGGATGGTGGGCGAAGTTAATCACCACAAGGAACTTTGGGAGAACTATTGACGAAGAAGACATCCAAACTTAAAAAAAGAAGGCTCTTATACCTCCAACCACTAGAGATTGAAACTCGGATAACATCTGACAGCAAAGATAACGGATGATTCAGCCGAAATTGAAGAGACGACAATCTAAAAATTTAAGTTGAGTTTCATTTTATATTTTTGTGTAAACTATCATTCTCCAACCTTTCACAAGTTTTCATTTTAATTATCATCAGTGAAAAGTAAACGTAATTGTTATCAGTTTATTTTGGTTGTTGTGGTTACAACTACCACACAATAATTATTATTTAAAACGGCAATAAAGGCCTCCTAAACCACAATGCTAACCACAAACCCCCAACCAAATCACTAATTGTTTAACAACAAAACAATAATGGCGAACTAGTTCTAAAAGACGAAGGTAAGGGAAATAAGAGACTACATGATGTTTAATTCAAACAACTTCCTAGGACAAGCACATCTTGTCTTAGATGATAAAACTTTGTTCACGTTTACGCAACTTTACTCCAACTTTTACGACTCGCTGCTTTTGCACAATGCGATAGCTTCAAAACATCAGAAAATGGTGAAAAGATGTACAACTATGGAGTCTACATGCAACCAAATGTGCAGCCCACTTCAAGCTAGAATAAATGAGTACAAGGAAGTATTTGCCAAACTTGAAGAAGAAGACCTACGGTTAAGGAATAATATTGAAGCACTCAAACAAGAGGTCAGGGGTATAAAGGGAATGAATAATCACATGGATAGTAGGATTAGGAAATTCAACCATGAAGTGATATGAAGGGATCTAATTAGAGCAAGGGAGGAGAGAAAATCTTAATTCTAGGACCAAACACAAGAACTATGATTTCAAATTCCTGTCATTTATTTTATGAACTTCTGTCATCAGTTTAAGATAAGATCTGGAGTTTATTTTTGTCATATTACAATTAAATCCATCATCTATTTATGAATAATGATTTACCACAAAAAGAACATCGTCTTCACAAAAGATATAAGTGAATATCATCATTCCACAAAAAAATCACACTACCAAGTTGATTTCATTTTTCCACTAAAAATATAATTAACACAAAATATAGCTTTGTGCTAGATAAGTTAATGTGATTCATCACTAGATACAAAATTGTAATGCAGTTTAAGCCAAAATGTATTGCCGGATTTCATTTGTTGTACCCACCATTCATCTCGCACTAGTTGGGACATCTTCCACCATCACAGGACACCACAGCGTCGCTCGGCCATCATCCATAGAAATATATGGATGATTTGTGGGTCGAGTATTATCATCTGTAGGGAGGGAGAATTCCCTTCACAACCTATTGTTATGACTGTATTCTACGTATACCACAATACCTTCCCACCATTGTTAAGCTAGCCTACCATTTACGGCGTTTTCCTCACTGTACGAGGACGACCTCCTACAATCCTTGCAATAGGTATAAGAACTCGTGGGCCATCCAACAAAATATTCCATTGTTCTTGTCCCCTCATAGGAATCATGATAGGTTCATAGGTGGCACAAAATTGTACATTACTAAAGAATGGTTAAGCAAGTTGTGTTACATCGATACTTACACGATTTAGGACGCGAATCGCATGCTCACAAGATATACCCATGGTTCGCCACCAAACACAGGTACATATACGGGCATCGATATCGACTATATCGATTCCTCTATTACTGTGAATCTGAAATAGGAATGGGCATGTTTGAATTGCGGTCATAAATACATGTCCAATGTGTTTTCTACTCTTAATCAGGTTTGTAGCATATGAAATAAGGGGATGCTGATTGTTTTTGGCTGTAACTATGTGTTCTTGTGATTTCTCAGCCCATATGGTGTGAATTTCATCTATAAATGCATGTGCAGGCAACTCTCTCCCAAACAGAATTTTGGTATTCCAACTCTCGGCGTAATTTGTGTAGACAATGTCGCACCTATAAATGGTTTGAAGTAAGGGATATAGGTATTTATAGTAAATGATCAAAACATCTATTAAAGATTAATAGAATTGCTTTGGAAAATGACAAAATCTACAATATACTAACCTACTCAACGGTATATAAGTATTAGCCCAGTGTCTCTTGTCAATTTTCATTATGTATATGCAACCCATTAGATCCAATGTCCTAATCTCAGTCATAATCCTAGAAAACTATATTGTCATTAAAGCAAGGGATGCCTTCTTGAATGAATTCTTCGAATAATCAAGCTTAGTATGTTATTTGTAATGTGGTAGGCACAATATGTGCGGGACACTTGAGGAAATACTCTGGGTATTGAAGCAAGAATTCCTCCGTGTCTATCGAAAATAAAATGAATTGTGCTTCAAACCTGTAAAAAAATTGACCAAACTTTTGCAAAAACTAGGTCTAAATTTCTGTGTTCTCACTATCAACAATTACAAATGCAACTGGGAAGATTTGGCTTTCTCCGTCCGCAACAAGGGCCATCAGTAAAATTTCCTTATACCTTCCTTTCATGAATGTTTTGTCGATCATCACAACGGGCCTCAAGAGATGGTATGTCCTTTTCTGCGGCCCAAATCACCAAAAACATCGTAAAAATTGACCATCTTTCAGTATTTGAATGTCATGATCATATTCCAGGTCCACGAGCTTGCGTTCTTGGAAGTACGTTGTCAGAAGCTGATAAGAGTGGCTGAAACTTCCTCGTTTCTAACTACAAAGAAAGAACAATGAGTTTATGATGTAATGTGAAGACAAATGTTGGAAAGTACATTGTAAATTATAGTAACGTAGATGACAAGTTTCTAAAATAAGATGTTTGATGTATATATATATATGACAAATGATAGAAACATAGATGGCAGCTTCTGAGATCTAGTGTTACCCCTCATTGAAGGCGATGAACTTGGATTTCCAACCAACCAAGTATGATATCTCAAGTCTATTTTCGTTAAGCATATATAAGAGATCTTGTTCTCTTTTTCAGCTCATTTCTTAACTTAAGCCTTGATAATCGAGCATACCCATTTAGAATTTGCTGAATTATATTTCAATCCAGAGTGCATTTCAAGATTGCAAGTGTAATTAGGATTATACAAATTAACGACAAAATCAAACATACCATGAATCCTTATGGAGTATAAATGCCAAGTGTAGACGTCTTTTTTGTACCTTATGCAGGTTTAATTTGGGCTGCTCTTCAAGTGCCTGAGGTCAAAGCCTTTGACTACAACATATCATCTTATTTAATTCTTAAGTAATTTTCTATCATTAAATATATCACCTACCACAAATTCCCTGAGGACACTAAGGTTTACCTCTGTATATGGTGTGGCTTCATACAAAAATAGGGAATCATCAAACTTCTTTTCACTTTCAGCCCGTAAGATATCTCCAATGCATAACTCAACTAAATGACAATCTTAGGTAAGAAAAATGACATAATAAAGTAAATGACAAACAATTTTACTATATATGAAACTTTCTATAAAGGCAACTGAATAAATGACGAACCTGTGGGTGGTGTATTTGATGGGGGCACTCCATTTGATGGGGCATTTATTGGATGCGCATTTACATTTGCAGGAGGGGCATTACTTGAAGGGGGCACTCCATTTGATGGTTTATTTCTTGGAGGTGCATTTGTATTTGCAGGAGGGACATTACTTGTAGGGGGCACAACATTTTACGTTGTTGGCACATCATTTACATTTGATGGCTAAACATTATTTGAAGGAGGAAAATCATCAACTACAGGTTCTGAAGGTACTTCAACATGTTCAGGTAGAGCTTCATCAAAGTCTTGCTTCAGATTGACTGCGTGGTCAACATTTTCTTAACTTCCAGATTAGATAAAGCCAAATACTCAAAATGTTAGTAACCCTTCAAATGAATGAAAAAAATACTACTTTTTGGAAAGGAATCCTACCGCATTCAAATGTAGTACTGTTTGAAGCATAGTTCTCTGCCGGTCCCTCACTTGCAAAACCAGAAGTTGGGGGAGGTCTCTCACAGCTAGCCGATGAAGTAACATTATGGGAAGGTCCACTGGTGTCGACTCTGGTTGTTGGATGATCTTTTTGGAGTACATAAGAAGATTGGTTGCTATTCTCATGGACCAACAATATGAAGAATTGATTACCCGTTGCCATTAAATGCATAGTTATCATTGCAGAGTAATCATTTATGTTTGAAATCGGAAGGGGACACCTATTATTGATGTTGTATATGGTTGCTCTCATATTTATGTCGCTTATTCTGTAGTGAATGAGGATGAAATCATCAAATGTTATAAGCGAAGTAATTTTGGTAAGTTTATATTGACCACTGACATAACTTGGATGTCCTCTGTTTTTCAGTACAATTAGTTTACCTCAAAAACTAACAAAAATGAACAAGACATTTTTCGAAGACATGGATGATAAATATAAACTTCACAGATGGCAAAATATGTAACTATGAACTTCACAAATGATAATTGTCTAATGGATAGATGACAAACTATGTAACTATTATCCTGACAAATGACACCTTTTAAGTAGACAAATGACAATAATAGGACTAGAACTAAAACAACAACTAAAATTGTACCTGACATTCTTAATAGGGGGGGAAACTTTGTTTCTTAATCAGTCTTTGAAAGTTAATAGGAGGAAGAACATTGTTTCCTCAGATCTAGTGTAGAGATTACCTAAGAGACGTTGATGTGAGCATAACCGATAATCTTCAAGGATCTTTGGGCATGATATAGGTACAGATATGAAGCTTGACAGGTACGATGTAGAAGGAGCTTTTAGAGTACTAAAGAGAAGTAGAAGCTTTAGAAGTACGATGTACAAGTAGAAAGTGTCAAAGAAAGGATATTTGGGGGAAAGTTGTCGCTTGCTGTCATCTTAACAGTAGCACATAAATATAGCATTTTTCTTTAACTTTGTTTGCCTTGTCATCAAATACGCATTATTAAACATATTTGGGGTTATAGGGGACATAGTAGGGTAGCATAAGGTACAACTAGATAGTTTGGTGGTCAGAAGGCCAACTGGGGAATGGACAGACCCTGTAAAATAATTTAAAATGTCCTAAGGCCACCTTATTAAATCATATGCAGTAGCTAGGTGGATGAATTCACCTAAACCCACCTCAAACCTAATCCATCCCACAACAGTTCTGGTCTAAAACAAGATGAATATTACTCACTGCAATTCCGAACTGCGAGGGACAACCAACGTCTGAGATCTAGCCACGTGTCTCCATCAAAACGCTTTAAACCATGCACACAGTTCTGAACTGTGGGGCATGATAACCAATCAAACAACGCCATGTAGCTACTTTTGATTCAAATAATGTTATACAGTTCTAAACAACGTGGCATTGTCTACTAGGAAAAAGGTACTCCCTCCTCATACTTCATTTTTATTCCCCAAGTTTCCCTCCAAACCAAAAAAACTCAAAGCCAACATATTTCCAACCTCTTTCAAACCCGCATTTCCCTGCTAAATTGAATGTCGTTAAGACCCACACAATGTAAGGAGAGTCTACTTTGCAGCCGGGCTATGCATATCCTCAAACAAGACGTAACGCAAGCTTCGAAGTTAAGCAAAGGTGGAAATAAATTGTAGGGACCTATCCCTTGACCTAACTCTAATTCGAAGTACCTCAATATCAGACTCACACATTTTACACGTGACATGAATAATCAGGATTGACACTTAGACCACGAACTGATAAAGAATGAGGGTCAAGCACAATAGAAAAACATGAACAAGTCAAAGATACCTGTCTCCCATGAACTAAATAGTTATTCAGTCAACCACTACTTACCTTATTATTCGGAGAACGTACTTCAGCACGATAACGAGCTGCGGGTAAGGTCTATATAAAGTAAAAGTTCCAGAAGAGATAGAAACAAAGAAAAACCATATTTTTTATACTCTAACACAAAACTTCTAATTTACAATATCAAGTATTTCTAGTTCGAGAGTTCACTTGTAATAAGATATCAGCCTTAAGCAATAAAAATTACTGTTACTAAAATCCCTAAATTCGAGGTCATGGTTTTTTACCTATTCAAAAGTTTTCTATACTAAATCACCTGTGTCATTTCTTGCTTTATATTAGTTTTCCTCACAGGTACATTTGGTGTAAAAGCTAATTTTGAGCCATTTCGAGCTACAGAATTAGGCCTTTACATTTGGCGTTTGTCAATGGGAATGAAGGTATTTCTACGATATCCTAAGGCATACATTCATTCTACTATCAATCTTCAATCATGGTGGCTTTGAGATAACCAGGAACTGGAATCCAGTTCAATCTTTCAGTTGAGCCAGAATAGCTTACAGAACTAGGGCGAATCTCCACGTCAAAATAGGGAAGCGTAATGAGCTCGAACGCCAGTTAATTCTTGACCAAGAGCTCCGCGAGATGGAGCTCGAAGTCGAGCAACAAGCTCGTTTGACAGCATTCAAACGACATGAAGACCAAATGATAACCATGTAAACTACATTACAAGCTTTGCAGGACAAACAATAGGTTCCCCAAACCAGAGATCATGATCAAGTCCAGAAATACTCCCGAATTTCTGTACGGTTAAGACCTCGAGGGACCACCAGCAAAGCCATTACCAAAAATGTTCAGCACGAGCCTCAACCTTCCATTCTTATGGAAGGTGAAGTTCAGTCTGATATCAACCGAGGTCCACAACCTTCTAAATGTCAAGAGGAAGAACAGTGACCTCAACCTCGGATTCTAACACATGATTGCTTAAGTGAGGTCACCGGCACTCATAATCCTCAACCACTTTGCCAAGCCACTCAGGCCACACGTCAGTATCTCATACAAGAGCATATGGATCTGCAAATCAAGGAGTTAATTGAAGCTCAAACTCTAGGCAATAAAGACGATCTTACCAAGTTGCAAGGAAGTCCGATTTCCAAAGAGTTATTCAATTTAGAAGTACCGAAAGGTTTCCATACTCTAATGATACGTAAATTCAAGGGTACCAATCCATTGGAACACATTCAGCACTACCATGATTCATTGGGATTGTACTCCAATCTCAACCACATTCTCTGCCATATATTCGCAATAAGTCTACAGGGAGAACCGCTCTGGTGGTTCCACTCTTTAACTGAAGATTCCATCCTCACATTTGATTATCTATAGAAGCAAGTCATCAAGACGTATGCTCACAACAAAAATAAGGAAGAAAATTTAATTTATCTTATTATTCTTAAATAATCACAAGGGGAGAAGCTTGAAGCATTTACAAAAAGGTTTTTGGAGCTCGCACAAAATGTAGACAATCTTGATCAGAAAATAGTTGTTACTGCTTTCACCAACACGCTTCAACTCAACTGCAAGGCCAAAGAGTACCTTTTCCTCAACAAACCCACGACCTTGGAGGATATTCTCACCAAGGTCAATGGGTATGTCGACCAGGAAAGGATGATATCCGAAAGGCATAAATCTACTAAATCCGTCCTAACCACTAAAGATCAACCTACAACATGAAATAATGAACCGATGGAGGATCAGGGTAATCAAAAGTGTTCCAAGGCCAACACTGGCAAAACTTTAGAAAGGCAGCACATTACCCAAGCTGGTCCATCCCAAGATGACTGTCTGAATCTTTATAATTTTTCCAATTCTATCAAAGGATAAGCTATACCGCCTATCTCAACCATTGGAGCCAATCAAAAGCCGTCCATACTACATGTATCACAAGGTAAATCATCATGCTACTGACAACTTTTATGCTTTACAGAGGTTGCTGGAATTCATTTTAAAAGATGGGCGGATGTGTAAATACATTATTGACCAGGAATCCTACAAGGATGGTAGCTATAAGAAGCAGCTCAACGTAGTCCAGGTTGAAGTTCAAACTAAGGAGAAACCTCTGTACCATAAGTACTACAGCGACATGATCGAGATTTATCAGATCATCAATTCCTACAGATTCAAGCGCAAGAGACTATCAGAATGTTACGATCTCATAACTCAAGATAAAGAAGTTAAGCTTTTACCTGAGTCGAGCAATCGCCGGCTTAGGATTTTATTCGAAGATTACGACATTAGTCATATAAAATTTCTACATCATGATGCATTAGTCATAATGCTCAAGATGAAGAAGTTTTTATCATGCATTCAATGATAATCGATACTAGAAGCAGTATTGAAATTATTTTCCAAAGCAAAATTGACCTGATGATATTGGCCGATCAAGTCATTCCAAGCGATACCGATATCAGTGGATTTAATGGTTCCAAAGAGAACAAGTAGGCAAGATCATCTTACCTATCACCACTAGACCAACCACAATCGACGTCATCTTCTACGTCATCGATGTCAAGTCCCATCAAGCACTCACTTCAAACACAATGATGGCATCTATGAAATTAAAGGCAGTAAAAAGCTTTCTAGAGCTTATGAGAATACCGTCAATGCATTTCTAGATATATTAGACAGATACGCTGTATAGCAATTACAAAAAGCTGGTCACATCAATGATTAGCCTTCAACAAAAGAACCTATATAATACATCGACATTGATGGACCTATTAGGGGTATTTTTATCGATACTAAGCTGGTCTAGCATGATAAGGATGCTCTCATTCAACTTTTTATGAATAAATCGTGACATCTTTGCGTGGACTTTCGAGGAGATACCTGGGGTCAATCCGACCAAGGCATGTCACAAATTGGCCATCAACATCAACGCCACGGTGGTCAAACAGTAACAACGAGGACTTTCACCTCGTCTTTGAGATGAAGTCAATATTTGAGAAGCCAAGTATCCCGATTTGATATCTAACATCGTCGTTGCTCCAAAGAAAAATGGAAAGGCTCAAGTTTGAGTAGATTTTACCAATCTAAACAAACACACTCCAAATGATAGCTTTCCTCTTCACATCATCCATCAAATTCTAGATTCCATGACAGGTCACGAACATCTATCTATGATGGACGCTACTTCTAGATACAATCAAATTCCTCTTTTGGAAGAAGATCAAGAAAATGCCACTTTCATCACTGAAAGAGGACTTTACTGCTACAAAGTCATGTCCTTTAGACTAAAGAACGCAGGCGCGACTTATCAATGATTAATGATGACTATGATCAAAGCACATCTTGGGAAAATTGCTGAAGTCAACATCGATGATCTCTTGTGTAAGAGTATATAGTCAAGCAAACACATTACAGCTTTTACCATAATATTAAACATTCTACGATCTTATAGAATACGACTCAATCCTAATAAGCGTTAATTTAGAGTATATTCTGGCTGATTCTTTGGCCATATCATCAGCAAAAAGGGGATTGAGGCCGATCTAGATCAAATTCGAGCTCTCCCCAATATGCCATCTCCAAAAATGATGAAGGACGTACAAAAACTTATAAGCAAGATTGTTATTATAAACCGATTCATTTTAAAATCTTCAGATCACTATCGTTGGTTGTTCTTACTATTCCGAGGTTGTACCAAACGAGGAAAAGTTTAGCCCAATGAACAGATTCAATGGACATTAGAATGCGAGGAAGCTTTTCAGGAACTCAAATTTGGGGAAGCCTCCCATCATGAATACCCTAGTAGATAATAAGGAACTGACCATCTACCTAGCAGTTACGGACACTTTTATCAACTCAATTCTCATTCGACTTGAAGGGAAGATTAAAAAACTAGTTTACTTTATCAGCAAAACCCTCACTTCAACAGAATCGAGGTATTCTAAAATTGAGAGACTCCTTCTAAATTTTGTTTACACTTCACAGAAACTTAAGCCCTACTTCCAAGATCATTCAGTCAAAGTCATGACAAACTACCCACTCTGAGAAGTTTTGTCCAAAAAAAATAAATTTAGAAGACTGCAGCAATGGTCAGTCAGCTTGAGAGAATATGATATCAAGTTCGAACAGCGACATTCAGAAAAGGGTCAGGCCATTGCCAATTTTCTCATGGATTTTCCAGTGGAAGATTGCGATTGGGAGGAACACGATCCTGGCCTTATAGAAGAGATTACAGAAGATCCACTTACCATAATATTTGACGAACGAGCTGAATGGGTTACAAGGAAAATGCGAAGACTTCTTACAGATGGTTCTGCAGGACCCGTAGGGTTAGGAATTGAATTGTATTGATTACCCCTTTCAACGACAGAATCGAGAAATCAATCTGCCTAGATTTTGAACCTCCAACAACGTCACAAAATACGAAGCTCTAATTCATGGACTTGACCTTGTAGTTGAGCTTGGCATCCCAGAGCTATTAGTCTATATAGATTCTCTACTCATCATCCACCATTACTCTGAATAATACAAGAAGAATGGCAAGATGATCGAGTATTCAGCCCTCGTTATAAAAAGGATGAGCAAATTTGTGGAAGCAACTCTCGACTATTTACCTCGAGTTATAAACCTACATGCCGATTCCTTGGCTTATCTAGTTGGGGTCTTGGGTACAGAAGCAAGATATCTTCATATCAAAGTTATGTCCACCCCCATCATTGATCTTCATTACATATGCATGATCAACACTGGGGGCGATGAAGAAGAGGACAATGATTAGCGAAAGCCTTTCATTGCCTATCTTGGTTCCGATAACAAATGCAAAGGGACCCTCTCAACAGATCCAAAAGAGTGTCGATAGTTGATTGAAAACTCAAAGTGCTACATAGTTTAGAACGGTGGTCTCTGCCGCCCGCTCAGTCACATAGCCTTATCTCAAGTGCCTTACCAGGAAGAAAGTAGATAGAATACTCAGAGATTTACATGAAGGAACGTGTGGCTCCCATGTCACAAGTCGATCACTTGCTAACAGAGAAATTACACAAAGAAAATTCTGGTCAGGCATGCATAAGCTAGAAGAAGAGTACTCACGAAAATGTGACACATGTTAACGATAAGGACACATGATCCGCGCCCATGCGCTAGAGTTACATGCAAGAAAGGTATTCTGGCCATCCAAGTTGTGGGCGCTCGATCTTGTTGGAGAATTTCCTAATACTCCAGGTAATCGACGATACCTTCTCGTAGCAACATATTATTGTACAAAATGGGTAGAAACAGTTACACTCTGTCGAACTAGAGAAGAAGATGCCATCTCTTTAATCTGGGAACACATTATCACACAGTTTGGATGCCCCTACCTGATTCAGATTGATAATGGGCCAGAGTTTGTTGGTAAAAAACTCGTAGACTTCCTCAACAAACACATGATCATCCACTCACCATCTAATCCTTACTACCCTCAAGGCAATTACCAAGCTAAAATTACCAATAAAACCATCGTAGATGGACTCAAGAAAAGGCTTCAATCAAAGAAAATACTTCATATCAATTGACCGATTGTACCCCTTTCCTCCTCGCCTATGGTACAAAAGCCGTCATTTCAATAGAATACCTCCATCCCGTCAGAGATCACGAACTTACAAATAAAGAAAATGAGTTTGAATTGGCCTGTAGTATGAATTGGATTGATGAAACTAGGGAATGCGCTATTGCCAACTGTAGGGGCCTACCCCTCGAACTTAACCTAATCGAGCTATTTCCAAGTTTTAACTACCTCTATGTTAGACTTACGCGTTCTCCACGTGACTTCAACAGTCAACATTGCCACCTACTCCACGAACTTGTAAAGAACGTGGGTCAAGCTCAAACAGAAAAACATGAACAAGTCAAAGACACCTGTCTCTCATAAACTCAACAGTTACTCAGTCAACCGCCATTAACCACATTGTTCAGAGAACATGCTTCAGCACGATGAAAAACTACGGAGAAGGCCTATATAAAGAAGAAGTTCCAGACGAGACAAGGTCCAGAAAAAATAAATGAGAAATCAAAAAGAAAACTACATTTTCTAGATTTTCAAAACTTCAAACCTCTTATTCACAAGATCAAGGATTATATGTCGAGAAATCACTTGTAATAAGAAATCAGCCTCAAGCAATAAAAGTTAAAATTACAAAAAACCCTCAACTCGAGGTCATAGTTTTTTACCTATTCAGAGGTTTTTTACGCTAAATCACCTATGTCGTTTTTTGTTTTTTATCAGATTTCAGTCACAGGTACATTGGTGTAGGAGCTAATTCCAAGCCACTTCGAGCTCACAGAATTAGGCCATTACATTTGGCACCGTCTGTGGGAAAGAAATCATTTCCACGATATCCTAAGGAATACATTCACTCTGCTATAAATTTCAATCATGGTCACTTTCAGTCGACCAGCAACTGAAATCTAGTTCGATCTTTCAGTTGAGCCGAAACAACTTCTAGAGCTACAGGCGAATCTCATCACTAAAATAGAGAAACCCAATGAGCTCAAACGTCATTTAACTCTTGATTAAGAGCTCCGTGAGAAGGAGCTAAACGCCGAATGACAAGCTCATTTAACAATTCTTAAATGACATGAAGACCAGATGATAATAATGCAGATTACCTTGATAGCTTTGTTAAATACTCAGCAGGCTCTACCAACAAAAGATCATGATTAATTGCCAGAAGCCTCTCAGGTTTCTACACAGAAAATATTGGGACCTCGAGGAGCCACCTGCAAAGCTATTTCCAAAAATATTCAACACGAATCTCAATTTTTTATTTATTTGAGTCATGAAGTTCAGTCTGAGATCAGCCAAGGTCACCGATTTTCCATACGTCAAGAGGAAGAATAGCGACCACAACCTCGAGTTCCAGCACGAGATCGTTTGAGTGAAAGTACCAGAACTCACAATCTGTAATCTCCTCGTCAATCCACTCAACCGACACGTTATTATGTCACATAAGAGTATATGGATTAGGGTATTAAGGAGTTGATCGAAGCACAAGTTCTGGGCACTACCTACGACATTATCAAGTTACAAGGAAGTTCAATTGCCAAATAACTATTCGATATGAAAATACCAAAAGGTTTCCATACTCGGAAAATTTGCAAATACAAGGGTACCAATCCAAAGGGGCACATTCAACAATACCGTGATTCACTAGCGTTGTACTCTAATCTCAACCAAATTCTTTGCCGTTTGTTCGCCATAAGTTTGCAGGAGGAACCACCCTGATGGTTCCACTCTCTACCTTAAGACTCCATACATACATTTGACCAGCTGTAAAAACAATTCATCAAGACGTATGCTCACAACAGAGACAAAGAAGAGAATTTATATTCTCCTATTAGTCTAAAGCAGTCACACGGAGAGAAGCTCGAGGCCTTTGCGAAGATGTTTTTGGAGCTTGCGCGTAATGTAGACTATCTCAATCTGAAAACAACTGTTACTGCTTTTACAAATGCGCTTCAGTTCGACTACAAGGCCAAAAAACACCTCTTCCTTAACAAACCTACACCTTGGATGATATGATCACCAAGGTCAACAGTTACGTCGACTAGAAAGGATAATGTCCGAAAAGCATAAATCAACTAAATCTGTCCTAACCACGAAAGGTCCACCTACAGAGCATAACACTGTACTAAGGGAGGATCAAGGTGATCAGAAACGCTCCAAGGGAAATATACTGGCAACCCTAGGAAAGGCAATTCACAAACCAGACTGGTCCTCCCAGGGATAAATGTGTAAATCTTCATAATTTTTCCTATTTTTTTAAAAGGATAAGCTCTACTGTCTCTCTCAACCGTTGGAACCAATCGAGAACCGTCCGTACTGCATGCATCACAAGGTAAACAATCATTCTACTGACAATTGATATGCTTTACAAAGGTTGCTGGAATACATTTTCAAAGAGGGACAAATGTTCAAATATATTGTCGACCTGGAATCATACAAGAATGGTAGCTATAAGAAGTAGCTTGAAGTTGTCCAGTCAACGATCAAGCTGAGGAGAGCATCTTTACCAAATGAGCCACATCAATATGATCGAAATCTATCAGATCACCAACTCTAGCAGATTCAAGCACAGGAGACTATCGGAATGCTGCGATCTCACACCTCAAGAAAAAAAATCTAAACTTCTACCTGAGTCGAGTAATCGCCGGCTTAGGATCTCATTCAAAGATTGCGATAGTCATGTCAAATTTCTACATCATGATGCATTAGTCATAATGCTCAAGATGAAGAAGTTTGTCATACACACAATGATGATCGATACTGCCAGCGGTATTGAGATTATCTTTTAGAGCACTATTGACCAAATGGGATTTGCCGATAAAGTAATTCAAAGCGACACCGATATCAGTAGATTCAATGGTTCTAAAGAAGAGCGAGTAGGAAAGATCATCTTACGTATTACCGTAGGACTAGCCGCGATCGACGTCATCTTCTATGTGATCAATGCAAAATCTCGTTATCTTGGGATTATGGGCCGCTGCTGGGTTCATAACATGGAAGCAATCGCCTCCACCTATCATCAAGGCTTCAAATGCAACGATGGTATCTATGAAATTAGGGGTAGTCAAAAACTTTCTCGAGCTTGCCAAAATACCGTCTTTGCTATTCTAGATACCTCTAAAAAATATGTTGTATAATAATTATAGAAAGCTGATTACCTTAATGATCAGCCTTCCACAGAAGAGCCCACAGAATACATCAACATTGATGGACCTAGCAGAGGTACTTTCATCGATACTAAGCTGGTTCAACATGAAAAAGACGATATCATTCAATTCTTATGAATAAATCAAGATGTTTTTCTGTAGACCTTCAAAGAGATGCCTGGGGTCGATCCGGCCAAGACATGTCACAAATTGGCCATCAACATCAACATCACGGTGGTTAAACATAAGCAACGATGACTATCACCTTGACTTCAGGATGAAATTAACATGGAGATCGAGAAATTGATAAAAGTGGGATTCATTCGAGAAGCTAAATATCCAGATTGGATATCCAACATCGTCGCTGTCCCAAAGAGGAATGGAAAAGTGTGAGTTTGTGTAGATTTTATCGATCTAACAAGCATACTTCGAAGGACAGTTTCCCTCTTCCCAGCATTCATCAAATCCTTAATTCTATAGTGGGTTATGAACTCCTATCTATGATTGATGCTGCCTCTTGATATAATCAAATTCCACTCTTGGACGAGGATCAAGAAAAGACCACTTTCATCACTAAAAGATGACTTTACTGGAATAAAGTAATGCCCTTCGGACTCAAAAATACAGGCGTGACTTATCAACAGTTGATGACTACTATGTTCAAAGCACACCTTGGGAAATCGTAGAAGTCTACATCGACAATCTTTTATGCAAAAGCATACAGTCAGCCAACCACATCATAGATCTCAACAGAATATTCAACATTCTTCTTCCTTACAGGATGCATCTCAATCCTGATAAGTATCAATTTAGAGTACATTCAGGTCAATTTCTAGGCCACCTCATCAACAAGAGAGGGATTGAAGCCGATCTAAATCAGATATGGGTTCTCCTCAATATGCCATCTCTAAAAATAATGAAAGACGTTTAGAAACTTGCTAGCAAGATTACCGCTATCAACCGTTTCATTTCAAAATCTTCAGACCGTTGTCATTGGCAGTTCTTACTACTCCGGGGTTGTACCAAACGTGGAAAATTTTAGCCAAATGCAGAGGTCTAATGGACATCAGAATGCAAAGCTTCTTTTCAAGATGTCAAAGCCAATTTGGGGAGGTCTCCCATAATGAGCACCCCAATAGATAATGAGGAACTGATTATCTACTTAGCAGTTATAGATACTTTAATCAGCTTGGTTTTTATTTAGCTTGGGCAGAAAATCGAGAAGCCAGTCTACTTCATCAGTAAAATACTCACTCTGGCAGAAATAAGGTATTCTAAAATCGAGAGACTTCTTCTAACTCTTGTTTACACTTCACAGAAACTCAAATACTACTTCCAAGATCATTCAGTCAAAGTCATGACAAACTACCCACTTCATGAGGTTATGTGAAAACATGATATCAAGTTCGAACAGCGCCATTCTGAAAAGGGTCAGGTCGTTACCAATTTTCTCACAGATTTTTCAGTGGAATATCCCGAGTGGGAGGAGTACGATCCTGACCTTGCAGAGGAAGTTACAGAAGATCCACCCCCCAAAGTTTTTGACGAGTAAGCCAAATGGATTACAAGGAAACGGTGGAGACTTCATGCAGATGGATCAGCAGGACCCGCAGAGTCAGGAATTGGAATCGTATATTATCCCTTCTAACGACAGAATTGAGAAATCAATCTGTTTGGATTTTAAAGCCTCAAACAATGTCACTGAATACGAAGCTCTCATTCATGGACTTGACCTCCCTCTTAAGCTCAACATCCCAGAACTCTTAGTTTACACATATTCACTACTCATCGTACACCATTACTCTGAGCAATACAAGAAGAATGGTAAAATAATCGAATACGCAGCCCTCGTTGCAGATAGGATGAGCAGGTTCGCGCACGAAACTCTCGATTATCTTCCTTAAGGTAAAAATAGATATGCCGATTCCTTGGCATATTTAGTCGGGGTCTTGGTAACAGAAGCTTGATATCTCCAGATCAAAGTAATTTCAACCCTCAACATTGATCGCATTTCTGTATGTACGATTAACACTGGGGGCGATAAAGGGGAAGAAACGATTGGCAAAAGCCTTTCTTAGCCTATCTCGGTATCGACAACAAATGCAAAAGGCCACTTCAAGCAGATCGAAAGGAGTGCCGACAGCTGAACGGCAACTCAAAGCGCTACGCAAATCAAAGCGATTCCTTAGACTTTTGTTCAGTCACAGGGCCTTACCTTAAGTGCCTCACTAAATAAAAAATCGAACGAGATGCTCCGCGATTTACATAAAGGAACTTGTGGCTCCCATGCCGCAGGTCGATCGCTAGCAAACTGAGCTATTACACAAGGAGTATTTTGGCCCGGAATGCGCAAGCAAGCAAAAGAGTACTCACACAAATGTGACACCTGTCAACAACATGGACAAATAATACGTGCCCCTGCGCTCGAACTCCATACAAGAAAGGTATTTTTGCTATTCAAAAGATGGGCACTCGATCTTGTCGACAAATTTCCTAATTCCCCAGGTAATCGCTGACGCCTACTCGTAGCTACTGATTATTATACAAAATGGGTAGAAGCAGTTTCACTCTGTCGAACCATAGAAGAAGAGGTCATCTCTTTTATTTGGGAATACATCATCACTCGGTTTGGGTGTCCCAACCTAATTTGTATCAATAGCGGGCCCCAATTCGCTGGAGAAAAAGTCATAGCTTTCCTCAACCAACACAATATCATCTACTCACCATCCAATCCCTACTATCCTCAAGGCAATGGCCAAGCCAAAATTATTAACAAAACCATTGTGGATGGACTCAAGAAAAGGCTTCACTCACAGAAAAAAGGGAATTGGGTTCGACAACTACCTCATGTCTTATGGGCATATCGTACCACTTCACATCAATTAACCAGTTATACTCCATTCCTCCTTGCCTATGGAACTGAAGCCATCATTCCCTTCAAATACCATCATCCAGGCAAAGATCACGAGTTAATTGATGAGGAAAATGAGTTCGAATTGGCCTACAACCTCAATTGGATCGATGAGACCAGGGAAAGTGCCATCGCTAACCTAGGTCGATATCACCATATACTAGCCAGTTCATACAACAAACGAGTCAGAAGTCGTACCTTCTAAATTGATGATCTCGTCCTCAAAGAAATCACTCAACACCACAAAGAGCCTCATGTAGGGAAACTAACAGATAATTGGCAGGGTCCATTCCTAATCACAAGTCTCTCAGGCCTGAGATCATACTACCTCATGACATAAGAGGGAGTCTACATCTCAAATCCTTGGAACACTAGGTGACTGAAATGGTACTATCGTTAAGTCTCTCACTACTCTATTTCAATTACTCACCTTTTATATTCTAAAAGTGAGATTTTTATCTCCATCCAATTTACATCCTTTTTTATTTAATAAAAACATTAGAGCTTTTTCTCCCACATATCTCTCTACTTCGTAGACAATAGATAGAATAAAGCATAGGTAATACTAGCTTTCAATAGACCTCTATACCAGTACATCAAGGATAACACTTGGTTTGGTTAACTCTACTAAATTTTTTGCGATTAAAACAAAGGTAATACTAGTTTTCAATCAAAGACTCTACCTGACATAAGATAAAGTAAAGGTAAAACTAGTTTTCATCTCATTCAATATAGCGGCGACATCATGCCAGTTAAATTACAGATAACACTTGGTTTGGTTGACCTACTAAATTCTCTACGATTAAAACAAAGGTAATACTTGTTTTCAATCAAAGACTCTACCAGACATAAGATAAAGCAAAGGTCACACTAGCTTTTTTCTATTAATATGTCTGCAACAAATACTTTTTTCAGGTTCATATTCAACCACTACAAAAGATTATTTTTTGCTATTGGGATGTCAGCCATGTTTTCCCCAACAATAGGAGGTCGATCAGTCATAAATTCTCGCTCTCGAGCATTTATAACAATCTGACCCTGCTCTATCAATTCAGTAGGTCGGGGGCCTAAATCCATTTTTATAGAGGCCATACAATTTCCTCGATCTATATCAGCTCTGCAAATACATCCCTTGTCTAACAAACAGTTGAACAATGTATATCTTTCTAACTCAAGCCTTTTTACCTCCTCTACAAAATAGGCAATCACTGCCTTCAACAAGTCTGAGTGTGTTGCATGGGGTATAACTGCCTTAGAAAAGTTCATTCTCGCTTGCTGAAGGCGATCTTCCAACCTCGTATACCGTTCTTTTAGCCTTTCCATTTCACTATCTATTCAGGCTGTGAATGCAATGTTCTCTTCCTATTTTTTGTCAGCTTTAGCTGATTTAGCCTGATTAATCGCCTTCAAATCCACTACCTGAGCATGAAGTGTTTCAATCTCCCTATTCAAATCTTCCCTATTCGGAATTTTCTTTAATTCTTCATCTTTCTTATTTATAAAAATCTTCTTCCCTTTGATAACCCACTCTAACTCTTGTTCTCTGATAAGAGCAACGTCTAACTTAATTTGACACTCCCTTAACCACTCAACTACTTTCTGCACATGACCATGAATTTGAGCTACATCCCCCTCCAACTCTTTTAATAGAGTTGACAGACTAACTACATCCCCATGAACAATGGAAACCTTGGCATCATTTTTATTCTTTCTCAAACGTTCTCTAGCCTCGGCGTTCCTAGCACGTGAATTGGCAGGTACTAATTCGGTCTTCAGTTGAGTCACCTTCTCATTCAACTCATCACACTTCTGTTGCACCATCCAAAACTCCATATCTTTAGCAGGTAAGACTGTAGATAATTGTTCAACTGCAACTTCAGAAGCCAATAAATCATCCCGAGTATTCTTCAGCTCGCTATCTTTGTCAGCCATTTTTTTCTTCAATCGTTTTAGCCCGTTTCTAGCATTAACCAGATCAGCTCGAATTTGTTCCTGATTGTTCATTTTATTGAACAATTTTCCATTCAAACCGGCCACAGAGCGATTTAACCCTTGCTCTGATATTTCCAACGCCTGTATTAGGTAACGGGCCATGTCAGCCTCCCTACTCTTTGTCATTACTGTATCATTCTGGTTTTTGAGCTTCGTTGCATGTTCTTTTAACTCTGCGAGCTCTTTTGCCCTCGATTAATTTTGGCATCCTTATCCTCGATCTTACGAACGAGGTCTACAGCAGTTTGGGTTACCTCAACAAATTTTAAGTGCACCTTTACATGCCGATCTTCTTTGTCTTTGTTCACCTCTCTCATCCTATCAAACTCCTCTGCAAATTCTTAGATTCATTGGCGTGCCTCATCTTCGCAAAAATAAGTTGACTCAAATTTAACCTGCACATTACAGATACATTATATCAAGTTCAACTCAGAACACTCATTCAATACATATACCTCATTTATAACATCTACAGTGCAAAATTACTTCTAAACTTAAGTTCAAAGTACAATCTCTGATGGATGATCAATAACACATACTTCCAAGTCTAAGGTACACGCTCCCTATACTTGAAATTGTCAATATATTAATATTTCCTATACACAATTGAGTGTCATTACCCTAAACCATTAACATGTTTTTGGTCCGTCTTTACACTCTATATTTGAATTACCTTGTAGCTCTATACTAGCGAATCATACAAGTCAAATATTTTTTGCTCATTTCAAACCTACAGTTCCGCTTGCAAAGACAACAGGGATGCTGAGGCATCTGTCTCCTAAGTGAGCTAGTCTCTAAATCTTTTATTCTGAAGCACGTTTTTGTAAGTTCCGACAACAGTTTACATGATCAACCTAGCCTACAAAATTTTATCCAACATTCAATATCCCATCAGTTTACAAACATTCCAAGATATTCATACAATCACAGAATCATCATTATATTCTACCTTCTCATTTTTTTCCCCTCTGAATGCTCATTGTCATCCCCTTGGTTGTCTCGTACCATTTGAGGAGAGATACCGTCTAGACCATCCACTACTCCAATAGTAGCATCTTCAATCTCTTCATCTTTCTCCTCCTCAACATAGGTGTCCGCCCTAATAGCATCCGCCTCATCTTCAGAATACCCCTTTGATATAAGGTGGCGTCCGAGTCTATCACACTCAGCTACTACCTCCTCCAAATTTACTCTCGCTTCCGCGTTTAAATTGTTGATCTCCACCACTTGAGAAGCCTTCAGGGCCTCCATCCACTTTCCCTCCTTGGGCAAGTCCATTTTTAAATGAACTACCTTCTTCTCCAGCTTGACTTTCACCTTCATCAACTCAGCTTTCTTCTCCTCGACCCTGAGGCATATCCCCTTCATCAGGCGAGCAGCCTATAAAACAAACAAAATTGACCTTATTGTTAGCTCGAACCACAATACAAAATTCATCACATATTCAAGCAAACGAACTTACCATATTGTTCATCACCTCCTCCCCATGGAGAGCTGCCAGCCTAGCCCTTTCCTCCACCTCTTTCAGCTCGTCTACTATAACAGGTCGATCCTCTATGACCGTCACCCCTAACATTTCAACCCATCTCTATTTTGCCTTTCCTGTGACCTCACCACATCCCGTGGTTATAAAGGTCAAACCACGCTTCAGCATCTGCTTCTTGGGAAATGTTCGAGCAAGATTGCTCGACGTAGTAGACTCTGGTAACACCGTACAGTCCACTCCAGGGGACTTGGGAAAATTTACTCGGCTTTCCCCATCAGTTCCCTTCTTTTGGCTGTTATCGGCACCCGTCATTAACCTCGTCGATTGAGAATTTTTAACTTTCTCAGATCGGCTGTTAGCACATATCTTTCTGCTAATGCTGAGTTCTTCCAACATAGCCTCGAACTCTGCCCCTTCATGAACATCTGTATCCAACAAAGACTCTTTCCTCATCACCTGTGATTGAGGACCTGTCATTCACAACACATTATCATCAGCAGAGTAACATACAATTTCAACATATCAATCTTATATATTATACATTGATATACTTACTTTGTTTTATAGTTCTACACAGAAGTTCCATGGGTTTTTCGTCATCTCTCTGAAGGAAATCACCCTTCACCCAAATCATATTATCATTCCAAGGTTGACCTGCTGAGTTCAGATTGAAGAAACGAAGCCAAGCTCGCAAAGAAATATGCCCTTACACTTGCAGAAAAGTTTTTTACCCCATACAACTGTAAAACATCCTTAGGGGATATCCTCTTCATTCTCTCATCCCCTTCCTACCATTTATTCAGAAATTCACAAACACTTATCACCTCTCACATGTTCCTGTTTAACTGAACAGAACATGCCCCGATGATGTTCATAATCCATTTCACCAAATTGCTAAGGGGAAGACTCAACCCGTACTCTAACTGAGACAGGTAACATAAAAAACCCTCTGAAAGTTTGCTCTGAAAATTCCCATCGAGGTACACCAAAGAGATCGATTTGTCTATTCCCCTACCTCGTTTCTCCTTCTCTAAATCAGCCAATAAATAAAAGTATTCCTCTCCGGCTACTACAGTGCATCTCCTCAATTGCCTTCCGGCATGTTCTACACAACTACCCCATCTATCCCCTACCCCATCTACCACCTACAGAAGCCTTGGCTTTACAAAACTCTTTGAATACATCAGACGGAGGATGATAGGTTACCAATCTTCCAGGGAAATCTCGAAATTGATCAACACCTACTTCTTCCTCACTATCAGACATTACAATTTTGGACTCTGCCGGTCGACCAGAGGTCGACGCCTCATTAACAGGTGAACTCTCCATACCAACTACAAGTCTACAGATGAGGGTTTGATCCTATACAAATATTCCACACGATCGACCTACATACAGATCCAGGTATCTGTCATTATCTTTTACATATACGTCAACCACATACATAAATCTTTCATATTTCATAAATCAAACAGATTTTTATAGATTACTATAAATAGTAATTTTTTGATTTGCCTAAACACAGAGTATGATCTTTAAAAATATATTTATATATCACTAATCCTCTACTAACCTTCCATGTCAGAATATGAATCTGAGGCAGCACCAAATTGTTCCCTCACAATGCTGCTGTATAACCACCTTCGTGACTCAGTCTCTACAACTCTCTCTCACTTTGACTGTTGATCACTCTCAATTAAATCCTCATGAGATTCTCTCTGCTACTTTTGTTTTTCTTCTTTGTTCCTCTCTCACTGTTCTTCAAGTTTTTAGTAGTTAAGAAACGTTTGAATGACGAAGTTGAAGCATTATTTATATTTTCTCTCTCTAACTGCGGGCAGTTATTGAGCCTCGCACGAACAGTCCTCGGATTTGGAACTGAGGTAGCCCTTCCACTATCAATGTCAGATGTCTTGTACCTTTGTTGTAAAAATGTTGTCCCAAAATTGCCCTTGGCCTTATATTTTAATCTATTTTTATCTCTCTTCTCCACATTTCTCTCTGACCTTCCCACACTCATGATGACTCAGACTTCGACATAATCAGATTTTACAGCTTATACACAAGAGACAAAATCACAAGCTACCTATTTTTTCTAATTTTTCTTCATCTTCTTATAGAAGTGCTAACGTCATTTCCAAAGTTCACAAAATATCAAAACTTTTCAGATTTGATTTTTCAAAACAGTCATAAACAGCATTCGCAACAATAGAGGATCGATTCAACTATAATGCTCATTCCAGTTCTTTGAAATTATTCAAACTCATCTAATTATATACACTCATGCCACCCATATTTATATTCATTTTATTTCCCTCACATATAATTACACCTAAAATATCCCTAATGTCCTGGGGAACCATACTCGATCAGGTGTCCTCCAGTAATCCTCACATCTTCCAATTCGATATCCTCTTCTGTAATAAATCTCACAACATCTTTTCAAGCAACAGGATCCACCATAATTTCTCAGAACATCTCTTCATAGAAATGACATTCGTACATCTAAACCTTCAAGTTGAACCTCCCTCACTGGCAGTTCAGTATCATAATCCAATAGTCCAAAAATCTACTCCCGTACATCAGCAATCTTTATCGCCAACCGCCCCTCAGCGGTGTAACGAATTCACTCAGATCGAGTCCACACCATTCTTATTCTTTTCCACCTGTTTGAAACTCATCTCCCCCTAATTTATACATTTTTTCTGCAAATTCCCCACAACTCGGGATATTATCTTATTATCTCGTAACAAAAAACCTAGTATCTTGAGAAAAGTTATTTGAACATATCTCTCCCTATCGACCTCAGGCATTTCATCCTATTCCAAATCGAGCTTATTCTTCCCAAATCTAGTATTCTGGAACGACCTTTCTAAGCTCGAACTTCCCATTCTAAAATTTTCAGCAATTTTCTCTCTCCCCAAATTTTAGCCCCTAGGTCGAATACCATATCTTACACATATTTCATTTCACAAACATATTTTTAATAGATCGATTAATATATAAAGTTATACGTTCAAATATCATACATTTTACCTCATCTTATATTCGAAAGTCTTTGAATTATTCATAGCTCAAGTTCTAGAGTTATTCTATTTTATATCAACACAGAGTTTGGATCATAAATTTTTATTCATATCGAAAACAAATTACAAGTACTTTACAGATAACATATCTTTCAAGTACTTTTACAGCTAACAAGACTTTCAAGTACTCAGACATTAGGTACTTTATAGATAACAAGTTTTTCAAGTGCTTTTACAGATAACAAGTCTTTCAGGCACTCCAAAACACGAAATCCTTCAGTTCGTTCGACTTCAGTGATGTTTCACTCTGATGAAAATCAAACATTGGAAACAATAAATATCCTCCCTCCCATGAGTTTAGTCAAAGTTTAGTCGAAATTCAAATGGAAACTATGAAAGAAAAAAAAATTGTGCTTGAACAAATTCTTCAAATAAAAGGTCTTCACGGCGCAAAAAAATGATGGAAGTATAGAAGCAGACTTCCATTCTCCTTCTATCTCCTTCACAGCCACCATTGCCTCCTCTATAACCACCACCTCCGCAGAGTTGGCAGAGATGAAGAGGGCCTGACTTTAGATTCCGGCCTCACCCAAAAAATCAGCGTAACTGCCCAACAATTACGCCCATCCCTGCATCTTTCTCCTTTGTCTCGACAACCTTATCCTCTGCAAGGATGTGGAGACAAACCTAACGTTGCTAGCCTGTCACGATAGCCTAATGAAATCTCAACATACAGTAAAAAACTTTCACAGCTTCAGCCGCTTCTTCTTTCGACATACCTTGATAAGTTGGAGGAACGGGAGCAGGAGTCGGCATCTCCAAAGAATGATCACCGAAATATTTCATTCTCAACTTCTACATCACAACAACAATTCTTTCTTCAAAAACAATTCTTCGGGTCTTCACCATCTTAAAATCTTTCAAAGAATTTGGCAACGCACAAGCTTACTTTTCCACAAACTTTGGTACATGTACTATTTATGTAACCCTAAATTTAATGTGCATGTACATTTTCCCAAGCGTCCTCATTCAATATAGACGAAACTCTTCCCTTATTATTCAAACACAATCATTACATCCCTTATTATTTAAATTTCCAACCCAAAAACCCATATACCCACAAATTCTTTCTCAACCAAAGACACTCATGACTTTGATTGCAAGGGGGCAATTATAGAGGCCTACCCCTCGACCTTTCCCAAATCGAGCTGTTTCCAAGTTCAAACTACCTCCATATCAGACTCACGCATTCTCCACATGACTTTAACAGTCAACATTGCCACCTACTCCACGAACTCGAAAAGGATGTGGGTCAATCTCAAACAGAAAAACCTGAACTAGTTTAAAACACCTGTCTCTCCCGAACTCAATCGTTACTAAGTCAACCGCCACTAACCACATTGTTCATGGAATGTGCTTCAGCACGATGAAACACTGTGGAGAAGGCCTATATAAAGAAGAAGTTCTAGAGGTGACAAGGCCTAGAAAAAATACACGAGAAGTCACTAAGAAAGCTACATTTCCTGGATTCTCAAAACTTCAAATCTCTTATTCACAAGATCAAGGATTTCTAAGTCAAGAGATCACTTGTAATAAGGAATCTGCCTTAAGCAATAAAAGTGACTATTATAAAAACCTGTAACTCGAGGTCGTGGTTTTTTACCTATTCATAGGTTTTCTACGCTAAATCACCTGTATTATTTTTTGCTATCTATCATATTTTAGTCACAGGTATATTGGTGTAAGAGCTAATTTTTAGCCAATTCGAGCTTACAAAATTAGGCCATTACACTAACCTAGATCGATATCACCATATGCTGGCCAACTCGTACAACAGAAAACTCCTGAGTCGTACATTCCAAATCAATGATCTCGTCCTTAGGGAAATCCCACAATTCAGAAAAGAGACACATGTCGAGAAGTTGGCAAAAAATTGGGAAGGTCCATTCCTCATCATTGGTTAAATTGGTCCTGGATCATATTATCTCATGACGGTGCAAGGAGTTTGAATCCTAAATCCATGGAGCACTAGATGACTGAAATGGTACAATCATTAAGTCCCTCGTTTCTCCACTTTAAAACTCTAGTTCCTTCCCTTCTAAAAGTAAAATTTCAATCTCCATACAGTGTACATTCTATTTTATTTAATGAAAACTTCTAAGTTTATTCCCACATTACTCTCTACTAATGTAGAATCTACTATATTACATAGATTAAAGCAAAGGTCATACTAGCTTTCAATCGCCCATCTACACATAATCTATAATTAAAATAAAGGTAATACTAGTTTTCAATCAAACATCTCTACTAGACATAAGATTAAGCAAAGGTAAAACTAGCTTTCATCTGTCAATATGTCTGTAACAGATAGTTCTTCAGTTTAAAGCAAAGGTAAAACTAACTTTCAATCACCCTTCTATATAAATTAAGGCAAAGGTAAAACTAGCTTTCAATCACCCATCTATACAATATCTGTAATTAAAACAAATATAATACTAGTTTTCAATCAAAGATCCCTACCAGACATACGATAAAGCAAAGGTAAAGCTTGTTTTCATCTCTTAATATGTCTGCAGTAGATAATTCTATAGGTTATATCTATAAGCCAATTCTAAAGGTTATTCTCTGCTGATTGGAGGTTAACTATGCTTTCCCCTACAGCAAGAAGACGTTCAGCCATAAAATCTTGAGCTCAAGAACCAACAGTAATCCTGCCTTGCTCCACCAATTCAGCAGGTCGTGAACCTAACTCCATTTCCATGGCATTCATATAGTTTCCTCGATCTGCATCGACACAACAAATATATCATCTTCCCGACAGACTATCGTGCAATATATCCCTCTCTAACTCAAGTCTTCTAACTTCATCTGCAAAATAGGCAATAATAGCAATTAGTATCTGTGAGCATGTTGCTTCGGGCATAACGACCATGGAAAAATTCCCTCTCAATTTCTGATAACGCTCTTGTAACTTTTTATACTAACTGTATTGCCATTGCATGTGTCTATCTGCACGGGATATAATATCATTATACTCCTTTGCCTTCTCCGTTATTTTATCTGACTCTTCCTGGTTCGTTGTCCTCAATTTTTCTACCTGAGCGCGAAGTTCCTCAAGCTCCATATTTTTACCAATACTTCCCCCAGCAGGAAACTTCTTTAATAATTCTTCTTTTTTCCTTATCAGTTGATCCTTACCTTTGATCACCCGCTCTAATTCCCGCTCTCTGCTATGAGTAATGTCAAACTTACCTTGGCTCTCCCTTAAATGCTCATTTCATCTTTCTATGTGAGCCTAAATACGAGTTAGATCTCCCTCCAACTCTCTAATTCAAGCTGATAGGTCAACCACATCCCCTTTTATAATGGAGACCCCGACGTCGCCTTTATTCCTCTTCGACTGCTCTCCAGCTTTGGCCTTCTTAACACGTAAATTGGCCAAAGCCAAATCTACCATCAATTGGGCCACCCTCTCATTCAATTCATTAAATTGTCTTTGCACCATCCGAAAATCTATATCTTTAGCAGGTAAAGCCTCACTCAACTGCTCAACTGGAATTTTATATTTAGATAGGTTATCTCAAGCTCTCTTCAGCTCGCTATCCATCTTAATTATCTTACTCTTCAGTCACTCCAGTTCACTTCTAGAACTCATTAGATCAACTCGAGTCTGTTCTAGCTCATTCGTTTTTTTATTCATTTGGCCCTTCAGACTGGCCACAAAACCTTGTAACTCTTTCTCTATCATTTCTAACGGCTGGATACCGAATCGAGCCATGTCTGCCTCCTTACTCTTCATCTTTTAAGCTTCGCTACCTCCTATATCGCCTCCGCGAACTCTCTTTGCCCTCTTTCAATTTTGGCATCTATCCCCTCTTTCTTCCGAGTTAGGTCATCAACAGTATGCACTTTGACATGTTGATCCTCCATATCTTTAGTTACCTCTCTTGGTTATATTGGAGTATCTCTTGTTCACTCAAGCGAGCTGACTCCAGTTTGACCTATATCACATAAACAATACATCAAGTTTGATTCAATAACACTCAACATTCATATCATAATATAGGAGTCTGATTTCTAACAAATTTCTATTTTTTGACATCAACTATTGTAAGACTGCTTCTAAACTTAGGTCGAAGTATGATCCCAGTTCGACGACAATAACATGTACATCTAATTTCAAGGTACGCATTCTCTATGTTCTATCTTTTTTAACACTTTGGTATTATCTTGACACATTTGATTACCATTGCCCCTAAACTGTTAACATGTTTTTGGTCTATCTATATACTCTTATTTTTACTTTGAAGCTCTAAAGTAATACAGTATACAAGTCAAATATTTATTGCCCTTCTCTAGCCTGCAGCTCCACTTGTGAAGACAACAAGGACGTTGAGGCATCATTCTCCTTAGTAAGCTCATTCTCTTACTCCTCAATTCTGAGGCACATATCCTTAAGTTCATACAAACAATTTTTACAAACATCTCTTATCCTTCTAAAGTTTATCTTACAAAACAGTATCTCATATAATTACAGCTCTCAAACCCCACATATCAAACAACTATTAATTCAACAACTTTACTCTACCTTCTCATTATCATTATCTGGATTCTCATTATCATCCCTTTGGTTCTCTAGCTCAGTTTGGGGAGAGACCCCATCTAACCCTCCTACCACACCAGCCACATCATCTTCCAACTCGTCCTCCTTGATGTAGGTATCCTCCATAATAGTTGTAAATTCGGCTTTAGAGTACCCCACTTTGAGGAGTTGACGCCCAAGTCTATCTCGCTAAACTACCACCTCGTCCAAGTTCATCTGTGCTTCTTATGCCAGCTCGTTAATCTGTACATCCTACATAGCCTTCACTGAATCCAGTCGCTTCCCTTCAGAACCAGGTCAGACTTCAATTGGGCCACCTTCTTCTCGAGCTCCACCTTCTCATTCTCGAGCTCAGCTATTTAGTACCAGATTTTGAGGCAGATCCCCTTCAGCAAATGAGAAGCCTACATTAAATTGAACACATTTTAAGCTTAAATCATAATACAAAATTCAAAAACAAATAAGTCATCAAAACTTCCCATTTTGTTCATCTCCTCAGTAACCTTGTGAGTTACAAGCCTCACCCTGTCCTCCGTAGCTCAGCTCGTCTTCCTTAATAAGTCAATTCTCCATGACCATCACCCCAGTCATTTCAATAGGTGGATTTACCCTCCTCATTTTTGCATACCCCACAACCTCACCACTCCCCGTGGCTCCAGAGGCCGAGCCACGCTTCACAACCCTCTATTTCAGAAACTTCTAAGCTAACTTTCTTGACATAGTATATTCTGGCACATCCACAAAATCCAACGCAGTAGCCTTCGACAAAGCCACTCGCTTCTCTCCATCAACCCCTATCTTCTTACTGGCTCAAACCCCCATTATTGGTTTATTTGCCTGAACCTTTTATACCTTCTCAGACCTACTGTTAGCTCGTTTAATTCAGTTAATACCGAGGCCCGTCAAAACTACCCCAAGCTCAACCACTTCTCAAGCAATAGTATTTAACAGGAACTCCTTCGTCACCTTCGACTGAGGACCTGTAAAACAAACACAACACATTATCAACAATAGAACAGCCATCAATAACAGCAGTTCGATATTATACACTATTACTTATTTTTCTTTACAGTTCTAGAGTGAAGCTTCATGGGATCCCCATCTTCTCTCTGAAGGCAATCACCTTTCACCCATATCATATTATCATTCTACATTCTACCTGCTGAATTCAGATCGAAGAAAAGAGACGGAGACGAGCCCGAATAGAAGTATGCACCTCTAGTTGCAGAATAATTTTTCACACCATAAAACTGTAAAACATCTTCAGGACATATTCTCCTCTCCGCCGCACTCTCCTCCCATAACCTATTCAAACTCTCACAAACATTAATAACCTCCCATATGTTCCCATTCAGTTGGGCAAGACAACCTCCTATGATATTCATTATCCCTTTCGCAAGATTGTTAAGGGGCAAACTCAACCCAACCTCCAACTGAGACAGGTAATACAAAAATGCCTCGTCCAGGTCACCTTGGACATTATCATCATAACACTCTAAGGAGATTGATTCATCTACCCCCCCTATCCTATTTCTCCTTCTCTAAATCAAGCAACAAAAAGAAATGCTCTTCCCCAGATTCTGCAGTACAACCCCTAAGCTGCCTACCATCATGTTTTACAACCTTGCCCTATATTCCACCTATAAGAACTTTAGATTTACAGAACTCTCTAAACACATCGGAGTTCGGAGGGTATGATACTAATTGTCAAGGGAAATCTGGGAATTGAACAACATCTACTTTATCCTCCATATCAGGGGAAGTCCCCATTTCAATTACAAGTCAAAAAATGAGGATTAATTCTACATAGATATTCCTCATGCTCAACCTACATAAAGGTCCAAGTATTTTGTCATTATCTATTACAAATCCATACATCCATCATACATATACATATATTATATCGTATCTCTTTTTCACACATATATCAAACAGATTTTTATAGGTTACTATAAATAAATAAAATTTGAAAACCACAAAAATCTTTCAAGCACACATTCACAATATCATAAATCATCAACTTACCTTCAATGTCTTAATATGAATCTGAAGCAACGCCTAATCCTTTCCACACAACGCTGCTGTACAACCACCGTCGTGACTCTATCTCCTAAACATTTTCTTGCCTTGATTGATGATAACTCTCGTCCAATCTCTCACGTGAATCTCTACTTTTTTTTCTTTTTTTTCTCACTTTTCTTAAATTTTTCAGAAGTTGATAAACGTTTGAATGAGGAAGATGAAGTATTATTTATAGTTTCTCTCTTTAACTGCTGGCAAATAATGGGTCTCGCACGAACTGCCCTAGGTTTTGGAACGAAGGCGTCTCTTCTGTAATTAATGTCAGACGTTTTATACCCTTTTAATAAAAGTACCTTCCCATCATTACCCCCTGTCCTATATTTTAATATATTATCATCTCTCCTACCCAAATCTCCCTCTGACCTACCCACACTCATAATGACTCAACACTTACACGCAATCGAACTTTCCCTGCAATTATGCAAAAGACAAAAATCAAAGCTACCAACTTTTTCTATTCTTGCTTCTGCTATTTATAAAACTGCTGACATTATTTCCAAGGCTCTCACAATTCAAATTCAATTTTTTTTATTCACAATCGTTGCAAACAACATTTATAATAAAAGATGACAGATTCAAAATATCATTCTAACTATATTTCAATTACAGTTATTCGACCTCATACAATTTGTTCCCTCACATATAATTATACATAAAATATCCCACATGTCCTAGAAGGCCACACCTAATCAGTTTGCCCCCAACAATCCTCATATTTTCCTCTTTAATTTTTTTATCAGCAATTTGTCTCACAGCCTCTCTTTAAGCTGCAGGCTTTAAAATTACTTTACGAAATATCTTCGACTATAAATGATACCCAATCTCAAGTTCCCTTGCCCTTAAATCAAAGCCTACGAACTGTAGTTTAGATTCAGGTAAATCAAAATCATAGTCTAACAACTAAAAAATCTTCTCTTGCACTTCAGCAATCTTTATCGCCAAACATCTTCAGCGGCTTAATAAACTTTCACAGATCAAGTCCTCACCATATTCTCTTTCTTCCTCTTTCTTTAATCACATTTCTCCATATTTATACAATTTTTGAGATCATCTCCAAGCCCCTAAATCCTGTACATATATTTAAATCTATTTTTTCATAATTAGAAACCCTAAAACCTTGATAGAAATTTATTTGAACTTATTTGTCCACATCAGCCGCTTTGGATTCGTCCTACCTCATTTTGACCTATTTATCACAATTTGTCCCCAAATTGAACATTTCTAGCGAGATCTCCATAAACTCGAGCTTTCCATACCTGTAAATTCCATATCTTCTGAGATATTCTCCCCCCACAATTCTTTAATTTATTTAGTTCAAAATAGATTTTTCCACATCTACTATTTCACAAACACATTTTCATAGCTTGATTGCTAAAAGACAATTTCTAGTTCGATATCAAATATTACATTTCATCTTCTAATCATACATATCTTTATTTCTTATAGCTCAATTTCAATCACAAAAGTTAATTCTATCTATCAACACAGAGTTTAAATAAAACATTTTTATTTAGCTCAAATATTAATTACAGATTAGTTACAGATAACAAGTGTTATAGGTACTTTACAGATAACAAGTCTTTTAGGTACTTTTCAGATAATAAATCTTTCAGTTCATTCTCAAAATCATATTAGTTTTCAGTGATGTTTTACTCAGAGAATTTTCTGAAGTAATGTTTGGTCAAAGTCTAGACATGGAAGCAAGGGTGTTAGTGCTTGAATCAACTCTTCAAACCGAAGGTCTTCTTAGCACCAAGCGATAATGATTGTGCAAGGGAAAGACTTCTAATTTCCATCTCCCTCCTACACCACCATTTCCTCCTCCTCCGTAACCCCCACAAATAAAGAGTTCATGGAGTCGAAAAGGAGTCCAACCTTAGAATCCAGTCCTTTGCAGGATACCGGCGATACTGCCTCATAGTTACATTGGCCCCCACACCTCCCTCCTAAATCTTGTCCTCCGCAAAGATGTGGAGAGACCTCCAACATTGCTCACTTGTCAAGACAACGTAACAAAATCTCCACATACAGTAATAATCTTCCTCAGCTTCAGCTGCTTCATCTTTTAACTTACCGTAGTACGTAGGTGGTATAAGAAATGGGGTGGGCATCTCCAAAGATTGACCTCCGAAGTATTTCAACTTTAGCCACTGCAATTTGGCAAAAACTTTCTCTTCATAGACCATTCTCCAGGTTTTCACCATTATCACTCAGGAATTACGACAAAAATTTCAAATACGACATAATTTGGCATAATCCACAATACATGCACTATTTATATAACCATCGTATTTAATGTACAGGTAAGTTTCCAATGCAGTCATATTTAAAGCAGAACCATTCTTGAAACCCCAAACGTCAATTACATCAATATTTTCCATCATCATTCAATGCAGATGCATCGCTCCATAAAGAAATATATCAAAATACCCAACCAGTCAAATCACCATTAATTCATCACTTCTTTTTAACTGCTAACATCACAAATCCACAGGTTCTTTCCCAACCAAAGCCACTCGTGCCGTCAGTTGTGAGGGGGCGATTGTAGGGATATGACCCTCGACCTAACTCTAATTCAAACTACCTCAATATCTGACTCACGCATTTTACATGTGACATAAACAGTCAGCATTGACAGCTAGACCACAAACTTATAAAGAACGTGGGTCGAGTACAACAGATGAACATGAGCAAGTCAAAGATACCTGTGTCCCATAAATTAAGCAGTTACTCAGTCAACCACCACTTACCTCATTATTTAAAAAACGTGCTTCAACACGATAACGAGCTGCGGGTAAGGTCTATATAAAGTAAAAGTTCCAAAAGAGACAGAAACCAAGAAAAACGATATTTTCTATACTCTAACACGAAACTTCTTATTTAAAAGATCAAGTATTTCTAGTTCGAAGGACCACTTATAATAAGATATCAACCTCAAGTAATAAAAGTTACTGTTACTAAAACCCTTAACTCGAGGTTATAGTTTTTTACCTATTCTAAGGTTTTCTACACTAAATCACCTAAGTCATTTTATGTTTTATATTAGTTTTCGTCCCGGGTACATTTGATATAAGAGCTAATTCCGAGCCATTTTGAGCTACGGAGTTAAGCCATTACCGAAATGGTAACCAACATGTGGCCGTTATACCTCACGAAAAATGGTCCCGCCCCAACCCTCGGTAATTTGTACCGAGTTGATATTATCCCGGACAGCAGGGTATATATTTTCGTTAGATCGGAGGAAATGTCGATAAGCTTTCTAGATAAAATTTAATGTTATTATCTTTGTTTACAAAATGTTTGACAAAATGCCAAAATGAAAATTTAAAGTGTTAATGTGTTTTTTTTTCCAGAACCGAGATATAATATAACATAGGGGATCGCTAGATAAGGTATTCAAGTGGTACCAATGGATTGCTAAGTATCCGATGTTGAAGAGGTTGGTCAATGATATAGGTTTCAAAGAGTTTTGTTGATTAAGGTGGGAAACTCTGATAATCATGAAATTCATGCTTTGTGGGAATGGTGGTGGCATTCAACCCATATATTTTTCTTCCCTTGCGGGGAACTTGGCTTTGCGTCATTAGACTTCATCATGATAACGGGTTTAATTTGTGGGATGGTGTAATAGCCTACTCACAACCTTCTACCCCAGTCAAACACTTGAAGGCTACCTCGACGCCTACTCGGACATCTCGAAGCCCACTCAACCTATAAACAAGCCCCCCAAAGATTATCCGATGACAAAGCTTCGACTTTAAACAAGCCTCGAAGACAAACTCCACATCAACATCAGAAATACTTTGACCATATCCGTACATGGTCAAAGTGTGACAAGACAGATAACCAGGTCATTAGACAAGACGGCGGCGTAGTTGGTCCTTACAGCTACAGTGACAGACCCAACAACTGCTACAGTGTCAGAGTACAGAGACAGACTCAACAGCTATTACAGTGGCAGATCCGACATTTCTGGCATCAATACCAACTCTGGGATACCCGCTCGATGTCCAGATGATACCCTTGTAATGTGACTTACCCTTGGTGACTCAGTCCTTCCTATGTTTTATAAATAGGGGAGATGGGGAACTAAGGAGACGTTACAAAATCTCTCCCCTGAGCCCTTATAGTTTATCTTCGACCACCTTGTAAAAACCCAGTACTCGAACCTTCGACTACTTGACAGAAATATAAACACTCTTAAAAATCCTCATCAGAGGTCGTAGAGCATCACATTCTAGGCCTTCACGCAAGTATATTATCAGTAGAGTAATTGCACTATAGATTATATACTTGAACTCCCTTGGTAAAGGATTAATCCGGTGGTGTAAGAGCCGACTTCCCCTCTGCACAAAGTTAGGCTCCTATATTTTGTGCCGTCTGTAGTTCCCACCCTACCAAATTCATTGTTCATTGTCTCCCCCTTCTGACTCCAATAAATTATTCTCAATGGCTCCCACCCTCCGTTCCAGTTCAACTCATGCTGGCAACCCCATCAACGGAGTGGACTCCCAACTCGCCCTGCTTTCCCAGCAGTTCTCTCAAGTCGAGGAGCGACACCACACACAACTTCAGCAAGAACGTGAAAGGCATCGGCAATAATTTGAAGCTGAACGGCACCGCCGTCTGGACGATGCCGAAAGATAGAACCGCACCATCGATGAGCTGCGCAACACAGTCTGAGAGCTACAGTGTTTGCAGCCTCTGGATGCTCCCTTACCGTCTCAAGCACCAACCCTGTCTTGCATCTCCACTAGAGACAGATTGGGACCTTTATCATATATCTCATCACCTTCGGCCCACCGTGGCTCCAAAGGCGCTGCCCCTACTGTTCCCCTACTGCCTCCATCCACCTTGGCATCCACCCCACAGAAGACTCCTCTAATTCCACCCTTCGCTCCTCCAGACACCCCAAACGCCCCAACCCGAGAACGTCTCAGGGAGCGCAACGCAGAAAACATACCTCACACTCAGCCTCATCTCCCTTGAACCCTTCGATCACCCCCTCATCCTGCCTATTTTGCACAGCAGGACTTCCACTATAAAATTTAACCTGTTATTTGCATCAGCGCGAGCCCAACTCCCAACTCATGGAGTCGACTGAATAACCCCCATTGCCCAAAAATCCTCGCCATCGAAGTACCTCCAAATTTCTGTGCTCCTAAACTCAGCAAATACCGTAATACCGACCCTCAATCCCATATCCTCGAATTCTAAAATTTTCAGCCTCTACTCTATAGCCGACTACCTGTTGTGCCACCTTTTTCCCACAAGTCTCACAGATAGCCCCTTACGATGGTACCACAACCATCCCAGTGGCTCTACTCAAAGCTTTGAGCAACTATCCCATCTTTTCATTACAAAGTTCACCTTCAACAAAGACAGGGAGGTCAGAGTTGATGCCCTCTTCAGCTTCAGAAAATCCAGTAGTGAAACCCTTGATGCCTTCACCAAGAGGTTCCTCGACAAGTCGCTAAAAGTTGAAAACCTTGACTGCGCGAATACTTTACTCGCATACTCAAATGCTATGCCAGGCCACAGCCGTGTCAAAGAGTACATGGTCCTCCATAAACCTCAAACCCTCGAGGAGATGCTCTCAAAAGTCAATGGCTATATCGACCTTGAGCGCCTCCACGAATCGCATAAATAGGGGCAACCTTCGACTACTACCATCAATTAACCTCGACAAGGCCCACCTCCTACTCCCTCACCCCTGATTGCTCCCGTCTTACAAAAGACTGAGAGCCACAAATGCCCTCACAATGGCAGCAATGCTGAAGCTCGTAAGAAGCGGCCAAAGCTGGTCTTACCTAGACTGACAGCCCCCATCAGTACCCTTCTACCATAGATACAGGCAGATCCCATATAGCGTATCCATTTTCCCATCGAAGTAAAGCCAGGTGAACCTTACTGTGCCAACCACAAATGTAACTATCACCCCACCAACAAATGCTTCGCTTTACAACGTTTCCTCAAAATCATCCTCAAAGCAGGTCGTCTACATCAGTATGTTGCCGACCTTCCCAGTTATCTTGATGGATTGTACCTCAAACCTCAACCCACTTCTGCTGTCGACCTGGCCGAGGTCCACATCTACCAAATAAATTTCATCGAAGTCAATAATATCGACAGCGGCCATTCTAAGAGTAAACGCAAACATGTCGATGAATGCTACAAACTCACTAACCAGGAGAAGCTACCCGCCCTCTTGCCAGAATCAAGCCTCTCCCTTCGACTCGAAGGCATCATTTTCATCAACTAAGACACATCCCATGTCCGTTTTCCCCATTCTGATCCATTAGTCATCATGATTAAGATTGAACACCTTGTCTTCCATACCATGCTCATCGATACAGGAATTGCAGCCGATGTACTATTCCTCTAAACTGTCCAAGCCATGAAAAAAACATTCCTAATCACTACTGCCAACGTCGAACTCAAAGATTTTAATGGGGCCACAGAAGTTGTTGGTTGAGTAAGCCTCCCAGTTACTACCGGCCCAATCACACTTCAAATCAGTTTTCTTGTCGTCGACAAGAAGTTTGAATACCTTGTTATCCTCGAGCGCGACTAACTCCATGTCATGTTTGCCAAACCTTCGACTTATCATCAGACCCTTTGTTTTACCACCCCCTTGGGTACTAGAATTTAAAAGGCTCTCAACGCCTCGCCCGCTCATGCGAGCATCCTGAGATCGATTAGACCAGGAAACTCATCAGGCTCTGATAGCAATCACTGTCTCTCTCTATCCCCATACCTTCGATAGATGCCACCTCATACATCAAACCTTCTCTTTATATCAAACTCGACGGTCCTGGTCGAGGTACATTCATTGGAACCTTTCTCGACGAGCCAAGCGCCTCAAACTCACAGATTTCCTTCGCGTAAACAAAGACGTCTTTGTATGGATGTTCCAGGAAATTCCCGGTGTCGACCCCAGTTTGGAATACCTCTGCCTTGATCTCATCCCCCATTTTACAGCAGTAAAATAGAAGAAGCGTACTTTGGCCCTGCGACTTCGAGAAGCTGTAAACCTCGATATCGACAAGCTCATAACCGCCGGTTTTATCAAAGAAGTAAAATATGCTTATTCTAGTTCCCAAAAAGAATGGCAATATCAGAATTTGCGTTGACTTCACAGATCTCAATAAGCACACACCAAAAGACAGCTTCCCCCCCAGATCATCTCAGTACTCCTTGATGCCACTGCTAGACATGAGCGCCTATCTATGATGGACGTGGCCTCGGGTTACAATCAAGTACCCCTCCTTCCCAAAGATCAACTTAAAACTTCCTTTATCACTGAATAAGGCCTTTACTGTTTTAATGTCATGCTCTTCGGCCTTAAAAATGTGGGTGCCACCTATCACTACCTTGCCACAACCATGTTTAAACCCTTGCTTGGCAAGTCGGTCGAAGTTTATATCGACGACATGTTGTGCAAGAGCCTCCAAAAATAGATCCACATCCAAGACCTAGCCGAAGTCTTTTCGATACTTTGAACATACAATATGAAACTCAACCCAGATAAATGCTAATTTGGTATTTCGTCTGGTAAATTTCTAGGCTATCTTATCAGTAAATAAGGTATCGAGATCAACCCTACCCATATTCGAGCCCACATAAAAATGCCTTTGCTCCAAACCAAAAAAGATGTCCATAAAGTGGCAGGCAAGATAGCTGCCCTCAACCGCTTCATTTCCAAATCCTCAGACCGTTGTGCTTAGCTCTATTTTCTATTACGCGACCAAGGCATCCGCAAAGAAAAAAAGAAAAACAACCCTGAGATTAACTGGACACCCGAATGTGAACAGGCCTTCCTCGAACTTAAAACTTACCTTGGTCGACCACCCATTATCAGTACCCCTATCGAAGGCGAGACACTCTCTTTATACCTCGCAGTCACAGATACCGCCATCAGTTCAGTTCTCATTTGACTTAAATCAAACATCAAAAAACCTATATATTTCATAAGCAAATCTCTAACACCTGCAGAAACTCGTTACACAAAACTTAAGCGTTTGCTCCTTACCCTCGTTTATTCAGCCCGTAAACTTAAACCATATTTTCGAGCTCACCCCATCCTTGTTATAACAAGCTATCCCCTTCTAGAAGTACTCAGTAAAAAAAAGAGATCCAGATGAGTACAGCAGTGGTCTATTTATCTGGGCAAACATGAAATCACATTCGAGAAGCAGATATCCCAAAAAGGCCAAGCAGTAGTAGATTTTCTGGCTGACTTCCCAGTCGAAGATATCAATTGGGAAGAACATGAAGATTACCAGACAAAAAACATTCCTGAAACAACATATCCATGGATCCCTACCACAGGATGGCATTTATTTATAGATGGATCCACTAGGCCTAACGGTTCAGGGATTGGTATAGTCCTAGTTACACCTGCGAATGATCGAATAGAAAATACAGTTAAGCTAAACTTCGAATGTTCCAATAACGAAGCTAAGTATGAAGCTCTGATACATGGCCTCGACCTCGCACTCGAACTCAACATTCCCAAACTGGCAGTTTTTACAGATTCCCAACTTGTTCAGAGACATTACACCAGTGAAAATCAAGCTAACGATTGTATGGCTGAATATGTTGTTTTTGCACGACAGCGCATTGACCGTTATCCTGAAAAATCTACAATCACTTATTACCCATGAGGAGAAAACTGACACGTAGATGCCCTCGCCTACATAGCAGCTATATTAGGCCAATCAGAGTCCCGAACCCTCCATATCAAAGTACTCGAATGCCTAAGTATCGACCAGATGAAAGTCAATGCCATCAATACTGGGGGCGAGAGTCTCATTCCAGACGATTGGCGAATACCTTTCCTCCATTACGTCAGTAATACTACCCTCCCAGATGATCCTAAAGCCAAACGATCGTTATTAGAGAACTATCGCAGATATACCCTTTACAAACACGAGTTACATCGCAAATCCCCAAATGGTATCCTCCTTCGATGCATCTCTTAAACTGAAGCTTTAAAATCCTAACAGAAGTCCATGAAGGTACTTACGGTGTCCATACTGTTGATTGATCTATGGCCCTTCAAGCCGTCTCCCAAGGCTTATTCTAGCCCAATATGATAAAACAAGCCGATGAGTACGCCAAATATTATGACAAATTCCAGCGCCACGCCCATGACATCCACATCCCCTCACAAGACCTACATTTCAGTCAAGTATCCTGGTCATTCAAACGCTGGGCCATTGATCTCATTGGTCCTTTTCCCAAAGCTCCGGGCAGCCGAGAGAATATTCTTGCTGCAACAGATTATTTTACAAAATGGGTCAAAACCGTACCTCCATGTCAAACCCAAGAAGATGAAGTCATCAAATTCCTATGGGAAAACATCATCATATGTATCAGATGCCCTCATATGATTCGATGTGACAATGGTCCACAGTTTGTCGGGAACAAAGTCAGAAACTTCCTCAAAAAATACAATATCATCCTCTTACCCTCTACACCTTACTACCCCCAACGGAATAGTCAAGTCGAAGCAATCAATAAAACCATAGTCGACGGTCTCAAGAAATGTGTCGATGCGAAGAAAGGCCGATGGGTTCAGGAGTTACAGCATGTCCTCTGGGCCAATCAAATAATACCAAGAAAATCTATAGGCTGCACTCCTATCCTTCTAGACAATGGTACTGAAATAGTGCTCCCTACTCAATTTGAAGTACCCACACGAGATCCCAACCTCCCAGATAAAGACAATGAAATTGAACTCAGATGCAGCATGTTATCGATCGGCGAGACCAGAGATCGAGCCATCACCAACCTCGGACCTTACCATACATCACTTCAGAAGTCATACAATAAGAGAGTTTGACCATGAAGTTTCAGCATTTGAGATCTTGTACTTCGACGCGTCACTCAATCTTCGAAGCCTCGAAATGCCAGTAAGTTGGTCGAATCCTTGGAAGGACCTTATGACGTGTACGATAAAACTGAGAAGGGTTCATAAAACCTGATGACAGAAGACAAAGAACTTCTACCTAATCCATGAAATACAATGTAACTGGTCTTATACAATAGGCCATGACCTCCATCTTGTACACCCGATATAAATATAGAATAGTCAATAAAAAGCTTTTATATCCCCACTTTGTCTCCTATTTTCCAATAAATTTCTTGGTTAAGCCTGAGTATCATGTCAACCCTTCGACCCGGCTGATACTTGCGGGCGACCTTAAAAATTATCAAGCTTCCAACATTCGAGCAAACTCGAGGGGCACGAATGGTCGAACGACCGAACCCTCGGGAATGCGTTGGCGGTGAACACGTCTTACTTCGCTGTAGCTCAGGCCTTCGAAGTCCAGTTAATTTCTTGGTTAAGCCTGAGTATCATGCCAACCCTTCGACCCGACTGATACTTGGGGGCGACATTGCAATTTTTCAAGCTTCCAACATTCGAGTAAACTCGAGGGGCACGAATGGTCGAAAGATCGGACCCTCGAGAATGCGTTGGCGGTGAAAATGTCTTACTTCATTTTGGCTTAAGCCTTCGAAGTCCAATGAATTTCTAGGTTTCCTCTAAGTACCATGTCACCCTCATCCTCTTGATAGCAGAATTTACCCACTCCTCGTCTGAATCGATCAGGGCGTCAATATAATCCCTCGGATTCGCCCAAGTCTGGTTTTGCGGACCAATATAATAAACAGAAATACGATCACAGTTTATTCAAGCAATATATCAAAAACTGTTCGACAAAAAACTTACTGGGATTATAGAACTTATGATGTAACCTATTAGAATTCTCCCCTTCGGCATTCTCATAATTACCCCGTACTATAACCAAATCTCTATTCCACCCTCAACCCGTCGAGCACAGATCAAACAACCAGGGCTTGTCTACTTGGCACTGGATGTGGTATGTGCCCACATTCTGATTTGCCTTCTCGAATAGAATGATACCACATCATACCACTCAATTAAATTCCACCCCTCACTCCTCAATTTGGCATTCATGCCCTAGATTACCTTCATCATCTCATAAAAGTTCCCATTAATCTGAACTGGTGTAACTTTCTAAAAATTCAACACCTCCTTCACCATCCTTCGAAGGGGTAATCGCATCCCCAGTCGAATTTGGCCTCTATAGGCCATGATACCTTCTCGAGGCTTTGATTTAAAGTTGTACTCTGACCCTGCAGAATACAATATAACCCCTACCTTTGGCAGCCCATATTTAGCTACAAATCGATCTAGCCTCTGCTTCTCTCTATCCAAAACAGAACCAGTAGCCTCTTCCGACTCAGTCGAATCATCATTACGATCACTTTGCTCCCCCTCACCCCTTTCACCACCCGAAGGCTCAGCCCGACCTTTACCTCTCTTACTCTGTCCTTCCCCCATCTCCTCCTCACCACTACCCTCAGTCACTATCGTCTTACGACTCCTACTACTTGAACCCCTAGTCTCAGGAATGACCACTACCAGTGGGATATCATTTGCTATGAATAGTTCATCTATGTCGCTGCCCTCATCCATCGGAGCACGACTAGACATACTAGCATCATTTTCTTCGACCTCCTCGCCTATCTGCCTCAGTCTCGAAGCTCAACAGGTATGTATTTTATCCAACAGCAGAAGAGATACGCAATTAGATCAATATATTTAACTATTACGTGTCAATAGCCTATTTTCATCTACCCTCTCTAGCAGATACAAACACAATCAAAAACTCGACCCCAATCCCAGTCCCACCATCATTACCCTAAGAATCCTAAATGAGCCAAACCACTGAGACATGATTTCCCCCTATCCTCAAATATATCCCCAATACTACAAACCCAAAAGACTCTATATACAGATGCAGAAGGCAAACTAGACAAAAAAAACAGACAGAGATCAATCAACATATCGGTATTAGCAGAATAACAATCAAAACGGTAAGTGAGCCGGTACTCCGCAATAACTTCAGTAACCTCTCTCAAGCTTCACGTAATAATGGCGTAAGTCTCTTCCTCTCAATCTCTGGTTTTGTCTATGAACAGTACTTTGGTTATTTCCTCCACATACTTATACCTCCTCAAAATAATAAAAATACCACCTCGATTCCCCAAACCGTCATTATTACCACAACCCCACTACCCCTGATTTTTGGCTGAGATGTGATTTGACAAATTTACCCTCTTTCACCCCACATATGTGTCACACGCTCACACTCATGAAATTTCAAAATCATAAAACAACTCAAACCTTCTGATCCTCACTCGAAGCTGTCCAATCAAATCAACATTTTCCGTAAAACGAGAAAACATCATGATAACTTGCACGATGCACTGCCCCAGGAACCAGTACTAATCTAACAGACCAGCTGTTTGGGCTGTCAGTCAGTCTAGTCAAATCTAACATACCTTCGACTATATCGTGCTTCGAACATTCGACATTCAACAATATGATCACACCTAAATCACCTTCGAACTTTATGTTTATCCTACTTACACACAGTTCTGAATTTTAATTCGACAGATCAGAATTATACTTCGGCAGATCATAATTTTATGTTGACAGATCAGAATATTACTTTGACAATTCAAAATTTTACTTACACACAGTTTAGAATTTTACTTCGGCAGATCAGAATTTTACGTCGACAGATTAAAATATTACTTCGATAATTCAGAATTTTACTTTGACAATTCAGAATATTACTTACATACAGTGCAGAAATATACTTCGACAATTATCTTGTCAACTCCCAATTTCATTCAATACAGATCAAAACAGTACAAATCAACCAAAAAAAAAAACCAAATACCCCTACATACCATCCTATACAAATACCCCAACAGTCAAAAGAAGCCCCTATTTCTCCTCGGGACATTTCTTCTCACTCCCGGCTTCAGCAGCAGCATCTTCCTGATCCACCATCTCCTCTGCAAATTACTCCAGCAGGGACAATTGGTGGCCAAGAAATGGTCCCATCATCTGTAGCACCCCCTACCAATATGGGAAAGGCATTCTAGCAATGGGCTCCCCGGGCTCAGCTTCAAACAAGTCCGGCATATCCGAGTCCAACTCTTGATCACCGACAAACCTCCGTTGTAACTCCCGCATCTTCTCCTGTACACAAAGAGCTTTCGCTGCCACTTGATCTTGGTTCTTCGGCTTGGATGCATCGCCTTTATTTTGGGATGAAGATGAAGACATTATACTCAGAGATGAAGGAACAGACAAATACAATTCTCCCAGAAACAACCTATTTATACTGAAAATCAGATATATTTAACCCCTCCTTAATCAAAACTGCATTAATAGCAAGTCTTCAATTCTCCTCCTCAAAAACTCAACAGTCCAACCTCTTCAACTTCCCAGACATAACCGTCTCATCAGAATGCGTATTTAACCCTCTTTCCCGAGGACTTCCAGTCGAACCATCACTAGTCTCAAACCATCGACCCCTTTCTTTTTACCTCCTCTAGTAACCACTATGATACAAATCTCGAGCTTCGAGTATTTAGAATTAGTTATTCATTACAATCGAATGCCGACCGATTTCCTTAACCAGCACATAACAACTCGAATTCAATTTTTCCCTGAAGGTAACCATTTATATGTATTAGCATTCGAAAACATATGTTTGATACCGCGCCTTCAATCTATTTGCATACATGGTTTCTCAGATACAAACACACAATTTTAGTAACATTTCTTCTCATTACAACAATTCAAAGTACAAAAATAGAGGAGACCTCCTAGTATAATCATACAAAAATATACAAAGATCAGAAGAGCAGTAATAGAAACCTTCTAAATACAGCCCTACAAAAAACCCATCACCACCGCCTTGCCGGCACTTTAAGATGAAGCCACCTTATTTTTAGACGGGTCAGCTCTGCTGTCCGACTCCTGCTCCTCCAACTGTACCTCTGCCTGAACGAGACACTCGGCCAAGCTCGACAGATAGAGATAACGTTTCTCAGCAGTGGTCAAATAAAACTTCATCTGCCCCCAGAAGTAAGAATAAGACTCCCTGTTAATGGGTTTCCCAGGCTTCAACTCCACCAGATCAGGCATGTCCCAGTCGAGTTCATGGTCGTCGAAAAATTTCAACTTTAGCTCTGCAGTTTTCCGCCCTATACGACGGTCTCGGGCAAATCCCATCCTTTTCTGGTAGAGGGTATTGGGGGTGGTATCCATTTCATTTTTTCAAAGAGATACAGAGAAAGGAGAAGAAGATGCAACAGAAAAATATATACAGTGTTACTCCCTCCGTGAACCCTACTTATAGACCAATTAAACGTCATTTATCACTCCATAACCACCAACATTTCTTAAATGCCCTCCTTTATTACCTTTGCTGAAAAACCAATAGTCAACTGTTCAACTTCTGACTACAAACAGTTTTTCTCAGCAAACGCGTCTACACCTATTTTCGAGACCCTTGTTGAAAGGGGGCGAATGTAGTAGCCTACTCGCAGCCTTCAACCATAGTCAAACATTCGAAGACTACCTCGACGCCTACTCGAACATCTCGAAGCCCACTCAGCCTATAAAAAAGCACCTCCCCCCCAAAGATTATCCGAAGACGAAGCTTTGATTCTAAACAATCCTCGAGGACAAACTCCACATCAACATCAGAAATACATTGACCAAATCCGTACATGGTCGAAGTGTGACAAGACAGACAGCCAGCTCATTAGACAATACGGCGGTGTTGATGGTCCTTATAGCTAGAGTGACAGACCCTATAACTGCAACAGTGTCAGAGTACAGAGAAAGACCCAACAACTATTACAGTGACAGATCCGACATTTCCGGTATCAATACCAACTCCGGGATACCTGCTCGATATCCGGATGGTACCCTTGAATGTGATCTAACCTTGTGACTCAGCCCTTCCTATGTTCTATAAATAGGGGGGATAGGGAACCAAGAAGGGGTTACAAAATCTCTCCCCTGAGCCCTTATAGTTTATCTTTGACCACCTTGAAAAAACCCAGTACTCGAACCTTCGAGTACTCGACATAAATATAAACACTCTTCAAAATCCTCATCAGAGGTCGTGGAGCATCACATTCTAGGCCTCCAGGCATGTATATTGTTAGTAGAGTAATTGCACTATAGATTATATACTTGAACTCCTTTGGAAAAGGATTAATCCCATGGCGTAAGAGCCAACATCCCCTCTGCACGAAGTTAGGCCCCTACAGATGGGTCACAAACTCCTGTACGATGATAAGTACCTGTATTTTGATGATGTAGAAAAGATGCTCCCTGGAATCCTAAGCAATGACATTATGTATGGTAACATCACTCTCACGCATTTGAAAATGCGAAAAACAGTTTTTGTACTAGCCTACTCGCAGCCTTCAGCCTTACTCAGACACTCGAAGGTCACTACCCAGCCTATCCGAATGTATCGAAGCCCCCAAATAATCCTCAAAATAAGCCCTCCAGGGATCCCCTGAAGATGAAGCTTTGACTCCAAATAAGCCTCGAGGGCGGACTACACACATCGCAGCAGAAACCCTTCGACCATATCTGTACATGGTCGAAATATGATGGGACAGGCAGCCAACTTATCAGACAAGACGACGCAGTGATTAGTCCGTGCAACTACAGTGACAGGCCCAATCACTGACACAGTACCAAAGTACAATGACATCTCCCACCACTGTAACAGTGACAGTACAGACATGTCCGGTGCCCATACCCCTGCCGAGTTGTCTGGACAGTACCCCTGTAATCTGACCTAACCTTGGTGACTCAGCCCATCCTATGTTCTATAAATAGGGGGTTGGGGAACCAAGTAGGGGTTAAAAAATTTCTCCCCAGACCCTTTGCAGTTTAACCTTCGGCCACCCTGTAAAACCCAGTATTCAAACCTTCGATTACTCATCAGCTATGAACATATTCATAAAAATCCTCATCGGAGGTCGTAGAGCGTCACATTCGGGCCTCTACGCAAGTATTTCATCTTTCGATTACTCATGTTTTAGATTACTTGTTTGCATTCCTTTGATTGAGGTTTAACCCTGAGTTGTAAGAGTCACTTCTCTTCTTAAAGAAGTTAGGCCCCTACAATTGGCGTCGTCTGTGCTTCCCACGCTGCCAACCTCCTTTTCTTTTTCCCTCCTTTTCTTTTCAACATCCACAGCTTTTCTACAATGGCACCCACCCTGAGTTCCAGTTTAACCCATGTCGGCATCTCCATCAACGGAGTATCCGCCCAAATAGCCTTACTATCTCAACAAGTCGCTCAAGGCGAGGAGCACCACCATGCACAACTTAACCAAGAGCATGAAAACCACCACCAGGAGCTGGAAACAGAACGGAACCGCCGTCTGGATGATAAAAACAGACAGGACGGGGCAATCGACAAATTACGCAACACCGTCTGAGAACTGCAGAGACTGCAGCCTCTAGAACCAGCTCGCCCATCACAAGCACCAGATCCATCGTGCATGTCAGCCTGCGCCCGTCTAGGACCTCTACCCACTCTTGGAGTAGCCCAAGGCTGTATTTAAGCCGAGAGTGCTCCCCACAATATTCCTCCTACCAGCTCTATCCATCTCAGCTTTCACCCCACATAAAATTCTTCTGACTCCACCCTCCGATCCTCTAGACACCCCATACGTCGCCCTGCTCGAGAATGTCTCGGGGAGCGCAGAGCTGAACACACCCCACCCATTCAAACTCACCATCCTCGAATCCCCCGATCTCCCCCCCATCCTGCTTATGCTGCACAGCAGGACTTTAACCTTAAAATATAACCTGTTTTCTGCATCAGCGCGAGCCTAGCCACCAACTCTTAGAGTCACCTCAGTAGCCCCATATGCCCAAAACTCCACCCAATTCAGATACCCCCTAATTTGTGTGCCCCCAAACTCAATAAATACTGCAGCACAGACTCTAAATCCCACATTCTCAAATTCCAAAACGCTCTGAGCCTTTTACTCCACGGCTGACTACCTGTTATTTTGACTTTTTCCTACCAGCCTTACTGACAACCCCCTTCGATGGTATCGCAACCACCCAAATGACTCGATACGAAGCTTCGAGCAACTATCAAGGCTTTTCATCGCCCAGTTTGCCTTCAATAAGGATAGAGAAGTCAGAGTCGACGCCCTATTCAATTTTAGTCAATCCTGCAATGAGATACTCGAGGCCTTCACCAAAAAATTCCTCGATGAATCGTAGAAAATTGAGAACCTTGACTGCACAAATGCTATACTCGCATACTCGAATTCCCTGCCTAATCACAATCGAGTAAAAGAGCACCTCTCTTTCCACAAGCCTCAAGCACTCAAAGAGATGTTCTCGAAGGTCAATGGTTATATCGATCTAGAGCACCTTTAGGAATCCCAAAAACAAAGTCAGCCTTCGCACACCACCCACTTCAATTAACCTCGACAAAACCCACATTCTACTCCAACACCCCTGATCGCTCCCGTCTCACAGGAGACTGAGAGCCGCAAATGCCCTAACATCGATAACGGTGCCGAAGCGGGCAAAAAGCGACCAAAGCCTATTTTACATATACTCAATGCCCCCCTCAGCACCCTTCTACCATATATTTAGGTATACCACATCTGGCGCATCCCTTTCCTTATTGAAGTAAGGCAAGACAAACCTTATTGCGCCAATCATAAATGCAACTGTCACCATACTGACTAATGCTTCGCCCTCCAGCGCTCTCTCGAACTCATCCTCAGAGCAGGTCGTCTACACCAGTATATTACCGATCTTCCATGCTATCTCGACGGGTCATACCACAAACCTCAATCAACCCCCACTGCTGACCCGCCCAAGGTACACATCTACATAATAAACTTCATCGAGGTCAATAGCATAGACAGCGGGCATTCCAAAAGCAAACGAAAGCGCGTCGAAGAATGTTACAAACTCACCTATTAGGAGAAATTTCCCACCCTCCTGCCATAATCAAGCCATCGCCCTCGCCTCGAAGGTAATTCTTTCATCAACTGTGATACTTCACTTGTCCGTTTCGTCCATTCCGATCAATTAGTCATCATGATTAAGATCGAGCACCTTGTCCTTCACACCATGCTGATTAATACAGGAAGTGCAGCTGATGTCATTTTCCTCCAAACTATCAAAACAATGAAGAAGACAGATCTTAACATTGCTACCAATGTCGAATTGAATGGTTTCAATGGGGCTACCGAAGTCACTATTGGTCATATTAGCCTACCAGTCACCACCAGCCCTTTTACCCTTCAAACCAGCTTCCTTGTCATCGATAAAAAGTCTGAATACCTCGGTATACTTAGACGTGATTGGCTCCATGCCATGCGAGCCATACCTTTAACCTACCATTATACCCTTCGTTTCAGCACTCACGAAGGTACTTGGAATCTGAAAGGCTCTAAACGCCTCGCCCGTTCATGCGGGCACCCAGAGATCGATCAAACCCAAAAACATGTAAGCTGCCCATAGTAATCACTACCTCTTTCTATCCCCACACCTTCGACAGATACTACCTCACCCATCGAACCCACTGTTTATATCAAACTCGAAGGTCCTGGTCAAGGTACATTCATCGGAACAGTCCTTGTTAAACAGAATGCCTTGAGCTTACAAATTTCCTTCGAGCAAACAAAGATGTCTTTGTATGGACGTTCCAGGAGATGCCCGGTGTCGACCCCAACCTGGCGTGTCATCGCCTCGACCTCATTTCTTATTCCTCAGCGGTCAAACAAAATAAGCGCAACCTGACACCACGACTTCGAGAAGCAGTAAACCTTAAAGTGGAAAAGCTCATAGCCACAAGTTTTATTAGAGAAGTGAAGTACGCTGACTGGATATCAAACATTATGGCAGTCCCCAAGAAGAATGGCAAGATCAGAATCTACGTCGACTTCACAGACCTCAACAAGCACACACCGAAAGACAGCTTCCCCTTTCTGGTCATCTCTCCACTCCATGACGCTACTGCTGGACATGAGCGACTATCCATGATGGACGTGGCTTCGGGTTACGATCAGGTACCCCTCCTCCCCGAAGATTAACTTAAAGCTTCCTTTATAACCAAACAAGGCCTTTACTGTTTTAATGTTATGCCCTTCGGTCATAAAAATACGGGAGCCACTTACCAGCGCCTGGTCACAACCATGTTTAAACCCTTGTTTGGCAAATCGGTCGAAGTTTACATCGACGACATGTTATGCAAGAGCCTTCAAAAACATATCCATATCCAAGACCTAGCCAAACTTTTTTCGATACTTCGCACATGCAACATGAAACTTAACCTAGACAAATGCCAATTTGGTGCTTCATCTGGTAAATTTTAAGGCCACCATATCAGTAAACGAGGTATCGTGGTTGACACCACCCATATTCGAGCCCTCATCGACATGCCTTTGCCCCAAACCAAAAAAGACGTCTAAAAAGTGGCTGGCAAGATCGCAACCCATAACCGTTTCATTTCCAAATCCTCAAACAGATGTGCTTCGATTTTTTCCCACTTACACGACCAAGGCGTCCATAAAGAAAAAAAGAAAAACAACCCCGAGATCAACTGGACACCCGAGTGTAAACAGAACTTCCTCGAACTCAAAACTTATCTTGGCCGACCATCCATTATCAGCACCCCAATCGAAGGAGAAATACTCTCCGTATATCTTACTATTACAGACACCTCTATCAGTTCAATGCTTATTCGACTCGACTCAAATATAAAAAAACTTGTATACTTCATCAACAAAACCCTCACACCCGCAGAAGCCCAATATTCGAAGCTTGAGCATTTGCTCCTCACCCTTGTCTATTCGGCCCGCAAACTCAAACCATATTTTTGAGCCCACCCCATCAGTGTTATAACAAGTTATCTCCTTCGAGAAGTACTCAGTAAAATAGAGAAATCCTGAAGAGTACAACAGTGGTCTGTGTACCTTGGCGAACATGATATTACATTCGGGAAGCAGATATCCCAGAAAGGCCAAGCAGTAGCAGACTTTCTTACCGACTTCCCGATCGAAGATGTTGATTGGGAAGAATACGAAGATGACTTAATAGAAGAATAGCCCAAAATAACAGATCCCTGGGACCCTTACACTGGTTTGCATTTATTCACAGATGGATTCGTTGGATCTAATGGCTCAAGAATTGGTATTGTCCTGGTAAGACCGACTAATGACCGAATAGAAAATACTGTCAAACTTACCTTCGAATGTTCCAATAACAAAGATGTACCATTATGTCAAACCAGAGAAGAAGAAGTTATCAAATTTCTATGGGAAAACATCATTACACGCTTCGGCTGCCCCCATTTGATTCGATGCGACAATGGTCCACAATTCGTAAGTAGCAAAGTTAGAAACTTTCTTAAAAAGCACAACATCATCCTCTTACCCTCAATACCTTACTATCCCTATGGCAACGTTCAACTCGAAGCAATAAACAAAACCATCGTCGATGGTCTCAAGAAAAGAGTTGATGCAAAGAAAGGACGATGGGTTCAAGAGTTACAGTATATCTTCTGGGCCTATCGAACAACCCTAAGAAAATCTACAGGATGCACCCTCTTCCTTCTCACATATGATACCGAAGTTTTGCTCCCTACTCAATTCGAAGTACCCATACGAGATCCTAACCTCCCAAACAAAAATAATGAGTTTGAGCTCGCATGCAACATGTTATGGATCGACGAAACTAGAGAACGAGTCATCGCCAACCTTGGCCGCTACCATACATCACTTCAGAAATCCAATAATAAGAGAGTTTGACCCCAAAGTTTCAATATCAGAGATCTCATACTTAGGCGGGTCAACCAATCATCGAAGCCTCGAAATGCTGATAAGCTAGCCGAATCCTGGGAAGGACCTTATGTCGTGTACGATAAAATTAACAAGGGTTCCTACAATCTGATGACAGAAGACGAAGAACCCTTACCAAATCCATGGAATACAATGAAGTTGGTCTCCTATAACATGCCATATCCTCAACCTTGTACAATTGATGTTATCCAGAATAATCAATAAACAGTTTTCCTCCCATTCTTTGTCTCATCTTTTCATTGAATTTCTTGGTTTAACTTAGGTATCATGTCAACCTCCAACCCGACTAATACTTGGGGATAACATTGAGATTTTTTAAGCTCCCAATTCGGAGCAAACTCGAGGGGCAAGGATGGTTGAAAGACTGGACCCTCGAGAATACATTGAGGGCAAATAGTTACACTTCGATGTGGCTAAGGCCTTCGAAGTCAAGTCGATTTCTTGGTTTCTTCTTAGTATCATGTCAACCCCTCGACCCGACTGATACTTGGAGGCAACCTTAAAATTTTTAAGCTTCTAATCTCAAGCAAACTCGAGGGGCAAGGATGGTCAACAAACCGGACCCTCGGGGATGCATTGGGAGTGAGCAGGCATGCTTCAATCAGGCACTGAAACTGTTGAAGTCCATTCAATTTCTTGGTTTACCCTGGGTATCATGTCCACCCTCGCCCTGACTAATACTTGGGGGCGACCTTGAAATTTTCAAGTTTCCAACATTCGAGCAAATTCGAGGGGTACGAATGGTCGAAAGATCGGACCCTCAGAAATGTGTTGGAGGCGAACACATCTTGCTTCGTTGTGGCTTAGGCCATCGAAGTCTAATGAATTTCTAGGTTTCCTCTAGGTATCATGTCCCCTTTGCCTGACTGATACTCAGGGGCAACCTTAAAATTTTGCAAACTTCTAACATTCCAGTAGACTTGAGGGGCACAAATGATCAACAGACCGGACCCTCGGGAATGCGTTGGTAGTGACCACATCTTACATCGTTATGGCTTCAGCCTTTGATGTCCAGCAGATCATCCAGGGATCGATCTAAATATCCTTGAAGCTCTTCAGGGTTTGATCACTCTATAGTCACTCGACCAAAGTAGTACATGCAGGTACTATTCTACAAGAATATCTATAATTCTACTAAGTGCAAAGAAGATTCAAAGACTCATACATCAGAGAAACAGTGGCATTACAGCTCAAGCCAAGTCATCAAAAATTTAACACAAGCCAAGCCAACAGAATACATATCAATATTTCAACAATCCAGAGTAAAGAAAGGCAAGAACAAGACAACAAAGTTAATCAAAAAATCAGGCACCAATTCAAAAGCAGTTCAGAATCAACCTCAGAAGTTCCATAGATAAACACCATCAGTACAGTACAACAGCTCGAAAACATACCAAATTCAAAGACCAACGTAAAAAATAAGCATAGTTCAAAATATTACAACTCAACAACAATTCAGAAAAGGAAAGCATGGAACCCCAACGCCAAATACCTCATATCGTCATGGTTACACCTTCTTCCTCCACAGGTCCCCTAGCGATAGCACCCTCGGTACCTTCAGTCAATGGATTTGACCCCGAACTATTGACAATCACACCATCTACAGTTCTACCACTGGCCACTCTAATAATAGAAGCCTCCACACAACTCCAGTATCTCAAGCTGCCCCATCAACAACATTTAGCTCTCCTTCCTTCATCTGCATATCATCTCCATCAACAAGCTCTGGGGAAACAGGGAAGTGCTCCAACGTATCGGGGTTATACCCCTTATCTTCTATAAACACTTTCAACTTGACATTAACGTTACATTCATAATCAAACTGGCACTGGAAATTCACCTTCTTTTATGCCTTATCCCTCTCTCTTTTTGTAAGCTTTGTTGATCACTCCCGCTCCTGCCTTGATCGCTGAAGCTCGAGCCTCTCATCAAACAAGTCAGTGATCACCTCCAGATCTTGTGTCAACATCTTAACTTCAGAAAACAATGACACCTCAGTCCCCCGAGAAAGATCCAGACTATCCACTGCTTGTTGTAACTTCCCCTTTACTGATGTCATTGCCTTATTGTGCGATCACACCTATACCTCCGTCTGCTAGAATATTCGAGTAGTCAGTACACCTTGAAACTCGAAGAACTTAAAAGAAAGATCAGACCCTCACAAAAGAAATGAATAGACAGTTACCTAAAACATACTCCTCTTTATTTCCTTCGAGGCCTTGTCTTGGTCATCCTCGCAGAGCTCGACCATCGAAGCCTGTTAGGCCACCGCTTGCTCCAATCATTCAGCCTCTGTCATCTCTTCATCCTCATCTGCTGCATCATCTCCCCCTAGTGCCCTACGCCTTTTATGCTTACTAACCTTCGATTGCTACACCATCGTAGCTTCAGAACAACCCGACTCTTCCCCTTCTCTGTCTGTGCTGACACCTGCCTCGGCCTCAACCTTGAAGCATCGCCAGCCACTTCGAGCACTGGCGCTGCTTGCTTCGATCCCTTCCACATTCTCGGAACATACTGAAAATTTGTTGGCAACTCTTCCCCTTCCATTTCTTCTGGACCTTCAAAATACCATTGCCTCTCTTTCTCTTCGATGGCTTCGGCATAACGGGTACGCTTCAAAGTAGGGAATCTGCCTTCTTCCTCCTCTGCCTCTTGATTTCGAGACTATCAAAAACTGAATTTACCCAATCCTCACTAGCTTCGAGCAAAGTATCAATATAGTTTCCCGGATTGTTCTAAGACAGATTCTTCAAACCTGCGGAACAAGCAAAATATAATCATCACATATTCAAGACAAACATCAGCAACAACTCTTCGACAACAAACTTACTCTGATTATACACCCTATGATGTATCTTACAAAGGTCCTCCCCCTAAATATTCTCATAGTTGCCTCGTACTATCATTAAATCTTTATTCCACCCTCGAACTGTTGAATATAGATCAAAGAACCAGGGCTTCTCCGGGTGACATTGGATGTGGTAGGTACTTGGGTTCTGGCCTGCCTTCTTTGAGTAGAAGGTAATAATATCAAACCACTTAATTAAATTCCTCCTCTTATTGCTCAAATTTGCATTCATCCCCTCTATAACTCTCATCATCTCATAAAAATTCTAATTCATTTGAACTGGGACCATCTACCAAAAATTTAGCACCTCTTTCACTAGTCATCGAAGGGGAAGCTTCATTCCTAATCGAATCAGACCTCTATAAGTTAGTATCCCCTCCCCAAAATCTTATTTGAAAGTTAACCCTGCTCCCACCATACTCAACAAAAGCCCCACCTTTGACAGCTCTAACTTGGCAGCAAATCGGTCAATTTTAATCTTATCTCTAGCCAAAATGATAACTTCGACTCTATCCGACTCAGTCGAATCTTTACTTTCATCACCCTGCTCCCCTTCTCCCTTTCCACCACCAGAAGGCCCCTCATCACCCTCGCCCCTCTCCCCCCACACTGTCTCCTCCTCCTCACTATCCTATGTCACTATCGTCCTACGACGTCTCGTAATGGGAACCTCTCCAGCTGGCAAAACCATAGACAAAGGGGCTTTGGTTATTACATCTAACACTTCTAAGTCGTTGCTCTCATCTATTGGGGCACGACCATAAATACTAGCTTTGAATGCTTCAATCTCTTCGTCTATCAGCCTCCGTCTCAAAGCTTGACGGTTATGCATTTTAGCCTACAAAAGAAGAGGCACGCAATTAGAACGATAAATTCGACAATTATGTGTCCATAACCTATATCTCATATACCCCCTCCAAAAGATTTATACACACTCGAAACCTCGATCCTAAACCCTATGCCGCCTCTAAAACACCCAAAATCCCAGAATGAGTCGAAACCCAGATTCATCAAATCTCCTTATCTTCGAAGATAACCTCCAAACCCCAAACACAAAATGTCCCACTCACATACTCAGAAGGGAAAACAAAATAAAAAAATGGCAGAGATCAAGTAACATACCTGTATTAAAAGCATATTTCTCGAAATAGCAAGATCAACGCAACAACTTCAGCAACTTCTCTCAAGTTCTAATGGTGTACGTTCTCTTCTACTTATTCTCTTTGATTTTTTTTAGTAAACAGTATAGTAATTACTCCTCTCACACTTATATACTCTTTAGGAAAACCAAAACCGCTTGGATTTTCTTACCATTATTTTTACCACAACCCCACTACCCCGGCTTTTTGGCTATAATGTGTTTTGACCGACTTACCCCTTATATCCTTCACGTGTGAGCAGCACACTCACTTCAACTTACCTACGAAAACTAAAGCTTCTCGAACCCTTTCACCCTCACTCGAAGCAAAATAGTCAAATCCAAAAAGTCAAGTCACAACATTTTTTGTAATGCGAGCAAAAATCATGATTACTTTTCGGCATACTACCCTAGGCACATATACCGTCCTGACAAACCAGCTGTCTGGGCCGTCAGTACGACCAGTCACATCAAACAAAACCTTCGATACACTACTCCGCATCTCGAAGACTCATCAACAGATAGCCTCAAATTCGGATTTCCAGTATATCGACATTCGATCTACATCACATTCGTCAATTCAGAACCTCATACCTTAATTATCTCGGCATGTCACTCTTTTTTCCTTCGACAGATCATATTCACCCTTCGACAGATTATAATCATACATTTCGACAGTTCAAACATTTATGCTTACAGACCCAACCTTGTGCACCAACAGATCAATCTTTTTAGCTTCGATAGATAATAATACCACTTCGATAGACTATAACTTTTTACTTCGACAATTCAAGATTTTTCTTCGATATTTCAAATACTATACTTTGACAGTTATATTATTTTGATAGCTCACGATACTACTTCAAGAAATTAGATTATACTATTACTTTCGATTCGACAATTCAAATTATTACCTATGAAGGGCAAAAATACTACTACAACAATACTTCCAAACACCAATTTCAATCAGAAAGACAACATATTACAAGCATGGTCAAAAGTAAAAGAGCGAGGAAGAAGAACAGAAGAAAGCAACAGCAAAAACACCCAACAGATTGAGGACCCTAATTATCAGTGGGATGCTCCTCTTCAACCACGACTACAACATCCGCATCTTCCTGGTCTATTATATCCTCCGCAAAGCCCTCAAGAAGAGACAACCGATGGCTGGGTAACGGCCCCATCATCTGCAATAGTCCCCCCCAGTATGCGAAGGGCATTCCAAGGATGGGTGCCCCGAGTTCTGCCTTAAAAAGATTCGGCATCTCAGCATCAATGTCTTCTTCAATACCGAACCTCCGTTGAAGCCCCACTAAGGCCTCTCATATTCGCTTAACTCTCACTGCCGCCTGGTCCTCCTGTATAGGTACATTCGCAGCCATTCTGATCCGAGCAAATAAGAAAAAGATGAAGAGAGGATAATTGAAGAACAATGAAGAAATCCTCCACACAACAGTTCCCTTTATACTTGAAAACCAATTTCAACTTTCCATCTCCCCTAAGCCACATTAATTGTGATCTTCAATTTCCCACCTCAAAAACCCAACAGTCCATCCTCTTCAATTTCCTAGATGTAACAGTTTCTGCCGCATACGCACGAACACACTATTTATGAGGACTTTCATCGAACCTTTTTCATCGAACCATCGACCATTTTAAAAATGCCTACCAGTTAATTAACTTCGATCATATCATTATACTTCGATGCAATTTTTTACCCACTACTAACAATTTGATGACATGCATATGTTAAGCGCGCCTATGAGAGTATTCTACTACAATATCAACCAGACACAATCACACAAAGTTTTAGAAAATATTGCTTTCATTCCATTAATCCGATTTAAGAAACAAAATACATTGCTACAACCACCTCAAACAAAAACCCCAAAAATACAAAGATACAAATATTTACCACGTCAAACAGTAGCCCTAGTTCCAGAAGGTCCAACTCCACTCACTGCGCTTTGTTCCTCTATCTCCTCTTCTACACAAACAAGGCACTCGGCCAAAGCAGACAAAAAGAGATAGTTTTTCTCCGCAGTAGTAAAATCGTACTTCAGCTGGTCCCAAAGATAGGCATAAGGCTCCCTATTGATGAGCTCTCCAACCTCTACCTCTACCAGTTTGGGCATGTCCCAGTCCAGATCATGATTCCCAAAGAACTTTATATGCAGTTCACCAGTCTTCTGCCCTACGCGACAGTCATGGGTGAACCCCATCCTCTTTTGATATCGTGTGTTGGGCGTGGTATCCATGAAGATTTCCAAAATTTATAAAAGGAAAGGGGGAAGAATGACAAAGAAGAAGGTTACATAGGATCCCTACGCAATAACCCATTCTTATAGCCTCACTTCATTTATTACCCTATAACAACCTATACCTCTTAATTACCCTCTTTTATTACTTACCTGAAAACCAACAGTCAAACCGCTCAAATTCAAAGGCAAAATAGTTTTCTCAGCGAATGCCTCTCCACATGCCTTCGAGACCCTCGCTGAGAGGGGGCGAATATAGTAGCCTACTCGCAGCCTTCGACCTTACTCAGATACTCGAAGGTTACTTCGCAGTTTACCCGAACGTATCGAAGCCCCCATATAATCCTCAAAATAATCCCTCTAGAGATCCCCTGAAGACGAAGCTTCGACTCCAAATAAGCCTCGAGGATAGACTACACACATCCCAGTATAAACCCTTCGACCATATCTGTACATGGTCGAAATATGATGGGATAGGCGGCCAGCTCATAAGACAAGACGGCATAGTGATTGATCCTTAAAACTACAGTGACAGGCCCAACCACTGATACAGTAGCAAAGTACAGAAATATCTCCCACAACTATTACAGTGATAGTACAGACATGTTCGATGCCCATACCCCTGTCGGAATGTCCGGACAGTACCCCTGTAATATGACCTGACCTTGGTGACTCAGCCCATCCTATGTTCTATAAATAAGGGGGTTGGGGAACCAAGTAGGGGTTAGAAAAATTTCTCCCCAGACCCTTTGCAGTAGTTTAACCTTTGACCACCCTGTAAAGCCCAGTCTTCAAACCTTTGATTACTCATCAGTAATAAACATACTCTTCAAAATCCTCATAAGATGTCATAGAGCGTCATATTCAGGCCTCTACGCAAGTATTTAATCTTTAGATTACTCATACTTTAGTTACTTGCTTGCATTCCTTTGATTGAGGGTTAACCTTGAGTTGTAAGAGTTGACTTCCTTCCAAAAGAAGTTAGGCCCCTTCATCTTACGAGGGCATTTATTACGTATATGATGGGTAATATCTTCTTCTTAAATGCTAACATATCTCTTCTGGTGGGTTATCTTATAGCTTTGACAGACTACCATATTATAGGTGTGGTACTCCGATTATGGCGGCTTTCTAAAGGGGACTAGATGAAGTATCAGTTTTGAAAAATGAGAAGGTAAAGAAATCATTTACAGGCTTCGATGTGATGTTGGAGTTCTGGTTCTTTGAGTATTATCAGGTTGGAATATATCTGGCCGAGGTTTCAAACTTCAACCATGTTTATCCTCGTATGGGTGTACGGAAAGATGAAAGGGACAATTCAGGGTCTGAAATCCATCATTCTTTTGTTGTGATTAGTGAAATAATAGAATAGAAGGATAGAAACAATATTAATTGGCAACCATGGCTGAGGTCTAGACAATCAATCCGTCTAGAGGTAAGACATGCCAAACTGCTTAGTTCAAAGAGGGTTCTATTGGATTTAGTCCCATACCAAAATGGTATGCTTTAGTATTTAGGAGACCAGTATATGCATCAGAACATCGAGCATGATAATATTCCCAATGACCCCCCTCTCAAGAGATTATAGAATTTCAGCGGTACGATCGAAAGATCTATTAAGGACTCAAATATGTAGACTTCTACGATAGAAACAATTATCTCATTGATGACGTGGATTACATGACATATTGGCGTTTACCACACCCAAATCCCAAGATCGGTTATACTTTAGTCAAGTAGGCTGGAAATATATGAATGTTCGAGCGTAATCTAGATAGGCCCGATGTACGGGTGCCACATACTTTGAGTTTAGTTACATCTTCTCAGGTAGAAAACTATGATGCTGATGCAACCAGTGAGGATCAAGATATGGGATGGTTCATGGATATGGCAGGAACCAGCGGAGAACGTAGACGGATACCGATCCCGACCATTCAGGTACCATACCCGTATCCACCTAGGTATACTGTGGATGAGTTGTGGTATCAAACCGTTGGAATGCGGTATGCAAAATATGAAGAGTAGAGGTAATACGTTGAACACATAGGGGAGTTAGAGGAACAACTGCATCATTCACAAGATATTATTAGAGTCACGAGAAAGAGACTAGCTGATATGTCCATCAACTACTAGACAAAGATGGATATACAAAATACTTATGACGATAGTCTCACACGTAGCAGATGCTCCCGCTAAACGAAAATAACCCATCCTATATAGGCTTCCGTTTATTTATTGCATTTTGTTTACTTGTTTAAAGTATGTTTTTAGTATTTTTTTTCCATCGTCCATCGTACTTTGATATGCTATGTTTAAACTATAATTAATTGATTATGCATTTTGAATGTTTCTAGTATGTAGGTTCAAATATGTTTGTCCATCACATAGCATACTTGGTTTTTTTAAGTATTTAAAGAAATACCTCATAGAGAAGAGGTCATAAAGCAACTAAGTGATGATAATTTTTAGGCAAGGGTAGGTGAAATGCCTAAAAGAAAAGTTAAACAATAAAAACTAAGTATGAAGAGGGGGACAAATTATATTTCATGCAGACACTTGCCGCGCAGTTTAGGACTGCGGGGCAAGCAGGGAGACCGGATTGAGCCACGTAGTCCTTACTCATGCCCCACAGTTCTGAACTGCGTAGCTAGGTCCTACATTAAATCATGTTATTCCCCTCACCATACTTGGTTTATTTTGTTTAACCTTTCTTTTAGGCATTTTCTCAAACACCTTCCCTTGCCCAAAAATTATCATCACTTAGCTATTTTATGACCTCCTATCTATACTTGATTTTTTTGGTTATCAAGTGGGGATAGGTCCTGCATCAAATCTTCTTGTTTTTCTCTCCATACTAGGCATTTCTGGTGATCAAAACCACTAGTTTTTTGCAAACTTGTTAACTAAGTAGCCCAACGGCAAGTTTTTTGGACAAAGTTGTCGACCAAGTAGCTCAACGGCTAGTTTTTTCAACTATAAAGGTCATTCATCTTGTATACTCTATTCTCTTAATCTTCTATACTTTCCTCCCTGTTTAGCTTACAAACAAAACCACCATGTCATCCCCAGGCTCCCAATCTAATTCTTAAAACTACTTTTAATCCTCCAATAAAAACGAACAAAGGAACTTATTTTTGACTCAATTCGGCACATATGATTCATCGCAAATGCCTACCTCTTCCCAATATTATAACCACCGTATTCGACAACTATTCCTACCACCAGACAATCATTTTTAATCTCACAATTTGATCTTTAAATATCTAATTATATCCCTCATTACCAAACCCAAGGATATTACCCTCAATTTGATGCTCATACGGGCTCACACTCTCAACCGAGGAATCAAATTTTTTTATTCCAAATTGATTTTACTGATGGAAGTTCGAGTACAATACCGATGAGAGATACATGGGGTTTAAATGATTTAAACCTCAATGCATCACCGGTTGTATCGCTGGTTGTCTCTCCGATTGTCCATCCAGTTCTCACGAGAAGTAATACGCGCAGAATGTGAAGTCTAAAAGAAAAATAGCACCGACACCTATTATAGTTAAGGATGAAGTTGATGGCGACAAATAAAAATACAAGAACTCTAAAAATTAGACGTCCAATGATGTCGCGAATCTTGCATGCACCTGGTCTCAAGTATCTCAAAACCTTGCTACGGACAACCAAAAATCGCTACATTTTGGTTTAAGGTACGTAGCCAATTCAACTTGTTCTATAATGACCAATTGATATGGCAATCGTACAATAGTGTCAATTACACATATAAGGGGTGGCTCAAATAGGATTGTTCAATCTATAGAGGTATCATTCAAAACCTTGAAACCCAATATTTTGCCGGCATTAGAACGGGCGATGTAGTAAGTATTTAATTTATTTCTTATTTCATTAATTTTGTTAAGTTAATCGTACTCATAAGAATTTAAAACTTGATTTCTAGCTTGGTATGGCATACGAGACCTTTGAAAAAAATAGAAAAAAAACCATTCCAATTTCTGAAGGATTACAAAATCATGGAGCAATGCCCAAAATGGTCACAAATTTATCACATCGGGCAACCTGGCCGCAACGTCGCTAGGAAGTCAAATTTTAACGATAACCCGGGCAACTTCACCAACACTGAACCCTCAACACCTACTTTCAACACTTAAATATCACAATTCTAGATGATTCTATGGATATGGATGCACCACTATATGCTTGTGAGAAAGTACGATCGGACGGCCAAAAAAATACAAGGTAAAAGAAGCGGCAAAGTTAAGTATAGGAGAAGAAATTTTTTGAACGACAAATATGATAGTAGCATAGAATAAGAGAGGTGATAAGAAGAAAGAAGAAAAAGAAGCTAGAGCTAGAGTTCGAGAGTAACAAAAGTTGGCTAGAGAGGCAGAGATTCAAAGGCATGAAGCGAAGCTAGCTAGAAAAGAAGTCATCGAAGAGCATAATTTAGTTAAGGTGATGACAATGAATACAACTAACCTACTACCGACACAAAAATATTGAATGAAAAAGTAACTTAGACTTTATTCCAAGAAGCTAAAAAAGTAATGTCCAAATGATGATGACGTTTCTAGTAATGAAAATTGATATTATCCTTAGTGTTAATAGTAGTTCATAAGTTCTATGTTATGATTTATTTGAATAAAATTGTTATTAATCCTTTTATTCTGGAAAACATATTTTAATCAAATAGAGAAAATACATTACAACTTCAACAAAAAACTGTAAACTTCAAAACAAAATACATTACTTTAGAAAATAAAAAAATAATCTTCTTGTAGAGAAATTCAACATTACTCTGCCCATTTTTTAGTCCACAAATGCGCGAAAAGTTCATTTCGTAATTGGAAATGAGCATCTTCATTTCTAATTTCATGAATCTTCACAATGTACTACGCCATAATGTTAAGAGCGTGTGTTGGATTTAACGTCCCATTCCAAGTATCTATGGATTTTCTAAACTCGGGATCAATAACCACTTGTTGGATGTAAGTATAACGTTCATCTTCGACAATCATGTTGTACATGATTATACATGCGTACATAACATTTCCAAGATTACTAGGCTTCCTAAATTGTGCATTGTGTGCCAATATTTCAAACCGAGCTTGTAATACCCAAAAAGTATGCTCTACATCTTTCCGGTATGCTTCTTGCTTTTTTACAAAATGTTTTTCGGTATCGTTCGATAGATTTATTATGGTTTGAACAATTGTTTACCATTTTGGATAGACTCCATTTGCTAAATAATACCCCATAGTGTGTGGAACCGTGCCTATACTGTAATTGCATGACGATACAACTTCACTAGACAAATTATTGAAAAGCCACCCATGATGCAAGACGTTCACGTCATTGCTAGAATAGGGCACCCCAAAGAATGTGTGCGATTTCCAAAGATCTTGCGATGCAACCGCTTCTAAAATCATCGTTGGATACATCTTATACCCGGTATATTGTCCTGCCCACCCGGTAGGATAATTCTTTTATTTTCAATGCATACAATCTAAACTACCTAACATCCCCAGGAAGCCTCGCGATTCATTCACTTCTAATAACTGTAATGTATCATTTTCATTAGGAGATCTAAGGTGCTTTAAATTGTGTTATAATTGTTATACAAAATTATTTTAAAATTAAATTACATATAGACTCCCCAATCCAAACATATTCGTCTTGAGAGTCAGCGCTTGTACCATAACATAACATACAAAGTGCGCATGTTATCTTTTGGTACAACGATAAGCCCATCATTTTAGTGGTATTTTTTTTTTAAACAAAATAGGTGTTCGAAGAAATAACATAATCATAAATACGTTGATACACACCTTCGCTCATACGGAATCGACGACGAAATGGGATACCTTTGAAGACAGGGCTGGAACCAAAATAATCTCGATTAAGGCTAAACACACCTAATTTATTATCACGCCCTCTTCGTTTGTCAATCCTTCCTATTTTACTACCCACCCCCCTCCCCCGCCTCCATAAGGATGTCACATCTTGCTCTATTTCATCTGCTTCTCCCATCTAAATGAGAATCTAGTTATACTCATGTATTATCATAATTTGACGTCGACAGAGTTTTTTGGTTCTGGACGAGGATAAAGATGACAATGAACAGGATAAGAGTGATAGATTAGACATGATTAGGCTTAATTGATAACTAGAGAATATAGTAGAGTGTAGAAGATTAAGATAATAGAGTAAAGTGTAGAAGAACAAAAGAATAGAGTGTACAAGATGAATGGCCTTTATAGATAATAAAAACTAGTTGTTGAGCTTCTTGTTAAACAAGTTCATGAAATAAACTAGCCGTTAAGCTGTTTGTCAAACTAATTTACCCAAAAATATAGCCGTTGAGCTGCTTGTTAAACAAGTTTACCCAAAAATATAGCCGTTGAGCTTCTTGTTGAACAAGTTAATGAAATAAATTAGTCATTAAGCTTCTTGTCAAACAAGTTTTCCCAAAAATAGAGCCCTTATAATTACCAAAAAACTTATGTATAGAGAGGAAAGAAATAAGATTTCATGCAGGACCAAGCCACGCAGTTCAGAATTGTGGAATATCAACTACCCATTACAAATACTTTAAACCACAGCCGTCTATGTGTCTCCATCATAAGAATATATATGTTCCATAGTTCAGAACTACAGGGCATGAAAGATACTTAAATCTTGACAAATGTCATAATATATTTGGATATTGATGTCGCGCAATTCAGAACCGCGGGGCCTCAATCCACCTAAAATTTACCCTAAGGGTAGTGTATTGGCGAGTTTTCCAGGAGGATAACCTTTGACAATACTTCTAGTAAGGATTGTATAATAATAAGCTTTTACACACAAGATTATACATGGAAACTCAGTAAAATCTGAGAAAAACCATAACCTCAAGGAAGGTTTTGATGAAAAATCTAATATGTTACTAGTTATTTCAATTACTATTTATTAAGAATGTAAGAATAAATTAATAGTTGAATTGGGGATCAGAATAACTCATTCTCTACCTGTCTTTATAGCAGATACAGGCAGTTTACAAAAATAAAAATAGTTTCCTATTTTGGGGGTAGTGGGCAAACTTCGCAGATCTCTCAACGGCTCTATTTGACCAGGCATAACGGCTACTTTTAGTAGGCTGAGAACTGTGGTCACAGACGTGACATCTTTTCGAATGATGGAATGTCTTCTGCTAAGATCTGTTAGCTTCTCTTTGTCGAATCTGGGAAATATGTTACTATAATCGCCCAATTTTTTATACAATTACTTGTTGCTGTATCGAGAAGAACATTAGAATGTAAACGGTTGTCAAATGTTGTAGAAGGCTATGTTCTATCATTTCTGAGGCAAAATTTAAATAAATCTGGTCATTTGGGTTTCCCGAGGAGTATTTATGGCAGAACATTTAGACTTTGAAATTTATAATGCGAGGTTATAAACAGAGGGCGAAAAAAGGAGTTGTTGTTCGACAGTTATGAAGGTAGAGTAGGCCGTGATGGTGACGATATCGTTCCAGGCGTTGCACAACGAGTTTCTCGAGCTTGTGAATAGGAAGTATGGTGAGTATAAAGAGGTTTATCTTGGTACTTTTTCTCTGGGGTCCTTTTATCTGGAACTGGTGGTGGTGAGATTGGAAGAAATGATGGAAAAAGAAGTGGAGATCATTGAAACTCAGTGTTTCTATTGTGGTCGGTGTCATCTTGTGTTTACAGAAGGCCTCAGAGCTTATCGATTGTTTAGAAAAGTAGCCACTGCCCATATTGATGATGATGATGCGAAGGTGGGTAGGGCTTTCTATGGTTGTGTCTGTGGATACTACTGTCTTTGTATACCTGGGATTATAGATGGTGGTGGTTATAGAAGAGGAGGGTGGCTATCATTCCTTCTCCGGAGGATATGCCAGATTCTTATGAAAAGGAGCATGTAGCTTCTAAGTAGTTAAAGTCGAAGGATAATATATAACCTGTAGGTTGATGTAATATAGTCAAAGGAAAGAATTGTCGAATGTAAAATGTAGCAGTTTACATATGGAATAAATTTCTTTTTAAATATACATCGAATACATATATAGTGATCTCGAATAAAATGAAATATATTATCCGAAGATAATTGGTCGAGTCATGTGGATGTCGAGATAGTTTGTCCGAACAGTATGTAAATATCGAGGTTATACTGCCGAGGTTATAAGATCTCGAACTGAAGTTTGTTGACAGTATGGGGGCCCGAAATAGTTTTCTAGGAGGTTTGATTTGATTGGGATGTTTAGAGTTCCAATGTGAAATGAATGTTAGATTTGACTATTAGTCTGATTTTTTTTATATAAATACCTTTGGTAATCTAAAATGTTATTTGTAGGATTAAAGATGGTGAGGACGAGAGCTCAAATTTGGGATGATGAGCGTTCCAACCTGGTGCGTGCTAAGTATCTGGAGTTGCTTGATCAGTACTTCGGTAAGAGTTGTGTAGATGGGTAACCATTGGTTCCAATGGAGCCCAAGTATGAAGATATGAGTGAAGTGGAGGTGAATGAGGCAGAAGAGAAGTTTGCATTTCATTGCAATTTGTAATTGTTGAGTTCTTCAGAGTACGTTGGCAAGATAAGGATTCGAGCTAAAGTTTTGGTGAATAAAGAAGATGTTTTGGCTGGTCGAAGCGGTTGAAGAATGGACAGAGTGCTATTGTGTTTATAAGAAATAAGAAAGTTGTAAGGTGTTGGTTATGAAATAAATGAATTTATTTGCGTCAGATATTATTGTCGATGTGTGTTTTGATAAATGTTCTCGAATATGATATGATATATTGAATGAATGAAGATTTATTGATATAAAATTATGATTATGGGTATGTGAATGTATGATATCTCGACTTTCAGGAAGTGGGTTTGTCAAATAATATTTGAATTTGAATTATTGTTACAATTGGCCCAAGAATATAGGAGAAGATTTAAATAAGGAAGGATGTGTTTAGGTAATTGGAGAAAAATGGCTAGGTGTTTTCCTGCAGGTGATATTTTGAGGTACAAGGAAATTGATGTGCAATTTTTGTTTGATAGCATAAAAGTTTCTTTGGCGATGATGGATATATCAGAGGAGTTAAAAGGAAATATAAAAGATTTGGAGCAATAGTGCATGGGCTTGTTGGCATTCAGGAGGCGAAGGATTAGAGACTTCAAGAAGAGGCTATTAAGACACTACGTTCTAGTACTCGAACGGTCATGAAAGGGTACGATGAATAGTTGCGTAGGGCTTATAAATTACCCTGTGGTCGGCGACAATTCACACACCACTATTTCTGAAAAAATTTCTTCAAGTACTAAATATTTTTGCTCCTCTCTTAATTCATTGCCAACCATTGGGAAGGAAAAGATAAGTTTGTTGATTGAGAGGGCAAAACTTGCAAAGCAGAGGGATACTGAGGTAGCGCGACTCCAAGGTTAGTGACTATTTTTGAAATAAAATTGTTCTTGAATCATGTTTTGAATATGAACGATTTTGTAGAAACCCTTTGTAGATATAGACGTGGTGAAGGTAATGGAGTAAGGAATTCTAGGTTGAATATGTGTATAGGAAGTAATTAGTAAAATACCATGATAGGGTTTTTTTCAAATTGTCTGTGATTTGGATATTTGGTGGTGTGATTTGAAGGTTAAATTGTGTTGAAATTGTAGATAAAGTGATTTGGAGGAAAGGATTAGTAGTAATAAGTAACGAGGAGGGGATATATTATGTTTTTGTTGTCACTGTGAGAATGGCACGACTCGGGGTGTGTTTGTCGTAATTGGTGATATGTGATGAGGTTGAACAGTTGGGGCGCCAAATTTCCTGCAAAATGGACCTGATTTGACGCTGGGATGAAGGTAACTTCAAATTTTTTGAATTCGGCATGCTTTGGCGGGAATCATGGTGTTGTTGAAATGTCTTTGAGAAGTTAGGAATTCCTGTACTTCGAATAAAAAATGTTAGGGATATAGAGAAGGTTCTCGATGTTAGGAAATAGTAAAAATATGAAAATAAATCCTGTATCGATAAGTGAAATGTAATGGCATTTGAATGAAATATTTGATAAAAAGAATGATGGGTTGTAGATTGAACTCGACAACAATATCAAAACTAGCATGCAAATGTATATAATGTATCATATACGATATTATACTAATGTAAAAAAGGGAATATGATTTTCAGGCTCATAAAAATGGCTAAACCCATCAAAATTGATGATAAAGAAATCTTTGAGAACCTTGCGGATGTAGAACCACTATTAATTAATGTGACAACGTTGGTCCAAAAGATAGGTAGGAGTTATAGGGTTAGGTTAAGTAGTGCGGACGTGGCGAATCTCGACCAGTATAAGGTAACATCCAGAATGGTGGAAGTATCTGATAAGGAGGGCACTGAGACTGACGTGGATCACGAGCCGCATGCGAGTGATCGAGAAGGTGGTGATGGTAGAGAGGAAGATATTGAGGATAATAACGAGGTTTATTATGGAGAGGGTCCAGAAACGAATGAGATCTTGAGTTTTAAAGTTTAATATGGTATTCCAAGGATATTAGGTTAGAGGAATAACACCATGAGATGATAGATCAAGACGTTCTTTTGGATGGCATACTTGTCCATCTAGAACAGATAAAAAAGGGGCTGAAGCTTCCACTTCGAGCTGACCAGAAAAGGTTCAAGAATTTTTTTGATGTTACCCCTAGTCAGTTTAATGCTAATGATATGACCTTTTTCAGGTATGTGGAGTGATAAACGGTCGATTAAAGCCGAGAGGGGAAGAGTTAATCACCGTGGATGATTTATGTGTGTATTACACATTGAAACAAAATCTATTAAGTTAGGGTACAGGTACTTGGCAAGGTTCTTGAAGAGACCTCTATTTTACAAAATGGTATCGATAGGGGGGCAACATTTTGAAGAATGTCTCCTTGTATTGGGGAATTACGAATTTGACTATAGAAATCCAGGGGACCCTCTGAAAAGGAAGACTTTCAACTTAGGTTTGTGGTCAGGTAATTTGTATGTCGAAGTTTTGATTTGTTTGTTTTGAAGCTGAGGTGTTAACATTTGGTTGTTTTTGTCTTCGTGTAGCGTTGAAGGAGATTGATAAAAACTCAGATATTTCAAAAAAGTTGTACAATATTATGTAGGGTTATTTCTATCAGATCGACAATTTGGTAGTCGACCAGAAGAAAGTGGACGGTCTTTTTTAAGAGACTGGTTTAAAGTGAACTCGAGCAAAATGAGCTAAAATTCCTATCATCGACAGAAAGATGTCTGCGAGAAATAAGAGAGTTTCGGAATCGAGCTTTCCCCTCAAGAATCCGTCACTTAGTGGTTACACCACAGTATCTGCAATTGCAAAAAGAAATGATTTACTGACAGAAACCTTCGGCAAGGGAAAAGAAAATAGGGCTGCGAGCCAGGTTGCTGCTCCCATTCCTCCCCCGAAGAGGGCTTCTCAAAGAGCTCCTGCTGAGGAAGGGGAAAAAGTTAATGTGACACCATCTGGTATTCTGAATTGTCAACCTCCTAAATCGGCTACTTATCTGCTGCAGAAGAAGAAAGGGTCTTCCGTAATGACGAAGAAGCAATTCGTCCAGGAGTCAAAAACTGAGGTCCAACAGACCTTGAAGGCGTATGTTTCTGAGGCGACTTCGTTGGAGGAGGAGATTGATGATTGTTTGGTGGGGGTAGAAAGCCTCTCTTATTTCCTCATCGAAGGCCACCGAAACATGAATAAGGTTAGGAATTTTTTTGCTTTGCTTTAATTACAAAATTTGGTGCCTCATTCGAAAACTCATATTATGACTGTAATGTAGATCAAGGCCAAACCTCGTATTCTTGGGGCGGGTACTCTGGCTAACCAGCTTCTCACCTACAAGAATTTCAAGAAGGAGCTGGTGAAGGAGAAAGAAGTTTTGATCGAGCAGAAAGAGAAGTTGGAGACGAGGCTAGGGAAGTATAAACTTGAAGCCCGGAAGGCGAAGGAGGTTACTCATCACGAGGGGAAAAATCTTGGGATATGGAGAAGAAGAAAGAGGTCTAGGAGATAAGGGCCGATCTCGCAAAGGAAAGGGAGGAGGCATTGGCATTACAAAAGCCAATTTTGAGAGCGATGCTCGTAAACAGATCATATCCGCTCGGATGGCGATAAAGGTAGACCACGTAAAGGTCTTGAAGGAGGTGAGGGCTGAAGCTATTCGAGATAATCTTGACAGCTCAACCGTATGAAGACCAATTTTGTTGAACAGTTCGCAGAGTTGGAAGATAGAAAAGATTTTTATAAACGCTTGGCTATTGCTGGTAATCAATATTTCCTAGATTCAGACGTGGAGGACGAAGTTCCTAAAGTGCCTGAAGTACCTGGGGCGCCTGAAGCACCTAAAGTTCCTATGGTAACTATTCCCGAGGGTATTCTTCCCCAGTAAATATTAGATGAGCAAACTCCAGGTGTACCAGTGAAAGGTGATGTTGTAATCTCTCCACCTGCATAGTAAATTATGCTGTAAAAGTGTTTATTTTTTAGAAAGATGTACAAATGGTCGATGGGACCGAAACAATTTGTTGTTTATGCTTTGAATGCTTTATTTTGATGTTTGTCAAAGAATATTGTAGAAGTAATTTATTCAAATTGCATAAAGTTTTTTGAAAATTTATGCTAAGTATTATATTCGACAAGTGTAATAGTAGTAGATAGTAATGGATAGAAGATGCAGAGTCTTGCTTTGAAACAAGTATCTGAGATGATTGAAAGAGGGCCATGTGATGGCTCTTGAAATGTTGAACGATAACCAGATGTTTTACCTCGATGGGATATCTGGGTTTGATAAAAAGGGACAAAACATGATATGTTGTGTTTGATAAGTAATGAATTGCAAACAAGGTTATCCTGTAATTGGATAGGCGTTTGACAAAGATATGAAAGTTAATTATGATGCATACTTATCAAGTATGTATCGATACTAAGCGAATAATAGTGAAAAAGATGTAAATGATAGCAAATATGCCATTAATTAAATTATTCAAAAGTGGTTACAAAAGTTATCTGTAGAACATTTTCAGTTGGGTTCTATTCCATGGATATTCGAGTTGTATTTCATCTTCAGTAATTAACCAGTATGTCCCACTGCTATTCTTGTCGCTGATAATATACGGCCCTTCCCATTTCTCAGACATCTTGCCAAAAAATTTAGGCCGAATACTGTCCTAGATGTGTCGAAGGACAAGGTCACCAATGCTAAATGTTCGTTTTTTAGCCTGTTTGTTGTAGGCTTTCTTGAGAGTATCATGGTATCACCCCAAGTTTGTAATGCTTGGTTTCGGGTTTCTTCGATCCAATTAAGGTTGCAGAGGAGTCCAAGTTCATTATCTTCATCTATAATTTTTCTTCGAGTACTTGTTAGATCGAGGTCTGAAGGTATGACTGCTTCAGTGTCGAAGGCCATCATGAATGGTGTACAGCCAGTAGATATTTGAGGGGTTATCTGGTATGCCCACAGGACACTAAGTAGCTCATTCAGCCATTTTCCTTTCTTCTCATCAAGGCACTTGCGCAACCCTGACTTGATACTTTTGTTGATGGTTTCAGCTTGGCCATTACCTTGAGGGTAGTATGATGTCGAAGTAGATAGTTGTATCTTGCATTTGTAGAGGAAGCTAAGCACTTTACTGTTGATGAATTGTTTGCAGTTATTAGATCGTATCATTTGCGGACAACCAAATCTGGTTATGACATATTCCCAAAGAAATTTGATGACTTCATTTTCATCAGTGTGTCATAGAGGTACTACTTTAACCCATTTGGTGAAGTAATTTGTTGTTGTAAGAACGAACTTGCGGTTACCCGATGCTAGGTGAAAAGGTCTAATGATATCGATTACCCATCTTTTGAATAACCAGAGGACATTGCTAACATGCAGGTCGAGGGCTGGGCTTTTGATACCTTGAGCATGAATTTGGCATTTATAGTACTTTCAAACAAAGTCTTCACAGTCTTGTCTCATCTTTGGCCAGTATATCCCTTGAGTGAATGCCCTTTGCGCCATGGATCTTCCCTAGATGTGAGCTGCACATATTCCTTTGTGAAGTTTTCTAATTTTGACTTGTGCTTATTTCTGCGATATGCATTCAATAAGTGGTCTTCCTCCTATTATGCGATATAAGATTTTATTCTGAACTGTGAATCGAGGACACTTTGCCAATAATAATCGGGCTTCTTCTTTATTACTTAGGAGGATATTGGAATTGAGGTATGCATAGAATGGTCTTCTCAAATCTTTGAGATCTTCATCTTCATTAACATTGATCTGCATTATGTAGCTTACGTCGAGACTGGAGTATTCTGTGACTTTGATGTCTAAAGGTCTCTTCTCAATATCTTAAAGCATTGCAGCAATGTACGTTAATGCGTCAACGTGACAGTTTTTGGCTCTAGGGAGATAAGAGATTGTGGCTATCTTGAATTTTTTTACTTGTTCTTTGACCAGAGCTGCATACTCGACCATCTTGCCAGATGTTTTGAATGTTTTGTTATAATGGTTGGCAACGAGTAAGGAATCGACGTAAACAGCTATTTCTTCTGCTCCAAGGGCTATAGGGAGATCTAGTCCATGTAAAATAGCCTCATACTATGTTTCATTATTGGTTGCATAAAATTTGAGCTTCATTTCTTTCTTAATTTGATGGTTGGTTGGTATAACAAGAACGATGTCGATTCCCGATCCTCGTGGTCCAGCGGATCCTTCAGTAAAGAGTCTATATCTTGTGCTTCTTAACCATGCGTTTGGTTCTGTTATTGAATTATCAACCAGTACTTCTTGAGTTCTTACCATTCGGGGTTTTCAACTAGAAAATCTGCTAGAAAGTCTGCCACTGCTTGTCATTTGATCAATATCTGAGGCTCAAAGAAGATGTTATATTCGCCGAGAAATACAAACCATCGTTAAACTCTTCAAAAAATTTCCTTTTTAGAGAGTACAAATTTAATAGGAAACTTGGTAATGAATTTGGTGGGATGAGCCTGGAAATAGGGTCGAAGTAGATCGGTTGTTGTATATCATTTTTTAACAGGCATGAGAGTTTTGTTGATGAAGTAGATCAACTTTTCTACACCATCGTCATCCTGAGTAAGGACAGAACTAATAGAATCATATGTAGTTGACTAGTACATTGTCAGTATTTTGCCATCGTCAGGAGTACTCATTATGGGAGGACGCCCCAAGTATCTTTTGAGTTCTTGGAAAGCTAACTCACAATCGGGGGTCCAAATGATTTCCTTATGCTGTTTTGTAGACATTGAAGGTAGATTTCCACAGAGAAGAAGGTAAAGAAGTTTGCATCGATCAGATGACTTGGAAATGAACCTGTGAAGAGCTACAATCTTGCCAGCTAGTTTCAGTACATCTTTTTTGGTTCGAGGAGATGGCATTGCCATGAGTACTTTAATTTGCGCCGGATCAATTTTTATCCCTCTTTTACTAACTAAATGACCCAAAAATTTACCCGATGCAGCACCAAATTGGCATTTTTCTGGGTTGAGTTTCATTTGCTAGGTACGTAGGATGTCGAAGATGGTTTGGAGGTTGGTGCAATGAGCCTCTCGCTTTAAGCTTTTGCAGATCATACATCGATGTATACCTCTATGATTTTTCCCAAATGATCTTTAAACATTTTTGTAACCAGGCGTTGATAAGTGACTCGTGCATTCTTTAATAAAAAGGCATTAGTGTATAACAGTACGGACCTCTTTCTGTGACAAATATGGTTTTTTCTTGGTCTTCTTCGGTGAGAGGGAACTGATTGTAGCCGGAGGCTGCATCTATCATTGAGCGTAATTGGTACCCTGCTACAGAGTCGAGGAGTTGTGGGATCAACGGGAGAGGAAAGTTATCTTTTGGTACAAGCTTGTTGGGCTCTGTAAAATTGACACAGACTCTAATTTTTCCATTCTTCTTTGAGACAACCACTATGTTAAAAACCCATTTGGGATATTTTGCTTCTCGAATAAACCCTACACAAAGGAGTTTATCAATTTCTTTATTTACGGCTTCGCGAAGGTGGGGGCGCTAAATTTTGACACTTCTGCACAACTGCTTTGTTGTCTGGAAGGAGGTTGAGCTTGTGGCATGCAATCGAGGGATCAATGTCGGGCATTTCTTGAAAAGACCTTTCTTGAAAAGACCGTGCAAAGATGTCAACGTTTTTCTTCAGGTGATAAATCATGGTTTCTTTTTCATCGGATGAAAGTTTTGAGCCAATAAAGGTTGTTTATCCAGGCCCATCGAGTTCAATGGAGTCACTACCTCAGTATCATGTTGGTCGAACATGGGGATATTTCCTACTGGAACTACTATGCTTTTAGAAGTTTCACCGTGTATGAGTTGGTAGTGGTATTTTTGTACATACGTGCAACTGTTTGGCATCCCTTTATTTCATAGACTCAGTGATCTGTTGGAAATCACAAGGCCAAATGATATGTCAAAGGTACTGCCTTGATCAAATGTAGCCAACTCTGACTTAAGATTCCCAAATATTTTGACTCGATGTCTATATCAACAAATTTGACGAAAGTGGTTTATGATCCCGCTTGAACTGGCAAGGTGATTTCTCCTGTGGCAGACTCTTTGGAACCGTTGAAACCTATGATGATAGTTGTCGAAGCTTTTACTGAATCTTTGAGGCCTAGAATGCCAATTGCTCTTTCGAAAGAACGTCTCTTGTGCTTCCTGTATCAACTAGAAGAGTGTGTAGGTAATCCTGACCTACCTTGAGCATACTAATATCGTGAGGGTACTTGACATGGCTGGTATCGCAGTTTTTAAAAGAAATATGGTATGGACGCTTAGCATTGCTAAAGTTGGGGAGAAGTTTTGCTGACTTATCTGATGATGTTATCTTGCAGCAAGATGTAATTCTGTCGTCTTGCTTTCTCTTCTTTCCTTTCTCAATATCGATCATGTAAAGATGGTGAGCTTGGCCTTGTCCTTGCTCTTGTTCAACTTCTTTTCATTTAGTATCTTCATCGATGAACTTTTGAATGTCGACGACATAGTTGTGAAGTCTTTCAGCTAGTAGAATGCAATGAAAAATCTATATTATAGAATAATAGTTATCGCTCTCGTGGCTATGCACGTTGTGATACTAGCATATGGGTTTGTTAGGTATATAAGGAATTGTCTGTGCTTCTTGATATAATTTGTCTCCCTTTATCGTGGGTAAGATAGCAAAGAGTTTGGCTGTCATAGGAGGCAAGATTGGGATGGGTCTATCTGGCTTTTCGTCTCTTTTCCAAATATTACCGGTATTTCTTCCGCGCTACTTGGGGGTTCCGTTACTGGTTAACTTTAGAGGAGGCGACGAAAATGCTTCATTGGAGTGGATGACTGAGGACCTTTTCATCTTATCTTTTTTGGATCGTTCCAATTCGATGTTGATATTAACAACATCGATCATTTCTGTCACTGTCTTTGCCTTGTACAAGGTAAGCTCTTCTCGAACTTCAGAGTCGATGTGGAGCGTGGAAGTGAATGCTGGAACAACAATTTTGGGATCTGAATTCCAAATCTGTCGTGTTTCCTATAAGAAACACTTGTAAATACCTGCCAAGGTCTCTTTCTCACCTTGCTCAAAAAAGAACAAGGAATCCACTATGATCTCTAGTTCCTTAGCATGAGCATAGTCTGACTCGAAGAGGTGCTTCAACTGGCTGAATGTAATGATAGAGCCTTCGGGAAAGTATGAAACCATATGAGAGGTTCTTCCTTAAGGCTCATGTTAAATAATCTGCATAGCATGTGATCGAGTTTGAAGTACAATCCAACTGCAGCTTTAAAGTGTTGGACATGGGTGAGAGGGTCTGTGACACCTGCATATTGATGAAATTTTGGCATGTAGAATTTTTTTGGGATGGGCATGCCTTCAAGATGATGAGAAATAGGGTTCGTCTCAATTCTATCGAGAACTAACCTTCATCCTGGCATGTCAGAGTTTATGGCTTGGATCCTATTATTTAAGTCATCCTAGGTAATAAATTACTACAGAGTATTTTGGGTAACGACAACTTCAGGATTAAAGTCACCTTGTCCTACAGGTCCCAGCATGTCTCTCATTGGTCTTCTTATCGGTGGTGAAGGTGATTGGCGACGTGCAGGTCGACTTCCTAGGGTCGCCGATGCTGAGGATGTGAGTCCAAAATGTTGAGAAGCCATATCTGTATTCCTCGATCAGGATCTTGAAGTTTAAACTCGTTTCTCTCTCGGCTGGTTATCTCTCTAAGTTATCCTGGAGCGATGTTCACTCCGGGCTTGGGGAGGTGACGTTTGTCGGCCAGTGAGTCAGTCTTGATGTCTCTGTAAATGCTCCATTTCTTTTTAATCTGTCCGACTCTGTTGGTCCAAGGTTTTCCTCCTTTCATATCTTTTAACTTGAAGAGCTTGGCGTGGATTCGCTGATCTTCAAGCCTTTGGACTTGGTCAGACTCTATTTGTTTCTGAAGTTCGATCACGACGTTGTGTAGATCGACTGTTTCCGATATTGGGTTGATATCCTGGTTCCTCAACGTACTGGAGGCACTTCAGAGATTCATATTTGTCATCGGATTGTCTTAGATCACAGGTGGTAAAGAGAAAGTATGGTATTTATTTTACAGACGGTGCCAATTGTAATGGTGTATTTTCCGAGAGGATAATCTTCACCAATACTTCTAGTAAGGATTGTGAAATAATAAGCTTTTACATACAAGATTTTAAGTGGAAACTTAGTAAAGTCTGAGAAAAACCACGACCTTGAGGATGGTTTTGATGAAAAATTTAATATATTACTAGTTATTACAATTACTGTTTGGTAAGAAAGTAAGAATAAATGAATAGTAGAGTTGTATATCAAAATAACTCATTCTCTGCCTGTATTTATATTAGATATAGACAATTTATAAAAAGAAAAGCAGTTCTCTATTTTGGGGGTAGTGGGCGAAATTCGCGGATCTCCCAACGGCTCTATTTGACCAAGCATAACAGCTACTTTTAGTAAGTCAAGAACTGTGGTCGCAGACGTGACATCATCTCGAATGATAGAATGTCTTCGACTAAGTTCCGTTGGCTTCTCTTTATCGAATTTGGGAAATATGCTACTATAGGTGGTAAAGTGGGTTTTGGGTGGACACGTAGGCAAATCGACCTAACTGTTGTGGGTGGATTGTGGCTCAAACAAGGTGAAGAATGAAATTCACCTTGCCATGTCATCCTTCACCTAGCTGCTGCAAATGCTCTTAGGGAGGACTTTGGTGGTAAATATCTGATACAGATTGGATTCAGATTGAATAAAATCACATCCATCTAAAATAAATAGAAATTGTAAATCGGATTTTGAATTATATATATCCAACCCATTGACAACCAAGTCCAAGTGAGCCTCTCTAGCTTTTCAAACCGCCCGGTCCAACACCGTTCCACTCACATACGTGATCGGTGTATGTTGACACGATCCACATGTGTTTTTCTCTAGTCCACACAAGACTCACTACAACTCTCACTCTCGACCAAATTTGCACAAAACATGTCCTTGATGAAGATGGACTTGCAACTTCTAAATTAATGGAACACTGAACGATCCAATCCTCTCTTTCTCTTTGTAGTTCATCATCAATGGCAGATGTTCTTGGATTACCTTTTCTCTCTCTTTTTCCAACATCTTACTCAACAACATCTCCTTTGTTATCGTCATCACCATCATCTCTCCCTCTCTTCTCATCATCAAGACAGACTTCAGATAAGGGAGTTTGCTTTACAAGTGCAGATTTCCCGGTTGTTTTCAGAAGGGGGAAGCGATTCTTCTCTTGGAAGGTAAATCCTCCTCTGTTTTCTGCTTTTAATCGGTTTTATTTTGTTATTGAAGTTGCTTAATTTGATGTGTTTTCAGTAATTTGGTGATTTGTGCGTCTTTTAAGTAGAATTTGCAAATATCCATCTGTTAGAATTGTGTTTTTTTTTTAGTTTTTGTTATGTAATTAGGCCTTAGTTTGGTACCTAGAGTTGCTTAATTGGATGATAGTCTAGAGTTGTAAGTAGTAAGCCATGGGATGATGCTGCAAATGACCGAGAAACGAAGGAGAGAGATGGAGAGATGAGGGAGATGGGAGTTTGGTTTGTGAGAGAGTGGAGAATATAGATGGAAAGAAAACGTTTCTAAGGAAAAAAAAAAAACTGATTTGAGTGTGAAAAACACTTCTTATAGTTGTTTGATAATTGGGTGTTGTTCAAACGGTGGAATAAAGTAGCATCAGTAGGTGCATTTGCAAAACCAGTTCAGGTTGTACAACCTACTCAAGTAAATACTAAGGAAATAGAGAAGTGGCTTTAAGATGAGTTTGTGTGCGAATACTACATACTGAATGCATCCACTGTTGACCTTATAATTATTATTGTGCTTTGGATACTGCTAAGGAGATTTGGGATACTATATAGATAAGGTATGACATGAAAGAAGTTCAATGTAGAAAGTATGTTAGCCATTATCTTGAGTATTAGATATTTGATACAAGGATACAAAAGGACCCCCAAAACTCCTAAACTGCCCCCTTCGTTCTCTCACAAAATTTGGCTCACATATGATTTGGTGTTGGGCATACTGAAACTCAAGAAGACTGTCCGGACGTCCACAATCTGAATCTTAATGAGTCCAGATACCTTAGAGGGTCTGTCAAGAGTCCACTATCTAAATGATTCCACTATCTGTGCCAGGATCTAGGTGAAACTCAAGCTTCCAGATACCATAGTGGGTCTGTCACGAGTCCAGATTTGACCCCAATTTGCCTTGTTCTTTATTTTTGATTTTCTCATTCTCGATTAGCCATTGATTTCAGAACTTGAGACAAAGAACCAGCATTTTTCTTATTTAGCCGTTGGTGAGTCGGGAAACTCCACATTTTTAGTTGTCATAGGATTGGATTAAAGAATTTTTCTCTGAAAACTGCATAATTTTAGGTAGGCTTTCTACAAGTTATTAATGACTGTCATACTACCTTTTGTCAGTTACTATTGTCAGTTCCATCCATTATCTCCTATTTCAATAACATCCCTGTAAAAATTCTTACAGTTAGTCATACATATTTCAGTTGGTTGCCATCACATGGATCTTCCCATAGACAAATGTCTCTCCCTCTCTGATCATGGTGTAATTATTTGGAGATTACTCTTTTATAGGGTCCTATAGGAGATTGTTGGAGTGAAGTATTAGGATCTTCTCTCAAGATTGTTGGAGTGAAGTATAGGGATTGTTGGAGTGAAACCTCCCTGGAACTGCATAGATCTGCTCAGATCCATTCTTGCAATTAGTCAACAGCTTAATAGTTTCTCTATTTGTCATTCTTTTAGGGAAGCCAACAAATATGCAGACTGGCTTGCTGCTTTTTGTACTTTAGATGGTGAGATTGTGACCTCTGGAGTTTAGGATTCTTGTTGAGGCAGATGCTAGAGGGAAACAATACTTTAGGATGTAATTTCTTTTTGGTCCATGGGGTACCTAACCCAGCTTGCCTTTGCAAAAAAAAAATAAAAAAATAAGAAAAATGTCTTCTCGTCATGATCATTGATCTTCAGAGCTCCTCTTCCATTAGTAGAAGCACTAAGTGTTGATACAGGGCCATTTTCTGTAGTATCTTTGATTTTGAGTTGCCCCTAGCATCACCTTCTATAATTTTAATATGACTAATCATAGGGTGCATTACAATTGCAAATGATGCCAAGAAATCAACACAGTTTCAATACTTTGTAAACATGGAATTCTCTGAACTCTTCAAAGTTCTGCACATTGTTCATGATTATTTGTAAGCGTAGACCTGACAGTGTCATGGAGGCATTAAATTACCTTTCACTATAAACATCAGCAAGGTTGAGTCAGAAGCTGCCCAAAGCTTCATGACTCACTTGGATAGAGCAGCAGCTACTTCCACATCCAGAGCTCGTGTTTCATGATAATAACCCCCATGAACACTCTCGGTTTGCATCTCTGAGAAGACCGTCATCTCCCTCCTTGATTCCCTAGAGAACCAAAGAACTAAGCATAGTTACATCTGTAAGTGGTGAACTCCATTTGCAGAATATTGGGAACTTCATCTTGTATTCAGATTTAATGCCCCAATGATTACACATTTTCTTTGAAGCAGCAGTATCATTTACTGTCATCATGTTCTTTTTAGCCAAGCAAGCTGGGGTTGTGACTTTGGACCCCATGAACCAATGAAATAATGAAATATAATGAAATAACCTAAGGTATTTTCCCCCCTAGCATCCTCCTGAATTTTGAAACTCATTTCCCTAGGCAAGCTGATAGGAGTGAAAAATCGTTACAATAAGTAGTCAAAATATCAGAGCAAGAGTTTGCTTCCCTAAAAACATGATGTATTTATTAGCAAGACTATTTTATGTTATTTTAGTCCCACATTGGTTATTGATAGAAGTAGTTTACTATCTCTCTCCTATATATAGAGGGTATGATGTAACCTAAATAATCAATTCAATAATAATATTTTTCTCTCTCTAATCTATTTTGACATGGTGTCAGAGCGAGTTATCGTTCAACACCCTCGTTGGAAGGTAAATTTTTTTTTAGGGTTGCAATTTTCGTTCATGTTGGTCTGATTCACACCACCGCTCTCTCTCTCTCTCTCCTCTGTTTTGAAGAACGACTATTATCATTGTCCCTCTGGTAGCGTTGTTCTGATCGCAACCTAAGCTTCTGCAATTTATTTATTTTATTTATTTATTTTTTTTAGTCCAAGCTGGGCATGTGCGATATTCATGCTCCAACTTGAGAGGGAGTATTAGCAAGGCTATTTTATGTTATTTTAGTCCCACATTGGTTATTCATAGAAGTAGTTTACTATCTCTCCTATATATAGAGGGTATGATGTAACCTAAATAATCAATTCAATAATAATATTTTTCTCTCTCTAATCTATTTCTACAGTATTTTGAAGCTGCCAGCTTAGCAATGAGTATTTTAGTATCCTGCCAGAACATCCTGCAGTTCCAAGGAGGGAGAGCTTTATCCTTAAAGTAGCGTACAATAAGCTCAGACTCAAATAGCTACCCAACCTGCTTTGAGACCTTTTCCAATACACAGCTTGCCCTTTGTAAATTGTCTCCATCTCATGGGAAGGTACAGAGAGACTGAACTTGACAAGTCGGCAAACAAGCAGTCTCCGAAGTTTTCTCTAACAGAACCTCCATAACCTCCAGCCTCACCTGTTAGGAACCATCAGTTCTCAACTGCTTTGATGACCTGAAGTCTGCCAACAACAGAGAGAAACTTATATTTCCAAGATTGGATTTCGCACTTGTCAAAGATAACAGTCTATACTCTCTAGGTCTTAGTCTTGTTGTGATCAAGGGCATGCCCAAGTACTTGAAAGCAACTGCTCCTCGGGAAACTCCAAGATGTTTTTAATTGAGACCTTAAGTGATCATCTACACTTGTCGACAGAGAACTCGTTAACACTATATTTGACTACATCTGCAAAAGCGAGATATGTTGCACCTATAGTACAGTTTCATTGTGTCCTCAACAACTTTCTCTTCAAAAATAAGCCCTATTAAGCGTGCTCGGGAAGCATGTTTGGGAGGGAGCAAGATAACTCTTTTAATTTTCTTGTTCTCGTGATTATTGGCTAGTTCTTATGTAATCTTTTACCAACCTAAAAAGCCCTAACCGTCACTTATCAAATGAGATAAATGTATTTATTTTGGCCTTTATTCCTGGTGCTCTCCCGTTGCACCTAATTTTCAACCTTAAGGCCTTCTAAGTTTTGATTTACAGAACTTGTTAATTTGATTATATAAAAAGAAAAAAATGTTGGCAATGTGCAAGGTGCAATGAAGTACATTTCTTTCAATACGATTGTATTGTACTTACCTATACTTGAAAAAATTCTCTTTCAAATATATTAAAGCTTTAATATCTCACTTTTAGCAAATCTCATGTTCGTAAAGACCTCACTGTCATGAACCTACTTTATGCTCACCGATATTGTCCCCACTTAACCACTGTTGTTCTCTAGCAGTGTGGGGTTTTTATTTCTTAGAAAAGGCCTTGGTGACAGGTGACATGTAGAGTAAAATCTTAATTTAAGGACCATACACCTGGCAGGATCTTAAGCAATGTGGAACTAAACGATTGGTGCAACCATTGCCGCTATTGGGTTGTGCGCATATCCAATACCCGCTCAGCTGGGGTGTTACAGTCCCCCCACCTTTAAAATCAAGCTGTCCCCGACTCTGATACTAACTTGTCATGCCCACAAAATTTTCTTTTTAATAATCTATTAAGAACACAAATTCTTAGGTGTAATAGTCGGGCATCTTGAAGATGAATCCCAAAAGACGTACTACAATTTATATATAAATCATAAATACATCTACGATAAAAGCGGGCTACGCAGCGGAAGAAAATCTAAAAGAGAGAAATAATTACCAATTGACAGCTAGAACTCCATAACTGCTAGTCCAGCTTGCTCCAACTCACAGCCATCGCTACTGTAACAATTTACCTGAAAATACATATGCACAAGGCGTCAACAAGCAACGCCCAACAAGTATTAATATCCAAAGTCATAAGACATGACAGACCAAAATAATCACAAGAGACATGAAGAACCTAATAGAAGTATATCAGAAGATTAACCAAACTACGAGTTCTAAAGAAGGTGATCTAAGTAAAACTTGAATCCTAGCAAGATATGTGTGTTATCCTAAACTTAAATCTTAATTACTATGATCTAAGAGGTACGGTAGATGTGGTAAGAGAATTTGATAGTCAAGTACACAGGATCACTTTTAATTCAGTGGGACCACATTCTTGCACCCTTATGTAATTAACAGAAACGTATCCTTTATTGTCGAGCCAGGGATTGGTAGATTGCTTTTTATTGAGCCCGGAATTAGCAAGTAATGCACCTGATCAGGGTGTTCAAGGAATTTTAACATACAGGTCTAAAGCCTGATTTATTTTTGCTTTTAGGATCTATGCCCACGGGGAGTATTTACACAGAATAACAAGGCCGATATGTAACAAAAAAATAATTTAGGGGCTTGCAACCTTGGGACACTGACTAGCAGTACCGAATCTTTTGTTTAGAGACCTAAAAGACCGTAACAACATAGCCTTATTGTGTACATTAACTCGAAGTCGTCCAACGAAATGGAAATGAAGAAGTTTGAATCCAAGAAGAATCCCCCTGCCTTGGGACTATCAAATGACTTACAGCTCTTACAGCCAAATGATCTATCTACCCTCACTTTAATAACAAGTGGAGACTATCAAAAGAAGTAAGGCTCCAACATCCTAGGGCTCCAACATCCAATGATCTATCTGGGGTAACCTGCCCAACAAGTACGACTATATCGAAAGGAAGTCCTAAGCGTCAAAGCGAATCTAAGTCGGGGGCTACTGAATTATGGAAATCCATGGTTCTGAATTGGTTGTCATGAAAGACATACCAAAGAATCATCTAAGTTTTATATAGAATAAAAGATTCGTTCATAATGTTCCATGAATACAGATGGTATTTCTTAGTCAACTCGAACCTTAGACCATTAATCTCAGAGTGAATAAAGTCCAACACTAGGTCACCTTGTCTAAAATGAACCTAATTAATGTTTCGCAAATTCTTATTTCTAATGTAATATTTAGTGAGGAAGACACCTAGAGAACTACATCTCCTCTAGATTTTAATTTATAAGCTACTCCTAAAAACTAAGTTATCATATAACCATATGACTTAGATATATGCCTTGCACTTTAATGTAAGGAGTGCTCATCACCAACCAACATAATCACACTCTATATACAACTTCATAAGTTACAAAGGTCCATGATATACACCTATTTCATAAATGAAATAAGTTATACCTATTAACCAACACAACTTGGTGGAGTAACCCCTCTTTCGATTAAGTAATGAGAACCACCTCAAAAATCAACCTTTAAACGATAGCCTGTAAATAGTTCAATAAAGTACCAAAATCCATATGCCCCCATAAGTGGAATGCTTGAACTCGGTAAGCAAGGAGCCATTAATCACCTTGCTCCAAATCACTATCAAGTATACCACCTGAATTAAGTATGAGAACACTATTATGGCTTACATTTAATATATAACCTCAATCTCTTACATAAATTAGACCCAAGACCCTTACTAACTACAAGCCCCTACCTACAAATCATATCCCATGGTCAAATGAGTGTCTTGTAAATCATACATGCTTTTGTTTTCTTCTACATAAATCATTAAGAAATACAACATAGTTCAAACTCTGTTCACTTGCCTAATGTATACACAACAATGCTCAACGTACCCTGACTAAGATAAGATGAAGCACTGCATGTACTCATTACTAAGATAAGATGAATCGACTAACATACAAAGCAACACTAAGAGTAAATGCCCACAATATCCAGTCCTACTCTCCATGAAAAGTACAAACGCAAAGATGGCAAGGAAAACACCTGAGTTTCTAACAAGTTCGATATAGAACTACATATGTTCAACAACTAAAGATAAGACTTAAGAACACCACTACCAGGTACATCTCCTTATTAAAGTTAAACACATATGTCCATGGATTCCAGATCACAATGAGTTCTAGAGTTATTCCCCATATCAATTCCAACACTAAACACCACTACATCAATATATGATGATCTAAAATTAGCTTAGACTACTCATAATGTTGCTTTATCTAGTCCTTCTATTAATACAATATTTCTATAATATACTAGTTAGGTCCAGCTTGCTTACGTGTACTTGCTTACTGATGGTGGATAACTTTATGCAACCACAATAATAGATACAAGCTATGCAAGGAAACCCTTAAGAATACCAAGTCTTGTACATCCATGAATTAAAACATCTAAGTTCACTCTTAAGCATGACCACAAAACAATCGCGGTTCAGGGCCATTAATAGCTCACTAAGGATACACGAGGGCGAGTATTTATCCTGACGAGTTTTAGCGATAACATGGAAAGGATGCTGATCTAAATTCATACACTGATATTCATGGATCAAGATAATTCTTAACTAAAAATACTTTACTGCAAGGCAACATGTAACTAGAAGAACATGCTCATACTATGGAATACTATGTTCTAATCAAGGATAAAAAGCACTTACCTTTAATCGAACCTGATGAAGGCAAAGAGGCGGAGACGAAGAACGAACAACATCAAGATTACATCAACTTCAAGCTATAGAACACCGTCATTGGGATTGGTATCTCTCTCTTGTACACTCTCAAAATCGTGGAAGGTAGGGCTGATTTAAAAGCTCTTTCTATCATAATTTCAACAAAGGGGAATACGGATAGATGCCAAAGTCTTTCAGAAGATGAAAGAGTTATTCTGCCACCAGAAATCTAAGGAAACATTGCGTTTTTTTCATCAAGTAATTTCAGAAATGAAAAAGGGTTTAGCACAAGATTCATGGGGGATTACAGGGGTTTGTGGAGTCCAAAATCGGAGGTCTTTACTAATTGATTCCAGTAGCTGTTTCCAAAGGGAAAAGAGGGGTTTAGTTGCTGAATGTTAAGAGCATGGAAAGGGGTTTTAGTTGGAGGAAAAATAGGAGATGGGGGAGATGATAGTTGTATCTCTACTGGACCCTTCACTTTGTTTTCAAATTGGAAACAAGAAGCTATAAAAGGCTAGGATCCAGTGAAGTAGTGAAGTAGGATGTTAGATAATAAAAGAGCCAAAACTACAATAAGCCACGCAATCTATTGCGCACGAACACGTACAACAACGATATGAAATTACGGGTCGCTACAGTCACATCCTATGATCTATGTCATGCGCTTCTTATTGTAGTGTGAGTTATATCATGACTTTCCAGAGGTTTTCTTTAAAATTTACAATTGGGTGGTCTTTTTTTGCGGTAAATTTAGAAAATATGCCACTAACTTTGCTACTACCATGATTTCCTAATCTTCTAATTCAGGTGCATGCACGCATTGCTGAAACAGAAGGGCCAAAATGGTGGGAGAGAAATGCTGGCCAAAATATGATTGATATCCATTCAACACAGGATTTTTTAAATGCTTTAAGTCAAGCTGGAGAACGACTAGTTATTGTTGAATTTTATGGCACTTGGTGTGGCTCATGCCGGGCTTTATTTCCCAAGGTAACCCAACTTTCTCTCATGATCATTAGTTTTTTGCTTTTGATTGTACCTATATCTCTGTTTGTTTCAAAAACTCTGCTATTTACTAGTTATGTTCCGGTTGGAAAGTTTAGAGTTATCAGGGGTTTTAGAGAAAAAACATCTTTTAACTTACATATATTATGTACGTAGTAATAGTATTATTCTTTAGAGAAGAAAGAGTATGCAAGATGGCATCATTTCTAGGTGTGTGAAATTATTTTATGATTTGTTAGATTTTTTTTCTGGAATTAATTTCCAATCCATTTTTCAGCTTTGCAAGACTGCCCAAGAGAATACAAACATTTTATTCCTAAAAGTAAACTTTGATGAGAACAAGCCAATGTGCAAAAGTTTGAATGTCAAAGTTCTACCTTTTTTCCACTTTTATCGTGGTGCAGATGGACAACTGGAATCCTTCTCATGTTCACTTGCAAAAGTAGGTCATCTTGTGCCCAACTCTCTCCCTTTTTCTATTTCTCTTTCTGACACATCCATGCATACGCAATCACGTAATTATTTGCATGAAAATATTGCTCACCAATTTCCCCACAAAAACTATTTGCAGTTTCAAAAAATCAAGGATGCAATTGCAACACATAACACTGATCGTTGTAGCATTGGTCTGCCTAAAGGTGTTGGAGATCTCAGCCTTCTTTCTTCCCCTCTAAAGGATGCGCCAGCAGAAGCAAGTTCAAGATAAACCTGGTCAGGAGGTCTTGCCATAACCCTCGTTTGCAGTAGCAAAAGAAAGTTCAAGATTACCTTTTTGCTCATCTGTCTATACATTCATTATCAGATGTTGGGCTCTGACCATTCTACTCTGAGATTGTATATTTATGTTACATTCTAAGCACATTCCAGCAGAAGCATTTGCCTAAAAAATAAAAGCAGAAGCATTTAATCTACGGCATTCTCGTCTTACCCAATGAGAGAAAAATTGTGTAGCCTTCCAGTTTTCATCTTTGGGTTGTATTTAATTCTTTCTTGTTATATTGTAATTATAATTACAGAAGCAATTTTCTGCAATCTCTAGTTGCCTTTTGCCCAACAAAAATGTTGTCTCCTTTATCAACAAATAATGAATTAATTATTATGTCTCTTCTTTCCCTGTTAGGAATCAGACTCATGCAATGTTAATATGTTCCAAATAATTAAAAATGTAAGCGCATCTTGCCAAATTTGGTAGTGACGCTACTCACTATTTGGATTATACGTATCTTCGCAATTTTCTGTAACTGACTATTTTACTTTAGAGATCAAGCTGATTATTTTCTTAATCAACTAGCATTAACCCATTAGAAGCACAAATACTGCAGATGATTTTACCATTTGTTTTGTGATGACCGACTGTTGGTATAAGAGGAATAACAGCCATTTTAGAAAAGTCAGCGAAATATTTATTGAAGAAATCTACTGCGAAAGCTGACTATCAAACATGTATGAGATATGGAAGCTCTGTTAGCATACTTCTAGTTCAATGTGATATTGTTGTGACCCAAATATTATTGATCAAGATTTTTTTATTTTTTTTGAAAGAACACTAACAAACATACTCTAGCTCTATCGTTTGAAATGTATCTCCCGCTACTGCTCTATCACTAATGCCTTCCTCTCAAAACTTTAATGTAAGACTGGATCAAGATGCTTAATGTCGTTTCTACCAATAAACATACAAAAGTCTTGGTTTCTTATTGATTATTTATCTGTCCTAGGTTTCGTTGAAGGACTCCCAGGAACTTATGGTATTTCTCATGATTACTGTAAGGGCTTATTTCTAATCCCCGTAGTGAGTCCGATATTTGAACTCACATAGCTCGAGATAACACACTGATAACCAATCAAGGACTAAAGCAAGGAGATCGTAATACAGACTTCTTCATCTACAGCTCGGGATGACAAAACATCCAATAACATCGCACTGCACAAAATACTCAAATATCTAGCAACAGTTCGAATACACGCGAACACGATTAGAGATTGCATCTACATCAACAGTTCGGAGATATCAAAGCATCCTGTGACTTCGCGCTACAGAAGATACTCTTCCACTTGTCAACGGATCGCATGCACGCGAGCATCACGAGAGATCGTATCTTCCCAACGATCTGAAGCTACAACTAAAGAATGTTAATAGATCCGTTACAGATCAACAAGTATCAAGATGTTACAAAAGTCCACCATGAAGACTCATCAAAGCCTGATATTGTAACGTTCCTCATCAATGTAACCAACGGTCATATTATAAGACCAATAAATAAGACTAGACAGCTACAGATTAAAGGGGGACTGCCCAAAGATCTTTTCTACAACTCTCTCTCTATGTAATAGCTAACAAACATCTATAAACATCTATTTTTCTAAAATCCTCAAGAGAGGTCGTGGTTTTTTACCCATTCAAGGGTTTTCCACGCTAAAACTTTGTGTTTATAGCTATTTCATCTACAACATTCTCCATTTCAAGGGTGTAAATCACTATTTTTGGTCTCTACGAAAATAGGCTATTGCATTTGGCGCCATCTATGAGAACCGAAGATTACACTCAGCGTTCTCCAATCCAGTTTTTCACCACATTTATCTTTCAAAGATGGCAAATCAAGAGAAATCACACCACGCCCTGCCTGACGCTGCTGAAGGAGTGGCGGATCTGCGAACAACTGTGCAAGCAGGAGCCGAACGACGAATGGAGCTGGAGAAACAGCTCGCCAGCATGCAGGACACAATCAGAGCACTCCAAGCTCAAATAACGGCAAATCCGAGACAGCAGAACGCTCTACCCGCAGCCTCGAGGATATCGGTCCATGATCGCTTGGGACATCAAGGCAGAAACACCGTACTTCCTCAAATGCAGCAAGAACCAGTCCTACCTCGGAGTCGCATCAATCCACCATTACCCGCTGGAGGGGTAATAGATCTACAACCACAAGAGGAGCAAAATAGGGTAAAACCCCGAGTTTCAGTCTATGACCGCATGGGAGAAGCAACAGGAGAGCACAACCCTGCGAGAGTCCCAACAACAAAACGAGTTGTCACGTCTCGACACACCTCATTCCAGAACATGTGAACAAATGCATCAAGGAGCTTTTAGACGCTCAAATACCCAACGGGAGGGGCAACTATGCAAGGTTGCGGAAGAGTCCGCTCGCACAGGAGTAGCTAGACGAAGAAGTACCAACTAGTTTTCGTAGTCCGATAATTCAGAAATTCGAAGGAGGGGATCCTGTGGAACATGTCCAAAAATTTCTAGATTCTTTGGGACTGTATTCCTTCTCCAACCACATCCTCTGTCGATTATTCCAGACCAGCTTAAAAGGCGAACCGTTACGATGTTTTCATACACTGGATGAGGGCCCTATCGTCACCTTCGAGCAACTTTGCGAACTGTTCATCAAGAACTATTCGCATAATAAAGACAAGGAGGAAAATCTTTACTCTTTGTTCAGTCTCAAGCAAGCGCCAGGGGAGAAGTTGGAAACATTTACCAGAAAGTTTTTCGGGCTAGCTCGAAAGCTCGATAACCTTGACAAAAAGATCAAGACCTCCGCTTTCACAAATGCGTTGCTCATAGATGGACGAGTCAAGGAACATCTGATCCTCAACAAGCCGCAAACGTTAGTAGATATGATGGAAAAGGTCAACAATTTCGTCGACCTCGAAAGACTAACGACTGAAAAACAAAAACCTCAGCGCGCCGCTCTATCCACCAATGATCATACCGGAGAATGTACTCGTAACAGCAATAAACACTATGGAGGCGATAAGAAATGTTTCAAATCCTACGATGATCGAACCCGTCAAGGACAAAAGAGACCAGTTCTGCGCTTACCACGATTGGCAGCTACCATCGCCAACATATATCCACTCATACAAAAGGATGAGCTCTTCAAAAATGCCAATACTCTTCAACCCATACCAGGAAGACCGTACTGCATTCACCACAAGATCCATCATCATGACACGGAACAATGTTTTGTGTTAAAACTCCTCTTCCTAAGTATATTTTCGCATGGTCGTATGCTCGAGTATATTGTAGACGTAAAAAGTTAGGAAGATGGCAGCTACAAAACTGAAATCACGGTCGTCCAGTCTGACGAAGCAACTAAGGAAAAACATCTATACTTCATCGAGACTCAGACAGTCAGCCACTCCAACAGATCCAAACGCATGCTCATTGAACAATGCCATGATCTAACAATGATAGATAAAGAAGCCCGTTTGTTGCCAGACCAAACAGCCGACGATCTGGGATTTTTTTCGAAGACTGCGACGTGCGTCACGTTAACTTCCCGCATCACGATGCTCTCGTCATCGTGCTAAAAATGAAGAACATAGTTCTGCATACAATGATGGTAGATACCGGTAGCAGCGTTGAACTACTATTCCAGAGCACGATCGATCAAATGGGTTTAGCAAACAGAGTTGAACCAAGTAACATCAACGTCTCTGGATTCAACGGTTCCAAGGAAGAACGTGTTGGAAAAATTACACTTCCCATCACGGCCGGACCAGTTTCACTTGACATAGTTTTTTACGTCATCAATACAAAATCCCGTTACCTGGGCATCCTGGGACGACCGTGGCTGCATAACATGAAGTCTATTCCCTCCACATATCATCAAGTGCTACGAAATCAAAGGCAGCCAAAAATTAGCCCGAGTTTGCGATAATACCATTGAAGCTGAGCCAGCTGCAACAGCTCCAGCATAGCAATTACAGCATTCAGAACCGGCAGAACATCAGCTGCCAAGCGCTGAACCAACAGAATATATCGAGATCAACGGCACACGAAGAGGAACCCACATCGGGACCCTCTTGAGTGCGGAAGAACGTTTAGGTCTCATATAATTCCTCTCAGAGAATTACGACGTTTTTGCATGGACGTTCCACGAGATGCCAGGGATCGATCCGGCCATGGCATGCCACAAGCTCGAGTTAAAAGAGAAGGCAAAACCGGTTAAGCAGAAGCAACGAACTCTAGCTCCAAAGATACGAGATGAAGTAAACAAAGAGATCAACAAATTAATTAAGGTCGGTTTTATCCGTAAAGCTATTTACCCGGACTGGATCTTGAATATTATCGCAGTTCCTAAGAAAAACGGTAAGATCAGAATCTGCATCGACTTCACAGATCTCAATTGCCACACTCTAAAAGATCGCTTTCCACTCCCAATCATCCACCATTTGCTCGATTCAACAGCCGGGCACGAACTCCTCTCTATGATGGATGCTATATCAGGGTACAATCAGATACCACTTTTCCCTGAAAATCAAGACAAGACTGCATTCATCACCGAACAAGGCCTGTATTGTTATAACGTCATGCCTTTCGGCCTCAAAAATGTCGGCGCTACCTATCAGAGATTGATGGCGCAAATGTTCAATGATCAGCTCGGTAAAACAATGGAGGTTTACATCGACGACATGCTTTGCAAGAGTCTCAAGAAGGAAGACCACATGGCAGATCTACGAGCAATTTTTGCGATCCTGCGAGCTTACAAAATACGTTTGAATCCTAATAAATGTCAGTTCGGAGTACAATCCGGGAAATTCTTGGTCCACCTCATAAGCAAACGAGGAATTGAAGCTGATCCATCACGTATACGAGCTCTCTTGGCTATGCCTTCTCTTAAGACAAAAAAAGGATGTTTAGAAACTAGTCGGGAAGATCGCAGCACTTAACCGATTTGTATCCAAATCATCAGACAGATGCCGACCTCTATTCGACCTGCTTAAACAAGGTACATCGCGGGGAAAGTCAAAGAAGGAACCCAAGATCGAATGGACGGATAAATGCGAAGCCGCTTTCCTCAAACTCAAGTAATATTTGGGTAAACCACCAGTTATGAGCACACCAACAGATGGAGAAGAGCTTACAGTATACTTAGCCGTCACAGATACTTCTCTCAGCTCCGTCCTTCTCCGCCATGATGAAAAGACCGAGAAACCAGTCTATTTTATCAGCAAGACTCTGACCCCTGCGGAAACAAGATACACCAAGATCGAGAAGCTTCTTTTAGCCCTCGTCTATACGTCGCCGAAATTGAAACAATATTTCTAAGCCCACACTCTTCGGGTATTAACAAACTATCCATTCCGCAAAATTCCAATGATCGACGAATTCAGCAATGGTCAGTAATACTTGGAGAACACGACATACACTTTGGGCCACGCCACTCTGAGAAAGGTCAGGCTATAACAGATTTTCTAGCTGACTTTCCATTAGAAGATCCTGATTGGGAAGAAGATCTTGATGAAAACAAAGATGAACCACTCACAGAACAGCCTGAAGAAAAGTCCAATTGGGTAACAAAGAAGGGTTGGCGACTTTTGGCGGAGGGATCCGTCGGACCAGCAGGATCAGGGGTGGGGATTGTTCTTATAACTCCTTCCAATGATCGGCTCAAAAAATCTATTCACCTCAATTTTGAAGTGGCTAACAATGTAGCAGAATATGAGGCACTAATTCATGGCTTGGACATGGCACTCACACTGGGCGTAACAGAGCTCTTTGTCTTCACCGATTCATTACTGATCGTCAATCACCACGCGGGTATCTATCAAGCCAATGGCAAAATGATTGACTATGCTGCTGCAGTGGTCGAACGAATGAACATAAAATTTTTATGGAACATTTACCAAGGGGAGAAAATCGACATTCAGATGCACTCGCTTACCTCGCTGGGGTCCTTGGATCAGAAGCTTGCTGTTTAAAAATTAACGTCATTTCTAACCCCAGTATTAATGCCACTGTAGCCAACGCCATCAATACTGGGGGCAACGAGGAGATCGGAAGTGATTGGAGATAGCCTTTCATCAGATATATTGGAATCTACAACAAATTCGATGGCCCACTCCCAGAAGATCCTACAGAACGGCAGAGATTAATCGATAATGCAAGAAGATATATTGTCCGAGACAACCTCCTCTACAAAATATCCATCACTGGTCTATGCCTCCTCTGCCAATCCGAAAATAAAGCACAACAATTCTTGTACGATCTACACGAAGGTACATGCGGGTCCCATGCTGTAGGTCGATCTCTTGTTAACAGAACATTAACGCAAGAAATGTTTTGGCCTAAGATGAAAGATCAAGCGATCGAGTACGCACGCAAGTGTGACGCTTGCCAGCGTCACGGTCCGATGATACGCGCCCTAGAGCTCGAACTACACTCAGGCCAAGTCACCTGGCCATTCCAACGATGGGCTCTCGATCTCGTAGGAGAATTTCCTACAGCACCAGGAAAATGAAAGCATTTGTTGGTCGCTATGGACTACTTCACTAAATGGGTAGAGGCAGTCCCTTTGTGCCGACACGAGAAGATGAAGTCATCAAATTCATTTGGGAGCACATAATCATTCGGTTCGGCAGACCGCATCTTATCAGAATCGATAATGGACCATAGTTTGTTGGCGCCAAAGTCATCGCGTTCCTCAATCAACACAATATCATTCACTCCCCATCAAACCCTTACTATCCTCAAGGAAACGGACAAGCTGAAATTACTAATGGAACGATTGTGGACGGACTCAAGAAAAGTTTAGATGACAAAAAAGAGAATTGGGTGAACGAGTTACCACACGTACTTTGGGCATATCGAACAACTCCAGGAATAACAATAGGTTGTACTCCATTCTTACTGGCCTACAGAACGGAAGCTATAATACCCACTCAGTACCATCACCCAATACACAATCACGAGATGATAGATGAAGAAAATGAATTTTAGATCGCATGCAACCTGAATATGATCGAAGAAACACACGTAAAAGCCATTGTAAATCTGGGAAGATATCAACTTGCTTTATCACGGTCTTATAACAAGCGCGTTCGACATCGAGAATTCAAAATCAAGGACCTTGTTCTCAGGGAAATCCCCCAACATCGCAAAGCGCCTAATACGGGGAAGTTAGCAGATAATTGGGAAGGTCCTTTCATCGTAACTGGCGCAAGCGGTTTAGAATCTTACGACCTTAGTACACATGACAGAGTTCCCGTACCTAATCCTTGGAATACTCGCCTACTGAACCTGTATCGAAATTAAACAGGCTGTAACTTCAGATTTCGATTAATAAAGCAAATTTTCATCATCATGCTGCAAATCTATTTCAACATCGTACTCGTCTCTATATGGTTCATTCAAAATGACCTACTACTACAATATCTGCTTCATAGCTCTTCAAATACATAAACGATCTCTGAGGATCCCTTATTCGATCTGGCTGAGACGTTATTTAGCTATGCAATATTTAACACAGGTCCCATCACGGTCGCTACGCTCGACCTATAACTGGGATCTGCTTTATAGCTCTTCAAATATATTCACATTCTCTGAGGATCGCTTATTCGATCTGGCTGAGACGTTATTTAGCTATGCAATATTTAACACAGGTCCCATCACGGTCGCTACGCTCGGCCTATAACTGGGATCTGCTTCATAGCTCCTCAAATACATACACGCTCTCCGAGGATCGCTTATTTGATCTAGCTGAGACATCACATTTAGCTATGCAATATTCAATACAGGTCCTATCACGGTCGCTACGCTCGACCTATAACCAGGATCTACTTCATAGCTACTCAACTATATACGCGTTCTCTGAGGATCGCTTATTCGATCTGGCTGAGGTGTCATTTAGCTATGCAATACTCAATACAGGTCCCATCACGGTCGCTACGCTCGACCTATAACCGAGATCTACTTCATAGCTCAACTATATATACGCTCTCCAAAAATTGCTTATTGAGTTATTCAATTCGATCTGGCAAAGGTGCCACTAAGCTATGCAATATTTAATATCCCAGCACGATCGTTTAGATCGACCCATAACGGGGATCTACATACACGCTACCCAGAGGGTTGCTTATTGATAAAATCAATTCAACTTGGAAATAATGTGACCTTCAAATATCTCATAAATAGTCTTTATTGATTTGTTCAAAGTGACTTATACACGTTATACAGTTCAAACTGACTTACAATACCACATCATTAAATCTCTACATGATCGTTCGTTGGATCACCAAATTCAATTATACATAGAGATAACAACAACATATGACATTCTTTTTTTTTACAGCCAAGACATACTTACATTTCTTCTCATGGAACTACTGCTTACACTTTGGGGATACAACATTCGAACTCTTCCCTGGCTCAGATGAAAGTAAAATAGGGGAAAGGCTAGTCGCATCCACTACAGTAGAAGGTGCATTCAGCAGTTCTGTAACCCTCGGCATCAAATTATCTATATAGGATAATCGTGCTAGCTGCAAGTCATATTCCGTAACATATTCAGTTGTAGCAGTCAAGATCGACCCACGCTCTGTTCGAAATTTCTCTACATCAGCATGCAGCATAGCCATAGAGCGCAACGCAACATTTTCCGAAGTCAAAAGCGTAGCTTCATAAAATTCGGTTTTCACCTTGTTTAGTTCGTTGACAAGCTCTTTACAACGAACTTCTATAGATTTTTTCTCCTGTAACAACGAGCCTCTATATTGCCTCGTTATTTCCACACTGCGCTCCATCTCCTGCTTCAGACGGTCCAGTTTTTTATCTACCTTCCTTGAATAATTGATCTCATTTTCAGCGGTGTCCATCATCCTCTACGACTCATTATACTTCGTATGAAGTTCCTCAAAAAATTCATTACCTTGAATGCACTCATGTACCAGAGATTGCTTATCCCGATCAAGAGCAGCGATCCGCGAATTACACTTATCAATGACCTCACGAAGCTCTCGATCTCTCTTGGAACATGCCTCCTCATGATTTTTGGCACGGTCGTTCTTCCACTGGCATGAATCTCGAGCCTCACGCAAATCCCTGTTCAGCCTTTTCAAGCGCTCACGCATATAAAGAATTTCATAATCTTGCTTCTTTAAGAGATCCGTATTAGTCGTTATCACCGACTGATGATGCAGCAGATCATTGTTCTATTTTTCAACCGTACTTAACAGATCTGGCACTTGTTGATTCGCAGCCATGGTCTCTGAATTTTTTTTCTTCAGAGATTCTTTCCACTGTTCGGATTCATTATTAGCAGTCAATATCTCAGCATCCTTACATGACAACTCTACAGTCACAACATTTAGCCGACTCTGTAGCTCCAGCATCTCCGATTCCATCATTGAATTCAACAAAGTCTTTCTTTCAACCAATAACAAACATTGCTGCAACTTGGTAGACAATTTTTTATTTGACGCAGATACGGCAGCCACGTTGTCATTCTCTTTGTCCTCAACCTAGACGAGCAGATCACAAGAGACAATATATATACCAACAAATATTTATTCCTACAAGACATATCATTCTACAACATGTGTTACAACATCAAGATATAATACACGAAGACAACGTACAACCAAATGCCACAGTCTAGTTGGTCTGTGACTACACCTTACTACCACTAACGTCAACTTGCAAAGGTTTATCAAAGATTACGACCTCCTACAGACGGGTCTTATGCCGTGTGTAAGACATCAGTTCTTCGACCTCCTCCTCCTCAGAGTCTTTAGCTCGTGATTTTGAATTTGAAGTTCTCCCACCCTCATCCCTTTTTGCAAACTACATATTTTCAACCTTATCATTCTCTACTTCCGCATCTTTACCGCAGCTCAATATATAACGCCTAAATTCATTTTCTACTCTCTCGAGCTCCAACCCGTAAAATGCGATCACGTCGGCCATCTAACGTTCGTGATCCGTATCGGCAGTACGTTTCCCCCACTTTGGCGTAATTATCTTCTTCAAACGTGATTGGGATACTTGCAGACATTTTTGCGTATCTAGTAAACGCGTTTCTAACAAGGTAACTCTCCTCTCAGAGTTCTGCAACAGTCTAGCACACTCTACCTTTTCTACCTCCAGACAGCCATTATGACCCTTGCATCGTTCCAGTTCATCACAAGCATGCCTCAGGTCGTTTTCTAATTGCGTGTGGATCTTTCTATCCTCCTTTTTTATATTGAAGAAAAGAATCCTCATTGCCCTCTGCCCTTACAAAAGTCAAGCTCATCAGGCAATGAACCTATACCACCCCATATGATGGATACTCCAGCCCGAGCTGAACATCTTTGCGCTTCTCTACTATGGAAATTGCGTTCTTCTTGCGCTAAGAATTTCACCCGAGCTGGGTCAGGCACTACGTCTCTCTCGGTCAACAGTTCTAAGTAGGTCTCCTTCAAACCTCGCTCACTATCAACTTCGGCCTCAAAGTACAGTGCAAAAGACAATAATGACTTTTGACACTCTAACTTATCACTCACATCTACGAATCGCTTATCCTTAAGGGATTTTTGGAGTAAATTGAACCTATTGGTCTCTTTTTGCAAAACCTCATCCCTCTCAATTTTTATCTTCCCATATCAACATTGAAGTTTGAATAACTCCTTAAAGGTTTTATCAAAATTTGACTTATGAAGGCGTCTCTCATATTCAAGTTTATTATATACCTGTTGAGTACGATTGATGGAATCCCTTGCTCGACTCAAGGCCTTCTCCATCTCGATCACTTTCCCCCTCAAATGAACTACCTCCTACACACAAATCATACATTCACATCAAAACAACAATATATGAACAACAAACACAACAATTTCAAAACCTCATCCAAAATAATTCTACCACCAATACAAAGGACAAAGTTTGATTAAGTCTCCAGATCTATACTTCAACTACAAAATCAAGATTTAGATCCTGCTACCTCCTTGATCGGATCATCATCCACGGGAGGAGCCGGGGTCTGCTCAGCCACTGGAGAAGCGTCATCCCCTGGGAAGGCAATCTCGCCATATTTTTCCGTAAGAGCAAGCTCGACATCCGCTCTGCTCAAACCCCAGGTATAGAAGGCTTGAATCAGCTTATTGCGAGCAGCCACCGCAATATCAACAGCTTTCTTCACCTCACTTTTAATCTCTTGCTTTGTAGCAGCAGCTTCCTTCTCGAACTGCTCCCTCTGCAACACCTTCTCTTTCTCGAGCTGCTCCCTCTACAGTATTTTCTCTTGCTCGAACTGCTCTTGCAAAGTAGCTTTGTCTGCATCAGGTTGCCGAACAAGATCAACACGATTCGCAGCAGCTAACTTCAATAACTCCGCGGCTGATTTCCAGGTAACAGAAAGCTGCACATCACATACAGTCAAAGAGTATTACAAGGTCGGATCATTATATGAAAAAAGATTTAATCAAAGAGTACATTGCATACCTGAGAGATGCTGGATCAGATTTGAGTATCAAGGCGGATGGGATCACGCGTAGCCAAGTCCAATGCCTCAGCTTCACGGCTTCAAGGTTGACACCCTTCGAAGTAGCTCAGATATCTTTCCCAGATTCTTTTTTCTACTTCTTCAGAGGAGGAGCTATATTCACATCAGCAGCAACCCCCTCAGTTCCCACCGGCGGTAGCTGCACATGCACTATTTACTCAGAAGGCTGCACTGACCTTTTTATTTTTGGTCACCGAACTAAAGAGCTCGAAGAACCCACAACACAGGCAGGAATCTCCATAACATCGGCGTAAGCAGAGCCAAATACAGCCATAGCTAGCTTTTGATGAGCTCGTTGAACTTTTTCAACTACAGAGTTAAGCCTCTTCTCTCTGCAAATTCCTAGCTCTCCGTGAACTTTGTTCAGTTCGCTCCCTTCTCGACTAACGATGTCGAACAAACTCAATGTATCAGCTACAACTTTTGGTTTAGGCTCTGCCAAAACAGCAATAAAACTATGTTAGCAGCTCGCAGTAAGTTAAGAGACAAACTACAGACAGAATGAAGACACTTACTCTCGTTAAAACTCTTATATATCAGCTCGAGCACGGGTTCCCCAGGCACTTGCATAAAATTACCCTTCACCATCACAAGATGGTCGCACCAGGGCCTCCCAGACGACTCAAAATCAATAAATTTTGGCCTCACCGAATCACTAAATAAATATCCGTTCTTCCGATCTTTCATATACTTAAACCTATAGCATTTCAAGACATCGTCCGCAATGAATTGTCTTGCAATACCACTATCTCTCCACTTCTGATTAAGAACTTCACAGACCCTCATCATCTCAAAAATGTTACCATTCAATTGACCAGGGTAACTCATCAGTGCATTCATTACCCCTTTTTGGAAAAAGGTTAGGGGAATACTTAACCCATATGCGACCTGATTTAAATAACAGAGAAATCCTTCCCCTACGACCTCTGATCCAGTCCCATTATAATAAATGATATCTATATCATCTCCTATATCCATACTTCTCTTCCAACGATCTAAAGAAGGTACCTGATAATGCTCTACATTACCACTCGGTCTCACCAGAGTTCTAAACCACAACCCTGCATTCATCACATAGTCCCCCCATTCTCCGTCTAAACTCTTTTTATACTATAAAAAATTCTTCGATACATCAACATTCTCGGGATACTTAAGAAATTGCCCAGTTTCACCTCCAGCATGCAACCCCACTCCCTCCCAGAAGACACAGACGGATTGTCAGCAGTCACCGTACCAATTACCACAGAATCATCCATAGTCCTATCAGACGATGATGATTCCTCACTACTGACAGAGACAACAAATTTACTATTGAGTTTTGGGTTTTTTGAGCTCATCTACCACACATAAAGGAAAAATCTATTTAGAGATTTTATTAACAAAACAGGCCTCCTCCCTCAGCCGTACCCAACACATTATTAATTTACCCAAACAGTTCACAATCATAACCTACCAGTTTTTCAGGAACCTAATACAGCAAAAAAAAAGAAAAAAAAAAGAAGAGAAAATGGGAGCAGAGGCACTAACCTGTACTAGAAGAGCAACAGTCGTCGACTCCGTTTACCGCTCGCACCTCAGGCGACAAAACAGTCTTTCTTAGTAAGATGATCACACAACGCTGGAGGACTACGTTCAAAATTCGAAAATTTTCTCTCTCTAGAAATGCTTCTGCCTCTGTCTGCAACTGATTGTGTTTTAAGAGAAGAAAGATGAAAAGCTTTTATATTGCCCCTCAGTTTCTGAAACGATGGCTCTTCGGGATACGTGTCTACGTCATCTCTCCTAATAGGCACGTCTTTTCGTTTGCCCTCATAATGGTTTTTGGGGTAACGTGATCTGTTCTCACGTCTGTCTCTCTCCTCTACGATTATTATGGACTCACTGCCCAAGAAGATTTGCACAGATCTTACAGCACAATTATTTCCAGCAACAACTTTCTACGGCTACACGATCCTGCCACACTTTTTATAACATGGTTCCAGTTCAGAAAACCTAGGAGCAACTATTACAGCTGTCACTTACCACATTATAGGCTTGACAGACGCAGAAATATCAGCGGCAAATCCTGCTTCAGTTCCTTTTTCATTCAAAAATTATTATAGATACAGAAAGCAATGGTGAACCGACCTCAACACAAGCACATCATTTTATTAAGATCAACCATCCGACCTTACATACAATGACAGAACGGATAACACTCCTCACCATGCGGAATGGTTCCAATACAGCCCTCACAAGCTTATCCAACGCGTGCTCAAAGGCTCCGACCAAGTTCCATTGATGATAAAAAGAATTCAAGTTAAACAACGGCATCGCTCTTAATAACTCATGACACGAAAGGGATCACGACCTTGTCATACCCACAAACATAACAACACCGTGTTTCAATAAAGCCACACATATATATAGGGGCGACCTGCACAGTTCGGAGATATCAACACGACGTCCTGCATATTTTTGACCTATGTCATCAGTGACTTGTTCGATTTATAACAACAGTTCTAAAACAGCTTTAAGCACTTAAAAGACAAGATAATGAATTTCGAATTTCTTATTCAAGGAAATCAAGTTACAAGAACGAATACTTCAACCAGTTCGGAGATAAAGATTACAAGCTCTACAAACATTTTTATCTTCTACAAAGATTAGCCTACGTTGTAGATGACAGTGCAACACTTGAAAAGAAACAATGGAAGGCTCAGCAGAAAAACTCAAAGCTCAAGGATGGAAATTAGAATGAGGCAGAGGACAAAATAAATCCCACCACTCCTCCATAACCCCCACCTCCTCTTCCAACGAAGGACCTCCTCCACCGTTACAATACCCAATCTTTTGCAAGGTATCGACAGTACTTCTCAGACGACTTCCTCTCCTTCTCGTCTTCCGCAAACACCGCATCTTCTGCAAGCATCCGCAGACAGGACCGATTGTGAGCAGTAAACAAAACCACATAATATAATTGCCACAGTTGATGAAAATCATCCTCCGCCTCCTCTACTTCTTCCCACGTCATCCCATGGAAAGTCGGCAGAACAGGGATTGGAGTTGGCAACGAAAGGCTTTGGGTTCCAAAATAACTAGTTTGTAGACTCGCCATTTTTTTCTGAACCCTAACTTCATATTCTTGGTGTCGAGTTGTCACCATCACTGCTACTCAACCCAACATAAACAACTGGCAACGTTAACCAGGGTGAACAGTGATAACAACTATTCACCATATTTTATACCCGTAACATTTAATGCACTCCACAACTTCCAATTAGATATTTATCACAAGTACAGGTCTCAAGAGGAATATTTGGGAGACCCAACAGTCGAAACTACTTTTTCCAAGATAAAATAAGGGCCATTAATACAACATTCAATTTTGACGACTGAACTTCTCAACCAACACCACTCGCAACGCACGTTTCTCCTGCTATTGGCTGAAAGGGGGCAGCTGTAAGAGCTAATTTCTAATCCCCGTACTGAGTCCAATATTTGAACTTACATAACTCGAGATAACACACTGATAACCAATCACGGACTAAAGCAAGGAGATCGTAATTCAGACTTCCTCATCTACAGCTCGGGATGACAAAGCATCCAATAACATCGTACTGCACAAAATACTCAGATATCTAGCAACAGTTTGAATACACGCGAACACGATTAGAGATTACATCAACATCAATAGTTCGGAGATATCAAAGCATCGTGTGACTTTGCGCTACAGAAGATACTCCTTCACTTGTCAACGGATCGCATGCACACGAGCATCACAAGAGATCGTATCTTCCCAACGATCTGAAGCTACAACTAAAGAATGTTAATAGATCCGTTACAGATCAACAAGTATCAAGACGTTACAAATGTCTACCATGAAGACTCATCAATGCCTGATATTGTAACGTTCCTCATCAATGTAACCAACGGCTATATTATAAGACCTATAAATAAGACTAGACAGCTACAGATTAAAGGGGGACTGCTCAGAGATTTTTTCTATAGCTCTCTCTCTCTCTATGTAATAGCTAGCAAACATCTATAAACATCTCTCTTTCTAAAATCCTCAGGGGAGGTCGTAGATTTTTACCCATTCAAGGGTTTTTCACGCTAAAACTTTGTGTTTATAGCTATTTCATCTACAACATTCTCCATTTCAAGGGTGTAAAGCACTATTTTCGGTCTCTGCGAAAATATGCTATTATTATTACAATTATAAACATCCTCACAAAAAACAAGCTCTATTGGACAATTTTTCACTATTTGTCTTAAATCCTTAATATTATTTGAAACCCTAATATATAAACATATAAATAATACGTAATTTTATGTGGGCGACAAAAATTTTAACTGCCGATGACCCCTTTTTTTATGTAGGGTACTTTGTTGACATTATTACTTTATTAGTATCAATAACAACGATGTCCTAACGGAATAATTAAGTTTTATTTACATAATTGTAGCTTAAAGAAAGAGAGGCTACTATGGGTTGAAGATGAAGACATTGTACTTGGAGGCCCTCAAAAAATGTCTCTCCTCACGTTTTCTTATGAAGGGGAATCTACAAAACCACCCAACCTAAGATCCAAAATGTTTGGTATTTGTTAATGTTATTAGCATATTAACATATACTAATCCACAATACGAACAGAGAAACCCTAGTTAGTAGAAAAGTATGAAGAACACCAAAAATTGGATTGGAAAAAGTTCCTTTAAGAGCTTCAATTGCTTAAACGCAGTTAATTACAATGAATTACTCTAAGCCCTAGCTTCTTCCTCAAAACTTTCTATTGAACTAACATTCGCCTAAAAAAATAACCTAAGTCCCCTTTATATAAGAGGGAACTAAAAATACTAATAACACAGATCTCGAGGCAAAACTACATCTCAAAATAACAACCTACGCCAAGCTCTTTCGAACGGCATCCATGCCCGTTCGAACAACTTTACGATAATTAATCCACAATGCGATGAAGAAGCTCTAGTTAGCTAAAAAGTATGAAGAACACCAATTGATTGAGAAAATAAAGCTTCAATTGCTTGAAAAAATGAAGTAATTACAAGAAAATCTCTCAAAAAACCCTAGGCCTCTTTCAGAACTAGTTCTAGATCTAACATAAGAAAACAATGCCTAGCCTTGCCCCTTTTACAAGGGTTTCCACCACGTGAGTGCATGAGTTACGAATTTTAACATAGCAAAGCAAATTTGTTGAGCATTAGAGTATTCCTAAACCGAAAAATAGGTCTCTAACCTATCTAACCAATCATCCAACTTCTCGGCATCGATCGAACCGTCGAATATCGAATTTCAATCTTAAAATTGATGCGAAGATTACGAATAGGATTCGATAGCTTTCCAATACCCGATCGCTCTTTGTCAGATTCGGCCTTACTAGAATCACTATCGATTTCCGCAAAATTGTCGTTTCCATCCAGCTCCATAGCCCCTTTCTTCTTAGAGCGGTCACGCCGCTTCGTCAAAATGGAAGCCTTCGCGAGGTTTGTAAGACACAATTGTTCTACTAACTCTCCTATAGTAGAAGTTAGGGTGGAAACTGTAGTTTTCAAAAGCGTGAGCCTTTCGTTGGAATTGCTCATCTCTAAATTGTCTTTCTTCTTTCAATTAGGCTTGCAATGGCTCTTCAACAGAGTCACTAGCTTCTCCTTCGTTTGCTTGAGACGGTTGCGTGTAAAGACCATAAACCACAATCTACCCCCAAAGACTGTAACTGGAAAACTGATACTACTTAATCCACAATACGATAAAGAAGCTCTAGTTAGTTAAAAAGTTTGAATAATACCAATTAATTGGGAAAAAAAAGCTTTAATTGCTTTAAAAAAAGGAAGTAATTACAAGAATATTACTCCAAAACCCTAGGCCTCTTTCAGAACTCTTTCTAGATCTAACATAAGAAAATAATGCCTAGCCTTGCCCCTTTTATAAGGGTTACAAGTTTTTAGTTCCAATAAGACTGGGTTACAAGTTCCTAGTCCCAATAGAACTTGCGTTACAAGTTCCTAGTCCCAATAAGACTTGCCTAAATCCTCCTGGATCACTAATTAGTCTTAAACGCTAGAAACTTGACAAGTCGTTCGAACGACATCCAAGCTCGTTCGAACGAAATTTGTCTATGGGCCAAAATTCTACTGAGTAGGAAAAAGGTCATTCGAATGATTCTACACATCGTTGAAACGACTTGGCGTTAATTGCTCTTCAAACCTAGAAATAAGCCATCTCGTTCGAATGGCATACAAGCTCGTTCGAACGACTTCGACAATATTCTTCACATATAGTTCACCTCAAAATATCTCTAGATCTTCTTGGATCAAGGCTCCCCTCTTTAGGATCCTTAAGCTCCTGCTCAAGCTAAAATAAGAGATGTAGGAATGCATCAGTGCCCATTTCCCTATTGTACCACTTCGACTGACTAGGTAGCTGACTCTTCTTCCCAACTCAGAACGATTCAATACCACCTCGTCTTGTAGTGTAAACTTTTCTCTCCCGAATACCATCCTCCTACAACGGATCCTTACTTTCCGTCCATAACTCATTAACTGACGGTAGGCGAGTGTCGATTGTAGAGTCTTCATCTAAAAGAGACGGCTCAAACAGCTTTAAATGCTTGACATTAATCACCAAATACATCTTCATGAAAGGTGGCAAATCCAACTAGAATGCATTGTCACCAATCCTCTTGAGTATCATAAATGGACCATAACAGATAAGTTTAAGCTTCATACCTTCCCCTTTAAGTCGTTCCTTACCCAAATATAACCAAACTAGGTCGCCCTCATGAAAAGTATACTCAACCCGATGCTTGTCGTAGCGAACGTTAGACTTCGTTTGAGTCTTCTTTAACTGTGTTTCAATCGCCTTATGAACCTTGCCTATCCTCTCAATGAAGCACTAAGCTTTAACTTGCTCCTCTTCATCTTTCCCTGACAACGTCTTGTCGCTAAGACTAAACGCCAAATCAAAAGGGCTTTGCGGCAAATACCCCAAACAAACTTCAAATGAAGACATCAAAGAGGAACCATGAATTGCCCAGTTGAACGCAAGCTGAAGATACGGTAAACTCTCATCCCAAGTCTTAGGATGCTTAGAATGGAATCCCCGTAATAAATATACCAAAGAGCAATTAACGACCTCTGTTTGCCCGTCAGTCTGCGGATGAAAAGCAGTACTTCTCTTCAACTTGTCCATCATCCCCATAACAATCTCAAGAAATGCCCCCAAAAGTAGCTGTCCCTATCTAAAAGAATAGAAGAAGGGATCCCGAAATACCTCCAGACGTCTCTAAAAAACAGTCGCGCTGCTCCTTCCCCAGTGACCGTCTTCTTGCTTGGAATAAGAACAATCATCTTGCTAAATCGATCCACCACCACAATCAAATAATCATTCTTACACCTGGTCATGGGAAAACTACCCATAAAATCCATCGAAATGCTCTCCTAAAGTCGATTATGAACTGGCAATGGTAAGTACAGTTCTATCTTCCTATTATAAGGCTTCGATGTGTTGCATAGCACGCAACCACGAACCACACGAGCAACATCCACCTGTATCTTTGGCCAATAAACATAATGCTGTAAATTCAAAAGAGTCTTCTCAGCCCCAAAATGACCTGCCACCCGGGAAAATTGTGCCTCACGAATCCAGTATAAACGATCTCTACCCTTTGGAATACATAGTAGACTGTCCCTGTAAATCAAATCATCCTTTAAAACATACTCGCATGTCTTGCCTTGCAACAACTTCTCATGAATCACACTGAGCTCCTTGTCGTCGTCATACCCAGAAACGTACTCAGAAGGAACAATAGGCTGGATCTGCATAGCTACCAACAAAGCAGAAATAGTTGGTATTGGGGGTCGAGATAACATATCAGCCATTTTTTTGTCCACTCCTTTATTATATTTGATCAATAAGGTAAACTGCTGAAGGTACGACATCCACATTGTATGGCGACCTTGCTGTAGCTTGGACTGCGTAGATAAGAATTGTAATGGTTTGTGATCAGAATGTACCACAACCTCCTTCCCCAATAAGTAACTCCGCCAATGTTTCACTGATTGATATAATGCGTAGAACTCCTTATCGTAGATAGGATAGTTGTGTACTGCTCCTGTAAACATCTCAGAATGGTAAGCAACCCGCTTCCCATACTGTAAAAGGATTGCCCCCAATGCATAGTCTGACGCATCTGTCTCGACCTTAAAAGGCCGCTGCAAATTGGGCAATACTGGTGTATTAGTAATCTTGCGCTTCAGTAACAGAAAATTCTTCTCATAGTGCTCTTCCCACACAAACTGTACTTCGGTCTTTGTCAAAGAATGTAAAGGTGCGGCTATTGTGAAAAATGCCAAATAAAATTCCACAAGTACTGACAAGAACCCATAAAACTTCTCACATCCGTCACTGTACGGAGTCTAGGCCAATTTGTTATAACCGAGACCTTCTCTGGATCAACCTTAAACTCACCGCCACCAACAATAAATCTCAAATAGACTAGGTCCCTCTTCCCAAACTCGTACTTCTTCCCATTTAGAAAAAGTTGTTATGATCGCAAAATGCCCAACACTTTGCGTAAATGTTTAATGTGTTCCTCCCATGTACGACTATATATTAAGATATCATCCAAATACACAATCACAAAATTATCAATAAAAGCACGAAGTACCTTATTCATTAAACGCATAAACGTCGTCGGGGCATTGCATAACCCAAAGGGCATCACCAACTACTCAAATAGGCTTTGTTTGGTCTTGAACGCTATCTTCCAAGTTTCTTCTTCCCAGATTCTAACTTGGTGGTAACCCGACTTAAGATCCAACTTGGTGAAAAACTGAGCCATCTGCAACTCATCTAAAAGCTTGTCAATTCGTGGAAGTGGATAATGATTCTTCACAGTAATCTTGTTTAGCGCCCGATAATCCATACACATTCTCCAAGACCCATCCTTTTTCGGCACCAATAACACCGGTGAACCACAAGGTGAGCAACTTGGATTAATAAATCCTTGCTTCAGGAGTTCATGTACTTGTTTCTTGATCTCATCAGAATCTGTAACAGAAGTCTGATATAACCCAATATTGGGTATCGGCTCACCATTTACCAAGGTGATATCATACTCCACATCCCTCTTGCAAAGCATCCCTTCTATACCCAGAAATAAGTCTTCATACTCCTCTTGTAACTTCCCCATATCGGTTTGTTGCTTAGGAGACATTGCCAAAGTAGACAATACATTAGCCAACAGACCCTCCTGAGCCGGTCGCACCAACAATAATACAAATTTGTCACTCGCATTAACCAACCTCTTCGCCTGAGTCGCCGTTACTAAATTATTGGTAGTGAGATATTCCTTGCATGCATTGATATGAAGTTTTCTCCCATCCTTTACAAGACGATACTTGCGAGCTCTATAATAAAGGATTGCATCTCGGTCCCACAGATAAGGGCTACCCAAGATGACTTAGCACACGTCCAACGGAACCACCTCACATATCACTTTGTCAATAAACTTCTCAGTAATCGCAAACTTGAATGCATACTGCTTAGTGATCTTCAACTTTACGTCTTTCTAAATCTAGCCCAAGCCGTACGACTTAGGATGAGCCACAGTAGCCAAATACATCTTCTTCACCATCGCCTCAGAAATTAAATTCTACAGACTACCCGGATCAATGATGGCCTCGACTAAGCTTTGCTTTATTTGAATGCTGACATAAAAAAGCTCTTCCCGGCTCGCCTTGTCGATAACTATAGATTGCTTGAACATTAGAGTAAGCTTAGGATTTGGCTTATCTAAATCCGGAAGATCCACAATCCTTGCGGCTAGTACACGTTTCTCCTTCTTGCCCTTCTCCTCTTTCGGCCGAAGCTCCGGGTGAAGCTTTCAACATCTATCTAAAATGTGCCCATTAGCCTTACAATGATTACAAATATTCTCCTTGGATAAAGACCCCTCCCCTTTGGGCTCCCCTTTCTGATCATACTTCCAAGTAGACTTGTACCCCGACTTGCTTTTGTCGTCTTTCTTGTCACTCTTCAAGTACTTGCCTTAAATGGCAATTATTTTAGCGATTGTATACTCGATATTTTCCATATTAAAGAGCTTTAATTATCTTCTAATAGACTCTGACAAACCTCCCGTATATTTCATGAACACCTCGTACTCATCCACATCAATATCCAAAACCAACGCTTGGTTATGAAACTCCGTAGTAAACTGTTGTACGGATTGCCCAAACCTTTGGCGTAAATTATGCCATTTGTACCATCGCTTCTGTTCATACCCAATTGGATAGAATTGTTTCCTCACCAAAACCTTGAATTCTTTCCAACTCAAACTTCCTACATCGTGGCGTTTCCGATAGGATTTCTACCATGTTAGTGAATAACTTGCGAATTTCAATGTAGAGAAACAAATTTTCTGGGCGTTGGAGTATTCATAAACGAAAAAATAGGTCTCTAACCTATCTAACCAATTATCCAACTTTTTGGCATCGACTGAACCATCGAATACCAGAATTTTAATCTTAAAGTCAATACGAAGATTACGCATAGGATTCATTGACTTACAAAAACCAGAGCGCTCCTTGACGGATTCGGCATCACTAGAATCACTATCTATCTCCACATTATCCCCGTATTCATCCACTTCCATAACTTCTTTCTTCCTCGAGCGGCCTCGCGCGTGTTGCCGAAGTGAAAGCCTTCGCGAGGTTCGTAAGACACAATTGTTTAACTAACTCCCCTACAGTAGAAGTTAGGTCGGAAACTGTCGTTTCCAAGGTCATGAGTCGATCGTTGGAGTCGTCCATCTCCAAATCGTCTTTCTTCTTTGAATTAGGTTTGCGATGAATTGTCAACGGACTCACTAGCTTCTCCAATTCGTTTGCTTGAGACGGTCACGTGTAGATACCATAAACCACAATTAACCGCCGAGAATTATAACTGAAAAACCGATACCACTTAGTCCATAATACGAACAGAGAAACCCTAGTTAGCAAAAAAGTACGAAGAACACCAAAAATTAGATTGGGAAAAGTCTCTTTAAGAGCTTCAATTGCTTAAACGCAGTTAATAGCAATGAATTACTCTAAACTCTAGCTTCTTTCTCAAAACTTTCTATTGAACTAACATTCGCCTAAAGAACTAAACTAAGTCTCATTTATATACTAGGGAACTAAAAATACTAATAGCATGGATCTCAAGGCAAAACTACGTCTCAAAATAATAATCTACGTCATGCTCGCTCAAACGGCATCCAAGCCTGTTCGAATGACTTTACGCTAATTGGTCTTAAACCCTAGAAACTTGACAAGTCGTTCGAACGAATTTTGTCTATGGGCCAAAATTCCAGTGAGTAGGTAAAAGGTCGTTCGAACGACTCTACACCTCGTTCGAACGACTTGACGCTAATTGGTCTTCAGCCCTAAAAACCAAGCATCTCGTTCGAACGACATACAAGCTCGTTCGAACGACTTCGACAATATTCTTCACATAGAGTTCACCTCAAAACATCCCTAAATCCTCCTGGATCATATACTTAAGAGACATTAAACAAAACTTAAATTGAAAGAACTTTTACAAATTAGTGTTAAGGAGCTTTGGGTTATTCTCCAATAGAGGAAGAAGATGCGGGGAAGTCTTTTGCATGAGTTGGAAGTCGGAGTACCTGCTAGCGCTGTTTGGGAATTTACAAGGGCCTTGGAATCGGAAAGCTTGTAAGTGAATTAGCTCCCCATGTTATTGAGAAGGTTGAAGTCGTAGAAGGCGATGGAGGGCTTGGCACCATGTTAAAACTCACGTCTCCAGCAAGTACGTTTTAAATCTTAAACTGGCCTATAACGGCCTCCTCAACCACGCTCCTCTATGATAATAATAAAAATGTCGAATAAATTAAGTGTGAAGTGTTAAGTGTTATAGTTTGATATATCTTAATTATTTGTTCTATTTTGTTAGGAACGCCTATGCTTACATTTTACAATGAGAAGTTTACGATAGTGGATCATAAAAAACGCATCAAGACGACTGAAGTGATTGAAGGGGGATTCTTGGATCTTGGGTTTAGCCTATATCGAGTAACGTTTGAGATTATTGAGAAAGACGCAGATTCATCCATCATAAAATCAATTGTTGGAAACGAAGTTAAAGAAGAGTTTGCGAGCAATCTTTCTTTCGTCAGTGTTGGACCAGTGGGAGCTGTATCAGAAATGGCAGCGAAGTATTTATTGGAGAAGAAATCTAGTGCGAGCAACCAATGAATCAAAAGGATATATCAAAGTTTCTTTGAATTTTAGATAAGATGTATCATTACATGTGCGCTACAAACTTTACTTAATAATCAGAATATGTTTAGGCTTGCGTTTTATAAATAATAGTTTGCCTACGCATCTTTAGGTGTTTAAGCATGCTTTTGTAATGTCTAGATAAAATCTTATATAAGATTGAATCAATGCTCGCACATGAAAATTGAACCAGTTGAAAATCGTAAGTATCAGCTACAGCGTTGCCCATTTAGAATTTACAGCCTCGGAACAGGAAAAAGGTGTCTGAGAATTGGCTTCCTCGTTGGACTCATGGAAATGGAAGGATGATTTCATGGAAGTATATATGAGAACATGCTCTCATTGTGATCATTTCTTAGCATGTTCTCTTCGTATGGATTCTCGGGACTAAAAAATTAACCTCATCTGATGGTAAGAAATTTATCAATAACAATGTGCTTCCAACTCCTTGCGCAGGTTAGCTTTTTTGGGTTTTATGTAGAAACTAGCATTTTTAGCACATGCATGGGCTCCAGTAAAACATCAACATAAAAGGTTGTGTTTGTTTTAGTATATTAATTAGTAAGATTATGAGAATATATAGAAGAATATCACACCAATTTTGAACTTTTCTATAATAATTATGTATTTATGACATGAAATATTTGCAAGGGAAAAATCATACCAATAAGTTTAAACTGAAAACAATACAAATCATACCAATTTGTTTGAAATTAAATTGGAAGATACAAATAGATTTTGGCAGATATTTGGAGATGTTTAAGCAGAAGTTTGGAATACAATATGACATTGGTGTTGAGGTTACGGCTCAAAAGATGGAAAAAGTTTTCTTCGGTTCCTGTTCGAATAGACTATTCTAAGTCTATTCGAACAGAAGAGGCAGACTTGACTCTGTTCGAATAGACAATAAGTCTATTCAAACAGAAATTCGGCAAACAATTTTTGGGCTGTTTTAAAGTACATCGTGATACGTATTTTTTGGATTAGTGTCATGGATGTTTAGTATAAAGTTAGGGATTGGTTAAGCCTTATTTGTATGTAGTTCATAGCCTCAGAGAGATAGGAATTTGAGAGAGAAAATGGAGAAATCTAGGGTTTCGCTCTTGAGATATTTATTGGGTTTTCTTTCTAGGGTTTCTTGCCGTAGATTATCTATAAGGGTAGAGGTGAGGTTGAGAGATCTCTGGAACTTCTTGTAACCCTAATTTGATAATTGATTCGTCGTGCTTGTTGGGGGTGGTTTTGATCCTTTTGGGTTTCCATCTAAATTAAAATCTTCTATGTGCATTTATTGCTTTGGTTTGAGTCTTCAGTGATTATATTTAAATATTCTTGTTCTTGCTTATTGATATTGCGCTTCCACGTTAAAATTTGCACGTAGTTTTTTAACAATTGGCATCAGAGCAAGGTTCGGGGGAATTAGAAATGCAAGATGGGAAGATCTAAGTACTTTAATACAATCAAATTTGATGTGTCGAATTTCGATGGGAAGATTAATTTTAGATTGTAGCAAATACAAGTTCAAGATATCTTGATTCAAGGCGCGTTACGCAAGGCACTGAAGGGAAAGCCTATACCTAAACCACTTGTTGAAGGTGTAGTTGTCTAGAAAGTAGATGATGATTAAGAAGACTGAGAAGATCTGGATGCAAGAGTTACGAGCGGGATTCATATTTGTCACGCTAAAAATGTTTTGGCAAACGTACGTGGCTGGAAAGAAGACCGCAAAGGGTCCTTGGGAAAAGCTTAAAAGTTTATACCAAATGAAGAGACTTTCGAATCGCTTGTACCTCAAGAAACGGCTTCATACACTTTGGATATATGAGGGTACGAGCGTTGGTGATCACCTAGGTTCTTTGAACGGGATCGTTTCAGAATGGAAATCGATCAGAGTTAAAGTTTTGGATGAAGGCAGGGTGCTTCAACTCATATGATATCTTCCTTCTACCTTAAAGCATCTTCAGCCTACGTTGATGTATGGGAAGAAACCTTGAGTTTAAAGGAGGTTACAAGTACGTTTCTTTCCGAGGAGAGAAGCCTTAAGGGTAGTGAATTCTTTGATGTAAACTCGGTGATGGTGGCTAGTGAGAAGATAAACTTTAATAAGTTTAGAAAAAAAACTTATTGGGGTTGTGGTCAATCAGGCTATTATAGATCGGATTGCAAAGATGGAAAAAGTAAAAGACCAAGTTCGGCAAAATGCTTCAAAGGTGATACTAACAGACTGATAATAGTTACTGGTGATGATGGTGATGAGTCGCACCTCCTGGTGGTCGCTGATTGTCCTCGCTACAATAAAGGATGGCTGTTTGATTGTGGGGCTACATTGTATGTATACGCATACAAGGCGTGGTTCGACAAATATGCAAGGACTGAAGGCAAGTTTGTGTCGACGAGCGATGGCTCTTGAAGGCTAATTTTAGGAGTTTGTGATACTCACGTAAGGATGTTCGATGGACATATCGTAGTTCTTCATGATGTTTGACATGTGCCGAGTATGACTTATAATCTAATTTTACTTTCAAAATTAAATAATGAAGGTTACAATTACTCCGGGCGAGGTGGAGTAATGAAAGTTTATTGGCGTAATGGCTAAATTTCGTAAGCTCGATATGATTAGGAATTAGCTATCACACCAATGAACCTGTAACAATACTCTAATAGAAAGTAAGAAATGGAAACAAGTGTTTTTAGCGTGGAAAACCTCTGAACAGGTAAAAACCACGACCTCGTATGGAAGATTTTTGTAAAAGTATCTCTATTGTTTAAAGTAGATTTCTTTATTGCAAGTGATCTCTAAAATATAGAAATGCTTTTGATCTTGTAAATAAGAAGTTTGAGTAATTTTCTGGTCCCTGCCTCTTCTGGAACTTTTTCTTTATATAGGCTTTTCCCACAACTCTTCATCGTACTGGAACACGTTTTCCAAATAATGTGGTTAGTAGTGGTTGACTGAATAACTGAGGAGTTCATTGGAGATAGGTGTTTTGACTGGGTAACATTTTTCAGGTTTAGCTCGATCTACGTTCTTGAGTAGTTCGTGGGGCTGGTTAGAATATTGACTGGGGTGTTAAGTGTTAAAATTGCGTGAGCCTGAGATGGAGGTAAATTGAGCTTCGCGATCTCGATTTTGAGTAAGATCGAGGGATAAGTCCCTACAATCGCCTCCTCGCAACCGAAGTCACGAGTGGCTTTGGGTGAGAATGTTTTAAAAGTTTAAAATTCGAAACGGAGTAATGAATGATGATGCTTGGGAAAACATACCTGCACAATAAATTAAGGTTTATATAAAAAGTACCTGTAGCAAATCTTTAAAATAATTCTTGCATGCGTAACTTTTTTTGAGATGGTGAAAACTCAGATGATGGTTCTTGAAGAGAGGATTGCGTTTGAAATGTAGAGATTAAAGTTGAAATACATTGGTGACCATTCCTTGGAAATGGCGATACCCGCCCCTATTCCTCTGATGTACCAAGGCTTGTTGGGAGAGGAAGCGGTTGAAGCTGAGGAAGATTTCTACTATAAGTGGAGATTTCATGTCTTTATCTTGACAGGCGAGGAACGTTGGGCTTGTCTCCGCACTCTTGCGGAAGACAGAGTAAGAGGTTCATATGTAGGGATAAGTGTATCTGCTGGGAAGATATGCTGATTTCTTGTATCGCCATGGATTATAAGGTTGGACCCCCTTCATCTCTACCAACTCTTCGGTGGTGGTGGCTATAGAAGAGGCGGTGATGGTGGTAGAGGAGGAGGATCAGAAGTGGGAACCTGCTGACGCATTTTCATCGTATTTTTGCGCTCAAAAGACCTTCATCTTATTTTGTGGGGGCCAGCACTGAGTTCACTGCTTGTATAGTTTTCGTTTGAAGTTCGACTGGACTTTGACCAAACTCATATGAGGGAAACTTTTTGTTGTGTCCAATGTCTTCTTTCATCAGGGTGAAAAATCACTGAATTATGAAGAATTGAAAGACATGATACCTCGGCGTGCCTGAATTACCTGTAACTTTTAACAAACAGGGAAAATTTGTTATCTGTAAAGTACCAAGAGTTTGGTGCTGGATGGATAACATTCTGTTGTATTCCTGAGGTCGATGTGGTAAAAACTTATTATCTGTAAATTGTATGTAATATCTTTGACATAAATAAAAGTTGATATTTACTAAACTATGTATAGATAAAAAAATTTAATCAACCTGAATTTTGCTGTGTGTTGGTTGAATAACTGCGTATAAGTAATGAAACAATGTTACTCGAACTGAGATGAGTACGTGCTAACAAAGTCGTGCTGATGTATAAATGATTTATGTTTAACAGGCGAGGGAGAGAAATTGTAGAAAATATGTAATTGTAAAAACTCGAGCTGTTACAGGTCGATAGGGATACTACTCGTGGTTGTATAAGGTCAAGTATAGTAACTAATGTGTGTATTAGTGAGGTGATAAGTTCAAATAATTTATTCCAAGATTTTGGGTTTGCTATTAGGGGATAAAAGGTAAAAATTGCGTATTTGAGGGGAAAGTGTATGAGAAACGTTTAAACATGGGTATGATAAAAGAAAAATAGAGGAGAGATTAGGATGGTGCGGCTCGATCTCAAAGGATTCGTCTTGCCGTGGAAGGACGATTGGCTATAAAGGTTGCTAAAGTACGTGAGTGGATCTTTGGTTCGTTTATTATGAGGCTGAGCTACCGGTGAGGGAATGTGAGCTCGAAGGGTAGATGTAAGGAGTAGAGAGCTGGAGTATGCTTGTTATTTCTATGAGGTGTGCTCTCGTGCATTGGTGAGGAATTCGGTAGATCGAGAGAAGTTGGTTGGTTTGATTGTCGAAGTGGAGATCGAATTCGAAGATCTGAGGACCGACGAATTATGTGATTGGATGATGTTTGTTTACGTTGCTAAGGCTGTGATGGATGTTGTGTAAAGTGTTTTTTATGAATAATATAATTGTTTTTAATGTACCAGAAATAATATAAGTCAATCGGATCCTTTAATAGGGGCGAATATGTTTTGAAACTGTTTTAGCAAATATTTTGAATAATTTTTAAATTTTGCATTGTTTAGAAAATGACATCAATCACAATAAGTATGATAAACAGGGACAAAAAAACAAAAATATGAAAATACAGAAGCTTCTAGCTTTATTTTGTATGCAAAAGGAAATAGAACTCTAACATCATACAGATTGAGTCATCATGATTGTGGGAAGGTCAGGAAAAGATATGGAAATAGGGAGAAAAAATATGTTAAAAAATTAGGGGAGTTGTAATGATGGAAATGTTGTTTTATTGAAAAGGTACAAGGAGTCAGACATGGAGAGTGGAAAAGACGCATCAGTTCTGTAATCGAGGACAGTTCGTGCGAGGAGCAATAAATGCCAGCCGCTTGGGAGAGAAAGGTTAAATAGTTCTTCTTTATCTCCAATCAAACGTTTTACAACTTCAAAATTTTTGGAGAGCACTCAGAGAGAGAAACGAAAGATCATGGGATTTGATAAAGAGTTATCCGAAGGTGATAAACTATTGAAAGGGGCAAAAGATTCTGGATCTCGTAAGTGGCTATATAGCAGCATTGTGGGGGAAAAGTTTGACGCCACTGCCGATTCTCATTCGGATACTGAAGGTTAGTAGAGATGTATGAAATATATGTTGACGTATATATATATGTTAAAGATATATGTTATACATAAACGATTGATCAGAGATGTATGTTAAATAAATATATATATATATATATATATACATAGATGGAAGAATGATAAATACCTTAACCTGTATGTAGGTTGAGCGTGAGAGGCATCTGTGTAGGTCGAAAACGTGCTTATAGAAATTGTTTTTAAGATGGGTAGTTCGTCTGTTAATGAGGTATCAACCTCTGGTCAGACGAATAAGTCTAGTAATGAAGGGGAAGTAGGATTAGAACAATTCTTGGGTTTCCCTGGTCAATTGGTATCTTTTCCTCCTAGTTCTGATGCCTTCAGAGAGTTTTATAAAGCCAAGGCGGCTGTAGGAGGGAAGTGGGGAAATTGTGTAGAGTTTGCCAGTAGGCAGTTTAGGGGTTGTACGGTAGCGGTGGGGGAAGAGTATTTTTACCTGTTGGCTGATTTGGAAGTGGAAAAATGAGATAGGGGTATAGATGAATCGATCTTGTTAGAATATTTCAAAGGGGATATCCGGGGTGACCTCTCAGAGGGTTTTCTGTGTTGCCTATCTCAATTAGAGTATAATTTAAGCCTTCCCTTCACCAATTTGGCGAAGGGGATTATGAATGTAATAGGGGAATGTCCTGTTCAATTGAACGGGAATATGTGGGAGGTAATAACCGTGTATGACCATCTGAATGAAAAATGGGAGATGAAGGGGAAAGTGAGGAGGATAACCCCTGAGGACGTTTTGCAGTTTTATGGGGTAAAATTTTTTAAGGCCAGTGGGGGGTAATATTTCTGTACGAGCGTAACTCGGCGTCGCTTTTTCGATCAAAATTTAGCAGGTCAAACCTGGAATGACAATATCATATGGGTGAAGGGTAATTGCCTTCAAAGAGATGATGAAGAACCTTTGGTTCTTCAGTTTAGAACTGTAAGGCAAAGTAAGTATAGACATGCATAGATATAATTATTGTTACGTTTTGCTGACAACTATAGTTGATAGAAAAAATGTTGTTATTGCAGGTGTGAAGTATACAGTGGAAAGGATGGAATCCCTATTTGACAAAGTTGCAGAGGAGGAGACTGAACTCGAATTTGTGTTCGAGGGACTCGGTCTGAGTAAAAAGAAGATGGTCGATAGTAGGTCGAACAAGATTCGAAAAGCTCAGTCTACCAGGTCGATGCAGGAAAAAGTCATGTAAGTGGCGAGGAGGTTCAAATTAATTTTTCCAAGACTCCTGGATTTAGCAGTTCAGTTCAGCCAAATCCTATTAAGCCGAGCAAGATAGCCCTGAAATACCCGAAGAAGAGGACGCTAAAGGCTCTGCCGGCCTCTGGCACCACTTGAAGTGGTGAGGGTGCAAAAGATAATAGGAGGAGGGTCGAACCCTCGGGGGAGTCAGGAGGGAAGGTCACCAAAGGGCGATCTGCTGCGGTGGACAACCTCAAGGAGGATGAAGAAAAGGCCAGGTTGGCGGTTCTCTACAGAGAGGAAGATACGAGCAAGATGGTAAGTTTATATTATCAAATAAAAATGCTTAATATGATTTGAGCAAATCGCTGAGATCGATGTAATTTTTGCTGGTTGCTCGTCTTGTTAAGGGGATATGGCTCGGGTATAGAGGAAGAGAAAAGTGAACTGAAGAAGGCAAATGTCGAGTTGAAAAAAGAATTATCTTGATCCAGGACTGACGCTTTGAAGGAAGTCAGGCAGCTCAAGCCTTCTCATGCCGTAGCGATTGACCAGCTACAGGGAAAGATAAAGGCCAATCTTGACGAGATGGTCGAGGAACGTGGCAGAATAGGGTGTCATTTGATGTTGAAAGGCTATTCTGAGGAGGTGATGGATACCATTAAGGCGGATACCTATGTTGAGGAGGAAGATGAGATGGAAGCAGAAGCGGTGGGGATTGTGGACAGTCTGGATGGTGTTTTCTGCTAGACGGTACTCGACAATCAAGGGGATAACATCGAACTCCCAGAAGGTGGTAGTGAGAAGGTAGGTTAAACACATGTGTTTGTATAAATATTTGTAAGTTGTTTGAACTGTGTGGGGAAGAAACTTCTGTAGATTAACTTTGTGTTATAAACCTTTTGTAGGCAGTTAGAGAGATGATTCTCAGAATAAACGATCTAGAGTATGGACTTGCCAGGGAAAGAAAGACCTCCAAAGCCATACTTTTTGCACAAGCGGAGCTACAAGTTAAATCGGAATAGGTCTTTCGACTTGTATGTTATTCCAACGTTAAGCTATCTAGTAAATAGGATATTGATGCATGGTAAAAATCTAATGCTATTAATATAGAGTAGTATATCGAAAGTATGTACCTTGTATGCCGAAAGAAGACTCATGAATCGTTCATCTGAGAATGAACTCCAAACTTTGAGTTTAAAAGTATTGGAAGCAAATGTTTATAAATCACACAGTCTTTTTTGAAATGTAGTATGTATATATTCAAAGGCTTTCCTGAATCGAACTGAACTAAAACTTGTTATATTTCCCAGGTCGAATTAGATTCATCTCACTCACGTGAGGACTATGTACTCATGTGTAATCGGGAATTTGTGGAGCTGTTTGATAGGATGAAGGAGGCGAATGAGAATAGAGAAGATCAATACATAAATGCGCATTTTAGACTTGTAGAGTTGACCCAGGCCGTTTCCGACCTGACTCTTCAGGTCGAAGAGAAAGATTCTGAGATAAAAAAGGGATTAAAAGAGTTAGCTGAGGTACCAGAACGTAGAACGTGTCGAGAAGCTTCAACATCAAGTTGACGCGTTGGCTGTGAAGGGTAAGCAGGCCGACATGGCTTATTACCATATTCAAGCACTGGAACAATTAGAGGAACGATTTCGATCTGATCACCAGAACTGCAGGAATGAGCTTGAGCGAATGAGACAAAAATTCATCGAAAAAGATGTCGAGCTGAGGGTAGCTCGAGAAAATCTATCAGCCTCAGAAGCTGTAGCTGAACATTTGCAAATAGCCCTACCCGCCAAGGACATGGAATTCCGGGAAATGCAACGAAGGTGTAATGATTTAAACGAGAGGGTTGCACAACTTAAAGCCAAACTAGCGTAGGCCATTGCGCGTGCCAAGAAAGCCGAGGCTAGAGAGAATTTTGGGGGAAGTAGAACTGAGGTTAAGACTCCTTTAGTTCGAAGGGATGTAGTTAGTCTCTCAGGTCAAATTAGAGAACTAGAGAGTGACGTATATCATATTCAGAGGCATGTTCAGAAGGGAAATGCAAATTTGAGGGAATGTCAGCATAAGTTGGATGCTGCTTTTATCAGGGAGAAATTTTTAGAAGGGGAAATAAAAGTGAAGGAATCGCTTGTGGAGAGGAAAGAAGAATTATTGAAAGATATGTCGGTTAGGTATTTGTTGAACGTAGAAATTGGGAGACTTCGTGCTAGGGTAGTAGACTTAGAAGCTATGAAACTTGCTGAATAAGCAAAGTATATTGCAAAGTTGGAAGAAAATGTAATCTACCATGCTAAGGTCGATACGGAAATGACTGAACTGAAGAATGTTTATGCTAGACTAGAGTCACACCTCAAGAGGTTGAGAGCAAGATTTGTTACAATGGTCATACCTGATGCATCACGATCTGACCTGTTAAAGACGATTGTTGCATATTTTGTAGAGGAAGTAAAAAGGCTTGAGTTTGAGTGAGAGACCTTGTTCCAATCTTTATCGGATAATGGATATGATTGTGGAGCTAAGATAGAATGAAGGAACTGTCTGGGCGTCATGGAGACTCAACTGGGCCTTCGAACTGTTGAATTGATAGATTCGGGTAGAGCTGTTGTGGCCCGCGAACTGAAAGTTTAACCTCTTGATGTAGGGGGAAGCACTGCTGACTCTCCATCAGCAGAAAAGAAACCCTTGTATTATGAATTCGACCTAAAAATAAATAGTATCTGTCGCAGACACATTAAAAATAGTTGAAAGCTAGTATGACCATTGCCTTATCTTGTGTCTGGTGGGGTCTTTGATATAAATCAAATTTTTTACATTCATTTTAATTGCAGAAATGGGTTGAGTTAAACCAAGTTAAAACTTAATTTGAACTATAGAAATGTCACAGACATATTGAAAGGGATGAAAGTTAGTATGACCTTTGCCATATCTTATGCCTGGTTGAGTATTTGATGTGAAACAAGTTTCTACACTTGTTACAATCGCAGAGATGTAAAAAGTCAGCTAAACCAAGTGTTATCCCTGATTCAGCTGGTAAAAATGATCTAAAGAAGTTGAAAAAGATGAAGACTAGTATTACCTTTGTCTTATCTCTTGTTTGGCAGAGTCTTTGATATGAAACACGTTTTTATACTTGCTACAATCGCAGAGATGTAAAGAGTCAGCTAAACCAAGTGTTATCCTTGATCCAGCCGGTAGAAATGATCTAAACAAGTTGAAAAAGATGAAAAGTAGTATTATCTTTGTCTTATCTCTTGTTTGGCAGAGTCTTTTATATGAAACAAGTTCTTACACTTGATACAATCGTAAAGATGTAAAGAGTCAACTAAGCCAAGTGTTATCCTTGATCTAGGCGGTAGAAATAATCCAAACAAGTTGAAAAAGATGAAAACTAGTATTACTTTTGTCTTATCTCTTGTTTGGCAGAGTCTTTGATATAAAACAAGTTTTTACACTTGTTACAATCACAGAGATGTAGTAAAAGAAGCCAAATCAAGTGATATTCTTGATCTAACTTGGATAAGATATATTGTAAGCTAGTATTAACTATGCTTTAATATGTAGAATGTGGACGAATGTTCGTGAAGAGAATGATATTATTCCAAAAAAAAATTCATTGATAAGTTCAGAATTTACATTGGATGGAGATTAGAATCTCACTTTTGGAATTGTAAAACAAAAAGCAAATTATGGAAATAGAGTAGTAAGACGCCTAACGATAGTACCGTTTCAGTCACCTAGCGTTCTAAGGATTTGAAATGGGGACTCCCTCTTCTGTCATGAGATAGTATGATCTCAATCCTGAGAGACCTGTAATAATGAATGGACCCTCCCAATTGTTAGCTAATTTTCCATCATGAAGCTCTTTACGATATTGAGGAATTTCTCTGAGGACGAGATCTTTGATTTGGAAACTGTGGCTCTTGACTCGGTTATTATACGATCTGGAAAGCATATGATGATATCGACCTAGGATAGCGATGGTGCGTTCCCTGGTCTCATCTATCATATTGAGGTTGCAAGCCAATTCAAACTCATTTTCCTCGTTAGTTATCTCGTGATCGCAAACTGAATGATGATATTCAGAAAGAATAACAGCCTTAGTGCCATAAGTAAGGAGGAATGGGGTACACCCAATGGATTGTCAGGGAGTGGTTCGATACGCCCACATGACGTGTGGTAGTTCACAAACCCAGTTTCCTTTACTATGTGAGTGAAGCCGTTTTTTGAGTCCATCTACGATGGTTTTGTTGGTGATTTCAGCTTGGCCATTGCCTTGAGGGTAGTATGGATTTGACGGTGAGTAGATGATATTGTGGTGATTTAGAAAGGTTGCAACCTTATCCCACAAATTGGGGCCTGTTATTGATATAAATTAGGTGGGGGTACCCGAATCGAGTGATTATGTGGTTTCAGATAAAATAGATGACCTCTTCTTCTCTGGTTCGACATAGTAGAATTACTTCTACCCATTTTGTAAAGTAATCGGTAGCTACGATTAGGTGACGGCGATTACTTGGAGAGTTAAGGAATTCTCTGACGAGGTCTAGTGCCCATCTTTTAAATGGCCAGAAAACCTTCTTTGCATTGAGTTCGAGCGTAGGGGTACATATCATATTTCCATGTATCTAGCAGGTGTCGTACCTGTGGGAATAATTTTCTGCTTGCTTGCGCATGCCGGGCCAGAATACTCCTTGAGTTATAGCTTAGTTCGTTAATGATCTACCCGCAGCGTGGGAGCCACAAGTTCCTTCGTGTAATTCGCGAAGCAGTTTGTCAACTTTTGACTTCGAGAGGCACTTGCGGTAAGGCCCTGTAACGGAAATGCGGTAAAGTATACCGTCTTGAGTAATGTAATGCTTCAAGTTGTTGATCAGCTATTGGCGTTCTTTTGGATCAGCTGGGAGTGGCTTGTTGCACTTATTGTCGACACCGAGGTTGGCTAAGAAAGGCTTTCGCCAATCGTTGTCTCCCCCTTAATCGCCCTTAGTGTTGATCGTGCATACAGATATGCGATCAATGCTGGGGGTTGAAATGATTTTGATCTGGAGATATCGAGCTTCTGTTCCCAAAGCCCCCCGACTAGATATGCCAAGGAATTGGCGTATATGTTTTCACCTCGAGGAAGATATTTAAGAGTTGCTTTCACGAACTTACTCATCCTATCTACAACGAGGGCTGCGTATTCGATCTTCTTTCTATTCTTCTTGTATTGCTCAGAATAATGATGATCGATGAGTAATGAATATGTGTAAACTAAGAGTTTGGGGACATCGAGCTCAAGTGCGAGGTCGAGTCCGTGAATGAGAGCTTCATACTCGGTGACATTATTTGAGGCCTCAAAATCCAAGTGGATTGATTTCTCAATTTTGTTATTAGAAGGGGTAATCAAAACGATCCCGATCCCTGACCCTGCAGGTCCTGCTGATCCATCTATGAGAAGCCTCCACTATGATGTAGTGATCCAGTCAGCTCGTTCGTCGAATATCTTTAGAGTTGGATTCTCTGGCGTGTTTTCGGCAAGGTCTGGGTCGTGCTCCTTCCACTCGGGATCCTCCACTGGAAAATCTGTGAGAAAATTGGCAACGACCTGACCTTTTTTGGAATGACACTGTTTGAACTTGATATCATGTTCTTCCAAACTGACTAACCATTGTTGCACTCTTTGCGACTTCTCTTTTTTGGATAGAACTTCCCGAAGTGTGTAGTTCATCATAACTTTGACGGAATGTGCTTGGAAGTAGTGCTTGAGTTTCTGCGAAGTGTAAACAAGAGTGAGAAAAAGTTTCTCAATTTTAGAGTACCTTATTTCCACTGGTGTTAGTGATTTGCTGATGAAGAAGACTAGTTTCTCTATTTTCCCTTTCAGGCAAGTGAGAATTGAGCTGAGAGAAGTATCTGTGGCTGCTAGGTAGATTATTAGTTCCTCATTACCTACTGGGGTGTTCATTATGGGAGATCTCCCCAAATAGATTTTGAGATCCTGAAAAGCTATTTTGCATTCTGGTGTCCTTGTGACTTCTGTAGTTGGATAATCCTTTCCTCATTTGGTACATCTACAGAGTAATAGAAATAGTTAATGGCAGCGGTCTGAAGATTTTGGGACAAAACGGTTGATCGCGACAGTCTTGTCGGCGAGTTTTTGAACGTCTTTTGTTGTCTTCAGAGAAGGCATGTCACGGAGGGCTCGAATTTGATCTGGATCGGCCTCAATCCCTTTCTTACTGATGAAGTGGCCTTGAAAGCGGCCTGAATATACCCCAAATTAACATTTATCAGGGTTGAGATGCATTCTGAAAGATCAAAGGATGTTGAATATTATGTTGAGATCTGAGATATGATTATCTGACTGTACACTTTTGCACAAAAGATCATCGATGTAGACTTCAACGATTTTCCCTTGGTGTACTTTGATCATAGCGGTCATCAATCGTTGATATGTGGCACCTGCGTTCTTGAGGCCGAAGGGCATGAATTTGTAACGATAAAGGCCACTTTCGGTGATGAACGTTATCTTCTCTTAGTCTTCTTCCAGAAGTGGGGTTTAATAATACCCTGAAGCAGCATCCATCATGGAAAGGAGATCATGGCCTGCTGTGGAATTGAGGATCTGATAAATATTGGGAAGAGGGAAACTGTCCTTTGGAGTATGTTTGTTCAGATCTGTAAAATCTACGCAAACTCAAACTTTTCCGTTCTTCTTTGGTTCAGCGACAATGTTGGATATCCAGTCCGAATATTTGGCTTCTTGAATGAATCCCACTTTGATCAATTTCTTTATCTTGGTGTTGACCTTATCTCGAAGGCGAGGTGAAAGTCACCGCTGCTTCTATTTGACCGCTGTGGCATTGATATTGATGGCTAACTTATGGCAAGCCATGGCCGGGTCGACTCGGTGCATTTCTTCGAAAGACTATGCAAAAACATCTCGATTGAATTCTAAGAACTGAATGAGTGCATCTATCTCATGCTGAACCATCTTGGTTCTGATGAACGTACCTCTGCTAGGTCCATCAATGTTGACATATTCCATGGACTCCTCTGTAGGTGATTGATCGTCGAGGTGATCAATTTTCTGTAATTGCTATGCGGTCAATCTGTCTGAAGTATCTAGGATGGCAGAGACAATATTTTCACAAGCTCGAGGAAGTTTCTGACTACCTCTGATCTTATAAAGACCATTGTTGTGCTTGAATCAGAGTGCTTGATGATAGGTGGAAGCGATGGCTTCCATATTGTATATCCAGGAGCGGCCCATAATCCTAAGATAGCGAGATTTGGCATTGATCACGTAGAAAACGACGTCGATAGTGGCTGGTCCTGCGGTAATAGGTAGGATAATCTTACCTACTCGTTATTCCCTGGAGCCATTGAACCCACTGATGTCTGTGTCGCTCTGAATGACTTGTTCGGCCAATCCCATCTGGTCTATCATACTGTGAAAAAGAATTTCAATACCACTTCCAGTATCGATCATCATTGTGTGCATGACAGACTGTTTCATCTTGTGCATTATGACTAACGCATCATGATGTGGAAATTTGGCATGACCAGTATCGTAATCCTCGAAGGAGATTTTGAGTCGGCGATTGCTTGACTTAGAAAGAAGTTTGGCTTCCTTGTCTTGAGGTGTAAGATCACAACATTCCTAGAGCCTCCGGCGCTTTGGTCGATTGGAATTGGCGATCTGGTTAATTTTGATCATGTTGCTAAGGTGCATATAGTAGAGATGATTTTCCTCAACTCTATCGTTGACCTGAACAACTTCAAGCTGCTTCTTATAGTTGCCATCTTGGTATGACTTTAAGTCAACAATGTATTCGTGCATCCGTCCTTCCTTAAAAATGAGCTCGAGCAACCGCTGTAGATCATAGCAATTGTCAGTAGTATGATGGTTTACCTTATGATGTAGATAAAATGTTCAATTCTCGATGTGTTCCAGTGGTTGAGGGATACGGTAGAGTAGGTCTTTCAACAGCAATGGAAAAATTGTAGATATTCGGACCTTCAGCTTTGGGAAGATAGGTTTGTTTAGCGGACCACTTCTTTGAGGGTATCCAGTGCTTCCCTTGGAGTGCTTTTTATCTCCCTATTCCTCCTTAGGCTCACTGGTTTGATCTGCAGGTGGATCTTTGGTGGAGAGGAAAAATTTAGTAAACTTTTGTTACTCAGACATCATCCTCTCCAAGTCGACGTAACCGTTGACGTTGGTGAGCATCTCCTCTATTTTTGCAGACCTGTTAAGGAAGGGGTATTCTTGGGCTTTGTAATCAAGCCAAAGAGCATTGGTAAAAGCGGTCACAGCTATTTTTTTTGTCGAGGTTATCCACCTTTCTCGCAAGCTCTAGGAATTTCTTTGAGAAATCTTCAAGCTTTTCTCCATGTGACTGCTTAAGACCGATAAGAGAATACAAGTTCTCCTCTTTGTCTCTGTTGTGAGCATATGTCTTGATAAACTGCTTCTGCAGCTGATCAAACATGTAGATTGATTCCTCAGGAAGAGAATTGAACCATCGAAGTGGCTTCTTCTGTAAACTTGTGGTGACCAGATGATAGAGAATGTGGTTGAGATTGGAGTACAACCCCAATGAATTACGGTATTGCTGAATATGCTCCTTCGGGTCACTACCATTGTATTTGCGAATTTTAGAAGTATGGAAATCTTTTGATATCTCTATATCGAATAGTTCTTTGGCAATCAGACTCCCTTGTAACTTCGTGGTATCGACAGTAGTACCCAAAACTTGTGCCTCGATCAGCTCCTTAATTCGTTGGTCCATGTGTTCTTTTGTGACATAGTGACGTGTTGGTTGAATCAATGGATGTACTGGTAGGGGATGATAAGTTTCCATACCTTCACTCAAGTGATCTCATACTAGAACTTGATGTAGAGGTCATTGGTCTTCCTCCAGACGGATGGAAATTTGGTGACCTCGACTGACTTCTGATTGGACGTTTCCCCGCAAATGGACGGAGGGCTGTAGTCCATGTGGTAGATTTCTGGAAATGTCTTTACTGGCGGCTCCCCGAGGTCCCAATCTTTTCCTTGCAGAATTGCGTTAGGTCTCTGGAAGTTTATCGTGACCCATGGCTGGAGGAGCTTGCTGAGTATTTTGTAGAGCCTTGAGTGTAGTCTGCATCGTCGTCATCTGATCTTTGTGTCGTTTTAGCGCTGTTAAATAAGCTTTTTGTTCTGCATCGAGCTCTTTCTCTTGGAGCTCGCGATCCTTTGTCAATTGAAGTTTGAGTTCACGCGTTTTTCTATTTTGGCATGGAGATTCGCTCGTAACTCGGTGAACTGTCCCGGATCCACAAAAATTTCGAACTGAGTTCCTGCGGCCTGTCATCTGGAAGAAACCATAATTGAAAATTGTAATGAAAGACTGCCTTAGGGTATTATGGAAATGTAATCTTTCCCACAGATGGCGCCAAATGTAATGGCCAAATTCCATAAGCTCGATATGAATAGGAATTAGCAATCACACCAATGAACCTGTAACAATACTCTAATAGAAAGTAAGAAATGGAAATAGGTATTTTTAGCGTAGATAACCTCTGAACAGGTAAAAAACCACGACCTCGTATGGAGGATTTTTGTAAAAGTATCTTTATTGCTTGGAGTGGATTTCTTTATTACAAGTGATCTCTAAAATATAGAAATACTTTTGATCTCGTAAATAAGAAGTTTCAGTAATTTTTTGGTCCCTGTCCCTTCTGGAACTTTTCCTTTATATGGGCTTTTCCCATAGCTCTTCATCGTACTAGAATACATTTTCCAAATAATGTGGTTAGTCGTGGTTGGCTGAATAACTGACAAGTTCATGGGAGACAGGTGTCTTTGACTGGGTAACATTTTTTTAGGTTTAGCTCGATCCACATTCTTGAGTAGTTCATGGATCTGGTTAGAATGTTGACTAAGGTGCTAAGTATTTAAATTGCGTGAGCCTGAGATGGAGGTAAATCGAGCTTCGCAAGCTTAATTTTAAATAAGATCTAGGGATAACTCCTTACAATTGGAAGTCTTCTATGATCATAAAAGGAGTTCTCAGCGGGAACTTGTATGCATTGGTTGGTAAATCAGTGGATGAAGAGGTAAAGGTTGCATGTACCGATAGAGTTATGGAGATCTCTCGAAAGGGGAATTTAGTTCATGGTGGAGCAATGACACGGTCTACAAAGATGATTAGAAAGTGGGTTCTGATTGGCGGGTCTTGGAAAAACCTAGACTCGTGTAATTCTTTTAATTGAGAAGCTGCCCATAGAGGCAACGTGATAAGGATGCATGACGAATGCAGCGGAAGAAATGGATTTTTTGCTGAAATAGAGATGGAGGTCATAACTTAAAATATAAAGAAAAAGTTTTCTTTAGTTTTTGTCGACAAACAGTTTCTGGGTTATTTTCAAGTGCTGAGTATTTTTTGGATTAGCCTCATGGATGTTTAGTATAAAGTTAGGGTTTGGTTAAGACTTATATGCATGTAGTTCATAGCCTCAGAGAGAGATAGGAATTAGAGAAAGGAAAGGGAGAAATTTAGGGTTTTGTTCTTGAGAGATTTCTTGGGTTTTTTCCTGGGGATTATTTACTATAAGGGTAGAGGTGAGTTTAAGAGATCTCTGGAGCTTTTTGTATCCCCAATTTGTTAATAGATTCTTCGTGCTTGTGGGGGGTAGTTATGATCCTTTTGGGATTCCACCTAAATTGAAATCTTGTGTGTGCGTTTATTGCTTTGGTTTGAATCTTTTATAGTTAGATTTAGATATTCTAGTTCTTACTTATTGATATTACATTTCTACGTTGCTATTTGCCCGTAGTTTCCTAAAAAATGGATGAAAAAGTGAGGAGGCTCGAATAAAAATGTTTTATATACAATAGGCATTGGATTTGATGTTTGAGAAAGGGATGAGAGTAAAATATAGGAGATATAGGTGGGATTACCTTAAAATATATTGTATATTAGCCCTTACTGGCCAATGTTTATGCCATAAACCTACGTGAAAGGATATCACAAACCTATGTGAAAATCCTTTCGCGAAAACTGCCATGTAGACCCTCTCATAGCATGAAAAAAGTTTATGCTTTTTAACTAGTTACTAGTAGCAATAGGCCCGTCCTAAGCACGGGCAAAATTTGATTATGAACATAGAAATAACACAAAGCTTCCTATGATACTGTAGATAGAATCTTTTAGATTAAGATAAAAGAAGTACACATGAGCAGTAACAGCAAACGTTAGTCATCATGGTTGTATTCCAAATTATTTTTAGGCACAGTTGCAACAATGAGTTATGTGGTTTCTTGATTTATTTTTAGGCACAATTGCATCAATTAGTCATGTGGTTCTTGATTTATAATTAAAGACTATGAAATATATTAACTTTTAAAGAAACATTACTCTTTACAAAACCTGGGAAACATTACACAATAATATCCCAATAAAGAAATAAACACTACCATGTCATAATGGTTAAAATATTTGGAAAAAAAAACATTTCATTACATGGATATAAATTAATTTTTTTATTTCATTGATCTTCATTCATGGAACATTTTACCTTGTACTTGTAGGGGCAGTGGAAAAGAGCCTCACCCACTAAAGATATAAGAAGTGTTAAGTGTTATAGTTGGATATATCTTAATTATTTGTTTTATTTTGCTATGAACGCTTATGCTTACATTTTTCAAGGAGAAGTTTACGATAGTGGATCATAAAAAATGCATCAGGACGACTGAAGTGATTGAAGGGGGATTCTTGGATCTTTGGTTTAGCCTATATCGAGTAACGTTTGAGATTATTGAGAAAGACGCAAATTCATCCATCATATAATTAATTGTTGGAAACGAAGTTAAAAAAGTATTTGTGAGCAATGTTTCTTTCGTTAGTGTTGGACCAGTGGTAGCTGCCTCAGAAATGGCTGCCAAGTATTTATTGGAGAAGAAATCAAGTGTGAGCACCTAATGAATCAAAAGGATATATCAAAGTTTCTTTAAATTTAAGATATGATGTATTATTACATGTGAAATAAATAATCACTTGAGACTAACCGATTTTGATTAATTTTAGGTTAAAATCAATAGGTCTGAATTCCTTGGAATTAATGTTATAACCTTAACCTAATTCGAATTGGTTCAATTATCTAGTGTCAACAAGCAATTAGAAATTAACCACAAGACCAAGCAATTTTAACCCTGTGGGAAACCTTTTTAAGGAGAAAATCCCACAGGTTACTTTCGAATCACTCGATAGCTAAACAATCTACTATTGAAATCAAATTGCAAGTATTTAATTATTTACAGACTCGATAAGCACATCTCATGGTTACCTCTCTTCTAATTGAACTCCTTATAATCGATTCTATGTTCTCGTAATGCCTTTTATTCTCACAACGCCTCACCTCAGATAACGCACCAAAGCTACAAAGCTTGAATCGCTCAAAGTTTACAAATCAATGATTAGGTTTTCTAAATCTCTCCAATTGATTCAATTAAAGTTTTACTTCGAGTTGAATCGCACGTTAAAATCTCTCCTCTCTCTAAATATCAAGCTCTAAAAAAATAGGTTTTGGAAGAGGTGAATTATGAAAAAAGAAAGGATGCCTTAAATAGAAAATTTGAAAACCTGACCTCTGTTCGAATAAAAGTAAAGTCTATTCGAATAGAACAATAATTATTCGAATACACCAAAAATGTATTCGAATAAATAAAGGCCTAAGTCAATTTGTTCGAATAGAGAAAGAGCTTATTCAAGCAAAACAAGTTTTGTTCGAATAGAGAAAAATCTATTCGAACAACTAAATTTTTAAAAAAGTTCTTCGAATAAAGAAATAGTCTATTCGAATACATATTGTCTTGAGGGAAAATATTTGAATAGAACTAAGTTTTATTCGAACAAAAGTCTTATTCGAATAGAGCGAAAGCTTGTTTGATTAAAGACCAGTTTTTCTCAAATAAGACAAACACTTTCTTTTTATATTCTCTAAAATACTACGGGCATGACATTTAGAGCAAGGAGATAGAAACCCACTTACCTGTTCAGTGTCAGTCCAACTGTAGTCGCTCTATGTGCACACTCTGACGACGGATAACCACGAGATAGTGCTGACACCTATTCTAGACACCAAATAAAACAAACTCCAAAATGGATATTTCAATCTCCCCCTTTGGTTCTTTTCGTGTTAAAACTAAAACTATAAGAAATAAAAATACAATTCGATAGACTAACTCAATCACTAAACATCCATACTCAAAGCTCCACTTTAATCTTATATAACATATACTCTGGATTCCCTGTATACTAAACTAGATACATCACATAACCATTCATTTAAAATAAGGGATCCCAAAAAATGAACATAACTTACCTAGCTTACCTGTCCGAATCATCTCCCCCCCCCCCCCTTTTGGTACAGACAAACAAAGGGTAAATAGCCAATAAAAGGAGAAGCAAACCAATAGAACAAAATGTATAACAGTCACTGAGTGAGTTAAACACAGAATAAATGAGAAATATATACTAGTAATTGTCAGAGCAAGTATTCTAAAAAGAAAGACTATTAGGATACTAAAAAAATCAAAACCAATACCCCAAAACAATATGCACCTCTCCCTCAAAATAATGGAAACCCTTTAAAATGAAATAAAAGGAAAACATATACGGGGAGTATCTTTGAAATAAGCAAGCATAAGAAGACAACACTCCCCTAATACTTTTTGCATGATAGAAAAATAATGAATCTAAAATATTCTATAAAGACCAAGACATCGCCCATGTGTTATAAAGCCATCACTAAATGAATTACTTAGTATATGTATATGCATAGTCAGATAGATACCCAGTTTTTAACGTATTACTCAGCTACAGTTAAAATACTATATTGGAAAGTTGTTTCAACTTAGGCCTCACTTGGGTGGTCACTCAAAAATCACTAAGAATTGATTAACAAACACTCTGTTGAAATATGAATATGGGTATTTAAATAGAAAAATTCAAATGGCATCAAATAAACTGTGCACTGTAAATTGAAAGATCTCACGGACAGGAAAACAATTGTCATAGATGGTGTCAAGTTAACTAACATAGTATCCCTATCTCTCATCTCTACTAAACTGACTATCATAAACTCAAGATCAATTAGGTCTTGAAAAGGTTATAATATAGGCAAGGAAAAGGACATGATGGATTAGGTGTTTTACTGGCATTTTGAGACTAACAGTTACATTAACTCCCCATATTTCCATAAATTGAGTCCACCATCTGTCATTCTCTTTTCTTATTAAACAAACATAAAATAGAACACTTCTTCCCCTCCTTCATTTTGAGTTCACCTTCTTTCACTATTTTCTTGCAACGAGTATAGATAGAATATGATGTACTATAAAATCATTGGAAAAATCCTCTTCTTATATCCATAAAACCACTTTATTCTTATATTCATCTTTCCCCCAAAAATTACTTCTTCCCCCTTTTTTTTGACTGAAAAGTCTCAAAATAAATGGGTAAACTAATAAAGGATTTGGGTAGAAAAATGAATGGCATATATTAAGGCACAAGGGGGTACAAACGGATAACATTTTGGGTAAGCATAGACGAAGGCCAAAAGGGTATAACAATAAAATGTTTATTATCATATCTTCGGTCTCATATAGTATATTTTTCATCTCGAATCAAGTATAAGGAATGTTCTATTAGACTAACTTGAACTTGAAGTTGCCATCAACAATTAATTATAACAAATGAGATCAGAAATGAATGCTGAAAGTGGAGAAAATTTATGAAATAATACTCAAAGCTTGTAAAAAGGCTTGATCCTTACATAACATTAGGTATGAAGTTTCTACAGTTATCCTCACGTGGTTCTAATCACGATGAGATTTTAGTTTAAACAAGAGGATTAATGACTATTGTGAACTGTGATTTTACCAAATAATTGTCTCATAAATGAATATAATACAAAGCAAAGTCCAAGTCTAGCATGAATATTCTACAAACAAAAGCTCCTAATGTGCAAAGTACAAAAAACAAAGAAAAACAAAACAGTACCCTACTGTCCTAAAAATAAAAATAAAAGCAAACTGAGATAGGGTAAGAAACGTACATAATCAATAGAACATACTGATAACCCTTCTCAGTGGATATTCATTGCCTTATTTGAGCAACATTGTACCTTATCTGTGGTACCAAATCAGTCTTTCGTACCCAAATGTTTTGAAGAATCCTTCAAGCTGAGGTTTCTTGTGCAACCCATCTAGACAATTTTCACATTAGTAGAAATTACATTAGACTTATATCTTTGTCCATTGAAAGGATAAGCATATGGTTGAAAGGGTCCAACAAATCTCCAATAAGATGTAATATGACCCTTTCGACCACATAATCTACAATAATAAATATGATAGTTTGAGAACCTTTTAGCTTGATTACAAGTGAATGATATTATATTATGTTTGGGCAAAGGTGTAGTAGCAATCGCTTTCACAAATTTTGTGAATTGAGGAGTCTTAACATTAGAGAGACGTTCCTCATATTTTAGACCCCTTTTGTCAGCATCCGTCTTTCCTATACATAACATCTTATTAATGTTCTTAGCCCCATGACAAAAATTTTCAAGTTTCTATTGAGGAAAAACTACATCAAGCTTGGCTGAATGAAGTTCGTACAAAGTTAATTTTATTTTCTAATTCGCATCATGAACTTCTTTTTCTAAAGGCACAACCTTGTCATGGAGGCATTGTTTCTCATCTTCAAGCATTTTTATCTCTTGAGTGAATTAACTTGGTTTTTCAGGACTTTGTTCAGTTTACTAAGTTTAATACACTTTGCAAAAGTTTGAGCATACAAGACTTCAGATTCAGGTCCTCAAACTCATTTTGTTCATAATCACTCGGATTTTCACTAGAATTTTCAAGTTCAAAAGTATCAGACTTATCATTACCATAATTAAGAAAACCAGGATATGCATAATAGTGTCCGCTATCAACTACTTGGGAATTACTCACATTATTATCATGCTTATTATCACTGTCATCCTAAGTAACACTGAAATTCATAGCTTTGAGATTGGTTCCAGTTTATTTGTTAGAACAACTATGAGCATAATGATCAAACTTGTGATACTTATAACATTCAACTTGACTCAGGTCAGTGTCAAGGTTGGTCTCCTGGTTATTCGATTTAAGATGATCATGAGTTTACGACTTGTAATTCACTGATTGCCCATGATTTTTAAATTTATAGTTTTTTACAAGGTTTTTAAGTAGATTGCTTATAGAGACAATCTATGAATCCATATCGGACCCATCATCATTTTCTGAATCAGATGAAATGTCAAATTCTTTGGTACCTTTAAAAGAAGAAGAGTAAGTTAAAGATTTAAAAGTAACACTCTTGTTCTTCTTAAGGTTTTCCATTTTCATCTTGAGTTCAAAAGTTTGCAACTTTCCAGCAAATGATTCTGGTTTTATTTTCTTAAAATCCTAAACTTTATCGATAGCATCACGTCTAGATCTAAAACTCTTAGGAAGAGATCTTAGAACTTTGTTAATAATTAGAACATCTGAGTAAGCTGCACCTAATACGGCATTAGTGTTAACAATGCCACTTAGTCTCGGATAGAACTCATCAAAGGGTTCATTCTCATCTATTCGAATATTCTCAAATTGTGAGGTGAACATTGGCAATTTTCTTTCCTTTACTGTATCATCGCCTTCGTGAGTTCGAACTAATATGTCCCAAGCATCTTTTAAAGTGATATAAGAAGATATGTGTCAAAACTCACTTGAACTCACAGCCATAAAAATAACATTGCGACCCTTTTTATTATAACCAGCAGCTTCCTTCTCATCCTTAGACCATTTATTCCTAGGCTTAAGGACCACTTCAGATTCATCACCTACTCCCTTTATCACAGTAGGGTGCGTCGATCAATCCTCGATTACAATCCAGACATCTTCTCCGAGTGATTGTAAGAATACAACCATTCAGACCTTCCAATATGGATAGTTTTTGCCATCGAAAAGGGGCAAACGATTTATGGGACCTCTAAATCATTCGGAATCTATTATTCTCAAGTAATTAAGCAGGGATCCACGCTTAGGTTGTTAATCCTCGAAGTGTGACTGCTCTGATACTAATTGAAATAAATAATCACTTAAGACTAACCGGTTTCGATTAATTTTAGGTCAAAATCAATTGGTCTGAATTCTTTTGAATTAATGTTCCTTTGAATTATCTAATGTCAATAAGCAATTATAAATTAACCACAAGACCAAACAATTTTAACCCTGTGGGAAAACTTTCTCAGGTAAAAAACTCATAGGTTGTTGTCGAATCACTCGACAGCTAAACAATCTACTATTGAAATCAAATTGCAAGTATTTAATTATTTACAGACTCGATAAGCACATCCCATGGTTACCTCTCTTCTAATTGAACTCCTTATAATCGATTCTACGTTCTCGTAACGCCTTTTATTCTCTTAACGCCTCACCTCAGATAACGCACCAAAGCTACAAAGCTTGAATCGCTCAAATTTTACAAATCAATGATTAGGTTTTCTAAATCTCTCTGATTGATTCAATTTGAGTTTTACTTCGCAATGAATCGCTCGTTAAAATCTCTTCTTTCTCTAAATATCAAGCTCTGAAAAATTAGGTTTTGGAAGAGGTGAATTATGAAAAATGAAAGGATGTCTTAAATAGGAAAACTGAAAACCAGACCTCTTTTCGAATAAAAGCAAAGTCTATTTGAATAAAGCAATTATGATTCGAATACACCAAAAATGTATTTAAACAAATAAAGGCCTTAGTCAATTTGTTCGAAAAGAGGAATAGTCTATTCAAACAAAACAAGTTTTATTCGAAGAGAGAAAAATCTATTCGAACAACTAAATTCCAAGAAATGTTATTCGAATAAGGAAATAGTCTACTAGAATACATATTGTCCTGAGGGCAAATATTCAAATAGAACTAAGTTTTTTTCAAACAAAAGTCTTATTCCAACAAAGCAAAAGCCTGTTCGAATATAGACCAATATTTCTCAAATAAGACAAACACTTTCTTTTCATATTCTCTAAAATACTACGGGCTTGATATTTAGAGCAAGGAGATAGAAACCCACATACCTGTTCAGTGCTTACCTGTTCAGTGTTAGTCCAGCTGTAGTCGCTCCCTGTCCACTCTCTGACGACGGATAACCATGAGATAGTACTGACACCTATTCTAGACACTAAATGAAACAAACTCTAAAATAGATGTTTCAACATGTGCACTACAAACATTAATTAATAATCAGAATAACTGTAGGCCTAGTTTACCAATGCATCTTAAGGTGTTTAGGCATGCTTTTGTAATGTCTTGTTAAAATCTTATATAAGATTGAATCGATGCTCGCATATTAAAATTTAACCTGTTAAAAATTGTGAGTATCAGCTACAGCGTTGCTCATTTAGAATTTGTAGCCTTTGAACCAGAAAAAGGTGTCTGAGAATTGTCTTCGTCAACGGACTCATGGAAATGGAAGTATATATGAGAACATGCTCTCATTGTGAAAATTTCTTAGCATGTTCTCTTCGTATGGATACTCGGGACTCAAAAATTAACCTCATCTGATGGTAAAAAATTTACCAGTAGCAATGTGCTCCCACTTAACTCCCTGCGCAGGTTAGTTTTTTTGGGCTTTATGTAGAAACTAGCATTTTTAGCCCATGTTAAGCATGGGCTATTGGAAAACAACAACATAAAAGGTTGTGTTTGTTTTAGTAAATTAATTAGTAAGATTATGAGAATATATAGGAGAATGCCACACCAATTTTAAACTTTTCTATAATAATTATGCATTTATAGCAAAAAATATTTGCAAGGGATAAATCATACAAATAAGTTTAAACTGAAAATAATATAAATCATGCCAATTTGTTTGAAATGAAATTGGACGATAAAAATAGATTTTGGTAGATACTTGGAAATGTTTAAGCCGAAGTTTGGAATACAATTGGACATTGGTGTTGAGGTTACGACTCAAAAGATGAAGAAAAAAGTTTTCTTCAGTTCCTGTTCGAATAGAGAATAGCCTTATTATAAATCTATTCGAATAGAGGAGGCAAGCTTGACTCTGTTCGAATAGACAATAAGATTATTTGAACAGAAAGTTGGCATACAGTTTTTAGGTTATTTTAAAGTGCATCGCGATACATATTTTTTAGATTAGCCTCATGGATGTTTAGTATAAAGTTAGGGCTTGGTTAAGCCTTATATGTATGTAGCTCATAGCCTTGGAAAGATAGGAATTAGAAAGTGAAAAGAGAGAAATTAAAGGTTTTGCTCTTGAGATATTTCTTGGGTTTTCTTTCTACGGTTTCTTGCTGGTGATTATTTGTAAGGGTAGAGATGAGGTTGACTGATCTCTAGATCTTCTTGTAACCCTAATTTGATAATTGATTCATCGTGCTTGTCGGGGGTGGTTTTGATCCTTTTAGGTTTCCACCTAAATTAAAATATTGTTTTCGCATTTATTAATTTGGTTTGAATTTTCTGTGATTAGATGTAGATCTTCTTGTTCTTTCTTATTGATATTGTGCTTCCACATTAAAATTTACATATAGTTTCCTAACAATTGGCATCAGAGCGAGGTTCGGGGAAAGTAGAAATACAAGATGGGAGGATCTAAGTACACTAATGCAATCAAATTTTATGTGAAGATGTTTGATTGAAAGATTAATTCTGGATTATGGAAAATACAATTCAGGATATCTTGATTCAAGGTGGGTTACTCAAGGTACTGAAGTGGTAGCCTATACCTAAACCTCCAGTTGAAGGTGCAGTAGTCCAAAAAGTTGATGACGATTAAGAAAACTGGGAAGATCTGGATACAAGAGCTGCGAGCAGGATTCGCATTTGCCTTGCTAAAAATGTTTTGCCAAACATATGTTGCTGAAGAGATGACCGCAAAGGGCCTTTGGGGAAAGCTTTAAAGTTTGTACCAAATGAAAAGACTTTCAAATCACATGTACCTCAGGAAATGACCTCATACGCTTTGGATATATGAGGGTACGAGCGTTAATGATCACCTAGGTTCTTTGAACGGGATCGTTTCAGAATTGGAATCGATCAGAGTTAAAGTTAAGGATGAAAAGAAGGTGCTTCAACTCATATGGTATTTTCCTTCTACCTTTAAGCATCTTCAACCTACGTTGATGTATGGGAAGAAACCTTGAGTTTTGAGGAGGTTACAAGTATGCTTCTTTTGAGAAGAGAAGGCTTAAGGGTATTGAATCCTCTGCGATAAACTCGGCAATGGTGGCTAGTGGGAAGAAAAACTTTAATAAGTTCAGAAAAGAAACTTGTTTAGCTTGTGGTCAATCAGGTAATAATAGATCAGATTGCAAAGTTGGGAAAGGCAAAAGATCTAGTTTGGCAAAGGGCTCCAAAGGTGACACTAACAGACTAACGACGGTTACTGGTGATGATGGTGATGAGTTACTCCTCTTGATGGCCATTGATTGTCCATGCCATGATAAAGGATAGATTCTTGATAGTGGGGCTACATTGCATGTATGCGCACACAAGGCATGGTTCGGCAAATATGCATGGTGCTTGATATTGCTGATGAATGATGGATTTTGAAGGCCAATCTTGGGAGTTTTTAATATTTATGTGAGGATGTTCAATGGATGCATTGTAGTTCTTCATGATATTCGACATGTGCCAAGTATTACTCATAAGCTAATTTCACTTTCAAAATTAGATAAAAAGGGTTATAATTACTCCGGGTGAGGTGGAGAAATGAAAGATTATTGGAAGTCTTCTTTGATCATAAAAAGGGTTCTCAGCGGGAACTTGTATACATTGGTTGGTAAATCAGTGGGTAAAAATGTAAAGGTTGCATGTACCGATAAAACTATGGAGATTTCTCAAAAGGGGAATTTAGTGTAAGGTAGAGCAATAGCACGATCTACAAAGATGATCAGAAATTGGGTTCCGATTGGCGGGTCTAGGAAAAACTTAGACTCGTGTAATTCTCTTAATTGAGAACTTTCCCATAGGGGCAACGTGACAGGGATACACGAGGAATGCAACGGAAGAAATGAATTTTTTGCTGAGGTGGAGATTGTTAAGGTTATGACTCAAAAGATAAAGAAAAAAGTTTTCTTCAGTTTTCGTCGATAAACAGTTTTTGGGTTGTTTTAAACCGCTGCGTATTTTTTGGATTAACTTCATGGATATTTAGTATAAGGTTAGGGCTTGGTTAAGACTTATATGTATGTAGTTTATAGCCTCAGAGAGAGATATGAATTAGAGATAGAAAATGGAGAAATCTAGGGTTTTGCTCTTGAGGGATTTCTTGGGCTTCTTGTGGGAGATTATCCACTATAAGGGTTGAGGTGAGGTTGGGAGATCTCTAGAACTTCTTGTAGCTCTAATTTTATAATAGATTTGTCGTACTTGTAGGGGGTAGTTTTGTTTTTTTTGGTTTCCACCTAAATTGAAATCTTGTGTGTGTGTTTATTGCTTTGGTTTGAATCTTCTATGGTTAGATTTAGATCTTCTAGTTCTTGCTTATTGATATTACATTTCCGCGTTACAATTTTCCCATAGTTTCCTAACAATTGGATGAAAAAGTAAGGAGGCTCGAATAGGGATGTTTGATATTTAATAGACATTGGATTTGATGTTTGAGAAAGGGAGGAGACTCAAATATAGGAGATATAGGTGGGATTAACTTAAAATATATTACATTTTTTTTATCGAATTTTTGTTTTATCTATTTAGCAAAGCAATAGTACATGTGACATAAAGCCTGGCCACTAGTTTACTGCCTAATAGCAGCTATTCCTATTTTATTCAAAAAGTAAGTTGTTCGAATTTGTCGTGGTAACATGGACGCATTCCAAAAAAGCTGTGAATGTTGGGAACTACCAAGCTTTGATAGTCCATCAGCCATTCCATTTCCTTCTCTGCAAGTGTGTAGCATGATGATATGAAGCTCCTTTCCTAGCTAGCGGATATGTTTTCAAGTTGCACTGTACCTAGCCGGACATGTGTGCTTGCACCTATACCAGTTCACTAGAAGTCCAGCGTCCACCTCAACAATGAGAGGAAACTAACCATGCCTTTTGCATTGTAATAAGCCATGGAGTAGAGAAAACATTTCTGCAGATGTGTTAGTGCCAGTACCCAGTGCTATGCTGTACCCAGGCTGAAGTTCTCCAAAATTGTTTCGAATAATACCTCCTACACCACTCAATCCTGAAGTAAGTGCTAAACCGTCGCTTTTTAGTGTAAAGTAACCTATAGGTGGATATCTCCATCTGATGAAAATTGGTCTTGTTATGGGTGCCGATTATTTGGCGAGTTGTAGTACTTTAAGAGAGATACTGTCACTGAAGTTACTACTACGGATTATCTTGAACTTGGTAATGCTCGCATGTAGATCATTGTCGATACGTTTGATAATGTCGACAGCCGAGATACACCCTTCCTCGTACCTAACCATACAATAATATTTCCTGATTTCCCATACAATATAAGTAGGGAGTGTACCTCGTATTAAACCCATTTGTGTGCTCATGTTCGCTGTCAGAAACCAAACACCTTGTCGTGCCCGCCAATTATCGCTGAGACCCTGCCATACGCCACAAACATTGGCAAAGTAAACCCATACCCTCGCAGCAACGTTGCCCTGAACAAGCAGATGGTCTAGTGTTTCTGTCTCTCCCTCTTCACACCAACAATACTTAGAAACTAATTGAATACGATGCTGAATAATGGCATCAACAGGGACAGCATTTAGATAAGCTTTCTAACTGAAGATCTGAGTTTCTGCTGGTATGGTGGAATGTCATATCCATTGCATTCAACTTTGTTTGTCCTTCTCATTGCGCCAAAATTCCCAGGAAGATTTAGCCGTGTGAACTCCCCTTTGTTGGACGGACCCCAAATTGGAATGTCGTCATCGTCGGTGATGAAGAATTTATGAGAGAGTGCATGCTACAGTTCAGTTGGAATTTCATGCTCAAGTAGCTCCCAATTCCAGTCATCATTGTGCATAACAACTTCTTTCACCATTATATCTTGCGTGCAGGCAATTTCCACCGTATCCATTAATCTCCCGTCTCAGGTATAATCATCGAACTAATAACTTTTGTTACCTTTCCCGAGATACCGAGTCGTGTTAGCATCCATAGTTGGTAAGAGCCCTCTTATCTGCTTCCAAAGAACTGATTCTCTTTTACGCAAACTCGAAGGTTCTCCATTAATGGTGTACTTGGTTCTGAAGAATGATGCCCTTGTCAAGTTGTTGTGCCAAAAATTCTAGCACTTCTTAAGCAAGAGACTCACCTTGATATCCGTGAGTCGCCAAAGTCCCAATCCACCTTCGAGTTTTGGCTGACATATTGTATCCCATACAACCCAATGCTGTTTATTTTGGCCGTTAAAACTGCCCCAGAAAAAGTTAGCGACCATTGACTCAATCTTGCTTATTACACCATTTGGAACTGAAATGAATGATAGGAGATGTATATAGGCATCGAGTTGAGGACATGAGTAAGCAGTACCGGTTTACCTCCCTGCGATAGAATCTTTCCTTGCCATACTTGTATTTGCCATTTGATTTTTGCGAGCAATTGTTTGAAGTGTATAAGCAATACCCGACCATAGCTTATTGGATCCCCCAAGTATATCATTTGAAATGCTCTTTGTTAAAACCCATAAGGACTCTGAATTACCTGTTTACGTATTGCAGGAACATTATGGTGCATATATAAGCTACTTTTAGCTTTGTTGGTCAATTGGTCGGAGACATTTTCATATCTTACGAGGAAGTGCATCAACCGTGAGATAGAACGGCGACTTCCGTATAAGAAAATGAGGAAATCATCTGCATCTAAGAGATGGGTAATGGGTGAACAACCTCTGGATGATTGGAATAGGCTAATGTCGTCCTCCGTAAAACATTTGGATATCCCCCTGGATAGTACTTCCTCTGCAATTATGAAGAGCAATGGAGATAGAGGATCTCCTTGTCGTAAACCCCAAGAAGATTTAAAGAAGCCCTTGAAGACTTCCTGTAAGATAGCCGAGAACCATAGGGCTTTAATACATTGCGCTATGAGTGAAACACATCTGCTAGAGAAACCAAATTTGTGTAAGACCTATCGTAATGACCTATAATTCAGCCTATCGTAGGCCTTTGCCATTTCAATCTTGATCATAACATTGGTGCCTCGTACCTTTCTATCTAAATCCCCAACCATTTCCTGAGCTAAAGTTATTGTTTCGCAGATATCCTTCCCATGAATGTAAGCTCCCTGATTGCCAGTTATTAATTTGTAAAGGAGTTTTCTTAATCTGTTTACAATAATAGAAGAGAAAATTTTGTATACAACAGGGCACAAACTGATAGGTCGGTAGTCACCTAGCAAAGTTGGGGTATCCACTTTAGGTAGTAGTGTGAGAAACAAAGAAGTATAGTACCTTGAGAGTGGGGCACCATTGAAGAATTCTTTGGCAACGCTATGTTGATCATCCTTGATAATATCCCAACATGTAGTAAAGAATTCCGAGATGAAACCATCGCTGCCCAGAGTATTATCCCTAGGGATCTTGAGCACAGTGTCGTATAATTCTTCCAGTGTTCGTATTTGTGTAAGGCTAACATCTTTTTCTATAGAAATGACATTCGGAATACACTCAAGTAAGTCTATATTTGTAGTAGTATTTGTTACTTGCAGCACCTCCCTGAAGTAACCACCGTAGCATCATGTATGACATCCACCTCAGCCGTCTTAGTACCATCAGGAAGAGTAAAGTCAGTTACAAATGATCACTTTCTGTTAACTTGTGTAACAGTATGAAATTTTTTTGTATTGGCGTCACCTGTCGCAACCACTTAATTTTGGAATGTTCCCTCCAAAATACCTCTTCGTTGTGTAACATAGACGCATGTTCTTTTTTTTCAATCCTCAGTTCGGTACCTATCTGTTCATCCCAACCGTCCTACAGGATGTGATCCAGATGCACAATTCTATCCTGGAGAGCATGAATATTCTGAGTAACATTTCCAAACACATTAGTATTCCAATCTTTTAGTGTACATTTTATTTTCTTAAGCTTATAGGCAAAAGAAGATGAATAGTTTCCGAATACACCACTAGGCCAGTTGTCACTGACCAGGGATGGGAAGCAAGCATGAGGCGCCCATATTTTCAAAAACTAGAAGGTCGGGGCCCTTGATAAAGAGTATTGGTGAACGATAGTAGCAGAGGCGAGTGGTCAAAACATACTTTCTCTAAATGTGAGACTTTGTACCTGGGAAAGGATACCATAAAGCTTGAGTTCACCAATGTTCTATCCAATCGTGCCCATTGTCGAGAAGTTCCTTGATGATTATTACACCATGTGTAGCTTGATCCAGTAAATGAAGGCTCCATAAGGTCGGCTGACTGAATCATGTCTTCGAAATCAACCAAGGATCAATACGAGGATCGTCTACCCCCAAGCCTTTCTGAGTGGTGCCACACAACATTCAAATCCCCTATAATGCACCATGGATAATTCACATTCAATGATATTGTTTTGATGCCTTCCCAAAGTAATCGTCTTTCAATGATGTCACATTTGGCATAGACGATAGTAACCAAATAACTCCACTGAGTATTATAGCTCATTTTGCAATGTAAAATTTGGTTAGATTCAAAAATGCATTCAACTTCAAAGTCTTGTTTCCAATACACCAAAATTCCCCACCCCCCAAATGCTGGTTAGGCAAAAATGAATTACAGTTTATTCTTCTACCTATGCAATTCCCAAGTGATGCATCTAGAAAAGGTTCAAGCAAAACCACAATAGAGATATGGTGTTGTTTGATAATATTTTTAAGATGACTTATTGTTTTGGCATTGCCAATGCCCTTACAATTCCAAACGAGTAAAGGTCGAAACACCATAGAAGATTACTTGAGATTGGCCTCGCGAGCCCCCTTGCTCCTTGTGGCCATGCTAAGTTGGATTCTTTATGGTTTTGATTTTCTCTTTTTGACTTGAATCCAGTTTGGAGAATCTCCCTTTCCATAATACTCAATGTCTGAGTGACATCCACTTCCCAAATCCGTTAACACCACCTCTGAAGTGTAGTTTGTTGCTTCAGCTATTCCGATGATTTCCATTAACTCGTTTGTATTAATTGTTACAATATCTGTAGTTTGTCCTACAGATTGAGACTCAGTTCGAACTGCCTTCTGCCCCACTGTATGAAGCACTGTTACTACTGATTGTAATGCCCTCTGCCCCATTGGAATCCTAGTTTCTTGCCCCAATGTTGTTGCCGTTACCTACCCAATTTTTTGTAAATCAGTTGCTATTGTTGGCACTGCTATTTGCCCCATTATCATCGATGTTATTTGCCTTGTCATCGCAGTTTCCAGACCCACTGTATGTAACTCAGTTTCTGTTGCTTTCTTAACAGGTTCCAAATTCTCTATCGTCTGAGTTAGGGAGATGTTGTTATGTGATTGACCTGAAGTCCCCATTGTTGGGACTTCCCCGTGTTTGATCTCCTCCCTTTTATCTGTTACGAGAATAGGGTATAGTTTAGTGCAACTTGCCTTGTTGTGCCCTTGACGAATACAATGTGTGCAAAACCCCAGAAGTCTCTCATATAAAATAGGTTTCTCCATGATGAATGATTTGTTGAACGCAAGACCCACTTTAGTCGGTAGTTCCTTCAGGAGATTCATCTTCACGTACACCCAAACCGTGATAGGTCTACTTAGGCTGAGTGTTGTTCTATCTGTGATCAAATACTTCCCAACGATGTCGACCAATTCTTTAACAATACCATTGTTTTGTAGATGAAGCATCAAATCAGGAAATTGTATCCAAACCGTAGCAAAAGGAGAGTCCTTTCTGGGGTCAAAATCGACTGTCCACCGGGCGAGCTTGTAGAAGAAACCCATGATTTGCCTAGCTTCTCTAGAGAGATCTCTTGTGACGTCTTTTTTTGACACTAGCATCACCATAATATGCTTGAAATCAAGCACTGCCACTTTCGGTTCTGCCAAGAGACCCTAGTGAAAGTTGATGTTACTAGCAATTACCTCTAAATTTGGTTTATAAGAAGGGAAACTCATTACCAGAGTTGTATTAAAAGTTGCAGTAGCTTTGCTTAGATCTTATGGGGAGAATGAAATCACTGGCATACCATCCTTAAATGACGTTCTTGTGTCCGGTTTGAACTCCTCAAGGACCGGTTTGGTAGGTCTCACATCAACGATGTTTGCAAAGAAAGGTTTGATTGTTGCCACATCATGAAACGAGGATAGGAAACTCAGAGCCTCCGGCTGGATAACAACAACATTAGCAGGAACTGGGATAGGGTTGGGAGTACTGTTGTTATTGCAGAGATTAGGGATAGAGGAGGTGGAAGGAATAAGGAGAAAAGTGGTTGAAGAATTTGGGAGAGAGGCCATTTCCAAGTACAAAAACGGTAACAAAAAAGGCAATTCAACACAAAAAATGGTTAAAAAAGAGAGGAGGAGAAAAGATGAACAGTAAATCTGAGTATTAATAAAAGATTAAAACCTAGAAGGATTGAAAAGGAGAAAACCTAGCGATAAAAGTCGGCAAGGGTTAGGGTTTCGAAGGCGAAGGGAACGACTCTCATTAAAACCCAGTTGTTCGACTGATTCCTTACGCAACCATCTTGGCACCACAGACTTAAAAAAATAATCTTTGGATGATGTTTATCCGAGATGTCAAATGACATTAATTGAAGAGCCAAGCTCGTTTGAAGAAGCCGCAAAGCACAAAGAATGACGTAGTGCTATGAGTGAAGTAATTTCAGCACATGTGAGCATTGACGTAGGGCTAGTATATACTTATTAGCCCTTACTGGCCAATGTTAACGCCACAAACCTATGTGAAAGGATATCACAAACCTACATGAAAATCCTTTCATGAAAACTGCCATGTAGACCCTCTCATAGCATGAGAAAAGTTTATGCTTCTTAACTAGTTACTAGCAGCAATAAGCCTATCCTAAGCACAGAAAAAATTTGATTATGAACATAGAAATAACACAAAGCTTCCTATGATACTGTAGATAGAATCTTTTAGATTAAGATGAAAGAAGTACACATGATCCGTAATGGCTAGCGTTAATCATCATGGTTGTATCCCAAATTATTTTCAGGCATAGTTGCAACAATGAGTTATGTGGTCTTGATTTATTCTTAGGCACAATTGCAACAATTAGTCATTTGGTTCTTTAATTAAAGACCAAGAAATATATTAACTTTTAAAGCAACATTACTCTTTACAAAACCTGGGAAACATTACACCATAATATCCCAATAAAGAAATAAACACTACCATGTCATAAAGGTCACAATATTTGAAGAAAAAATAACATTACAATACATGGATAAATTAATTTTTTTATTCCATTGATCTTCATTTATGGAACATTTTACCTTGCACTTATAGGGCAGTAAAAAAGTGCCTCACCCTCTAAAAATATAATATAGCAGCGGTAACAACGTTAATACAAACTTCAATCACAAGTGCCCTTTTATTTAGTGTCAATTGCTAACACACATCATTTCCATTTAAGTTTATTGTCTCGTAACTCTCATTACATTGTATAACATTTTTTTTTCCAATCAACATGTTCGAGCTCCTTGCAAAATTGCCACATATCAATCAACAAAGGCCATCCTTTTCAATAATAGTGTAAAGTTCATTGTTGGATTGTTGAGTCCTTCCCGTACAAGATATTCATCGGCATCAGCATCACACTTTGGTGATTGTACTATCATTTTTGGGTTCGTAACTCCTGCCAATTGAATTAGTGCAAGTATTATTATTTTTTCAAGTTCCTCATATAATACGAATATGAAGACGCATAAAATAAACTGCATTAAACCACGCTTAACATCAAATAAGAAAATAATATGTTTTCATAGATAATAATATTGATAAATAACAGTCTAACATTTAAATGCCCTATAAAAGTTATGAAAAAATTAAGAATGATAAATGGTTAATGCATCTATACATTGTTGTCACTCATCTTGCTCTTTAATTAAGATTTAACTCTCAAAATGGGACCATTTACGTTGTCTATTTTTAGACCAAGGGATCTTGGTAGATTTGAACCATCATTTCTTGAAATATTTTATGCATAAATCAAAATTCTCAAGTGCTCCTCCATTTGAGCTAAAGATGAGAGTTCTCATTTAAAAAATTGATCAGAGTTATCATTAAAAAAATCAATACGAGTGGTATATCTCCAAGTATTTTTCCAATTAAGCTACAAATTCAAGATGAGTAAGCAATGGTGAAGAAAGCTCTCTTTACGAATCAAATACATGAGTGGTTTACATTACCTAATGACATAAATTCATGTAGGGGTCCTTAGCAAAACCCAACTTATCATGTAAAGATTTAGCCTTAATTATCATGGACACTTGTAGAGGTGTGAAACATATGGCTAACTGTTATAGATATTTAAAATATGAAACTGCAAATCTATTAAGAAAACAATTTTCAAATTGGAATGCAAATATTAACCACACTATAAATAAGAGGTAAGAAAAGAAAAATATTGCATAAATGACTTATCAGCGAATAAAAATTTAACCATAAATTACGTATACTACAATCAACATATAATTTGGAACACGTGACATAACTTAGTTTATCGTTGGAGGTTATCTCTATGATGTTTCTTTTTAGTACTAAAGATGCTCTATTCAAAAATTTGCTTAACCTCCATGTAGGTATTATGGTTATACCGTCAGCCGATAGAACATTGCCAACGTTAAGCTTTACTTAGTTGGTGGGTCCTTAGTTGTTAATATAAGTTTGTGTCAAATCCCCAAGAACACAATGTGTTTAATAAGCACCTTTGAAAACAATATGCAAAATGAGCTACTTGAAAAAGAGTAAGAAATAGGCATAGAAGACATTCAATCCTCCTTTTATTTGTATACTCATGGCTTTAGAAGCAATAAATACTAAGGAAATAAATACCTAAACTCAGAACATTTATTCATAGCAATACTATAGTCTTCCATATTAAGTTGTTCACAAATCCGTTACTAATTTCGTCCTTTCCCTGGATTTTTACAATAATAATATTTTGATTGTTAGCATAACATATCAAAGAAATAGAAAATATAACATAACTTTCTTAGCCTATCAATTCTTATAATTAAGACCAATCATAACCGAATCGAAATAATCATTAATGAATCGAAATAATCAAAAATAAAACAATAAAAAGAAAAGAAAAGAAAAATGACATTTAGACCATCATTTATATACTTGTAACAAATTTAAATGAAATTTGAATCTTGCAAGGTTACCCTGGTGGTAATCAAGGATTGCTGAGGAAAATTCGTAATATATGCATGGTTGCCTTGGTGGTAGTCAAGGATTGGTGAGAAAAATTAGTAAGATTATCACCATTGGCCAAATGGTAATTCTTTTATCAATTTTATCATAGTAATAGCTAACTTATTACATTGAAAAATTGCTCGATTATCGAATCGAGGCTCCCAACTAATACATATAACAAAAGATTGGCCAACCATAATAATGGTTGTTAAGAATACTATAACTTATGTGTACGGGGTAGTTCTTCATCTAAGATGCAATGATGTGGTGAATGAGCAGACAGATTTTTCCTGTGAAAATATGGGATCCCTCAGGAAATGAAGATTTGAGTTTCACATTACACCTTCCTTAATTTGTTAAACAAAAAATCTATGCGAATCATATCTTGCACCATTGAATACTATATAGCCATGAAGTATGACTAAGTCATAACCATAAAGAATGGCTAATTTATACATAGAAATACGAAGGGAATAGAATGAGAGAAACAAAACAACATATCAAGTGTAAGAAGAAGAAAATGTTGAGAAACGATTGAACCATCATAATATCACACTGCAATTATGCACAACCATCATAATCTCTTTGGTGTTGGGCAAGTGGTTTGGGACCACCTCTTGGAGAGAGGAGAGAGAGGATCACGAGTTCAAAACCTAATACTAGGGGGTCATCCAACAAGATTTACCTTGACTTAAAATGGAGCGTGCGGCTTACGGAGGTACCGTGATGATCCCCGGGAGATAGTTAGGAGAATGGTAAAAAACTGATGAACCCGACAAACTCCCAGATTCCAAAAAAAAATAAAAAAATAAAAACTTATATAAACACGGTCTTCCATCATATTAATAGTTTTAGTCACATGTTAGTCCCATGAAAATACCGACTAGAACATGTCGTGTGCAACAACCCCATGTAGAGTATGAAATAAAAGAAATTCAAGTTTTTTGCTAAAAATTAAAGAAGATGATGTTTGGGTTATTTTGAACGTTTTTACCTATATGAACTTCATATTAGTGAGAGTATCAATCAGAGCCATCAACCCAAAAACCATAGATTTATATAAAAGAGTTCCTCATTTACCCTACAATGAGAAACACCAAAAGAGGAGACCTTTAATTAACGCACATGGCCGATTCCAAAGCTAACCAAGTCTTACAAAGGGTTATCCAAGACCACAACAATAGGCTATCACAAAAAAATAACAACAATTATGATTTGAAAATATCATGTCAAAGGATACCGTATTTGACCACTGGCTTTACTAATAATAAAGCCTAACTAATTTCATGTAAAAATCATGTAGAGAAATTATTGTTGTGCCATTTTATAATTTTACTTCAAACACACATATCTATTAAGAATAAGAAAGAAAATATTTGTTCGGAAATTATGAGAATAAATACTACTTTTTACCATATTTACAAAATTAGACCCAGGGAATAATAAATTCCTAAATCGATACTGGCAGGAGGAAAAACTAATTTTTCCCCTTCTAAAATAATAATATTGCAGGAGACAACCACCTATTTTTTGGCTCTACAAGTACGAATCTCAGATCCTAAACAATAAAAAATTATAAAACTCATTTAAAACTATTATATCAAGTGTATGTGTATGGCAGACATTGTAACCATCTCATGAATTACTTATCATTTGCTTTTGTACAGTTTGTCCTACCAATTTACCAGATTTGTTATGTGTAAGAAGGCAGACTCTTTCACCAATTCTGTTACTATTTTTCATCTTGTTTATGGTTAGGTATCACGTGCAGTTCATAGGAGTTCGTCTGGTTTTTGGCACCAAAAGCCATCCTAATTCATTGAATAGTTTCTTCTTCATACTCAACCACCAAAACTATCCTGATTATTTGTCAGAAACCATCTGTGTGACTACTGCCTGCCAAGTGCTTGATTAAAGACCGGTACTCTACTCCTTGGGCATGGTAGAAATAATAGTACTCTACTCCTGTAGGTGGTATTCTACTCTACTCTACTTATTGAATAAACGATGGCAAATTGTCTGCGCTATTGCTGCCAACCAAATTATGTCATTTATTCTGTTAAACTCTAGTATTCTTTTTGAGAACTATATCATTTGGTAACAACTAGTTGTCATTTGTGTTATATAACTTTGCCATTTGTTCAATCTTCTTTGTCATTTGTTTTATATAACTTTGCCATTTGTTAAAAAAAAATCAACTGCTTGAATATTATAGTAGGTTGTAGGCCATGGGCTCCACAAATAAGGCCACAAGTAAGGTCGTGGGCTCCACAAGAACAAATGCCACTTTCTAAATAATAATAAAAAATTGAATCATTTAAAAATATATTATTAGGCCACATGTCCAAATTTAGTTCCTTGATATACACATGTCATTACTATTTCAAGACGTGTAAGGCAGACCCTGTCACCATTTCGTGCATTTGTTGTCATTTATTGAATGCCAATTTGTCACGCATTTAAACATAATTTATATTTAATCATGCAGATTCTGTCACCATTAATTATATTATTTAGCATTTGTTTACTGTTTTTTAGGGTTAGGTAACACGTGCGATTCACGCGAGTTCGTCTAGCTTTTGGCGCCAAAAACCATCCTCATTCCTTAAACACTTTCTTCTAACACGATCACTGCAAAGACCGTAAAAATTATCCTGATTCTACACATCATGTGTATGATTGACAACTGCAAAAACCATCCCAGTCGCACAAACCCTTTTCTCACAATCGTCGTGATTTTACCCATCGTCTATGTATGTTATTTTAGTGGAAAATTGTCTCTGTGACTACTACCTACCAAGTGTTTTATTAAAGTCTATTTTTTCTTTCACAATAAATTCTAATAAAGAAGTGAATGAGCAATTTGACGAGGAGAACTAAACGCTGGAGGGTGGAGCGAAGAATGGCACTTCTAATGTTAAAAATTACATATCTTGATGTATAGATGTGGGACATCATAAAATGTTTGATGTTCTACCTTAAGAGGAGAAGGGTGCTCTTTGTACCACCTGCTTTACACAATTACTACTAATTGATCCAATAGCGACGATGTCGACGTTGGTTGTGGAAATATTCGATCATCATCTCGGTGATATGAAGTTATAATTTGGAGGGGATATAATTAAGATAAAGCCCATTCATGTTTGCCTGATTTTAGGGATACGTGTCATTTTAGGAATGTTCTTTGATAAAAATTTGTTAAAAATTATCCTATCATTTTTCTTCCCGAACAAGGGGAGAAATGTTGTAGCGAAGTATGTTGATCTGGTTGATGATCTAGTATAGTTTAATAGATTCCTCTGGGGTGAGTAAGTCTATAATTTCTTGTGAAGGCAAATAGTGGAGTTTACCAAATATCAATCGGCCATTGATAAAAAATTGGATAAAGCTTTATCACTGCACGGATGTACCTAGGTGTTGATAATATGGACTTTCTTCTCTATTCCTAGCCTAAAGTTTCGAAGAATTCACAAATCCAAACATTTGTTCCCTAAGCTACAGGGATGCAGGATGACATCTTTTAAGCGTCACCAAATTGTGACGTTTAAAACGGTTTTTGCTAACCCTGACTTGCTGGTAATAGCTATGAAGGCGTCTGAGACTGACATGTAGCAAGAACTTGTGCAAGAGGCCATGGTAAACTTCTATTCTTTGTAAGAATGATTTATTTTATTGCTTCATTGTCATTTAATTTATGCTTCGTATCATTTTATTTGCTTCGGGCTGGCATTTGGCATATTTTTCTTTTCATTTGTTGGATTTATTTCTCTGTCATTATTAAGTCCAATTTTTTCATCTGTTTTATTCATATTATCATTGTTAGAATTTTTTTGTCATTTCTAAATTACACTTTGTTATCATTTTAAATATTTTAGAGAAATCATATCGAAGCACCTGCAATCGGCGATGCGCCTATAATCGAGCCACCTGCAATCGGTGTACCTGCAATCGGTAGCAGTTCTTCCACCACTAAGATTGGAGCTGTAGTGGATAAGGTATACTCCCAGTTGGAGGTCAATGGTAAAATGTTGTAGAACCATGGTAAAATTTTAGAACAAATTTTGATGTCTGCAGTTAGAGACAGTATTCTACCACTTGGAGATGGTACTCTACTCATTGGGTAGTACCAGTTATCTACTCCTGAGAAAACCATGAAATACAAGTAAGAAGAAGAAGGTAATATGAAAGAAGATCAGAAAGGAAGAAGGCAGAGACGAGAACCTGGCAAAGAGAGCTCCAACAAAAAAATTAAAAGATTGAAGAGAAGAAAAAAGGTAGGGGACAAAGGGAGAAGGAAGAAGAAGAACATGGAAAGAAACATAAGACCAATGCCAACAAGAAGAATAAGAAGGCAGAAAAAGTTGATGTTCCCTTGAAGAAAAATATTGAAGGAACGAAGAAAGATGCTCTCACTGATAAACAATTGGATCATGTCCCACTGATCTAATTGAAAACCTTAATCCCCAAGATTCCTAAGTAGGTATTGGGTAGTATAGTGCCAAGGAAGAGACGAGGGGAGTTCCCAGAACTTAGGTCTGATGAAATTCAATCAACTGCAAAAAAATTGATTCAACAAGTTGCCCCTAGAGCGGGATTGGAGGTGGCAAAAGGTTTAATTGTAAAGGATGAAGTTGAAGTTGAGAGAAAAGTTAATTTGGAAGCGATATTGTTTGAATATGGTGGCGATTGTCTACAAGTATCATTCGTTTACGACTTCTTATCATTTATTTGATTTTAATTGACATTCTTTTTTCACAAAATTAGCATTTACTTTATGAACTTTGTTTTTTGCTCATAAATCTATCATTTGTTCAAAACATTTTGGCATTTGTTCGAATGTCTTTGTCATTATATTTTCTAAAAAATTCATTTGTTATGAAGTCTTTTTCATTATACTTTATGAAGAAGAGCAACCTCAAGTTTCTAAAGAAGAGGAAGTTCAAGAGGTATTTATTTAACATTTTTTTGAGCTATCAATCATATTTGTTGCTACCCTGTCGTTCGTTCATTTAATTTTACCATTCGTAGTATGTATATCCTATTTTATAGATGGAAGATTTATAACAACAAACTGTAGTGGTATATTTTGATGGAAAAGAGATGTAGTGGAAGAAGCCAATGAGGTATTTAACTAAAATTTATTTGTATTGAGCTATCCATAATATTAACATCACCTATCCATACCATTTTTTTTCATTTGTTTCTTCTTTACCATTTGTTACAGACTATGGAGGTTACAGAGGAAGCAAAAACTGATGTAGTATTCTTCAACCAAGAGGAAGTTGTTGGTGAAGCTTATCAGGTAACTTATTATTTATTTGCTAGTAACATCTCATTTTCTTCTTTAATTTTACCATATATTTTATCACTCTTATCATTTGTAGTCTGTTTATTTACATACTAGTGCAGACCAAACAACTGTTATATCTATCGCGGAATAGTCTATGGAGGTTGCAAAAACTAAAGTAGTAATCTTCCATCAGGAGGAAGATGTTAATAAAGCTAATCAGGTAAGTTATAACTTGTTTGCTGGTAACTTCTCATTTTCTTTTATTTATTTTCCCATATATTGTACCACTCTTATCATTTGTAGTCTGTTTATTTACAGACTAGTATAGACCAAACAACTGGTTTATATGTTGAGGAACAGAGTTAAGAGGAGGCGGTTAAAGGAAAGGATGATGATGATGGAACTTCACAGAAAAACAAGACCCTGTAAAAGTAATAAAAGATATGGTTGTTGACCAGACCAATGTATGAAGAATTTTTAAACCAAATAACTGGTTTATTACTCATTCTCATGTAATATGCACATTTATATTTTATTTTCTTATTTTGACATATATATTCTAACTTATTTTAACAGAGTCAGAAGTGGATGTCACCTTAAAGAAGAGACATACACTACCTGATAAAGATATTAATAAAGGAGCCTTCTCATTGGCTTGTCAAATGCACTTATTGCATGCTCACCTTAACGAGCTTCTTCCTGGAATGTTATTCGAATCTTTTACTCAAAGACCCATCTCCCAGGATGAGAAAAACCAGGTAGACCAAGTCTGGTTAATGAGGAAGGATGCATTATCTTCTAAAGCTATGAACTACAACACGAGTACCTATAGAAGGATAGGTGAAGAAATTGTTTGCCATAACGCTCTTTACACCTTACATCCAAAAGAATGGTTGGACAATAAGGTATTTATATTATTTCTTTCTTTCCCTCTATTATTTATTGGGTTATATCTATCATATACGTTATTTTTTTAAAAACTATCATTTGTACAAGAGTCTCTACCATTTATTTTCAAATTGTCTGTCTTTTCTCGTTACACTTTAGAATTTCATTAAACAAAAGTTGTTTTCCTTGAACTTTATCATTTGCTTTAGTGTTGTTGTCATTTATATTTATGAACTTTATCATTTGTGGTTTATTATTTGTCACTGCCTTTTTCTGTTCAGGCCATTAATGTTTATATTAAAGCCATGATTCAATATTTTGATTCACAACATCATGCCCGCCCAGCTAAAGAAAAGATTGTACTGGCGGATGTCTCTTCCTGTCAATATATAGGCAGGGCTTTCAGTGTCTAGACTCATATTATGTTATCTCCAACAGGTGTAGAATTAAAGATGTAATCAATTTAGGAACAATTTACATCTATGCAATGGGATCCTACAGTTTCATGTTGCATCCATCAAGGAGATTTGAAATTGATCAATTCAAAATTAATACTCATTCCCTAGAATCTCAATGACAACCACAAAAAAAATATGCATCTACGATTTACTGGTGGATGCGAAAATTAAAAATGTACAGAAGATGAAGAAGTTATCTCCTGGGCACCAGTGTATTGAAGATCAGCTATAAACAATTCTCCTAAAAATGTTGATATGGATAGATTTTGCTAATCTTAGTAGTTTACCTACTGTTTCCAAGGTAAGGACTTATGGTATTAACTCCAGATGGATAACTCATCTTGGGGAATGTCCAATGCAGCCAAATAGTAATGACTGCAGGATCTATTTGCTTGTCTTTATAGATAATATCCTGAAGGGGATGAAATTTCCAGATCTGATAGACGGTGATTAATGTCGTTACACAATTTCTTATGATATATTGAGGCAGGGAGTTGAGCCGAATGAGATTTATAAACTTCGACATCCATTTTGTTGTAATGTATAATTTTTATAGATTTGCAAAGTTATAAACAGTTATTAATATCATTTACTTATATGATATTTCACATTTGCTATATCTTCTTTGCCATTCGTATATAACATATTTCTCATTTGTTAAAATTGAGTCAGAATCTAGTCTATCTAGTTGGATATATTTGTCATTTTATGAATTATATGTCACCCACTTATTAATAATTTTCCATTTGTTATAAATCTTTTGTCGCCTTTTAATGTAATAGTTGTCATCCAGTTTTGAAATTTTTGTGTGAAATCGTTTGTTATATATGGCTTGTCATTCGTCATGTATATTTTTCCATTTCTTATATATGATTTTTCATTCATTATATATTATTTATCATTCGTCATTTATGATTTTTCATTCATTATTTATGATTTGTCATTCGTCATTTATGATTTGGCATTTGTTATATATTATTTGTCATTCATCATCTATGATTTGGCATTTGCTATATATGATTTATGAAACATGCCAACAATTGATCTAATTGGTTTATAGAAAGACAATTGATGTAACTCAATGGTCTATTTGGTTATTTGATATAATAAAAATAAATTGTTTGTTAGTAGACAACATTTGTACTTAAAAACAAGATTATTCATTTGTTATACAAGATTATTCTGAAGAGTTCAAGTTCCATATCCACTTCTTGGAAGATTAGCTCTATGCCCTAAATTTGGATTGGGATGAGCATAATAAACTGTGAGAGGAGTCATCTTATAAAATTAGTTGTCTCGAGCAGAAGATCATGGCTATGAAACATGATCAGAATTCTTCAAATGAGGAATTGTGAACATTTGTATTATTTTTATTTTTTTTATTTTTAGGTTTTTGTTTTTGTTATTATTGTTATTGTTACCCTTGTATGAACATTTATTTTGTTTTGTTTTGCTTCATCTTGCCTTTTCGCTTTCAAATAGTAATTTCATTTTAATATAAGAGAAACAAACTGCTAAAAAGTTCCATCCGAAAAAATCATATAAGAGAACCAATCAAATGATAAAGAATTCATGAACAATGGTAAATAAATATTGAACTTAACAAAACTGGTGATAATATTTGAGCAGACAAATGATAAATTATTGGTAAACAATGATAGTTCAGGAAAGAAAAATTGATACATAACATGCAAACAAATACAAAATTCTCTTCAATATCTGACAAGTTGATGTGACAAGTAATGATACTTGATTAGACAACTTAGTTTAAATACTCATTGATTATGACTTATGTGTACAACAAGAAATGATGGCGCTGAAGTAATAATACCTTTTACCCTAAACATCGGGTAATCCCTGACACGCCTCCCTTCCCACTATATTTAATTCCCCTTATAAAAACCCTAATCTCAAATTAGCTATTATCAGCTCTTTAACTTTTCAAACCCTAACCCTAAACTCTATTCAACTTCTCAAGAAAAATGTCACACTCTATTCGATTTAACCATGTCTCTTCGAACACTCCATATGATTGGTTTGAATCGGTGTGGATACAGGAAGATCCGCATGACCAACGTCTCTTTAAATTAAATTGACTATGCCAAATGGAGGAGGATGTCTTCGGTGAGAAGGTAAAAATGTTGAAAGTGCATTACAAAGACTTCAGGGAGAAATTATGAGTGTTCAATGTAATACAGGAAGAACTGTCTAAAGTTATAGAAAAAAAGGATCAGCGTTTTGAAGAGTTCAAGTTCCATATGCACTTCTTGGAAGAACAGCTCTGTACCGTAAAGTTGGATCAGGATGAGCACAAGAGACTGTGGGAAGAGATGACTTCTAAGATTAGCTATCTCGAGCAGAAGATCCAGGCTTTGGAGCACAATCTGGAATGCTTGGAACGTGATCAGGAGTTGTGAACATTTATTCTAGTTTTTTTGGTGCTTAGTTTGTTTTAAGTCTTTTATTAGTTTTTTGTGGTAACTAGTACTTTCCCTTTGTATGAACATCTGTTTTATTTTATTTTGTGCTGTTTTGTTTGCCTTTTACTGTTAAATAGTATTTTTAGTCTGATATGTGGAAAACGAAACCATAACATTTCTATAAGAAAATAATGATGATATAAGGGGGACAAGTTTAATGATGATAATAATTCAATAGACAAATAAGAAATTCTTGACTCATAAATGACAGTTCATAAACAAACAATGATATAATTGAAACCAACAAATACGAAATTCTTTTAGAATAAATGACAGTTCAGAGGGAAACAATGATATCATAGAAACAAACAAATGAGAAATTCTTTGTGCACAAATGACAATTCAGTAGCAAATAATGATATAATAGAAACAAACAAACGAGAAATTCTTTTTAAACAAATGACAGTTATATTTAGACAAATAATGATTTTAACAACACTGACGATAAAGATCATACAAACAAATGATACATAGAGTACCTAAAATTACCAGTGCAAACAGATTGTAATATCTTCATTTGGGATGACAGGTGGCTTAATGTTCATCGTAAAAGACGGTGCCATCGTCGGATGTGTATTATCGTCAAATGGGATTGGCAGAAGCTTATAAGAATGATGATTGTGTTTATTTTTTCGATACCTACTACAAAATCTTAGTTTGGTAACAAGACCAGGCATTTTTTCCCATCTCTTCCTTTGTGTGTGAGGACGACCGGCTTGAACTAATGAAATAGGAGTACAAACATGTGGATCAGTTTATTAAATTTTCCACAACTCAATTCCTCTGATAGGAATCTATATCAGTTTATAAACAATCTTGTATGTATCATTTGTGAAGTACTCAAAGACACGTGTAGCTGGATCAACATTCGCAAGACCGAGAGCGTGTACTCCATGTTCACAAGGTATACTCATCATTTGCAACCAGCGACATAAACAAGTACCATCTTCAATATTTACTAAATTGGTTCTGCCATAATTAGTCATCTGAAAAAGGTTCGAATTCCCGGTTTGTTGGGAAGACACATGGGAAAAAACTTGGGAAAATACTTGGCAAAATTTCCTGGATTACCTATTGAAATGTGGAGCAAAAAAATCATTATGTCACTTGGGAAGAAACCACTCTTATTCAGTTAGACCAATCCACAAAAAATTAGGACAATGGATATCATGCTAATGTACTAGTTGATATTGATCTGTCTATGCCAATCCTAAACCACATTCTGCATGAGATTGAGGGTATAATTATCAAACAATAAGTACTGCTCCATCGAACCCCAAAATATTGTAATTACTTCAAAAATGTTGAATACACGATCGTAGAATACAAGATAGTTTATAGAACATTTAGAGCTAATGAACTGAAGCTAAACAAGACCAAACTGCAGAAGAACAATGGAATCGCAAAAGGCAGCAAGGGCAATAATAACTTATTAATTCTGGAAAAATAACCTCGGACTAAGGCAATGGGCAGAAAGGGTGCTAACTTAAAGAGTAAATATACATACTTTCAGGAGACTTTGAAGGAAAGCAGTACAACATCACCTCCTATTTACTTTCCAGGCATGCCTAGGCCATCAAACCATTTGTAGCAACATAAAATAATAGGTGATAAAGTAGGGTGGTCAATTACAATTGGTAGCTGCAACCAACTATCTTTACCTACAGAGAACATACTTACTAGTAAAAACAACTAGTTTGAAGCCTTCATAGACGTGGAGGATGATATAGAATAGACTGAACATACATAATCGACACCTTCTAGGGGGCGGGATGGAATGAACACCTACTCGAGTACGCAAGGGGAGAACAGAGTAGCAGACGCCTCATTCTCACAAGTTCCAACAAACGAGGAAGTTTCTTCTTTCGCAGACGTAAATATCGCAATAGAACCAAAAAATGAGGATAGTATCCTTGATGGTGATGATAACTTAAAGGCTATACATGAGGTCAGACACAATTTTAACCAAGAAAGTTGGGCTGATGAAATGGAACGAGAAGACCAGGTGCAGCTTTGACCTAATCAAGTTCTTAAAGGGGCAAAGGTTTATACCTTTGAACCGAGAGTGACACGTTCTACCCGCAAAGACAAATGAAAGTTTTATTCTAGAATGCCCGAGGGCTGGGAAGCAGAAAAACGATTTGCTATCTCAGGAAAGTTACATCAAGAGTACAACCAGATATTCTGGGCATTGCTAAACCTAAGATTTTCTGCAAAGATTTTATGTTGCCGGGATATGACAATAAAGTCATTTCCAATGAACAAATCGCAGAGAAAGGTAACTTATGGATACTATGGCTCAAAGGAACTTTTGTACCTGACGTACTCTTTCTATCAAAATAATATATTACGGTGAATTATATGGAGAATTGATTCTCCTTTGTACATGCAGATTACAACAAAATTAATAGGTTGGAGCTCTGGACTGACCTCTCTAATTTTCCTGCAACCAATGTGAATCCTTGGATATGCATCGGGGACTTTAACGTGGTTCTTCGGCTCGCTGAGAAAAGGAGCTGAAAACCACTTCCAACAAACGTGGTTATGGATTTCAGCAACTTTTTGGATACTGCTAAACTAAGTGAAGCCCCTCCTCAGGACTTACTTTCACCTGGTGCAATGCTCAAAGTGTAAACAACAAGACTTTGGTACTCCTAGACAGATGCTTACAGAATGTAGAATGGCAGAATAATTTTCAAGGTTAGAGAATGAAGGTGCTCCTTCGAACGCACTCCGACCACTCACTCATTCAGGGAGATTGCTGGCAAGTACCTATGCCTTCCAACATCCCATTCTAGTATCTCCAGACATGGGGAGAAGACCTGGGATCCGGGAAACTTCTAGAAAATAGTTGGGAGAAACCGCTAATTGTAGCTCCTCTATTCTTGATAATGATGAAACTGCGACGTCTCAAGGTAGACATAAAGGAATGGAGATAGAACTTTGAATCCCGGCAGTGTAACAAAATAAAACTAGAAAAAGAGATGATGCACGTACAAGTACAATTGGAAGAAAATATCTCCAATGATCTTATCGAAAAGATATACTTAGCCCAAATAAAACTGATGAACAAATGGGAGGAAAATGAAGAGTAGGATTGGAGACAAAAATCTAGGATCAAATGGCTACGAGCAGGAAACAGCAATACTAAATACTTTCACTCCACTGCAAAGGAGAGAAATGCTAATGCACTGATTTAAAAAATTAAAGACAGTACGGGTACAGATATCACAAACCAATCTCTTATAAAGGAACACATCATCGATTATTACACCGCCAAGTTCAAAGCTACATAAATGCAAGAACTCCAAGCTCATTTCTATCAGCTCCCTAAGCAAGTGTCAGATGCAGAAAACAATAGCCTTATTTCATGCCCATCCAATGATGAGATTAGAGATGCAGTATTCTCGATGGATGGAAACAGTGCCCCCAGCCCAGATGGATTCTCTGGAAATTTCTACAAAACAATCTGGGAGACCCTGAGTTTCGATGTTTATGCTGGAATATCCTCTTTCTTTCATGATAGTATGATTCCTATGAATTTTAACTCTAACACCATAGTACGAATCCCTAAAATCCATAACCAGTCCACGATTCAACACTACAGGCATGTATGTCTTAGTAACTTTATTTTCAAAGTTATTACTAAAATCTTAGCTACTCGGCTCTTTCCAATTGCTGACATATGTGTTTTGAAAGCCTTTTATCATGAATAGAAACATTCATAACAACATCTGCATGGCCTCTAAAATGGTGAATGAGATGCAAATCAAGAAAAAATACAGAAATATGGCAATTAAGATAGACATCAGTCAAGCATATGACACTATGAGCTGGACATACATTTTTACATCCTTAAGCACATTTGGGTTTATACCGAAATTTTGTTCTTGGATGCATACGATTTTTAGTAGCGGTATGGTCTCCATTCTTATTAATGGTAGCCCATAAGGATTCTTTTGGATGTCTAGTGTTCTCAGGCAGGGTTACCCTCTCTCTCAAATTCTTTTTGCAATAGAGGAAGACATACTAAGCATTCACCTCCACAAAGCCGGAGAGCAAGGTAGAATACAAACCATGACATTGACAAAGCTAACGCACAGACCCACTCACCTAATCTTTGTAGATGGTGTTTTTCTTTTTGTGAATGGGAACAACAGATGCCTGTAACACCTCAAGATCATCCTAACAGACTATCAGATAGTGTCTGGGCAAGAGATAAGTTTGTCCAAAAATAAGATTTTCATGAGCAGTATTCCACTCACTCGTAGAAGATGTGTCTCAGACATCTTTGGGTTCAAGGAAGGCAAATTTCATGAGACATACTTGGGAATTACACTCATACAAAGGATGGTCACAAAGCAACCCATATTGCCTCTAATAAAAAAAATCAGAAAAAGGGCTTACAATTGGATTGGTAGCATGATCTCTTTTCAGGGATGGGTTACACTCGTAAAGTTAATCCTAAACAACATTCCAATACATAATATGGCGATCTACAAGTGGCCTTAGTCACTTATAAAAGAGGGAGACAACATTCTTTGGAACTATATATGGACCGGGGATCCGATTAAAAGAAAAGGCATGACGTTGAAATGGGAAAAGGTATTCAAACCGTTAGAGGAAGGGGGCCTCGGTGTCCAAAGTCTGGGGGAGGTAAACACTGCGATGCTTTACAAACTTCACTAGATCTTCAAGAAGGGATCAAAAGACTGGGCAATATTTCTCAAATCAAAATTCAAAACTAAAAGCGGAGACACTATTCGATGCCACCAACCCTCTACTATTTGGTCCGGTATCCAAATTGAAGCTGCCCTATCGAAACCTAACATTGGTAGGCTCATCGGTGATGAAACAAAAGTAGATTTCTGGAGAGACACATGGGCTACAAAAATCCCTCTCATGGATCTTATAGAGCTGCCCAAACATATGTAGAAGCACTGTAAAGCTTGGCTAAGATACATTATTAACCCACAAGGATGGCAATTCCCTAATAACATTTGCCTCCCCTTTCAGGCACTTGGACTAAATATTTAGCAAATCCAGTGTAACCTTAATAACCAAGACACTATGATCTGGAAACCAAACCTACGAGGGGCAATTCTCAACCAAGAAAGTATTTGAAACTTTGCATAAACGAAAAGATACGGCATGGTGGTAGAAATACATTTGGAATAACACAATTCACCCAAGACTGGGAGGCTTTGCCTGGCGTCTGCTGAACCATCTCCTTCCAATGGAAAACACCATTATTAAGAAAGGTATCTCTTTACTCTCGGTTTGCTACCAATGCAACAACTTTACAGAAACAGAAAAACATACTCTTCTGTAATGCCCATTTGCGGTCTCTCTCTAGCATAGAGCTACCACTTGTTTCTCTTATGATCCCATTGCACCAACATACACCTGGAGAACCATCTTGTAAAGAGGACAAGGGTCTAGTACCTACATAAAAGATCCCTGGGTGGTCATGGTATTCTCCATTTACGGTAATATCAGGAGAGCAAGTAACAAATGGAAATACGATAGATTCAAGCATCCTCTCCATACAATTACGCTGCACATCCTTACAGACATTGCAGACACGGCTCAGCTCTCTAAAAATACTATGAACAATACTATACAAGACCTCAAGATCATAAAGGCGTTACATGTTCAGCGCAGATCATGATAGGGCAGCAACATAGAAAGCTGTTGATGGGAACTTCCAGCACCAAATGAAAAAAAGATCTGTTGTGATGGCTCGATAATACGCAACCCAAGAAATGCAGGCCATGAGATTATCTTTAGAGACATCAACAGTGAAGTCATGGGTACATATAGCAAAGCCATTGGACATGCAATGAACTATATAGCTGAGATCACGGCTATCATATCAAGAGTTCAGAGAGATGTTACAAAAGGGTAGTATCACTTGCAGGTGGTATCTGATTCAGCTCCAGCCATTAAAGCCTTTACCAACAAAAAAAATTCCTTGAGTATGCAAGACTACATGGGATCTCATCACTCCCCATATTTTGCATATTTGGTTCAGCCATGTATGGAGGGAATGCAATTTCTCAGTGGACCATCTCGCAAGAAGAGGCTCAGATCCCAACTATCCTATGGATGAATGGAATGATGGCAAACCAGAATACTTACAACAAATTGAAGGCCAGAGTACCGAGTGCTATCGAATCAGGAAATAAGGCCTTGACGCTTTAGTAAAGTCGTTCGAACAAAATGTATCACATTGTCGATTCATACGACAACTTGAAGGCAATTTTCTACATGTCATTCGAACAAACTTGGAAGTCTTTCAAACGATGTGCACGTTAATCTCAAAATTGGCTTTTGAGAACTTTTCGAATTAGACAACAATTCAAAGATTTTTCCTTGTACGTTCGAACGACATTGGAGGCCATTTAAATGAGATTCGCTCCAGTCTTACGAACGATTATGTCCTCGTTCGAGCGAACTACTTGCTTTATTTTTTTTGCATTTTATTTATTTCGTCAAGAGGCCCCATGTATATGTCCTAGTGTAATGTACTAGTGTGTGGGTTGTTCTGTTCTCCCTCATCTGTACATTATTGTTTGTATATATTCTACTCAACTTTTTGCAAACAAAAAAAGTTGGAGAATGACTTTGTTGAATTTTATGGCACTTGGTGTGGCTCATGTATGGCTTTATTTCCCAAGGTAACCCAACTTTATCTCTTGATCATTAGTTGTTGCTTTTGATTGTACTAATATCTCTGTTTGTTTCAAAAATTCTATTATTTACTAGTAATGTTCTAGTTGGAAAGTTTAGTCGTTGGTGTTATAGTTATCAGGGGTTTTAGAGAATAAAACATCTTTTAGTTACATATGATATGGACATAGTAATTGTATGATTCTTTAGAGAAGAAAGAGTATGTAAGATGTAATCATTTCTAGGTGTGTGAAATTATTTTTTGATTTGCTAGATTTTTTTCTGGAATTAATTTCCAATTCATTTTTCAGCCTTGCAAGACTGCCCAAAAGAATGCAAACATTTTATTCCTAAAAGTAAACTTTGACGAGAACAAGCCAATGTGCAAAAGTTTGAATGTCAAAAATATACCTTTTTTCCATTTTTATCGCGGTGTAAATGGTAAACTTGAATCCTTCTCATAAGTTTACTTTCAAAAGTAGGTCATCTTGTGCCCAACTATCTCCCTTGTTCTCTCTCCCTCTGACACATCCATGCACACACAATCGCATAATTGTTTTCATGAAAAACTATATTGTTCACCATTTTCTCCAATAAAACTATTTGCAGTTTCAAAAATCAAGGATGTCATTGCAGCACATAACACTGATCGTTGTAGCATTAGTCTGCCTAAAGATGTTAGAGATCTTAACCTTCTTTCTTCCCCTCCAAAGGATACTCAAGCAGAAGTAAGTTCAAGATATTATTTTTGCTCATATGTTTATACATTCATTAGCAGATATTGGGCTCGGACCATTCTACTCTGAGATTGTATATTTATGTTATATTCGAAACACATTCCAGCAGAAGCATTTAATCTGCAACATTCTTGTATTATACAATGAGAGTAAAATTGTGTTAGCCTTCCAGTTTTTATGACATATTGTAATTATAATTACAAAAGAAATTTTTTGCGATCTCTGTGGAGATTTACTACAATTAATATGATAAATTAAGTAAAGGTAAAGAAAATCTTACTGACACCCCATTTCCAGCTTTACCTCATGAGCTTGAGTAGAGTCTTCCATTGGATTGGCTGCAGAACTTAATGGGATAATTTTATGTATTGTAGCCTCCAAGATGGATTTTCCCTTTATTTAACTTGATAGGGTTTGAATTGTTTTCCCATTATACCCTCAAACCCTCATAAAGGGTAATACTAGGTCCCACTAACCTAAAATTGGTGTAACAATTGGGTACAACCAATAACACCTATAAGACCTATTAACATGTGTACTCGTGAACCTAAAGAAAACCATTGAGTAATGTTGGTATAGATGAAAAATTCAACAATCTCTCACCCGACACTAACTCGATTTGTAAGAAAAAATATTTAGCCTGATTCACAATTTTATGAAGAGCGGATGTTCATCCTTTGTTTCTAAAAACACATACATGACAAATTGTCGAAGGCAATATTATATCAAACTTAGTTGGCACTCTATGACTAAAAAGACAGCTAACACGATTCACGGATAAATTTTGGTCAGGCCTTTAAGCACATGCCTAGTTCATAGCGTGGACGTCGGGTTAACAACCTCAATAGCTTTTAATTAGAATTTCTTTAATGGTGGAGTTTAGCATGTGAATGGAAAATGCACACCTTAGTTATGTGCTGATACATTTCCATTAGTGTCCTGCAATAAGTTTTTACTAGGAAATGTCATTTTAATACTTAGACAAACTATCATGCGAAGACCATCGCTCATAATGAAATGAAGGCCAAAGATGTGGATCCTACCCATATCCAGCCCAAGCAAACTTGAGAAAATTTTAGTATTTTTTATAAGCAGTTGATACTTAGAGAACCTTCATGTGATAAAATTACTCGTATCTAAAACTTTATTGCAATTGCATAATTGTAATAAAATTGAATATGCCAAAAAAAATATCAAACGAGAACAACTCCCACATGGATAAAGAATCCTAATGCAGTAACACTACATAAAATAAATTAATAACTACTCCCAAATAAAATAGCGATCCTCAAAGAGATTCCAGCAATCCCATATATGTAACATGTCCTATGAAGGCTAGTATCGGAAGATCCTTAGTAAGCGAAACAACAATCATCTCTAGTCTCGATAAATGAAGAATCTTGATAATCTATATCTGCACTTTATTAATGACAATATGATGCTTAATGTCAATATACCTGTTATCCATAGTCACGTTATCATTCTTAACATACTTGACGACAATATCATTGTCACAAAATACTCATAGCGGTCTAGAAATTAAATAAATAATCTTCAGCTCTGAAATAAACTGGTTGAGCCATACAGCCTATCGGGAAGCCTCATAACAAGCCATATACTTCGCTTTCATAGTCGAGGAAACTACAAGAGACTGTTTCATACTTCTCTTCGAGATAGTGTCACGAGCAAGCATAAAAACATAACTAGAAGTAGACTTCTTATCATCTTTGTCCTCTACAAAATCTAAGTCAGAATAGCCTAAAATAATGAGCTCATCCGATTTCCTATAAACCAATTTGAAATCTCTAGTCCTCTTCAAATAGAGAAGTACCTTCTTGGTTGTTTGTCAGTAAATAATAGAAAGATTTTGTTAGTACCTTCCTAACATCCCAATAGCCAAACATATGTCAAGTCACATACATATCATGCCATACATGAGGCAACCAATTACTGAAGCATACTCCTTAGCGATGTATGAAGAAATTGTTTCGTGTGGTATTGTCTTCCTGAAGATATCTCCCTTGAAAATAGGGACTTCACCTACTTTGTAATCCTGCACGTTTTACCTCTTCAATACTTTATCAATATTTGCACACCTAGATATGTCAAGCATCCCCCTGGTCCTGTCTCGTTCAATCTTGATGTCAAGGACATAACTGACATCTCTTATATCCTTCATATCAAAATGCTGAGATAAGAATACTTTTGCCTCCTAGAGAAACCGAACGTCACTGTTAGTGAACAAAATATCGTCGACGTACAAAACGATAAATGTAAAATGTTTTCCACTCTATTTGACGTATATACAACGATCTATTTTGTACTCGACAAAATCGTGGTTCAAAACCAACTTATGAAACTATAAGTACCTCTACCTAGATACCAACTTGAGACCACAGATAGAGCGATTAAGTTTGAAACATAGTCACACCTTCCCTACAGTCCCAAAACCTTCGGGTTGGTGCATATAAATCTCCTCATTGAGACGCCTATTAAGAAAAGATGTCTTGACGTCCATCTAATGAAGCTCCAAGTCAAAATATGTTGTAAGAGCTAAAATAATCTATATTAAATCCTTCTTCAAAACTGGTGAAAAAGTCTAATCAAAGTCAATTCTTGGACATTATTTGATGCCCTTCGCAACAAGTCTCCCTTTAAAATGCTCAACCTTCCCTTTAGAATCATGTTTGGTCTTAAAGATTCATTTATATTATGCTGCCTTAGACCCTTCAAGTAAAGGTGTTAACTCCCATACAGAGTTGCGAGATATTGAAAATATCTCTTTCGTCATGGCATTGTGGCGTTATTAATCTGCAAAACTGCGAGCCATAGCCACACTAAAAGATATTGGATCTTCGACATCAAATATATCCCCTTCAACTAAATAAATATGGTAATCTAAAAAATAGCTTAACGCCTCTCTAGAGAATCTCCGAGTATGAGTAAGAGGTTGTGCTGGAGGTAGAACGACAAGAAGTTGAACATGAGCGGGTGGTAGAAAAATTTAAGGGAGAACTGGTGTTACGACGGGTTCCAAAACTGGGTCTGGAACAATAGCTGGGTCTGGATATGTATTCATCACAATATCCATATTAGTTAAATGTGGAAACATAGCAATACTAATCGGAATAGCAATTGGATTTTGAGTCTCAGAACCTTCCTCAAAGATAACCATTTTATGAATAGTACTGGTAAAGTAATCTCCCTCCTCTATGAAATGAGCCTGATCACGCTCATATATCTTCATGGGTCGAGAAGGACAATTAAACTTGAAACCTTTCAATCTCTCTGAGAAACCAATGAAGAAACATCTAACAGTCCTTAAATCTAACTTTCTGATATTTGGGTTAAATAATTTTGTCTCTGCTGGACAACCCCAAACACGTAAGTGGCTATGATTTCTTCCAGTCCATAGATGATAAGGATTAACTGGAATAGAACGAGAAGGAACTTGATTTGGAATATAGACTGAATAACGTAAACAATATCCCCACAAATTCATAGGTAAATCGGTATAACATAACATAATGTGAACCATATTCCTATAAGTTTGATTACGTTGTTCATAAATACTATTCTGCTCTGGTGATCTAGGGGTAGTGTACTGGGCTACAATACCCTAATCCTATAAATATTAATAGAATGGTCCAAAATGTTGACCGTCTTGATCGATCTTACTATAATACTCATCTCCTCAATCTGATCGGATATATTGGGTCTTTCGATCTATCTATTTTTCAACCTCTAACTAGAAAGCCATGAATACATCAAGTGATTTAGACTTCTAATGTATAAGAAAAATGAAGGTATAACAAGAGAAATCGCCAATGAAGGTGATAAAATATCGATGACCACCGCGGGATGGAGTAGAAAAAGGTTCACATATATCTATATGAATTAGCTGTAAAAGATTTATGCTACGAGTATAGTCAATTTTTGTAATTTTGGTCCATTTTCCACGAATGCAATCGTTTCAAGTTTTAAAATCAGAGAAGTTTAAATCCCCAAGAACTCCATCTCAGACCATAATCTCTTACCTTTTTTAAGAAATATGTCCTAGTCGTTTGTGCCATAACAATGAAGATTGCTTAGAAACTCTAGAACAATTTGAAGTAGAAGAAGTACTAGCCTCAGTAGACAAACATAATAGTGAAGTTTCAAATATCTCGGACCATAATCTTTAACCTCTTTCTAGAAATATGTACCAATCATTTGTGCCATAAGATCAAAGATTGTTTTGAAACTCTAGAACATTTAGAAGTAGAGAAGTACTAGCCTCAGTGGATAAACATAATAGTGAAGTCTCAAATGAATGATTAAGAGATAGACGATATAATCCATCAACTAGTAAACCAGAACTAATAATAGAATCGTCATGAATAATGTCAAAACCACCATGTCTAATATTGAAAAAATAACTAAAAGAGTATAACCGAGAAACTGGAACTAGAGATCATCTCATCGATAGAACATAAAATGTGCCTATTAAATTTAAAGTAATACTCGTGTCTAAAACCAAGCGAAAAGTATCGACAAACTCAATGGGATGGCTTTTAGCATCTCCCGAGAAAGCCTATTCCTCTAGCCTTGTCAACTGCCTACTCATGAACCTCTGTAGAGAATTTTAAATGGGCATAGTTGCCCCAAAATCTAACCACCAAGAGTTGGTGGGAACATCAACCAAATTTGATTCAAAACAAACATAAACAGAACTAATACCATCTTTCTTAGCCAATCAGTTTTTCTGAGAATGACAATCCTTCTTCATATGACCTTTCTTCTTACAAAAGAAATACTTTATAACTGATAAAGTAGTTGTTGATGAAGTCGTATTTCATTCCCTTTCCCATTCCTTGAATGAGAACTCAGCCTTGGACCAAACTTAGAACATTTCTTCTTCGTAGAACCTTCATTCTTACAACTTCTTTTTTCCCTGAGAATTGTTGGACATACTCTTCATGGACGTAGTGAGATGAGCGAATTCTGCTTTACCTTTCTCTAGTCGTTCTTCATTAGAGACTAATGTTACAATAAACTCATTCATTTCTCAGGTCTTATCCTTATTCTTGTAGTGAACCTGGAACATCTTGAAACTTTTTGGAAGAGACCAAACTGGTAGGTAAACCATCAGTGTATCATCAATAGTGAGACCAAGTTCTTTTAAAGTGAGAACTAACTTGGAGATCTTATGAATGTGCGAGCGCATATTTCCACTACCGTCATACTTTAGCGATAAAAGTTAAGATAAGTTACTGTACTGCCTTCCCTTGACAAAATCCTCCAACTATTTCCTAATGACATATAACAATTCCTTTGCAGTACCTTTCTTAGCGATACCACCTCACATAATAGGCTTGATGGAAGAACGAATGATGAGAATTATCATTTTATTGGCTTTGACCCATTTAGCGTGAGCCACTTTTTCAGCATCATAAGAGGTAGTTGTGAGATCCGCGAGCTTGGCTTTAGTGAGAGAGAAATCAAAATCAAGGTAGCCTAGGGCAATCTAAATTTTGAGCTTCCAGTTAAAGTAGTTTGAGTCCGTCAAGGTTTTAATATTAGTCAGTTGATTCTGGGTCATAGGGTCCATAGCTACATGAACCAAAGACTTATATTAGGACGTGCAAAAGATAAATTTTATGCACGTTTAACTTGATCTATAAAAGATCTATAACTTGATACCTTTAATCTCGATACTATCTAAGGTTAGGATGGTCATGTTAGAGTATAGGTTGTATGTAAGGTAATGACTTTTCACTCTGCGGGTATAGCGGTGTATCATCAAATCCCTGTTTTAGGTAGTGATTTGACATGCAATATCCCCAAGTTGATGATCACTCACGCTTAAGACTAGACTTATTACTTATAGTTTTACTCAAGACACTTCCTCACCTTTGGGCTGAGGTTTATCCTCATCTCCCCGTACCGTGTAGCCTTTCTGGACCCACTAATTAATTAAAATTTTCAATGCCTCCTTTGTGTAGTTTAATTATTTCAAATTTAATTAGTGCAATGAGATTTTTCCGGAAAGTCCCAAAATTAGAAGAGACGTTCAACTCCATGGATAAAATCAATTTGGGTATATTTACCCACTTTGTATCCCGCCTTCCTAACGACTACTTGATCTTACTTCAACCCCATTAGAGATCCTTGGGCATTAAAGCCTTATTTCCATTTATGATTATTCATTGCTTATGCTAAAACAGGATAATGCATTATTTGTTGATCTTTAAATCACTAATGGATTATTGAGGACTCTTTATTGGGTCAAGATATCTTTAAATTACTAATGATATCTTTTTATAGTTAAATAGTGCATACAAATTTACTTTTTATATGAATGACCCACTAGACCACAAAGAATTTGTATTCTAATGTGGGTTTATATATTGTTCTAACTACAAGATATATATATGTTGAAATCGGTCTTACAACTTTTACACACCAATAATTCTCAGATTCATTAGAGCATAAATAAAAGTATATTATCGAGAATGTTAAAGCGTATCTCCATGCACTAATATGATATATCATTTCCAAAAACATATACTGCTCACATAATAAACTTCACCCCTTTCTTCTCTTCAAAACATACACATAACAATAGGAATCCTTATGGTAAAAAATAAAATAACACGGATTAACTTTCTGAGTTTAGGATTTGAATCTTTGCAAAAAATTTGAATGATATTATATTTGAATACAATCTAGAAAGATATGAATTAAGATCAGAATCATCCAAGCTTAACCACTCTTATGATCCATTTCCATGAAGAAAATACTCCATGCCTTTCTCCAAAATCAAAACATCTAGAACTATAATTTCAGTTTATCTCAAAAATTAAAGATTTGAAATCTTCAAAATATTGGTTGAAGAACATATTTGAATAGATTGCTCATTTTAAAAATATTAATTTTAGTAACTTCAAGCAAGATTTAAGAAAATAATACATGAGAGAATTTTCCCAAAATAGATGGAACTGAAAATTTTGATATGAATCCTAGATTTATAACCTTAGAACTTGAGCTTCAAGCTAGATTTGTAACCGGCCGATTGAGGCTAGGAGAGACCAAACTATAGATGAGAACCCTAGATGGGTTTGTATAACTCAAATATATAGTTTGTTTTTATCTTTTGCTTAGAAGATAAACTAAGAAAGCTTTTCTCTCTACAATAGTAAAAGTCAATGCTTCAGACTGCAACTTTAATAAAAAAAAAATTATATTTAAGCATCTTCGATACAAGATTCTCAATGAATTATAGTCAAAGCATTGACGAAAAAATTAACCATAGTAATTTGTATCCTAGCGACTGATACCAACTGTGGAGATTTACTACAATTACTATGATTAATTAAGTAAAGGTGAAGAATATCTTACAAACCTCTTTTCCCGCTTTACCTCATGAGCTTGAGTTGAGTATTTCCTTAGATTGGTTGTAGACCTTAATAGGATGGTTTTCTATATTGTGGTAGCATATTCCCAGACTCCACAAGGATTAACTAAAAAAAGCCAGTCGAAGGTTGATGACCATTCGAAAAGGTGTAAGGTATATGTCTATAGATCTCAACCCTCAACAGTAATTGTTACACTTGGTCAAATAGAGCCATTACACATGATCTGTGAAGTTTGACCACCACCCATTAAACTAGGATACCAATTATTTTATAACTGTCTGTATCTATTATAAAAACAAGTAGAGCATATGTCAATTGGGATGGTTTTTTGAGATATCATTCTTAATTAAACATATCAAATCTCTCTGCATTGTAATAATCTAGCACATATTAGATTTATACCTAAAATCCTCCTCGATGTCGTGGTTTTTCTCAGGTTTTACTAAGCATCCATGTAAAATCTAGTGTGTTATAGCTTTGTTTACGAAATTAGTATTGGCAAAGTTTACCAACCGAAAAACTAACCATTACAATTGGTGCCATCTGTGGGAATTGTCTACTTTTTTCTTTACCAAATTTCATTCCGAACAATCACTAACATGACTAACGTGAACCTCAGAAGTATCTCCAGTAACCTAAGGAACAACGAGGACATTCTAACTACCATCTTACCAGAAATAGTTAATTTACACAGTGTTGTTATTGTACTTCAGAAGCAGATGGAGTCTGACAGGGTCTAGCGGCTCAAAGATCAAGGAGTTCATGCTCAAGACCTCCATGTCAAAAGAGATGAGAGGAGGAAAGCCATGGAACAGCAGAGTCAAACTCATCAAAAAGAAATCAAAAGTCTGCAAAGGCAACATGATCGATTCACTGTTCGACAAGGATCGCCACCCCAAGCCCAAAATGATCATCGATCCAGAGCTTCTCAAAGGAAGAACATACACAGGGAAAAATGAAATCCGACTTTAAGATCTCGGTCAAGGAACCCAGTTAGAGTATCACAATATTTTGGCCTCATATCATCAGCATTGACAATTCAGGGAAGTCGACAAACACGTCACCAAACCCCACCACCTCTTCTGAGACTACCAATTAGAGAACGGTTGGGCCCAGAAGGAGAATGAGATTTTGATCCTCAGGCTGCAGCTACACTAAAAACTTTCCCATTATTTATTACCTTGGATAACTTGAATAATCAAATTCAGGCCATACATTCTGACAATCCTAGTCGAAGATTCGCTTTGGATAGGAATGAGTCAAATCCTATTTCACCTTACCTCAAAGTCATGCCAATTCTAGAAACTTTTACATGCTGAAATTTTATCAATATGCAGATCTCACCAACCCTCTCACCCACGTCCGTCTCTCCAAAGAAGCGGTAAATAACCAACTTTACCCAATAGCGACTGATCCAATCAAACTACGCGCATGTTAAATAGAGTGAGATAACATTTGATTCGTTGTTCTTTTTCAAAAAGATGTGAAGGAAACTCTAGAAAACTCTTACAAACATTTCTTGCAAGAAACATGAAAGATTGGGAATTGGGACCTAAATATTGTCGTACCAGTGTTCACCTCGGCACTCCACATCGATTCTAATGTTTAAGATGAGTTTACACTTTACAAACCCAAAACAGTCACCGAAATGATCGATGTGGTTAACAACTACATTAAGCTTAAACGATCCAAGAAGGATAAGATAAGAAACTCCACTATTATTCATTCTAATGATGTACTTTCATCACCACACTCGAAACTAACAACAATCTCGTTGTCAAACAAAGTGGGCATTTCAACGATAACACCAAAAGAAAATACGGGAAACAAGATTGATCTATCCCGATCCTGCCTTCTATGATGACCACCCTATCTGCCATCTTACTAATTCTATGGAGGGATGCATTATTTTGTGAAGCACAGGAAATTCTAGATGTCCCAAATAAACTCTTATGTTAGTATCATAATTTCCATAGCCAAGAGACTGATAAATATTACTCACTTATACATATTTTTCACCGTATAGTCCTAACAGAGAGGCACTACAAGTACCTAATCGATGTCCAAAAGTTTCTTGAAGAAGAAACAAAAAGAAAAGAAGTCAAACAAGAACAAGGACAAGGTCACTCTTGCCACCTTTATATGATTGAGATTGAAAAAGGCAAGAAGCGAAAGAAAGATGACAGAGTTACATTCTACTATAAGATGACGTCATCTGAGAAATTTGCCAAACTTCTACCCAGCTTCAGCAAAGCCAAATGCCCATACCACATTTCCTTCGAAGACTGTGATACCAGCCACATAAAATACACGCATGACGACCCATTTGTGATAATGCTCTAAGCGGAACAGGACTACTTACACGCGCTCCTCGGTTACACTGGAAGCATGGCTGACGTACTATTCAAAAGTACAATTGACGTTCTAGGCCTCAAGGATTCAATTAAAATTTTAACCACAATTATCACAGGATTCAATGGTTCAAAAGAATCAGCTTTGGGATAAATCAAATTACCTATTCAAGCAGGGCCGGAAACTACCTTCGTTAAATTTATTGTCATCAATGCCGAATAAAATTACTTGGGAATCTCAGGAAGAAGTTTGCTTTATTCTATCAAGGTTGTACCTTTGATATATCATATGCCATTACATTTTCTAACATATCATGGAGTTTATGAAATCAAAGGGAGTCAAGCTGTAGTACAAATGTGCAAAAATACCACCATAAACTCTCACTCATCAAAACTTCTAAAGGCATAGTAATTATAGCAAGAGACACCTCCAACGTTCGAACAACACGAAACTAAAACAACCAAATCCATAGAGCTTGATGGACCAGGGTGAAGTGTTTTCATTGGCTTTATACTCTCGTCAGAAGGGAAAGAAACCCTCCTACAACTATTAAAGAAAAATATCGATGCCGTTGTATGGTTTTTTCAAGAAATGCCAAGAATTGATGCTACTATTGCATGCCATCGGTTGAACCTTATCCCTGACAGTAAAGTCATAGTACAAAAGTATCGTAACTTAGCCCCCCATCTCCGAGATGCAGTTAATGAAGATATCGACAAACTTCTTTGGGTTGGATTTATTCGTGAAGCTAAATATCCAAAGTGAGTCTCGACCATAGTTGCGGTCCTAAAGAAGAATGGAAAAATCAGAGTCTGCGTGAACTTTACCAAACTAAACAAATTCACACCAAAGTATAATTTTCCCTTTCCTTTGATTCCTCAACTCCTCAACTCTGTAGTAGGGCATGGGCTTCTTTCTATGATGGATATAACTTCAGGGTATAATCAGGTCCCACTTTCCGAAGAAGATCGAGAAAATACCACATTCTAAACAGAGAGAGGCCTTTACTGTTACACTATCATGTCTTTTAGATTAAAAAATGCATGTACAACGTATCAAACACTTGTCACAAAAAATTTTAACGATCAATTGGGCAAAATCATAAAGATTTATATCGATGACATAATCTACAATAGCCTAAAGTGAGGAGAATATTGTAGCCACCTATAACTAATCTTTAACATTCAGTGAACATATCGCATAAAGTTAAACCCAAACTAATGTCAATTTAGGGTTACATTTGAGAAATTCTTAAGACCTCTGGTAAGCATAAGAGGGACATAAGTTAATCAATTACAAATCAAAGAACAAATGGCAATGCCATCACCCCGAACCAAAAAAGATATCCAAATACCCGCAGGGAAAGTCACAGCTCTTCACAGATTTATCTTCAAGTCATCTGGTTGGTACAAACTCCTTTACCTCCTTCTTCGGTGAAACCCATCACCAATAAAAAAAACAACCCACGGATATTATCTGGACCCTAAAATGCAAATTGGCTTTCCAAGATCTAAAAATAACTTGGGGCGTCCTCCCATAATGAGTACTCCTATCGACGGTGAAGTATTAAAAATGTATTTATCGACAGCAGATGACATTATCAGTTTTATCCTTATTTTAGAAGACAACGGTGTGGAAAAACCAATCTACTTCATCATCAAAACTCTCATACCTTATGAAAAATGATTTACAACAACTGATAAGCAACTATTGGCCCTGGTGTACAGTTCCCAAAAACTATGACCTTATTTCTAAGCGTACCCTATCAAAGTAATCATTTAATTCCCCCTCAAACTAGTACTGTCCAAAAAAGAAAAGTCCAGAAGGGTTCAATAATGGTCTATTTTCCTTGGCAAATACGACATCACATTTGAGCCACAAATTTTAATTAAAGGACAAGCAGTTGCTGACTTCCTGGCAAATTTTCCCATCGAAGAATGGGAGGAGCTCAAAGAAGTTCTATCCTATGACTTAATTACAGAACCAGACACATGATACAAAAGTACAAAATGGAGACTTTTTACAGAAGAATTTGCAGGACCAAGATGGTCAGGAATTGGCATCGTTCTTGTTTCACCGTCCAATCACAAAATTAAGAAAGTCTTCAAACTCATATTTTATGCAGCAAACAATGAAATAGAGTATGAAGCTATCATACATGGACTAGACATTGTACTAGTGCTGAAAGAAGAAGAATTATCTATTTACGTTGACTTATTACTTGTAGCCAACCATTACAACAAAAAATTTAAGCCATCGAGCAAAATGATTGACTACACTGCGCTGGTCGAAGAAAAAATGAAGAAATTCAAATACGCCACAATTTCTTATTTGCCACGGACAAAAAATTGACATGCCGATGCTCTAGCAAACATTACTACAATGGTCGAAGACAGTGAGAAAAGAACACTAGATATTGAAGTTATCGAACATTCCAGCCTCGATACATGTAATTTCATGCAAATCAAAGTTATCGACACTGACAATCCCAAAGATTAGAGAAAGCCATTTCTTATATATCTCAATTTTAAAACCGTCCCTAAGAATAAGGAAGAAGCTCGATCTTTATTAGCCAAATGTTCGTGATTCAAAGTCCAAGGAGAAGAACTATACCAGATTACTGGCAGAGGCCCACTAATCGAATGTATCTCTAAGAAACGAGCCCAAATCAAGATCAAGGAACTTCACGAAGGAATTTGTAGTTCACATATCTGAGGACGATCACTAGCGCAAAGAGTATTTACAAAAGGTTTATACTGGCTAAAGATGAGACAAGACTGCGAAGACTTTGTTCGTAAATGCTATAAATGCCAAATCCACGTATAAGATACTTAAAGTCCAGTTCTAGACCGACATGTCAGCAACATCCTCTAGCCATTTAATAGATGGGCCATCGATATCATTGGTCCAGTTTACCCTCCATCAGGAAGCAAATTTTTTATCCTGGTAGCTATGGACTATTTTATAAAATGGGTCGAAGTTGTACCACTTTTTCATACTGATAAGAATTAAGTAATTAAATTCTTATGGGAACACATCATAACTCGATTTGGTTGTCCACAAATAATAAGATATGATAATGGCAAACAATACATCAGTAACAAAGTCCACAAATGCAAAATCCAGTTGACTACTTTGACTCCTTACTATCCACAGGGAAATGGCCAATCCGAGGCTATTAATAAAATAATTAAGTCAGGATTAAGGAAATGCCACGACAAAAAGAATGGCAGATGGGTCGAAGAGCTATTTAGCATTTTATGGGCATATAGAACAATACCTCGAACATCAACAGGTTGTACCATAAATGTTGGCCTATGATACTAATGTTATAATCCCTTCAGACCTCGACCTCCCAACCGCTTGAAGACAAATCACAGATGAAGAAAAGGAGCTTAGACTTCTTTGTAATCTCAATTGGATCGAAGAAACTCGTGATCATGCCATTGTAAACTTAGGACGATACAATAACGCTCTAAAAAAGGCATACAATAAGAAGGTGAGGAAACACATATTCGACATAAGCAATTTTGTACTTTGACAAATTCAGGACAGCACTCAACCAAAATACTTGGGCAAATTGTCATAAAATTGGGAAGGACCTTATATTATCAGTGACAAGACTGACAGAGGTACCTACTAGTTGATGACTGAAAACAAATTGCAACTAAAATTCCCATGGAATACAACTCATCTAAAGATGCTCTACAGAAAGAACTTGTAATCTAATCAATATTTCTTCAATAATGAAGTTTTCATTCCTGTCAATACATCATCAATTCTACCTCTTTCTTTTGACAAAACTTAACATGTATTTGCCCAATTTAAGTTTTCTTTTCTTCAACAAAAACAATCTCCAATTAAAGGAGATTTCCTCTCCACATCATTACTAAATCGACAGCTCATTTATGGTTATCTTATTGACCAAACAGATATCTCATTAAGGTATTTATCTATAATTTCTTTTTATACTCGATAAAGCCTAGCATGGCTATCTTATCATTACACTCAGATATCTCTTCCATGAGAAAGTTTTAAAAAATCTTTGACTACAATGTTATACTTTACTAAATCACCTCGAATGTCATCCTTAATCAAATCAAATCAACATATTCAATAAAGAGCATACCTCTACCTCATTCATCGATAAATCCAAATATTCTGTTATGCAATAATTAAAGCATTTATCAAATTATTTCAACATCATACTCAAAGTTGTCAGGTCCCATTGACCACTTGTACAAATATAATTTACGAAACTGTAAAAGAAAATAACATAGAAAGAGAAAATTTATAACATTGTTTTCTACTTCTCAAGATATATTAAGGGGTTGTTAGCTTCGCTGAAAGACCAGGCGTTGGATCATCGAGAGGCTCCCCTCCTGTCTGCTCTGCACCATCAGCAAAGACAGCGGCAACTTCTTGAGACTCAAGAACCTCATCCTCTGTATCAAAATTGACAAAGGCCACCCCTGCAGCAGCAGCCAAGCCTTTGTAAAAATCCTTCCTTTCCTCCATCAAGTTTAACTATCCAGAAAAGTTGGCTTTTATATGCTTGAGAAAATCAATGTTAATCTGATCTGCTTCTACGTTAGCTTCGGCAAGAGTCTTAGCCTTCCCTACCTCAATCGATCTTTGCATAGATAATATCTGTTCACAAACATCATCCTTAAAATTAAGCTTTTGCAAATTCGGCATCTTCCTCATATCCGAAGTAACTTTGAGTTGTCATGACTAGATAAACTCTTCGTAACTATAAATTGAAGAATTAAAGATTAATTCTAGATCTAAACTACTATTAAAATCAATTTAGCTCACTTTACCAAAGGTTCAATCCTTAGCTTAAGCTATGGAGACTAGTTCTCCATTAATGGTGTTGATCACAGCTTAAATTAAACACATAAAATAAAAGAGAGAGAAAGAGAGAGAGATACTAAAAATTGCAAGCTTTATTCCTTCCTGAAATTGAGATGTAAAAATACATTGAATTACTCTCATATTTATAGGAGATAGGAGAGACTTGTTTATAATTCTGAAACTTTATCCCTATGTAAAGATAAATCTTTGTAGAGTCCATCATCTTTATTCCACTGAGAAAATCTACAAGTACATTGAATGTGGACATCTTCCTTGTACCGGAGAGACTGCTGGAGATGCTTTAACATATTATACCTTCTATTAGATGTCTTTTTCTACTTATTAGCTCCAACAGTGAAAAGTACCAAAAAATTAAAAGATGCTACTAACATTAGAAAATAATAAATCGAGATTAATAAAACGATACTTTTAGGCGTATTAATCTTACGTATTTCTGCGTCTATCAAATACCCCCAAACTTACCATTTTGCTCGTCCCGAGTAAAATAAAGAAATTAAATTAAACTAAGAAAGGAAGCCATGTTCGCAGGACTAGCGATTGCATTTAGCGTATGAAATAAGTCGTTAAACCCGCAGGTGTCCCTGGTGGACGAGTGTTGCCTCGTGAAGGTTTACAGTGACTATACCCACAAAAGTCAATAATGACATTATGGCAATTCTAATAACCAGAGACTCATTTTCTGCCAATTTATCCTTATTTAGTTATGACAAAAATATACAAGCAAGAAATTCTTTAAAACCTATTATTCCCTGAGTATACCATTGAATATATTATACTTATCCAAAACTAGAGATACTACCTCATGATTAAAAAGAAATTCAAGTATTTTACCAGATATATCTGAGTGTATTGTGAAGATAGTTTTATTGCTTAATATATTGTCTAGAATCATTGAGTCAATGTATGGTAATCGAGTACTTACTGGAATAAATTCAACGGTCTGTTTGACAAGTGCCTTAGTCAATTTTGTTCCCCGATATCTTATTTTTTATAGCCTTTTTAAGTACATTGTTTCTTAGTGAAGCCTTCATAATAAGGAGTTTTTGGTTGACAATCTGTGCCAGTTAGCTAAGGTTGTCAGGGTTTGGTGTCCCTTTGAGGCCTAGAGTCAGGATTCTCACAAGTAACATTTTCCATGCTCCTTTCACATAGTTCATGGTCATACTCGATATTGGTGATAATTTTTCCTCTTTTAGTTCTTAATCATGCGAGTAGCCTTGCAGCGTGAAAGATGGTACATCTAACTTAAGATGGTGTACAAAATATTTTAGTGTATACTTGTAAACTTATAAGTTTTTTGGTTTCTTTTTAGATTTATTCCGGTTTCCCAACAAATATTTATGTTAAAATAAATTCAGTCTAAATGTTAGAAATTTATCAAAAGTAGATCATAAATGGCCAAGAGTCTCATTATTTCACTTTTCTTCAAAAAAATATTTTAAAAATGATTTCACTACCCCCAAACTTAAATGAAATATTCTCCCTAATATTGGAGAACAAAAAATAAAAATGTTAAGGAAAATTAGAATTTCTCACCAGAATATGTCGTGGGTTGTCTCCCAGAAAGTGCTAAGTTTGTCATCTTCAGCCAGACAAAACTCTCGTACCCCTAAACTTATGTGAAGTCAAGGAATTATTTGGGGACGGGAAATTCCCTATATTCGGGCTCGCAAAGATCTATATCAGAGAAATTTTCTAAACGGATTGTCTCGAGATAAGGTTTAAGATGTTGGCCATTGGCGCTAAAAGTTTTCCCAGTACAATAATTTTTTACTTCAGCCTAACCATTTTGGTGTATGTTCACAACTTCAAATGGGCCATGCCAACGGGTTTGTAATTTTCTGGGAAATAGACGCAGCTTTGAGTTAAACAATAAGAGTTTTTGTCATGGTGTTAAGATTTTTCGGACTATATATTTATCATGATATGTTTTGGTCTGATCCTTATATATTTTAGCATTATCGTATGCCTCTTGTCTTAATTCTTCTAACCACTTAGTTAAAGTTTTCGATGAAATCCTGCTGCATCTATTTGAAAATTAAATCTCTTAATTGCCCAATAAGCTTTATGTTATAATTCTACATGCAAGTGACAAGCTTTGTCAAAAATATATCTATAAGGTAACATTCCAATCGGGGTTTTATAAGAAGTCTGATTGGTCCAAAGAGCATCATTAAGACGGGTGAACCAATCTTTACGATCAGGTCAGACAATTTTCTCTAAAATTCTTTTAATTTCTCGATTTGAAACCTTTACTTGCCCACTTGTCTGTGGATGATATGGGGTGACAACTTTATGAGTAATACCATATTTGTGCATAAGACTTTTAAAATAGCAGTTACAAAAATGAGTTCCACCATCACTTATAATTACACGAGGTGTAACAAATTGGACTAAAATGTTATCATTTAAAAAATTAATTACGACAGCATGATCATTTGTCCGACATGGTACATCTCCCACCCATTTAGAAACATAGTCAACTGTTACTAAGATCCATAAATAATCATTAGATACCATAAAAGGGAATGCCCCAGACATAAAAAATTTCAACTTCTAAAATGTTGTTAAGAGGCATCTCATCCCGACGACCCATGTTGCCAACCCTTTGGCAACGGTCACATCATGAACAATGGTCATAATTGTCCTTAAATAAAGTAGGCCAATAGAAACCACATTGAAGTACTTAATTAGCCATTCTACAGAGCCCAAAATGGCCACCATCATCATGAAGACTTATTAAAATTTGTGAAATGTCATTTTTAGGGACACAACGATGAATCACTAGGTCAGCGCCAACTTTAAATAAATAGGGATCCTCCTAGATAAATCGTCTAGAGATTGCTTTAAATCTCTGTTTATCTTGTCTGCTCAAATCTGGTGGAATGTATCCTGCGGCAAAGTAATTTGTAATATTGGCGAACCAGGGTGCCCTATTAATATTCATTAGCTGTTCATTGGGAAAATGCTCTGGAATAAGAAGGTCTTCGCTAATGTGGTCAACTATCAAGCGGGACAAATGGTTAGCAACAGTATTTTCTTTATCTTTTTTATCACGCATTTTGAGGTTAAAATCTTAGAGTAAAAGGATCCAACGGATAAGTCGTGGTTTAGCATCTTTTTTATTAAGAAGATATCGAAGGGCTGAATGGTCAGAGTTCATAATGACTTTTGACCCTAAAATGTATGACCAAAATTTTTCTAACATGAAGATGATGGCTAACAATTCTTTTTCAGTCGTCGTATAATTAGTTTGGGCATCATTCAGTATTTTACTCACATAACAAATGACATGGGGTACTTTTCAAAACGTTGTCCTAACACGGCACCCACGGCATAATTTGAAGCATCACACATAATTTTGAAGGGTAAGGTCTGATTGGGTGGTTGGATAATCGGTGATGTGGTCAATAAGGACTTAAGTGTTTCAAAAGACTTGTGACATTTATCGTTAAAATCAAAATGGATGTCTTCAGCAAATAAATTGCATAAAGGTCGTGAGATTTTGCTAAAGTTTCTAATAAATCGTCGAAACAAACTTGCGTGCCCGAGGAATACGTGAACGTCCTTCACTATTTTAGGAGGAGGTAGAAAAGAAATTAAATCAATTTTTTCTTTATCAACTTCTATCCCCTTAGATGATATCAAATGGCTGAGTACTATTACTTTATTTACCATAAAATGACATTTTTCCCAATTTAGGATTAGGTTTTTCTCTTTACACCGGATCAAAACTAATTCTTAGTTTAGAAGACATTCATCAAATGTGGAGCCATAAATGGAAAAGTCATCTATTAAGACCTCTAAGAACTTTTCTACCATATCTGAGAAAATACTTAACATACACCGTTGAAAGGTCGCGGGTGCATTGCATAGGCCAAAAGGCATACGGCGATAGGCAAAAGTTCCAAATGGGCAAGTAAAAATAGTTTTATCTTGGTCTTCGGGGGCTATTGAAATTTGGTTGTATCCTGAATAACCATCCAGGAAGCAGTAAAATGAATGACCAGCTAAACGTTCTAATATTTGATCCATGAATGGTAATGGGAAATGGTCTTTTCGAGTAGACGCATTTAGCTTTCGGCAATCAATGCAAACTTGCCATCCTGTCTGAGTACGGGTGGGCACTAGTTCATTGCCTTCATTCTTGATGATAGTAATACTTGATTTCTTTGGTATCACTTGGACTGGGCTTACCCAAGAGCTGTCGGAGATGGAATAAATAATACCCGCATTAAGAAGCTTCATAATCTCTGCCTTTACTACCTCCTTCATTAGAGGGTTCACACGTCGCTGTGGTTCTCGAGATGTTTTGGATCCTTCATCTAAGTGTATCCTATGCATAACCACTGATGGGCTTATTCCTTTTATATCTGTTATTGACCATCCAATTGCTTCTTTGTGGGTGTCTAGTACGGCAATAAGTTTATTTTCCTGATCTAAGTCCAATGAAGATGAAATAATAACAGGAAGAGTCTTGTTAGTCCCGAGGAACCGATATCCTAGATATTTGGAAGTACTTTAAGATCTAGCTTTGGGGGTGACACAATAGAAGGAACTGGGGTGTTAGAAGACATTTGGAGTGACTCGAATTTAGGAGTATACCGATAAGGACGAGTGTATACAGGCGGATTATTTTCAAGAACTGCTGAAATATCTTTTAGGATTGACTCGTGAATACCAATGATGTCGTCCTCCAGACAATCTTCTAAGAGGTCGTCCCTAGAATATTCGGAGATAATTGTGCATATCATATTATACTCTTCAGCAGAATCCCGATATTGCCTCGTGGCATTAAAAATATTCAGTTCTAAGGTCATGTTGCCGAATGTTAGGTTCATTATTCCATTTCTACAATTGATTATAGCGTTGGAAGTAGTTAGGAAAGGTTGACCTAAAATAATAGGGATTTGGCCATGGACATTCGAAATCGGTAGTGTATCAAGGACTACAAAATCTATTGGATAGTAAAATTTGTTCACCATAATTATCACATCCTCAAAAATACCCCTAGTAGTTTTAGAAGATTTATCAGCAAGTTAAAGTTGTATCCTAGTGGGCTAATGTTCTCCTAAATCGAGGTCCTCATAAACACAAAATGGAATAAGGCTTACACTAGCCCCAAGATCAAGGAGGGCCTGTTAGATGGAGTGTTTTCCTATTACTAAGGGAATGGTGGGACATCCTGGGTCCTTTTGTTTGATCGGAATTTCAAATGGTAGGACAGAACTAACCTGCTCAGCACTAAAGGAATTTTTCCTAACTCCGGTTCTACATTTCTTTGTACACAGTTCCTTAAGGAATTTAGCATATGACGGAACCTGACCGATAGCGTCCAAGAGCGGAATGTTAACCCATATTTGTTTAAATAACTCAAGAATTTCTTTCAGGCCTTCGTTCTTTTTGGCAGGAACAAGTCGGTTAGGGAATGGGGCCCTAGGAACATAAGACTTGTCTACTAGGTCTGGTAGAGTTAGAACATGATGTGGCCTAGATGTTACTATTTTGGGCTGGCTAGATGCTAGATTTTCATGGGCTTTGTCCTGAGATTTGGAAACCATCTTGCTTTTAGTTGACGGTATAGGGTCTGGTCGAGTTTTATAGTTCTCTTATTCTGAAGGGTCATAACTACTTGTGCATTTTCAATGTTCTTAGGTGAGCTCTGTTGGGTATGAACCTCAAAGGCGGCCCTCGAGTTAGCAATTAGTTGACCAGGGAATTTTCCTATTTCTCGTTCACTTAATTGGCTTGCTATTTGTCCTATTTGGGTGTCTAGCTTCTGTGTAAAGGCTCACATTTCTAAAAGTTCCCTAGAATTTTGTTGGGCTACCCCCCTAATCTCTGTTATAAACTGTTGGAGTGTGGATTCTAAACTAACTGGGTGGGCTTGTTTGGTCAGGTATGTTTAAATCTTCTGATATGGTGGAGGATTATATCTGGATTGTCCTTGTGGTTGATTCCTCCAAGAAAATACTGGGTTATTTTGCCAAGGAGATCTACCAAAATTATTTTGGTGTTATCTCCTTTCATTATTCAAGATAGCATTAACGTGGTCCGGATTATAATTAATTAACTCAGGGAGTTGTGGACACGTGTGTGTATAATAGGTCAGATCATTGTATAAATTGCAGACCCCAGGAATGGATGCTTGTTTAGAGGCCGCTAGATTCGCCACGGCCATAGCCTCGTCTTTACGTGTAAGGGAGTCCAGTTGGACTTTTCTAATGGGCCTACGATCACGAGAAGTAAAGTCCCATTGCTGGGATGTCTCAGCGTATTTTTCAAGAAATGCATATGCACCAGCTTTATCCATATCTTAAAATTTTCTTTAGCAGCAGGCTTCGATTAATTCACAGGTCGAAAGAGTTAACCCGTGCAGAAAGAATTGGATTAGTCTCCATTTCTCGAAACCATGATGGGGACACCTTAATAATTTTTCCTTAAAATTTTCCCATGCTTAGTAAAAAAATTCTCCGTCTTCTTGAAGGAAATCAGAGATATCACGTTTTAAAAGGTCAGTTTTTTGCATGGTGAAAAAATTGATTTTAAACTTTTGTTTAAGGGTGTCCTACTTGTCAATTGACTCGGATGACAGAGATTTCAACCAACGTTTTTCCTTGTCTTTTAGAGAGAATGGGAAAAGGAGTAAATAGATGTAAATTTTTGTTTAAGGGTGTCCTACTTGTCAATTGACTCGGATGATAGAGATTTCAACCAGCGTTTTGCCTTGTCTTTTAGAGAGAATGGGAAAAGGAGTAAATAGATGTACTCCATTGTTATGTCCTTACATCAAAACGTTTGGCAGATAGACTCAAATTCCTCGATATGTAAGTATGGGTCTTGGTTATTGAGTCCATGAAAAGGTGAGATTAGGTTCAAAATCGCAAGCTTGATATCAAACTGGGTTGCCGTAATTACTGGCAACTTAATACATTTTGGCAAGTTTTCCGAAACGGGAGCAGAAAGCTCCCTCAGTGACTTGTCACCCATTAGTTCAGGAAGAAATTCATTTTTAGTTTCAATATCGTATATGGCCTAAAGGTCATCCTGTTGGACTTTGTTAGCCGTAATAACTCTTTTAGGAATTGGTGGTATATCAATGTGTTGCCTAATCCGATCGTACTTGGGCATATACTAATAAAATGAAATAAAATTACAAAATTCAACGGGAATTTAAACACACAATTTAAGATAAACACAGCAACAGTTTTTAAAGTTATATTAACTAAGTCAATCATAATCTAAATGTTAATCAAACCGGGTAGGTCGGGCTAGTGTGTGATTCTAAACACGAAAGTTTCACTATGCTAACAATGGTCTTAGTGTTTTAGCATCAGTCTTCACGCCCGTGTGCCTTGCCTTATTGTACGTGACTCACACGGAACGGTGGCGTCGCTTAACAACCGATGGTTTACGGCGCTTGGCTGAAGTGGTTCCTATGAATCCGTGTTGGTATCCCGGTCTGGTACCTCCTAATTCCTCAAGTGATGAAATCCCTTGGAAATCTTACTAATAACTTTTTAAGTTTTAATTAAATTTAAAGGTCGGGACAGTTAGGAACGTGTGATACAAATTTCTCCGTATCCCTAGGTGGGACGTCCCACTCGCTGGAGATTCCTTTGGGTGATGAAATCCCGTAGAAGAGCCCTAGCGGTTAAAGCCTTTACTATGTTAAGAATGGAACAATAATTGAAACATGATAACAGGTCAATCCAAACACAGCAAAAATTTTAATTTAAGAGTAACATGTATTTGAACAGTCCACACGACTTACTTTCCAAATGTCGGGGTGGAGCGGTGATGAACCCCTTTTTTATGTCAAGTTTTAAGAGATGACCAACCTACGAGAAGTGTTTCCCAACGAAGCTGTAGCCGCCTCTTCACCTTGGGGGCAAAAGAAAGAAATTCCCCTTCACTCAGAGGGCACAAGAAGAATTTAAAGAGAAGCTTATCAATGGATTTTGTAAATTCCACACGATCTCTGAGTACCAACTTTGTGATTATCCTGCAAAACAAGAGAAAAAATAAATTAGTGAACTTACGACAACAAAAATATAAATTCAATTTCAAAGCTTATTGCAGTCTATGATGTCCTGATTTTTAAATACGTATATCGTTCAGCTCAGTAGAGAGAAAATATTAAATAATACCAATTTGGAAAGATAATTCAGAAAGGAAAGACATTGAAGAAGGAAGTTTTATGTAATTTTTCTTTCCTATCTCTCAAAACTGACGATTAATGAACACCAGCGTCCTTTACTGAGACTGCTTTTACTATTGTTTCAAAAGGCTTTAACTCTCTAACGGCTAAACAGAAAAATATGATCTATAGCAATTCGGAAAGGGTTTTGAATTATCTAAAACTTTTTTAACAAAAAATTCCTAAATTGGGAAGTATAGATGGTATAAATCTGTAAAACATTCAGGAACACATTTTTCAATTAAAACTGAGTATGTTTCTTCAAAAATTAATATCTCCGAAACCGCTTATCAGAAAATATTGAGACTAATTTATTCGAAAAAAATCTCAGAGATCTAATCATAAAATAAATAAATTGGCAAGCCTAACAACTAAAAATAAGATAATAAATTAGCTAAAATCAAAAAACTATGATTTAATAGACCGTTGCCTCCCCGGCAACGGCACCAATTTTGATGCGAGAAAATCTCGGTCTTTAAATACCTCGCTCAAAACTACGGGTGTCTTAATATTATAAGGGTAAGCGGGGGTTAAATCCATGGGGAGTAAGCGTATTAAAAATATAATTTCCTAATTAACTAATAAATGAATCTAAACTAATTTTGATAAAAAGGTTTTGGACTAAAACATAAATCTAATTTACTAACTTTCAATACGATTATAAGAAAAAGAACCTAGGCTTTGGATCACCTCTGACTTAGTTTACTAAAATGATATGAAAATGGTAGCTTCTATCCGCACGTAATAGCCATGGATAGGTCTATTAGGGTCTAAGATTTAGGGCTTGTGGCTAAAACCCTAAGTAAGAACTTTGTTGTTCATGGACAATCGGATATGGGGTTTATAAACTCCTTTCTATGGCTAAGTGAGAGTATTAACTCTAGTGATCTAAAATTCCCTTTGTGCGCGAAAACAACCGAATATGGCTAATTCGGCATCCTCCTCATATCCGCAATAACTTAGAGTTGTCATGGCTAGATCAACTCTTCATAACTACAAATCAGAGAATTGAAGATTAATTCTAGATCTAAACTATTATTATCATTAATTTAGCTTACTTCACCGGAGGTTCAATCCTTAGCATAAGCTAAGAAGACTAGCTCTCCATTAATGGTGTTGATCATAGCTTAAATTAAACGTATAAAATAAAAGAGAGAGAAATACTAAAAAATGTAAGCTTTATTCCTTTCTGAGATTGAGATGTAAAAATACATTGAATTTCTCTCCTATTTATAGGAGATAGGAAAGACATGTTTATAATTCTAAAACTCTACCCTATGTAAAGATAAATCCTTGTAGAGTCCTTCATCATTTTTATTTCATAGAGAAAATCTGTAAGTACATTGAATGTAGACATCTTCCTTGTACCTAAGAGACTACTGGAGATGCTTCAGCTCTTTATACCTTCTATTAGATATATTTTTCTACTTATTAGCACCAACAGTGATAAGTGCCTAAAAATAAGAAAATGCTACTAACATTAGAAAATAATAAATCGGGATTATCAAAGCGAAACTTTTAGGCGTATTAATCCTATGTATTTCTACGTCTATCATATACCTAATGAGAGCAGGGTTATCGAGGGGGAGGCCTGATTTAATAGCTCTCTTATTTTTAGCTGATATTTTCCCGTCGATAAGTAGAACGTCAGAGCCGTTCATTCGAGATCTTTTTTAGATTGACTTCTTGGAATAACCCTTTGACCTCACCTTAATTTGTGATAAGAAAGTCGACTCGCCCAAAATAGTTGGTTCTCAAGTCATATAATTTCTCTGGGACCTTCGAGTTTCTATCCACTTCCTTTGCTATTGTAATAACATATAAATTTAATTAGTACTTCATCACACAGCAATACTTTAGTACAACAAATTACTCTTTCATTAAATCAAACATATTCAATACAAACCTAGATGGAATATTTTCCTCTTCAAAGACTCCCTATGGTCTTTAGGGTCAAACTCATAGTTCCCCAAAACATATAAGTAGTCGGCAAAGTATTGCCCACCAATCGATACTATCTCATAAAACAAATACAACTTAAGAAACCTGGCTAAGTATCTATAGCCAACTATCTGAGGATTCTGCTTTAGTGTGTAATAGGCGCATAAGTCATCAACATAAATCTTCTATTCCCCCATCTCTTGCAGTTGACCATTTAACACTGCCACCACCCTAAAAAGGTCGTATATATTTGGATTAAACTCCCCAGGAGAAACCTCATAGAAGTTTAAAAACTTCTTTTGGTTAGCTCGAAGGGGTAACTTCAATCCCTTCTTTATTTGCTCTTGATTGACAAGAATGCCCTCTATAGGGAGTTCTTGGTCAGTCATTTCCCTAAGATACTCCTTTAGTCTACTGTCATCAGGGATGCACCCCACAACACCCCATTATCACTAATACATCCCCGAACATCAACAAACTTCCCCATTTCATCTCCAAATTATCGAAAACACAAAAAAAAACCTAAATACAAATTTCTGCCAATTTCCCCATACATACTCATTCATACTCAAATTAAATCTTACCAATAACTCGTACAAGTATAAACTACAAAGGGATTGTAAGAAATCGTCAATACATACAGCCAAGAATCAAATCAAGAATCCAAGAAACAGAAAACCAACCTTGGTGACATGCAGCTTGTGAGTCTTTATCCTTTGCAAGTTTTGCTCTCTTTATAAGTACAACAATCTCCTTAAAACCAATAATGGAAGAGTTAACAGCGGCAGAATACAAATAATTACCTTCAATTTTTTTTTTGAGAAATGAAGTATGAACATTCGGCACCCGAAGCGTTATTTATAGGCCCTATATAATGGTTTGATGTACTTCTTCGAGACTCTTCGATTAACTGTTTTAAATGCTTAACACGCCTCTTCTAGAACTCTTGAAGCCTTCATCTCCTAAAAGACAATAGACTATTATACTACTGATCTAAACCATCTAAATACATCTCTACCTCCTCTATCTTCTCTATCTTCACCAATGCAGTTCTTAAACTTATAAAAAGCGATTGCACATCCAATTCCTTACAACTTAATACATCACTTACAGGAATACACCTAGCCATCTTTTTTTGAAATAAATGAACCATATCTTTCTTTTTTATCAATATCCTATTTTAACGGGACAGTTGTAACCACAATTCAAATTTTAAAATTTTAAAAAACGTTCGATAAGAAATAGTTTCTACTACGAACATCGACAAAAATTTATCCAAAACCATTTTATTATCATCGACAAGATTACATCAATTATTTTATAGTGGTAAGTTTAAGGTATCATGTCATTCAAGAAGGGATTGTGGTAGCATATTCCCAGAATCGACAAGAAGAAGCTTATAAAAATTAGGCAAAGGTGGATCACCATTCAAGAAGGTGTTAGGCACACGTATATAGATCTTGACCCTCTACAGTAACCGTTACACTTGGTTAAATAGAGTCGTTGCACATGATCCGTGAAGTTTGCCCACCACCCATTATACCAGGAGCCAATTATTTTGTAACTATCTGTATCCATTATAAATACAGGCAGAGCAAATGTCAACTAATTTTTTTTTTTAGATATCTTTCTTCATTAAACATATCAAATCTCTTTGCAATTGTAATTTTCTAGCACATATTAGATTTATACTTGAAATTCTCCTCGAGGTCGTGGTTTTTCTTAGGTTTTACTAAGTTTCCACATAAAATCTAGTGTATTTTAGCTTTGTTTACGAAATCACCATAACCTCATTACTAGAAGTATTGGCGAAGTTTACCAACCAGAAAACTAGCCATTATAAGAAGATTGGAACTGGGTCAATTTTTGGGCAAATAAATTAGTCACGTTCTAACGGCCATAAGGCTTGTTCGAACGACTATGAGCCTCCAACAGAAGATTTTAACTGGGCCAGTTTTTAAGGAAAAATTTGAGTCTCGTTCGAACAGCTATGAGGCCCCTACGGATGATTATGAGCAGCCCCAAACTTTTCTACCTCAAAAAAGATTTCTTCAAATCTGAGCCAAACTTCACCAACCTTCCAAATCAAACCCAAAATGAACCCTCTCTCACCAATATCCCCAAGGACCAAATCAACTGTACCAAATCAATAGTTACCTACGTACTGCGAATCAAGTAGCCCGTGGTTTCCAAAATCCTCGTTAGGGGCCAAATCAATCCATACGATGAATTTGAACCAAGTTTAAGCAATGATTGAACTTAATCTCCAAAACAACTTTTGTAAACATATCTGCGGGGTTATCATTGATGTAAATCTTCTTCAACTGAATATCACTCTCTTCAAGGATCTCTCTAACAAACTGATAACATACATCAATAGAATTCGCGCGTTTATGATAAACTTGATTTTTTGCCAGGAAGATAGCACTCTGACTATCATAAAACACATCCAGATGCTCCATCTTGATTTTGAAATGATGCAAAAAGACCGTTTATCCAAATTAACTCCTTAATCACTTCAGTAACCGCCATATATTCTACTTCAGTAGTAGATAAGGCCACCGTTGATTGTAGTATAGATCTCCAACTAATCGGTCCTCCACCCAATATAAAAACATACCCTGTAGTAAATCGTTATTTATCCAAATCGCCCATATAGTCAAAGTCCACATAACCCATACAAAACTGATCAATCGAAACCTACTTACAAAATTCCAAACCAATATTAATAATACTTTTTATATGCCATAGAATCCATTTCATTGCTTGCCAATGATCTCTTCCCGGATCATGAATATATCTGCTAACCATACCAACCCCATGTAAAATATTAGGCTGAGTATATGCCATAACATATATACAGTCACGAACCACACTAGCATAAGGAACTTGACTCATATAATCACGTTTCTCATAAGTTTTTGGAGGCTTAAAAGCCTTAAACTTAAAATAAAGAGCAAAGGGCGTACTTATAGATTTTTTGTTCCCATCAATACCAAATCTCTGAAGTACCCTCCTCATGTACGTCGTTTGAGAGACACACTGTTCCCTTTTCTCTATCTTTATGAATCTTCATGCCAAGAATCTTCTTCGCATCACCCATATCCTTCATTTCAAATTTTTCACCCATTTGTTTCTTTAACTTGTCAATCTCGCTTTTATACTTGCGCAATAAGCATATCATCCACATATAAAAACAAGTAAATAAATGATTTGTCAAGTAGCTTGCATAGGTAGACACAGTGGTCATAATGGTTCTACTTGTACTTCTACCCAATATTAAACTGATCAAACCATTTATATCATTGTCTTGAAGACTACCTCAAACCATACAATGATTTCTTCAACTTACACACATAATCTTCCTTTCCAGTAACTTTGAAGCCACTCGGCTAAGTCATATAGATATCTTTCTTTAAATTCCCAAATAAGAACGCCGTCATAACATTGAGTTGCAGTAACTCCAAATCAAATTGTACTACCAAGGCCAATAGGATACGAATGGAGGAGTGCTTTATCACTGAAGAATATTTTTATTATAATCAATCCCCTCCCTTTGAGAACAATTTTGTTCAAGTTAAACGAGAACAAGTTTGTTCAAACGGTTCAAGGTGAAAGTTATGGTAAAGTACTTTCAAGAAGAAACGGGTGTTTATGTCAATATGTTTTTTGGTTCACCGGTTGTGAAGCTAGTTGTTTTGTGGTGGCTTTATTTTTTAAAATTTTGAGTGATTCTTGATATATAATAAAAAAATCTTCATGATTGGTCTTATTGAAGATGGGTATGTAAGTCGGTTGCATGGATACATAATTACTGGGTGGAGTTACAATATGGAGGCTCATACAGAAGAACTCATTTGCGTGTTCAAGATATGCAGCGAAACGATGGGGCTCAATGTTGGATATGTTCATATCATTGGTAAGTTCAGGAAACACCATAAGTTTTGAGAACTCATGAATCATCCGTTCTTAGAGTATGGATGATATGCCAGTTGTATATGCAAGTTCTAGTATGGGCAAGATTGAAGAGTCGTGGGAACAGTCATCCCAATAAAGGGTTAGACCGATGGATTAGCTAATCCTAAGAATATGGTATAGTACTACAGGAAGAACGTGAAACAGAAGTTGTTATTGACATAGTACATTGAGACTGGCTGGATTATTATTTTGTAGTACACCATTTATTGTTACTTCGGGCTTGAGACACGTGTTTGTTTGGCTAATGAATACGATATGATTTTTGATCGAGGTATGTCTAACTCATTGATGATTTGTTTGCTAATGTGTGTCATTGTTTACATGAGACTGGAGTATTCCCATGAAGTGGGAGCTGGGAGACATTTATAATAAATAGTATGCATTCGAAGAAGACTCGGTTGTAGCTCATAGTTATAGAGTGATTCTTGTTTAGCTTGCAGGGTTGTGTTAACTTGTGATGGCGGAGTACGCTAGTGACATGGAAAGGACTATAGTTTTGTGGTCATATATCGAAGCTACTTTAGTATTGAGATGACAATGGTTAATTGCATCATTTATTGTAAAGGCATAAGTACGGTGAGGCTATGGAAGTTTGCAAGGGGATGTTCATGATTTTATTTTGGGTCCTAAAATGTTCAAAAACATTATCATATGGCTTTGTGTGGTATAATAACTTTTGGTGTAAAGAGTTTGGCTTGACACGGTTACAAATGTAGCTACTTTAAATATGGGTAAAGTTATGGGAGCCTCACATTTCAAATTTCAAGTGGGACATTTGTTGAAGATTGTAAAGTTTTGTAAGTGGGTCTTCATTGTGCTGAAGGTCTGGGTAGTGCAAGAAATTCATTTGGAGATCTGGAGATGGGTTACGGTAGATTCAATTTCAAGTGGGAGATTGCTAAGGGTAAACTCAAATTTATGGTCGTTAGAACGGACTATAAGTCATTCAAACGAGATACGTTTTTCTAGGCTGGAAACTTGGTTCCGTCAAAGTCCTTCAAATGAGACAAGATGTCGCTCGAACGAGATGCTGGTTTCTAGGGCTAGAAACTTGGTTCTGTCAAACTCATTTGAACGAGACTGGATGCTATTCAAACGAGAACTGCATTGGCTAGTTTAGTAAGTTAGTTTGGGATCTTGAGTTTGCCTCAAGATCTGTTCTGCTTGTAATAAGTGGAGACTTAGGTTATTTGTCAACTATCTTTTGGTTATAATTTTTGTTATTTTAACTCTAGAGAATTAAGGCTTAAGAGAGCTTGAGGAAAGCGGAGAGATTTTTTATAAACTATTTGATCATAGTGGGTTGTTTGTAGGGAGTAGTTTTTTATCCCTAAGGGTTTTCTACTTTCCTTCTTCGGGTAAATCATTATGTTTTGATTTCTTTTAATTTCTCAATTGGCACTTCCATTTATCGTTCTTGGGCGAGGGATTGGGATTAACTACCCTAATTCCTAATACTCCCAACATCATTGACATTATTAGTATCGGTAACAACATCATGAAGTATGGGGTGGAAGACAATAATGTTCATTACATGTCTACTTATGAAGAATTTATAAGGCCAACCAGCCTTAGATCCAAATGCTTGTTATTGTTATAGTTATCATCATGTAATTAAGAAAAGTTGCCTTTTGCACCAGTTGGAAATCGGTCATGAAAATCATATCAAGGCGGTTGAAGTCATTGAAAATCATGTCTTGGTTTTACTTTATATCGAGTAGCATTTTAGATCATTAAGAAAGACACGGAGTTATCTATCATCAAAGCAGGCATTAAATATGAAGTGAAAGAAGTGTTTGCAAGAAATGGGTCTTCATCAGTATCAGACCAATAGCAGCCATTTCAAAGATGTCTGCGAAGTATTTATCGGAGAAGAAATCTATTGCGGCAGCTAACTAATGCTCATTATCATGCACAATTTTGTGTATGAAAGAAGTAACCAACATGACAACATGAACATATATGCTATATGAAATAAATAAAAACTTATCTTGCTTTTAGTTGTACTGTGACCCAAATGTTACTACGATAGTTTTTGCTCTTATTTTTCTGGAAAAATACTAACAAACAGACTTTATTACTCTATCATTTGAAATATATCTCCTGTTATTGCTCTATCACCAATGCTTTCCCTTTTCCCTCAAACTTGAATCTAAAATTTCATCGATTTGCCGTTCTTCTTATTGACTACTCCAGCTCAACTGCAAGCTTCAAAATTTTATTAGAATGTTCTTTCTAATAATAAGACTTGATCATGGTGCTTAATGTTGAAAGTTTCTCCAGATAAACATACCAAAGTCGTGGTTTCGTATTGATTATTGTTCCTGTAGTAGCATATTACCCAGATTCGATAAAGAGAAGTTAACAAAACTGAGTCGAAGATACCCCATCATTTGAGAAGATGTCATATCTGCGACCATAGTTCTCGACCTACTGACTAGTCAAATAGAGCCATTTCAGGGAGATCCGCAAAGTTTGCCTACTACCCGACAAAATAGGAAACTGCTTTTACTTTAACTTTTGTAACTGCCTATATCTATTATAAATATAGGCAGAAAGTATGTTAAACCAATGGGAAAATTTCACTATTTAGACATTCTTACATCCTTACCAAACATCAATTGTAATAACTGGCAACTTATTGGATTTTTCGTCTAAACCCTCATCGAGGTCGTAGTTTTTCTCAGACTTCACTGAGTTTTCACATAAAATCCTGTCAGTTTAAGCTTATTATTACATAATCCTAATGAAAGTATTGACGAAGATTACTCTCCTGGAAAATACGCCATTACAATTGGCGACGCTTGTGGGAAGACCACACTTTTTTGCTACCTAATATCCTAGCAATCCGATGACCAACATGAATCTCAGAAGTACCTCCATCACACAGAGGAAACCACAAGATCAACCCCATACCAAAAATAATTGATCTGCACAATATAGTGGTTAAACTTTAAAGTAAATGGAGTCTGACATAGTACAGAGGCTGGAAGATCAGCGAATCCATACCCAGGCTCTACAAGTTAAAAGAAACGATAGGAGAAAAGCCCTGGATCAATAGAGTCAGACACATCAGAAAGTAGTGGAGAATTTACGAAGATATCAAGACTGGCTCACTAACCATCAAACGTCGCTTCCCCAAGCCTGGAGTGATCATCACTCTAGGGCAACCCAGAGAGAAAACCTGCCAAGGGAGGAAATAGTTTAAACTTCTCGATCCAGAACATGGAATCTAGATAAAGTTTCATGACATTTTGGCATCACATTCTCAGCATCGACCACCCAAAGAAGCTGATGCACACGTCACCAAACTCCACCACCACCGGTAAGACGACCAGTAAGAGACAGGTTAGAACCAGAAGGACAGGGTGACTTTGATCCTCAAGTTGCAGCCATAAAAAATACTCTGTTGTAGTTTATTCCTTTGGATAACTTAAATAATAGGATCCAAGCCATCACTCTGATAATATGGGTCAAAGATCAGTTCTCGATAAATTTGAGACAAATCCCATTTCTCCTCATCTCGAAGGCATGCCCATTCCAAAGAATTTCCATATGCCAAAGTTTTATCAATATGTAGGCCTCACAGATCCTATTACCTACGTCTGACACTTCAAAGCAGCCATTGGACTATACTCCAAACTATATCACATGCTCTACAGATTATTCAACATGAGCCTTAAGGAAGAATCTCACAGATGGTTTCATACTATTCCTGAAGTCTCTATCACTGTATTCACTCAATTACAGCGCCTCTTCGAGTCGAACTATGCTCATGAACGAGAGATAACAATAGATTTGTTTGTTCTTTTTCGAGTAAGGTGCGAAGAAACCTTGGTTAGTTTTTAAAAGTGTTTCCTACAGGAAATACGGAAGATTGGAAATTCAGATCCAAAAATTGTCGTTCCAGCATTAACCTCTGCACTCCACATCGACTTCAAGGTTCGAAAAGAACTTACCTTGCACAAGCCCAAAATGGTGACAAAAATGATCGATGTCGTTAATAACTACATCGAATTGGAATGTTCTAAAAAGGACAAGATAAATAGCTCCTCAGTCGTCCACTCGAATAAAACATTTTTTTCGCCACCCCCGAAGTCAGCATGTAATGGACCTTTCAAGCAGCACAGGAGGAACAGTGACAATGTCAGGAAAAGAGACAGAACGTTAGAAAGACCAGTCCCAGACTTACCTTCTATGACAACAATACTCTCCGCTATCTTTCCAGTGTAAAGGGAGACGAATTATTATGAGAAGCACAAGCAATTCCTGATGTACCATACAAACCCTTGTGTCAGTATCATAACATACATAGCCATGAGATTGGCAATTATTACTCTCTGATATGGATCTTTCACTGCATTCTACTCGCCAGACAATTACACGAGTATGTCATCGACATCAAAAAATTCCTCAAAGAAGAAACCAAAAGAAATGAGGTCGAGCAAGAGCAAGGGCAAGGCTAAGCTCGCCATCTTTTCATGATCAAAATTGACAAGGGAAAAAAGTAAAAGAAAGATAATATAATTACATCTTGTTGTAAGATGACATCATCGAATAAGTCAGCAAAGCTTCCCCCGAGCCTCAGCAAAGCTAAGTCCGTACCACATTTCCTTTGAAGACTGTGATACCAATCATGTCAAGTACCCTCATGATGATCCCTTGGTCATAATGCTCAAAGTGGGTCAAGATTACCTATACACACTCCTGGTTGATACAGGAGGCACAACAAACGTTTTATTCAAGAGGGCAATTTATGTTCTAGGCCTCAATGATTCAGTCAAAGCCTCTACCATAACTATCATAGGGTTCTGCGGTTCTAAAGAATTTACCACGGGAGAAATTACACTGCCAATTCAAGCAGGATCAGAGACCACTTTTGTCAAATGTATTGTACTCGATGCTGAGTCAAAGAATATCAAAATCTTATGTCAAAGTTGGTTTCATTCTATTAAGGTAGTACCTTCAACATATTATTTGGTCTTACGATTTCAAATAGATCACAGAGTCTATAAAATCAAAGGGAGTCAGGATGTGACACGAATGTATAAAAATACCGTTACCAACTCTCACATAGTAAAACTTCTTAAAGCATAATAATTACAGCAGGAACCACCTCCAACATTAGTGTAACGTGATACCGAGGCAATTGACTCCATTGAACTCGATGGACCTTGAGAAATTACATTTATTTGCTTGAAACTGACATCCGATAAAAAAGAAACCATGATACAACTTTAAAAGAAAAACATCGACATCTTTGCATAGTCTTTTCAAGAAATGCCCAGTATTGATCCCTCGATAGCATGCCACAAGCTCAACCTCCTTCTACACAGTAAAGTAGTTGTACAAAAGCGACACAATTTGGCCCCTCAACTTCATGTGAGATTCATTCGAGAAGCAAAATATCCTAAATGGGCCTCTAATATCGTGGTTGTACCAAAAAAGAACGAGAAGATCATATTTTGTGTTGATTTTACAGAGCCAAATAAATTTACACCATAGGATAATTTCCCTCTCCCTCTAATCCCTCAACTCCTCGACTTTGTAGTAGGACACGATCTTCTCTCAATGATTGATACTGCTTCCAGTTACAATCAGGTTCCTCTTGCTGATGAAGACCAAGAAAAGACAATATTTATTACAAAAGGTGTCTCTACTGTTACACAGTAATGCCTTTTAGATTAAAGAATGCAGGAGCCACTTATCAATGCCTGGTTACTAAAATGTTTAAAGATCATTTGGGCAAAATTATAGAGGTATACATTGATGATATGATCTACAAAAGCTTAAAGCGAGAAGATCATTGCAACAACCTACAGACCATCTTCAACATCCTCTGTACTTACCAAATGAAAATCAACCCAAAAAAATGCCAATTTTGTGTTACATCAGGTAAATTTTCGGGTTATTTGGTTAGTAAGAGGGGAATAGAAATCGATCCATCACAAATCAAAGTACCCATGGTAATGCCATCTCCTTAAACCAAAAAGGATGTACAAAAGCTTGCTGGCAAGATTGCAGCTCCTCATAGGTTCATTTCCAAGCCTTCTGATCGATGCAAACTTTTTTACCTCCTTCTCAAAGGAAATCCAGCTCCAATGCCTAAAAAACAACCTAAAGAAATCATTTAGACCCCCAATTGTAAATTAACTTTCCAAGATCTCAAAAGATACTTGGGGCATCTTCCTATTATGAGTACTTCAGATGATGGCAAAACACTAACAATGTACCTATCAACTATAGATGACTCTAGTAGTTTCATCCTGATTCAAGAAGATAATCGTGTGGAAAAGCCAATCTACTTTATCAGCAAAACTCTAATGCCAGCTGAGAAAAGATATACAATAACTGAAAAGTAGTTACTCGCCTTGGTATATAGCTCTTAGAAACTTTGACCTTATTTCCAAGATCATCCCATCAAAGTCATTATAAAGTTTCCCTTCAAGCTTATATTCTCTAAGAAGGAAAGATTTTAAAGGGTTCAACAATGATCTTTATTCCTAGGCGAATATGGTATCTCCTTCGAACTTCAGATATCGATCAAAAGACAAGCAGTAGCTAATTTTTTAGCAGATTTTCCAGTCGAAGACCACTAATGCAAAGAACTCGAAGAAGTCCTGGCTGATGATTCACTAGTAGAACGAGATGCCTGGTTATGAAGCACAGGATGGCTACTTTTTACTGACGGATTTTCTGGACCCCAAGGATCAGGAATCAACATCGTTCTCGTTACACCATCCAACCATCAAATTGAGAAAACTATCAAACACAAATTCTATGAGACCAACAATAAAATAGAGTATGAAGCTATCTTACATGAACTAGATTTTGTTATAACCCTTGGAACTGATGAAATAGTTTTTTATGTCGATTACTTACTCGCCGCCAACCATTATAATAAAGCGTTCAAAACATCAGGCAAGATGGTTGAATATGCAGCACTGGTAGAAGATAAAATGAAGAAGTTCAAAAGATTAACAATCTCTTATCTCCCTCGAGCCGAGAACTGTCGCGCTGACGCATTAGCGTGTATTCCTACGATGCTTGAAGACAGTGAGAAAAGAACTTTAGACATTAAAGTTATCAAACATTCCAGTCTCGATGTGAGTTATACAATGTAGATCAATGTTCCTAAAAATAAAGATCTAGAAGATTGGAGGAGACCATTCTATGTATACCTCGATTCTAATATCCTCCCAAGAAACAAGGAAGAAGCTTGATCACTCTTAGCAAAAAGTCCCTGATTCAAAGTCCAGGATAAAGTATTGTATCAAATCACTGGGGGCAGACCACTTATTGAATACATTTCATAAAAGCAAGCCCAAATTTAAATTAGGGAACTTCGTGAAGGTATCTGCGCAGTATACATATCTGGAAGATCATTGGCACAAAGGGCATTCACTCAAGGGTTATGCTGGCCTAAATTGCGATAAGACTGTGAAGACTTCGTCTGTAGGTGCTATAATCAAAAATCCATGCTCAAGACATCAAAAGCCCAGCCCTCGACTTATACATTAGCAATGTCCTTTGGCCATTCAAGAGATAAGAGATCGATATCATTGGACCTTTCCACCCAGCATCGGGTAACTGAAAATTCGTTCTTGTGGCAACAGACTACTTCAGCAAGCTGGTCGAAGCAGTACCTCTATGTCGCACTAACAAAAATAAAGTCATCAAATTTCTTTGGAAACATATTATAAGCATATTTCGTTGTCCACAAATGATACGATCTGATAACGGGAAACAATTCATTAGCAACAAAGTGTTTAGCTTCCACCACAAATACAAGATTCAGCTATCTATTTTAGCACCATACAACCCTCAAGGTAATGGCCAAGCTGAAGCCATCAACAAGAGCTTCAAGTCAGGGTTTCGCAAGTGCCTTGAAGAGAAGAAGGTTAAATGGGTGGATAAATTACTTAGTATCTTGTGGGCATACCAAACAACTTCTCAAACATCTACTGTCTATACACCATTCATATTGGTGACCTTGTCCTGCGACGCATCCATGATAGTACTCAACCTAAAACCTCTGGCAAGTTGTCTGAGAACTAGGAAGGGCCATATATTATCAGCGACAAGAATGGTAGTGGGACATACTGGTTAATGGCTGAAAACAAAGTACAACTCGAATATCCAAGAAATATAGCCCATCTAAAAATATTCTACAGATAACCGCCGTAACCGCTTTCGAATAATTCCAATAGAGACATCTTTACTATCAATTACATCTTTCGTACTATCATTTCCTTAGTATCAATACATACTTGACAAGTATGCATCACAACTAACTTTCATCTCTTCGACAAACGTCTATCCAATTAAAGGATAACTTTATTTGCAATTCATTACTTATCGAATAAAGTGTGTCATGTTTTGTCCTATTTTCTCAAAAACCCAGATATCCCATCGAGGAATAACATCTGGTCATCATTCTAAATTCACAAGAGCCATTACATGGCCCTTTTACCATCATTTTAGATACTTGCTTAAAAGCAACACTCTACATATTATCTACATTACTATCTAATGTTATCAATATTGTCGAATAAAACATTTAGCATAATTTTTACAAAAACTTTATGCATCTTGAATAAATTACTTCCAATATATTCATTGACAAACATCTAAATAAAGTATTCAAGCATATAAACAAAAAAGTGATTAGGTCCCATCGACCACTTGTACATCAATATTCATTAAAAACTTTTAAAACAACATTTTTGCTCTACAGGTAGATCAATTTCGGTATCAACTTTTACTGGTAGCTCTGGAGTAAGCTCATCCAATATTTTCTCGGGAAGAATACCCTCGGGAATGGTAATCACAGGAGCCTCAGGTGCTTCAGAAGCTTCATCCTCCACATCCAAATCCATAAAGAATTAGTTGACAGCAACTCCTAAACCTTTATAAAAATCTTTTCTCTCCTCCAACTCTTTGAACTGCGCAGCAAAATTGGTCTTCATACGCTTGAGCAAGCCAATATTGACTCGATCAGCTTCAGCTCTCACTTCATCCAAGACCTTTTCGTACTCTATCTCCATCGCCCTCCGGGTCGATATGATATGTTCATAGATATTGCTCTCAAAATTGGCTTTCTGCAATGTCAATGCCTCCTTCCTTTCCTTCGCGAGATCGACCCTTATCTGGTCGACCTTCTTCTTCTTGTCTATGTCCCAACCTTTTTTCAACACGCGAATAACAACTTCCTTCACCATCCCGCCCTAACGTTTCTACTTCCCCAGCTTTGCCTCCTATTTTTCCTTTTCTTGGAATAAATCAACTTTCTCCTTCACCAGCTCCTTCTCGATATTTTTGTACACGAGAAGCTGGTTTGCCAAGCTTTCGGTATCAAGAATATGGAGTTTCCCCTCGATCAACAACTTCTTGATCTACAATAGATTCTTTATAAAAGTTCTCGAATATGGAACCAAGTTCTTCAGTCGAAGCAAAGCAAAAAAAATTCTAACCTTATTCATGGTGCGGTGGCCTTTGAAAAGGAAGAATGATAGACATTCCACCCCCACCAGGCAATCAGCAAACTCCTCCTTCAGAGAAGTCGTACTAACAGTATAAGACTCTATAACCTGTTAGACTTAAGTTTCTGACTCCCCGAAAAACTGCTTCTTCGTCGATCCCGAAGATGCCTTCTTCTTCGGCAACAAATAAGTAGCCAATTTTGGAGGTCAACCATCCGGAGCACCAGATAATGTAGCATCAACTTTTTCTCCCTCCTTAGAAAGAGATCTTCGAGAGCCCTCTTTGATGGAGGAATCGAAGTAGCAGATTGGCTGGCAGCTCTTTTTTTCTTTCCCTTCCTGAAGGTTTTCGTCAGCAAGGGTTATCTTTCTGTAGTCATAGAGTCTGTGGTATATCCACTAAGTAACAGATTCTCGCGAGGTAAGCTCAAATCCGTAACCCTCTTATTTTTGGCAGACATTTTTCCGTCAATGACAAAAAAATTTGCTCCTTTACCAGGTTGTCAATCCAACCGAAGTAACCTTTCTTGATGTTGTACAGCTTCTCCATAACGGTCGAGGTCCGATCAATCTCCTTTAAAGCTGCACAAAGATAAACAAGCACAAGTTAGCCACCAATTTAAACCAATCCAATCTATATAAAACTTTGACATACAAATTACTTAACCGCAAACCTAGGTGGAAAGTCTTTCTTTACAAAGCCTCCCCTGGATTATTTTTATCGAACTCGTAGTTCCCCAAGACAAGGAGACACTCATCACAATACTGGCCTTCCATCAATACCATTTGGTAAAACTGAGGTCTCTTCAAAAACCTTGCCAAGTACCTGTACCCTAGGTTCTGAGGATTTTCTTAAGTATGTAGTACACACATAGATCATCAACGGTAATAAGCTCTTCCCCTTTCCCCTATAATTGACTATTAATCACTCCCAAGGGTCAAACAACAATCAATTTTACCTGACATCATCACCTCCCAGTGAAACAACACCTCCTAAGGAACCGTTTACAGGCCTTACACAATCAATACTTACAACTTCGAGATCATCTAGAAAATTGACATAAATTACATGACATTTGTTCCTTTCGACACTTTTGCATTGTTGAAGAATTATCAATATTTTTGTTCGAGATGATATTTACCAGTAACTTCGAATAGTATAGATGTTTACATCGATGCAAAATAAAAACAATATATTATTTTATAACGATTGTTGTTACATGTTACCTTTGACATTAATTACCTCGATTACTTTACAACTCAAAAATAACATGCTTCTTTTCACCAGAATTTGGCATATCCTCCGGGGAAGGAAAGATAGCCACCCTCCTCCTCTAAAACCACCACCATCTCACAACCCCAGGGGATTACAGAAATGATAGCGCCCAGAGAAGCCACCACAGGCAGCACTACCCGCCAAAGAATCTTCAACTTCCACATGGGCAACAGCTATTTCGCGAAGACTTTCGATGCGTTTCGAGACTGCCAACAACACAAAGTTAAACTGACACTGGAAGAAAAACTTCCCTCTAGCATGATCGGCCTCTAACTCCATCATTTCTTCATATCTCAGCTCCACATGAAAAGGATAATATGACAACAGCGACATCAGACCGAAGTAGAATTCCTTCTACTCCCCATACTTGAAATCAACACGACCAAGGAACTCATTATGCAATGCCTGAAACTGCGTCGTCACCATCACTCAATCATTACCTTCACCAACTATCAAACAAACCATTCCTACCTTCACCATCTATATATAGCAACACTTCAACCTTCACAACTACCGCAGTCTAACGTCATGCCATAACTGCTCCTTAGAAACATAAAATGACCAGGTTCATTTGACCTTCAAACCTCAAAAATGATAGTGTTGGATTTTCCATCTATACTGGCACTACTATTCCAGCTCACGAGCAAACATGTTAATAGGTCTCCTAGGTGTTATTGGTTATGCCCAATTGTTACACCAAGTTAAGGTAGGTGGGACCTAGTGTTACTCTTTATTAGAGCTTGAGGGTACAATGGGAAGATACCTCAAACCCTATCAGGTTAAATAGAGAGGAAGTCCCTCTTTGAGGCTATAACACAGAAAACTATCCCATTGAGGTCTGTAGCCAATTAAAGGGAAGACTCCACTCAAGAAGAGGTGATTAAACAGATAGTAGGAAAAGTGGCTAGTATAATCTACTATTTTAAGTTATTGATCATAGCTAATTGTATGTATTTCCAACAATTGGTGTCAGAGCTAAGATACAAATTTTTTATGATTAATTTATTTGGCTTGAGAGAGATAACCTAAACAAAATTGTTGTTCAATTGTTTCTCTGTAATTTCAAAGGTTTACAAATAGTATAGGGGATGTTTCTTTCACGAGGATAGTGATTCATTATTTGCTTTATTCACCGAATCTTTCTCCCTCTCTCTATATGTCTCTTACAAATTACATCATCACTTTACGGGGTTCTTCTTCTCTCTCCAATACAAAATCAGATTTGTTATCTTCACCAAAATTGCAGTTTGTTCTCTTCGGCAAAATTGCAGATTTGTTTTCTTCAATGAAATTGTCGATTTGATTTTTTCGGTGAACTTTGACTTCATCTCCAAAATCAGATTTGACCTCCCAATTCCATTTATTTGTTTTCTTCAATGGAAATCAGATTTGATTTCATCTCTCTCTAATTTGAGCAAGCTTTGTTTCCATCTAGGGTTCAATGAAATTGCAGATCCGGTTCGTATTTGTCGACTGGGATTATTAGGGTATCCCCCATCTTGAAGATTTAGATCATTGGTGGGATCCCATCGTCATCCTCGCCTATCAAGTCTCTGTCTCTTTCAGCACAATGGATCTTTGAAACAGAAGTTGCTCGCAATGATACATTTTATTTTATTTTTATTTGTGTTGTGCATGAACTGTTCATTATTCTTGGATATTTAAGCATATGTTGACACTGTTAAGGGATTCTACTAAATTATTAGTAATTACTTCAACAATAAATTCATTAATGCTTCATCTTAATTGACACAAAGATTTTTGGCATTAGCCATGGATAATCATTAATGTATATAGGCCATTTTTTTATTCCCAAGGATCTCCAATGGGGTTTAAGTGAGATCATAAAGTCATTAGGAAAGCGGGATATAAAATGGGTAAATACACCCAAAGGAGTTTTGTCCATGGAGTTGAACGTTTCTCAACATTTTGAGACTATTTTGTACAGTCTCATTAAGACCCATTTGCATTAATTGAACTTGAAATAATTAGACCACCCAAAGGAGGCTAAGAACCTTCTAATTAATTAGTGGGTCAAGATAGGCTACACGGTACAGGGAGATGAGGATAACCCTTGGCCCAAAGGTGAGGAAGTGTCTCGAGTCAAACAGTAAGTGGCCAGTCTAGTCTTGAGCGTGAGTGATCACCAACTAGGGGGCAATGTATTTCAAATCACCACCCAAGGGAGGGGTTCGATGATACATAGTTGTTCCCGCGTAGTAAAAAATTAATACCGTAAATATTATCTACACTCTAACTCGACCATCCTAACCCCAGGTAGGATCGAGATAAAAGAAATCAAGTTATAAATCTTTTACAGATCAAGTTAAAAGTATATAAATTTTATTTATTTATTTGTTGTACATCTTAAAATAGGTCTTTGGTTCATGCAGCTATGGACCCTATGATCCAGAACCAACTGACTAATATTGAGACCTTGATGGACTCTAACTACTCCCAGGAACTGTTAGATGTCTTTAAAGAATAGTTTGAGGGTTCCGTCAAGGGAAGGCAGTACAGTAACTTATCTCAGCTTTTATCGCTGAAGTTTGATGGCATTGGAAATATGCGCTCGCAGGTTTATGTTTATTTTGAATCCAATTTTGTTGATGTTCCCACCAACTCTTGGTGGTTAAATTATGGGGCAACTATTCACATTTTGAATTCTCCATAGGGGTTCATCAGTAGGGGCCGGTAAGGCCTGAGGAGCAAGTTTTCTAGGAAGACGCTAGACACCTCCCTATTGAGTTCGCTGGCACTTTTTGCCTAGTTTTAGATACGGGTATTACTTTAGATTTGGCAGGCACCTTTTATATTCCTTCAATGAGACGATCTTTAGTTTCAGTTTCTTGGTTGCACTCTTTCAATTATTTCTTAAATTTTAAGGATAGTGGCTTTGGCATGATTCATCTTGATTTTATTATTGGTTCTGGTCTACTAGTTGATGGGTTATATCGTTTATCTCTTGATCATTCATTTGAGACATCTCTATTAGATTTATCTGCTAAGGCTAATATTTCATCTACTTCTAAATGTTATAGAGTTTCTAAATAATCTTCGATGTTATGGCACAAACGACTAGGACATATTTATCGTAAGAGGTTAGAAATTATAGTTCGAGAAGGGGTTTTTGAGGTTTTAGACCTCTCTAATTTTTATACTTGCATCGATTGCATTCGTAGAAAATTGACCAAGATCAGGAAATTTGAATCTACTCGTAGCACTGACCGTTTACAGCTGATTCATACAGATATATGTGGACCATTTCCCATTTCGTTTCGCGGTGGTCATCAATATTTTATCACTTTCATTGATGATTTCTCTTGTTATACCTAAGTTTTTCTTATCCATCAAAAGTCTGCCTCACTTGATGTATTCAAGACTTTCTTGTTAGAGGTTGAGAAATAGCTAGATCGGAAGATCAAGATTTTCTGGTCAGATCGTTGAGGGGAGTATTATGGTAAGATCGATCAAGGCGTTCAACATTCAGGACCTTTCTAATAGTATTTAAAGGATCAGGGTATTATAGCCCAGTGCATTACCCCTATATCACTAGAGTATAACAGTGTTTGTGAACGCTGTAATCAAACTTATAAGAACATGGTTCGCTGAGTGATATGTCATGCTGATTTACCTGTGAATTAGTAGGGAGAGTGATAACGTTATTCAATCTATATTCAGAATTGAGTTCCTTCTCGTTCTGTTTCTGATAATCCTTATCTTCTTTGGACTGGGAGAAATCTTAATCTTAATCACTTACATGTTTGGGGTTGTCCAGCAGAGGCAAAATTATTTAACTCGTATATCGGAAAGTTAGATTCGAGTACTGTTAGTTGCTTCTTCATTGGTTTCCCTGAGAGATCGAAAGGATTCAGATTTTATTATCCTTCTCGACCTATGGGAGATTGTTAAGTGTGCTTAGGCTCATTTCATAGAGGATGAAGATCACTTTAACAGCTTTATTCATAGAGAGGTTGTTTTGAGGAGGGTTCAAAAACTCAGAGTCCAATTTCTATTCTAATCAATGTTGATATGCTTCCGCGCTTATCTAATATTGACACTGTGATAAGTACGGTTCCAGACCCAGATCCAGACCCCTTCTTAGCACCGGTTCTCCCTCAGTTTTTTCCTCCACCTGCTCCCGTTTAGATTCTTATCGTTCCACCTCTAGCCCAGCTTCTTGCTCCTACTCAGATATCCTCTAGAGAGAGGCATTCAGCTATTTCTTTAAATTATCATCTTTATTCACTTGAAAGATATTTATTTGATTTCGAGGATCTGGCATCTTTCAGTATGGCAATAGCTAGTAATTTTGTAGAGCAATGGCGTTATGCCATGACAGAGGAGATGGACTCTATGTCTCACAACTCTGTACAGGAGTTGACATCTTTACATGAAGGATCTAAGGTAGTTGAATACAAATGGATCTTTAAGGCAAAATATAATTCTGAAGGGAAGGTTGAGCATTTTAAAGTGAGACTTGTTACGAAGGGTTTCAAGCAGCGTCTAGGAATTGACTTTGATGAGACTTTCTCACCAATTTCAAAGAAGGATTCATTACAGATTATTTTGGCTCTTACAGTGCATTTTGACTTGGAGCTTCATCAGATGGACGTCAAGACAACTTGTCTTAATGGACGTCTCAACGAGGAGATTTATATGCGCCAACCAGAAGGTTTTGAGACCGAAGGGAAGGTTCAACTTTTTTGTAAGCTTAATCGTTGTATATACGGTCGCAAGCAGGCGTCTAAGCAGTAGTACCTACAGTTTCATGAGGTGGTTGCAAACTATGGTTTTGTCGAGTGCAAAATGGATCGCTGTATATACGTAAACCAGAGTGGTAGACGTTTCATATTAATGGTTTTGTACGTCTACGATATTTTACTCGCTAGCAGTGATGTCCAGTTTATTCAGGAGACGAAAGCCTTCTTATCTTTGCATATTAATATAGAGGATATGGGAGATGCCAGTTATGTTATTGGCATAAAGATTGAGCGAGACAGGACTAGAGGATACTTGGAATATCTTAGAGTGCATATATCGATAAAGTTTTGAAGTGGTATGGCATGCAGGATTGCAAAGCAGGTGAAGTCCTTATTGAGAAGGGAAATATCTTTAGGAAGACGATGCTACACGGGACAGTTTCTTCAGACATCGCTAAGGAATATTCTTTAGTTGTTAGTAACCTCATGTATGGCATGATCTATATGAGACCTGACATCAGTTTTGTTGTTTGGATGTTAGGAAGGCACCAACAGAACCCTTCTATTATTCACTGGTAGGCAGCCAAGAAGGTTCTTCGTTATTTGAAGAGGACTAAAGATTATAGGTTGGTTTATAGAAGATTAGATGAGCTCATGGTCTTGGGCTACTCTGACTCAGATTTTGAAGGGGACAGAGATGACAAGAAGTATACTTCTGGTTATGGTTTCATGCTTGTTCATGGCACTATCTCATGGAGAAGTGTCAAACAGACTCTTGTAGCTTCCTTGACTATCGAAGCAGAGTATGTAGCTTGTTATGAGGCTTCTCGACAGGTTGTATGGCTCAAGCAGTTTATTTCTGAGATAAAGATTGCTGATTCAATTTCATGACCATTGTGAGTATTTTGCGACAATGAGGCAGTCGTCAAGTATGTTAAGAATAATAATGTGACTATGGATAATAGGTATATTCATATTAAGTATCACATTATCATTGATAAAGTATTACAACTGATTATCGAGATTCCTTATTTTTCGACACTAGAGATGATTGTTGATCCGCTTACCAAGGGACTTTTGATACTATCCTCCAGGGGGACATGTTACGCGTATGGGATTGTTGGAGTCTCTTTGAGAGTCAATCTTTTATGTAGGAGTTGTTATTAATTTATTTACTGTTACTGCGTTAGAATTATTTATCCCTGTAAGAGTTATTCCCGGTTATTATGTAGTCGATATTCAGTTTTTGATTTTGATTATTTAGCAGCTATTATATTTAGATCCGTTATTATATGTGCACATATTCAGTTTAAATTATTTAATTGCAATAAAGTTTTGGATACGAGTGATTTTATCACATAATGGTTGTTTAAGTATCAAGTGCCTATAGAGAATACTGAAAGGTTTCTCAAGTTTACTTGGGCCAGATATGGGTAGACTCCACATCCCTTGGCCTTCATTTCAGTATGAGCGATGGTCTTCGCATAATGGTTTGCCTAAATATTAAAATGACAAGTGTCTGGTAAACACATGTTGCAGGATATTAATGGAAATGTACCAGAACATCATTAAGGTGTACATTTGCAGTTCACATGCTAAAATCCACCAGTAAAGAAATTATACTTGAAGGCTATTGAGGTTGTTAGCCTGATGGCCACGATATGAATTAGGCATGTGCTCAAAGGCCTGACCAAAATTTTTCTGTGAACCATATTAGACATTTTTGTAGCCATAGAGCGACAGTCAAGTTTGATGTAACATTGTCTTCAACAATTTATCATGTGTGGTTTTAAAAACAAAAGATAGCCACTTTTTTTCATAAAAAAACCATGAATCAGGCTAAAAGTATTTTTCTTAAAATCGAGTTAGCGCCGGGTGAGAGATTGCTGGATTTTCCATTTATACCGGCACTACTCTTCCGGTTCACGAGCACACAAGTTAATAGGTCGTACAGGTGTTATTGGATGTGCCTAATTATTATACCAAGTTAAGGCAGGTGGGACATAGTGTTACTCTTTATTAAGGCTTGAGGGTATAATGGGAAGGTCACTCAAACCCTATCAGGTTAAATAGAGAGGAAGTCCCTCTTAAAGGCTACAACACAGAAAAACTATCCCATTGAGGTCTGCAGCCAATCTAAGGGAAGACTCCAGTCAAGAATAGGTGATTAAACAAAGAGTAGCTAATTGTATGTATTTCCAAGAGACAGAGCACAGACTAATAAATCGCTCGACAACATTTTCACATTCCAATGTTCTTCTTGACACAACAACAAATAATTGTCTCGAGAATGGGGCGATTGTAATACCATATTTCTCATATTCGATAAAGAAAAGTTAGCAAAACTTAGGCAAAAATACCCCATCATTCAAGAAGATGTCACATCTGCGACCACAGTTCTCGACCTACTGAAGTAGCCGTTGTGCCTAGTTAAATAGAGTCGCTGTCGGGAGATATGCGAAGTTTGCCCACTACCCAACAAAATAGGAAACTGCTTTTACTTTTACTTTTTCTTTTGTAACTGCTTGTATCTACTATAAATATAGGCAGAGAGTATGTTAAACCGATGGGAAAACTCCACTAATCAGACATTCTTACGTCTTTACCAAACATTAATTGTAATAACTAGCAACTTATTAGATTTTTCATCAAAACCCTCCTCGAGGTCATGGTTTTTCTCAGACTTCATTGAGTTTCCACGTAAAATCCTATGTGTTAAGCTTATTATTACATGATCCTAACGAAAGTATTGGCGAAGATTATCCTCCCATAAAACACGCCATTACAGTTTCATCCTAGGTTTCTCTATGGGACTTCCAGGAACTTATGATATGATCTTTATTACTATTATAAGCTTTAACATCCTCATAACCTAGTGATACGCAAAAGACAATTTATGTTGGCTGAATTGCACTATTTGTTGTAAATCCTTAACATTATTGGAAACTCTAAATACTCATTTTAACGGTTTACATTTTCCTTTGTTACATTGTTATTTTGTAGGTTATGATAGAAGGTCAATAGATAATCCAAAATATGAACATAATGATAATACTTAATTTATTTAGACGACAAAAGTTTTAAACGCCGATGGCCCTTTTTTTGTGTAGGCTACTTTGTTGACACTATTAGTATCGATAACAACTACGTCCTTACGAATAATTAAATTTTATTTACATAATTGTAGCTTAAATTAAGAGAGACCACTATGGGTTGAAGATGAAGACATATAGTACTTGGAAGTCCCAAAAAAAATATCTCTCTTCACATGTCTTCTTATGAAGGAGAATCTACAAAACCACCCAACCTAAGATCAAAAATGTTTGGTATTTGTTAATGTGATTATCATATACTTAAGAGACATTAAATAAAATTTAAATTGAAAGAACTCTCACAAATTTGTATTAAGGAGCTTTGGGTTGTTCTCCAATTGATGAAGAAGATGCAGGGAAGCCTTTCGCATGAGTTGGAAGTCGGAGTACCTGCTAGCGTTGTTTGGGAACTTTACAAGGGCCTTGGAATCGGAAAGCTTGTAAGCGAGTTAGCTCCCCATGTTATTGAGAAGGCGAAGTCGTAGAAGGCGATGGAGGGCTTGGCACAGTGTTAAAACTCACGTTTCCAGCAGGTAGGTTTTAACTTTAGAACTGGCCTATAACGCCCTCCTCAACCACACTCCACTATGATAATAGTAAAAACAATGAATGGTTATAGTTTGATATATCGTGATGTTCTTTTTTTGCCAGGAATGCCTATGCTTACTTTTTACAAGGAGAAGTTTACGATAGTGGATCATGAAAAATGTATCAAAGCGGCTGAGATGATTGAATGGGGGATTCTTGGATCTTGGGTTTAGCCTATATCGAGTCTTATTTGAGATTATTAAAGAAGACACGGATTCATCGATCATCAAATCAATTGTTGAATACGAAGTTAAAGAAGAGTTTGGGAGCAATGTTTCTGTCGTCAGTGTTGGACCAGTGGGAGCTGTCTCAGAAATGGCTGCGAAGTATTTATTGGAGAAGAAATCTAGTGCGAGCAACTAATGAATTAAAGGGATATATCAAATTTTCTTTAAATTTCAGATAAAATGTATCATTACATGTGCATTACAAACTTTGCTTAATAATCAGAATATGTTTAAGCGTGTTTTTTAAAATGGAAGCGGTTTAGCAACAGACTATATCTGTTATAACTTATAAGTTTGCAACACTACAAATCGGTTGCAATAAGCCCAGGTGTGTTGCATTAGAGTTTAGCTAAAATTATACCCTCAATACTTTTTTCTTAGGAAATTTTTGTACAATGCCTATAGTTCTACCAAACTTACATTTAGTGCCTTAAAGTTTGAAAAACTACTTCAAGACTTTTCCATTTGGTCTCTCACCCTTACCTAAACGCCACGTGGCAAGTGAGAGAAGAAATATTACTAACGGTAACTCCCTGTTAATTGATGAGAGAGAGAAAAACTTCCCTCCAAAACTATACTTCTTCAAGCAACCCCACCCATCTTCAAACCTGATTCTTTCACCTTCACAACCCTCCTCAAATCAATTTCCAATCATCACCTTCACCCCCATCATCAAGGTCGAGCGATTCACGCTGATGCCTTGAAACAGGGGTTCGTTGAATCCGACAACTATGTTGCCAATGCGCCTGTTGCAATGTATGCCCATTGTAACTCGCTCCGTGATGCTCGTAAAGTATTCGATGGGATCCGAAAGGTGAATCTTTCGAACCCTGTTAATTGGAATACAGCAATCTCATGCTTCTTTCGGGGTGGAGACCATAAGGGTGCATATGAACTCTTTTGTTTGATGAAATGCCCCAGTGATTGCAGGTTTTGTCAGACACTATTGCTACTATTTTTTTTGCTTGTGGGCAATTAAGAGACCTTACTTTTGGAGAACAAGTGCACAGGTATGCTATAAAGATAAGCCCGTACGTTGAGAATGATGGCTTTGTCCGAAGTTCCCTTGTCGACTTATACGGGTAAGTAGTCTGTAAAGAACGATTGTCAAGACAAGGCTTGGGAGATTTTATGTTCTATGCATCAAGAGGGTAGTGCTACCCCTAATTCGGTCACCATGGCCATTGTAATTCCATTATGCACTGTCTTCTTCCCTCCATTATGGGAAAGAAGTTCATTGCTATTCTCTTAAAAGTGGTTTGATTGAAAATATTTTCGTGGGGAACATCTTATTGGACATGTATTCCAAGTGTGGGAAGCTTCATGTTGCAGAAAATCAGTTTAAATGATTGACGGTTATGGAATACACGGAGATGGGGAAGGTGTAATTAGAATTTTTCAAAAAATGGTTAGGGAGAGCGATGTTAAGCCAGATCAAGTTACCTTTGTGGCTCTAATATTTGCTTGTAGCCATGCAGGTTTAGTAGAAGAAGGCCTTACATATTTTAAAGTGATGGATAAGGAGTACGGAATTACTCCATTAGATGAGAACCACGGGTCTGTGGTTGATTTGCTTGTTCCAGCTCGCCTCCTTGATGAAGCAAAAAGTTTTATAGCAGCAATGCCGAAGAAGCCAGGTCCAAGTGTTTGGGGAGCATTGCTTGGTACCTGTAAGATATATAAAGAAATAAGTAAATAGGGGAAGAAACCTTCTCTTCTATCAAATCGACCAACAAAAGACGGTGGAACCAATTAAAGGATGACGGAGACTTTCTTAGATGTCCGGCTACCTGGCTCGCACATCATGGGGTGTGTTGAATTGACTTTAGCTGCTCGCCGTAGTTAAGGAATGACTATCACCAGAATAAATAGGGTTGTTTCACCAGCTATAGACGAGCAATAAGTAGAACCTGGCTACAGTTCCTTGGTCTGTAGTTGATTCTTTAGTCAAATAGATCACTGGTTCCCCATGGATCGCAAGGATCCTAGCAAGGCATACGGGTAACGTTCGTCATGTAAAAAGCCATAACTCCATTTTCGCCACTAGCTACCTCATAGTGCATCTGTCTCATAGTACCCATACATCTTAGTAACCATGAATGGGTCGAGAGCTTCTACAACTTATTTTTGAAGTTTTGTCAATTATTTTTGTATTTGAGGGATATTTTTTATCCATTGAGTTATAAAGTTATTGTTGCTTATGTTACTTATTGTTGTTTCTATTACTATTTTGTATCCATTCCTAGTCCCAAATCTCCAAAAATGGTTGAGAATTCAACTAATGATATATCTACACATGAAAAGAAATAAATCATCAATAATGGTATGACAATATATTTATCAATAATGGTATTACAAATCAAAAGCAATCAACATCTATCTCCCCAAATGTTGGTAAATTACACCATAGCTATGAAATCTATAATTTGGTATTAAACGCAAGGAATAGTTTAGATTTACAGGCAGGTAGAGCCTGAATAAAATGCTTTAGCCATTAAAATTTGGATTAGGAAAAGGACAAGATACTTATAAGCTACGAGGGTAAAAAAATTCATATCCTCTTCCTTCAGATTCAGAATAATGTGCACATGATACTCAGATAAGCCTACTAATTTTGGATAGAACTAAAAACTGATGCACTAATAAATACAAAATATTAATTATCAAGTACCAAATATCTACATTTGCAATCCATATTTTTGTATGTAACTCATTATCATTGCAGTCCAGGTAGTACTGAACCCACTAACTTATCTTGCATCATCACACCCTGCTTTGATGCCCATTCAAGCACTGTAAGAACCTTTGCCTGCCTAAGTGCCATAAAACTTAGAAATCAAAGATCTTATTACAAAAGCAAAATAACAATTAAAATCTGTGTATCACATTTAAAAATGGATTACGTGGCGTCGCCACCATGGAAATATAACTAAGAAATGATAGTTGATTCAATAGTTGATAAGCTATGGAGGCATTCTTCTCCTGTGATCGACAATGCGATAATCTACATGTATTATCCTTATGATTATTATTTGTAAGTAGAACTATCTAGAGAAACCAATCATACCTCTTATCATGGATTGAAAGATGTAACCAACACAACTACTGTCCATAAGTAGATTGTTGAGTAAGAAGTTCAAGAAATCCCTATAGCACATTCAAATAAGATATTATTCAAAGTATATAATGCTCCAAAAAGATTACTAATGAGAAAGGACTTACTTGGGGTTGTGGGGTGTTGATGTAAAATTGTGATGGATGTTCCAATGGTCCATTAAACATAGGCTGAAATGATATATATAAGATGATATTATTAAAATTGTTTAAAAAATATCCCAATGCAATACAATTAAGCCTGCAAAAGCAAGCATTTAAAATTACACACCTCATTGTAGACATTGGGCTGAACATGTGACATTACAGACTCCACATTCTCGTCAACGTGTTGCTCATGGGCATGTGAACTAGTAGTCACTTTGGAGTTTAAACTCCTTTTTGAAGTGTTTGTGGTTGCTCTAATAGATTCTTGATTGCTTCCTCCCGGATTACCTTATCGTGAGATAAACAAACCTCAAAAAGTTAATAAACAAGAGTAAAATATTTTAGAAGATAGCTTGTAGGAACTTACCATTTTGCATTGGGCAAGTCCTTTTTTTCCCCTTCCCCTTTTCTAATGTACTCTTAATTCGACCAACTTTACCATTTCTCTTCTTGTACGGCTCGTCACGCAACGTGATATTTGCACCTGCTAAGTCTTGATTTGTTACTTCGGCTACCTTAGTAGTTGATAAATTTTCATCACCTTCGAGATCTGTCACTTCTTCTGGGTTGGTTTTTAAAAGTCGTCCACCTCTTCTTGCACCTAAGCTAAACACCTTTTAGTAAATTCCATACACTTTGTAGAGGAAACACCTTTTCTGGCTATTTTTAACGCCATGTGTATTAGCTCGTTACTTTGCAAACTCAAGGATGGGTAACACTCCATATGTACTGGTTCCCATTGCTATCGACAAGAGTGCCTAGTCTTGCATCCTTTGTCCCCCTCTTCATGTAATAGGAGGACGGGTGATCAGATAACCGCATACTATGAATTACCTTCAGTGCATGGGCACAAAGAATTCCCAAGAATTCATACTTTTTGCAACTGCATTTTACTATGTTTTCTGTTGTATCAAATGTGATAGTACGCGATCTGCTAGCAAAAGAAGAAACCCGATATTCTCATAACGTCCCATTTTGCCCAATACTATCAATAAACATGTCCAATGTATGCACATACTCATCCTTAAACTTCAAAAATATTTTAGTTGTGTATATTTCAGATGCTCGAGATAATGTTTGCCAAGATGTCTTTAGATTAGGCTTTGTTTGATGGGAAATAAAATCCTGTCGTTTTTCCTTTTTACGTCGACTTGTCAGTGTTCTATCATATTGAATAACAAATTCTCGTAGTGACAATGTTCTTTTAAAGTACTTTTTTAAAATTTTGTTCATGCCTTCACTGCGTTGAGTAGTTGTCATACCTACAAGTAAAACTATTATTAAACAGTTACACATACAAATGTGAAGAAGTAAATTGTTTTCTTTACATGAAAAATTGATAAATTGAAGAAATTAAAAAAGTGGGTAAAAAAACAATTATAATAAAAAGGAAGTTCAAGAAATCTTGCCAGCACAAAAATATTGTCGAGTGTAAACTTGTGCCCATTTTTATCACAACCCATATAAGGCTTGTAACCATTTGTTCTCCCCCAAATTATAAACCTTTAGTAATAAATCCCAACAGGCTTGAAATTCTTCTTCAGTCTCATTATCATATATGCAAGTCTTAAAATCTTTTGCAAAAGATGTAAACGTTTCAAATTCGATAGATAAATGTTTTACAGCATTCTGGTAAATATGCCAATGACAAAGGTGATGACGTGTATCCAAAAATACTTCTCGAATTGCATTTCCAATAGACATTGCTTGATCCGCATATACCGTAATTGGATACTTGCCATTCATTGCTTCTAAAAAGGTTTGAAAAAACCATACAAAAATCTGAGTAGTTTCATCAAATAACAAAGCACAACCAAAGAAAACTGACTGTCCATGGTTATTCGCCCCGATAAATGGTGCATAAGGCTTTTTAAGGGCGTTAGTTTGATACGCTGTATCAAAACTCAAAACGTCTCTGAAGAAATAATAATCCACTCTTGACTTTACATCGGCCCAAAAACAACTACAAATCTGATTGCTTTCATCAATCTGTATCGCATAGAAAAAATATGAATTCTTTTTTTTCATGGACTTGAAGTACTCAAGGAGCATTTGTACATCTCCCTTCTCCAAAATTTTACTTTGCCTTATTCTTTGGATAGCATTTACACAATCTGAAAGCGTAAAGTTCAAGTTTTGAGGTCCTCCTACTTTCGTACTCATTAGATCAAACATATCCGTTGATCCAATTCCCGAATCATACATATTTTTCATTAATACTTTCTGCTTGTTGTCTACTTTTTGTTGTGACCGGAGGTTATGAACTTTAGACAGAGGTGCAAGTTCATGATTATGGTCTTCTTTAAATTTCAATAAACGGTAAATGCTTCCAAACAACTTAATTACAACTTTCGCTTCACAATTGGTTCTAGTATCCAAGCGTTTCTAACCAATCGATCTCACGTAAAGGTTATAAAATTCGTAGGCTTTCTCTTCTGATTGAAATTCCATCCCAACTATCGGTAAATTTCGTACATTCTCACAACTGTGAATTGGGTTCTCCGACGAATCCATCCTTAAAAATTAATCAAATTAAAAAAATTAATAAGGCAAGGGTTTGTATAATCTAACTGTTATATTAGGTATGATTATGTGAACTATAAGAACAGTAAACCAAAAAGCTTACAAAGAAAATAACAAATAAAAAAAATTAACATTTGAAGAGATAAAGAGCGTACCAAAATCTTATCTATTACAAAGTTATGGGGTTGCTTAAAGATGGAGTGCTCGATTACAAAAAATTTATAATTATTTATTCTTCTTTACTATTGGTGGAGAAGGGTGGGGTTGCTTGAAGAGGTATAGTTTTGGAGGGAAGAGGAAAAGACATCTTCTTTATTTTGTAAATCCTTAAAATAGGGAAGTTTTTTTTTTCTCTCTCATTAATTAATAGTGAGTTATCGTTAGTAGTCTTTCTTCTCTCACTTGCCATGTGGCGTTTAGGTAAGGCTGAGAGACCAAATGTTTAATGTCTCAGGAGAGGCCAAAAAAATTTCCTTCAAAGTTGTGTTTCAATTACTACCCTAATATTTCCAAATGCCTAAACTTCTTCTTTATTTCAATTTTTGAAAAATGCTATGTACTTGAGCGTAGTTGTAATCTTGTAATTAAACTAACCTTATATCATTTAAGAACTAACTTCAAAACTCCCTTCCTTGGGGGTGTATGGAAAGAATGAATTGGAAGCATTAAGGAACTAACTTTGGCATGCATGTCTTGCATACGACCTCGAGATTCGCGAATTCTTAAAGTTTTTTGTCCAAATTGCAATGATATACATAATTCATGTCCAAATTAAACGACATTAGTATGGCCATGCTTGTGGAAACTGTAGTAACTTTATAAAACCTAATATTGAAGGTACTAGTAGTGAGTGCATTGAAGGTGTCAGCATGCCGCTGCTCATCATCGTCTACCTTAATCTATCTTACCAAAATATTGTAGCGATCAGTTTGAATTGAAAAAGGTTCAAGAGCAATTTATCTATGACATCATGGCATGGTTAATATCCTTTATCATTAGCATTAGAACCCATGGTAGGCAATTTACTAGATGGTGCAAAGTATGGAATGCAAAAAATATTAAGAATCTAAAACAAACTTTCTCAAAATGTCAGAATATGCACTACTTTGGATAGGAATGAGAAAACATAATGCCCCATAACATCGAGCCACAACTATAGTGAATAATGAATTTGGCAAGCTCTTGACTATGATATGGAGACTTCAAAGAAATACCCATGAATTTTAACTACTATAACTATGGATAATCAGTTGGGTAAGTTTGTCGAAAGAAGTAGAATTTGAAACACAAAAGCCAATGTATCTTTCCACTTTTACTTGTCCAATAGGCTTCATGTAAATAAAGTGAATATGATTTAAGAAACTGGGGCAAATATGTTATATAAGAGTTTCACGGTACTAAATGAAATTAATACTTGAGAATAGGGTCCGCTTGTAGTTTACAAAACTTTGAGTATAAAAATTCCTTCTACTTTTCTCTCAACTCTACCCAAAATCCCTGCCAAAGTTTCCCTCTATTTCCCAAAATATTTCTCCCAAGAAATCTCCTATCCCATAATTCGGGTACAAATCTGTAATGGATAATTGTTAGCAAACCGAGGGGGCAAATCACAACGTTAAAGCATAATACGATTGAGCAAGAACCAAAGAACAAATTCTAACCATAGAGAATTCAATCCAAGACAATAAAACACATACACAAGGTTTAAATTAGGTAAAAACCCCAAAGGATCAAAACCACCCTCGACAAGCACGATGAATATATTATTACTTGGGGCGACAAGAAGCTACAGAGATAAATCAACCTCACCTCTACCCATACAAATAATCCCCAACAAGAAACCCTAGAAAGAAAACCCAAGAAATCTCTCCAGAGCAAAACCCTAGATTTCTCCATTTTCTCTCTCTAACTCTTTCTCCCTGTACAGAGGCCTTTAACTTATACTTTATATTTATAAACTTTCTATTAGATCATCAGCGAAGTATGCATCATGAGATAAACCATCACTTTGGAATAAATCCCCTTTAGAACAAACTTAAACCAAAACAAATAGTGTATTTTTCGTTCGAACGACCTAAGTCTCGTTCGTACGACTTCAACGGAAGCTTTTTCGTTCGAACGACTTTGCCTCTTTTGAGCCGTAACCCAACAATATCCACCTCGGTGAAAAAACTGTTTCTTCTGCTGCATTCGTCATGTATCTTTGTCGCGTTGCCCCTATGGGAAATTCTTTTTAATTAAGAGAATTACCCGAGTCTAGGTTTTTCCTAGACCCACCAATCGAAACCCACTTTCTGATCATCTTTGTAGACCATGCCATTGTTTTACCTTGAACTAAATTCCCCTTTGGAGAAATCTCTATATCTCTATCAGTACATGCGACCTTCACATCTTCACCTACTGATTTACCAACCAATACATACAAGTTTCCGCTTAGAACTCTCTTCATGATCAAAGAAGTCTTCCAATAAACATTTATTACTCTACCTCGCCCATAGTAATTGTAACCTTCATTATCTAATTTGGAAAGTAAAATTAGATTATTTGCCATACTCGGAACATGTCAAATATCATGAAGATCTATGATACCTCCTTCGAACAACCTCACAAAAATATCCCCCACTCCCTAAATTATCCTTCGGAGCCATCGCTCGTCGACACAAACTTTTTACCCTCACCACCGTCGCATATTGCCGAACCATGCCTGTGTGTGCGAATACATGCATTGTAACCCACTATCCCAACACCTACTCTATCGTAGCGATAACCATCACGCGGCTACCACGAAGAGCTGCCTCGTCACTATTGTTTACAAATAACGTCGCCAGTTTGTTAGTATCACTTCGGAGCCCTTTCCCAAACTTACTATTTTACCTTTCCCAGCTTATGCAATCTGATCTATAAAATACCCGATGGACTACAGCTACAACAAGTTCCTTTTCTAAATATTAGTTAAAGCTTTTGCTTTCCACCTACATCCCCATCATAGAGTTTTTCCAGAGAGGATTCACTACCCTTAAGCCTTCTCTCCGATTCTAAAAATGCGTACTTGTAACTTCCCTCAAAACCAAAGTTTCTTTTTCATACAGCAACGATTAAAAGATGCTTGAAGTAGAAGAAAAAGACCATATGTATTGAAGGCTTTATCTTCACTTCAACTTTAACTCCGGTCCACTACAACAGATCAGGTTTTTATGTCCTAAAAATGATGTAAATGGAACTTAATGTCATTTGTACAAATGACGTCGAGCGATGATGTGGAAAGGTAGGGACTAAAAAACGCATTAAACAATGGACGGGGAAAGCTAGGTACTAACGCCATTAATTAAGTACTATAAGGAGTTTCAAAAAGGACTTTATTGATACCCAATCTTTGGCCTGCTGGCTAGCATATTCTATTGACTCACTAAATACGTCATTAAAAAATACGTAGTTTGAAATCTTTTAACGACATATTGGAGTACGTGGTAACGTTTTCATATATCAACAATGACATTTTTCAATGACGTCACTACCTCAAAAAATACAAAAATATTAAAAAAATCAAATATTGTCAATCCACCTGCTCTGTCCCTCTCTACAAAACCACACTATATTCTATAAAAGGTATATTTGGCTAAATTATACGTTTTACTCAACATGTGTTCGAACTTATCACTTCATGTATTTGAAATACAAAGCTAAATCATGGTAAACTTAACCAATCACAAAAACTAATAAGCAACCATAAAAAGGGTTTTTGATGTTTTACTACCAGAATGCTTGCAGCCTTTGAGTACCTTTGTGTATTTCTACTAATCTGGATTAATTTTCTAACCTGTCCAAGTATACAATTAAACATTAGCCCCTTGCATTGACACTAATCAAATAGTATATTCACAACCTTGATAGAAAGGTGGAGGAGGTGAGTATTCTAATCACGATAATCGAGATTATACCGTGAACCACTTGAACTATGTTACAAGATAATGCTAAGTCCTAACATTAATGAAGCAATAATTCCTTGCTGTCTATATTAAATAGTCAGTTGCTCCATCGCCTATTGAGATTTAAAGTAAAATTAGAATAACCATATCACTGAGAGAGCTTCCTTAAAGCGTGAGGACACGAACTAAGGAAAATAAGAAAAACTTACCTCATGAACATACTTTGTTGCCTGATATCTTACCAACTCGTCATGCAACATATCCCCCTATCATAGAACTAAGGCCCCACTTTCTAGACCGGAAGATGTACAAAATCCTTAGTCGAGTTCTCTAATTACATGTAATAATTAAATACGACAATATACAGTAGCTATTCATTTCACCCAAATCCCGGTCCTTCGTCCATAAGCAGTCAACCTAAACACAACTCCCTCTTCCACTAGTATAAATTTCACATGGTGCAAGCTTGTATATGTATTGAAGAAGCTAGTATTGCTAGTTCTAGATGACCTACAAGTAGATATTATATGTCACCACAAAAACTACGTCCCGATGGTAGCGTCAAGGCATTTCTACAAAAACGTTTTGTAATCAATATTATTCATTATGTTTTTCTTACCTTGTATTATCGTAGTGGACATCCATCATCCATTCACCAAAAACCCTTATCAAGATCATAGATCTTCAGCTTTCATTCTAGACTTGTTTGCCTTCTTATTGTAGACAACGATGTAAGTCTATCATTATAATAAGCTCCATCAATCAAGCAAACACCCTATCATCAAAAAAATTCGGATATTTAATAAGAGTATCACTACTTGAAACAGATTTTACAGTTCTCTGTGTTGACCTACTCGCTTGCACTCTTGCTCTATAAACCCCGTAACCTATAACACATACAAATCATTTTCTTTGTAAATAGAATAAATAAGGAGCCAACCAATGGAAATTATATAATAACTTCTAATGTTCCCTTACCTCAACTCTACACCAGGTTTTCCAGTGTCAACAAATTTTCCTCATTAATAAACTCACTGTATGTGGGTCCCCCTTAGGTATTTCATCAGGTGTTTCCTGAAGCCTGACTTCTGTGTACCTACAAAAGGGGGGAAGGAATAAAACAGAGAAACCGATAGCAACTTAAGTAGAGAAATGGATTGCCAAAGATGAGGCAGCCAGGGCTAAAGATCTCAGAGAAGAAATTCTTTGACAAAAACATTTGGGTGCAAAGAAATTTTCTTTAAAACCTCAAAGTTGTCAACTTCTTGATGGACTTTACCAGTGTTGGCACTTTAGATGTGTTTTCTCGGCAGAAAGAACGAAAATAGGTGGGAATCAAATAGAGGAACTTGTGGGAGGTTCCAGCTGCTAACGATGAGTACATGAAGAAACATTATAGAAAGATGCTCTCATATTTAACCTGACACAAAAACAAATCAATAGGAGTAGATGGCGCTTGTAAGATCCTTTCAGAAGCTGAATTGTTGTCGTTAGAACTAGAAGACACAGCTATGACTAAAAGGGAAAATTAGATACCTCAATCCGCAAAGGGTTGTTGACCAGCTATTTGAGGGTCACATCGGACTGCCCCCACAGGGTCCAAAGACTCCATTTCTAGCTACGCTTTATGTCCTTCACCTGCCCTTCTTTTTGCACATCAAAGCCCAAAACATTCTTATCTAAGTTCACTAGGTTGTTCACTCGCAAGTTAAAGACTACCACTGATGTAGACAACGATGACATAGGTAGGTTACAATGGTTGATAATCAAAGGTGGTGTTGCTTTGTTCCAGTTCTGGAAGGACACGCTTGACAACTTCCAGAGTACGTCCAATACGCATTAAATCCTTTAACCTTTGATGGTGAGGAATGGTCCCTTATATAAGTTCACTAGTGCTTTTGCAATTTGTATAGAAGGTGGACAGGAAGTGTTATGTAAATGCCTTGTTAATGCTTTTGAAGCCACTTATACTTTTCTTCAAAAAAAAGTGATATATTTTGTGAGCTGACCATTATTTAATCATATGATCTTTGTTAAATATCTGTTTTTGCCTGTAATGGAACATATACAAGATAGATTATAGTTTCTTTGAATCAAATTTCATTTTGGGTAAAACTTTCCTAACTCTGAACTAGTAAATGTGTGACACTCAAAAACCTGACGTTCAATTACGTACCTCTGTTCAGGTGGATCCTTTTTGGGGCTGCTAATGGATTTATTCCAGACTAACTAGCTTCAAGTCCAAAATGAGTCTGAATTCCATCCAAGAAGAAACTTATAGTAGTTACTCATAGTTATGATGAAGGACAGAATTACCTTATTCACCTCCAATTCTCTTTCTCTTAGAGATGCTTTATTCACCATTATTGATGTTCCTTGATGTGAATCAAGTCTGTACAAAGCAGGAATTAGGGATTAGAAATGAAGCAAAAAAAATTATTTGTTCCTTACCTTGAAAATCAAGTTCGTAACGAAGTACTGAATTAGTGTTTAGATTGCATACCTTTACTTCAATTACATGACGTCATAATGGTTATTGAATCATCCGCTGACTTGAACCATCCTTAATGCTTAGTGTTTTTTGAAAAATAACATAATAAGGTTAGTAATAATTAAAATTTCAAATGATGGACTAATAAATGATTCTTTGTTTCGTATTTGACAAAAAGATTCCATGGGATAGTGCACCAAACTATCCAAAAAAAGACGAGGGATAGAAAGGGAGAACTATACCTGGATCGATTGTGAATTAGTGTCATAGAGTTCACGGCAAGACACTCTTGCCTACCACATCGCTTGGGTTCATTTACTCGACCTATAATCACCCCATTAATAACAACACATAAATAATCAGTATCATGAATATAAACTAAAATATATCATAATACAATAAAATGAAGCAAGTTACCTCTATCGACATTAATGGGGTCAAAAAAGTAACCACATACAAGGCACTGAAATACAGCTTCTCTGATTTCAGGTATAAATGAACTACAACGAATGATCATTCCTTTCACGGATACCTTCTTCTCGATATCTGATAAAACCATCTATTATTAGGCCCTATTACATCACACCATATTTCGGCACTCTAAATTCTAAACCCAAATTCACAGCTAAAAATAAATGTATGATGAAAGAACTTCATCATGCTTACCAACAAAGTGAAATCATAGATCTTCATCATGCTTCGAGAGAAAATTTTACATTCATCAATAATGACTCAGTGATATTCTTGTTGTTCTCCTCGTCTAATTGTTACATTTAACAATTAGAGTGTCCATAGCAGACTGGCTAGGAGATTATATTGGGCATGTATTAATCAGCCATAGGTTGGCCTCCTCAGGATTATCACTCAATGCATATCCAAATGCTGAAAGTTGAGCAGCCATGTATTCACTGTCGCTCTGATTGTGAGAGCATCCAAAGGTCTTCATGTAAATGGTTTGAGTTCGAGGGATATCAGATGAGGGAGTAGTGATGAGGTGGTTGTCTCTCTTGAGGTTCTTCTTATTTTTGAGTCGTTTCGGGCTTAGTCCGATTAACATTAGAGGTAATTAAAACCCTTGTAGAGCTCCTCTACCTACTAACATGTCCTCTATCTAAAAGCAATTTAAGTGACTAAAGGCGGGGAAAAAAAGATTCAAATTTCTCAAACTAGAACATAATACTTCCATCCAATTCATATGAGCTTGATAAAATAATTATACTCCATCGAAATCGAGTCTTACCCAGATGTATCTTGGTGAAGCTGATCTGCTCCCCATGAAAGTGATTCTCGTATACAGTCAAAAAAGCCACTCTAGGCTACCAAATAAAGTGGGGTGGGGTTCTCCTTGACAAACTGTAACTAGGACTTATATTAATACGAAGATCACGAAACTACCATTGAATCATATAATAGTTAATATGGTATCTTATTAAATCTTTTTTGCATTCGAATACACTGCCAATCAAGAAATTTTTACTCAAACCCCAATTGCCTGACCGATCCCCAATTCATTGGAACACGATAATAACACCCTAAGAAATGGCAACAACACTGATAAAACCCTCAAACAATTCATACTAGGAATAAATCTAAATCCTAAACTACCCACATTCAATGAAGATAAAGGAAAGCATTTTGCTCTATCCCAACTAATAGATAAAAATAACAATCTAACACACAATGAAACAAACCTTACCAACATAACATAAACCCCCAGCATTTTGATTACTCCCACCCTCCACGACAAACCTCACCGTCACATTCTCAACACATCTCCGCCAATATCGTCGCCGTTGTGCCACAATACTAAATCACCAGAAACTGCAATGAAAACATAGTTGTCAAAAAATGGACTTAATCACCAAAAGTTGATACTGGGGTTTACTAATTATACCTAATGAGAAGAGGGGTTGTCTCAAAATCTTATATTCTAAACTACTAGAATAGAAGGATGAGATGAGAGGGAAAGAGAAAGTTAGAAGAAATGAGGAGAACTGGTTTGCCACAAAGTAATAACCAAATATCACAAATTTAGGGTAAATTATTGAACATAATTCGATCCAATTGGCGGGAAAAAAATCAAGGTTTGCTTCATTACTTGCAATTGTGATTCCCCAAAAGGAGAATTTCAGGAGACCTCAAGTTCTCTAAACTCAAAGATTGTGGGAGATGGGGATTAAAGGGAGTTGAGATTAAGTGACGAGGGATTACCAGGTATCCAGAAGAACAAATTTTCATCATTTTTGTCGAATGAGTATTCGAGAGTGGAGAAATTGATCCACTTTGGGGCATTGATGTGCTCGTCGATGTCGTCTTCGATGTTTGCCGGCTCCATTTTACAAACCAAAGAAAGAGGTAAGGAATTTTAAAGAGAAAATTTTAACCACAGATTTAGAAGAAGAGATTTCAATTCAACCGGTTGACAATTTCTGAGCAAATTAGGGTTCTCGGAGACGGAGAGAGAGAATAGAGGAACTATTTTTGAAGGGTTTTAAAAACTCTTTTCCATCATGAAAATGCAAGTTATTTGAAATTAATCAACGCCAATTGAAGCAAAAATGACATAAAAGCCATCACATAAATTTTTACGTCACTAGCAAAAGTGGCGTTAAAGGGATATTAGAAGGAAATGAAGTCACTATTTGGGAAATGACGTTGTAGCCTACCTAAACAGGGAGGAAACAAAATATTGTACTTATTATATCATTTTTCATAGAAATGACGTTATTTAAGTGACATAAAAGCCTATATTTGTTGTAGTGATCGATTCCAATTCCAAAACGATCCCGTCCAAAGAATACAGGTGATCACCAACGCTCGTACCCTCATCCATCAAAAGTTTATAAAGTCATTCCTTGAGGTAAAAACAATTTGAAAGACTCTTCTTTTGGTACAAACTTTCAATCTTTTCCCAAAGACCCTTTGTGGTCTTCTCTCCATCCACGTTTGCCAAAACATTTTTAGCGAGACAGAGGCATATCCCGCTTGTTGCCCTTGATTCTAGATCTTTCTAGTCATCTTCTTCATCGTCATCCGCTTTTTGGGCTGCTATATCTTCAACTGTGGTTTTAGGTATAGGCTTCCTGATCGAGGAGGATCGAGGGACGTTTTGATGAAAATTAGCCAAAGTCGTTCGAATGAGATTTAGGGCCGTTCGAACGACATTTGGTCTATTAAAACAGATTTATTTTCTATTCGAATAGATTAAGTCATGAGATGTTTTATTCAAATACAACTTAAGTCTATTTGAATATAATTTCTGTTATGTTTTATGTTCTAACAGAGACTTGTTCTATTCGAACAGAGATACAATTCAACCTATTTTTTTAGGCATTTAAGGGCATATTCGACCTATTTTGTAACTAGGACTTATAACCTTATAAAAGGGGCAAGGCTAGGCAAGTTTATCTTATATTAGATCAACCAAAGTTCTGAGAGATAGACTTAGGGCTTAAGAGTAATTCTATTGTAATTAATTTTTATTAAGCAATTGAAGCTCTTAAAGGGATTTCCCAAACCAATTGGTGTGTTTTTCTTGCAATTATTCATTTAAGGGTTTCTCTATTCGCATTGTGGATCAAGTGGTATCAGTTTTCCAGTTACGATTCTCGGGGGTGATTAAGGTTTATGGTCTCTACACGTGACCGTCTCAAGCAAATGAAGATGAAGCGAATGAGTCCGTTAGAGATCAATTTGGATATGGGAGATTTCGACGATTGATTCACAACTTTGGAAACGATAGTTTCCAACCTAACTTCTACTGTAGGGGAGTTGGTAGAATAATTGCATCTCACGAACCTCACGAAGGCTTCCGCTTCGGTGAAACGGCAAGGCCGCTCGAGTAGGAAAGGGGCTATGGAGGTGGATGGAGATGAGGATATTGCAAAGAAAGATAATTATTCTAGTGATGCCGAATCCGTTAAGGAGCGCTCGGGTATTGGTAAGTCAATGAATCATATGCATAATTTTTGTATTGCCTTTAAGATTGAAATTCTAGTATTATATGGTTCAATCGATGCCGAGAAGTTGGATAATTTGTTAGATAGATTAGAGACTTATTTTTCTGTTTATGAATATTCCAACGCTCAGAAAATTTGCTTCTCTACTTTAAAATTTGCAAGTCATTCACTAACGTGGTGGAAATCCTATCGGAAACACCACGAAGTAGGAAATTTGATTTGGAAAGAATTCAAGGTTTTGGTGAGGAAGCAATTTTATCCAATTGGGTATGAATAGGAACGATGATACAAATGGCACAATTTGTACCAAAAGTTTGGGCAATCCGTACAATAATTCCCTACGGAGTTTCATAACCAGGAGTTGGTTTTGGATATTGATGTGGATGAGTATGAGGTGTTCATGAAATATACGGGGGGTTTATTAAAGTCCATTAGAAGAAAATTAAAGCTTTTTAATGCGAAAAATATTGAAGATGCTGCCATTAAAGCAATTACTATTGAAGGAAAGTACTTAAAGAGTTATAAGAAAGACGATAAGAGCAAGTCGGGGTACAAGTCTAATTGAAAGTATGATCAGAAAGGGGAGTCCAAAGGAAAGGGGTCTTTATCCAGGTGGAATTCCTATAGTCATTATAAGGCTAATGGGTATATTTTAGATAAATGTTAGAAACTTTACCCAGAGCTTAGGCCGAAGGAGGAGAGGGGCAAGAAAGAGAAACGTGTGCTAGCCGCAATGATTGTGGTTCTTTCGGATTTAGATAAGCTAAATCCTAAGCTTACACTAATATTTAAGCAACCAATAGCTATCGACAAGCCAAGCCGAGAAGAACTTTTTATGTCAGCATTCAAGTAAAGCAGAGCTTAGACGAGGCCATCATTGATCCGGGTAGTCAAAAGAATTTAATTTCTGAGGCTGTGGTGAAGAAGATGGGTTTGGCTACTGTGGCTTATCCTAAGTCGTATGGTTTGGGTTTAGATTCAGAAAGACACGGAGTTGAAGACCTCTAAGCAGTGTACGTTCAAGTTTACGATTACTAAAATGTTTATTGATGAAGTGACATGTGAGAGGGTTCTGTTGGATGTGTGTCAAGTCATCTTGGGTAGCCCATATCTTTGGGATCAAGATGTAATCCTTTACCGTAGAGCTCGCAAGTATCGTCTTGTGAAGGAGGGGACAGAGTTTTATATTAATGCATGCAAGAAACATAGTACTACCACTAATTTAGTAACGGCAAATCAAGCGAAGAGGTTGGTTAATGCGAGTGGCAAATTTCTATTGTGTTTATGAAACCAGTTCAAGAGGGTCCGTCTGCTAAGGTGTTGTCTACTTTGACAATGTCTCCTAGGCAACAAACCGATATGGGGAAGTTGTAGAAGAAATATGAAGACTATTTTCTGGGCATAGAAGGGATGTCATGTAAGAGGTATGTGGAACATCATTTCACCTTGGTGAATAGTAAGTCACTACCCAATATTGGGTTATATCGGACTTCTATCACAGAGTTTGATGAGAGCAAGAAACAGGTTTAGGAACTCCTTGAGCAAGGAGTTATTAATCCAAGTTGCTTACCTTGTGGTTAACCGATGTTATTGGTACCGAAGAAGAATGGGTGTTGGAGGATGTGTATGGATTATTGAGCGCTGAACAAGATTACTGTGACGAATTGTTATCCGCTTTCACGGATTGACGGGCTTTTAGATGAGTTGCAAATGGCTCGACTTTTCACCAAGTTGGATCTTAAGTCGCTTTACCATCAAGTTAGAATCCGAGAAGAAGATACTTGGAAGATAGCGTTTAAAACCAAATAAGGACTATTTGAATGGTTGGTGATGCCCTTTGGGTTATGCAATGTTCCGGCGACGATTATGCGGTTAATGAATAAGGTACTTCGTACTTTTATTGATGATTTTGTGATTATGTATTTGAATGAAATCTTAATATATTGTCGTACATGGGAGGAGCACCTTGGACATTTACGTAAAGTGTTGGGCATTTTGCGATCACAGCAACTTTTTCTAAACGGGAAGAAGTACGAGTCTGGGAAGAGGGAGCTAGTTTATTTGGGATTTATTTTGGTGGTGGCAAGCTTAAGATCGATCCAAAGAAGGTCTCGGTCATTACTAATTGGCCTCGACCCCGTACAGTGACTGATATAAGGAGTTTTATGGATTCTTGTCAATACTTACGAAAGTTTATTCGGCATTTTTCACAAATAGCCGCACCGTTACATTCTTTGACGATGACCGGAGTACAGTTTGTATGAGAAGAGTACCATGAGAAGACTTTTTTGTTACTGAAGCGCAAGATTACGAATGTACTAGTGTTAGCATTGCCCAATTTGCAGTGGCCTTTTAAGGTTAAGACAGATGCATCAGACTATGCATTTGTTGCAATCCTTTTACCGGATGGGAAGCCAGTTACTTACCATTCTGATATGCTTATAGGAGCAGTACGCAACTATCCTATCTACGATAAGAAACTCTATGCGCTATATCAATCAGTGAATCATTGGCGAAGTTACTTATTGGGGATGAAGGTTGTGGTACATTCTGATAACAAACCATTATAGTTTTTATCTATGCAGTTTAAGCTACAGCAAGCTTGCCATATGAAGTGAATGTCGTACCTTTAGCAGTTTACCTTATTGATCAAGAATAAGAAAGGAGTGAATAATAAAATGGCTGATATACTATCTTGACCCCCATTACCAACTATTCCTGCTTTATTGGTAGTTATGCAGATACAACCTATTGTTCCTTCTAAGTACGTTACAAGGTATGACGACGACAAGGAGCTCAGTGTGATTCATAAGAAGTGGTTGCAAGGTAAGACATGTGAGTATATTTTGAAGGATGATTTGATTTATAGGGGCAGTCTACTATGTATTCCAAATGGTAGAGACCGTTTACATTAGATTTGTGAGGCTCATTATTCCTTGGTGGCAGGTCATTTTGGGGTTGAGAGGACTCTTTTGAATTTGTAGCATTATCTCCTTTGGCTGAAGATGTAGGTGGATGTTGCTTGTGTGGTTCGTGGTTGCGTGCTATGCAGCACATCAAAGCCTTCCAATAGGAAGATATGACTATATTTACCATTGTCAGTTCATAATCGACCATGGGAGAGCAATTTAATGGATTTTATGGGTGATTTTCCCATGATCAGGTGTAAGAATAGATATTTGTTTATGGTGGTGAATCGATTCAGCAAGATGATTGTTCTTATTCCATGCCAAAAGATGGTCACCAGGGAAGGAGTAGCGCGATTGTTTTTCAGAGACGTCTAGAGGTATTTCGGGCTCCCTTCTCCTATTATTTTTGATAGGGATAACCGCTTTTTGGGGCATTTCTAGAGATCGTTATGGGGGATGATGGACAAGTTTAAGAGAAGTACTATTTTTCATCCGTAGAGGTTTTTAGTGCCTCTAGCAAAATACCCGCTTAATGTACGGTTGTCCATTTATAGCACGGATGAGTGGGATCGAATCCACAAGGAGGTTTGGGAAAACAAATACTTTCTAGGCTGAATATCGATCTTATACGAGATAAATCTAAGAAGAATAAATAAAAAGTAATTATAAAACTTAATGAGGGAGAGAGCTAAGGTTCGGACTTGGCCTCTACCTTTCAAAGCACTAATGAATATATAACTAGATCCTAATATCTCCACCCATCATATGTTCATGTTAAGACACATACGATGTTGTAAAATAAACCACTAAATCTATGGTCAAGTATTTAGTGGTTATGTTTTTAAGAGATGGTGAAGAGTGTCTTAGAGAATTATAAACTCAGCCATAGCTAGGATTGAGTGAGTTCTCTAGTGTTTTCTCTTATTTAGATCTCCTAATCAAGTTTACGGTTAGTAGCACTTGTTTGTATCATAAGTTATCGTACACCAAATCGGAGATATGGTCAAGCCTTCGATATGATATACTAACTTATCAATTATAAAGTACTAAGAGAAAACTAATTAGAACCTAATTATTATCAACAATTGTTCATCCAAGAAAAGGCCTCATCCTATCCTTAGCTAGGAGATTAGCCACTCATCTCGGATTTCATCGCATTAACAGCTAAAAAGGGCATTAACAAAAATTAAACTAAAAGAGAAGAAGAAGACAATTAAATAAAAACTAAGACTTTATTTCTTTTAAACTTGCTCCAATATGAGATTCCCAATTACAATGGGGGGAGGGTTCCTTTTATAGGAGAAGAAACCCAAATTTAAAAACTATACATTAAATTCTAAAGAATATTTGCACAATAATATTTTCTAATATTACAACCAATTATCTAATATTCTTGCATATAATTTCCTTAAGTGATGTAGAGATATTTCTTCATGGAAACTCTTGCATATATCTTCAATATAAAATATCCTCAAGGATCTTGGATGTAACATATTCTTTGATTTTATTCTCCAAGAATATTTGTATATATATTAGTTTAATCTTGAGATCAAATATGTTATGTCTTTGACTTTTTGTGTTATGAACTGCTGGAGACACTTTTACTTGATTTTAAGAGTTTGGCTTTAAATATCAATCTTCAATAGTTATAATCAAACAAACGTGCATAAGTACCCAAAATTAAAAATAATGGATGACTAAAATACATGTTCGGGTATATTAAAAATATCATAATTACGCACTCGTCAAATACCCCCAAACTTGTATTTTGCTCGTCCCGAGTAAAATAAAATAATAGCCACTTTCGCAGGGAGCGCGATTAAATTTAGCATATGCAAATAGTTGTTAAACCCCCAGGTTTAACCTGATGGACGAGTGTTGTCCCGTGAGGGTTTGCAGTGACTATACCCACAAAAGTCAATAATGAGATTTTAAGCAATTCTAGAATACACATAACTCATTTTTTGTGATCTTATCCTTACTTAGTTGTGATAAAAATATATCGATGGGAAATCCTAAAACCTACTATTCTCCCAAGTATTTCAATGAATATTTTAAGCTTATTCGAAACTAGAGGTACTATCTCAAGATTAGAAAGAGACTCAAGTATTTTTCTTTAGCTATATTTGAGTATACAGTGAAAATAGTTTTATCGCCTAATACGTCGTCTAGAATAATTTACTCAATTTTTGTTAGTCTAGTTCTTACTGGGATAAATTCAACGGTCAGTTCGACAAGTGCCTTAGTCAATTCGACTTCCTAGAATTTTACTTTTTCTTTTCTTTTCTTTTGTAAGCCTTTTCTTTTGTGTACTTTGTTTCTAAGTAAAGCCTCCGTAACAAGAAGTTTTCAGTTGACAATCCCTGCTAATTGGCTACGGTTGCCAAGGTGTGGTGCCTCATCAGGACCTAGACTCAGGATTCTCACAAGTAACAATTTTTTGTGCTCCTTTCACATAGTTCATGGTCAAACTCAAGATTGGTGATAATTTTTTCTCTTTCAGTTCTTAATCATGCGAGTAGCCTTGCAGCGTGAAAGTTTTTAAAGCACATTTGGCTTATTATTATTTTTTCCTCATGAATGAATTTATTCTTATACAGCTGTCTCCCTTGTGGCAATCTATTCTTAACATAAATGTTAAATTTTACTTATACTGAGCAAAAATCTATTGAAGGTAATAATTGCAAAACTACTGTGACGTGAATAAAAAGATAGTACATTTAGCTTAAGATATTCCAAAATATTCTTGTGTATACTTGGTACAATTTAAAAATTTAGGTTTTTCCATAATATTTATGTCAAGGTAAAATTAGTTTAAGTGTTTGGAAATTCGTCAAAAATATATTATAAATTGTCAAAGTGCCATTATTTCACTTTTCTTCAAAAAGCATTTAAAGAAATGGTTTCCTACCCCCAAATTTAAATTAATCATTTCCCTCAATGTTTGAGAACAAGAAAATAAATGGAAGAGAAAAACTAAAAATTTTCAATTGAATGTGTCATAGGTTACCTCCTAAGAAGCGCTAAGTTTACCGTCTTCATCTAGACTAATATACCCCCATACTTAAATAATGTTACAATGGTACTATAGGGGTACACAATATCAGCCCTAATATACTAGATCATTTAGAAATGTTATCTCTTTATAAAAAATGTAGAACTTTAAGTACAGTTTTAATCGTTGGTTATTGACCTTAAAAATATTTCTGTTTTTAGGATCGTCCACCTCAACAGCCCCATGAGGAAAAATAGTTTTAACCGTATAGGGGCAATGCCAACGGGATTGTAGTTTTCTGGGAAATAGACGAAGCTTAGAGTTATAAAGCAATACATTTTGATTGGGCTCGAAGGTTTTACGAATAATTGATTTATCGTAAAAAGCTTTGGTACGTACCTTGTAAATTTTTGAACTTTAATAAGCCTCATGACGGAGTTCATCCAACTCTGAAAGTTGAAGCATTCTCTTAGACCCAGCTTGTTCCATTTCAAAATTAAGGGTCTTTGTGGCCCAAAGAGCTTTGTGCTCTAGTTCCACAGGCAAGTGGAAAACCTTCCCAAAGATAAGTCTATAGGGTAACATTCCAATTGGGGTTTTATAAGTTGTTTGATAGGCCCAAAGAGCATCATCAAAACGATCTGACCAGTCTTTGCGATCAGTTCGAACAACTTTTTCTAAAATTCTTTTAATCTCCCGATTGAAAGCTTCTGCATGACCACTTGTTTGTGGATGGTAAGGTATGGCAACTTTATGAGTGATGGAATAATTTTTCAATAAAGTGTTAAAAACACGATTGCAAAAATGTTTCCCACCACCACTTATAACTAGTCGAGGAGAACCAAAACGATTTAAAATGGATTTCATAAATTTGACCACAGGTTTATGGTTATTTGTCATATATGCTAACGCTTCGACTCATTTGGAGACATAGTCCACTGCGACTAGAATATAAAGGTTTCCAAGAGATGAAGAAAACGGGCCCATAAAATCTATTCCCCAAACATAAAAAATTTCAACAATAAGAATGTTGTGTAGGGGCATCATGTTGCGGTGAGAAATATTATCGGTCCTCTGACATCTATCACAAGTAGAATAAAAGGTTTGTGTATCATGAAAAAGGGTAGGCCAATAAAGACCAGATTGAAGAATTTTGGCAGCCGTTTCTTGGTACTGAAATGCCCTCCACAGATATAGGTATGGTAAAACATGAGTATGCTCTGGAATTCATTATTTGGAATGCATCCTCTAATAACTTGGTCAGAACAAAATTTATACATATAAGGATCGTCCCAACTAAAACGTCTAACCTCGTGTAAGAATTTGGTTTTATCTTGCTTAGACTAGTGGTCAGGTAATCGTTCAGTAGCAAGATAATTGACAATGTCGGCATACCAAGGTAGTAAAAACAACTTCGTAGTTGCACAATAATGAAGTATAAATAAAAGCTTGCCAAATCATATTACATATGAAATATTACAACTACATCTTGTGTTGCATAGACACGACGTGTACATCAACAGTATAAACATGGGTCTTATAAAGAGGTAATGTTTAGCATTACCTGAATTCCATCTATTACCATCATCAAGCTCTTAACTACTGTAGCATTGGCATACATGCACAATTCGAAAAGCAAATAATGGACAAATCCTAGATGGAGGTGAACTATGGAGTAGCATATGGCTCCTGAAATAAATGTTTATCATTATTAAGGAATATTGAGGAAGGCAACGCTAAAACTGAGTCACGCAAGCAAATCAAAATGGTTCCGAACCATCATCCTCTCAAAGTATGAGAAACTCTTACCAATTTGAGTTTATGGATTCATAGGGATGAGATCAAAGACGTATCGTGATCATTAATCAGACAAAATGGAACGCAAAACATATATTTCCTTCTTTTGTTACAAGTTCTACCAATCCTTTTAACTTGTAAGGGCAACCATTCCATTTAAACATTTCTCCAGTATAGAGGTTGCATTGAATATTACTTTAGAATAGTAAAAAGTATTATAACATATATACATCATTATCAGAAACTGTACATTGGCAAAAGGACTCAGATGGAGGGGTGCCCAAAATTTTAATTAGACCACTATCTTGCTTCCGTTTCCTTCTTTTTCAGTGAGTTGGATATGAATGCCATAAGGGAGAATCAAACCAAGCCTTCTGACTATATCCCCTTCCTTCACTATCATCCACCTGAAAATTACAAATATTGATTACTTCAGTTATATCTTCATGTCCTCATACCTGTAATAAAAGATGATATTGCGTATCTTTCGCTCATTGTACTACTAGTAGTACCTGTACTTTGTGACCAAGCAATGAAAAAATATGGCCATCTGTAGCTTTACAAAGTCTGCTCCTGTATAATATCTTGGACCCCCACCGAAAGCCATCAAGTTCTTAAATCCGGCATTTATTTCCATCCCTAGTTGTTGTAACACCTTCATGTCCTCTTCCTCTGATGCTTCATTAACGTGCTCAAATTTGAGAATTTTAATAGCGACATCATGACCTAGGTAAACTCCACGATACCTTTGCACAAGCATTAGAAGTAAGGTACTTAACAGAATGATGGAAAACATTAATTAAAATAATTAAAGCAGTAGGGTTTTTAGTTCAAAACTCACAAATCTCCACTGGTTTTTTTTCCTGCCAGTTGTCTATGTTCTTATACCAAAATGATCACCTATTGTCATGTAAGAGAAATGGACTGTAAATGGATGATTTTATCAAACAGAAACCTATTCTCATATAAATTTGATTTGTTTATACTAGTGATCCCTAGTATCTACTCGAGAAACTCTTTCATACAACTCATATAATAATGATTCACAGACTTAACTTCCATTATTTCCTACTAGTATTAATTAATTTATTTTTTAAGGATTGATGAACACATTAGACATGTTCTAAACACTATTTTGTATTACCAAATGTGGATTATCCACTGAGCTTATGCCCAAGGACACGACAGTTGCTTCAACAAGTTTTGCGCGTATCTAAGTCGTAACATTTACATTGCATGATGTTTCATACTTTTCTAGATTTGATGTATTCTTCTGATTTATTTAAGGACCTTTTGTCATTAGATGAGGCAGCCATAACAACCGCCTTGCGGTTAAATAACTGCCCCGCAAAGAATACTATTTTTAAGCTAAAGGACATTTTCTAAACCATGGGAAATTGTGAAAGAATTGTGTAATGTAGACATAGTCCCGATAAGCTTCAGAGGTTAATCAATATGAAGAAAAACATTTGGAAAACAAAAAATGCATTTCAAAACTTGTGCATGAGACAAAAAGTATTAAAAACTATGTTTGCGGAAGCTAAATTAATCTCAATTAAAACTAAGATCTCTCAATTACATAAAATAAAAGTTAATACCTAAGGTTTATGAGATTTACCCCAAACTCTACATATCTCTTAAAGGCTAAGCCTTTCTCTCTCACTCAAACCAACGTAAGAAATAAACTAAGTTTAGGCTCTCTTTCATATAGGAGAAGAGACCTAACACAAATAGAAATCTTAGCTAGACTCTAATTAGGAGACTTCTCCTAATTATAATGCAAATCAAATAAACTACTTAGAAATAACTAAAATAGAGAGAATGGTCATGTATGGTGGAGAGGCAACCACCTACGTGGGTATTGTGATGACCACGTGACTTATCAGAAAGAATAACCTGTAAGTAGAAAAAATAAATTCAAAATAACATACCTCGCTTGTTGCAACTGCTTTTCCACCGCTTCAAGCAAGCCATCTATGTCCTGAGCACATCATTACAAAGCAGAGACCCCTGTCATAAAAAGTAGACTATCAAAGCTCCTTAATAACTCATAAAGCTGACATACTAGTAGGATAAGGTACTAGCTACACATATCTATTGTAGCTGATAAAATGAATTTCAGGGTTTTGATAGCATAAATCATACAACCGAATACTCCAGTCGTCGACAAATAGCAAATGTAAAAGTTTCGACAAATAAAAAGAGAGCCCCCTCCTCCCTTAATATATGAATTCAGCCCGTGCTTATGTTTACACTAATGTAATATTTCGGCTTTTATTAGATTGGTATTTCTTGTCCAATCTTAGACCATCTATTTTTTGACTTCTCTGCATTCTATGATCATGATATAAATCATCATATATGCAGAATGGGCATAACTCTCGGTGGAGGTTGCACACTTTAAGTTTAAATTACCCCACTTCCTTTTTTTTCCTCCATTTTCTTAAGTACATTTTACCTTTTTCATTTTAAGTACCTGTTGCAAGATGGTAAGGTGTGATATATTAGAGGAAAATCTTTCATATTACTTGTAGTTCATCCATCCTTCAGATAATATATCATACACCATTGGCAGTAAAACAATAAAGGCTTGAAATACTAACGGACTAGTAGGCTAACTTCCTTTTCACTCCCAATAGTATTTATACTTTAGAAAGATTCTAGTTTGGGGCATTTGTTGTCTTTTGCATACAACAAGTATCATAGCCATCCAAAGCTCCACCAAGACTGTAGCCACTAATATTATGCATCTCATAACACATCTTACTGGATGCCTCTTTTTTGATGTTTATATACATATAGAATATCGATTTTAAAGTAAATTGAATATTTATTTAATTTTTTTGAGTGGAAACTTTGATCAATGGTTGATAGCATATGTACTTAACTAGTTAACTTATATATTATTTTTGAATTAACCACTTAAAGACTCCTAGATTTTAAGAGTGAAGTTCTATCCTTTTCTTTTTCGTTATTCCTCGTGTCCCAAGTTCAACGCAAATAGATATCAGCTTTTGCAAAGGAATTAAAAATTACAATGAAGCAAAGAAAAGCTTATTGCATTCTCTCATGACTAATAAAATGTTATATTTGTATTTTAGTAATACACTATACTATTGCAATTGCTGATTAATTAAAAAATAAAATCTAAGATGTATATTTTCTTTTGCAAATAATCAAAGTTCACTAAAGTTAATTAAAATGCAAAAAAGATCAAGTAGACAGCAATACCTAATTAGGAACAACGGGGCTTCTTAAAAAAGTAGTAACAAGTTTCTCAACATATACAGCCTCAGACCTAATCAAATATGAAGTTTCATTTGGGGTTATCTTTTCTTGTCCCATATATGAAAAGAAAATATAAAACGTATAAGTAACTGGCTAAGTGAAAAAAGTACATTCGAACGCGATAAAAAAGTAACTGGTCAAGTACCTGGACGTGAAAAAACATGGGACGATTTGGTATTGGCCAAGGAAAATCAATTCCAGTTGACTTCCTTTCAACAATGGTCACCCCATTTTGCAATGTACCTTCGTAGAAGCTGTTAGAGGGAAACTCTGAGAGAGATGGATGCATGCGGTATTGAACCTGCAGTTATACAAGTAAAAAGTATCTCGACAAACTTTAAATGATGAATATGAAATTCAAACTCAAAAAACTACCTGCATTCAGTAGGTGAAGTACTCAAGAGAAGTGCATAAAATTTAAATAGTAAACATGCCCACATAATCAATTCTTGTTAATTATATGGGCATGTAAAATACTAATGTAGAACGATGGAAGATGTGGAACCTCATAATGAATCTTAGCTGGATACTAAGTATGAAAGAGTCAATAGAGAACATGGTAAAAATCTTCAATAATGATAACTACAATACATAACTGCCCTCCCAATCTCTAAGTAGAACTACATAAAGTACAATATTGCAAGAAGTTAACATAAATCAAAAACTAGAATACTATGTTGTTCTAAGAATAGAGGATCCAGTAACGAACAGATACTAAACCTACATATACATGCGGCAATGAAGGATAGAATGTCTACGAAAATATTGTAACAAATTTCAGTCAAGAGTAGCATAAACTAACAGCTTGATAAACTGCGACACAGAAAAAGGCAAGGAAAAAAAAAGGCAGAGTGGAATGGGTTAGGGGTAAGAACAACAGTTATAGAGAGTGAGAAATACCTGTTAGCCACAAACTATAATTACCAAACAATAGACCCTATTTTTTATTCTGCTTTCTGTTTCTTTCCAAATAAACCATAACCAGATTCTTGAATACTCCATAGAAACCTAGTCTACAATCCCAAGGTAACATTTAGCAAAAAAAATTGTTTTCCTTTCTGCCGTGATTGAGAGGCGTCACTACTGCCCTCAATTACTAATTAAACATTAATGGTGCATAGAATCAGTAATTAAAAATGTGATTTATACCCTATGGGAGAGATGGAAATTATAATGAGCAACATGGCTTTCCATTAAAGCAATTTAAGATAAGAAGTAAAAATAATTTATATTATAGACCTGCACTCAGACTTACAACATGTCTTTGCCTGAACTTCAAATCAGTTTAACTCTGAACCAAATCATATACTAAGACATATGATTGAACATGTAAGCAAATAATACACATAGGGGGTTTCCAAGACATGAAGAGGGCCATCCATTTTGATACTATAATGTCATGACATTTCTGTGGATAAATTAAGTCTTAGACCAAGACTAGAAGAAGCATTCTCAATTTAATCCTTGAGGCAAGTCTCAGACCAAGACTAGAAGAAGCATGCTAATAAGAAGCAGTCTTAAAACATAGTCATTTTCAATCCCCCCCCCCCTTATTGATAACTATAGCATATGGTTTACCTGAAGTTCACAGAATTTGCATGTTCCGAGGACCATCCCCATGAGCAATTTGACTAGACATTCTTGTGATAAACTCATACACCAAAAGACTTTGCAGAGAAAAATAACTCAAGGCTCCTCCTGGTAAACCAGAAATATCTCCAGTGGACAATAATAAGAAAGGTTAGCTTAGCTAATAGTTAATCATTACCAAAATTACTGGAAATATTGTGTATCAGAAATTCATACAGGGGGTGTAACAAGAGCACCCTCGATGCCCAATTCAGGAGCAATGGTCCACACTTTCAACTATAACATTTATTATAATATAAATAACTTGAACATTTATTATAATGTTGCGCCTGAAAATAGGTTGTAGCCTTGCAGGTATGATATCTTTGTCGACATCATTCAGGCTGTCTTTTTAGCATGTTCCGAGGACCATCCCACGCTGACTTGATGTTTTATTTGATTCAGGTTTTGTGATTGAAACACTTTCACTGTTCCACATGGAGAACATAGCCCCACTACATATACTTTAGTCCAGTTTTCCCCAAACATATATTATCGTCCAGCTATCTTTACTCTATGCAGGCTGTAAGTACCTGTAACTGTGTTTAACATATTTATCAAGGAAATTATTTGTCCTATTCATTATCAAGTCTCAAGGATTTTTTTTATTTTTTTTTAGGCAAAGAGAAAATATTATAGAAGGCCCAAAGGGGGAGACAGATTTTACAAGGTTTTCAGCCCCCAACGGCAAATTACAAAAAATAAGGGGGTTGGTAGCTCCCCTAGCTGCAAGAAAATGAGCTTCAAAATTACATCTACGATCACAAAATTCAAAACGGAAGTCAAGAAAGGATGCTGCCATCTCTCGAATGTGTGGAGCCAAGGTAAGCGCTCCCCAAAAGAGATCCTCAGAATACTCCCTGAAAGCTCTGACCAAGCAAAGGCAATCTGATAAGAGAAGAACCCGATGTAAACCACTGCTCAATGCTGCCTCTATCCTTCTCAATACCGCAACTGCCTCTATTTCTTCTGCGTCCCCTGCCCGCAAGGAGTCGTAACTTGTACATAATGTAGAGTTTTGGTGTATTTTAATAATAAGTCCCGACCCTCCGGGCAAGTCCAATTTGGTCCATGAGGCATCCACGCTTATGACGTGTCATCCCTCGTGGATCTGCGGAGGGGGGAGGAGTGGGGTTGCTTTGGAGTAGTGTGGGAGGGAGAGAGTCTAGAATGACTCAAGCAAAAGAAGCTTTGCTCGCTTCAAAATTTTGTCAGGCGGAGAAGCTTTGCGCTCAAAGATGAGCTCATTTCTGCTGGTCCAGATAACATACATAATAGTTTTAAGGGTGCTGCAAAATTTGGAGAGATTAGAGACTCCTTTGTAAAGATGGTAACAATGGTGAATGATAGTATTAATCGAGTTAGTATAACACCAATTACTAAAGTCAATCGCAAGGTCAGAGTCATACCAGATGCTTGTGAGCTTTGTACAGAAGAACAGGGAGTGAGTAATGGTCTCCCTCTCCGTGCCGCAGCGTGGGCAGTTTGTATCCCAAACATCATTGCCATGCCATAAGTTGTACCTAGTGGGAATACCATCCTGGACGGCTTTCCAAAGGAAAAGTTGCATCCGGTAGGGGATCTGGAGTTTACAGATGATGTCCCTAACGATACCAGTAGACCACACCGGTTGGGCCTGGGGTTAATTATTAGACTTATCCTAGACAGAGTGGGAATAAACAGATCGTACCGTAAGGATCCCATTCTTCTCCTTAGTCCATCTGAGGACATCCTTAGCAGGGTGTTTACTAAGCGGGATGGAAATAATGATGTTGGCAATGTCCGAATGAAAGAGGGAGTAAATAATATGATTTTTCCAAGTATGGCTATTAGGCCAGATAAGGTCAGAGACATTGGTGATGGCCCTAGGGCGGGGGGCAGGGCCAACCGGCCAACCAAAACGGATACCAGGGATCCAAGGTTCGAGCCAGAAGTCCACGCTGCCGCCGTTTCCAATATGCCACATGAGCTCTGGCCAAATATCATTTCTGGCTTTGATGATGCCTTTCCTGATCCAAGAGTCCACAGGTTTGGTTATGGCAAGCATAGGTGAAAGCTTTGGGGTGTATTTGGCGTTCATATTTTGTGCCCAGATTTTTGTCAGGTTCTTTGATGATGCGCCAGAAAAGTTTTGCCAGAAGGGCTTTGTTATGATTTAAGGCCGTGTGAATACCAAGGCCACCAGTTTTTAGAGGTTGACAAATATTCTTCCATTTGATAAATTGGGTTTTGGATTTGCCATCTTTGTTAGTTCCCGAGAAGAAATGGGCGTTAATGGAGTCTAGCTTGTTGCCAATTTTATTGGGGAAGGGGAAAACAGACATAAGGAAAGAAGGAATTACTGAGTTAACAACTTTAATCAGGGTGAGTCTGCTAGCCTGAGAAAGAAATTTTTCTTTCCAACCCTCGATACGGCTGGATACCCCAGAAATAATGTCATGAAAGTTGTAACTTTTGGACCGATCAAAGGTCAGCGGAGCTCCAAAATATTTGTCTCCCGAAGTGTCCTTTATTATGTGCAGGATCCGCTGAATGAGTCTGTGGTGGCGGTGGTGACAGTTCTTACTTAAGAGAATGCAAGATTTGTCAAGATTTATCTCTTGCCCCGATACCTGGGTGAAGGTGTTGAGGGCATCATTAAGGGCTCCTGCTTCATCCAGATTATCGTTACAGAATACGAAGCTATCATCGGTGAAGAGGAGATGGGAGATAGGGGTGCTGCTTCTCGCCGTTTTAATACCATGGATGTTGCCCTTGAGCTCTTTATGGATGATAATTCTGGAGAGGACTTTGAACATATGAGAAACAAAGATGGGGCGAGGGGGTCGCCTTGCCTAATGCCTCTGCCAGGTTTAAGGAAACCGAATGGGGTACCATTGAGGTTAAAAGAAATAGCCGTGGTAGAAATACATTGTTGGATCCAGGCGCACGAGTTATCGTAGAAGCCCATGGATTTCCAGGTGTCATCTAGGAAACTCCATTAAACCCTATCAAAGGCCTTACTCAAGTCCAGCTTTACGGCCATGCAGCTGGATTTCCCTTTCTTCTTTTTGAGAGCCGTCAGCAATTCTTGAGCCATGATTATGTTATCAAAAATCTGTCTGCCCGGGATGAAGGTGTTTTGAGCAGGAGAGATAATCTTGTTGAGGAGGGGTCAAACTCTGGTGGCTAGGATTTTGGAGATGATCTTAAATTTAACATTGCAGAGGCTGATGGGTCTATAGTGTTCAAGTTTATCAGGGTACTACTTTTTAGGAATGAGAGTAATGTTTGTGTGATTGAACTCAGCTAGAAGGTTGCCCGTTTGGAAGAAAGCCAGGGTAGCATTAAAGAGGTCTTGCTTAACAGTGTCCCAAGATTTATGGTAGAAAGACGGGGTAAAACCATTCGGTCCGGGAGATTTATGCGGATTCATAGAAAAAAGGGCCTCTTTTATCTCCTCCATAGTGGGGTTCTGGGTAAGCAGAAAATTTTCGTCATCGGTGATCAGCTTCTCCATAATGTCAAGTTCTTGGATTTTAATGGGGGGGTGTGAGGGGGTGAAGATGTCGCTATAGTAACTGATAAAGGTGTCCCCAATATCGTTTCCCGTTTGACCCCAGGTGCCATCCGATTTATGATTTTTCCTGATCATATTGTGTCTTCTACGACCTATGGTGGATAGGTAGAAGAATTTTGAGTTCATATCGCCTTCGCGGAGCCAGCTCTCCCGGGATTTATCGCGCCAAAGGGATTCTTCGTGGTTCAGGAGGGTGTTAAGCTGGTTTTGAAGGTTCTGTTCCAAGGTGATGTTATCATCAGTCGTTTTATCCTTTTGTGCTTCCTCAATCTGGTTCCTGAGACAATTGATATTGAGGGTCATGTAGTTGAATTCCCTTTTATTCTAGGCCGTGAGCTCTGATTTAGCGAAACGAAGCTTTTTACACAGTCAGAGCGGCCGAGATCCCGATTGGGGAACCGCCCAAGCCTTTTCAATGATCTCCTGGTAATGCGCATGCTTAGTCCAAGCGGATTGGAAATAGAATTGTTTGGGAAGTGTGTGGTGGTTTGATTCGGTGTTCAGGACAATGGGACCATGGTCCGATCCGATGATAGGGAGGTTCTGGATGGTGGCGTTAGGGAATGAAGTGCTCCAGGGGATTGAGACCGGGGCTCGGTCCAGCCTCTGTTTGATAAGATCCCGACCTCTACATTTGTTAGACCACATAAACGGGACACCCGTGGCTCCTAGATCAATCATGGCGGTATCAAAAATAAATTCTTCCAAGAGGTTTGGGGCAGAGGGGTCAAAGGCCACTCTCCCAAATTTTTCTTCCTTGCAAGTAATACAGGTCAGATCTCCCATGATTATCCAGGGAATTGAAATGGATGTAGCGAGATTGGCAATGGAGGCCCAGTAACTGGCTTTTTGAGCCGAGTCAGGGGGGCCATAAGTGAAAGAGCAGAGCTAGAGAATCAGCTCCGAATTGGGTGAGTTGGAAGGAACGTGGGAAAGGAGGAGTGCGTTGATACTGTTGGGGGAGGAAGCGAGGATAGTGAGGTTAGTGGTAGAGCTCCACGCAAGCCAGAGCCCACCTCCATGGTTTGAAGTAGCTTTAACACAGTGAGAGTGAGGCAGGCCCAGGCTGCTGAACTTATGGAGGGAATCCGGGTTAGAAGCTTTGGTTTGAGTAAGAAAGATAATATCGGGGTTGAGCTTGGAGTTGTGAGCTCTCAGCTCCCTAAGGGTGAACTTTTCTCCAGTCCCCCTACAATTCTAGGCTACGATAATCATAAGTAACCGAGGGCCGCTGTCGGGCCCGCTTCTGAGTTTTGGATAATTGGGGTTGTATGAGATTTCGTTTGGGTGGTGAGGTGGCTTATGGGAGTAGGCAGGGTAGGAGCAAAATGTCATTTCTTAGGGCAAGGAGGTTGTGTGAGCTTAGCGAGTTTATCCTGGTTTAGACCAGTGGGGCTAGAAAGTTAACTCTTCGCTCTAGAAGTGAAACGGCGTCTCAGGTCAACGAAATTTCCTCTAGTTTCTTCTAGATTATGGCTAGCATGAGCTCCATTGGGAGCAGGCTTCAGTTTTTGTTTTAGCCAAAATTGGCGGATCCAATGAATAAACCGCCCTGTGGATCGACCTTGGTAAGCATCTATACTATGCATATTACTCCTGGCCGGATGATTAAGTTTAGAGTATAGGTTGATAGTCTTGTTCCATTGTTTGGGAAGAGCCTTAGTGGTATTATCATTTTCCTTTTTGGGCCCTTGTAGGGCCGGGCCAAGCAGATGCTCTCTATTACTATGAGGTCAAACCTTCTTAGAAGAATAGATGTGCGTGTTGGTGTGTGCAGACAGCCCTATAGCAACAAGTTTTACGGCCTTCATTTTAGTTTTGATAGCTTGTTTAAGGCATCTCCGATTATATACAAAATGTTCCAACGAACAATATACACTCGAAATGGCTTCGCAAGCAGGAACGGGATAGAAAGCAAAATCATACAAGTGCTTGTATGTGCCAAACTGAAATTGAGATATGTTAAACTAAAACTGAGTTAAGGTACGTACCTTGGTAAGGCCAGGGTGTTCCCCACTAGTGTCGTCTGTTATGAGAGTATCTCGTTTCCATTTGGTTGATTGTTATTTCTTTGCATGGCTCTCGTAATCCCTTGTTTCAGTGTCATCTTCAGGAACAGGTCTGCTTCGTTGTGGGTTGCTCCAACCGGGTTGGGAGTGGCCGCAGCTGGGGTCTATGCCGGCGTCCGCTGGGAAGAGGTCAGAGTGCCGTGGTAATTTCCACCCATTGCTGTCCGTGGAGGAAGAGTATCCCACCTCTAACGACTCTGTTTCCTCTGAGGAGTCATCTCGGGCTGAGAGCTGAGGGAGAGAGCCGGGGTTGGCCGGAAAGACATAGTGTGTGTTAGCCGATCGTTGTTTGGGTCTCAGAGGCCTAGTAGGGGTGGGCTTAGACAATTTGAAAACTTTGAGCTTTATGGGCTTAGTTTGAAGCAATGTCCAGAACATATTTGTTATTAGGGTTGGGCTGATCCGGAGAGTTTGATGTGGATTCAAACAATAAGGTTCTAGGCTTGATATTTGGGATTGGGGTAAGTCTGGGCTCGCTTGAGGGCTGAGAATAAACGCCGTCAGCGGGAGTGAGTTTGGGCTTGAAATGTTGGCCTCTCTGCCCTATGAATTCGTCTATCGGTTAGGTGAAGCCCACACTCTGTTGGAACGGCTCCTGACAAATGAGAGGTTGATGTGTAGTGTGAGTGAAGTTTGAGGGCCCTGCAACATATTCGTCATAAATGCTTCCAACCGTTGGGAGTGATTTGAGTTTGAAAAGGATATTTTCTCGTGGTTTTAGATAGGCAGCGCCTTGGGCAGTCTGCATGCAGGTTTTAGAAACGGCTCGGGGTCTGACATCTAAAAGAGTTAGGTTTTGCTTCACCAGACAAGGTGACCAGCTGGTCGGTGCTTGATCAGAGAGCTGAATGTTTGTATCAAAAGTCCTCCTAGCCGGAGATGGGTGCTGTTCTTTCCTCGTCCAAGCTTGGAGTCTCTCAATTGCTCGTTGGAGAATCCGGCCGACGTCGTCATAACTGTTTTATGGGTTCGGTGAGTTAACCACAAGTTCAGCCGGGACTGTTAAGATGTATGTCGAACAATTTCCACTTCCTTGGTGCTTGTCAAAAGGTTGATGTAGGTTGAACGACACCGAGTGTCATGGTGGGTTAACTTGGATATGAACTCCAAAGGGAAATTCATATCTGCCGGTGACATTCAGACGATTGCGTTCATGGCGGAATGTGTTAAAACGTGTACAGAGCGCGAGGGGATGGTTAATAATTCCACAGAACTGGCAAAAACCTTCCAATTTTTCATACTTCACTTTGAGGGTGACGTTGTCGAAGCAGCCCGGCCTAGGTTTGGAGATAGCGAGTACCAACGGAGTGTCTGTGGATAGCCGAACAAGGATCCGGGTGAAGCTAGTTTTAAGAGTTTCGGCCTCCTCCGTTTGGTGGTCATATCTCACGAACTCACCAATAGTATTGCCAATGTCGGTCAATGTGTCAACGTCCATGAGGCAAACAGGCAGCCCTGACACCTGCACCCAACACTGATGCCCTTGGAACGTAACCTCAGACTGATGTAGAAGAGGGTTCTAATGTTGTTGGAGGATCGAGAAGTCATGAATGTTTGCTGGAGGAGTATTGAGGATAGTGTGTAGGTCGGTTTTGGATTGGAAATTTGCGATGAAAATTTTCGAATTTTGTTCGAAGGAGATTGGTGGCATACACGATATAAGTTTAGGCCATTCCCTTTTAACGCCTTCTATGATCAACTGTTCACGTATGGATGGGGAGATAGACTTGAAGGCCATGGCAAATTTCCACTTGTTCTTGAGAGCTTCCCATTTTTCAGGGTTGAGTTTTAAAACAGGGATGGGTTCGTGGGTTGTGCAACTATTCATCAGTTCAGCAATGTCTGGTTTCTATAGATCTTCTTCTGTCTCTTGCATGATACAGATTGGGTGAAAGAAAACAACTAAAAGAACTGTAAAGGTGCAAGTCAGAACTCCAAAATGTAAACAAAGATGAGGAGAAAATGATTTAGGAGAGAAAAGGAAAAGAAAGTGGTGGGGTCTGGGAGGATCATGGGTGAGGTGGGTGAGCAAAAGGAGGAGGTGGGAGAGTTGTAAGTAAGAAGGGAGGGAGGGAGAGGTGAACGTAAGGAGGGAGGGTGAGAGAAGGAGAGGAAAGCTAACCACCAACAGGGCCACTCGCTAGGGTTCATCCTGACTTACCTGTCATATGTGTTTGTGGGGATCTCACTTGTCCCATGGATTAATCAGGCAAATGGTGAAAAATTATGAACCTGGATCACCCTAGTCAGCCAGAAAAAAAAAAAAAAACAAAAGAAGAAGTTGGTGGGTGAACCTCATAATCTCTTTTTACTGGGTAGTCTTTACGCGGTTACTAGCAGCAACCATTTAATAAGTCTGTTTTTCTTTCCTTTTTTCCTTAGAAGATGAGGTGGTGGGGTTTATTCTTTTATGCAGACCAAGTTTTATGCAGGTTGCCCCCACCTCCGAGGAACATAATTTTTAGACTAAATCAATCCTTTACAAAGTAAATCAAACTGATATTTTTCTCAAGTTTGAATCCTGGGTATCTTTCAAATGTTCAGGGAGCAAGGTCAACCATAACAGTCACTAGAATTTGAAATTCTAATTAAAAATGAACTTAAGTTTATAGACATTGTAAAATAACTTGGTTTCTGCTAGATAATTTTTGACCAATCCACCACAACCCCCTTTATCTTCTGTAAATGAACCATATGTATTTAGCATGTAAATTCCTTGGTCTAGAGGCTTCCAAGAGCACAAATATAATTTTAGGCGGTCTGAAGATAGGTTGCAGGTTCCAGTTGATCCGCATCAAAGCCCATCTCTTTCATGGGGAAGAAATATGCACATTGAGAACCCAATATCTTTACCATACTTCCCTTGAGCATAAGGGAGCCGAAGAACTTTACAACTGCCAGAAAAGTAGATACATTGGGCTTTGGTGTTAGTCATGAACGGTGCGTTAACCATGCTTTCATCAATGAGATAGAAATTAGAACCCTTGGTTCTGCTTTTGTCGAATGGTCTCTTCCACATTCCCTTGAAGTAGAGTGCGTTTGCCAGTACAATAAGTGAGTGTGAATCAAGAGAACCTTCAGTAATAGCCACCTTGATGAGCCCATGAGTATCCTTTTCAGCCCATCTATTCTTTTGAGCTCTAGCTTCTTCTGCCTGTAAAAACATGGTCATCAAAATTGAGAAACTAAATAAACCCGCTCCCAATAGGTGATGAGCAGGGCAAATTACTTTAAACCAAAATATACACAATAAAGTCAAATTATGGTTTGGATATAGTGGTATGTTGTGTAATGTACATCTTAAATTGGGTTCAGATAGTTGACAGTCAATTTATCATCAATGTTGAAATCCTCAATACTAAATTTGTCTATAAATTTATAAGGGAGATTTCCGTGATACCAAGAACCTAATATCAAATCCCTATAGAAGTCAGAGAATAAGGGAGATGTTTTCATATTAGTTTTGAGGGACCATTTTTTTGCTAATTTTTCTTAGTTATTTATCACAATACACTAATTACTTTTCCTGGGTCTTTACGGCTTCACAAAGTAATGAAAGTGTGTAGTAACGTATAAAGATATATCCGCGAAAGCTATCCATTGTGGTAAAGATAATAGGCATAGTCACTTTCACAGGCTTTTCGTGTTCATTGATCCATGGATACCTAGAAAAGTACTCGTGACCGTAGTCTCTGAGTTTTATAGATTTCAAAGGTTTTCTCAATGACTTACTCACATGGCAGATGTACTGAGAGGGTTGATTTGCATTAAAGATAGCTGCTACAACCATTGCATTCGCAACCATGTCTACTGGTATCTGTAAAAGAAATTACATCACAAATTTATTGTGGTTACACCATAATTTTTAAACAGTAAAAACTTAAAGAGAAGGAAAAGTAGGACGTATGTGCTTACCAGATAGATAACTAACTCTGGATCCCCGACGAAGCAAGGGATTTTGCCTTTTCCATACCCAATTGCCAACCTATCAATGTGACTATATGGATATAGGAGAAAAGAAGAAGTATTATTACAATAGTCACATAATTAACGAAGCAAATTAACTACGAAAGTGGATAATCGTGACTGGCAGTGTAGACACTGCTTTGAGGGTGGATGTTTATAGGTTTTGAATTTTTTAGAATCTATAAAATTTCTTGCACAATTGTGACCAGATGACACTAGGTTTACCACGCAAAATAACGATGGGTGTTTCTATTGATGGAAGTGCAGTACTATTGATTTCTTGATTTATGGTAGCATTAGGGTTGTCACGAACAGTTCTTGGTGATATATTACTGGTTATTTTTGTTTGTCCATTACAATCATCAATAACCATACCAGTAGACATGAATTTTGTTAAAGAATGATCCATTAGAAGTATTAGGTATGCATGCATTAGACATACCTGCTGTATTGGCAAACACAATAGCAGACTGATTGACGGTTGTTGCAGATTGGCCAGATTCAAGTATTAGCATTGGTATCAATAGGGTTTCCTGTAGCCAACAATGCAGTATTCATAATCAAACACGCCTGAGAGATATCTCTATTGATTGTATTGGTAATCCCGGGATTTGATATAGTCAATCCCATTCCGTTTTGTTCAACGAATTGATCAATGCTTGTTCCACCGGAATCTGTTTAGTAAATGTATTTGTAAGAGTACAATATGAAATAATTGGGTAAAGGAATATGATATGAATATATTATTACCTGATATCGCAACATCAACCTTCCTTTTTCGACATTGTTGTGTAGACAATACATGATTGGACGAAACTTGTTTTTGTTATTACGAAATATCATATTGAGGATTAGAACAAAGATATAGGATTATACACTACATTGTTAATATAAGGCATTACACTCAAATACAGACCTTCTCACGTTGTTTATTTGCGTATGCCTGACGTCTTTTTGCATTTGCTAGGTCCCGCTTCTCTTTTTGATGTACGAAGGTAAGAAATTTGTCTGATAGTTTATGAAGTGTAGCCATATGAATATTGTTAAAGAAGGATCCATTAGAAGAATTAGGTATGCATGCATTACATATACCTGCTGTATTGGCAGACAAAATAGCGGACGAATTGAAGTTGTTGCAGGTATAACATTGGTATTAATAGGGTTTCCCGTAGCCAACAATGCAGTATTCATAATCAAACACGCCTGAGATATATCTCTATTAATTGTATTGCCAATGCCAGGATTTGATGTAGTCAGTCCAATTCCAGTTTATTCAACGGATTGATCAATGTTTGTTCCATCGGAATCTGTTTAGTAAATGTATATGTAAGAGTACAATATGAAATAATTGGATAAAGGAATATGATATGAATATATTATTACCTGATATCGCAACATCAACCTTCCTTTTTCGACATTGTTGCGTAGACAGTACTTGATTTGACGAAACTTGTTTTTGCTATTTCAAAATATCATATTGGGGATTAGAACAAAGATATAGGATTATACACTACATTGTTAATATAAAGAATTATACTCAAATACAGACCTTCTCACGTTGTTTATTTGCGTATGTTTGACGTCTTTTTGCATTTGCTAGGTCCCGCTTCTCTTTTTGTTGTTCGAAGGTAAGCAATTTGTCTGATAGTTTATGAGGAACACCTGTGATACAATTTTTCCTTTTAAACACTACTGGATTATGTTAATACAATACATTGGCTGAAAAATGTTCTAGCGCCTCAGAAGTTAATAGCATGAATATTCAATTTTTTGAAACTCCTGTGATTTTAAGTTATTATTTTACATACAATGTTTTGAACCTCAAACATAAGATAAATAGTTTTTGAATAAATACCTTTTGTAGATATATTTGCGGAATTTGTAGGATTGATTGGTATATATATTAGAAGACATTAGGTCAGAGGCAGAAATGGCTACAGCAATCGCGATTCTTGAGTTTCATTTAGCATTGGACCTACAATAAAACGTAGACACTAGTTATAGATTTAGTTTTATATATGTAATTTGTAGAGTTAAACGTAATCGAGACGCTTGCATGCTACAAGTACGTAAATAAGACACAATTGAGCAAAATGATCATTTCCATTCAACTCAAAGTGCAGTATAAATCAAATATACCAAAAAAGATAAGATAAAGTTACATTGATATGATAACTTTGTTGGTCGTGGTAACCTAAAATGTAGGTATGAACCATTAGATCTTGTATTATATCTTAACTGTTAGGTATTGTGTCTTGATGATACCGAAATTGAAAGGAAAACATGGTATAAATCTCCAACACAACCTCATCTCCGACTCCAAGCTCAAAACTCTGGATTAAAAGAGTGATACGCCTGAGATCTAGGCCCGAGACTCGTCTAAATCATCTAGGTAAACCCGGGAGTCTAAAAACCGACGTGAAACTCATTAGAACCCCTTAAGCTCCAAAATGATCGGGCTCTCCTAGAGGTTGTCTTACAGCAGAATGCATAAAAATCAAAATCAAAACTGGGCTACAAGCCAACTGAAAGAACTAATGCACAAAACCCAAAGGCAATAATATATATTAAGAAAACATTAATTACAATCATAGCTTACAGGTTATGAGCATGACGATAACCTTAGTACCCTCGTTTGGGATCGTGGAGTCTGAAGACATCTCACACAGTTCAGGGATGAGGTTTGAAAGATAGACAAGACCGTGCAAAAAATTTTGAGGTATATGAGGTAAAAATCAAATTAAGGCTCAAATGTTTCAGGGGCCGCACTTGAAGTTGACTTGCCTACCAGTAAAACAAAGTCAAGTTTCCAGGCAGAGACATTTTTCAAAACTGAATATCAATCATAATTCCAGGCAGAGACATTTTTCAAAATTGAATATCAATCATAATTTCCTTCTGGAAACTCAAACCGAAATTTCCAGGCAGTGTATACAAGATTTTCAGGCCTGGTTTTTTATCAGTGAATTGTCATCTGTACGTAACTGTGATGCAAATATTCAACGCCTTTGGCTGTTTCCAATTGCAACTTCTCCCACTTGATACTTTTGTTTTTCTGAAATAGTATGTGGTCTAGTGATCCATTCTCCATATACTCCTAGACTACTGCCTTTATGTTGGTGTCATAGTAGAAGCATGACTAAATTCTTATGATAAGTTTTTCCCATATTGCTCACTTCTACCATGAATTGTTCTTTTACTTCTTTCATTGCACTGTTGTTGAGTACCCTATGAAAATACGTTGATCGCAACCAATAAATGATATGGAAAAAATATATATACATCTTCATGGTTTGAATTTCTTTTGGCATTAAGATTTTGGTATTTCTACTATGGTTTCCTTTAGCCTAAGAATAATGACCAGCAGTACCTTATTTCTCGGTTTGGGTTTATTTTTAAGATAATGTTGCAAATCTAGGTTTATTTTCCTCTGTCTGGCAAAATTTTCAATTATGATGTGAAAGAGGTGAAGTATCGTATAAAAATATTGGAATGGTAAATATAAACTGTAGCATAGACACATGCATACGGCATTCGCTAATGAAGGCATTTGACAGGGAATAATAATCTCTTATAATGAAAACAACTATGGCTCTCAACCCTCCCCCAGTGTTTCTACAGTTCCCACTGATACTAAGCTTATAATGTTTGAAGCGCATCTCTCACTCCGCCTCAACTTTGGTACTAAACCCTTCCTCCCCAGCTCCATATCTTCCCTCTGATGCTAAGCATCAGAGTCTGGAGCAAATTTTCTCTAAACATACTCTCATCTTCATCATAGTCTCCCAAGCCTTTGTCTTCCTTGCCAAGCCCCACATCCTCCTCGTCAATAAGCACTTTTAGATAGGTTTCTGCCTCTTCATCAGTAATCATACTGTTTATTTATTAGACAAATCTCCAAAACATTTACTTTAATGACCTTTTTGGTATAGTCTACATTTCAATCACCGGCTTGTTCAGTGGGACAGTCATATCACTATACCTAGTAGGCATGGAATGATTAGGAAACTAAAGGGTGATTCTAAAGAAGGAAAACAACAGAAGTTGTGGCTCATGGGACACCAAGCTGAATAAGGTACAATGGCGAGGTGCGACCAGTGGCTTTAAGTTAGGTGGTACGGGTTCTTTGAACAAGAAAACTTGTTACATTGCATAGAGATAAATACAAAGTATGAACCCTTACCAGCAAACAACTACTAGGCAGTAACCAAGCTAATCAGACAGTTAATCCCAAATTAAATTCAAAGATTCCGAGTTTTACTCTTCTCAACAAAATTAAATGTTGAAGATGCCAAAAAATGTATGTGTTACCAATTCTCCCTCTCTAAGACTACTACCATCTTCTACCTATCTCATCTTCTTCATTACTCATATATCCTCCTACTTCCTCTGCATCCTTTTTCTCATCTTCTCCATCCACACTCGTAAAAGCCCAATGGATCCCCTCAATCTTACAATCCCCTCCTTCATCCCGTTCTCTCTCATTCTCCATCAACAAATCAAATCATCTTCTTATTCTAAACCATCATCAACTCATTAAACCCCTCTCGGCTCTCGGGTTCTCTAATTAGCTCTACATATGCAATAATCCAACACATGACTTACCCTAACTTAGAAGTATCTTAGCTCTTAAATACGCCTAAATAGACTTAAACCAAAATAACAAATATGAAACACAAATCTCTTCCACTATCTACATAAGAACATAGAATTAAACCCATTTATGTAGAGGTTCATACCCATTGGGTATGACAAATTCAAAGAAGTAAAAACACAATCTTTACTCATAAAGAGCAAAACAAAGCTTGAAAAAGATGTATTTTTTACCAATTAAATCAAGCTTAGCTCTACATATAAAAGCTTCTTAGCTCTATAATAGGACCCAAATCAAAACAACAAAGATTAAACACAAATCACTTCCAATAAACCTCAACAAAGAACAAACTTCTTAATTCAATTCAAACATTTGACACTAACAACACCACCCCATTTTGTACAAAACCATACCCACACAAATTCAAACAACCTGGAATCAAAACCATTTTTAAACCTGCAAACACTGTTATTTCTCATACCCAAACACGATACAACCCTGATAATAAAGACTCAAAATCACAACAAAGAAACCCCACCATTAAAAATACAAACCCAGGTCATAAAACAATTTAATTAGCAATAAAAAGTAAATTATACCAAAAAATCTCTAGTCCTCTTCAGGGAAGAGCTTGAAACAGAGATAGGCAGATTACAGAAAGACTGAGAGAGGGTTGTATATTAGTAATAAAAAGGGTAATAGGGTTTGATATCTCACTTGTATTTTGTCGGCTCTCCAATCAAGCATAAAAAACAGTTCCGAACAAAATTGTGATGTTCTCGAATTTAGCAATCCACTTACAAGCTAGGGTTTGGAAGAGAGGAGTTTGGTGGGTTTGCTTTGGAAGAGAGAGGAGTTTCAGTGGGTTTGGAAAAGAGGAGTTTGGCTCGTTTGGGAGAGACGATATGTTTAGAAGAAGATTTACAAAAATGACCCTGATTTCGTATTTAGAATTTCCAATCTACCCCTAATTTCGTATATACGAAAAGTTATGCGCTGAACTTCCATTTATACCCCTTCTTTCATCACCTACACGACCCCAAAACTTAAAAGGACTCGTAAGTGTAATGTTGTCCAGTCCTCAGGTTTATATTGTGTTTCAGATTCTTCAGTGAGTCCTTTTTTACTCTTAGGGTCTTAAAACTTCCATGACCGCGATACGCTGAGTTGAAAAAAGTTTGTTTCTTTGGATTTACCTAATGCCTTCGATCCAACTGGGAAATGGGTCTCTAATAGTGCTAGTGATGATGGAAGGGCGTATAATAGAGACTGGAAGATCTCCTCCCAGTTGACCAATTAGCCTCTTTCCTATTGCCTTTGTGAAGACGTACGTGTTTGGCCAACCATATTGTCTTGCCCTGTCAAGAAAATAAAGCTAATTTTATAAGCTAAATAAAGACAGGTATGAGTCATAATATTTCGTAATCAAACCTTTTTAGCCCCAACTCTTTCATGGCAGCTCTTTCTAATTATTTTGTAACTCCCTGGGCTCTGAGACCATCGAGTGTGTCCCTCACCACCTTGCACTCATGCTCAATGTCTAAATCCAAGGTACCATTTAGTGTTTCACCCATTTCAAATGCCTTTTCTAACACAAGCCCCAACTTTTCTCCACAAGCATAAGCTGAAAAGTACAGAACAATGACAAAAACATCACTATTAGACTGAAAGAAATATAAAACTTGCACTAAAGGCAAATAAACTCACCAGTAGAGACATGAACAAGATTTTGTAGCTTTACACATTTAATTCCAAAATATTCTTAGCTCCCAAAGTATTAGTACTTAACGCAATATCGTACCTACCCAAAAAAATAAAGATTATGTTAGTGCTCAAATAGTATAACTAAACCAGTTGCAGAGTATTTAACGTTGATGGTTACCTCTCATCAAATTTGATAGTGGCAGCTGTATTGACGACAATCTCCATATCTCTCCACATCTCGTCAGCATCCTCTGGTAATTTTGAACCAACAACCTTTTAATGCATGCGTTACAAATGAATGCAATGCGTTCCAATCCTCTTAATGAATTTATAACTGGATGCAGCCCAAAAGAACCCGAGTGATCTCTCTAGAAACTCATTCTCTCAAATTTTCTTCATTTTTAGAATTCCCTTTGATTTTCCCTCTCCATGTGTTCTCTTTCTTAACAGATTTCTCCATCTCCAGATATTCTCCTTTTGGTATTCCTTCTAGTATTTCTCATTCCCTCTCCTACCATTTTCTCCCAAGATCCTCTTCTCTAAATTTCCAGCAATTCTCTATAGAGTCTCCTTAGAGAGAAAAAACTCCAAGAGAGAAAAGGTAATGTTCCTTCATTCACCATTTAACAGAAACTTGCAAAAAATGGTTGTTATAATTTAAGTAAGTCGGCTAATTCATTGATTGAACAGAACATTTTCTTCCTATTCTGAGAGCAACTTAGTAAGCCCTACCAACATGTAGAGGACTTACCTAGTCTAAGTTAAACAGAGCACCTTCAATCCATGCCAAAGTAAACCTTATAAGTTCCCTGCATTTTCCAAGTCAAAAAGAGCTTGCCTGTCTTGATCCTATCTCGTGTTACAAAATAGGTTAGTGAGGACTTTTGTATTTGCTACTTTCCTATTCAATTCTTCCTTATATCCTAAGCCTCACCTTAATTCTAACAAGCCAATACAAACACAAAGTAGAAAAAGAAAAAAAGAAAACTCTGACCATCATTTACGAGAATAAAAGGAAGAAAGTGCGAGCAGCTGCAATCAACAGTTCCTCTGTACTAAGAGTCTACAACAACCTTAATAGTGACAACTATATATGTAATTAGCAACTACTACAGGAATCTATTTTGCAACTCAATTACAAGCATACGCATAAATCTAACTAAGAACTCAAAATTCCACAGAAACCAAATAACAAATGTATGAAGCTGGGCCTCACCTTTAAACCAGGAACATTATCTCCACGCCTATAATACGCAGCACTCTTTGCCGCTCTCCCTTCCGCCGTCCCCATTCCATCTACAACACCAATCCAACAATCAACAAAAACCCAATAAACACAATTCAATTATTCAATTATCCACCTATCAAAACTCCCACTTAACCACTCTTACTTACAGTGATTATTCTCACAAACCAGAATCGCGGGCAAATCCCAAAGTGCAGACATATTCAATGCTTTAAACAACTGCCCTTGATTCACCACACCATCACCATACATCATAAACGTACTTCTGCCCAAACACCAACCCACACCCTAACGAAACCTACGCCCCAACAATCCCGACAAACAATTCACTGTAAACCAACACAATGAAAACAAATATTAATTACTTCTAATCTAACATGATTTAAGCATGTAAAGAATAATACAGGTTTAAAATTCACGGACCAAGTATTGAGTTGAGTTCAAAGTGTAGAGATCGTTTAGGGTTACCTCAGATTTAATCTTCAATCAAATGATTTTGGAATCGCAGGCGATCTAGAATCGTAGAGAAAGCGTAGATGAAGATGAAAAGACCGAAGTTCGCCATATGATTTGGCTTTAAAACTTAAAACAAATGTTGGTTGACTAAAAATATAGGCTAAATCGGCAAATAATTTGGCAGTTTTGAAGTTTGAACTAAGTCTGAAATTTCTTATGAGATCCGACGGCTGAGACTTAATTTTAAAGAATAGAAGAGATCAGAGCGGCCTAAATAATCCTCGACTCACGAGAGATGGGTAACGAACGGCTGAGATCGAGAAATGGCTGATGAGTTATTCTCTTAGGTGTATAGATACTTACAACAAAAGAGAAAAGCCAAGAAATTCAACTTCCACTTTGCTTTCCAGCAATAGTAGTTAGGCCAGTTAGATATGGTATCCAGAAAAAGCCTTCACTGAGAAGCCCCTGAAATGAGGAGCAAAGAAAAGTCAGATATGAGAGGAGATTAGTGGTACAATAGAGAATATCTGAATACAAAAGGATCACGAAAGACATAAGCAAGTTACTTAATATAAACAGGACATACCTCATTTGCCACATTTGAAAGAGTTTTATAAAGTCCAATCAACATTGGTATTGTGGTAAGAGTTGGAAGGCATCCTACAAGAAGTAAATTTTGTGAGGTTACAAAACTTCTGCTCAGAAAGGCGTGTACGAAATGGAATTGCTTATGAAATGAATAATTACATTGTTTATAACATTGAGGTCCATACATAGAAGGAGATGCAATTTACAAGTTTGAGAATAACAAAAAGGAGGGATAATTTGTACAAGAAAATTAAGGGATAAGAACCTGCCAATGGAGGGATAATTTGTACAAGCGGGCAGTTTCAAGCTGTATCCTTTCCTTGCAAACCGAAACAAATGTTTAGGTCAGTAGCCGTAGAGAAACAATGATACTTTCCTAATCATGATCGGTTCACATTCAATCAAAGTAAGGGTAGAAGTAACAAATAGCAGATATTAAACGATCTGAGGAGTATCTACATAGTCATCATTGTTGTTGCAACCATTGTTGGATTGAACTGAAATCAGTCTTTTGAGCTTGATTGGAGCTCTGGGGTTTGGGGTTTGGCAGAGAGAAAAAGTACGAGTATTTGAGTATCTGTATAATTAAGATCAATTAAATAGGGCATCGACTCTGACTTCTCTGCCTTTATTGAAGGCAAACTGGGCGATGAAAAGCTGTAACAGTTGCTCGAAGCTCCGGATCGAGCCATTAGGGAGATTGTGATACCATCGAAGGGGGCTGTCAGTAAGGCTGGTGGGAAAAAGGCGACACAGCAGGTGGTCGGCTGTGGAGTAGAGGCACAGAGCATTTTGGAATTCGAGAATGTGCGATTGAGGGTCTATGTTGCGGTATTTGCTGAGTTTGGGAGCACAAAAATTATGGGGTATCTCGATGGCGAGAAGTTTGGGGCAAAGGGGGTTATTCAGTCGACCCCAAGAGTTGGGAGTTAGGCTCGCGCTGACGCAAATAACAGGTTGGATTTTGTAGTCGAGGTCCTGCTGTGCAGCATAGGCAGGATGGGGAGATCGAGGGATTCGAGGATGGTGAGGTCGAGTGAGTGGTATGTGTTCGGCGCTGCGCTCCCCGAGACGTTCTCGAGCAGGGCGACGTATGGGGTGTCTAGAGGATCGAAGGGTGGATAGAGCCAGTAGGGGGAATAGTGTGGGGAGCACCCTCGGCACCAATATAGACTAGGGGTACTTCAAGATTTGGTAGAGGCCCCAGACGGGCGCGGGCAGACACGCGTGACAGGTCTGGTGCTTGGGATGGTCGAGCAGCTTCCAGAAGCTGTAGTCTCTGCAACTCTCGGACGGTGTTACATAACTCGTCAATTGCCCGGTTCTGCCTGTCGGCATCATCCAGGCGGCGGCTCCGTTCAGCTTCAAACTCCAGCCGATGTTTTTCACGCACATGGTGAAGTTGTGCATGGTGGCATTCCTCGACTTGAGCGAATTGTTGAGAAAGTAAGGCTTTTGGGCGGCCACTCCGTCGACGGAGTTGCCGACATGGGTAGAACTGGAACGGAGGGTGGGTGGGCGCCATTGAGAATAATTTGTTGAAGTTGAAAACAAAAAGGGGGGAAATAAGAAAGGGAGATTGGTAGGGTGGGAAGCACAGACGGCGCCAAATGTAGAGGCCTAACTTCTTGCGGAGGGGAAGTTGGCTCTTACACCACGGGGTTTAATCTTCAATCAAAGGGATTCAAGTACGTAATCTAGAATGGGAATAATCTATAGACAATATACTTGCGTGGAGGCCTGGAATGTGACTCTCCACGACCTCTGATGAAGATTTTTAAGAGAAGTTGTATTTCTGTCGAGTGGTCGAAGGTTCGAGTACTGGGTTTTACAAGGTGATCGAAGGTAAACAATATGGGATCTGGGGAGAGTTTTTCTAACCCTTCCTTGGTTCCCCATCTCTCCTATTTATAAAATAATAGGAAGGGCTGAGTCACCAAGGTTAGGTCAAATTACAAGTGTATTATCCGAGTATGCTCTGGATATCGAGCGGGTATCCCAGAGTTGGTGTTGAAGCCGGAAACACAGGGCCTATCAACATACTCTGTCACTGTAGCTGTCTGTTGGTTCTGTAACTGTGTGTTGTCAGTGTAGCCGCCTGTTGGTTCTGTCATTGTAGCTGACTGGACCGACAATGGCGTCGTTCCTATCTAGTGAGCTGGCAGTCTTGTCATGCTTCGACCATGTATGGATATGGTCAAAGCGTTTCTGATGTTGAAGTGAAGTTCTTCTTCGAGGCTTGTTCAGAGTCGAGGCTTCTTCTTCGAATAATCTTTGGGAGACTTGTTTGGGGATTGTATGGGCTTCGAGATATTCGAGTAGGCTTCAAAGTAGCCTTCGAGTGTTTGATTGGGGTAGAAGGCTGCGAGTAGGCTACCACATATTGTTTGAAATACAATCAACCATAGGTGTGTATCATAGGTGTGTATCGTAGTTGTGATTTTCTAATCAATCTTTCTTTACATGTATTACTTAACTTTTTGAAATAAAAAATACCCAATCTATGATTATAATATCACTTATAAACTTACTACTTATAATGTATAATTAGACCTATGTGTGCAATCATGCCTTTTTTTTAATCTTATTCTACTGTTAATTCCAATATATTTACTGCTTCATTAACTATATTTTTAAACATAGATTTAATTCATTATTTGTGTAATTATTTTTACAGGTGCTATGGGCATTGTACGATTCAAACAACTGTTGTCCAACATGACATTGGAATTCCTTTGATTAAAAAAACTCCTATGGTCTATCTTGAATTAGAACTGAACTCTATATTTCAAATGATTAATCATTGGACGGGGGATGCGACACCGACCAGAAGTCTTGTTATGTTTGAGGTGTGTGATTTGTTCTCACCCGAAGGTCACACTAAATTAAGAGATCTTTTGAAGGAGCTCATTATAACATCTGAGCAATTTCTCATCGAAGATCAATTTTGGGATAATTATGAGGCTTGGATACTTGTGGTACTTAAAGTTTTAAGTATGGAATCACGTGATAGGAATGGTGGATCTGTTCACTTGACGTTGAAGCTAGATTTGGTCAGAAACACTGTTTACAAATGTCAACGCATAATTGATTATATAATGAATTCCTAAATGTAATAAATAATTAAATCAAGATTTTGTATCAGTTTGTGCTTATTAGTAATGATAAGAAATGCATTCGTTGTTTATTGTTTATTAATTAAGGCCCCCAGTCTCTTGAAAAGATTCGAGATAGATAAAAGAAACACTTATCAAACAACTTATACCAGAAAAAAAGAATAGACAGGCCATCTCCTTGTTCGGATAAGTATATGGAAATGTGATTTAACAGTTTTCCCATGTAATCAGGGGTGAGTCAAGGGGTTTTCTTAATATTGAAATTCCAAAGCTAACCAGGCAATTAGGAGTTTGGATGGGGGAGCCACCAAGAATAGTTTTATGTGTACTTCAGGGGTATTCTGTACTTTGTCCAAAGTCCGAGTACATAATTAGTTGGGCTTTTTCTTTACTGGTTTTAAGTATACAGTGATCTCGATATATGTATGCTTGCTCTAATTCATGTCTATATGGGGTTTTCAATATAGAGGGCAGGCCCCAGCATCTAACTACACTACTTTCGACAAGTCGAGGACAAAGGTGCCTCAGTAGTGGAGCAGCGCCGTTATGCTTTGGTGATGTAGAGGTTGCAAAAGCGGCAGGGCAGAGCTCCTTCTCCCTCTCTTATTAATAGTTTGACATGAAAGGCTTGTTCTTTGACTATACTATGGCTAGGAGGAAGGTCTTCCTAGGAGTTCCGTGAAGAGTTGTCTTAGCCTTGAAGAGTGTTGTTTCCATTTTTGTTCCTAATTTTTCTTTTATGTATTTCCTTTCTATATAAATAAATTTATATCCATAAGAAAATGTGTCGATAAGAGTGAAGTAAAGTTTAGCATTTGTGTTCATTCACACCCATCTAGGACGTTTGATACAATAACTATATGTCCAACCACTTGGTAAAATAATAAGAACTTCAGCTGCAACATAAAAAAAAAATTACCAGGACATATTAAGCAGAGAGCAATCAGTTGCAACATGCTTAATATTACTTTAAGTTTGATCTTAACGAGATATGTCAATTCATAGAGAAAGTAAACTGAATAGGAGGAAAATTTAAGGACAACTGAATGACAAACTGAATAAAGAAAATTTAAAGATGGGTGGATGAACTCACCGGCATATTCAGGTGCAAGATATCCAAATGTCCCGGTCAATCGTGTCTCAACAGAGTACTTCCCCATCTGGTGCATTTTTCACAAAACCGAAATCAGAAACCTTAGCTCGCATGTCATCTCCAAGAAGTATATTTGAAGGCTTCAAATCCCTGTGAATGAAATTCTGTTGGGCTAAGCTGTGAAGATATTCAACACCTCTAGCCACGTCAAGAGCTATTGAAAGCCTTTGCTTCCATGTAAGAGGTGTGTCTGTTCTCTTCCCGATCAAACAAATGCTAACCCAAAGTCCCTTGGGGCATATACTCGTACACTAAAAGCCTTTCATTCCCGTTGACACAATAACCCAATAGAGCAACCAAATGCCTATGCCTGATCTTTGAAAGAACTGCAATCTCTGCTTGAAACTCTTTCAAACCCTTTGTTCCCATGATACCATACTTCATCCTCTTCACGGCTATTTGAGTACCGTCGTGAAGTTCACCTTTATAAACAACCCCAAATCCTCCCTTACCCAATATAGTGTATTCGCTGAAATTATTTCTGACTTGCCGAAGGAGCTGGATAAACATAGCAACATTACCACCTTCAAAGTACTGAACATCGCCGTTGTTTTCGCCACTGCTTTGGCTTTGTAATTCACTCGCAGCCCCACCATAGCGATTAACCTTCGGTGCTATATTACTCGACCCATGTGAAGTTGCATTGGAGCTTGATCCAGGATTTGTATCTGAAGACGGTGGCTAAGTTGCATTGATGCCCAACAAAGGATTACCAGATGTTTTCAATGTTCTCACATTTGTAAGGTCCGGTATCTTTCCTACAAGATTGTTGTTGGAGCCATCAACATTCTCGAACCCAGTCAGATTCGCCAAGCTAACAGCAATCTCCCCACTGAGATTATTATCATTCAAAGAGAAGCGAGTAAGGGCTATTACAAACAATGTTAGGCCATACGCACTCATTCCTCATTCTTTCCATCAAGTCAAGAGTTTTATCCACGCCTTGCTAAACACAGCCATCAACAACACATAACAAAGGATTCATAGTTTTAACTTTCAACATTAGAGAAAGTACGAATTTTTATTACCAATCATTGGGATTATGTAAATACTGGAATGAAAATTTGTCGTGGCCTACTTCCCACTATACTTGATTACCGCTTTATCATAATCTCTAAAAAAAAGCATAGATCGTCACAGATTTGCAATGTGGGTAGAATTTAAAACAAAAAATGGCATGTAGATATATCGAACTTCTCACCTAGCTGCATCAATCTCAGTGTCGTAGAGGCCTAAATAGACTGATCTGCTAACACATACAATATGAATTAAATCAAGTACGAAATGACCATTAAGTAGAACTACAGACGGATTAAGGTAATAATTACTTTTTGCCGTAAAACTGGCCAATTCGAGCCTCCCAGCGTCCACATTTATGCAATGTTACACCTCTGAACTTAGAACTTCCACGTTGAGATCCTGTACTTTGTCATCGAAGAACATGGACAAATTCCTCCTTCGTCAGATTAGTTATCTGTCAAAACCCATAATCACTTCCTAATTAGCCCATCTTATGCTGTAAAGAACATGAGAAAACACACAAAGTTAACTTTTTTATGTCATCTTCATACCCCTTCCAACTCAAAATTTATGTCAGCCTAGACCCCTCAGAATTTAATTGCCACTCGACCATAAGCCCTGAAATCAAAATTCTGCATTTCAATCAAACTACACCCATCAAAGTATACATTTTAAAAAAAGCCTGAAAAACGAAGACAGAGACTTACCGGGCAGCAGCGTGGGCAGTGTTGAATCCACCTGCATTAACAAGAGCAGAAACAAATAAAAATCAAATCATTCTAAGAATCAAACAACCCCATTTATCTAAGTTAGTGTTTGATCAAAGTACTTACCAAGATAAACTTGTTTACCACAATCCCTGCATGAACAAGTGAAGAACCATAAATGCTTTATTAACATCAACTGAGAATGTTTTCATCAAGCTTTTAAACCAAAAACTTACGCGATGTCCTCGACATCTTCAATGATAATGGGTTAGTGTGTTTAATGTTGCAAATGCTCTAAACAAATGGGGTTTCATGGGAGTAATTGTAATTGAGTGAGAGGGAGAGATGAACAGTGAGGGGATAACCCCATTCGAGACATCGTGTTGGACGTTGGAGGGATTGGGAGTTGGAGTTGAGAGAGAAAGATTGGAACTTTGGCGATTAAATTAGGGGAACATGAAGTATCTCTGGTGCCCTAAACCCAAATTGATATGTAGTTACACCATTAGTATAATAGCCTCATTCCGTAAGCTAGAAATGACCCGGAATTAGCTCTTACTACACCATCGAAATTGCCCGGAATTAGCTCTTACTACAATGTTCCTATGATAAAAATTAATGTGAAATAAGAAATGACATAGGTGATTTAATGTAGAAAACCTCTAAATAGGTATAAAAAAAAAAAAAAAAAATACCACGACCTCAAGTTGAGGGTTTTAGTAACAGTGACTTTTATTGTTTGAGGCTGATATTTTATTACAAGTGATCTCCCGAACTATAAATACTTGATCTTGTAAATAATAAATTTGGTGTTTTAAGAATCTAAAAGATATAGTTTCTTGGTGATTTCTCGTATATATTTTTGGTCTTTATCTCTTCTGGAACTTTTTTTGTATATAGACATTGTCCGCATTTCTCTATCGTGCTGAAACACGTTCTCCGAACATTGAGGTAAGTGGTGCTTGACTGAGTAACTGTTGAGTTCGTGAGAGACAAGTGTTTTTGACTTGTTCTTGTTTTTCTATTGTGCTCGGCCCACGTTCTTCATTAGTTTGTGGCGTAGGTGTCAATACAGGTTGTTTATGTCACATGTAGAATGCGTAAGTTTGATATGGAGGTAGTTTGAACTGGAAATAGTTCAAATTGGGTTAGATCGAGGGATAGGTCCCTATAATCGCCCCCTCGTAACTGAAGTCACGAGTGGCTTTGGTTGAAAAAGAATTTGCGGGTATATGGGCTTTGGAAGTTTGAAAATGAAAGAAATTATAATGTGGATTTGACTATATGGAAAATGTGTATATTTTATGGGGGATGTTTGTATATTGAATAATGATGGGAATATTGATGTACGCGATGCTTGGGGTTTTGAGAGTTTCATCTGTGTTGAATGATGTCGCTTGGGAAACGAAACAACACATTAAATATTAGGGTTATATAAATAGTACCTATACCGAGGATTGTGACAAAATACGTTGTTTGTTGTAAAATTCCCTGGAAGTCTAGATTGACAATGGTGAAGACCCGGAGAATGGTTTACGAAGAGAGAGTCTTTTTTGAGATGCAGAAGTTGAAGTTAAGATATTTTGGAGATCAGTCATTGGAGATACCCACCCCTGTTCCCGTTCTACCGACGTATCAAGGTATTTCAGAAGAAAAAGCTGCTGAAGTTGATGAAGATTTTTACTGTAAGTGGAGATTTCATTACGTTGTCTTGACAGGCTAGCAATGTCAGAGGTGTCTTCGCATCCTTGCGTAAACCAAGGTTGAGGAGACAGATGCGAGGGTTGGCGTAACTGTGAGGTAGTTTCGCCGATGTCTTACGTAGGATTGGATGCTTAGGTCGGGTCGTCTTCATTTTTACTAACTCTCTTATGGTGGTGGTTATAGAGGAGGTGACGGTGGTAGTGGAGAAGGGAGACGGAGAATGGAAGTTTGCTTCTGCACCATCATCATTTCTTGGCTCTAAGAATACCTTATGTTTGAAAAGTTGGTTCAAGCACTGACTCTTTCTACTTTCATGCCTAGACTTTTTCCAAACCCAGGTCAAAGTAATCTGGGGTGAAGGGAGAAGGACGTTTAGTGACTTTCAATGCCTGCTTTGCTTCAGAAGATTCTTTGAGTAAAATATCACTGAAGTCAGATAAACTGAAGGATTTGAGGTTTCGGAGTACCTGAAAGACATGTTACCTGTAAAGTACTTGAAATACTTGTTATTTGTAAAGTAGCTGATTTCGGAGTACCTGAAGGACTTGTTATCTGTAAAGTACCTTAAAGATTCGATATATGTAAAGCACCTGTAATTTATACTCGAGCTAAATAAAATTTGTTATTCTAACTCTGTGCTGATATATAGAATAATTCTTGAAATCGAGCTATGAATAATTTGAAGATTTACGAATAGAAGACGAAATGCAATGTATGAGATTGGAACTACAAAATATATTATAGTAATCGAGCTGTAAAAATATGTTTGTAACCTAAAAGATGTGTAAGAATTCGCTTTCGAACTGAATTACTTAGAATTATTGGGGGAGAGAGATAACTGTAGAAAATAAGAATATATAAGAATTGGAAATTCGAACACATGGAGGTCGTACTGAAATAGTAGATTTGGAAAGAATAAGTTCGATATGGAATATGCCGAATTCATTAGGGCCGATGTGGATAGATAAGTTCAAATAACTTTTCTCAGGATACTAGTGTTTCGGCTGTGATAGACAGAATATAATTACGAATTGTGGGGGACCTAGAGTAATTTAGAAAACTGTATAAATAGGGGGAAATAGGTTTTTAAGCAGGTAGAAGAGAATAGAAATGGTGTGGACTCGATCTGAGAGAATTCGTTATGCCGCTGAGGGACAGTTGGCGATAAAGATAGCTGAAGTGTGGGAACGGATTTTTGGCCTGTTAGACTATGATGCTGACCTGCCATTGACCGAGTGTCAGTTTAAAGGTTTAGATTGGATGGGAAAGGAACAGGAGTATGGACGTAGCTTCTATGATGAGATATTCTGGGAAGTGATTGTGAGGCCTTCAGCTCGAAAAGAGGCTGTGAGATTAATTATTGAAGAAGATATTGAGTTAGAAGATGTGGGGATTATTGGAGGCAAACTGATCAGGTGTGGCTCCCCTGGACATCAAGGATGTTTCAGGTATAATTATATATAAGGGAGTGAATTGTATAATTTCGAATAAATGTCAAAGAAATGTAATGAAAATAAAGTTTGAATATGTCCTCTATTGTTACAAATGTTGTTTGTGACTATTGTAAAAAATGAATTTGAATATTTTTGAAATGCTGAGAGCTTTGGAAATGACGTTAGTACTTCTATAAGTAGAAGAAGCAAAAAAAATAGATAAAGCAGGCAGCTTTTGATTGTCTCTGGTGAAATAGTAGGGATAGTTCAATTGCGTGTAAGTGTTGAGTCATCATGGGTGTGGGGAGGTCAGAGGGAGATTTGGGAAAGAGAGATGAAAATATATTAAAATATAGAGCAGGGGGCAATGATAGGATGGTGTCTCCACCAAAAAGATGTAAGACGTCTGACATTAATTATGGAAATGATGCCTAGGTTCCAAAACCGATGACGGCTCATGCGAGGCCCAATAACTGCCAACAGTTAAAGAGAAAAAATATAAATAATACTTCATCTTATTCATTCAAACGTCTATCAACTTCAGAAAACTTGAAGAGCAGTGAGAGAGGAAAGAGAAAAAATAGTAGAGAATTTCGTGAGAAATTAATCGAAAGTGACCAACGATCAAAGCGAGAGAGAATTGCTGAGACTCATTCACTAAGGGGGTTTTACAGCAGCGTTGTGAGGGAAGGATTTGGCGCTGTGTCAGATTCATATTCCAATATAGAATATTAGTAGATAATTTGTGATACTTTGAATGCGTTTCTTTTGAAAATCTTTTTTTGTGGTGTACAAATCTAAAAATTACTATTTACAACAATCTATAAAAATCTACTTGATATATTTGTAAAAATGAGATATAAAAGATATATGTATATAGGTAATGTATATGTAAAAGATAATGATGGAATACCTGGACCTGTATGTAGGTTGAGCGTGAGGAGTATTGTGCAGGATCAAACCTCATCTGTAGAGTTGTAGTTGATATGGAGACTTCACCTGTTAATAAGGCATCAACCTCTGGTCGATTGGCTGAGTCCGAGAATGTAGTATCTGATAGGGAGGATGAAGTAGGAGTTGTTCAATTTCTAGATTTCCCTAGAAAATTGGTATCCTATCCTCCAAATTCTGATATGTTTAGAGAGTTTTTTAAAGCCAAAGCTTCTGTAGGAGGAAGATGGGCTAATTTTGTAGAACATGCCGGTAGGCATTTTAGAAGTTGTATTGTAGGATTTGGGGATGAGCATTTCTTTTTGTTGGTTGATTTGGAGAAGGAGAAAGTAGATATGGGTTTAGGCGAATCGATCTCCTTGGAGTATTATGATGGAAATGTCTAGGGCGACTTGGGAGATGGTTTTTGTGTTACCTATCTCAATTGGAGTATGGGTTGATTTTGCCCCTTAGCAATCTTACGAAAAAGATTATGAACATTATTGGGGCATGTATTGTTCAGTTGAACGGGAACATGTGGGAAGTAATAAATATCTATAAATTTTTGAATAAGTTATGGGAGGAGGATGAGGTTGATATCTCTTGAAGATGTTTTACAGTTTTATGGTGTAATAAACTATTTTGCAAGTGGAGGGGCATACTTTTTTGCGAGTTTGACTCGATCTCTTTTCTTCGATCTGAATTCAGCAGGTCGAATGTGGAATGATAAAGTGATTTGGGTGAAGGGTGATTGTCTTCAAAGAGATGATGAAGAACTCATGGAACTTCTGTGTAGAACTATAAAATAAAGTAAGTATAACAATGAATAATGTATAATATTAAAATGTTGAAATTGTATGTTACTTTGTTGGTGATAATGTGTTGTTGATTGACAGGTCCTCAATCGAAGGTGACGAGGAAGGAGCCTTTGTTAGATACTGTTGCTTAGGAAGGGATTGAGCTCGAGGCTATTTTGAAATAACTTGGCATTAGCAGAAAGAAATGTGCTAACAGCCGGTCTGAAAAATTTCAAAAGTATCAAACAACGAGGCTAATGACGGGTGTTGGTGGCAACAAGAAGATGGGAGCTGATGGAGAAAGACGAGTGGTCTTGCCCAAGGCCTCTAGAGTAGACTTTATGGATGTGCAGGAGTCAACTACGTCGAGCAAGTTAGCTCGTGCATTTCCAAAAAAGAAGATGCTGAAGCGTGGCTCGACTTCTAGAACCACAGGAAGTGGTAAGGTTAAAGGAGGGGCAAAAAAGAGAAGGGTTGACTCTCCTTCCCAATTGACTGGGGTGAAGGCCGCAGAGGGTCAACTTGCTGAAGAGGATGAGTTGAAAGTTGTAGAGGATTGGGAGAAGCTTGCAATTCGCAATGGTGAGGAGGAAATGAGTAAAATGGTAAGTTTGATGATTTTAGCATATGTTAAATTTCGTATGATGATTGGAGCTAACAATGTGGTTGATGATTATTGTGCTTTTGTAGGCTATTCATTTGATAAAGGGGATCTGCCTCGGGATGGAGGAGGAGAAAGCCGAGCTTGAGAAGGGGAAGGCTGAGCTCGAGATGAGGGTAGCTCGTTTAAAAGTTGAATTGACTAGGGAGGGGAAGCGAGTGGACTCCTTGAAGGCTTCTTAAGAGGTGGAGATCAACGAGCTGACAGCGAAAACAGGAAATAATCTAGGGGAGGTGGTAATCCAGCGTGGTAGACTTGGGCGCCACCTCCTAAAAATGGGGTACTCCAAAACTGAGATGAATGACATTATGGCAGACACATATGTTGAGGAGGAGGAAAATGATGAGATAGAAGATGTCGCGGTTAGAGTTGTGGACGGGTTAGATGGTGTCTCTCCCCAAACTGTGCAAGATAACCAAGGGGATGACAATGAGCGTCCAGAGGAAGGGAACGAGAAGGTAGAGTAGAATGTTGACTCTATGATTGTGTGGCTATAAAGGGTTTAAAATGTTGTAATCTAATGGAATATTATTTGTTGGATAGGCTTATGTATGCTAAGATGTTCTTGTAAACCTTGTTGTAGGAACTTAAGGAAATGTGCCTCAGAATAAAAGAATTAAAGATCGAGCTCGCTAAGGAGAAAGACGCCTCAGTGTCCCTGTTGTCTTCGCAAACAGAGCTACAGGTTAGAAAAGAATAAGAAATATTTGATTTGTATGCTTCATTACATTAGAGCTACAAAGTAAAAATTAGAGTGTAAAGACAGACCAAAAACTTGTTAACAGTTTAGGGACAATAGCGCTTAATTGTGTATAGAAAATATTAAAGTATTGAAAAAGTTAGAATATAAAGAACGTGTACCTTGGAATTGGAAGTATATGTTATTGTTCATCAAAATGAGATCATACTTTGACCTTAAGTTTAGAAGTAGCTTTACATAGTAGATGTAAAAAAATAAAATTTTCGTTAGAAATAAGTTATATGTATTGAGTGAGTGCTCTGGATCGAACTTGATATATTATATCTGTGATGTGTAGGTCGAATTTGAGTCAGCTCGTTTGAGCAAAGATGAGACACGACAATGTAACCAAGAATTTATGGTGGAGTTTGATAGAATGAGAGAGGCAAATAAAGATAGGGAAGATCAACATGTAAAGGTACATTTCAAGTTTGTTGAGGCAACTCAAATCGCTAATGACCTCACTCAGAAGATCGAGGAGAAGGATGCCAAAATTAGTAAAGGGCAAAAAAGGTTCAAGGAGATGAAGGAAAAGGCAGCGAAACTCAAATGTCAGAATGAGGCGCTGATGGTAAAGAGTAGGGAGGCTGATATGGCTCAATACTGTTTATAAGCGTTAGAAATGTCGGAGAAAGAATTAGGCTGTTCTGCAGCTAGCTTGAAGGATCAAATGATCAGCAAAACGAATGAACAAGAGCAGACTCGAGCAAATTTGCTGAGTACCATGAATGAACTGGAGCGGTTGAAGAATAAAATGACTAAAAAAGATAACGAGCTGAAGAAAGCTCGAGATGACCTATCTAACTCTGAAATTGCGGTAGAGCAGTTGATTGCAACTTTACCTGCTAAAGATATAGAGTTCCGGTTGGTCCAAAGGAAATGTGATTAGTTAAATGAGAAGGTAGCACAGTTGAAGGCCGATTTGGCTCAGGCCAATTCGTACACCAAAAATGCCGAGGCTGGGGAGCGCTCGAGGAAAAATAAGGGTGATGTCAGGGTTTTTATTGCTCAAGGGGATGTGGTTAACCTATCAGCCCGAATTAGAGAGCTATAGGGAAATGTAGCTCAAACTCAAGGTCACGTATAAAAAGGAAATGAATGGTTAAGAGAGTGCCAAAGTAAGTTGGACGCTGCTCTTTCTAGGAAACAAGAGTTAGAGTGGGTTATCAGAGGTAAAGAGACTTTGATAAAGAAAAAAGATGAACTGCTAATGAAATCTCCAGCTGGGGAAGATGTAGATAGGGAGCTTAAGAAACTTTGTGCTCAGGTGGCGGAATTGAGGGCGATGAACCGGACTGAATCACCTACTGCTGATAAAAAGGCACAGAAGAACATCAAATTTATGTCCCGTAGAGATAGTCACATGGAATGGCAAAAAACATTATATTAGAGGTTAAAATAACACCTTTAACTGGCAAAAGAGAATTTTTCTAAGATGGTCGTGCCGCAGGCATCGTACTCAGAGATGTTAATGGCAGTAATTGCCTATTTTTTTGAAGAAATTAGAAGGCTCGAGTTAAAGAGGGATACCTTGAACGACTATTTATCGGATAGATGATACATTTATAGAGCTGATATAGATCGAGAAAACTGTATGAACTCCATGGAAACAGAGTTAGGTTCTTGACCTGCAGAATTGGTAGAACAAGGCAGGGTCACTGTGATGGCTCGAGCTCAAGAATTTATGGCTGATCGTCCTCCTGTTGTAAGGGAAATCGTAGCTGATCTCCCAACAACAAAAAAGAATCATTTGTAGTTGCTGTATATGTAACCTGAAAAAGTATCTATCGCAGACATATTGAGAGATAAAAACTAGTTTTACCTTTGTTTTATCTTATGTCTAGTAAAGTTCTTTGATTAAAAACTAGTATTACCTTCGTTTTAATCGCAGAGTATAATTGTCACAGCCATATTGAGATATGAAAACTAGTTTTACCTTTACTTTATCTTATGTCTGGTAGAGTTCTTTGATTAAAAACTAGTATTACCTTTGTTTTAATCACAGAGTATAATTGTCGCAGCCATATTGAGAGATAAAAGCTAGTTTTACATTTGCTTTATCTTATGTCTGGTAGAGTTCTTTAATTAAAAACTAATATTACCTTTGTTTTAATCGCAAGTATAATTGTCGCAGCCATATTGAGAGATGAAAGCCAATTTGGCCATTGCTTTATCTTTTGTTTGGTAAATTTCTTTGATTAAAAACTAGTATTACCTTTGTTTTAATCGCAGAGTATAATTGTCGTAGCCATATTGAGAGATGAAAGCTAGTTTGACCTTTTCTTTATCTTATGTCTGGTAGAGTTCTTTGATTGAAAACTAGTATTACCTTTGTTTTAATCGCATAGTATGTACAGAGTCGATCAAAACTAGTTTTACCTTTGTTTTATCCAGAATAGAGGTCGATTGAAAGCTAGTATTACCTTTACTTTAATTTATATACTGTCTACGGAAGTAGAAAGTCATGTGGGAAAAAACTTGGGAGTTTTCATTGAATAGAATAGGATGTACATTGTATGGAGATGAAAATCTCACTTTTGGAATGGAAAAAGTGAGAATTTGAAATGGAGTAGTGAGGGACTTAACGATAGTACGATTTCTGTCACCCAGTATTTTAAGGATTTGAGATATGAACTCCCTCTTCGGTCAAGAGGTAATATGATCCTAGGCCAGTGAGACTAGTGATTAGGAATGGACCCTCCCAATTTTTTGCCAATTTCTTGGCATGTGCCTCTTTTATGTATTGAGGGATTTCTCTGATGATGAAATTGTCAATTTGGAAAGTACAGCTTCTGATTCGTCTGTTATACAAACTGGCTAGCATATGGTGATATCGACCTAGGTTAGCAATAACGCATTCCCTAGTCTCATCAATCCAATTAAGGTTACAGGCTAATTCGAACTCATTTTCTTCGTCAATTAGATTGTGATCTCTGACTGGATGATGATATTTTATTGAAATGACGGCTTCAGTCCCATAAGCAAGGAGGAATGGGGTGCAACCGGCTGATTGATGTGGAAAATTAAGAAATTCAGCCACAAGATCGAGCGCCCATCTCTTGAATGGCTAGAACACCTTGCTTGCATTTAGTTCAAGTGCAGGGGTACAGATTATTTGTCTATGTTATTAATATGTATCACATTTGCGTGAGTACTCTTCTACCTACTTGCCCATGCTTGGCCAGAATACTCCTTGTATAATGGCTCAGTTTGTAAGTTATCGACCTGAGGCATGAGAGCCTCAAGTCTCTTAATGTAAATCTATGAGCATCTCGTCTGCTTTTTTTCTGGAGAGGCACTTAAGGTAAGGCCCCGTGACTGAACGATAAAATAAAAAATTGTTTTAATTTGTGTAGCGCTTTGAGTTGTCGATCAGTTGTCAGCGCTCCTTTGGATCTGCTGAAAGGGGTCCTTTATTTTCGCTGTCGATGCCAAGGTAGGCAAGGAAGGGCTTTTACATACATAAATGAGATCAATACTAGGGGTTGATATCACTTCGATCTCGAGATATCAGGCTTCTATTCCCATGACCCTCGGCTAGATAAACCTTGTAATCGGCATATCGGTTTTCACCTCGAAGAAGATAATCAAGAGTTGCTTTTACGAACTGGCTCATCCTATCTGCAATGAGGATTACGTATTCGATAATCTTGCCATTCTTCTTGTATTGCTCAGAGTACTGGTGGACAATGAGTAGTAAATTTGTGTAGACTGAGAGTTCCGGGACACCGAGCTCAAGTGCGAGGTCGAGTCCATGAATGAGAACTTCGTATTCGGTGACATTGTTGGAGGCTGTAAAATCCAAGCAGATTGACTTCTCAATTTTTTCGTTGAAAGGGGTAATCAATATGATTCTAATTCTTGACCCTGCGGGACCTACTGATCCATCTGTAAGATCATAGATTTATATTAAGAGACTGGTAATCTATTCAGCTGGCTTGTCAAATGCTTTGGTGGGTAGATCTTCTGTAATTTCTTCGGCAAGGTCTAGATCATGCTCCACCCACTCAGGATCTTCAACTGAAAAATCTGTGAGAAAATCAACAACGGCCAGACTTTTTTCAGAATGACGTTGTTCGAACTTAATATCATGTTCTCCTAAACTGATTTTCCATTGTTGTACTCTCTTAAATTTTTCTTTCTTTGACAAAACTTCCTGAAGTGGGTAGTTTGTCATAACTTTTACTAAATAAGCTTGGAAGTAGTGCTTAAGTTTCTATGAAGTATAAACATGAGTTAAAAGGAGTCTCTCGATTTCAGAATACCTTGTTTCCGCTGGAATGAGAGTTTTACTGATAAAGTAGACTGGCTTCTCAATTAATCCTTCAAGTTGAATGAGAACCGAGCTGATAAAAATATTTGTAACTGCTAGGTAGATGATCTATTCCTCATTATCTACTGAGGTGCTCATTATGGGAGACTTCCCCAAATTGGTTTTGAGATCTTGAAAAGCTGCCTCGCATTCTAATGTCCATTGAATCTTTGCATTTGGCTGAACTTTTTCTCGCTTGGTATAACCGCGAAGTAGTAGGAACGGCTAACGACAACGATCTAAAGATTTGGAAACGAATCTGTTAATAGCGACAATCTTTCCGATACGTTTTTGTACGTCTTTCGTCATCTTTGGAGATCGGCCTCATTCCCTTTCTTGCTGATGAGATGGCCAAGGAATAGGCTTGAATGTACTCTAATTGACACTTATCACGGTTGAGTCGCATCCGGTAAGATCAAAGAATGTTAAATATTGTGTTGAGATCTATATTATGGTTGACTGACTGTATGCTCATTCACAAGAGATTATCAATGTAAACTTCCACGATTTTCCCAAGATGTGCTTTGATCATTGTAGTCATCAACCGTTGATAAATCGCGCCTACATTTTTGAGTCCAAAGGGCACGACTTTGTTGCAATGAAGTCTTATTTCAATGATGAAAGTGGTCATTTTCTTGATCTTCTTTCAAGAGTGGAATCTGATTGTATCCAGAAGCATCGTCCATCATAGATAGGAGTTCGTGACCTGCTGTAGAATTAAAGATTTGATGGATGTTGGAAAGAAGGAAATTATCCTTTGGAGTGTGTTTGTTTAGATCTATGAAATCAACACAAACTCAGATATTTTCATTCTTCTTTAGGACAAAAATGATGTTAGATATCGAATCTAGATGTTTGACCGTCGTGGCGTTGATATTGATGGCTAATTTGTAACATGCCTTGACTGGATCGACCCCAGGCATCTATTCAAATGTTCATACAAAAATGTATCTATTCAGTTGCAAGAATTGAATGAGAGCATCCTTATCATGTTGGACCAGCTTTGTACCGATAAAAGTACCTCTGCTAGGTCTATTAATGTTGAAGGCTGATTATCAAGGTGATTAGCTTTCTATAATTACTATACAGCGTATCTGTTGGAAGCATCTAGAATGGCATAAACGGTATTTTTGCAAGCTCGAGAAAGCTTTTGACTACTCTTGATTTCATAGAGACCATCATTATGCTTAAAACGAAGTACTTAATGATAGGTCAAAGCAATTTCTTCCATGTTGTGAATCCAGCAGTGGCCCATAATCCCAAGATAACAAGATTTGGCATTGATGACGTTGATGGTGGTTGGTCCCAAGGTAATAGGTAAGACAATCTTGCCTACTCGCTCTTCTTTAGAACCTTTGAATCTACTGATATTGGTGTCGCTTGGATTAACTTGATCGGCTAATCCCATTTGGTCAATTGTTCTTTGAAAGAGAATCTCAATACCGCTTCCAGTATTGATCATCACTGTGTGCATGACAAACTTCTTTATCTTGAGCATTATGACTAATGCACCATGATGTGAAAATTTTACATGACTAATGCCATAATCTTTGAAGGAGATCCCAAGCTGGCGATTGCTCAACTGAGGTAGAAGCTTGGCTTCTTTATCATGAGGTATAAGATCGCAGCATTCTGATAGTCCCCTGTGCTTGAATTGGCAAGAGTTGGTGATCTAATGGATTTCGATCATGTTGTTGTGGTACATATGGTAGAGATATTTCACCTCAGCTTGATCTTCGAGTTGGACTACTTTGAGCTGCATCATATAGCTGCCGTCCTTATATGATTCTAGGTCGATAATCTATTCGAACATCCGTCCCTCCTTGAAAATAAATTCTAGCAACCTATGTAAAACATAACAATTGTCAATAGAATGATGGTTTACCTTGTAATGCATACAGTACGGGCAGTTCTCGATTAGTTCCAATGGTTGAGAGGACGGTATAGCTTATCCTTGGAGATGATTAGAAAATTGCACAGAATCGAACATTCATCCTTGGGAGGACCAGTTTAGGTAGTGAACTGTCTTCTGAGGGTTGCCAGTATTTCCCTTGGATCGCTTTTGATCACCCTGATCCTTCTTTGGTTCAGTGTTTTGATTTGTAGTGGACCTTTTGTTATTAGGATGGATTTAGTAGATTTATGCCTTTTGCGCATAATCCTTTCCAGGTCGACATAACCATTGACCTTGGTGATCATATCCTCCAAAGTTGTAGGTTTGTTGAGGAAAATGTGTTATTTGGCCTTGCAGTCGAGCTGGAGAGCGTTGGTGAAAGTAGTAACAACTATTTTCTGATCAAAATTGTTTACTTTAGGTGCGAGCTCCAAAAACTTTTTTACAAAATCCTCGAGCTTCTCTCCGTATTATTTCTTAAGACTAATAAGAGAATATAAATTCTCCTCTTTATCTTTCTTATGAGTATTGTCTTGATGAATTATCTCTGCAGCTGATCGAATATGAGTATGGAATCTTTAGGTAACGAGTGGAACCACTAGAGCAGTTCTTCCTGTAGACTTATTGCGAACAAACGGCAGAGGATATGGCTGAGATTGGAATACAACCCCAATGAAGCACGGTATTGTTGAATATGCTCATTTGGATCGGTGTCCTTGTATTTACGAATAGTTGGATTATGAAAACCTTTCGGTTTTTCCATATCGAATAGTTCTTTGGCAATCAGACTCCCTTGTAACTTGGTAAGGTCGTCTGTAGTGCCTAGAACTTGTGCTTCGATCAACTCCTTAATGCGCGGATCCATATGCTCTTATGTGACATATTGACATGTCAGTTGATTGGCTTGACGAGGAGGTTAAGGATTGTGAGTACCGGTACCCTCACTCAAATGACCACATACTAGAATTCGAGGTTGAGGTTCATGCTCTTCCTCCTGACGTTTGGAAAATCGGTGACCTCTGCTAATTTTGGATTGAACTTTACCACCCAAATGAATGGATGGTTGATGTTTGTGTTGAATATTTCTAGAAATAACTTTGCTGGTGGCTCCTCGAGGTCCCAATCTGTCCCGTGCAGAAACCTAAGAGGTTTCTAGTAATTGATCACGATCCCTTGCTGGAGGAGCCTGTTGAGTGTCTTGCAGAGCTTGTAACGTAGTCTGTATGGTTGCCATCTGGTCTTCATGTCGTTTAAGCATTGTCAAATGAGCTTGTCACTCGGCTTCGAATTCCTTCTCACGGAGCTCTCGGTCAAGAGTTAACTGACGTTCGAGCTCATTGCGCTTCTCTATTTCAACGTGGAGATTCGCCTATTATTCTGTACGTTATTCCGGCTCAATTGAAAGATTGAGCTAGATTGCGGTTGTTGGTCGTCTAGAATTGACCATGATCAAAGTTGGTAGTTAAGTGAATGTATGCCTTAGGATATCGTGAAAATGTCTTCTTTCCCATAGACGGCGCCAAATGTAATGGCCTAATTTCGTAAACTCGAAATGGCTCAGAATTAGCTCTTACACCAATGTTCCTGTGACAAAAACTAATGTGAAATAAGAAATAACACATATAATTTAGTGTGGAAAACCTTTAAATAGGTAAAAAAAACTACGACCTCGAGTTGAGGGTTTTAGTAACAGTAACTTTTATTGCTTGAGGCTAATATCTTATTACAAGTGATCTCCCAGACTAGAAATACTTGATCTTATAAATAAGTAGTTTGGTGTTTTAAGAATCTTGAAAATATAGTTTTCTTGGTGAGTTCTCGTATGTTTTTCTAGTCCTTGTGTCTTCTGGAACTTTTTCTTTATGTAGGCTTTGTTCCCAGTTCTCTATCGAGCTGAAGCACGTTCTCTGAACTTTGTGGTAAGTGGTGCTTGACTGAGCAACTGTTAAGTTCATGTGAGATAGGTGTCCTTGATTTGTTCATTCTTTTCTATTGTGCTCGACCCACGTTCTTCATCAGTTCATGCTGTAGGGTTCAATGCCGACTGTTTATGTCACATGTAGAATGCATGAGTTTGATATAGAGGTAGATCGAACTGGAAATAGTTCGAATTGGGTTAGATCAAGGGATAAGTCCTTACAACTACTATATGAAACCATCGTCATAATCGCAACCATGGAAGTTCTACGTCTAGAGTGGAGAGATAGGGAGTGAAGAAATGAACTATGTGAAATTCGATAGTAGCATATTGTAAATATCGATAGTTTTTTAATTCTAGATGTTGAATTACACATAAACCTGTACCATTTTTATAAAAATAACCGAAAAGTCCGAAAGATGATTGAATTAGGCAAATGGCAATTTTGATGGTACAGTACTCGACAATGTAACGATCAGTTGTTCCATAGTTGAGATTACAAACTTGGTACGTGCGAGGCACGTGCCTCAAGTAAGCCTTTTTATTCGCCTACTTTCAACAGTCTTTTATCGCAATATCAAGTAATAGCAAGGCAACATACAATAGTACAAAGATTCAATGCATACTAGTTTTCATTAGCTTATCAATATGATTACAAGGCTTTAGTTCCTACTCGGGTGTATAGAATTTACTTCCTCTACAATATAACTACTAAGTAAATAGCTTACAACCAAAAGGAAACATTAAAGTTGGAGATGCCCCCAAAAAGCTAACCTAAACTCTACGGAAATTAACGAATCTTTTTACAAGGCTTTATTACATCCTAGAGATTTTATTTACAAAATATTTGGTTGATGCGCTAAGGCGTTACACTCTTCCTCACTCAGCTTGGAGACATCCTTGCCGACATCTTCTTCTTCTTCCTCTTCTCTTTCCTCTCCTGTTTGGCATCGATCTTCCTGAGTCAAATTAGTAGGGTATAAGAATCTTGGTACTCTCAGCTGGCTTCTGCTTCTGGCAGGTCCTTTCACATCCCTAGGTACTCGTAAACTTCTTCCTTAGTATCTAGATCAATATAAGTCACTTTGTGGGCAAGATCATTCTCTTGAAATTGGTCTGGGGTGACTGGCTTGTGAGGAATTTGAGGTCTGACGGTACTTCAGCTCGTATCCTCCTTGTCTTCATGTTAAGGCATGAGGGTGTTAGCATGGAGTACTAGATGGGTGAAGCGAAGATGGGCTGGTAGTTGAAGCTTTTAAGAGAACTTTCCAGCTTTATCAATGATCGGCATCAGACTTACATATCTAGGTACCAAGCCTTTGTGTGCTTTGTCGCTTCTATGGAAGAGGTGGGAGGTCTTGATCATAACAATGTCTCCGACTTTAAAATGATTTGGTCGCCTCTTATGATCTGACCATTTCTCATTCTGGTGGACACTTTCTCCAAGTAGGCGCGAGCAATATCAGTATTTCTCTACCATTCCTTTGTAAACTCTTAGGCTCTGGGAACTCTTACTTTGTAACCAGAGATCACAATGTGCGGTACGAGGGGTTGCTTCTACATTGCGTTAAAGTATTCGGTCTGACCATCTGATTACAGGCGGTTACTAATTTAAAAGTTGAGAGTATATGCCGATAACCTGACAACTTCCTTTTAAAACATCTTTGTGAATCTTGGATCTCTATCGTTGACGATGTCCTGCGGCACACCCCAATACTTGACAATATTGTGCTCACAAAGAGACGCATTGTTTCATCTGCCGTTCAAATAATATGGCATGGAATAAACATAGCATACTTAGATAATCTGTTGATGAGCATGAGTATGGAACCGTATCCTTCAGTTTTAGGTGTAATGGCCTAATTTTGTAGCTCGAAATTGTTCAAAATTAGATCTTACACCAAATGTACCTATGACAAAAATTAATGTAATGCAAGAAATGACACATGTGATTTAGCGTGGAAAACCTTTGAATAGGTAAAAAACCACGACCTCGAGTTGAGGGTTTATTAACAATAACTTTTATTGCTTGAGGCTGATATATTATTACAGGTGATCTCTTGAACTAAAAATGCTTGATCTTTAAATAAGAAGTTTTATGGTATTTAGAATCTAGAAATTCCTGTATTAGAATCTAGAAAATCTAGTTTTTCTCGTCCCTATCTCCTCTGGAACTTTTTCTTTATATAGACCTTACTCGCATCTCGTTATTGTGTAGAAACACGTTCTCCGAATAATGAGGTAAGTGGTGGTTGAATGTGTAACTGTTTAGTACGCAGGAGACAGTCATTTTTGACTTGTTCATACTTAGCTATAGTGCTCAATCCACATTCTTCATCAGTTTGTGGTCTAGGTGTCAATGCTGACTGTACATGTTATATGTGTAATACGTGAGTCTGATATTGAGGTAGTTCAAGTTTGATTTAGGTCGAGGGATAGGTCCCTATAATTGCCCTCTCGCCACTAAAGGCACGAGTGGCTTTGGTTGAGAAGGAGCCTAGTGACTGTAGGTGTTGGAAGTTGAAAAGGTATGATGTATTGATGGGGAATTTACCTGGTTGGGTACTCTATATTTATTTATGGAAGACTGTATTTGGCATTTATGATGATGGAAAGGATTGATGTACTTGATGTTTGGGGTTCCCAGATTGGTTTTGCTTTAAATGATGACTACTTTGGAAATGTTCTAGCACATTAAATGTTAGTTTGATATAAATAGTACATGTATTGGAGCTTCTGTCAAAGTACTCTATTGTTGTAATACCCTTTATGCACTCTGATTAATAATGGTGAAGACCCGACGCATGGTATATGAAGAAAGAGTGGCTACATAATTTCAGAAGTTGAAGTTACGATATTTTGGCAATCAAGCGCTGGAGAATCCTACACCCATTCCCGTACCATCGACGTATCATGGGATGTCGGAAGAACAAGCGGTGGAAGCTAAAGATGATTTTGACCATATATGGAGATTTTATTACATGGTCCTATCTGGGGAGAAGCGTCAGAGATGCCTTCCTATCTTGGCAGAGGACAAGGTTAAGGAGACAGATGTGGAGGCCGGTGTACATGCGAGGCTGTACTGCCATTATCCTACGAGGGACTAGATGCTAAGGTAGGACCTCCTTTGATCTCTACCAACTCTCAGTTGGTGAGGGTTATGGAGGAGGAAATGGTGGTGGTGGAGAAGGGAGACGGAGAATGGAAATATTTTCTTCTGCACATTCATCATCTCTTGTCGGGATGAAGATCATTATTCTAAAGGTTGGTTCAGGCACTGATACCTTAGCTTTCTCAGTTTCTTGTTGAAGTAAATAATGCAAAGGAGGGATCCAGATCAGTAATTTATAGTTCCATGTTTTGCTTCAGAAGATTCTAGGAATGAAAAGTGCTGAAAACTGACATGCAATGCAATATGTAGATCTATTTGTAACAATATCTAAAAGATTTATTATCTGTAAAGTATTCTGTAAGTAATATTCGAGCTAATGAAAATATATTTGTGTGAATAATTATGTTGATAAATCGAATTAGCTTGTATTACTGAAATTGAGCTAAAAGGAATTAGTATATGTTGGAGTATGAAAATGTAATTTTGAGAAGGCGAACTAAAAAATGGAATTTTACTAGTCGAACTGTTTGAAAATATATGTGATGATGTAGATTTAGGTATATCTAAAAATGGGCATCGAACTGATTAGATTTTAAGATTTGTGCTAGGAGAAAAATCCTTGCAGAGAATAGAATATACAAGAACATAAATATCGAGCTAAGGAGTTTGCTGGAATTGTTTTACTAGGGAGGGGGTGGGGGATTGTGAACGTTTGTTCGAGATGGGGATGGATGAATTATAATGAGGTCAATTTGGAAAGATAAGTGTAAATAACTCTCTTGCATGATCTTTGGATTTCCAGTTATGGAAAAACAGATTATATTATATGCGGAATGTGGGAGATTCAAAGTTATCTCGAAGAGTTGTATAAATATGATTGAGGGGTGATGTACAGAGGAGGAAGAAAAGATAAAATGGTGAGCACTCGTTGTGAAAGAGATCATCACGCATCATAAAGACGTTTAACAATAAAGATTGGAGAAGTGAGGGAGATGATCTTTGGGTTGTTAGATTATGGCACTAACCTATCTGAATATGAAATCCTGAAGGTCTGAATACGAGAGCGAGGGAGCTCGAGATAGGTCGTTGCATTTTCTCAGAGATATTCCGTAAAGATTTTGGGGGCTGAAGCTCGCAAGGCTGTTGTGAAGTAAATTGTTGTAGAAAGGGTAGATGAAGAAGATGTAAGGATTATCGGGGCCAAACTGATTAGGTGTGGCTCTCCAGGGCATCTGGGATGTTTTATGTGTAATTACATTTAAGGGAGTGAACTGAATTTTGTCGAATAACTGTAATTAGAATGTAGGTCTCGAATCTGTTCCTATTTTGTTGTAAATGTTGTTTGGAACTGTTGTGAATAAAAAAATTGAATTTTGAAATTTGATAGCATTAAAAATTATGTCAGTAGTTCTATATAGTTGCAGAAGTTGGAATTGAAAAAACATATTAACTTTGATTTTTGTCTCTTGTGTAAGTGTAGGAAAAGTTTAATTGCATGTGAGTATTAAGTTATCATGAGTGTGGGAAGGTCAGACAAAGATTTGGGTAAGGGAGATAAGAATATATTAAAATATAGGACTTGGGGTTATGATGAGATGGTATTTTTACCAAAAAGGTATGAAACGTCTTACATTAATTGTGAAAGGGACGCCTCGGTACCAAATCTGAGGGCAGGTCATACGAGGCCCAATTACTGACAGCAATTAGAGAAAGAAAGTATTAATAATAGTTCGTCTTTCTCATTCAAACGTTTATCAAACTCTAAAAAATGAAAGGACAGTGGGAGAGAAAAGAATTTTTTCTTACAGAGATTCAAGTGAGAAATTGGACGAAGATGATCATTGCAGAAGGGGAGAGAAGTCTGCAGAGGAAGAGTCCAGACATTGGTTACACAATGCCATTATTAAATAAGGATCGGGTGCTACTTTTGATTCATAGTCAGACATTAAAGGTTAATGATTGAGCTTTTGATTTAGTGTATGTGAAGTTTGAAAATATTTGTCGGTTTTCAAAATTTTGATTATTTTTACTATTTATAGTAATTTTTGAAAAACCTGCTTGATTTGTATGTATAAGGATGAATGTATGTATATGTATACATATATATATATATAGTATATGTATGCATGGATGTGTATGAACAAAAGATAATGATTGTGAAAATTGATAGAATACCAGGACCTATATGTAGGTTGGGGTGTGAGGAGAACCTGTTATAGAAACGAACCTTATCCTTTAAGCCTATATCTGTAATAGAGGTTTCATCTGATATGGAGATGTTGACCTCTGGTCGTGTGGTTTGGTCCAAAAGTACAGAAACCGTAGATATAGATTTTGAGGGGGAGGATGAAGTACAATTTCCAGATATCCCTGGTATTTTGTGTTCTTATCCTCCAAAATCTAATATATTCTAAGAATTATGTAATTTCAAACTTAGTGTAGGAGGGACCTGGGGTAATATTTTAGAATATGCTTGGAATTCATTAATGGGAATGCACTGTGAAAAGTGGGGAAGAGTATTTCTTTATGTTGCCTGATTTAGAACATAAGAAAATGAGGAGGAAGTTGGAGGAATCGATGGATTTAGAGTATTTTGATGGGAATGTTCAGAACGACCTGGACTAGGGATTTTTGTATTATTTGTTCTAGTTGAAATACAGACTGAGATTACCTCTTAGCAATCTTGCTAAAGGTATGCTGAATACCATATATGATTGTCCTGCCTAATTGAATGGGAATATGTGGGAGGTAATTAATGCTTGTGAGACTCTAAATAGTTTATGGGAGGAGAATGAGGTTGAGATGAAAATAACTCCTGAGGACATTTTGCAGTACTACGCTGTGAAATATTATGCTGCAACTGGAGGCGCGTATTTCTATTCTAATTTGTTTCGACCTCTTTTCTTTGATCAGAATTTAGCAAGTCGAGTTTAGAACGATAATATAATATGGGTGAAAGGGGATTGTTTGAAGAGAATGGACGAGGAACCCATGGAACTTTTATATAAAACTCTAAGGAAAAGTAGGTTATAGTGTATAATATCGAACTGTTGTAGTTGTAGGGTTGTTCTGTGGTTTTAGCAATTTGTTTTATTATGTTGCAGGTCCTCGATATAAGGTAACAAGAATGGAATCACTGCTAGATACTATAGCTCAGGAAGATGTTGAACTCGAGATAGTTTTAAAAGAGCTTGACATCAATAGAAACAAAAAAGCCAATAATAGGTCTGGGAAGGTACAAAAGCCTCAGGCGAAGAGACCAATGACGGGAGCTGGAGCTAGCAAGAAGTGAGGGGCGGACGGGGAAGAACATCCACTATTAAGGAGGGCTGCGGAAATGTCTTTGGAGGACATTCCTAGAGGTATGACTTAGAAAAGGTTAGCTTTAAAGGACCTTAAGAAGAAAGCTGTGAAGGGCGGCTCGACCTCTGGCACCACGGTGAGTGGTGAGGTTGAGGGGAATGCAAAAAATAGGTGGGTTGATCCTCCTGCTATTGTGATAGGGGCGAAGGTCATGGAGAGCTGACCTATTGTGGAAGACGAGCTCCTGGTTGTGGAAAATAGGTTGATGCTGACAGCTCGAAAAGGTACTGAGGAGCTAGATACTTCTGCATAGTTGGAGTTGAGTAAAGTGGTAAGTTGATGATTTTATTATTTTTGAACTTTATATTTGTTTTCAAGCTTAAAATGTATCTTGTTTTACTATAGACTGCTCGCTTATTGAAGGGTATCTATCTCAGAATCGAGGAGGGAAAAGCTGAGCTCGAGAGTAGGAGAGTCGAGCTCGGGAAGAAGGTGGCTCGACTTGAGCCTGATTTGGCTCTGGAGAGGGATAAATTAGTTACTATGAAGGCCTCGCATATGATGTTGATAAGCGAGCTCACTGAGGAGACACAGAAGAATATAGATGATGTTATAGCTGTTTGGGATAGACTTGGGTGCCAACTCCTTGCAGTGGGCTATACTGTTGCTGACCTCAAAGCCATTGTGGCTGGTACTTACGTTGAAGAGGCAAAACAGAGGAGAAGGTCCAGGTTGATGATGGCTCTCATCCAAGTGTGGCTACAGGGCTAGACTCTGTGTCTATTAGAACTGATCTAGTGAACCATGAGGAGAGAATGAGAAGACAGAGTAAAATTATGTTGAAGTTTGTTTGTGTGTTTTATGTGTGGGGCAAAACTGTAATTTCATGGAATATAGCTTTGTAGGATAAATTTTGGATAGGCTAAAAGATGTTTGTAAACATTGATCTGTAGAAGCTTAAAGATATGCGTCGCCTAATTGAGGAGTTAGAGAATGAGCTCGCTAAGGAGAAAAATGCTTCAGCGTCCCTGTTGATTTCGTAAGCGAAGCTGCAGGATATAAAAGAGCAAAAAATATTTGACTTGTATGCTGCATTACTTTAAAGATACAAAGTAACAATAGAAGATATATATAGATCATAAATGTGTTAATAGATTAGGAGCGATGGTAATCAAGTATGTTCAGATAATTTCAAACTATTAGAAAATCAAAACAAAGAAAATGTGTACCATGAAAAGTGGATGTAGATGTTTTTGCTAACGAACTGAGATCATACTTCGACTTTAAGTTGTGAAGCAGTCTTACAACAATGGATTGTCAAAAAATAGAAATCTGTTAAAATTTTGTAAAGTCATTTGTATTATGTTCTACTTGTATATGTGGATTATTGTTGAATCGAGCTTGATATATTGTATTTGTGATGTAGGTCGAATTAGAGTCTGTCTACTTGAGTGAGCAACAGACGCTCCAATATAATCATGAGTTTGTGGCAGAGTTTGATAGGATTAGAGAGGCATCTGAAGATTGGGAGGATCAACATGTTAATGTACTGATCCAGTTTGCTAAGGCCACTAAAACTGTTGATGACTCTTCTCAGAAAATCGAGGGTAAATATGCCGAAATAGAAAGAGTGAAAAAAGTGCTCACAGAGGCGTAAAATGAAATTGCGAAGCTTAAAAGCAGGATAGATGCATTGGCGATAAAAGGTAATAAGGCGGATATTTCTCAATACCGTATCAAGCCGTTAGAAGTAACATAAAAAGAGTCATGGGATTTTATGGCCAGTTTGAAGGGTCAAATTATCAGGAAAGTAAACGACCTTGAGAAGGCTCGAGCTGACCTAGTAATTTGCGAAAGTGCATTGGTACAATTGAAGATTAAAATGATTAAGAAAGATAACGAGCTGGAGAAAGATCGAGCTAACCTGGTCAATTTTGAAATTGCGGTTGAGCAGTTGAGTGAGGCCTTGCCTGCTAAGGATATTGATTTTTGGATGCTTCAAAAATGGTGTGATAAACTGAATGAGAGGGTGGCCAAATTGAAGGCGGATTTGGTTATGACCAATTCGCATATCAAGAAGGCCAAGGCTGAAGAGCAATCAAAGAAGAAAAGAGATGATACTGGGGTCTCGGCCGATAAAGGTGACGTGGTTTACCCTTTAGCTCGAATTAAAGAGTTGGAGGCGGATGTAGCTTGTGTGCAAGCTCATATAAGGAAAGGTAACGAATGACTGAGATCGTATAAGCATAAGTGATGTACTGATCTTCGTAGAGAGCTAGAGATAGAGGGGATGATTAAGAGGAAAGATGTGCTACTGTAGAAGGGTTCTGCTGGAGGAAGTAATACAAATGATTTGGAACTAGTGGAATTTCGTGCTCAATTGGAAGAGTTGAGGGCGAAGAATAAAGTTGAACTAGGTAAAGCAGCGGAGCAGATGGTGCAGCATAATAGGGTGATGAGATGCGCAGAGCAATGCATGGTGTGGAAAGACAAAATACACAAAAACTTGAAAGAGCGTCACCAGAGATTACTAAAGCATTTTTCTGGGGAAGTTATGCTCGATCAAAATACGTCTATTCAAGAAATAGCGCGCTCACCGGAGCTAATGGCTGTTATTGCCTATTTTGTAGAGGAAGTAAAAATGCTTGAACTTGTAAGGGATACCTTGCACGACTGTATGACATTCCGAGGATGTATTTGCGACACTGATATAGATCGAGGAAATTATTTGAATGCCATGGAAGTATAGTTAGGTTCTCGACTTGATGAGTTAGTAGAGTAAGGTAGGATTATTGTAACAACTCGAGTTCCAGAATTTATGGCTGAGCATCCTCCTGTGTAGGGCAAGGCATAGCTGACCTCCCATAAGCTGAGAAGAACCTTTAGAACTAACCTGTAGAAGTAATTTGCAGAAGTAAACATATAGAGAGATGAAAGATAGTTTTATCTTTACTTTATCTTATGTCTGATAGAGATATTTGATTAAAAACTAGTATTACCTTTGTTTTAATCGCAGATATATGTATAGGTAGTGATTGAAAGCTAGTATTACCTTTGCTTCAATCTATGTATAGAGGGTCGATTAAAAGCTAGTATTACCTTTGCTTCAATCTATGAGATTTAGTAGAGTCTATGTAAGTAGAGAGTAACGTGGGAGAAAACTTGGAAGTTTTTATTGAGTAGAATAGAATATACATTGTTAGAGATTAAAATCACACTTTTGGGAGGGAAAGAACGAGATTAGAGTAATCTGAAATGGAGGGACTAGGGATTAGCGATAATACCACTTTAATCTTCTAGTGTTCCACGGATTTGAGATTTAGATTCCTTTATCTATTATGAGGTTGTACGATCCAAGGTCAGTTCGGCCAATGACGAGGAATGGACCTTCCCAATTTTTTGCAAGCTTCCGAGCTTGAGCTTCTTTTCTGTGTTGTGGGATATCTCTAAGGACGAGATCGTCGATTTGGAACTTACGACTTCGAACTCATCTGTTATACAAGCTGATCAGCATATGATGATATCGGCCTAGGTTTACAATAGCGCATTCCGTAGTTTCATCAATCCAGCTTATATTACAAGCCAATTCGATCTCATTTTCTTCGTCTCTAACCTCGTGATCTCTTACAAGATGGTGGTACTTTGTTGGAATGATGACCCCTATGCCATAAGCCAGGATGAATGGGGAACAACCAGTTGATTATCGTGGAGTAGTATGGTATGCCCATAAGACGTGAGGAAGCTCCCGTATCAAATTCCCTTTTTTCTGTGATTGAAGCCTTTTCTTGAGTCTATCTACTATAGTTTTGTTGGTGAATTCGGCCTGGCCATTGCCTTGAGGGTAATATGGATTGAATGGTGAATGGATGATGTTGTGTTTGTTGAGGAAGGCTGCAACCTTTTCACCAATGAACTATGGCCCGTTATCGATCCGAATCAGGTGGGGGAATCCGAATCATGTGATAATGTGTTCCCAGATAAAAAGGGATGACATCTTCTTCTCTAGTTTGGCAAGGAGGAACTGCTTCTACCCATTTTATAAAATAATCGGTTGCTAGGAGTAGAAAATGTCAGCTACCTGGAGTATTGGGGAATTTTCTGATAAGATCTAGTGCCCACCGCTTGAATGGCCAAAACACCTTGCTTACATGTAGCTCGAGTGTAGGGCTATTGTAGGGACAAGATTTTGTAAAGATCGAACTGGCTTGAAATCGATCCTTACACCAAGAACTACTATGCCAAGAATTAAATAAGAGATAACACTTGACACAGGGGATTTACCGTGGAAAACCTGTGAATAGGTAAAAACTACGACCTCGAGTAGAGGATTTTGTGAAAATAGTATTATTGCTTGAGAAAGTGGGAGAATCTGATTACAAAAGTTAATCTAAGATAGAATAGCTAGATATCAGATAATTGTATGTGTTGAATTCTCTGTTGGCCACCCTGTTTCCTTAGGAGCTCTGCCCTTTTATAGACCCTACTCTCAGTTTAACATCGTGCTCGAACACGTTCTCCTGAAAGTGGGAGTCATGGGCAGTTGAGTGTGTAACTGCTAGCTCGTGGGAGACAGGTGTCTGTTGACTTGTTCTGTTTACATATGTTGTGAACAATCCACGTTCTACTTGAGTTCGTGGTCGATGTGTAACTGTTAACATGTATATCACGTGTTTGTTTATGCGCGAGTCTGGTACTGGATAAGATCGAGTACTCCAGAGATCGAGTGATTAGTAACTTCGAGTATCCCATAGCTCGAGGAATAAGTCCCTACAGGTACGGATCATGTGTCCATGTCGCTGACATGTGTCATATTTGCATGAGTACTCTTTTGCTTACTTGTACATTCCTAGCTAGAATACTCCTTGTGTAATTACTCTATTAGCGATTAATCGACCTGTGGCATGGGAGCCACAAGTTCTATCATGTAATTCTTTGAGCATTCCATCACCTTTTTTCTTTGAGAGGATCTTAAGTTAAGGCCATGTGACTGATCGGCGATAAAGGCGACCTTTCTGAATTGTGAAACACTTTAATTTTTCGATCAACTATCGGCACTCTTTTGGATCTATAGGATGGGGACCGTCGTATTTGTTTTTCAGGACTAGGTACGCAATAAATGGCTTTTGCCAATTGTCATCCTCCTTTTCATCGCCCCCAGTGTTGATCTTACATACAGAATAAAGATCAATGTTGGGAGTAGATATCACTTCAATCTGTAGATATTGCGCTTCTGTACCCAAGACCGCAACAATATAGGCCAAAAAATTGGCGTGTCTATTTTTACTTTAAGGAAGATAGTCGTGAGTTGCTTTAACAAATCTATTCATCCTATCGGCAATGAGGGATACATATTTGATCACCTTGCCATTTTTCTTGTACTGTTCTGAGTAATGGTAGACGATGAGTAAAGAATCTGTATAGACTGAGAGCTCAGGGATGCCAAGTTTGAGTACGAGGTCGAGTCTATAGATTAAAGCTTTGTATTCTATGACATTGTTGAAGGCTTCAAAATATAAGCAGATTGGTTTTTCTATTCTGTCGCTGTAAGGGGTAATCAATACGATTGTGTGTCCTGCTGAACCATCTGTAAGAAGTCTCTACCCTTTCCTTGTAATCCATTCAGCTCGTTCGTCAAAGGGCTTGGCGTGTAGAGCTTCTGAAATTTCTTCTGCAAGATTAGGTTCGTGTTCTTCCCAATCGGAACCTTTCACAGGAAATCTGTGAGAAAATCAGTAACGGCCCTACCTTTATCTAAATGGCATTGTTCGAACTTGATATCATGTTCTCCCAAACTGATAGACCATTGCTAGACTCTTCTAGATTTTTTTTTAGACAAGACTTCCCGGAGTGGGTTGCTTGTCATGACTTTCACTGAATGAGCTTGGAAGTAGTGCTTATACTTCTGTGAAGTGTAAAGAAGAGTTAGAAGGAGTCCCTTAATTTTAGAATACCTCATTTCTGTTGGCGTAAGGGTTTTACTGATAAAATTAATTGGTTTTTCAACCTTGCCCCATAGCCAAATGAAGACTGAACTGATAAAATTATCGATAACTGCGAGGTAGATGATTAGTTCCTCATTATCTAATGGGGTGCTCATGATAGGAGACTTCCCTAGATAGGTTTGGAATTCCTAAATGGTTTCCTCACATTCTGATATCGATTGGATCTCTTCGTTTGGCTAAACTTTTCCTTGTTTGGTATAACCTCGAAGTAATAAGAATAGCCATCGGCTTCGATCTGAAGACATAGAAACGAATTTATTGATAGCAACAATCTTGCATGCGATTTTTTGTAAGTCCTTCGTTGTTATTAGAGAGGGCATGTTGAGGAGGGCTCGAATTTGGTCTGGGTCTACCTCAATCCTTTTCTTGCTGATGAGATGGCCAAGGAACTTACCTGAATGTACGCCAAATTAACACTTATCAGGATTGATCCGCATCCTGTAAGAACAAATTTTTTTGAATATTATGGATAGATCTATGATATAGTCCTTTTAGTGTAAGCTCTTGCACAAAAGATCATCGATGTAGACTTCAACAATTTTCCCCAAGTATATTTTAAACATAGTTATCATTAACCGTTGATAAGTTACGCTTGCGCTCTTTAGTCTAAAGGGCATGACTTTGTAACAGTAAAGTTCTCTTTCAGTGATGAAAGTTGTCTTTTTCTGATCGGCCTCAAAGAGAGGTATCTGATGGTATCCAAAAACAACATCCATCATATATAAGAGCTCGTGACCTACTATAGAATCAAGAATTTGATCAATGATTGGAAGAGGGAAACTGTCTGTCGTAGTGTGCTTGTTTTGAGCGGTAAAATCTACACTTGCACCTTTTTATTTTTCTTTGGAACTGCGATGATGTTGCATATCCAATCAGGGTACTTGGCTTCTCGAATGAATCCCATTTTAATCAAATTATCAATCTCAATGTTGACATTATCTCGGAGCTGAGGTGAGAGATATCACTATTTCTGTTTGACTGTCGTACCGTTGTTGTTGATGCTCAATCTGTTACATGCCTCAGATGGATTGACCCCTGCATTTCTTTGAAAGTCCATGCAAAGATATCTCGATTTACTCGTAAGAAGTGAATGAGAGTATCCGTGTCATGTTGGACCAGCTTAGTACCAATATAAGTACCTCTGCGAGGTCCATTAATATTTATGTACTCTATAAGTTCTTCTATGGAAAGCTGATGATCGATGTGATTAGCTTTCTGTAATTACTATGCAACGTATCTGTGTGATGTACCTTAAATGACAAAGATGGTATTCTCGCAAGCTCTGAAAAGCTTTTAATTGCCTTTGATTTCCTAGAAGCAAATTCTCTGAATAATGAGGTAAGTAGTGGTTGAACGTGTAACTGTTTAGTTTATGAGAGACAGGTATCTTTGACTTGTTCATTCTTTGCTATAATGCTCGATCCACGTTCTTTATCAGTTTATGGTCTAGGTGTCAATGCTGACTGTACATGTCACGTGTGTAATGCATGAGTCTGATATTCAGGTAGTTTGAATTTGGGGTTTCGAATATTAGGTAGCCCTGAGATAAAATCCAGAGAAATGCTTTCCCACGGTTGTGTTGGCACTGGAAGTGGTTCAAGTTGTCCAAGTAGTAAGTCCCGTTCAACTTTATCTTGCTGTCAAATGTGATAAGTTCGCGTATATTCCATCACTTCGCCACGATCATTTGCCCAATAGTAACCTCTATGTAATAAGGATAGTATTATCTGCCAACCTGGATGACCTACCTAAAGAGTCTCATGGTACTCCTTTATCGGCTGCCGTCTTAGCCCTGCGAACCGAGGAATGTAAATCCACTGTCCCTTCGTATATAGAAGACCATCTTCTACCCAGAACCATTTTGTTTTCCTTTATTTCTCCAAGTTAATGATGACTTGGGTTTGAGGATCCGCTGCCAACCCTTCGCGGATTCTATCTGAAAGAGTACTGGTGATGTGAGATTGAGATTGTTTGGCTGCTATAAAGATGGCCGCTAGTTCAGCTTTACGGCTCAATGCATCAGGTACATTATTCATCCTCCATGGCTTGTACTCAAAATCTAAATGATGCTTTGCTAGAAACTCTTTCCAACGAGCCTCCTTCGTTGTCAGCTTATTTGTGTAAGAAAATGGCTTGCCGCATTTTTATCAGTCTTCACCAAAACCTTCATTCCCAACAAATAGTATCGTCATACTTGCAGACAATGCATACCAACTAGAAGTTCCTTTTCTTGTGCTGAATACCATATCTCTGTATCATTCAGCTTCATACTTCCATACATAACCAGATGCTCATGTTGTAATAATACTCTACCGATAACATAATTAGACGTATTGATATGTACTTTAAATATCTTGGTAATATCTTGCTTAGTTAGGACTAGGTCACTAATCACCTCATGCTTCAAATTGTCAAATGTTGTTTGACATTTCTTGGACCATGACAATGATAGGTCCTTCTTGAAATGACCTGTAAGGGGTATCACATGCTTCGTGTACCCTTCGATGAACCTGCAATAGTAATGCACAAGGCCAAGAAAAGAGTGAACTTCTATAACCGTTATAGGAGCTTTCCACTCCTCAATAGCGTGTACCTTATCCATATCCATACGGATCTATCCTCTGCCAATAATGTGTCCAAGAAACATAACTTGTTCTTGAGCAAACGAACATTTTTCTAACTTGACATAAAATTGACTCTGTCGTAGGATTTGAAATGCCAGGCGAAGATGTTCAAGGTACTCTTCCATAGTGTGACTATAGATAACAATATTATTTAGGTACACCACTACAAACTTGCCAATATAGTTTCGGAAGAGCTCATTCATAAGAGTACAAAATTTTATAGGAGCATTGGTCAAGCTGAATGGCATGACAAGAAATTCTTATGGCCCATACGAGTGGAATACGTCATTTTCAGTTCATCACCAACAACAATTTGGACTTGATAGTAACCCGATCTCAAATCAAGTTTAGGGAAGTACTTCACAGATGTAAGTTCGTCAAACAAGTCAACAATTGGCAGTATTAAATACTTGTTCTTCACCGTAACCTTGTTTAAGGCTCGATAGTTGACACATAAATGCAAACTTCCATCATGTTTCTTCTGAAATAAAACTGGGGAACCATATGGCACTTTTGAGGGGCGAATATAACATGATTCCAATAATCTGTCAAGTTGTTTTCAAAGCTCTGCTAGTTCAGGTGAACTCATCCTATACGGTCCTTTTGCAAGAAGTTTGGCTTTAGGTACTAACTCGATCTATTGATATAGAAGCCTTCGTGGAGGTAACACTTTTGGCAGTTCTTTTCGCATCACATCCTGGAACTCAATAAGTACGCATGAAACTTCATTTGGCACGGTATTGTAATCCTGATCATATGGTTCCATTCGTAAGATAGCAAGGTAGGTCAACTCCCCTCACTTCAGTTCCTTCTTTAACTGAAGAACTGAGAATATTTTGCCCTCATCTCTGGGCATGCCATCTGTATGATTGAGGGATTGTCACCAAAGATCCCAAAGGAATTAACAAACGACATCGATACTACTTTATTGTAGTGAAGAAAGCTCATCCCCAAAATAATTTTGAAATCATCTAACGTCACTGCGAGAAGATTAACCTTCCCACTTTATTGTCCCATCTGAACTGGAACAAACTTGGCAACACCATATATCGGTATTGCAGCTGAGTTGACGGCTTTCATCCTACTGGAATCCTTCACCAAATGCAGTCCCAAATGATTCCATTCCTGAATGGCTATAAAGTTATGGGTAACACTTGTATCAACCATCGCTAAAGTGTTTCGCTCATTAATATTGAGGTCAATGTACATAAGTACCTTCTTAGGCGTAGTCTCTGCCAACTGAGTGGTCAATGCATTGAGCAAGCGAAAAGAACCCATATATAGAGTTTCACCGCCAACATCTCCTTGCACGGTGTCTATGGTTCGCTCGTCTTACGACACCAATAGGGCATTCAATGCCATCTTCTGAGGACATTGATAAGTTTTGTAATTCCCTCTGCAAAAAAAACACTTTAAGTTTATTTGACGTTGCTAAAAACTAGATGAGGATGAGGCACCACCATTGTGGCGCGGCTTGTGGTAATCCCTCCCGGGATTAGAACTTGAGCACTGCTCATAGTTGTTCCACCACTTCTAATTTGGCTATGGCCTTAGCTTTGGCCTTGGTTTCACCCAGTTCCTGCTTGATATCTCTCATTCTTGCCTCTATTATAACTATAGCAGGATCCATTTCTCTGCTTTGACTGGGATGCAGACTGGAATTGAGTCGGTTAATTCTTACCCTAAAAAGGAGTATAGTTGTTAAATAGCTCAACGGAGGCCATTACGGATGCAAAATCTTAAACCCTTTAACTTTGCAGTTTAGTCTAAAACCATGGTTTTAAACATTTTAAGAAACAAAATAACTTGCCCTTTTGGGACATATCGCAAATTATCAACATTAATGTTGAGAACCGCTTGACATAATCATAAATATTGTCTGTCTGCTTAAGTTGCCTCAAACTCCTTCGAGCAATAAAATCAACATTCTCGGGCAAGATCGGAGCCTTCTCATTCTTCAAGTCATCCCATGCGTTAATAGTACCGTGACCACTATGGATCTCGGCATACTTAGTGTGCCAACATAATTTAATGTCACTTTTAAGGTACATGGTTGCCATCGATACTGTAGTGACCTGATTTTATAAAGCTCGAACTGACCTGAAATCGATCCTTACACCAAGAACTACTATGCCAAGAATTAAATAAGAGATAACACTTGACACAGGGGATTTAGCGTGGAAAACCAGTGAATAGGTAAAAACCATGACCTCGAGTGGATGATTTTGTGAAAGTAGTATTATTGCTTGAGAAAGTGGGAGAATCTGATTACAAGAGTTAATCTAAGATAGAATGGCTAGATATCAGATAATTGTATGTGTAGAATTCCCTGTCGGCCCCCTTGTTTCCTTAGGAGCTCTGCCCTTTTATAGACCCTGCTCTCAGCTTGACATCGTACTCGAACACGTTCTCCTGAAAGTAGGAGTCATGGGCAGTTGAGTGTGTAACTTCTAGCTCGTGAGAGGCAGGTGTATGTTGACTTGTTCTATTTATGTCTGTTGTGGACGATCCACTCTCTGCTCGAGTTCGTGGTCGATGTGTAACTGTTAACACATTTGTTTAACCGTGAATCTGGCACTGGATAAGGTCGAGTCTTATCGAGCTCGAGGTATAGATGAGATCAAGTTTCCTTAGCGCGAGTGATAAGTCCCTATAATCGCCCCCTCGCAACTGAAGTCACGTGTGGCTTTAGCTGTGAAAAACCCTAAAACTCGAACCTTGTGATGACGTATGCGACGCTTGAAAAAAAAGGAACATCTGTATTGAAGAGTGTGTTGCTATTATGACGCGTGAGTATCATGGGCAGACTGTTAGTTTTCCTGAGCAGATGACTGTTTGAGGAAACAACATGCATTAAATGCGATATTGCTATAAATAGTGGACAGATTTGATTGCCGAATAACATGCAACACATCTTCGCTGCAGAGAAAAACAAGCATGCCTCTTTTGTAGAGTGAGGAAAAAAAAATATGAGTTGTTTGGAAGCGTACCTTTGCAAAATCATGGTTAAGATGGGGAATCAAGTGTATCATACCCAGTTTTCTTTTATCATGGAGGGATTCTGGATATGGTTTTGTGGTTATCAGAGTAGGGCGACTCTTTTTGCTATTTTGTTGAAGAAGTGTTCTTTAAAATATTTCTGGGTATTATGTAATGTCCGATTTAGCGGCCGGGGTGTATGTGATGCAAAATCCCTGGTCTTTACTGATGTTCCGATTTCTAAGGTATGAGTCCTCCTCAATTTCCACGAACTCCGGGTAAGTGGGGATAAGGAGGAAGAGACGGCGGTGGTGGAGGTGGAAGATGGATCGCTTCTTTTGGTGCCATCATTTTTCTTTTAATTCTTCCTGTAGGGAAATGAAGAGGTAAGAAGTTTTTGACCTATTGTAGTTTTGTACTTTTTGATCCGTGGCTGAGGTTTTTCTAAAGTTCAGGATTATCTGGGTAATGAGAAAAAAAACTAGAGACCTGTCATCGTGTCTAAAAATGTATTTGAAATATCGAGCTTTGAAGAGCTTGATTTCGTAATTGTAAAGCAACGCTGTAGGAGTAGTCCTGTAACCAACTTGTTAGATAAAAAATCGATCGTAATAGAAGAATATTTTTGTTTGTTTCTTACTAGCAAAAAGCTAAAATAGTTAACATGTCATCGAGCTGTACATAATATGGGAGTGAATAGTTGGTTGGATAACATACCTGATCCTACCTTGTAAATGGATCGAGCTTAATAACTATAAACATAAAGCTCGAAATTTCATTTTTAGGGAGCTCGATTAAGCACGAAAAGATAATAGTAAGTAGCTTAAACTCAGGAAGAGTGGGTTATTGAAACTGAAATACGTTGCGTATAGTCAATCAAAAAATTAGTCCTGTTAACTGAACAGTATAAAAGTGTGACTCATTTTTTAAGAAGGTTATTCAGAAAAAAAAATGGTAAAGACTCTCTCTCAGAGGGCTGTTGAAGCGCGTGTGTTGAACGACTTGCGTTTAACATTCAAGATTTATGAAATAAGGGAAGCTATTTTTGGGCAACAAGGTTATGATACAGTTCTACTCGAAACTCAAGCGAACTACGAGGGTAAGACTGATGTAGAAAGGGGCGAAGAAATGAACCGCGTGTACTGGTCCGATTCCATGCGTACCTGTTGGCAGTCTGTTGAAGATTGTAAAAAGTTTATCCTGATGATGGCCAGGGAGGAGATCAATAATGAGGATATGGATATCGCCTCAGGGCTGCTGAAGGCTTGTGGTGTTGTCGAGCACACCGGTTGCTTCGAATGCAAGTATCTTGGGGATTGGAGTAAATGATTGTTGTATTTTTTGAATGTTTGAAATGTAATTGACCGAATTTACTTAAAGAAAAATTTATTCACGAAAATAGGCTATGACTTGGATTGTTTGTTGAAACTGAATATTTTAATTTCTGTGCTAACTGATATTGACGTTAAAGTCAAGGTGTATAAGTAGGGCAAACAAATGTACGTAAAATTTTAAAGTCGAAAATTCAGAATCATGAGTTTGGGGTATTGTGAAAAAAGTGGAACCAAGAGGCTGAGAGATACGCTAAAGTATAATATTTTGTGTAATGATGGGAAAGTATTTTCACCAAAGCGGTATGACATGTCTGACAGGTTCAGGCAAACAGACGGCCCGGTTCAGGAATCGAGGACTGCTTACTGGAAAAATCCAAACCGCCAGCGGTTTGTAGAAAGGTGCATAAGTGCCCCCTCTCCTCCCGCTCTGAATACAGAAAACTAGAGAGAGAAGATAAGGGTTAAAGAGAGAGAGATCTCAACTGATGATTCCATTACTGCCAAAGGAGGAAAGGATAAGAGGAAAGCAGTGACTATGAGTCTCAATTACAAACTACGAGAGGAGGCAGATATTGAGGAGGCTTTGACGAAGTTGCTGAAATTAAGCAAATTGGTGCGGACCAACGCTGCAGAGTCTTACTCGGGTGCTGAAGGTAAGTCTGTTTTTGTGTTTACAAGAGTTTTTGTATAAAAAAATTTAATTGTGTCGGGATAAGGATGTAATCCCTACCAAACACAAAAATGAAATAATAATAATAATGGGAATAATGACTTTGGGGCGATAAAAATTGTTTTGAGACAGTTTGTAATTGATAAGTGATCTAGTAGTCTGAGATAAAAATTGATATATATACCTCGGCCTATCTGTAGGTTTTGTTGGACCAGCGTTTTGTAAAGTAGACCCTTTATTGTAGATAAATATGGCTTCGATTTCCGATTGTGCAAAGGCTGATGAAGCAGACCTCTTAGGGCAGTTAACTCCCGTCATTGAAGTAGGGGATGAGGAGGATACTGTAGCCAAATTGATTGAATGGCCTCGTCTGAAGGGTTCTCGTGTTGAGTACCCAACAGGCTCTAGTCGGTTTAGGGAGTTCTGTAAGGCCAAAAGTAGCATAGATGGGATTTGGGGGCACGCCTTCGCATATAGGGGTAATTTCTTTAGGACTTATAGTATCAGTCAAGGAGGGGATTACTTATATTTTTTGCCTGATTTGGCCCAAGAAAAAAAGTGCAGGCATTTGGGGGACGATGTATCTTTGGAGTATGTCCAAGGCATTGTGAATGATAGTTGAACTGATGGGTTTTGTTGCTATTTAGCCCAGTTTGATTATGGGTTAACTTTGCCTTTGAGCAATTAGGCCAAGAGTGTTATGAATTGGATTGGGGCTTGTCCGGCGCAATTGAATTGCAATTTTTGGGAAGTTATTCTTGTATGCAAAACCCTGAATGGGAGATTGGCTGCATCTGGTAGTAAGAGGAGGATTACTGCCAAGGATTTTTTGGAGTATTATGCCGTGAAATATGTCACAGCAACTGATGGTGCATATCTCTCGTCTAGTTCTTCAAGACAATGCTTCTTCGACCTATCTTCAGCAGGGCGAGTGTGGAACGGCAACCTTTTATGGGTGTCTGGTGAATGTCTTCAGCTGTCTGATGAGGAACCCCTGGAACTTAATAATAGAACTATATCAAAGGGTAAGTATACCATTGGAAATTGGACTATCATTTGTATGTTGAATTATACGTCTATAGTTGACCTTTATCTTACGTTGACGATTTTTATGCAGGAATTAATTATAAAGTTTTGAGGAAGGAATATTTTATAGACGTCATTGCCAGGGCACTGAGCTCAAAGCTGTTCTTAATGAGTTCGAGATAACTAGGTTCGAAAGGGTAGCTAGTAGGGAGAAAAAGGTCAGGAGATCGCAAACAAAGCGGAGACTGGTCGGGAAAACTCCAGGCTCAATGGAAGAGAAATTGTCAACTCCTAAACTTAATACACCCTTGAAGCTCGTGCGGCTCAATGAAATTCCGGATGGGCCAGTGGACGTGGCCACGGTCTTTAGCACTATTATAAGGAAGCTGGCGAAGAGGATGGCTGTAAAAAGGGGGCTGCTCCTTGTTCTATTACGCCGGTCAGTGTGAACGATAGCAGTAAAAGGAGGAAGGTAACTTCTCCCACAAAGTCGTAGGAGGTGCCAGAGGAAAACGATAAGATCGCTGAGGGGGCGAACTTGAGGCCCCGCTTTGAGGTCGAAGCTGGTTTCTTGGAGGAACAATGTCGAGCTAAAGCTCGAGAGAAGATGGTTGTTGTTATGGATGATGAATTTAAGAAGGTTAGTAAATAGTTGGTTTTGTCGAGCTATTTTGCTGCTCGAGCTGACTTATTTCTTTTTGCAGTTTGCTCGTGCTCTGAGGGACGTTCAGCTTGGTTTCCAGGATAGGTCAATGGAGTTGGAAAAGAGGATCTCCCAGCTCGAGGGGGAGACAAATTAGTTGGAAGAGAACCTTATTCGAGAGAGGGGAGCTTTCCAGTTGGAGCGGGATAAAGAATGGGAAGCTGCTTCCCTAAAGCTGAAGGAAGTTTGGGCTGAAAGTAAAGCTGAAGCGGAGAGATTAGTTACCGTGTCGGCTATTTCTCGGAACAACCTTGCAGGGAATCCCTACCAACTGAGGTATACAAAGGCGGAGATAATGGCATTTAGCGAAGGGAATTATGAGGAGATAGAAATTATGGATGAAGAGGTAGTTGTGGAAAGGGAGGATGGTCTGAATGTTACTGAAAAGACCGCTGCCGATAATCAGGAATCTATTAATCAGGTAGGATGATCGTGTAATGTAACATTGGTTGTGAAACATGAACTCAAGCTTTATAACTTTATTGCTGTTTGATGCTAACAACATTTTATTTATGAAATTCCGTATTATAGGAGATAGAAAGCTCGCGCCTCAGAGTTGAGGACATAGAGGGCTTGCTTAAAGTGGAGAGAAAATCCTCTGCTGAATTGCAGGTTAGATAATTTAGATAAATTAATAACTAGATGAGCAAGAATAATAGGAGAAAGGATATGTACCTTGCATGTTTATTTTAGTTCAGGACGTTTGTGTATGTACCCTCTGTTTTGCGCCCAAGACTTGTTATTGTCGGTAGGCCAAGGAGAAGTTGGTTGTCTCGAGCTTGTAGGTGTCTGTACTACAAGTTTATCAGTATGTTTCTGTCGATTTGTTTCTCCATTAGGTACTGATGTTGTGAGTCCCTGCTAACTGTTATGTAAAAGGAGCTAAATGTTGCTAGAGAGAGAGAGAAGAGCAGACTCTTTTGTATAATGCTGAGTATGCAGAAGAATATGAGGTTTTGTTTTCCCAGTATGAAGATCGATTGGATGATAATGTGAAGCTTTCATTAAAGTTTAAAGAAGCTAAGAGACAAGTCGAGCAAAAGACTGCAATAATTTTGAGTAGGGATTCGGCTTTGAACTAACTTACCAGCGAACTTGCTGAGTTGAAGGAAAAGGCTGCGTCAAGTTCTCGGCACGAGGCTGAGGTAGCCGAATCCCGTATTAGAGCGTTAAATGAAGAGATATCTGATATGAAATGTAACATTCGTGCTCTGAACGAGCAGTTGTTGAAGAGAGAGATCGAGCTGGATACTGCACGAACTAACTTGGCAGTGTCTGAGGCCGATTTTGAAAAATTGAGCAGTAGTATTATGGGAAAAGATCAAGAATTTCGTAACTCTGCACAAATACGTGATAGTTTGATTGCCAGGGTAGATCGTGTGAAGGCTGATTTACGTCATTTAAAAGGGAGAGAGGCTCAGAGCAGGGCTGATTTAACAGAGATTCAAGCTAAGAACAAAAGTTTGGTGGATGATTTGGCCCATGCTCGCGAAAACGTGAGGAGGGCTGTGCAACGTGAGAAGGAGATGAATAAAATAATTAATCAACTCTATGCGCGAATCTTCGAATCGGAGCGGGAGTTACGTGTACGTGAAATGAAGTATCAGAAAGATCTAAAATTTGAATTAGATAAAAGGGATGGTGAAATTGCTTCTGGTGAGGGGAGTCGAGAGATGAAGGAATTTCTTCGTCGAAAAAAAGAGTTAGTGGAGAATATGCATATTGATCTCATAAACTCTCAGCAGAAGTTGATAGATCTTACAAGGCAGATGAGCGATCGTATTGATCAATTAACAGCTGAACTGGCTGAATCGAAAGCTCGTCGTTTGAAGGATAACAAGCGCACTGCTGTTACTCACCAATCCTTTTAAGGAAATAGTAGCTCACGAACAAGAAAAATGTGATGGTGAAGCTTTGCATCAACGACAATTAAGCGCATTGGTTGCATTTTTTTTTTTGAGGAAATAAAATTCTTGCAGGTTGAGAGAGATTTGATGCAAGATTGCTTCTCTGGAAGGACTTGTGTATGTAAACTCTATATCTCGAGCATAGATCTAATTGGTGTTATAGATCGTGGTATTGGGACCACGACGGCTGAACAGATAGCTCGAGGGAGAGAAATTGTTGCTCAACGAGCTCCATAATATTTGGCATCCTGGACTAAAATAGGGGGACGCTCGAGTGTAGTCTCAGCTACTCCCGTTGTGAGAGGAAGGTTTACTGCTCCCCCATCAAGAAAATCCTGCAGAGTTAAAAAGAAATAGAATTGGATTCTGATAACGAGTACCTTTTGTATGTAGCAGATGTTAATGCCTCATTGTTCGATGTAGGACTTTGAGATGAGCGTTGTAATTTGAAATATTGATATGAGAAAATAATATTTCAACACCTGCAGTAGATGTTATTCTCTGGTTTGACCCATTAAATTAGAAGAAGTCTGTGGGTGTAGAAGTAAGTATTATCTGTACTTCATCCCTTGGACTTCAGGGAGGTTTAGCGGTAGCGAGCTAGTATTATCTTTGCTCGTACTCTAGGCGGTCATCGCAGGCTAAGAGGTTCTTTATGGCATCCACCTCAGATCTATGTTTCCTCAGGGGTTTGGCTTGTATTATCTATGCCTTGATACCATATTGGAGAGCTGGGCTTATCGACAGTGAGCAACATCTCACTCGTGCTTTAGACCTGATCCCGCAGGCCCAGAGGTTCTTTATGGCCTCAGCCCCAGAGGTATTTGTATCCTCAGGGGTTCGGCTAGTATTATCTATACCTTGATACCATATTGGATATTGGAGCTTAGCGGCAGCGAGTAAGTTTTTTCCTCACTCGTGCTTTAGGCTTGTTATCTTCAGGCTAAGAGGTTCTTTATGGCCCCCGCCTTCGGATGTATGAGTATCCTCAGGAGTTAGGCTAGTATTATCTATGCCATTACCAATGTTGGACGTTGGAGCTTAGCGGCAGCGAGAAAGTTTTTTCCTCACTCGTGCTTTAGGTTTGTTATCTTCAGGCTAAGAGGTTCATTATGGCCCCCGCCTTAGGATGTATGAGTATCCTCAGAAGTTAGGCTAGTATTATCTATGCCATTACCAATGTCTGATGTTGGAGCTTAGCGGCAGCGAGCAAGTTTTTTCCTCGTGGTCGTGGGTTCGATTCCCACAGACGGCGCCAAATGTAGGGACCAGAATTCGTAAGGCTTGAACTGGCTTGAAATTAATCCTTACACCAAGAACTACTATGCCAAGAATTAAATAAGAGATAACACTTGACACAGGGGATTTAGCGTGGAAAACCTATGAATAGGAAAAAACCACGACCTCGAGTGGAGGATTTTGTGAAAGTAGTATTATTGCTTAAGAAAGTGGGAGAATCTGATTACAAGAGTTAATCTAAGATAGAATGGCTAGATATCAGATAATTGTATGTGTAGAATTCCCTGTCGGCCCCCTTGTTTCCTTAGGAGCTCTGCCCTTTTATAGACCCTACTCTCAGCTTGACATCGTGCTCGAACACGCTCTCCTAAAAGTGGAAGTCATGGGCCGTTGAGTGTGTAACTGCTAGCTCATGGGAGACAGGTGTATGTTGACTTGTTCTGTTTACGTCTGTTGTGGACGATCCAAGCTCTGCTCGAGTTCGTGGTCGATGTGTAACTGTTAACGCGTTTGTTTAAGCGTGAATCTGGTACTGGATAAGGTCGAGTCTTATAGAGCTCGAGGTATAGATGAGATCGAGTGTCCTTAGCTCGAGGGATAAGTCCCTATAATAGCCCCCTCACAATTGAAGTCACGTATGGCATTAGTTGAGAAAAATCCCTAAAACTCAGACCTTGCGGTGACGTAAGCGACGCTTAAAAAAAAGGAACGTTTGTATTAAAGAGTGTGTTACCATTATGACGTGCGAGTGTCATGGGCAGACTGTTAGTTTTCCTGAGCGAATGACTGTTTGGGGAAACAACGTGCATTAAATGTGGTATTGCTATAAATAGTGGTCAAATTTGATTGCCGAATAACCTACAACACATCTTCGTTGCAGAGAAAAACAAACATGCCTATCTTTTGGGTTTGGTAGGGATTCTTGTGATAAAAATGAGATTTTATTGATTGAAAAGAGTTTGTACATACACTGGAGGTGAAATCTCGTGGTGGATTGAATGCTGTTGAGTGACAGAGGAGCTGCTTAGCGTCAATATAACTTCAATCTTTTTGTATTCCATGGATTTGAAATTTTGTCACCAGCTTCCATCATGAGATAGTATGAACCCAGACCAGTTCGACCTATGACCATGAAAGGACCTTCCCAGTTTTCTGCTAGTTTCCCAGCATGTGGATCTTTTCCGTTATCTGGGATTTCTCGAAGGACCCAGTCGTTGATGGAAAACTTCCGAGTGCGAACTAGTTTGTTGTATGAATTTGCCAGTGTTTGATGATATCAACCTAGACTTGCGATAGCTCAATCTTGTGTCTCATCGATCCAATTGAGGTTGCAAGCCAATTCGAACTCGTTCTCTTCATCTGTGAGCTCGTGGTCTCTTACGGGATGGTGGTACTTAGTTGGGATGATTACTTTAGTTTCATAGGAAAGTAGAAAAGGAGAGTACTGTGTTGATTTATGGGGAGTAGTTCGATAAGCCCATAAGACGTGAGGTAATTCACGCATCAGTTGCCCTTCTTCTGTAACATAAGACACATTTTGAGACCATCTACAATGATCTTGTTTGTGATCTCCGCCTGTCCGTTTCCCTGGGGTAGTATGGGTTCGATGGAGAATAAATTATGTTGTGTTTGTTAAGAAATACTACGACCTTTGCTCGAACGAACTGAGGACCGTTATCGATACGGATCAAATGTGGACAACCAATTCTTGTGATGATCTACTGCCAAATAAAAGAAATGACCTCTTCTTCTCGAGTTCTGCATAGAGGAACTGCTTCGACCCATTTGGTGAAGTAATCCGTGGCAACAAGGATAAATTTCCTATTACTCTGAGTATTGGGGAATTCACCAACTAGATCGAGTGCCCATCGCTTGAACGGCCAGTACACCTTACTGGCATGGATTTTGAGGGCAGGGGCCCGAATTTGATTTCCATGACGCTGACATGCATCGTATTTCCTTGAGTATTCTACAGCTTGTTTCCGCATCCCTGGCCAGAACACTCCTTGGGTAATAGCTTTGTTAGCAAGAGCTCGTCCTACGGTATGGGGTCCGCAGACTTCTTCATGTAGATCTCGAAGCATGTTGTTGGCAAGTTCCTTAGAGAGGCACTTGAGGTATGGACCAGTGACCGAACGTTTGTAGAGATCGCCATTTGGCTGGACTGTGCAACATTTTGAATTCTCGATGATGTGTCTGCACTGCTGTGGATCATCTGGTAGTGGCCCATTGCATGAGTTATCCTGACCGAGATACGTAACGAAAGGTTTCCTCCAATCATCTTCCGCCATCTTATTGCCCTCAGTGTTAATCGCATATATCGTAGTACGATTAATACTGGGGCTAGAAATAACCGCGATTTGAAGGTGTCGTGATTCCGTATCTAATACCCCGGCTTAGTAAGCCAAGGAGTCAGCGTAGCGATTCTCTCCTCGAGGGAGGTATTCGAGCGTAACTCTGTGAAATTTGTTTAATCGGCCATGATAGCGTTCTTCTCGTAATGTTCTGAGTAGTGATGAATGATTAGAAGAGAGTCTGTGTAGGCTGAAATTTCAGTGATTCCGAATTCGAGAGCCATGTCCAGACCGTGAATGAGCGCCTCATACTCTGTAACATTGTTCGATGCTTCAAAGTCGAGACGGATGGATTTCTCAATTCTGTCGTTGGAAGGTGTAATTAGAACAATTCCAATTCCCAACCCTGCGGGTCCTGCTGAACCATCGGTGAGGAGCCTCCACCCTTTTTGAGATATCCATGATGCTTAATCATCAAAAGATTTTGAGGGTAGAATCTCATCTACTGCATATTCGGCGAGATCTGGATCATGTTCTTCCCAGTCAGGATCTAAAACTAGAAAGTCTGCTAGAAAATCAGTGACTGCTTGACCCTTTTCGGAAATTCGCTGCTCGAATTTGATTTCGTGCTCCCCTAAACTGATAGACCACTGCTGTACTCTTCTAGATTTCTCTTTTTTAGACAATACTTCCCGAAGTGGGTAGTTCATCATGACTTTGACAGGATGTGCTTGAAAATAGTGTTTAAGTTTTGTGCGGTGTAAACGAAAGTTAAAAGAAATCTTTCAATTTTAGAGTACCTCATTTCTGCTGGAGTATGTCTCTTGCTGATGAAGAAGATATGTTTCTCAATTTTTCCTTCGAGCCGAATGAGAACTAAGCTTAGAGATGCATCTGTAACTGCGAGGTTGATAATCAGTTCATCGTTGCCTATCAAAGTGCTCATGATTGGAGCCCTCCCTAGGTAAGTTTTGAGTTCCTGAAAAGCTGTTTCGCATTCCGGTGCCTAGTTGATATCTTCATTCTTTGAACCTTTGCCTCGCTGAGTAGAACCTCTAAGAAGCATAAATAAACATCTGCATCGGTCCGAGGATTTGGATACGAATCTGTTAATTGCGGCAATCTTTCCTGCGAGCTTTTGTACATCCTTCTTTGTTGATGGTGAAGGCATGTCCAGAAGAGCTCGAATTTGATCTAGATCTGCTTTTATCCCTTTCTTGCTGATAAGATGACCCAAGAACTTGCCTGAGTGAACGCCGAACTGACATTTTTTAGGATTAAGCTTCATTTTATAGGATCGTAATATATTGAATACTGTAGATAAGTGAGAGATGTGATCTTCTTTCTTTAGGCCTTTGCAAAGCATGTCATCGATATAGGCTTCAACTGCTTTTCCCAAGTGTTTTTTGAACATACTCGTGACCAGCCTTTGGTAAGTGGCTCTAGCATTTTAAGGCCGAATGGCATGACCTTGTAACAGTAAAGACCTCTTTCTGTTATAAACATAGTCTTTTCTTGATCTGCTTCTAAGAGTGAAATCTGATTGTACCCCGATGCGGCGTCCATTATGGACAAGAGTTCATGACCTGCTGTAGATTTGAGGATCTGATGAATGATCAGAGGAGGGATGCCGTCCTTTGGCGTGTGTTTGTTAAGATTTGTAAAATCTACACAGACCCGGACCTTCCCATTCTTCTTTGGAATACCAACGATATTAGAAATCCAGTATGGGTACTTGGCTTCTCGAATGAAACCGACCTTGATAAGTTTGTCGATCTCCTTGTTCACCTCGTCTCTGAGTCTTGGTGATAACCTGCGTTGCATCTGTTTAACTGCTGCGGCGCCTTCGCGGATGTTTAAGATGTGGCAAGACTTTGAGGGGTCTACGCCTGGCATTTCTTGAAAGTTCCATGCGAAAACGTCTTTGTTGGATTGGAGGAAAGAAATAAGAGCTTCCTTCTCTGTTTGAATTAATTGTGTACCAATATAAGTACCTCGGTTAACTCCATCGACCTGGACGTATTCCACGGGCTCGCCTGGAGAGGACTAACCATCGAGGTGACCAGCCTTCTGTGATTGCTATGCAGCAATCTATTTTGAATGGTCGAGAACTCGTGAGACTGTATTCTCACAAGCTGGAGAGAGTTTCTGACTTCCTTTGATTTCATAAATACCCTTGTTATGATTTAATTGGAGTGTTTGGTAGAAAGTGGATGGGATAGCCTCCATATTGTGTAGCCAACAACATCCTAGTATCCCCAAATACCTTGATTTGGCGTTGATGACATAGAAAATAACATCGATAGTGGTAGGCCCTGCTGCGATCGGGAGAGTGATCTTCCCAACTCGTTCTTCTTTGGACCAATTAAATCTACTGATCTCTGTCTCGCTTTGAACAACCTAATCTGAGAGTCCCATCTGGTCAATTGTGCTCTGGAAAAAGATCTTAACCCCACTTCCTGTGTCTGCCATCATGGTGTGCATTATGAAGTTCCTCATTTTGAGCATAATTACTTGTGCGTCATGATGAGGATACTTCACATGTCCTGTGTTGCAGTCCTCGAAGGTGATTCCCTTTCGACGACTACTTGACTCTGGGAGGAGCTTGGCTTCCTTGTCTTGGACGGCAAGGTCACAACACTCGCCCAACTTCCTCCGTTTGGCTCTGTTAGAATTTGAAACCTGATTGATCTCGATCATAATGTTGCAGTAGAGTTGATATAGATGCTTCTCCTGTGCTTGTTCTGTTGCTGGAGCCACGTCATCTTCTTTTAGATAGCTCCCATCTTTATAGCTAGGAAGATCGATGATGTATTCGTGCATCTTCCCTTCCTTAAAAATGATTTTCAGGAGCTTTTTCAAACTATAGCAATTGTCGGTCTTGTGGTGCTTAATCTTGTGATATTCGCAATAAGGTCAACCTGTTATTGGATCAAGATGTCGAGCTGGACGAAAACATTTATTTTTCTGGAGAATAGGATAGATCACGGAAAGCTTGGCATTCAACTTTGGTATGACTGTTCTGGATGGTTTCTACGACCTCTGATTGTTGTCTCTTTCTGGTTCTGTCTTTGCTCGTTTAGGATCGCCTAGTTCGCTCTAGTTGCGGTTGTTGTTGAAATCTGTAGAAGGAAACTTGGTATTGTTGACTGCATTTACAGGTTTATTCGGTTTGGGCATCATCCGCTCTAGATCGATGTAATTGTGAACTTTCTCGATCATATCTTTGAGAGTCTTGGGCTTCTTCAGGAAGAGATACTCTTTAGCTTTGCAATTGAACTTCAGAGCATTTGTGAATGCGGACACGGCTGTCTTCTGATCTAGATTGTCGACCTTCCGAGCCAGTTCGAGAAACTTCTTGGAGAACTCCTCGAGCTTGTCCCCATGCGCTTGTTTGAGACTTATAAGAGAATATAAGTTCTCTTCTTTATCTTTGTTGTGGGCATAAGCCTTGATGAAGATTTTCTGTAACTGCTCGAAGGTATGAATCGAACCTTCCGGTAAAGAGTAGAACCAACGGAGAGGTTCGTCCTGAAGACAGGTAGCGAAGAGCTGGCAAAGGATGTGATTCAGATTAGAATATAAATCGAATGAGTCACGGAATTACTGAACGTGCTGACCAGGATCGGTTCCTTTATATTTGATGATCTTGGGTGTATGAAAACCTGTTAGATCATTAATATCAAATAATTCTTTAGCAATTGGACTACCTTGTAATTTGTGCGAGTCATCCTTCGCGTCTAAAGCCGTTACTTCGATGATCTCCCTGATACGCTGGTCCATGAGTTCCCGAGAAATATAATGTTGAGGGATAAGAGCTGCTGGAACTACCAGAGATATAGGAACTACCAAAGCTGCTTGACGTATGACTCTGGGAACGTGGTCACCTGTTTCCTCGCTCACACGTTCAGGAAGCAGGGCTTGGTAAGGAAGTCGCAAGACTTCCTCGGGCTGTTTGGAAGGTCTGCGATCTCTGCTGATATTTGTCTGCGCCTTCTGTCCCAAATGAATTGAGACTATCGGTACTTATGGATCCTCACAATGAATCCTAGAAATGTCTATACTATGTAACTTATATGCCCCTAACCTCCCGTGAGCGGAAACTTTTGAGATGGTTGGTACTGTTTTGCGCTCTCTCAGGGATGGTGGTGTTGGTTGCTCTGTAATGCCTTCAAAGCTGTTTGAAAAGCTAACATCTAAGCTTCTTGCTTCTTTGTCTCCAGAACTCGAGCTTGACACTCTCGTTCTGATTCCTTCTCGCGGAGTTCTCGATCTTCCAATAGCTGGTACTCGAGCTGACTCTGTTTCTCGGCTTCGGCAATTAAGCTCGCCCGAAGCTCGGCAACCCAATCAGGTTCCCTTAAACTTTCAGGCTGAGCTTCCGAAGACTGACGTGTTTGAACCATAACTGAATACTACTCGACTGATAAGTATCAATCATGGCACTTAAGAACGTGGAAAAAAATCATGCGTTGCCACAGACGACGCCAAATATAGGGACAAGATTTTGTAAAGCTCGAACTGGCTTGAAATTGATCCTTACACCAAGAACAACTATGGCAAGAATTAAATAAGAGATAACACTTGACACAGAGGATTTAGCTTAGAAAACCTGTGAATAGGTAAAAACCACGACCTCGAGTGGAGGATTTTGTGAAAGTAGGTAGTATTATTGCTTGAGAAAGTGGGAGAGTCTGATTACAAGAGTTAATCTAAGATAGAATGGCTAGATATCAGATAACTGTATGTATAGAATTCCCTGTCGGCCCCCTTATTTCCTTAGGAGCTCTACCCTTTTATAGACCCTGCTCTCAGCTTGACATCGTGCTCCAACACGTTCTCCTGAAAGTGAGAGTCATGGGCAGTTGAGTGTGTAGCTACTAGCTCGTGGGAGACAAGTGTATGTTGACTTGTTCTGTTTACGTCTGTTGTGGACGATCCACGCTCTGCTCGAGTTCGTGGTCGATGTGAAACTGTTAACGCGTTTGTTTAAGCGTGAATCTGGTACTGGATAAGGTCGAGTCTTATAGAGCTCGAGGTAAAGATGAGATCGAGTGTCCTTAGCTCAAGGGATAAGTCCCTACAGATACCTTTGCACCTTTACTTACAGGCATGACTTCATTGAAGTAAGTCTCCATATCAAAATAAAACTTCTCCACCTCCTTTGCGGCCCTCGCCCCCTTGTATGCCTTGGGTATGGGGACCTTAATCCTGGGCCATTCTACACTGCCACCTAAAGGTGGTGGTTCACCAGTTCTACCAACCTTTAGCTTGGAGATTCATCTTTGAAGATAGTTCACCCACTTGATCTAGAAATGTAGTCATATTCCCCTTGACTACCCCTTCTAGTGTAATGAGACGCTTGCCCATATGGGCCTGATCATCTGAGAACCCGTCCAATCATTCCTCCAAAGTTGTTACTTGATCAATAATTCCACCTAGAGCTTGTATATGAGATTCTAATTGATCTAACTACATTCGGGTATTCTATTTGGGATTACTGGGTTGTCCTCCCGTTCGTGGGGTAGGCATTGGGACCCTCTGCCATAGCTAACAAGATTGTTTACCTACTATAGCTTAACTTTGATACCAACTATCATAGATTAGCAGAGATTATAAGTTTGGTACGTGCGACACTTGAAAAATATGCCTCAAGTAAGCCTTTTAATTCGCCTACTTTTGGCAGTCTTTTATTGCAATATCAAATAATAGCAATGCAACATACAATAGTACACAGATTCAATGAAAACTAGCTTTTATTAGCTTATCAACAAGATTACAATGCTCTTGTTCAAACTTGGGTGTATAGGCTTCACCTCCTCTACAATATAGCTACTAAGTAAATAGCTTACAACCAAAAGGAAACATTAATGTTGGAGGCGAAGCATACTCCCCCTAAAGGTTAACTTAAACTTAACAATAATTAACAAAACTTTTTATAAGGCTTTATTACATCCTAGAGATTTTATTTACAAAATATTAGGTTGATACGTTAAGGCGTTATACCTATGATACAATAAGCAATTAACTCTACAAACGATAGAGAGAGAGAGTTATTTTTTTTGTTATCTCAAACTTTGGGGAGCTCATTCCCTTTAATAGATATAATTCTACAACGGCTAATAATTAAATGAGCAAAACAACTTTGTAAGATCAATAAACGTAAAATAAAATATAGTCGTTATAGTTTTATATTTACAAAAATATCCTCAGACTTTTCAATAAAAAGATTACACAAGGCATAGCCCAAGCCGAGGGCCCCAAGGTCTCCAGAGCCTGAAGAACCAATTACCTGAGCACAAACCCCTACCCAAGCACAAGCCAGCCTGGCCTACCGGGCCGCCCGAAGGATGTACATGTATGAGATGGGTTAAAACCTCCTCCTACACACTCACCACTATACACTCCCTCTAATATTACTTGTATACCAGTTATAAGTGTATCTTGGGTTTTATTTCTTTCCATATACGTTTATCTCACCAATGTAGGACTAAAGTAAAAAAATAATATGTGCAGTTTGGATAACCAAGAGTCAATTTTATAAAACCATTTTTAACCAAGTGTCTTGTCTAAAAATCCAACAACAATCCTTGAGGGTGCCTAGGTCCTACTGGAACTTCCATAGTTGGATTGGTTTAATTTCATGCCTAAAATATTTTAGAGAGCTCCTAGTTGTCAGAGTCTATCCCATGGTTCATCCTCACTAAAGACTGTTGGGTGGGTCAATTACAGCTAGACTTGGCACTATCAGTCAAAAAGTAAATCTTACCTTAGGTAAGTATAACTTTAGAAGAACTTTGGTATGAGTTTAAAAACTTAATTAAAAAGTTTTTTTTCAAAATAAACTATCCATGTTCGAACATATTGCTTCTGAGACGAAAAATGTTATCATGTTTGAACATGATTCTTCAATGTTTGAACATGATCTTTCCATGTTCGAGCATGAGCTATCCATGTTTGAACATGTTTGATTTGAGTTGAATTCTCAGCTCATGTTCGAACATGTTTTGACCATGTTCAAACTTGACGACAATTTTGGGGAAAATTTTATAGAACTCAGTTTTTCCTTTTTATTTCCTCACTTCATTTTTTAGGGTTTTTACACATACCAAAGATCAAGTTATATCTGATATTAATATAAATCATCATGCTTTTAAGAGTTGCAATTAACTTTAGAAATACCCAATTTGAGATTTGAGAACTTTAGAAATTTGAGCTTGAAAAGCTTTGGTGAGTGATCTGAAGCGAGGCATTGCGAGAACGAAGGATCAATTGCAAGAAGATTGCCTGAAGAGAGGTAACTGCAGGATGTGTATATCAATTCTGTAAGTAATCAAAGTTCTTGTAATTCTTTAGTCATGGTGGATTTTTGTCGTCGAGGATTCGACAATGACCTATAGGTTTCTCTGCTGAGAAAGGTTTCTCACAGGGTTAATATCATTTGTTTGTGTGCTTGTTGATTATAACTATTGATAATTGATTATAAGATTAAAACCAAATTAGATCATCGTTGTTGGAGAATCGATTCTAGGTTATTGGACCAAATTAACTCGACCTAATAATTCAATATCGATCAATCTCAAGTACCTAAAATTTTTAATATGTCTCAAAACGGTCACACTCGAAGGCTTAACGACCTGAGTTTGAATTTTAACTCCTATATTTGAGATTAATAGATTCTAAAATATTTGGAGGTCCCATAAATCTTATTTAAGATTAAGGAATTATGAGATTAATAGATCCTACCAGGTTTATTGGCTCCCTATCAAGGAAAAGAATGAGATGATCAAGAGATCTCTAATGCTCACTTAAAATGCTCAATACCAAAAGTCAATCTGAGCTATTTGGGTAAGAAAGGACGATTTTAATGCACAAGTAAGGTGTTATGATGGTTTAACAAGTCAATTGTGTAATCTTAAAGTCAAACCATTAGATTCCCTTAAATTTCATTACTCTGGGAAGTCTTTTGGTACTTTTCCCATTGCTTGAGTTCCTTCATTTAGCGTGTCTAGTTTTATAGAGTTTTTCATTCTTTTAGAACAATTGGGGTACGCTTTGTATTTAATTTTTTCTAAATGTTTTCCTCCATTTAATTTTTTTTTAAAGAAAATAAAGAAGAGAAAATAGTATTATTTTTTTGGTTTTGGTTTTCATGTAATTCTAGTGATTCTTATTGTAAATGATTATATGTTCGTCATGATTACATAGACTTGATAAGCACTGCATCTCTTATATTGCCAAGATTATTGTTTGGGCAATGAGATATTTTTGTTCTTAACATAAAATTGATGTTTTGAGTTCTCACTATTGTGAATCCATAGCCACTACTATTCTTTTCATTTGACCTTTCCAACACATACACATACTATTGAGTTACAACAAATTTAAGTTTATTTGATATGTGTGTTTGAGTATTAGGAGGTGTTTTAAGGTATATTAAGGATCATGCAATGTATCTAATCTTCTAAATATGTGGATTCAATCTAAAAGTGTGCAATCAACTAAGAAGAAGTAATGATATGGCATATGGAACACAGGTATGTAACTCTCTCGGGTGTTTTGATAGCAGGGGTATCTTAAAATCCGTCACCCAAAAGCCAACTAGTTTGGGAGTTGTTAATCGAAAACTTTCTACATGGTACAGTTCCCCTCCATTTCTACATACACACAATAAGGAGCACAACCGTCTTGGGTGAGTAAATTGGTAGGGGTATCTTAAAGCCCGACCCCCTAAATCAAACTAGTTTAGGAGTTTTTAATTGAAAGCAAGCTATATAAGACGGTTCTTATCTTCTATGAAACAAAGTTTTAAAACGATATGTGAGTTATACTCAATAAACCTTGGAATATCTTTTGATTGCAAACTACATAGAGCATTGTCTTACTTCATAGTAAATATAGTATAAACAAGATCACAAAAAAGGAAGACCATCTAGAAGCGTGTTTGTTGGTTTACAATGTTTTCAACTTGTGCATTTGTTGTGTTCATCAAATAAATATATCTCGTTGTTTACAATGCTCCTAATAAATGTTCAATGAAGTAGTGTGCAACACTTTGACATTTTCATATGGTACATGTATTGCTCTTAATGTGTGTTACTAGAGTTTTTCTTTGTTTTCAAAATTCATGCATTTTGTTAGGGGGACCATTGCTCACAAACTTTCAGTGTTTTTAAGAAAATTTACATTTTTTTTTTTTTTGCATTCCACATGGGTTACCTTGATGTTTCTCATAGTAGGAGGAGGAACATGTATTCAGTGGGAGGTTGCTCTTGTGTTTCCATGACCTGGCTTATGCCTTTTGTTCTTTCATGATAAAAGGGGGAGAGATACTCAAGATTTGCTTAGGCTTTGGGATTTGATTATATGCCTTTTGGGATTTGATTAATTGTGAAATTTTAATTTTGGGATTTGATTAATATGAGCGGTTAAACTTGTTTCATAAGGTATCATGATCAATCTCGTTTAGTGTACAGATATTCAAGAACATATGGATGTAAAATTTTGAAGTGAGAAAGAATTAGGTTGATAAATTGTAATTCAGTAATTGAGTTTGTGCATATCGAGTTGTATTTTTTGTTCTTTTCAAGTCCTGTCAGTTCTAGAATGACTCTATGTTAGGGCAGTACACTAGAGTTTATTTAAGTACTTATAGGTGAGTTTAGTCACGAAATGAACCAAATGGGGAGATAGAAACATCCATAATTTGATTAGTTTAATTTCATGACAAAACTAGTTTTGAGATGTCCTAGTTGTCAAAGTCTATCCCATGGTTCATCCTCGTCAAAGACTGTTTGGTCAATCATCTACATCTGGACTTGGTACTATCAGTCAACAGGTAAATCTCACGTCAGGTAATCATGACTTAAGAAGGACCTTGGTATGAGTTTAGAAACTTAAATAAAAAGCTACTTTTCAAAATATATTGTCCATGTTCGACGAAAATGATTATCCCATGTTCGAACATGTTGCTTCTGAAATGAAAATTGTTATATTGTTCGAACATCATTCTTCCATGTTTGAACATGCTATTTTCATGTTCGAACATGATCTTTCCATTTTCAAACATGTTTGATCATAGTTGAATTCCCATGTCGTCTTCAATCATGTTTCGACCATGTTCAAAAATGACAAAAATTCTGGGGAAAATTTTATAAAACTCGGTTTTTCTTCTATATTTTCTCACTTCATTTTTAAAAGTTTTTACTCATACCAAAGATCAAGTTTTCTTTGAGATTAACATAAATATTGTTGCTTTTGAGAGTTGTAATTAACTTCCCAAATACATAATTTGTGATTTTAGAGCTTGAGGGATTCGAGCTTGAAAAGCTTTGGCGCGTGTTCCAAAGTGAGGCGTTGCGAGAATGAAAGATCAATTGTCAAATGATTGCTTAAAGAGTGGTAACCAGGGGATGTATTTATTGAGTATATAATTAATCAATCTTCTTGCAATCTTTGATAATAGTGAATTTTAGCTGTAGGGGATTCGACAGCGACCTGTGGGTTTTTCCCCAGATAAAGGTTTCCCACAGGGTTAAGATAATGTGTTTCTATGTTTAGTGATTATAGCTATTGATAATTAATTATAGGATTAAACTTGAATTAAGTCATAGTTGTTGAAAAATTTATTCTAGGTTATTGGACCAAATTAACTTTACCTGATATTTTGATATCGATCAATCTCAAGTACCAAAAAAATTTCACATGCCAAAAGAAAGTATCCTTACATGTACCCAGCAAATAAGTAGTAAACTTGATAGCCTCCACCCTTGCCTAAAAAACTTTCCTCCAAATAAGAAAGCAATCATTGGGGATCTTCATTGCCCATGAAGCATTCTTTTTAATGATGTTTCGCTGCGCCCAATAAGACCAGTTGGACTCCTCCCTAGCAGCCATTTTCCAAACCAACCAACAAACTGCAGCTTTGTTCTAATACATAAACCTTTTTTTTAGCAAAAGGTAAGAGTGAATTGAAAGGATAAAAATACAATTGAGGGGAGACAAAAGCCAAAGCCCAAAATTTACACAAATGTAGCAAACCTATGAGGCTAGTGAATTCTAAAGTAAGTGGCTGTGAGATTTTTAATTGCAGTGATAAAGTCAGGTTTGCCATGACAATTTTCTTTAATACCATTAAGAAGAGAGTTTCCCTTTTTTGAAGCTTGATCTGCAGACAAGTTAGCTTCCCTTCAGTTGTGAGAATATCTAAGAGATAGGAACTTTCCTTTAACAAAGTTCCATCTTTCTATTTGCCTCCAAGTAACAATGTCTTGAGAAAAAACTAAGATAGAAATAGAAGAATTAGACTCTATCAAAATTTTACCCCAGTTCATACTTGTAGCCCAAAAGAGAGAGTCCAGGATAGCTTCACACTCAGCCCCAGAAGCAGTAGTAATCCCCAGACCCGCAAATAATAACGCCTCAAGAAACTAACCATAATCGCTTCTAGCAATAGCTCCAAACTCAGCCTTACTTGGATTCCCCATTGCAGAGCCGTCACAATTAATTTTAATTTCATCATACCAAGGTAGGATCCATCTATACCTCTGAATTCACTTAGCAGGCCTGGGTTTGCAGGGAACCCCCCCAAGAAGAAATGATAAACATTATTTAACATTTTGTAAGAGCCTAATTTTGTAATAGCTCAAAAAGCTCTTACACCAAATGTACCGTGACAATAAATAAAATAAAGAATAGGAATTGACACAGGGCTTAGCGTGGAAACCTCTAAATAGGTAAAAACTACGACTATTGAGAGATGAAAGCTAGTTTTACCTTTGCTTTATCTTATATCTGGTAGAGTTCTTTGATATAAAACTTATATTACCATTGTTTTAATCGTAGAGTATGTATAAAGTTTGATTATAAGCTAGTTTTACCTTTGCTTTAACCGGTATAATTGTCGCAACCATATTAAGAGATAAAAACTAGTTTTACCTTTGCTTTATCTTATGTCAGGTAGAGTTCTTTGATTGAAAACTAGTACCTTTGTTTTAATCGCAGAGTATGTATAGAGTTCGATTGAAAGCTAGTTTTAGCTTTACTTTATCTTATGTATGGTAGAGTTCTTTGATTAAAATCTAGCATTCACTTTTTTTTAATCGCAGAGTATGTATAGAGTGCGGTTGAAAGCTAGTTTTACCTTTGCTTTAACCAGAATAGAGGTCAATTAAAAGCTAGTATTACATTTGCTTTAATCTATGTATTGTCTGCGTGAGTAGAAAGACATGTTGGGAAAAAAACTTAGAAGTTTTCAATAAATAGAATAGAATGTACATTGTATGGAGATAAAAAATTTACTTTTGGAATGAAAATTTTAAAATGGAGTAGTGGGGGATTAATGATAGTACCATTTCAGTCACCTAGTATTCCATAGATTTGGGATTCGAACTCCCTATTCTGTTATGAGATAATATGATCCCAGACCAGATTGACTAACGATTAGGAACGGACCCTCCCAATTTTTTACCAGTTTCCCTGCATGTGGCTCTTTTCTGTGATGAGGGATTTCTCTGAGGACGAGATCGTCAATTTGGAAAGTACGGCTTCGGACTCTTCTGTTGTACGAACTGGCTAGCATATGGTGATATCGACCTAGGTTAGCAATAACGCACTCCCTAGTTTCATCAATCAAATTCATGTTGCAAGCCAATTTATGATCTTTGACTGGATGTTGGTATTATGTTGGAATGATGGCTTTGGTGCTATATGCGATGAGGAATGGGGTACAGTCGGTTGACTGACGTAGAGTGGTACGGTATGCCCAAAAGACATGAGGAAGTTCTCGTATCCAGTTCCCTTTTTTATGAGTAAAGCTTTTTTTTGAGTTCATCCACAATGGTTTTCTTGGTAATTTTGGCTTGGTCGTTGCCTTGAGGGTAGTAGGGATTGGATAGTGATTGGATGATGTTGTGTTTGTTGAGGAAAGCTACAACTTTCTCTCCAACGAATTGTGGCCCATTATCGATTTGAATTAGGTGGGGTATCCAAATCAAGTGATGACGTGTTCCTAGATAAAAGAGATGACTTCTTCTTCTCTAGTTCGACAGAGTGGAACATCTTTTACCCATTTTGTAAAATAATATGTAGCTACGAATAGGTATTGTTTGTTAACTGAAGTATTAGGAAATTCTTCGACGAGATCGAGTGCCCACCGCTTGAATGGCCAGAACACCTTGCTTGCATGTAGCTCGAGCGCAGGGGCGCGGATCATGTATCTATGTCATTGACATGTATCACATTTATGTGAGTACTATTCTGCTTACTTGCGCATGCCTAGCCATAATACTCCTTATGTAATTGCTCTGCTTGCAAGTGATTAACCTGTGGCATGGGAGCCACAAGTCCCTTCGTATAAATCTCTAAGCATTTCTTCTGCTTTCTTTCTGGAGAGGCACTTCAGGTAAGGCCCTGTGACTGAACGGCGATATAAAAAACATTTTTGATTTGTGTAGCACTTTGAGTATTCGATCAACTGTCAGCGCTCTTTCGGATCTGTTGGAAGGGGTCCTTTGCATTCGTTGTTGATGCCAAGGTAGGCAAGGAAGGGCTTTCACCAATCGTCGTCCTCATCTTTATCGCCCCCAGTGTTGATCGTGCATATATAATAGAGATTAATATTGGGGGTTAATATCGCTTTGATCTGGAGATATCTAGCTTTTTGTACCCAAGACCCCAGCTAAAGCCAAGGAATTAGTGTGTTTGTTTTCACCTCGAGAAAGATAATCAAGTGTTGCTTTTACAAATTGGCTCATCCTATCTGCAACGAGGGTTGCATATTCGATCATCTTGCCATTCTTCTTGTATTGCTTAGAATAATGGTGGACGATGAGTAGAGAATCTGAGTAAACTTAAAGCTCTGGGACGCCGAGCTCAAGTGCAAGATCGTATCCATGAATGAGAGCTTTATATTCGGTGACATTGTTGGATTAATTTCTTGATTCTATCGCTGGATGGGGTAATCAATAGGATTCCAATTCCTGACCCTGCAGGTCTTGCTGAACCATATGTAAGAAGTCTCTAACCTTTCCTTGTAACCTATTCAGCTCGTTCATTAAATACTTTGGTGGGTGGATCTTTTGCAATTTTTTTGGCAAGGTCAGGATCGTGCTCCTCCCACTCAGGATCTTCCAGTAGAAAATCTACAAGAAAATTGGCAATGGCCTGACCTTTTTCTGAATGACTTTATTCAAATTTGATATCATGTTCTCCTAATTGACTGACCATTATTGCACTCTTCTAGATTTTTCCTTCTTGGATAAAACTTCCCAGAGTGGGTAGTTCATCATGACTTTGACTGAATGATCTTGGAAGTAGTGCTTAAGTTTCTGTGAAGTGTAAACAAGAGTTAGAAAGAGTCTCTCGATTTTAGAATACCTTGTTTCCGCTAGAGTGAGGGTTTTGCTGATGAAGTAGACTTGCTTCTCGATCCTCCCTTCAAGTTGAATGAGAACTGAGCTGATAGAAGTATCTGTAACTACTAGGTAGAGGATCAGTTCCTCATTATCTATTGGGGTGCTCATGATGAGAGAATTACACAAATATGTTTTGAGATCATAAAAATTTGCCTCGCATTCTGATGTCCATTAGATCTCTATATTGGGCTAAACTTTTCCTCGTTCGGTATAACCATGGAGTAGTAAGAACAGCCAATGACAACTATCTAAAGATTTGGAAATGAATCGGTTGATATCGTAATCTTGCTAACAAGTTTTTGTACCTCTTTCGTCATCTTTGGAAATAGTATGTTAAGGAGAGCTCAAATTTGATCTGGATCGGCCTCGATCCGCTTCTTGTTGATGAGATAGTCGAGGAATCGCCCTAAATGTACTCCGAATTGATACTTATTAGGATTGAGTCGCATCCTGTAAGATCAAAGAATGTAGAATATTATGTTAAGATCTGTGATGTGGTTGATTGACTGTATGCTCTTGCATAAGAGTTCATCAATATAGACTTTCACGATTTTCCCAAGATGTGCTTTAAACAAAGTAGTTATCAACCGTTGATAAGTTGCGTCTGCATTTTTGAGTCTGAAGGGCATGATTTTATAGCAGTAAAGTCCTCTTTCAGTGATGAAAGTGGTATTTTCTTGGTCTTCTTACAAGAGATGAATCTTATTATGTCCAAAAGCAGCGTTTATCATAGATGGGAGTTCGTGACCTACCATGGAATCAAGAATTTGATGAATATTAGGAAGAGAAAAATTATCCTTTGGAGTGTGTTTGTATAGATCTGTAAAATCTACACAAACTCGGAATTTTCCATTCTTCTTTGGGACAGTGACGATGTTGGATATCCAATCTGGATACTTGGCTTCTCAAATGAATTCCACTTTGATCAATTTCCCAATCTCCATGTTAACTTCATCTCGAAGACAAGGTGATAGTCGTCACTGTTTCTGTTTGACCACCGTGGCGTTGATGTTGATGGCCAATTTGTGACATGCCTTGACCGGATTGACCCCATACATCTCTTCAAAAGTCTATACAAAAACATATTGATTCAGCCATAAGAATTGCATGAGAGCATCCTTATCATGCTGGATCAGTATGGTGCCGATAAAAGTATATCTGCTAGGTTCATCAATGTTGATGTATTCTGTAGGCTCTTTTGTGGAAGGCTTCCATTGTGGTTGGTCCTACGGTAATAGGTAATATGATCTTTCCTACTCACTCTTCTTTTGAACCATTAAATCCATTGATATCGGTGTCGCTTGAAATAACTTGATCGGCCAATCCCATCTGGTCGATTGTGCTCTGAAAGAGAATCTCAATACCGCTTCTAGTATCGATCATCAATGTATGACAAACTTCTTCATCTTGAGCATTATCACTAATGCATCATGATGTGGAAATTTTACATGACTAATGTTACAATCTTTGAATGAGATCCCAAGCCGGCGATTGCACGATTCAGGTAGAAGCTTGGTTTCTTTATCTATACGATTAAAAAAATTATGGAGATTTGAACATTCATCTTTGAGAGGACCGGTTTAGGTAATGTACCACCTTTCCGAGGATTGCTAGTATTACCCTTGGAACGCTTTTGATCACCCTGATTCTCCGTCGGCTCATTATTTTGATCTGTAGTTAGACATTTCGTGGTTAGGACGGATTTAGTAGATTTTTGCCTTTCGGACATCATCCTTTCCAGGTCGACATATCCCTTGACTTTGGTGATCATATCCTCCAAGGTCGTAGGTTTGTTAAGGAATATGTGTTTTTTGGCCTTGCAGTCGAGCTGGAGCGCATTGATGAAAGAAGTAGCATCTATTTTCTGATCGAGATTGTCTACTTTTTGTGCGAGCTCCAAAAACATCTTGGCAAAATCCTCAAGCTTCTCTCCATGTGATAGTTTAAAACTAATAAGATAATATAAATTATCCTCCTTGTCTCTGTTGTGAGCATACGTCTTGATAAACTATTTCTACAGCTGATCGAATGTGAGTATAGAATCTTTAGGAAGAGAGTAGAACCACCGGAGTGGTTCTTCCTATAAACTTGTTGCTAATAGATGGCAGAGGATGTGGTTGAGATTGGAGTATAATCCCAATGAATCACGGTATTGTTGAATGTGCTCATTTGGATTGGAGCCTTCGTATTTATGAATTTTTGGAGTATGAAAACCTTTCAGTATTTCCATATTGAATAGTTCTTTGGCAATTGGACTTTCTTGTATCTTAGTAAGGTCATTTGTAGTACCTAGAACATGCGCTTCAATCAACTCCTTGATGCGCTGATCCATATGTTCTTATGTTACGTATTGACGTGATGCTTGAGTGGCTTAGCGAGGTGGTTGAGGACTATGAGTATCTGTACCTTCACTTAAACGATCGCGTGCTAGAATTTGAGGTTGAGGCCGTTGTTCTTCATCTTAACGTTTAGAAAATCGGTGACCTCTGCTAATTTCATATTGAACTTCACCACCAAAATGAATAGAAGGTTGATGTTCGTGCAGAATATTTCTAGAAATAGCTTTCCTGGTAAGTCCTCGTGGTCCCAATTTATCCTCGCACAGAAATCCAGGAGGTTTCTGGCACTTGATCACGATCTCTAGTTTGAGGAGCCTGTTGAGTATCATGTAGAACTTGTAATGCAGTTTGCATGGCTGTCATTTAGTCTTCATATCATTTGAACGTTGTCAAACGAGCTTGTCGTTCAGCTTTGAGCTCCATCTCACAGAGCTCTCAGTCAAGAGTTAACTAACGTTCGAGCTCATTACGTTTCTCTATTTTGGCGTGGAGATTCACCCATAGTCCTGTAAGCTGCTCCGACTCAACTAAAAGATCGAGCCAGATTTTGGTTACTGGTCGTCTGGAAGTAACCATGATTGGAGATTAATAGTAGAGTGAATGTATACCTAAGGATATCGTGGAAATGTCTTCTTTCCCATAGACGGTACCAAATATAATGGCCTAATTCCGTAAGCTCGAGATGGTTTAGAATTATCTCTTACACCAATGTTCCTATGATAAAAACTAATGTAAAGTAAGAAATGACACAGGTAATTTTGCGTAAAAAAACCTCTGAATAGGTAAAAAACCATGACCTCGGGTTAAAAGGTTAGTAACAATAACTTTTATTGCTTGAGGCTGATATCTTATTACAAGTGATCTCTCGAACTAGAAATACTTGATCATGGAAATAAGAAATTTGGTGTTTAAGAATCTAGAAAATATAGTTTTTATGGTGATTTCTCGTGTATTTTTCTGGTTTTTGTCTCTTCTGGAACTTTTTCCTTATATAGGCCTTACCTGCAGTTTGTTATCGTGCGGAAGCACGTTATCCGAACAATGTGGGAAGTAGTGATTGACAGAGTAACTGCTGAGATCTTGAGAGACAGGTGTCTTTGATGTGTTCATGCTTTTTTGTTTGCGCTCGATCCACGTTCTTCATCAGTTCATGGGCTAGGAGACATTGTTGATCGTTCATGTCACGTGTAAGATACATGAGTTTGATATGGAGGTAGCTCGAATTGGAAATAGTTTGAATTGGGTTAAATCGAGGGATAGGTCCCTACAGAACCCTTTGAAGAATGGTGTCCAGGGAGGCCAACTTTTCTCACATGCATAGAGAACCCAGACACAGAATATTTCAGATTCCCCAAATAGCTCTTACAGGAGATATAACACAAAATCGTTCAAACAAAATTAGCAGCCATTTGAACGAACTTGGAAAAAATTTCTCAACATATCGATTCAGATGAAAATTCAAAGGATTTTTTCATCATGTCGTTCAAACGAACTTGGAAGTCGTTCAAACGAGTTAAACGATCTTTTCAACACTGGCTTTTTTTGACATGTCGATTCAGACGATAATTCGCAGGCTTTTTTCATCAATTCGTTCGAATGACATTGGAGGTCGTTCGAACGAGATAGCGCTTGAACGAATTGGCATAGATGCATACCCATTATCTGTATTAGGGGTTCTTATTTTACTTTCTTCTTTATGTTTTTTACTTTTCGTAGAGAGACCCATCTGCATATGTACTAATGACATGTACTAGTGTGTGGCATGATTGTCTTTCCCTTCTCTTGTAATCATGCTTTGGATATATTCTAGTAAACCTTTTGCAAAAAATGTATGTGTACATCTGTCTATTTTTTAGTTATTACTTAAATTAAATAGAGAGTTTGGGACTTTATTAAGTATTAGTTATTAAAAAAAATTGAGTTATTAGTTATCTTCTACAAGGTTAAGTACTTATATGAGTTGTACTTGTATGTCGATAGATCTATAGCTTAAATCGGTAAGAGCGTTCATAGTTTAAGAAGATGATGGTTCGAATCCATCTAGATCCGCTTGATTATTATAGCATAAATAAAGGTATTACAAATTTTTGTATTGATTATAACTTTTGGCATGATATATTGTAAAATATCTATAAAATTGAAAATATTAATGTGGGGGATATATGATGGTGTTTACAAATGCTATTATAAGAAGACGTTAACGTTTACTAAACATTATTGAAAAAGTTTCAAGAGTACAAAGAAAATGCTATCTATTGTCAATTTGTAATAACATTCAGTAAATGCTATGTTATGTAAACAATAGCAACCAGTAAATACTGTTAAAAATATTTTTAATAGCATGCAGAAAAAAACAATAATGAAAAGGATAGAATTGCATATTACAGCATACAAAAAATACTATCATAACCTTTCCATAACATTTTTTGAGTGCTATTATAAGCAAACAACAGCTTTCAACAACTGTTGTTAAAAAGTTTATAATAGCATTCTTAGAATGCCATGCTTTCATAGCACTCGTAAAAACGCTATTGAAGAAAGATAGCATCGCATAATAGAGCGGACGAAAAATGTTATCGTAGCTTTTCATAGGGGTTTTGGAATGCTATTATATGTGCTTTTCTTGTAGTGCTTCCATTTCTGCCATCGTCAGTCTTGGACGATGAACAACTATAATCACTGTTCCCTTTTATACTAGACCTAGCACATTCATCCTCATCAATCAAATGGATTTGCGTCCTTTGCAAACTTGTTTCGCTTATCTTTCCTTGTCTTAATCCCTCAGTTTCACCCAACTTGACGGAGAGCAACAACTTCTTCCGAAATTTTCCACTCCAATCAAACAGTTGAAGAAACCCAACAACATGATCCCCTCCACTCCTTAAACATTATTTTCCACCCCCATTTCACCACATAGATCAACACACGTCAAACCATCTCTCACCTAAACCCATTGGGGTTGTAGTCAAAGTGACAAAGCCTGAAGTAACTTCTAAGGTTCTAAATATAATTCTCGTGTATTAAACCGGGAATGCAGTAGAATGACAGTTTATAAACTACTTGAAGAAGAATATGTAACATGTGTATAAAAGGGATCGATTCGTAACAATAATCTAGGTCTTTCAAATGTATTGATCGTTTCTCTATCGAGGGCTTTGCAGTACTGATCATTAACTCACAATAAAGGTTAAATGAAATAAAGTTGTAATATCACTAATAGCTTAAAACAACTGACTTTTTGATAAATCGTTCAATCAAAATAGGAACCTTGTTGTAGATCTTTCTGCCCCACCTCCTCCACTACAGACTTCCTGGTTTATATCTATGTGAATTGAAAACATAAATGAAAATAAATACGGTGTCAAAACTTCCTCATACGTCCTTAATTGCTCAAGTGCCTCTACCCTACGCTTCGTCATATAGGGAATTATTCTACAATAAGAAACACATTAACCCAACTAATGAAAATGAAAATAAAATTGACACAAATTTAATCAAAAATACTAAAATCAAATCAAACCTCATCAATGAAACTCAAATCAAAATAAGTTTCGACAATGAAACTCAAATCAAAGCAAACCCTGTCAAAAAAACACAAATCGAAAAACCCCATCAATGAAACTGAAATCGAAACAAACTTAATCAATGAAACTGAAATACATAAATAAACCCAACATTGAAACACAAACCACATCAATCAAACATACTCTAAAATTCAAATCGACAAAGAGAGAGAGATGGCGTTGCTAACCCACGAATGGTTCTTCAGATTATCTTAGCATATGATTTGAAGTGAATCAGACCATGAGATGGCTTGATGTTCATGAGTTTGGGACAAAACCTCTGAAACTTCATCTTCTGTCGAATGATACCGCTTGGTATACAAATCTCTTTTAATCGAAGCATGAAGAACTTGCTTACCATGGTAACTCGTTAAGGTTTTTCATCCATGGCTTGCCATGTTGTGCATATTTATCCTGATTATCAAAGTTACCCAATCAATATAAAGAACCTCTTTATAACTTGGCCCTCTCAATCATTGCGATTTTAATCAAAACATAGCAACGTCAGTTGCAGAGAAACGATTTAAAAAAAGACTATGTACGACATTTTCTTTTAAGGTCATAACTGAAAATAACGTTGATGGACAAAAGGGACAATAATTAATGTTACTTTATAATAAAATGTTGTAGAAATACAAGACATTACGTCATTGATGAGGATAGATTATAACTTTGGAACTATAAAGTCATTTTCAAACAAAATAATATTGTTTAAATGACGTGAAAAATCATATTTGTTGTAGTGCAAGGTGTGCAAATTGAACTTTTGTGAACACTGTGCTCTGGGCAAGCAGACAAGGGTAAAGTTCGGCACAACTATCCATCGTACTCATGGAACCCTTGATTATGTTCACTCTGATGTTTAAGGGCCCTCCAAGAATGCATCACTAGGGGGGGAATATTACTTTATGTCTTTTGTGGATGACTTTTTTAGGCGTGTATGGGTGTACACCATGAGGAGGAAAGATGAAGTCCTCGAAATTTTTATTAGGTGGAAGAAGTTGATAAGGACTCAGACTGACAGAAAGATCAAGTTTCCCCGTTCGGATAATGGTAGAGAGTACACTAGTGATCCATTATTGCAAGTATATCAGGATAAGGGGATCGTTCGATATTTCACTGTTAGATAGACACCGCAACAAAATGGAGTAGCTGAGCGCATGAACCGTACTTTGATAGAGAAGGTACGGTGTATTTTGTCCAATTATGAGTTGTGCAAAGCACTCTGGGATAAGGCCTTGAGATATGCATGCTATCTCGTTAATAGGTTGCCTTCGGCTGCAACTGAAGGTAAGACACCAATAGAAGCTTGGTCGGGAGAACCTACTATAGATTATGATACTCATCGTATATTTGGGTGTCGATACATGCATGATCCGGGTATAGATCATTGGCGAGCTGTGAAATGGTATATCAAAGGTACTGTGAATATTGGTTTGAAAGTTCATAAACAAGATTCGATTGGTCGGTTTTGTGTGCGTTATGTGGATTCTGACTATATGGGTGATTTGGATAAATAACGGTCTACTACCGGGTACGTGTTTACATTGGGTGGAGGACCGGTTAGTTGGAGATCTATGTTACAGTCAACGGTGGTACTATCTACTACTGAGGCGGAGTATATGGCGGTGACTGAGGTATCCATTAATATAAAGGTTGGAAGGTTGAAATGAAGGTGTTAAATGAAATTACCAAAAGAAGATTATGGGTGAAAAAAAGTGATGGGTTTGGAGCAGAGAGATGAATTGGTAATGTCGAGATTGCTTTATTGTTGTTGATGTCACCTTCCACATTTCAGTGTTATTGAAGAATCCGACGACGGAAAAACTAGTTGGAGGACCTTGGTGAGCAGGTTGTTTGGTAGAAAACTTCAGCTGCAGAAATTAGTGTTGCCGTTCAAATCAGGTTGTTTTGATGAATATTTGTGATTGGAAGAGAAGATTGAGTTTTTCGAGGAAAAAATATTACTAGTTCACGTACTTTGTTCATAAAAATAAGACTAGTAGGCTCATTTATTTTTGTCAGTTCATAAAAATGGGGGGGGAGGCAAGGGCGAATTTGCTCTTTTAAGAAACTTGTTAATGGTGAATGGTTATTATGTCTTTGGTGTTTTCAGTTTGTGAGCAATGCGGGTTTCAGTTAACATATTTCAGATTATGCAGACCCAATTAACTCATCCAAATATCCATACTGCCCAGACGATTCTTTGATGTATAATACACTAAGATGATAAATTTTATATATCAAACTATGGGTGGATGTCGTTCTAAGATTAAAATTATATACTTAAGCAAATATATAAAATTGGTGATCAATACTGTGAAGAAAACCTTTTAATTAGTTGTAATCGTACATCTAATTGTGCTAGTATACAAATTGCAACCTTTGCGTCTAGCTCTTCATCCTTGGAACAAATACCACAAAAAACCAGCGGACTGCCTCTTTATCTTCCATCAAACTTATTTCTAGAAAAGAAAAAAACGATTCCTTCACATTGAGTACACAATAAAATATTTTGAAAAAGATGCTAGGGGAACAAAATACCTGAGGATGTATCTCTTTTTCTTGCTTCAATATACCTGGTCATGGAGTCCTTGCTTTGCCTATAAAAAATATAGAGAATTTAAGTTCTCTATAAAAATGATAAAAGTGGCCCATGCAGGTCTCGAACCTTCTAACCAACTGAGCTAATGCACTCTTTTGATTTTTATCTAATACTATATAATAGACTAAGAAATCACCACATTTTTTCTCACCTTTGAGCCCTCCACATAGCAATTTGTCCACTTGGCAAACTTTTCTACAAGCCACCTCACTATACCATTAAATTTTAAATCATAAACCCCAAGAAATTTACTCTCCATTTACCCCACTAATGATCTTATTTTTAGTTTAGTGATGTTTGACAAAAGAAGTAATTTCTGAAAATAACTCATAACTCAAGTTATTTTTTCATGTGAACTGAAGGATCCGAGCAGAGCTCGGGCAAACAAAGCTAGTATTCCCTTGTAGGAGGATACCAGAAATACTGTCATGCTCAAATCAAATGTGAGCAGCAAAAGTGAAGTTTGCGGAACCAAAAGCCCTTGCATATACCATTGAACCATGGCTTAGGAAAATGATATCATAATTCTTTCCGTTCGTAGAGGGCAAAAGGGTCACGACAACTTATATCCAACAAAATGGCCAGAGCGTACGGAGTATATGGGTCTTACATTTGTTAGCCATTTCTGTTGGTCCATCCTAATTTAGGACTCATTTTCAAGATAAAGGGAGCGAATAGGTCTTTTTTACCCACCATTTATTCCCCTACCATAGATTCCATCTCCATTCATTATTGATGGTGGTGGTAGTGGATCATAAGTGTCGTATTCTGATTTAATTTTTTCCTCCAAGTTGTTCATTATTATATATAATCCTTCTATCTTAAGGTTGCAAGTTGAACCAGCTATAATGACACAAATTCATCTCTGACTAAAATGACCTTTTATGATATTTTGGGTAATTAGATGATCCATATATGTAAAAAAAATTAGTGGAATAGCAATTTTGCTGAATTTCCAAATGAAGACAATAATCTACCGTAATATGACTAGTAGACTTGAATTTTTGGCAAATTAGGACAAGTGAAGGTGACAAACATCTTCAACATCGGAAGTTTCAATTTCTTTTAGGTGTCACTTAAAGCATCTCCAACAACAGTAGTATGGGTCTGCAAAACAATAAACTCATCTTAAAACGACTCCAACGTCCGTCAAGTTATCGAAGACCTATGCCGACTGCACAAAGTCTCCAAATTGGTCGTGTAACCTGTACTTTGGAATCATGCAATCGGAGAACCCTTTTTCTGTTAGAGACCAAGAAGGCTTGAATTATTTTTACTCAATGTTTGAATTTTTCTCAAACATTTGAGAGAGGCTTTCCAACAAGGCTCAATACTTAAATTGTGTTTAAGCATGGGGCGCATAAGCCTTATTAGGGCTGTCAATCCAACCCGAACACGCTAACACGACCCGAACCCGACACGCTATAAACGGGTTTGGGTTTACCCTTGGTGGGTTCGGGTCATAAACGGGTCGACACGCTAGACCCGTTAATGAAACAGGTCGGGTTCGGGTTTGAAAATTTGACCCACGGGTGACCCGCCAACCCGTTTAGTTTCTGTAATTTAGTTTATGAGGATAGGCTTTTTGGTCTTTTAACGTTTGATATAAATACTTCAAAAACCTAAACCAAACCCTGATTTCATTTCATTTTCGATTTTCCTCATCTCCTAAGTCTCCTTGCCGCCCCAGTCGCCTCCTCTCTCACAGTCTCACTCGGTTAACTCAGTTTCTCTCAGTCTCAACTCTCAAATCTCAACGACTCAATCAAGTGTGGAATCGTGGATGGAGAGAATGACTATGAAAGATCAGTGGATTCAGTAACTTCAGTCTTCAGTTCACTAATTCGCTCGAGATTGAGACCAGTTGATTCAGACTCAGTCAAGTGTGGAATCGTGGATGGAGAGAATGACTATGAGAGATCAGTGGATTCAGTAACTTCAGTCTTCAGTTCACTAATTCGCTCGAGACTGAGATCAGTTGATTCAGTATTTCAGTTCACTACTTTGGACTTTGGAGTTCCACAAATTTGGAGATCAGTTTTGGAGATCAGTTCACTAAGTTCATTGAGTTGGACTGTTAGAGTCTTGGAGATCATCAAATCAGTCTCATATATCACTATATATATATATCAGTTTTGGAGTTCATCACTTCACTTCATCAGTCTTGGAGGAGTTCATCACTTCACTTCACTTCACTTCATCAGTTCATCTTCATCACTCTAACTGTAAGTCTGTAACTGTAAATCTGTTACAGTTCATCTTCATCTTCATCAGTTCATCTTCATCAATTTGTTAGATTAAAGACATTAGATCAAAATCAGATGTCCAAATATAGATGAAATATATATCATCTTCAGGACTTTGTGTTTTATTTTTGACATTGACAGTGTTTTTTTGACATTGACATTGACAGTCACAGCATTATATATTTATATGTATTATGTAATATGTAAATCTGTATTCTGTAACTCAAAAACCAAAGGTGTAACTGTAAATCTGTATTCTGTAATATGTATTATGCGGATATTTTGACATTGACAGTCACAGCATTATATATTTATATATATGTCTGAACTCTGAAGTCTGAACTTAGACTTACTACCTTAAGAAATGGTGACTCAAATTCATGCATTGTTAATTTGCTATGCACAATCACGAACTAGTACCCCTCTGAATTCTTTTCATCTGTTTTCTTTACACAGGGATCAAATATGGGTTTTCATACATTGCTCAACAGTTAGACTTTGGAGATCAATTTGTGTGTCTGTGGAGTGTGGACTGTGGTGACTCTCAACTCTCAAGACTCTTTATAATTCTCTGTGACAACTTGTTACTCTTTCTAGTTTCTACTTCTCTCTGTCTAATTTGTTAATATTTTTAATTCTCTGTCTAATCAATTTGTGTCTGTGGTCAGTTCATCAACAATTTGGGGTTTTTGGAGATCACTGTCTTTCCTTTTGAGATCATTCTCAAGTCTCAACAGGTTACTCTTTTCTAATTCTCTCTGTCTTTACTTTTGAGTTTTGAGGTCAAATTATAGTTTTACCTTTATCAAATTCATACTATGATATCTCCAATTTTCTATTTTTACTGTGTATGATTATGAATTTATGATATCTCTCTCATTATTAGAATTTAGAGTTACTTATGCCTTGTATGATATTTCTGATTTTACTGTGTTGACACTTGACAAGCCTTGTAATTTGTATGATATGATATCTCTGATTTTACTCTAAGTTCTATTTTTTTTTCTAGACTATTATAAGTTTATAACTTTATAAGATGAAGCTTAGAAAAATAGGTAAAAGTAGCACAAGTTGGAAAATTATCTAAACCCAAATTTATCAAATGTCTAAAATTTGGTTAGTGATTTGGTGATCTATGTTAGTTAAATGTTAATTTGGTTATTTTTAGGCTTTTTGCAAAAATGACACAGGTTGGACCTCCTTGCACTTGTGGGGCTGGATACATGAGGCGTTATAAGGCTAACACTAAGAATAACAATGGTCGTTATTTTTATCGTTGTCCCCAATTCAAAAACCAATGCAAGTCATTTATATGGGAGGATGTTCTAGTTGGTGGCCTTCGGGCAGGAGACCTAGGATAAGGGGGAGAACAAGTTGATGAATATAAACAAGTTGAGATTATGAGACCTAGGATTAGGGACAACTATCTCACCTATACTTTTATTGGATGTAATCTTGTATGTGCTTTGTTTATTTGGGCAACACTTCTAATTGTAATTGCATTACTCTTAGCAAAGTGATTTGTAATTATAATTGTTTTTATTAGACATGAAAGTAATTTGTAATGGCGTTTGCCTTAACATCTACTACTAAATTAGAAGTTAATTTTTACGTGATGAGTTGTTTATTTTGTTTGTCATATTCGATAATTGTTTATAATTTTGAATCTGATTTTTTTTCTAGATGGATCATCCAATTGTTGAGTTAGATAATGATAATGACATAAACATTGATCTTGATGGAGATGACATGGAGATGGAGGGGATTGATGGCCCATTATCAGTGGCTGGAAGTGGAGATGAAAGTGTTGGTACACATGCTAGGAAACCTGGTAATCGTAAGCGAAAACTAACTTCTCATGTTTGGGCTTTTTTTGAAATCTTCGTTGGTAAGGATAAGAAAGAAATGGCTAAGTGTAAGAAATGTGGAGCTATTTATTTGTCTGCTAGTTCACATGGGACCGGCAATCTTTCTCGTCATCTCAAAACATGTAAGAAGACTACAACACGTGATTTGGGACAAATGCTTTTGTCTCAATCCGAGTCTTCCATGTCTTTGAGGGCAGCAAAGTTTGACCCTATTGTTTTTCGTGAGATGTTGAATCTAGCAATAATTAGGCATCAACTCCCTTTCAAGTTTGTAGAGTATGAGGGGATTCGTGATGCATTTACTTATGCGGCATTTGCTAATAGGGAGTTGAAGCTAGTGTCTAGAAATACAGCTAGGGCGGATGTTATCAAGATTCATGAAAGGGAGAAAAAGAAAGTTATGACTGTGTTGCGTGGGGTAGCGGGAAGAATTAGTCTAACATCCGATTTATAGAGTTCTATTACAATGGATAGCTTTATTTCAATTACAGCACATTTTGTGAATTCTGATTGGACTTTAGAGAAGAAGATTCTTAATTTTTCTTATATGTCATCTCCTCATACCGGGTTGACCATATGTGAGAAAATCTACACTTTACTTTGTGATTGGGGCATTGAGAAGAAACTCTTTTCTATTACGTTAGATAATGCTTCGTCTAATGATGTCTTTGTTGGGATGCTTAAGAGTAAATTAAAGTTGAGTAATTCTTTGTTGTTTGATGGAGAGTTTTTTCATGCAAGGTGTTGTGCTCATGTGATAAATCTTATTGTGCAAGAGGGTTTGAAGGAGATTGATGTGTCGGTTGTTAAAGTTCGGGAGAGTGTGAGGTATTTTAGGGGTTCTCAACGTAGAAAACAAATTTTTTGGGATTGTGTTAGGCAAACGTCATTACCGTTTAACAAGGGTTTGATGCAAGATGTGCCAACTCGTTGGAACTCCACTTTCATGATGCTTGATAGTGCTCTTTTCTACCGAAAGACTTTTGCTCATTTGGAGTTGAGTGATTCTAACTACAAGTGTTGCCCTTCCGAGGATGAATGGGATAGAGTTGAGAAGATATGCGAGTTTTTGAAGTTATTTTACAATGTGACATGTCTTTTCTCTGGGACAAAGTACCCCACTTCAAATTTATATTTTCCTCAAGTTTATTCGGTTCAACATCATATTTCAAAGGCTATGAAGGGTAGGGATGAGTTTATGAAATCCATGGCATCGCAAATGAAGACTAAGTTTGAGAAATATTGGTCAAAACATAACCTTATATTTGTTGTGGCTTGCGTCTTAGATCCTAGGTACAAACTTGCTTTTGTTGAGTTTGCTTACAATGAGATCTATGGGCTAGAAAATCAGGAGTTTAGAGACTTCAAGGAGAAGTTGAATCAACTTTTTGACATCTATGTGGCTTTGTATTCCAAGAGAACTCCTAGTTCCAAGCCAACTCCTAATTCAAGTTCTAGTTCCATGAAGTCAAATCTGGACATGGAAGTTATGCAGGTATTATTAATTTGTTATGTAATTGTATGACTATGATTCTGTTATGTTATGACTGTAATTGTAGTATGACTGTATGACTGTAATTGACTCACTGTATAGTATAACTGATTCTGTTATGACTATGAGTCTATGACTGTATGATTCGGTTCTGTTATAGATATAACTAATTCTATTATAGATATCATATAACTGATTTTGTTCTGTTATAGATATAACTGATTCTGTTATGTTATGATTGTATGATTCTGTTATAGATATAACTGACTGTATGACTGTTCTGAACTTCTGATAGATATAACTGATTCTGTTAAAGACTATGACTGTATGATATAACTGATTCTGTTATAGAGTATGACTGCATGACTATCAGACTATGACTATGACTGTGACTGTATGATTATGTTATGTTATAGATATTTGCCATGACTGATGACTGTATGTGTATGAGAATGAGAGTCTGTATAACTCATTATGAGACTGTATAACACTATAACTGTATGACTCACTGTGTCTGTATGACTGTATGATTCTGTTATAGCTATTTTCCATGTATGACTGTATGAGAATTTTTCATGAATTTGCCATAAATTTGTATGAGACTAGAGTCACTAGTGACTAGACTGTATGAGAATCAGAGTATGAGATTGTATAACTGTATGACTCACTGTATGACTGTATGATTCTGTTATAGCTATTTTCCATGTATGACTATAAGACTAGAGTGAATATGCCATGAATTTGTATGAGACTAGACTCTAGAGTCACTAGACTAGTAGACTGTATGAGACTAGACTGTATGATTTTGTTATAGATATTCTGATATATTTGCCATGAATTTTCCATATTTGCCATGAATTAGTAGATATTGCTAAGTTTATATTATTTTAGGCATTTGAGATGTTTGATGAGAGTGAGCATGCCCCGGTGAAGTCTCAGCTACTACAATATCTGGAAGAGCCTAAGTTTAGTTTAAGCGGGGATTTTGATATACTTTCCTTTTGGAAGTCATACCAATTTAGATATCCCGAGCTTGCTTTGATGGCTCGTGATGTATTGGCCATCCCGATATCCACTGTAGCTTCCGAGTCTGCTTTTAGCATTGGTGGAAGAGTTATAGATCCATTCCGTAGTGCTTTAAAACCTGCGTGTGCCGAGGCTATAGTTTGTACTCGTGATTGGTTATATCAGAGAGCGAGAGGTGATCTCATTTTACATTGATTTTATGTATTCTTTTGTTGCATTTTAATGAATAATCTCATTAATTTATAAATAAATTTTGTAGGGGATTCAAGTGTTGATGATATTGTGGAATCGGCTATCGAGGAGCTTGGTGAAGAGTTGTCACTTATGGATGTTGGTAAGTAAGTAATGAACTCTTTACGTTGTCACTTTATGATTAGTTTTATTTAATTATAAGGTACTCATCGTAACTCATAAGTCTACACTACATATAATCATATATTGATATATTATATATATAATTATATATATGACATTATAATAGAAATATCAAGATTAGATTAGAGACTAAGTGCATATAATTTTTAATTTTTTATGACCTAGTCATATTTAGCTTTGTGTTCTAAATATTTTATTTGATATGTATATACTGTAATCTGCATAGGACAAAATGCTCATGGAGTTGATAGTGATGCCGTGGATGAATTGTCGGAGAGTGCAAGTAATGGCGGCAGCAATGGACCAAGTGGAAGTGGTGTTCGAACTTCGAAGTGATTGTTTCAATTTGTGTAAGTAATTAACTAATGATAGATTGATGGTATTAGTCTATTAGACTATTAATATTTAGTAATGAGTCTAATGACTGCTTGACAGCTTGATAAAGGACCCCCGACCCTGTTAAACTATTCTTCTAGTTATTCGCTTGGATAGTCTTTTAAGTTTTAACTTCTAGTTTTGCTAAAATTTGCAGGGGTTTGGCACTTTGATGAATCAGATGCTCCTTTTAAGTTTTAACTTCTAGTTTTGCTAAAATTTGCAAGGGTTTGGCACTTTGATGAATCAGATGCTCCTGAGTTGCAGCCTGATGAAGTTAACTTCATGGCATGTACTAGTTTTCTTCTATGTAGTTTAAAGAATATTGAGGAATTGTCTAAGATGATGATACACTGTGACTATATGAACTTGTGAAGTAGTATGAGTGTATGACTATGAAGTATGAAACTATGAATCTATGATGCAGATGAACAGATGATTCTATGCAGTAGAACTGTGTAGCAGACTAGCAGTAGAAGTGTAGAACTCTAGAAGACTATAACTATAAGTGGTAGGTAAAGTGGTAAACTGGTAATTGTCTATGTCTGAATTTCTGAGTGTCTAATTGTCTATGTCTTATTGTCTTTAGTCTTTGTAATTTGACTAATTTCTATATGAATTTCTGATAATGAGTCTGAGTAATGAGTATGGACTGAATTTCTGACTATATGTCTTTCAGTCTTTGTAATTTCTATATGAATGTCTGATAATGAGTATGACTATGAATTTCTGATAACGGATAACTGTGAATCTGTGATAAACTGAATTTCTTATAACTGAATTTCTTATAATGAGTATGAACTAGAGAATTCATTTCTGTCTTTTCTGATGACTGAGAGTCTGAGACTGATAAGTGAAACATAAACTGATAATTATGAAGTCTAGAGAATTCTAATGGGTCGGGTTGACCTGGGTTGCCAGGTTGTCGTGTTGACCCGATAGTTTCGCGGGTCGAATGGCCCGGGTCGTGTCAACCAGATAATCTGCAGGTCGGGTTCGGGTTCATTTTTTTGACCTGTTTAGTAAACAGGTTGGGTTCGGGTTGGCTCTTTATTGACCCGAACCCGTGACGACCCGACCCGACCCATTGACAGCCCTAAGCCTTATGAGTCATATAGTTTTACTTAAAAGATTGAGAGGGGCTTCGAAGGCTTATGCGCTTAAAACTCTAAACTCAAATAACATGCTTGAAATTCAAATTCAAATTCAACTAATTAAGGCTACTGTTCATGATTATCATGTGATTGGACACTCAGTTCCCAATATCAAATTGGCTTGCATTAAGAAGAAGAAAAAAAAAAAAAAAACCCCTTCTAAATTTGACATTTGCCTGAAAAGTACACCCTAAAGAAACTACTTAAAAGGACATTTTCGTCAATAACCCAAAAACCAATCCCACATCAAAATCTAAATCTAGGGATCTATATAACCTCAAACCGCCTTCACTACCAACCTCAAATTCCAAGAGCCTCCCAAGGCTCAAAACTAAGATTTTTATTTTTATTTTTTGGAAGTTTCAACTCTCTCACCCTCTTTGATTCAATGGCTACTACTACCAATCTCTCTTCCTTCTCATCATCATCCACAAAACCCCATTGTTTCTCATCACAATCCCAACATACCCTTTCGTCATCTCATCCCAAAACCCTCCTTAAACCCTCGTACCCTCTCACAAACAACACTCCAAAACCTTCCCTGTCTCACACCCAACTTAAGAAAAATTCCATTTTTATGCCCAACTCTCTCAGTTTCAATAACCCATCTTCAAATTTTGCCTCTGAAACATACCCAGATGTTGGAATTGAGTTTGATGATGATGATTATGACGAAAAACCCAGAGAAGAATGTGGTGTTGTGGGCATTTTTGGGGACCCGAAGGCGTCGAGTGATTGCGCGCTTGCGCTTCATGCTCTTCAACACAGGGGACAAGAAGGTGCAGGTATTGTTGTTGTTAATGAGAATGTTCTTACTTCTATTACTGGTGTTGGGCTTGTTTCGGAAGTTTTTAAGGATGGGAAGGCGGATAAGCTCCCCGGGAGTTCGGCGATTGGGCATGTGAGATACTCGACTGCGGGGTCAAGTATGTTGAAAAATGTCCAACCTTTTGTAGCTGGGTATCAGTATGGGTCAGTTGGGGTTGCACATAATGGGAATTTAGTGAATTATCGGACGCTTCGAGCAATGCTCGAAGACCACGGGTCGATTTTTAGCACTAGTTCTGATACAGAGGTTATTCTCCATTTGATTGCGATATCAAAAGCTCGACCTTTCTTTTTGAGGATTGTCGAAGCGTGTGAGCAGCTCGAAGGGGCTTATTCGTTGGTGTTTATTACGGAAGATAAGCTCGTCGCTATGAGGGATCCGTATGGGTTTCGCCCATTGGTGATGGGGAGGAAGAGCAATGGGGCAGTGGTGTTTGCATCTGAGACGTGTGCGCTTGACCTTATTGAAGCTACGTATGAGCGTGAGGTGAATCCAGGGGAAGTATTGGTGGTTGACAAAGATGGGATTCAGTCACTTTGCTTAATGCCTCATCGGGAGCGGAAAGCTTGCATTTTTGAGCATATTTATTTTGCGCAGCCGAATTCTATTGTTTTTGGTCGATCCGTTTATGAGTCACGTGAGAAATATGGGCGAAGTTTAGCAAGGGAATCTCCGGTGGAGTGTGATGTAGTTATTGCTGTACCTGACTCTGGGATGGTTGCTGCACTTGGGTATGCGGCAGAATCTGGAGTCCCTTTCAAACAAGGATTAATTAGGTCGCACTATGTTGGAAGAACGTTTATCCAGCCAACCCAGACGATTAGAGATTTAGGTGTGAAGCTCAAACTTGCGCCCGTTAAAGCTGTGATTGAAGGGAAACGAGTTGTGGTTATTGACGATTCAATTGTAAGGGGAACAACATCTTTAAAGATCGTTAGGTTGCTTAAAGAAGCAGGAGCAACAGAAATTCATATGAGAATTGCGAGCCCGCCAATTATTGGTTCATGTTATTATGGAGTGGATACGCCTAGCTCAGAGGAGTTGATATCAAATAGGATGGATGTGGAGAAAATTAGAAACTATATCGGGTGTGATTCGCTTGCGTTCTTGTCAATTGATAGCTTGAGAAAGTTTATGGGGGAGGATGCACCAGGATTTTGTTATGCTTGTTTTTCAGGTCATTATCCAGTTATGCCGAAAGAGTTAAAAGTAAAGAAAGTCGGTGATTTCGTTGATGATGGGTTGAATGGGAGTATGAAAACAATGGAGGATGGGTGGGTTCAGGTGCCAAAGAATCAGACTGTGGGGACGGTTAATTGACCCGAATAATGGTAGTATAGTAATCATACTTTCAATGCTGATTTCAGTTCAAACAACTTATATTGGTGATGGGTGAAGAAGGATAGGTAGAACAGGTATCTTCAATGCTATAAGTTATGATATGTGCTTCTTTGTTGCAGCTATGAATTCCAACCGCTGAAACAATTGCATCTGATATTTATTTTGATGTTCACTATTTCTAGATAATTTAAGGTAGACTTTTATGAATTCAGTGGATTGAATATCTTTTTCTTCCATTGTCTTATGACCACTTCAATATACTGTTTGATGTTCATTGATAGCATATTTGTTTCCAGGAACTAGTCAAATCAAAAATATGTTTGACCACTTTATTCTATCTTTCCCCCGAAATTGCCCTTTAGGCATCTTGTTATAAAAATGTAGTCTCAATTTATTATATATTCTCTCAACTTATGTTAGATGAGGCAAGTCAGTCTGCCTTCGCATTCATATTATATTCATTTACTTAATTTGCTTACACGAATCAGATTTACCTATTTATTCTAATAATCTAGATTATTATTTTTTAATTAAGAAAAAAATGAGGTTTACGCCTAAACGCTTTGTGAGGCTCTGCCTCACCAAACACTCACCGCCTCTGCCTCCGCCTTTTGTAAACCTTGGCTGCAATCTTTAGAGCATCTCTAGCAGCAAGTGTGGGTTTGGGTGTGAGTTCTGACACCCTGGCCCACCAAACCCACAACTCACACCCGACCTCTACCAGCAGCCAGTGTAAGTTGCCAACGTGGATTTTTATTTTTTTATTTTTTGAGGAGATTAAAACACTGCGCAGTGTTTCTTTTACCGCGCGGGGTTCCAAACACCGCCGCTTCAACTGTTTGTAAAACTCGCTTCCAACTCTACTATTTTTATATTTTTACATCTAGCTCTCTTTCAAAATCTCTGGTAAAAAAATTGTGATTCAAACAAAATCAAAATGCATATGCCAGAGGGAGAACCATACCCTAGTACTATGTCTGGGTTAAGAGGAACAAGAGATCCAGAGCGTGCCGTAACTTGCTCTAGGTCCGGAAGGAAGAAAAAACGAGTAGAATTTGAAGATGTCTAACCCCAATCTATACCAAACCCAACCCAAGAAAACTTCCCGCGGAGGTTTATTACCCAACTCCCAGACGGAGTCAGTCACATCTATTACACGGGAAAGGAACTCACGGTAAGTTTTAGTGTAATTGTGAAAAAAAAAATCCATAAATTAAGTGTTTGACAAAATGTCTCAATGAACAGAATCGGGATTCGATGCGTGTGCACGGCACATTCACTACGATGTTGAAAGTGTAGAAGAATATTGCCACAATTCTACCTGTAACGGACGCAGTGGTGAATATTTTCGGGCAGTTTATGGATATACGCTTAGGCAATTCAAATAATCGGCTAATTCAGGCACTTACAGAGCGTTGTGGTCGACCACACACACATTTTTGTTCCCTTGTGCGGAAATAATGGTCACTCCTCTCGATTTTATTATGCTGATATCATTGTCAATCAGCCGATATCCGACACAGGTGTCGTATGACGACACATGGTCTATTTTATCCAATGCAAGACAATTGCTCCCCAACATTGATTTTAGCCATATAAAGAGTGAGAACGTCAACATTGCACATTTGAGGACGTACTTGACCGTCACAGCTGATCGGGAGGATGATATTATTATTGTTCGTGATTTTATCCTCTTCGTGATGGGATATTTGAGGTTCTAAACGGCCAACGACATCGTCCCGCTTGGATATCTCGTGGCCGTGGCCGATTTGTACTCGGCTGCCCAATATGACTGGGGTTCTGCAATTCTTGCTTCCCTGTACCATGGTTTGGATACCGCAGTCACGACCGGGGGTGCCATCACTAGATTTGCCCAACTTCTTACAGTACACTAATACTTTTTTCCTTTTACAAATCAAATATCTTCCAATAAACGTCTTAAATATCAATTATTATTATTTTTTATGTTATTCCAAAATACAGTATTGGTTCTACGAGTATTGTGGGGTTGGTCATCCTATAGTCAAGGAAGAGGTAAAGTTCTCGGCCTATCTGCGCTTCAGAGCATGAGAGAGGGGGGAATAGGAGAAAAACAAATGACCAGGCAACAAATCTGTTTATTCTAGACAGATACCACATTGACCACCGCACAATTAAGACGATCACCTGAGAACCTTGGTTAAAGTCTGAGGTGTCTGAGATAGAGGACGTACTGGTTGTAAAACTCCTATCCCGTAAGAGGATGCCACTTCAAGTACCAAACGGAAACTGCGAATATTACTTGGGGGATAGATGCTGGAGGTAGTTGGAAGGCGAGGCTCGTATTCCTTTGGATCCTCTGCTTAGCATGTCGCCACATATTAGTCTAGCGGCTTTACATGAGATGAGACAGGCCGGGTTTCATGACTGTGAGTAGTTTGTGGTAGGGGAGGAGCGAGAGACTTACGCTTTATACTGGGCTGAACAAATTTCAGAGGTAGGCCACATGTTGACAGATTCCCAGAGGATGGGGAATATAGATTTGTTCGGACCGACTACACTCAGAGCTGGTATTACACCCGTGGTGGTTACGTCAATGTCGGTTCATAGCACGTCCTAGGACTTCAGTTTGCCTAGCGAGGCAGAGGGGTCAGACCCGGGGTGGCACATGGAGTGGACAGGGCGACGTGAGATGCTCCCCATTGCTCGCTTGAGGGACCCGCCACCCATATCTTCCTCCTACGACACAGAGGAGCTGTGGCACCTAATTCATGGTATGCGGCGACTTGTCCTTACAGAGTCTACGTGGGACGCACAGAGGTTCAAGGAGTTGGAAGATGAGCTTGTTATTGCCTACATGCAAATTGACAGTATAGATCATCAGTTATATGCCCACGTAAGTAATTTAATTATGTATTTAATTGTATATTCTCCGAAGAAGAATTGTCTGATGTTCTCCTGGCTATATTTCTTGGTATATTCACCCCATGCTTCAACCCATCATCCTTTTGGTTGGCCCATCGCGGTTCTCGCGCCAAAATCTTATACGGTTCACGGTGTTTGAAGTCATTGCCGCCATTCAAGCCTTGATAGATTTTGTGTGCATCATTTTCCTACAATTTGCAAATTTACCCAATACAAATAAATAACGTGTATATCCGCAAGAAATAAATGAAATTGAGTTAATGGAAATCAGAACGTACCTGATCTTCTTCTGTTTTTTCGCTGTTATTCCTAAATCGTTTTTGAGCAACTATCCCCTTGTACGCCACACATTGTGTATTAAGGGCATACCACTGAGATTTGTTCGACCCACATGATCGTTGTGTGGGGCACTCGGGGTCTCTGTTAAAGGCAATGTTGACCTTTTGATAGAAAGTGAAACCTTTTGTGCGGCCATCTGTTTGGACAGAAATTGTTACCCACACCCTTGTGAGACACGTAAAGTCTGCTTCCGTCCAATGCATTCCAGCATCATCCGTCTCGTCCAAAAACTCAGCATCTTCTGGCAATTACACGCTTTGCCTTTGTTTTGTGGGTGCTCTTTTCTTTATTCCTTTTCCTTTTTCTTCTGGGGAGCCGCCGCTTCAACAGGTATTGAAGCATTTGCGTCACTTTGACTGTGCTGAGTAGATTCACCATGGAATAGATAGTTTTAAAAGTAATTTGGAGGTTGAAAACCTTGAGGTTGAGTGAGGGGATAGGGTTGATAGTACGGGCTAAACGCCTGAGGTTGTGGTTGAGAGAGTGTAAGTAGACTTTGATATTGTCCATAACTGGGATCCCCTTGCGACATGGTAAACGGAGGTGGGGCCTGTGATTAGAATTGAGGCTGCAATTGCGATGGGTTTTGGTAGAAGTATGGAGTGAATTGTGATGATGGGTGAGCAAATGGTGTTGAAGGTGGATTATGGGAGGATGGGGTCGACGGTGTAGAGTTATTACTAACGGTGTCGGAGTTCGCCATTTGGGGAAAGCGCAGAGGTTCTCCTCTGTCTCTACAATTGGTTTTGGGGAAGAAGAAGTAGTCAGGGAGTGTTGATCAAAATAATTGAGATTGGAGGAGTTTAGATTACTGCGTGGTATTCTTTTTACCGCCCAGATTTTCCGCGCGGTAAAAGGAATACCGCGCGGTATTCTAAACGCCGTCAAACTCAATTTTTTTGAGTGTGAGCTCCTCACACTCGGTTGAGTTACTGTAGCGCCGGTCACCCAACTCACACTAGAAAAAACGCTGCTGGGAGACTCCAAAGTGTGGTTTTTCAAACCCAACTCAACCCACACCGTGCTGCGTTTGCTCTTAGCTTAGTTCCTAATGTCTTTGAAAGGAGGTAATCAGATATTTGCAGGGGAAGTTGACTATGCTCCAGTCTCACAAGACTATTTTTAGTGACCTTATGGTACTAGGTTCTATTTCCCCTTTCCCCTTTCCCCTTTTTTGCTCTGCCCTCTCTACTCCTCTCTACCCTACAGCAACCAATACCCACCATCCCCATTTCCATCCAGCCCTCTCATCCTCTCACCCTCCACTCCCCCAAACCCTAACTCTCATGCACACCACCTTAACCAACCCCATACCCTGACCAAAACCCTAACCCTCCTCCACAGCCAACCCGACAATACTACCTCCACAAGCTCGACAGCACTGCCCTCTTCTTGTCTCTTGTTTTTCTCCTCTATATTCTCAGTTACTGTCTGATTCCTAGCTCCGAAATGAACGAAGATCACCCCTCAAGATATAGAAATTTCTACGAGCTTCTCAGTAGATGCTCAACACACGACCCCGACCCAAACATTCGACTTGACAAGGAACGTTGGGAGAGCCTCCAACAACGCTGGAAATGCGTTATTGCGTTCTGTTCTATCTCTCCTTCACTAAAGGAAAACGTGATCACCGATGGTATTAAAAAAGAATGGGCCAAGATTTTACCCAATATACCCCCTCTTTTATTCGAGCCAAGTTCCAAAGTGTTCACCGCAAATTTCCAGAACAAAGAAGATTATCAGCTCATCCTCGCTACGCCGACACCAAACATCTTCGGTTTTTCTGTTGTTCAACAACCCTTTGATCCCTTACTCCACCAATATGAGATTACATTCCCACGGTACCTGTATTAGGTACAAGTTTACGGCCTGCCGTGTTGCCTTTTCGACAATAACACATTTCAGATCATCGATAGCAAACTCGGCGAATTTATCAAAGCCGACTACAACCCGGGGAAAACAGAACCAACCAAAGCTAGCTTCGTACGTATACAGGTGCAACTTTTCACGGACAAACCGCTTATATTAACCATTCCTATTCAGCGTCCGGGACAATATGGTGAAGTTTTACTCAACATCAAATATGAACGCCTCGAAGGATTTTGTCTGCTATGCATAATTATCTCACACGCGCGCGTTATCTACACCAAGTTTGGCCGTATTTCGCAGGAGAGAAACCACCAGAACGCCTCAGATACATTTGTGTTTCCCTTTGGCAAACATATACAAGTTAACCCAGGGAGAGGCTCACCACAAAATAGCAACCTCAGAAACCAAACACAACAACATACTTGAGAAAGAAATACTACTCACCCAACTCTGAAACAACCGGACAAAACCAACACCAAAGCAAAGGAAGTGAACCGGTAGGAAGTATCATACAACAAGCTTTGGTTAAGCTCCAAAACTGGCCCTCTCGAGATACCTTCACAACGAGATGCACGACAGACAGAACTACGAACCCTCTCGCACATTCTTACCTTCACCGGACAGGAGCACAGACCGGAAGGACGGAAAGGGAAACACTGTTGAGTTGCTTGGTTTCCAAACAAAACCTAGTCAAAAATTTCCAGCGATCACAAGGCAGCTGCATGCAGAGAGACACATCAACCGGCAAATCCCTCGAGAAGCTTCCGAATCCAAACGGTAGGCACGACAAGACTTTTGCTGATTACCGCATTTATGATATGGGACCCTCCAACCACCTGCCAGCTAGTTTTGGCAGTTATTTCAGACTTGAAGCGGGACCCTCCAATTAATCACAGTTGACACCACTGACGAGTTTGAACAAGCCGTTGGGTAACTTTCTGGGTAAGACTCAGCATTCAACAAAGCCCAACACACAGCATTGCGAGGCCAACTCCAGCACTCAATCCCATCACGTACCTGCTCCAGCCCACTACAATACCCATACGCCTCTGAAATAGCAAGGACTGGGCCCTAACCGAATGAAGTCCATAACACCTAAAACGCTAAACTTCGAGGAACTACTGTTAGCCACTTCAAAGCCCAAACGCCTTCAACTAAACCCCATGGTTATCGATCTCACTGTCAGCCCGGACTCACCAAAGAAGGCCCGGGTTTTTAAGCCCACGCTGACCCGTCCAAGCTCGTGCAGACCCCGGCCCACCCACTTCAAACTTTCCATCACTCCCCAAATCACGACAGGCTCTGTTCAAACCACTTCTAAGAACCATCCTCCCTCATCATCCGAGGATGACCCCGAGCCATCGGAGCACGGCTACTCTACATCCGAGAGCGGAGATTGGCACACACCAGCATACAAAGACTTCTTTGAGGATGGGATTGACGGTGAGCACTCTAGCACTTCGCATAAAATTCAAGGTAGAGGTACTCTTAAACGTAACCGTGACATCTATGATGAGGATAGTAGCATCGGAGAATATTCGGGATCCACCAAGGTGCGTATTTTACCACGTTTAGCACACACGCACTTTTCTAGTGAGGATCATATGCATGCTCTAAATTTTTACGTTAAGATGCTCGACTATGAAATGATCAAAACCGTCCTCTTTGAAAGATGGCGGTCAAAACAATACACGTTAAAACACACGAGATCTTTACGTAGAACTTGCCATGATACTTTCAATAGAACACTAAGGAAAATACATAATACACACACCACGATTGGCAGCACTCCACATGAGCACCTTGCTAGGAGGCACACACAGAATAAGCACATATCGGCCAAGCCAGCGACTTCCCCGAAACACCTTAGAGAGTGGTTCAAGATACTTTGGAGTAAGCCTTTGTGAGTTGCCATAAAAGACTGCCGCCAGGGTAGCGAGGGAAGGCTAGAGATACCTTCTCTGGACGACACCGTTTTGTTCATACTGCTCGGTCCTTACTATGTAGCCCTCTACAACACAAATTTAAATTCATCACAAAACTCCTTCACAACCCACAGAGCATAAATCACACAACCCCCAACCAACGACGTTACCAAACCACACACACTGTTACCCCTTTTATCCAAATCTCGGAAGCGGGCCCGACACCGGCCCTCGGTTACCAATGATTGTTCTTTCTTGGAACTGTAGGGGGATCGCAAAGAAGTCCACCCTTAGGGAGCTCACTTTACAAAATTACAAATACCATCCTGATATTATCTTTTTACCCGATACCAAAGCCTCTGACCCTGATACCCTGACCAAGTTCCACACCCTCGGTATGACACACACACACACACTCTGTCAACACCACCCACCAGCACGTGGGCAGGCTCTGGCTGGCCTGGACCCACGAGATCGACTTCACCATCCTCTCCTCCCCTAATGGTATCAATGCGCTCATCCAGTCCCATACCCCCCTCCAATCCCAGGGAGAAGCCCCTGTTCCTTGGCTTTGCTCCTTCACCTATGGCCCCCCTGACACTCAATACCGGAATACTTACTGGGCATCCATTGGTAATCTAGCGCGCTCCATCACCGTCCCGTGGATTATCATTGGTGACCTGAACGACATTACTTGCTAGGAGGAAAAATTTGAGAGAATCTCTTACGACAATACGACGCTGAACCCCTTGGAGGAGTTTATTTTTGATGCCTCTATGATTGACCTGGGTTACACAGGTGTCCCCTTCACCTGGTCTAATAAGAGGAGGGGGAACAATCTGATCAAGCAACGCCCGGACATAGCCATCATTTCCGTCCCATGGCGTACCATATTTCTGGACGCCACGATCCACAATCTGCCTATCATTGGTTCAGATCACAGCCCTATCATCCTGAACACTGACGTGGGTAGACCGTCACATCCCAAACAATTTTATTTCCAATCCGCCTGGATGAACCACATTGGCTGCAAGGAGGTTATCAACAATGCTTGGGCTGCGGAGCAGACAGGTTCCCGTCAACTGAGACTCTGTAAAAAGCTTCAGCACACAAAGAAGGAACTCTCTATCTGGAACAAGGATGCCTTTAAGAGCATTCCAAACCAAATCCTGCACATTAGGGATTAGATCAGGGATGCCCAGAAGGAGCCCTCCACAGAGGATAGCGCAAATCAGGAACACAACCTCCAGGAAAATCTTGAGGCTGTCCTTAATCAAGAAGAGACTCTTTAGCACGACAAGTCTCGTGAGCTTTGGCTTAAGGAAGGGGACCGTAATGCAAAATTCTTCCACCTTTCTACTCTCAGTCGGTGTAAGCACAACTCGATAAAGAAAATCCGGATGAACGACGACACATGGGGAACTTCCAGGGAATATGTTGAGGAAACCTTTGTCGATTTTTACACCAACCTTTTCAACCCCTCGAACCCCCCCTCCAGATCCAAGACCTCAACATTATGGACAACCTGATCACGGATGAGGATAACGACCAACTCACGAAGGAGCCTACCATGGAAGAGCTCAAAGATGCCCCTTTTTCAATGAACCCTCACAAATCCCCTGGACCGGACGGGTTCACGCCGCTCTTCTATCAGAAATCCTGGGATACGGTAAAACATGACCTTTTTAAGGCTACGTTTGCCTTCTTTCAATCTGGCCACCTTCTCCAGGAGTTCAACCACACCAATATTACGCTCATCCCCAAGAAAAAAACCCTGAATCTCCTAAATATTTTAGGCCTATCAGCCTCTGCAACGTTAAGCTCAAGCTGATCACCAAAATCCTAGCTGCCAGACTTAGACCCCTCCTTAAAAAACTCCTTTCCCCTGTCCAGAACGCATTCATACTCGGGCGGCAAATCTTTGACAATATCATTTTGGCCCAAGAAATTCTCACTACCCTCAAGAAAAAGAAAGGGGCTTCTAGCTATATGGCAGTCAAGCTGAACCTAAGTAAAGCCTTCGATCGCGTGGAATGGAGTTTCCTAGATGACACCCTGAAAGCCATGGGCTTCTGCGATAAATGGCAAGGTTGGATAAATCAATGCATTTCCACCACCACCCTCTCTTTTAACCTCAACGGGACTCCGTACGGCCTCCTCAAACCAGGATGCGGTCTCCGACAGGGCGACCCACTTTTGCCTTTTCTTTTCCTTATATGCTCTGAGGTCCTCTCACACAACATTCTTAACAAAGAGCTCAAAGGTGACCTTCACGGTATCAAGACTGCCAGAGGTAGCACTCCTATCTCCCATCTTCTCTTCGCCGATGACAGTTTTATTATTTGTAAAGCGAATCTCAACGAAGCTGGTGCTCTAAAAGACGCCCTCACTACCTTCAAGCAAGTGTCTGGCCAAGAGATAAATCTTAGTAAATCATGCATCCTGTTCAGCAAGAACTGTCACCACCGGCATCACAAGCTCATCCAGAACCTCTTCCATATTAAAAAAGATACCACGGGCGATAAGTACCTTGGAGCTCCCCTTGCTTTTGACCGATCTAAGAACCTCAACTTCCAAGATATCATCTCTCGTGTTTCTAGTAGAATCGAAGGCTGGAAAGCCAAGAACCTCTCCCAAGCCGGAAGGCTTACCCTGATTAAAGTTGTTAACTCAGCAATACCATCCTACCAGATGGCCATCTTCCCCTTCCCTGTCAAGACTTGCAAAAAGTTGGACTCTATCAACGCCAGATTCTTGTGGGGCGTGAATAAGGAGGGAAAAGGTAAACCCAAGCTCATCAAATGGAAATATCTCTGTCGACCCCGTAAGCTTAGAGGCTTAGGAATTTGCAAAGCCAGTCACCATAACCAAGCCATGATGGACAAACTCTTATGGCACCTTATCAAAGAGCTAGACAAACTTTGGGCTCATAACCTGATCACCAAGTACACACCTAAAAACTCCCCTATGATTGTCACTACTCAATCAACAGACTCCTGGATCTGGAAAGGTATCATCAAGGCCAGGAACTATATTTGGCCGGAGATTAGATGGCACATAGGCGATGAGAAAAGCGTGGACTGCTGGCTGGAGCCCTGGATTCTAGGTATGCCGTATGGGCAGCCAGCGGGCCCAGCTCCTCTCAACCGTTCCGTCACTCGGGTCGCTGACCTCATCTGTCCTAATAGCCGCACCTGGAAGCATCATCTGGTTCACGCCATGTTCCACAAGGACATTGGCGACATCATTACCTCCATCCCACTCAGCAGGTACCCGTCAAAGGATGTACTCAGATGGAAACAGGAAATAAATGATATTCTCACGGTTCGATCGGTGCACCACTACTCCATCCTTGACCAAGACCGGCAAGACAATGAGAGTAATGCTGAGACGAATGAGGGGCCTTCGTGGGACCACATTTGGAATACGCCAGTGCCCTTCCGTATCCAATTCTTCCTTTGGAAAGCCATTCGAGATGGCATCCCGACTAAGACAAACTTATGGTATGGTGATAGCGACTGGGATACCTGTTGCCCTAGATGCGAAGTAGAAGCTGAGACTACCACGCACACCTTTTTCTTTTGCACCAAAAATCATGAATTCTGGTCCAATTCTGCCCTCGTTCTCGACATGAGGAACTGGCAATACTCGGACTCCGTTCGTCAAATCATCCAACGCTGTGTCCAGCTGAAAGGTGGTACGATGAGCCTTCCTACTTTCTACGGCACTCTCAGCACTATCATGTACGTTATCTGGATTAGTTGAAATGAGCTCATCTTCGACCAGAAAAGGCAGGAACCAGCGGAAGCACTCAAAAGGGCTAAGCAGTATCTCATTTCTCAGGACCAAACCGTCCCCCCTTCTTCCAGGCCTGCTCGGGTCCCATCACCTCTCCAAGCTTGCGAAGGGTGGCATGTTATAAACGTGGATGCCTCCTGGACCAAGCCTGACACCCCTAGAGGCACGGGTTTCACTATTAAATCTCACACAAATACTCTCCTTTGTGCAGGTCATACTCCACGCGGGCAGCCGATCCAGAAGAGACAGAGGCCATTGCCGTGATCCGAGGGATCAAAGCAGTTCGTAGTTTGGGTTTGGACAGAGTTCTCCTCCTCACGGATTGTCAGCGACTGGTGCGAGCCTTCAAAGACAACTCCGATGACCTTTCATGGGGGGCCCTCACCCTTGCCCCAAATTTGAGAGCTCTAGCAGCTTGTTTTACTGACTTTTTGTTTGAGTACGTAGATAGGCATTGTAATTATGTCTCCCACTTTTTAGCGGCTCGGGGTGCAACTTCCCCCATTTTGGTTTTTGCCGTACACGAGCAGGCTTCAATGCTTGTTAACTCTGTTATTCCCAGCCATTAGGTTGTTCTTTATGATATTCTATTTTGCTTAAAAAAAAAGAGAGAAGGTAGGATATGAAGAAGTGGAGTGGTAGGGTATTGAGGGAGTTGGTTTCTTGAAGTAACAGAGAAGTAATGTTTTCTCTCTTCCGTCTGGCATAAGTTACCAATAATTTTATTGTCTGTCGCAAGTTATCTAGATTGTGACTCATGAGTGGGAAGTTTACTGACCTAATTGAACTTTTTGTGTCATTGACAATTTCTTTTATACACGATCCCACCCAGGTAGCGTATTAGAAGAAAATGATGATAGTCAAATGCCCAAGAAATTAAGTTGCAGTGAACCATAGTTTTTTTCTCGTGGAGATTGCGTTCTTTGGCTTACACCTCGTTAAGACACCGAAAAGGGGAAAGATGTATGGATATTTATTTAGGAATGGAAAGTGTCATCCTCGTGGAAATGAAAGGTTTTGGACCTTGGTTTGGACTCTGCGCATTTTTGCTTTGGGCTTGTCTAACTTCGTTCTTTTGAGGCGAGATATCGCAGGAACTTTCCAGGCATGTAGTGATTTGTGTGGGATGTCGTGTAATGATCACCCTCATCTTATGGACATCAAAGGTTTATCATATCCTTTGATGTTCTCAGTTTTCAGAATTGAGATTTCCCTTCTTTAAAGAGATGGTATATTTTATAGGGGTCAGATTTCGTGGGACACGAATTACTGTCATTTTGAGTGAAACCTTAGCTATATTTAGCTAATGTTATCCAGAATTTTCTTTTCTGCAAGTAATTGCATACTATGCTTTTTAGACAGATATTGCGTAGACTTAACTATGGTTCCCTCCATTTACCTCAAGTATATAAAGGTTTCGAGTTCTGTAGAATTTGTAGATGAATCCTATTTTTTCTATCTAGTTTCGTCCTGCTTTAGAAACGATACGTCCTATATTTATGTTCTGCCTTCACTGTCTCAATTAGCTCAGATTTTCTTGAAGATTGTAGTTTGCATGTCTGTTTTTCTTACTGTGGTCGTTATTGTCCATCATGCTAAAATAATGGAATAAACCAGCTTTAGAGTTATTGCTTTTATAAGCACCATTCATTTAGGTGCTCTTAACTTGGACTTGCAGCTTCGCACTGCCTATATCTTAGCATATATGAGAATGGTGAATGAAGTGCCAAACCACCTTTAGGGGCATAAAAATAGACACCGAGAAGATTCGTGCTTATGTGGCTTTGATTACTGCATCAGCACACTTTTCTGGTTGGAACACAAAAGTTTTGAATTCTAACAATATAAAATTTCACCGTAATATTTCTTGAGTCTGTGTAAACTTATTTCCAACATGCTTGCGGAAAGGTAAACAAATTTTAATAATCCTTGTTATTTGTAAAATCCTTGAGGTTATTTGCAATACATTCAGTTTTGAATTGGATTCAAGAAAAGTGCAAATGTTAGTTTATCTCCTAATACTGTTGTAGCAGTTAACGTTGAAAACAAAATTCTAAACTCTAAAGAAGAAATGTTATTGATCAAACTTGGGATGAGATGATTTGATTACAACATACATCAAGCCTTTATATAGGCATTAGAGTACAAATCCAACCTGTCTTGTAAAGCCAAAATACAAACATTACCTCACTATGCTACCTACTATGACTACTATTCATATGGTAGACAACTATTCCTATAGTAGCTTGAATTTATTGTTACACATACCAATGTGTTTCACACATTCTAACACCCTCCCTTAAACTAGATGTGCTAATACTAGTTTAGAAAGTAAACACTATGCTGAGTTTTTCTTGCAGTTTCCTCCCTTAAACGAACAAACTCCTAGTAGCTTCTGAAGTTTCTCAAACGCGTCTAACTTTAGGGCTTTGGTGAAAATGTCTGCAACTTGATATTCGCTCATGCAGTGGATAAGTTCAATCGTCTCATCTTTCACTAGATTTCGCAAGAAATGGTAACATACATCTATGTGTTTTGTTCTCCCGTGTTAAACTGGATTCTTCAACAATTTGATTGTCGAATTATTGTCACAATAAATAGGAGTTTTCCTATTTTGATGAAACCTTACTTCACTCAGCATTCTTCTTAACTATATTGTTTGACATGCACAAGACGCAGCAGCGATATACTCTGCTTCTGTGGTAGATAAAGAAACAATCAGCCATTTCTTTGACGACCATGAAATCGTTCTTGATCCTAACATAAAAATATACCCAGAGGTGTTCTTCCTGTCATCGGGATCTCCACCATAATCGCTATCAGTATAGCCGATTAAAGCAATATCCCCTTCTTTCTTGTAAAATATTCTCAACCCAGTCGTAATTTCAAGTATAGTAGAATCCTCGTTACAGCATTTAGATGCAACTCTATTAGATTCTTCATGTATCGACTGATGAGGCTTACTGCGTGCTGAATATCTGGCCTGGTCACGGTTAAGTACATGAGACTTCCCACAAGCTGCTTATACAATATGTTGCAACCTTCTCTCCTTCGGGATCCTTCATTAACTTCAATCCAACTTCAACTGGCGTACACACCGGATTGCAATCCTTCATTTGGAACCGTTCAAAAATTACCTGAACATATTTTCTTTGTGATATGAAAATACCCACATCAGACTGAACTACTTCAATGCCCAAAAAATAGTACTTCATTTAGAGATCTAACAACTCAAACTCTGCCATCATTGATCGTTTGAAGTCCTTGAACATCATACGATCGTTACCAGTGTATATCATGTCGTCCACATATAAGCACACTACCAAAAAATTTCCATCGGTTCCAACTTTCATGAAAAGTGTGTGCTCATATGGACACTTATAGAACCCCACTTTCACAAAATACACCTCTATATGACTATACCAAACTCTTGGTGCTTGTTTTAGTCCATATAAGGCCTTCCTCAACCGGTACATTTTCTTCTCTCAACCATTCTGTACGTAACCAGGTGGTTGATCGACGTACACAGCTTCTTGCAGATCTCCATGTAAAAATGCAGACTTCACGTCATGTTGAAAAATAGGCCACAAATTTTGTGCTACTATTGCAACTATCATTGTAATAGTATCGTATCGTGCGATTGGAGCAAACATCTCTTCATAGTCGACGCCTTGTTGTTGCTTATAACCCTTAGCCACCAACCTTGCCTTGTATTTGTCAATTTTTCCTTCAGCATTCAATTTCGTCTTGTATATCCACTTCACACCGATCGACTTGTATCCATCTGGGAGATTAGTCGACTCCCACGTATTGTTCTTTTTAATAGCTTCGATCTCATCATTCATGGCCTCCTACCACTTTGGTTCTTCAACAACATCCTTGAAAGCAATTGGGTCACTTCCAATAAATAAAGCAAAGTATATAGTTAGATCATCTGATTTATCCACCCCACTTAGATCATAATCTTCCAAGTACGTTGGTCTCTTGTGGGTTCCTTGAGGCCTTGAGAAAGATGGTACAGATTGCGATCGAGCCATTGTTGAAGAAGGGTTAGTTAAGTTATGTGCAGACGTGAGTGGTGATTGCGCTTCACCATCTGAAATTGGTGGATGACTCTATTCATCATCGAAGACCACCGGTACTGGCTTTCCCGCATCTTTAATATTCCATTTCTATGTATTTTCTTTGTCAAAAATCACATCTCGACTAATGATGATTTTCTCAGTTATTGGATGATAGAGTTTATAAGCTTTTGAACTATCACTATAACCAAGAAAAACATATTTCTGACCTTTATCGTCGAGTTTTGTTATATGTTCTTTCAGAATATGGGCATATGCTATACACCCAAAGATTTTGCAAGTGCTCCACATTTGGTTTTTTGCCTCTCCATGCCTCATCTGGTGTCATGTTCCTCACAGCTGTGATGGGACTCCTGCTGAGGATGCAGATGTTCCATAAGACTGTTTCTGGCCAAAATCTCATAGGAAGATTTGATATTTACAGCATACTTTGCTCCATATTCATAATAGTACAGTTCTTCCTCTCAGCTACGCCATTTTGTTGTGGAGTCTACGATGTCGTCAATTGTCTTTTGATTCCAAATTTCTTACAAAAATTTTCAAATGCGTAATAATTATATTCTATACCACGATCCAAGTGAAGAATCTTGATAGATCTCCCTACTTCCTTCTCAACAAAGGTCTTGAATGGCTTGAAAACTGAAAAAGCTTCAGATTTTTCTAGTAGAAAATAAACCCATGTTTTCGGTTGAAATCGTCAAAAAGGTAATAAAATACATCTTATTTCCATTGGATCATGGATCAATTGGCCCACATATATTGATATGGGCCAGCTCTAGCGTCGATTTGGCTCTCCATGCTTTCCCCTTTTGAAATGAATCCCGGTGTTGTTTACCAACAACACAACCTTTATATACTTGCAGATGTCGATCAATCTGAGGAATTCCTATTACCATATTCTTTTGATGAAGGAGCTTTAGGCCATTGAAGTTCAAGCGCCCATAGCGAAGATGCCATATCCAGCCTTGATCTTTTACCATACTTGAAAAATAAGAAAGAGCGGCATACGTGACGCTTAGCAAAAGCATTCGGTTTGGAGTCATATGTACCTGTGCAATTAGCAAGCCCCTCTTTGGATTTTCAATCCGACAAACTCCATTCTTGATGATGATCACATATTCCTTCTCTTGAAGTTGCCTCACGCTGAGAAAATTACTCTTCAAGTTTGGGACATAGAATATACTTGAGATAGTCTAATGAGTGTTATCTTTGGCCCAAATTTTGATATCACCTTTCCCCATGATAGCAATTGTAGAACTATCTCCAAACTTTACCGAGGTACGGAAAGAATCATCCATTTTGTGAAATATGGATTTTTTACAGCACATATGGTTACTTGCTCTTGTGTCCAAGTACCATATGTTTAGACGAAAATCTTTTTCAGTTTGGGATTCTTCTTTGGTTTTGCAAACCAAAAGAAGAAAAAAATTATCTTCCTTTTCAAAAAAATTAGATTTTTTTGCCTATTTCCTTATTAAAATGAGAACGACATTCAGAATGAAAGTGACCATACCTGTTACACTTGTAACATTTGGTATTTAACTTATCAAACGACTTTGACTTTTGGCCTCCACTATGTTGATTATCACTTCCTTTGTCTCTTCCATGATAATTTATGAATCGGTTATCGCGATTACTTCTTTCTTGACTTGTATCTTTTTCTATTGTCGCTTGATTGTTGATTGAGAGCTGAGAGTGTAGCGCTTCCTCTACTGCTACATGTTTATTAATTTGTTAGTAAACCATCAATGAACTCATTATTTCATCCATCGAGAGTTGATCATGATCTTTCAACTCTTCGATCGATCATAACACGTAATCAAATTTTAATGCCATTAATCAAAGAATCTTCTCGATTATCGTAATGTCCTCCATCTTTTCTCTATTTATTCTCATCTTGTTAAAAAGCTCCATGGTTCTAGAGAAATAGTCTAAAGCAGACTCTGTCGGTTGCATACGAAGAGTCTCAAAATCTACATGAAGTACCTATAAATGTGTACTCTTCACTTTAGTGGTTCCCTGATATTTCTTCTTCATTGCATCCCAAATATCTTTGGATGCCTCCTTGCATAGGATCGTCTCCAAGATGTTACGATCAATAGCTTGAAATAAATAATTTTTAACTTTCATGTCTTTTAATCATAATTCCTCAATCTTAGATATTTGAGCGGTCATCATTTCTTCTGAATGGTTAGAAGCACCAACTTCAACGAGGTGCCAACACTCTTTGGACCACAAAAAAATTATGCATAATTAAACTCCAATGGTCGTAGTGACCATCGAATTTAGGAATTGCTGCTTGAACATAACTCTCCATCATTTTTTATAAAAACTATACGAAATCAATAGCCTCGACCCAATGAATGATATCTTGACGGAATACTAGAAAAAAAATTTCTTTTCTTCACGTTGTCGCCTTTGAGCTGTCGAGGCAGAGACAGTGCTCTCTCTGATACCAGATGTTGAAAATAGAATTCTAAACTCTAAAGAAGAAATGTTATTGATCAAACTTGGGATGAGATTATTTGATTATAACATATAGCAAGCCTTTATATAGGCATTAGAGCACAAATCTAACCTAGCTTGCAAAGCCAAAATACAAACATTACCTCACTATGCTACCTATTATGACTACTATTCCTATGGTAAACTACTATTGCTATGGTAGACTACTGTTCCTATGGTAGCTTAACTTTATTGTTACACATACCAATATGTTTCACACATTCTAATAGTTAATATGTTCACATAAAACCTGGGTTAAGGATTTCTCGAATGGTTCGAGATCAAAGTAAAAAAACCTTCCATAAGACGCTAATGAAATACGAGCACAATTTTGCTAATAAAAAGCAGCAAACAAATCGACCATATCCTTTGAATTTCTACAAACATAAATATCAAATCGACCAATAATTATCTTACATGATGCACATATATTCTAATTAGCAGTAGATCAGAGACATTATGTTTAATAATAAACCTAAACAGTTTAACAATGTACATTGTGGTCAAAATATCTGACCAACTACCAAATGCTGGTTTAGACCTTTCAATCAAACTAAACGTGACTTGGCTGAAGTCTATTCTTGACTAGGAGACGGCCACCATAAAATGTTTGGTTACTTTATCAATGGAGTTGGGGGATATGGAGGCATTTACCGAAGATACAACTACCAAAGAAATGTATTTGGATAAAATGTACGCTCTAAGCAGAGCGGGCTCAATACAAAATCCAAATTGGGTCTTAAGAAAATAGGTTGCAATTGACTCTCTAGACCCAATTTTATATGTGGAAGAGGTATACCAAACCCTAGGGAAATATAAAGCCTATGCTCTATGTAATGTCCAAATTCAATAACTTGAAATGGCTCAAAATTAACTCTTACACCAAATGTACTTGTGACAAAAATTAATATAAAATAAGAAATGACACAGGTGATTTAGTGTGGAAAACCTTTGAATAGGTAAAAAACCATGACCTCGAGTTGATGATTTTTGTAACAGTAACTTTTATTGCTTGAGGCTGATATCTTATTGCAAGTGATCTCTCGAACTAGAAATGCTTAATCTTATAAATAAGAAGTTTTGTGGTGTTCAGAATCTAGAAATTCCTATGTTAGAGTCTAGAAAATCTAGTTTTTCTTGATCCCTATCTCTTCTGGAACAATTTTCATTATATAAACCTTACCCGCAGCTCGTTATCATGCTGAAATACGTTCTTCGAATAATGAGGTAAGTGGTAGTTGACTATGTAACTGTTGAGCTCATGGGAGATAGGTGTCTTTGACTTCTTCATATTCTTCTGTTCTGCTCGATCCACGTTTTTTATCAGTTTGTGGTCTAGATGGCAATGCTGACTGTTAATGTCATGTATAAAATACGTGAGTCTGATACTATGGTAGTTCGAATTTGGGTTAGGTTGTGAGATAGGTCCCTACAATCACCCCCTCGCAACTGAAAGCACGAATGGCTTTGGTTGAGAAAGAACCTGTGTATTACGGTGTTGGAAGTTGAAAAGATAAGTATTAATGCGGATTTGATTGGTTTGATACTTGGTATATATATATATTTTAATAGAGAGATGTATTTTGTATTTATGATAATGGAAAGGATTGATGTATTTAACGCTTGGGGTTTCGAGAGTGGTTCTATTTTGAATGATGACTGCTTTAGAAATGTACTTGTACATTAAATGTGAGTGTGATATAAATAGTACATATACTAGAGCTTCTAGTAAAGTACGTTGTGGTTACAATATTCTTTGGATTCTCTGAGTTATAATGGTGAAGACCAGGCGAATGGTATACGAAGAGAGAATGTCTGCTGAAATGCAGAGGTTAAAGTTGTGATATTTTGGGGATCAATCGTTGGAGATGCCCACGCCTATTCCCGTACCACCAACATATTACGGTATGTCGGAAGATGAAGCGGCTGAAGCTGAGAATGACTTTTAGCATATGTGGAGATTTCATTAAATTAACTTAACAGGCGAGCAACGTCGGAGGTATCTGTACATCCTTGTGGAGGATAATGTTGAGGAGACAGATGTGGGGGATATCATATATGCGAGGTATTACTGTCAGTATCCTGTGAATGACTAGATTCTAAGGTAGGACTCCCTTTAATCTCTACCAACTCTTCATTGGTGGGGGTTATGGTGGAGGAGACAATGGGGGTGAAGGAGGAAGATAAAGATTAGAAGTCTTTCTGTTGCACTGTCATCTTCTCTTATTGTGAAGAAGGTTCTGTTGCGGAGGGTTAGTTTAAGCACTGACATCTTTGCTTCCTCAGTTTCTTGTGGAAGTAAATGGTGTGAAAGAGGGCTCAAGCTTAGTAATTTTTAGTTCTAACTTTGCTTCAGAAGATTCTCAGGGTGAAACAACATTGAAAACTGACATGTAACCTGTAGAATGATCTGTGACAGTATCTTAAAGACTCGTTTTCTATAAAGTATCTGAAAGACTTGTTATCTGTAAAATATCCTAAAGACTTGTTATATGTAATTGAAATTTAAGCTAATGAAAATGTTTTTGTTCAAACTTTGTGTTGATTGATAAAATTATCTCTTTTGACTGAAATCGAGCTAGAAGAAGTTTATATATGTAAGTTAGAGGACGATAAGTTAATATGGGAAGTCGAACTAAAAAATGGAGTTTAGTTTAGTCGAACTGTGGAAAATATATGTGAATACATGGAAAAATGAGTTTGTGTAAATATGTATCGAAATGAATAAATTATATAATCATGAATATCTTTTCAGATATAGAATATGCAGAAATTGAAAATTTCAAGCTTATGGAGTTCTTGTTTGGAAATGTTGAATAGATGAAAAGATTGTAAGGAGTAGGTCGAGCAGGGATATGTCAAATCCAAAGAGGCCGATGTGTACAGATAAGTTCAAATAACTTGTTATCATGATCTTAGGCTTTCCAGTTATTGAAAAGCATATTAAAATATCTACGAAATACGAGGGATTTGAAGTAATATTGAAAAGTGTATAAGTATAAGGGGACTGTGATTTAAAGAGGAAGAAGAAAAAGAATATGGTGAGGACCCATTCTGAGAGAGTTCGTCATGCTGCAGAGGAAAGATTGGCGATAAAGATTGCAGAAGTGAGGGAGAGGATTTTTGGGCTGTTAGATTATGATTCTGACTTCCCTAAATCTGAAATGCAGTACGAAGGTCTGGATGTGAGGTAGAGGGAACTTGAGTTTGGGCACCATTTTTACTCGGAGATATTCTGTGAAGTGATTATGGAGCCTACAACTCGAAAAGAAGTCGTAAGGCAAATTGATAAGGAAGAGATCGAGGAGGGAGATGTGAGGATTGTTAGGGTTAAACTGATTAGGTTTCAGGACATCTAGGTTGTTTTATGTGTAATTATTAGTAAGGGAGTGAAATGAGTGAGGTCGAATAACTGTAATTGGAATGTAGGTAGAATTGTTTCCTTGAATTTGTCCTATTTTATTACAAATACTGTTTAGAACTTTTGTGAATAAAAAAAAATTAATTTAAAATGTGATGGATTTGGAAATGATGTTAACAGTTCTATAAGTAGTAGAAGTAGGAATATAAAAAGTCGGTGAGCTTTAATTTTTGTCTCTTGTGTAAGTTGCATGGAAAGTTTGATTGCGTGTGAGTACTGAGTCATCATGAGTGTGGGGAGGTCAGATAGAGATTTAGGTAGGAGAGATGAAAATATATTAAAATATAGAGTTTGGGATAATTATGGGAAGGCATTTTTGCCAAAAAGGTATAAAATGTCTGACATTAATTGTAGAAGGGACGCCTCAGTTCTAAAACTGCGGGTGGCTCGCACGAAACCCAATAACTGCCCGTATTTAAAGAGAGAAAAAACATAAATAATAGTTCATCTTCCTCATTCAAACATTTAACAACTTCAGAAAAATGGAAGAACAGCGGGGAAGAAGAGAAAAAATTTTATAAAGATTCACGTGAGAGATTAGACGAGAGTAATCATCGATCAAGGAGAGAAAAAGTTGTAGAGATTGAATCACAATGGTGGTTGCATAGCAACATTGTGAAGGAAGGATTTGGCACTGCTTCAGATTCATTCTCGGATGTTGAAGGTTAGTAAATGATTTATGATTTTGTGAATGTGGGTTTGAAATATTTTATGGTTTTTAAAATTTTGAAAGATTGTTATTTATAGTAACCTATAAAAATTTGTTTGATTTATGTGAAAAATGAGATATGTATATGATATACATATATGTATGATGGATGTTTAGTAGATGTGTGTATGGACGTATATAAATAAAAGATAATTATAAGTTGACTGAATACCTAGACCTTTATGTAGGTTGGGCATGAGGAATATCTATTATAGAATCAAACCTCATCTTTAAGCTTATAATTGAGATAAAGACTTCACCTGATATGGAGATGTTGACCTCTTGTCATGCGATTGAGTCTAAAAATGTAGAATCTGTGAATATAGAATCTAAGGGGGAGGACAAAGTATTACTTGTTCAATTTCTAGATTTCCCTGGTAAATTTGTATTGTACCCTCCAAACTCTGATGTATTCATAGAGTTCTGTAAATCCAAAGCCATTGTAGGTGGGAAATGGGCAGCGTTGTAGAATTTGCTGGTAGGTTGTTCTGAGGTTATACTGTATCACCTGGGGAAGAATATTTCTTCTTGTTGCCTGACTTAAAAAAGGAAAAATTTGACAGGGGAGTGGATGAATCGATCTCTCTTGAGTATTTTGATGGGAAAGTCCAAGGTGGTCTGGATGAGGGTTTTTTGCGTTATCTGTCTCAGTTAGAATATGGACTGAGTTTTCCCCATAACAATCTTTCTAAAAGAATAATGAATACCATAGGGGTTTGTCCCACCCAACTGAACAGGAACATGTGGGAGGTGATCAATGTTTGTGAGACTTTGAATAGATTTTTGGAGGAGAATGAGGTAGAGAGGATAATAACTCCTAAGGACGTATACCAGTACTATGTTGTGAAACATTATGCTATGACTGAAGGTGCGTATTTCTATTCGAGCTCGACTCAGCAGGTTTTCTTCAATCTCAATTCAGCAGGTTAAGTTTTGAACGATAATGTGATATGGGTGAAGGGTGACTGCCTTTAGAGAGAGAATGAAGAACCAATGGAACTTTTGTATAGAACTTTGAAGAAAATTATGCAATATTATATAATATCGAACTGTTGTAATTGAAGGGTTGTTCTGTTGTTTGATAATGTGTTGTGTTTGTTTTACAGGTCCTCGGTCGAAGGTGACAAGGAAGGAGTCACTGTTAGATACGGTTGCTCGAGAAGAGGTTAAGCTCGTGATAGTTCTGAAAGAACTCGGCATCAACAAAAATAAAAGACCTAACAGTAGGTCAGAGAAGGTACAAAAATTTTAGGTTAAGAGACCAATGATGGGGGTTGGAGCCAACAAGAAGAGAGGGGCAGATGGGGAGAAGCGCCCAGTTTTATCGAGGGCTTCTGATATGGATTTTGTGGGTGTTCCGAAAGTGACCACTTCGAGCAAGTTAGCTATAAATTTCTGAAGAAGAAAATTGTGAAGCGTGTCTCGGCCTCTGAAACCACGGTGAGTGAGGAGGTCAAAGGGGATGTGAAGAAGAGTAGGGTAGATTTTACTGCTAAAATGATAGGGTGAAGGTCGTGGAGAGCCGACCTACTGTGGAAGATGAGCTGCGAGCTATGGAGAACAGGATGAGGCCAGCAACTCGCAAGAGTACTGAGGAACTGAGGGCCTCGTACAGTTGGAGTTGAGAAAAATGGTAGGTTTTTATGACTTGTTTATTTTTGAACTTTACATTTGGATTCGAGCTGAAAATGTGTTTGATTTATTGTAAGTTGTTAGCTTGCTGAAGGGTATCTACCTCAAGATTGGGAAGTGGGATAGTCCAGCTCGAGAAGAAGATTGCTCGACTTAAATTTGACTTAGCTCTGGAGGGGGAGCGATTGGTTGTTGCGAAGGTTGCGTAGAAGGTGTTGATAAACGAGCTTACAAAGGAGGCGCAAAAGAATGTGGATGACATCGTAGTTCAATGAGACAGACTTGGGCGTCATCTCTTCGTAATGGGGTACATAAAAGCTAACATCAAAGCCATTATGGGTAGTACCTACGTCAAAGAGGATGATGTGGAAGAGGAGGCTCTTGTTGATGGTGTGGTAAAAGGGTTGGATTTGGTCTCTCCCAGAACTGATCTAGAGATCCGAGGGGGGGGGGGAGATAATGAGAAGGTAGAGTAAAGTTGTTGAAGGTTAGGTGAGTATTTTTTGTGTGGCTTGGAAAATTGTAATTATATGAAATATTGCTTTAGAGGATAAATTTTGGATAGGCTAAGAGATGTTTGTAAACATTGCTTGTAGGAATTTAAGGATATGCACCTCAGAATTAAGGAATTAGAGAATGAGCTCGCTAAGGAGAAAGACGCCTCAGCATCCCTGTTGACTTCGCAAGCGGAACTACAGGTTATAGAATAGCATGAAATATTTGACTTATGTGCTGCATTACTTTAGAGTTATAAAGTAAAATTGGAAATTGAAATAGATCATAAATATGTTAGAAGTTTAGGGGCGATGGTTATCAAGCATGTCCAGATAAATCCAAAGTGTTTAGAAAATCATAACATAAAAAATGTGTACCTTGAAATTGGATGTAGATGTTTTTGCCAACGAACTGAGATAATACTTTGACCTTAAGTTTAAAAGTACTCTCGCAACAGTAGAATGTCAGAAAATAAAAATTTGTTATAATTTTGAAAGTCTCATGTATGATGATTGATTGTATTCGTGAAGTATTGTTGAATCGAGTTTGATGTATTGTATTTGTGATGTAGGTCGAATTAGAGACTATTCGCTCGAGTGAACAACAGACTATCCAATATAACCATTAGTTTACGGCAGAGTTTGATCAGATTAGAGAGACATCTGATGATAGGGAGGATCAATATGTCAAAGTACAGATTCAGTTTGCCGAGGCTACAAAAACTAATTGTGACATGACTCAGTAGATCTAGGGGGAAAATGTCAAAATAGAAAAAGTATAAAATGAGCTCGCAAAGACGAAGGATGAGACAGCAAAGCTCAAAAACCAGATTGATGTCTTGATGGTGAAAAGTAAAGAGGCATACATGGCTCGATAATGTATTCAGTCGCTAGAAGTGTTAGAAAAATTGTTACAAGATTTTGTGGCTAGTTTGAAGGGTCAAATGACCAGGAAAATGAGCAAACATGAACAAACTTGAGCTGATCTGGGAAGTTCCAAAATTGTGCTTGAGCAATTGAAGAGTTAAATGACTAGGAAAGACAATGAGCTTGAAAAATCTTGAGCTAACCAGGCTCGATTTGAAAGTGTGGCTGAATAATTGAGTGAGGCTTGGCCTGCTAAAGATATAGATTTTCGGGTGGTTCAAAAATGGGGTGATAAACTGAATAAGAGGGTGGCCCAACTAAAGGAAGATTTGGCTATGGCCAACTCGTGCGTCAAGAAGGTCAAGGCTGGGGAGCGGTCGAAGAAGAAAAAAAATAATGCTAGGGTCTCCATTATTAAAGGGGACGTGATTGGTCTATCAGTTCGAATTAAAGAGCTGGAGACAGATGTATCTCACATTCAGGCTCATGTTCATAGAAGTAATGAAGGTTTATGGGTGAGCCAAGATAAGTTAAATATTGCTTTTCGCAGAGAGTGAGAGTTAGAAGGGGTGATCAGGGGGAAGGATCAATTGTTAAGGAAGAAGGATGAGTTGCTGAAGAAGGCTCCTGCTGGGGCAAGTGAAGGAAATGATAGGGAGCTGGAGAAACTTCGTGATGAGTTGGTAGAGTTGAGGACAACGAATAGGGCTGAGTTAGATAAAGTAATGGAGAAGATGAAGGAGCACCATAAGATTATGTCATGTGCAGAAAAACACATAAAGTGGCAAGGCGAACGGTACAAAAACTTGAAAGATCATAATCGAAGATTACAACCACATTTTTTCAAGGTAGTAATGCTCGATCAAAATACGTCTGCTCAAGAAATAGTGCGCTCGCAGGAGCTAATGGCTGTTATTGCTTATTTCGTAAAGGAAGTAAGAAGGTTTGAGTTGGAGAGGGATACCTTGCACGACTATATGTCGTTCCGAGGATGTATTTGTAAAGCTGACATAGATCGAGGAAATTATCTGAACGCCATGGAAATAGAGTTAGGTTCTCGGCCTGTTGAATTGGTAGAGCAAGGTAAGATCATTGTAATTGCTTGAGCTCCATAATATATGGCTGAACGTCCTCCTATTGTAGGGGAAGGCGTAGCCCTCCCATCAGTAGAGAAGAACCTTTAGAAGTAGTTTATTGAAGTAACCTGTAGTTGCAAAAATATTTTGAGATGAAAGCCAGTTTTACCTTTACTTTATCTTATGTCCGATAGAGGTCTTTGATTGAAAACTAATATTACCTTTATTTTAATCGCAAATATATGTATTAATGGGTGATTGAAAGCTAGTATTATCTTTACTTTAATCTGTGTATAGAAGTCGATTGAAAGCAAGTATTACCTTTAATTTAATCTATTTAGATGGGCGATTGAAAGCTAGTATTACCTTTGTTTTAATCTGTTTAGATGGGTGATTAAAAGCTGGTTTTACCTTTGCTTTAATTTGTGTATAGAGGTCGATTGAAAGCTAGTATTATAATTGCTTTAATCTGTTTAGATGGGTGATTGAAAGCTAATATTACCTTTGTTATAATCTATGTATAGAGGTCGATTGAAAGCTAGTATTACCTTTGCTTTAATCTATGAGATTTAGTAGAATCTACGTAAGTAGAGAGTAATTTGGGAAAAAACTTGGAAGTTTTCATTGAGTATAATAGAATGTACACTGTATGGAGATTTAAATCTCACTTTTGGAATGGAAAGAATAAGAATATTGAAATGGAGAAACCAAGAACTTAACAATAGTACCGTTTCAGTCGCCTAGTGTTCCATAGACTTAGGATTCAAACTCATTGTTCCATCATGAGATAGTAGGATCCCAAACCAGTTTGACCAATGATGAGAAATAGACCTTCCCAATTTTCTACCAGCTTCCCAGCATGGGCTTCTTTTCTATGTTGTGAGATCTCTCTGAGGATGAGGTCATCGATATAGAACTCACGGCTTCGGACTCTTCTGCTGTACGAGCTGGCCAGTATATGGTAATATCGACCTAGGTTGGCTATAGCACGTTCCCTAGTTTCATCAATCCAATTGGCATGTCAGTTTTCACCTAGAGGGAGATAGTCGAGAGTTTCTTTCACAAATCTGCTCATCCTATCGGTAAAGAGGGCTGCATATTTTATCATCTTGCCATTCTTCTTGTACTGTTCAGAGTAATGGTGAATGATGAGTAAAGAATTTGTGTAGACTAAGAGCTTTGGGACGCCAAGCTTGAGTGCGAGGTCGAGTCCATGAATTAAAGCTTCGTATTCGGTGACATTGTTGGAGACTTCAAAATCCAAGCGGATTGATTTATCGATTATGTCGTTGGAAGGGGTAATTAGTACAATTCTGATTCTTGACCCTACAGATCCCGCTGAACCATTTGTAAGAAGTCTCCAACTTTTCCTTGTAATCCATTCAGCTCACTCATCAAATGCTTTGGTGGGTGGATCTTATATAATTTCTTTTGTAAGGTCAGGATTGTGCTCCTCCCAGTCGGGATCCTCTGCAGGAAAATCTGTGAGAAAATTGGCAATGGCCTGACCCTTTTTTAAATGACGTTGTTCGAACTTGATATCATGTTTTCCCAAACTGACTAACCATTGCTGTACTCTTCGTGATTTTTCATTTTTGGACAAAACTTCCCGGAATGGGTAGTTTATCATGACTTTAACTGAATGAGCTTAGAAGTAGTGCTTAAGTTTCTGTAAAGTGTAAACAAGAGTTAGAAAGAGTCTCTCAATTTAGAATACTTCGTTTCCTCTGGAGGAAGGGTTTGCTGATGAAATAGACTGGCTTTTCGATCTTCCCCTCAAGTCGAATAGAACCGAGCTGATTGAAGTATCTGTAACTGTCAGATAGATGATCAGTTCATCATTATCTACTGGGGTGCTCATGATGGGAGACTTCCCCAAATAGCTTTTGAGTTCCTGAAAAGCTGTCTCGCATTTTGATGTCCATTGGATCTTTTTGTTTGATTGAACATTTCCTCGTTTGGTACAATCTTAAAGCAGTAAGAATAGCCAATGACAGTAATCTGAAGATTTAGAAACGAATAGGTTAAGCGATATGGCCTACAAGTTTTTGAACGTCCTTCATTATTTTTTGTCTATAGCATGTTGAGGAGAGCTCGTCTTTGTTCTGGATCGGCCTCAATCCCCTTCTTACTGAAGAGATGGTCAAGGAATTTGCCCGAATGTACTCCAAATTTCACTTATCTGGATTTAGTCACATCCTGAAAGATCGCAGAATGTTAAATATTTTGGTTAGATCTGTGATGTGGTCTTTTAACTGTATGTTCGTGCAAAAAAGATCATCGATGAAGACTTCAATGATTTTCCCAAGATGTATTTTTAACATAGTCGTCATTAACTATTGATAAATTGCGTATGTATTCTTTAGTCCGAAGGGCTTGACTTTGTAGAAGTAAAGTCCTCTTTTAGTGATAAAAGTGGTCTTTTTCTAATCTTCCTTCAAGAGAGGTATCTGATTGTATCGAAAAGCAGCGTCCATCATAGATAAGAGTTTACAGCCTGCCGTAGAATCAATAATTTGACGGATGATTGGATGAGGGAAACTGTCCTTCAGAGTGTGTTTGTTTAGATTGGTAAAATCTATACAAAGTCGGACCTTTCCATTCTTCTTAGGAACTGCGATGATGCTGAAGATCTAATCTTGATACTTGGCTTCTCGAATGAACCCCACTTTAATCAACTTATCGATCTCAATGTTGATTTCTTCTCGAAGACGAGGTAAGAGTCGCCGATATTTCTATTTGACCATCGTGGCATTGATGTTGATGGCCAATCTGTGACATACTTTGGATAGATCGACCCCGGGCATCTCTTCGAATGACCACGCAAAGAAGTCTCCACTCATTCGTAAGAAGTGAATGATAGCATCCTTATCGTATTGGATTAGGTTGGTACCAATAAAAGTACCTTGGCTAGGTCCATCAATATCGATATACTCTCTAGATTCTTCGGTAGAAGGTTGATCATCAATGTGATTAGCTTTTTGTAATTGCTATACAGCGTATCTATCTGATGTATCTAGAATGGCAGATACAGTATTCTTGCATGCTCTAGAAAGTTTTTGACTGCCATTGATTTTGTAGATGCCATCTGCAGGGACTTATCCCACGATCTCATTCAAAATCGAGCTCACCCAATTCAAATTATCTCCATCTCAGGCTCACGCAATTGTAACACTCCAGTCAACACTCCAACGAGCCCCACGAACTGCTCAAGAACGTAGACCGAGCTAAACCTGGAAAACATTACCCAGTCAAAGACACCTGTCTCCCACGAACTCGTTAGTTATTCAGTCAACCGCCATTAACCACATTATTTGGAACACGTGCTTTAGCACGATGAAGAGCTGTGGGGAAGGCCTATATAAAGAAAAAGCTCCAGAAGAAGCAGGGACCAGAAAAATTACACAAACTTCTTATTTACGAGGTTCAATGTATTTTGATATTTTAGAGATTACTTGTAATAAAGAGATCCGCCTCAAACAATAAAGATACTTTCACAAAAATCCTCCATACGAGGTCGTGGTTTTTACCTATTCAGAGGTTTTCCACTCTGAAAGCACCTGTTTCAGTTCTTACTTTCCATTAGAATATTATTACAGGTTTATTGGTGTGATAGCGAATTCCTAACTATTTTGAGCTTACAAAATTTGGCCATTACATTTGGCATCGTTGGTGGGAAAGATTGCATTTCCAGGATATCCTAAGGTGGTCTTTCACTACAACTTTCAATTATGGTTTCTTCCACACGACCGGCCGCAAGAACTCAGTTAGAAATTTCTGCAGATTCGGGACAGCTCACAGAGTTACGGGTGAATTTCCACGCCGAAATAGAGAAACGCGCCGAACTCGAACTTCAGTTAACAAAGGATCGTGAGCTTCAGGAAAAAGAGCTCGGCAGGCTCGCTTGTTAACGCTCAAATGGCGCGAAGACCAGATGACAACAATGCAGACTGCCCTCGAGGCTCTGCAAAATACTCAGCAAGCTCCTCCGACCAGAGGTCATGATTAGCTTCCAGGGACCTCCTGCATTTTAACATGGGAAAGATTGGGACCTCAGGGAGTTGCCAGTAAAGCCATTTCCAGGAATCTGCAGCATGGACAACAACCCTCCATCCATTTGGGGGGGAGTTCAATCAGAAGTCAGTCGAGGCCACCAAATTTTTATCCATCAAGAGGATGACCAGTGACCTCTACATTAAGTTCCAGCATGAGATCGCTTGAGTGAAGGTACGGGAACTCGTCATCCCCAGCCAGCACGTCCAGCGATTCAGCCAGTACAACATTTTGTCACATAAGAACACATGGACCAACGAATTAAGGAGTTGACCAAGGCACAAGTTCTGGGTACTACCGGTGATAATACAAAGTTACAAGAAAGTTTGATTGCTAAAGAACTATTCGGTATGGAGATATCGAAAGGCTTCCATACTCCCAAAATTCACAAATACAAAGGTATTAATCCGAAGGAACATATTCAGCAGTATCGTGATTCATTGGGCTTGTACTCTAATCTCAACCACATCCTCTGCCGTCTGTTCGCCATAAGTCTACAGGAGGAACCACTCCGATGGTTTCATTCTCTCCCTGAGGAATCCATTTACACATTTGATCAACTACAGAAGCAGTTCATCAAGACATATGTTCACAACAGAGACAAATAGGAGAATTTGTATTCTTTTATCGGTCTTAAGAAGTCACATGGAGAAAATCTCGAAGAGTTCTCGAAGAAACTCTTAGAGCTCGCAAGAAAAGTGAATAACCTCGACCAAAAAATAGCTTTTACTGCTTTCACCAATGCTCTCCGGCTCGACTGCAAGACCAAAGAATACCTCTTCCTTAACAAACTTACAGCATTAGAGGAGATGATCACCAAAGTCAACGATTATGTCGACTTGGAGAGGATGATGCCTGAGCGACAAAAGTCTACTAAATCTCTCATCTCCACCAAAATCCTATCTATAGATTAAACTAGCGAACCCGAGGAACAAGGAGATCAAAAATACACCAAGGAAAACACTGGATACCTTCAAAAAAGCAGTCCACAGAACAAACCCATCCTCCAAAAACTAAACGTCCGAATCTCCACAATTTTTCCACTGCTATTAAAGGATCCACTCTACCGTATCTCTCAACCACTAGAGCTTATCGATAATCGACCATTTTGCCTATATCATAAGGTAAATCATTATACAACTGATAATTTCTATGCTCTACAGCGGTTGCTCAAAAACATTTTAAAGGAGGGACGGATGCTCGAATACATTGTCGATCTGAAGTCATACAAGGATGGCAATTATAAGAAGGAGCTCAAAGTTGTTCAGGTCAATGATAAGGCTGAGGAGAAGTATCTTTACAATATGCACCTCAGAAACATGATCGAAATCAATCAGATCAACAATTCCAACAGATCAAAACGTAGGAGGCTATCGGAATGCTGTGATCTTACACCTCAAGACAAAGAAGCCAAGCTTCTTCCCGAGTCGAGCAATCGTCGACTCAAAATCTTCTTTGAAGATTGCGATACTAGCCATGTCAAATTTCCACATCATGATGCATTAGTAATAATGCTCAAGATGAAGAAGTTTGTCATGCACACAATGATGATCTATACTAGAAGCGGTATTAAAATCCATTTTTAGAGTACGATCAACCAGATGGGATTGGCTGACCAAGTTATTCAGAGCGATACCGAAATCAGTGGATTCAATGGCTCCAGGGAGGAATGAGTAGGCAAGATCATCTTACCTATTACCGCAGGACCAACCACCATCGATGTCGTGTTCTATGTTATTAATGCCAAATCTTATTATCTTGGGATTATGGGCCGTTGTTGGTTATACAATATAAAAGCAATCGCTTCTACCTATCATCAAGTACTCCGATTCAGACACGACAGCGGTATTTACGAGATCAAAGGTAGTCAGAAATTCTCTCGAACTTGTGAAAATACTGTCTCCGCCATCATAGTTACTTCAGGCAGATTGGCCGCATAACAATTACAGAGAGTTGATCACCTCAACGATCAAACACCTGCAGTGGCACCCACTGAATATATTAACATTGATGGACCTAGCAGAGGTACTTTCATCAGAACTAAGCTAGTTTAGCACAAAAAAGATGCTCTTATTCAGTTCTTGCAACTCAATCGAGATGCTTTTGCATGGCCTTTAAAAGAAATGCTCGGGGTCGATCCGACAATGGCTTGTCACAAGTTAGCCATCAATATCAGCGCCACAGTGGTCAAACAGAAATAGCGATGACTTTCACCTCATCTTCGAGAGGAAGTTAACACCGAGATCGAGAAATTGATTAAAGTGGGATTCATTCGAGAAGCCAAGTATCCGAACTGGATATCCAACATTGTCGCTATCCCAAGAAGAACGGAAAAGTTCGAGTTTGTATAAATTTCACATATCTGAACAAACATTCTCTTAAGGACAGTTTCCCTCTGCCTAACATTTATCAGATCCTTGATTCAATAGTAGGCCATTATCTCCAATCTATGATAGACGCTGCTTTAGGGTATAATCAAATTCCACTTTAGGAAGAGGATCAAGAGAAGACAACTTTCATCACTAAAAGAGGTCTTTATTGTTACAAGTCATGCCCTTCAGGCACAAGAATGCAGGTGCCACATATCAACGATTGATGACTACTATGTTCAAAGCACACCTAGGAAAAATTGTTAAAGTCGATATCGATGATCTCTTGTACAAATGCTTACTGTCAGACGATCATTTCTTAGATCCCAACACTATATTTAACATCCTTCGATCTTATAGAATGCGTCTCAACTCCGATAAATGTCAATTCAGGGTACATTCTGGCTGCTTTCTAGGCTACCTCATCAGCAAGAAAGGGATTGAGGCCGATCTGGATCATATTCGGGTTCTCCTCGACATGCCTTCTCTAAAAACAATAAAAGACGTTGAGAAACTCGCCGGCAAGATTGCTGCTATCAATTGTTTCATCTCTAAATCTTCATACCACTGTTGTTGGCTATTCCTGTTACTCCGCGGATGTACCAAATGAGGAAAGGTTCAGCCAACTGCAAAAGTCACATGGACACCAGAATTCAAAGTAGTTTTTCAGGATCTCAAAATCTATTTGGGGAGGTATCCCAAAATGAGCACCCCAGTAGGTAATGAGGAACTATTAATATACCTGGCAGTCACAGATACTTCCCTCAGCTTGGTTCTCATCCGCCTGGAAGGGAAAATAGAGAAACCAGTCTTCTTCATCAGCAAAACCCTCATACCAGCAGAAAACGGCTACTCTAAAATTGAGAAACATCTTCTCACCCATGTTTACACTCGCAGAAACTCAAGCACTACTTCCAAGCACATTCTGTTAAAGTTATGACGAGCTACCCATTTTGGGAAGTTCTATCAAAGAAAGAGAAATGAAGAAGAGTGCAACGGTGGTCAGTCAGTTTGGGAGAACATGATATCAAGTTCGAACAACATCATTCTAAAAATGGTCAGGCCGTTGCCAATTTTCTTACAGATTTTCCAGTGGAGGATCTCGAGTGGGAGGAGCACAACCTGGACCTTTCCGAAGATACACCAGAGAATCAACCCCCCAAGCCATTTAACAAACAAGCTGAATAGATCACTACATCAGGGTGGAGGCTTCTCACAGATGGATCAGCAAGACCCGCAGGGCCAGGAATCGGGATCGTTTTGATTACCCCTTCTAACAACAGAATTGAGAAATCAATCCGCTTGGATTTTGAGGCCTCAAATAATGTCACCAAGTATGAAACTATTATTCGCGGACTCGACCTCATACTTGAGCTCGATGTCCCCAAACTCTTAGTTTACACAAATTTACTACTCATTGTTCACCACTACTTAGAACAATACAAGAAGAACGGAAAGATGATCGAATACGCAACCCTCGTTGTAGATAGGATGAGTAAGTTTGTGAAAGCAACCCTCAGTTATCTTCCTCAAGGTGAAAATAGATACCCCGATTCCTTGGCATATCTAGCCGAGGTCTTGGGTACAGAAACTCGATATCTCCATATCGAAATCATTTTAACCCCCAGCATTGATCGTATTTCTGTATGCACGATCAACACTGGGGGCAATAAAGGGGGAGACAACGATTGGAAAAATCCTTTCTTAGCCTACCTCGGTGTCGAGAACAATCGCAACAGACCACTCCCAGTATATCCAAAAGAACGCCGACAACTGATCAATAACTCGAAGTATTACATTACTCATAACGGTATGCTATACCGCCTTTCTGTCGCAGGGCCTTACCTCAAGTGTCTCTCCAAACCAAAAGCAGACGAACTGCTCCACGAATTACATGAAGGAACTTATGTCTCCCATTTTGAAAGTTAGTCTTTAGCAAACAGAGCTATCACTCAAGGAGTATTCTGGCCCAGCATGTACAAGCAAGCAAAAGAGTACTCCCACAGATGCGACACCTGTCGGACACATGGGCATATGATACGCTCCCATGCACTCGAACTTCATGCAAGCAAAGTTTTTTGGCCATTCAAAAAATGGGCACTAGATCTCGTCGGAAAATTCCCTAACTCTCTAGGTAACCGCCGCCACCTACTCGTAGCTACCGATTACTTTACAAAATGGGCAGAAGATATTCTACTATGTCGAACCAGGGAAGAATAGGTCATCCCTTTTATCTGGAAACACATAATCACTCGGTTTGGGTGCCCCCACCTAATTCGTATCGATAACGGGCCCCAATTTGTGAGAGATAAAGTCGTAACCTTCCTAAACTACCACAATATCATTCACTCGCCATCAAATTCGTACAACCATCAAGGCAATGGCCAAGCAGAAATCACCAACAAAACCATCGTGGATAGACTCAAAAAGTGGCTTCACTCATAGAAAAAAGGAAACTGAGTTCCCAAGCTGCCTCGCATCCTGTGGGCATATCGAGCCACTCCCCGAAAATCCACTAGGAATACCCCATTCCTACTTGCTTATGGCACTGAAGCCATCATTCCTTTTGAATTTCATCATCCAGTTCGGGATCATGAGTTGACTAACGAGGAAAATGAGTTCGAATTGGCTTGCAGCCTCAATATGATAGATGAGACCAGGAAACGCGCCATCGCTAACCTAGGTCGCTATCATCATATGTTTGCCAGATCGTATAATAACCGAGTCAGAAGCCATACTTTCCAAATCAAAGATGTCATCCTCAGAGAAGTTCCTCATCATCGCAAAGAGCCTCACGCTAGAAAATTAGCCGACAATTGGGAGGGTCCATTCATTATCACGGGTCTCTCAGGCCTGGGATCATACTATCTCATGACAGAAGTGGGAATCCATATTTCAAATCCTTAGAACACTAGGCGACTGAAACGGTACTATCGTTAAACATCTTACTACTCCATTTTTATTTTTTGCTTTTGATCTTCAATTTCAAAAGTGAGATTCTCGTCTCCATCCAATGTAAATTTTGAACTTATCAATGAAAGTTTTCTTTTACAATATCATTCTCCTCACTAAAATTTAACCACATTCTAGAGATCAAAGCATAGATAATACTAACTTACAATCGATCTTATCCAAGTTAGATCAAGGATATCACTTGATTCGGCTTCCTTTACTTAATCTCTGCGATTGTAGCAAGTATAACAACTTATTTCATATTAATGACTCTACCAAACAAAAGATAGGACAAAGGTGATACTAACCTTCATTTACTTCAACTTGTTTGGGTCATTTATAATGGTTGGATCAAGGATATCACTTGGTTTGGCTGACTCTACTAAATCTCTGCGATTGTAACAAGTGTAGAAACTTATTTCATATCAAAGACTCTGCCAAACAAAAGATAGATCAAAGGTGATACTAACATTTATCTACTTCAACTTGTTTGGGTTATTTATAACGGCTGGATCAAGGATATCACTTGGTTTGGTTGACTCTACTAAATCTTTGCGATTATAGCAAGTGTAGCAACTTGTTTCATATCAAAAACTCTACCAAACAAAAGATAGGTCGAAGGTGATACTAACCTTCATCTACTTCAACTTGTTTGGGTTATTTATAACGGCTGGATCAAGGATATCACTTGGTTTTGCTGACTCTACTAAATCTCTGCTATTGGAGTAGAAACTTGTTTCACATCAAAGACTCTAACAGGCATAAGATAAGGCAAATGTAATATTAGCCTTCATCTCTTTCAATATGTCTACAACATTACTATAGTTTAAATCAATTTTTAACTTGGTTTAACTCATCCCATTTCTGCGATTGAAACGAATGTAGAAATTTGTTTTATATCAAAGACCCCACAGACACAAGATAAGGCAAAGGTCATACTAGCTTTCATCAATTTCAATGTGTCTGCGACAGATACTATTTATTTTTTAGGTCAAATTCATATTACAAGGGATTCTTTTCTGCTGATGGAGTGTCAGCAGTGCTTCCCCCTTTTATCAAGAGGTTGAACATTCAGTTTGCGGATTATAACAGCTCTTCCTGTCTCTATCAGCTCAGCAGTTTAAGGGCCCAAATGGGTTTCAATGACTCCCAGACAGTTCCCTCGATCAATGTTAACGCCGTAAATGTATCCCTTATCTGACAGTTTTTGAAACAATGTATCTCATTTTAACTTAAGTCTTTTTACTTCCTCTACAAAGTATGCAACAATCGACTTTAGCAGGTCTAAGCGTGACGTATCAGGTATGACCATTATTGTAAATTTTGCTCTCACCTTCTCGGGGTACGACTCTAACTTAGCATACGAATTCTTAAGTACAATCATTGTCGCGTTGACCTGAGCATGGTAAATTGCATTCTATTCCAAATTATTTATATATTTAACTGATTCAGCCAGGTTTATGGCTTCTAAGTCCACTACACGAGCACGAAGATTCTTGATTTTTGCGTTCAACTCTTCCCTCATCGAAATATCTTTCAATAATTCTTCTTTCCTCTTCATCAGCGATTCCTTAACTTTAACTTCCCCTTCCAAAACTTTCTCCCTGATAAGAGCAGCATCCAACTTCTGCTGGCATTTCCTCAAGTTTGCATTTCCTCTCAAAACATGTCCTTGAATATGAGATACGTCATTCTCTAGCTCTCTAATTCTACCTGAGAGACTAACTACATCTCCTCAAACTAGAGGAGCCTTAACATCAGTTCTACTTCCCCCAAAGCGTTATCTAGCCTTGGCATTCTTGGTATGCATGATTGCCTGCGCCAGCTCGGTCTTAAGTCGTGCAACCCTCTTATTTGAATTGTTACACCTTCGTTACATTTCCCAGAACTCCATATCCTTAGCGGGTAGGGCTATTTGCAAGTGTTCAGCTCCGGCCTCCGAAGCTGATAGATTTTCTCGAGCTACCCTTAGCGCATTTTCTTTTTTAACATTTTTTTGTCTCATTCGCTCTAACTCGTTCCTACAATTCTGAAGATCAGATCGAGATCGTCCCTCCGATCTTTCTAATGCCTGAATACGGTATTGAGCCATGTCAGCCTGCTTACCCTTAACTGCCAATGCGTTAACCTAACTTTGAAGCTTCTCGACACGTTTTGTTACTCCGCTGGCTCTTTTAACTTCTTACCTATTTTGACATCTTTCTCTTCGGCTTGAATAGTAAGGTCGGAAATGGCATGGGTTACCTCCATAAGTTTAAAATGCGCCTTTATGTATTGATCTTCTCTATTCTCATTCGCCTCCCTCATCCTATAGAACTGCTCTACAAATTCCTGATTACACTTGAGTATGTCGTCCTCACGAGAACTAGATGAATCTAATTTAGCCTGAGGAATATAACAATTGTTAGTACAGTACGATTCAGGAGAACATTTGAATATATACATACTTTATTTCTAAAGATTCTATAAGATATCTAACTCTTCATCTTTACCACTTTAGTGCATTATCAGATAAATGCTTCGTGAGGTCTATTACGGAGTCAAAGGTACATACTTTCGATACACTTCTTTTTATAAATAGTGTTAGATTTTTACCATGCACTATACTAAGGTTATATGCATCTATATCCAACTTACGTGATAACTTAACATTGGTATATCATACAAGTCGAAAGACCTATTCCGGTCTAACCTGCAGCCCCGCTTGAGTAGACAGCAAGTTTGTAGAGATCTCTCTTTCACTGGCAAGTCCGAACTCTAGATCTTTTATTTTGAGATTCATTTCTCTAAGTACCTACAAGAGGTTTATAAAACAAGTCAACCTGCAGAATTTTCTTCCCCACACACAATTCAACAACTTACAAATATTTATACAAATGCACATTTCTACCCTACCTTCTCACTATTACCTTCTAGGAGTTTGGCATCATCCCCTTGGTTGTCGAGCACCGTCTGACGGGAGACACCATCCAGACCGTCCACAATCCCCACCACTTCCGCTTCCTTCTCATCTTCCTCCTCAACATAGGTGCCCGCCTTAATGACATCCACCACCTCCTCATAATAGCCCTTCAAATTCAAGTAAGACCATAGTCTGTCACGCTCCTTAACCATCTCATCTAGATTGGCCCTCGTCTCCACCTGTAACTGACCAATCGCCACGGCATGAGAAGTCTTCAGCTGCCTAACTTCCTTTCAGAGCATCAGTCCTGGCTCGAGCTTGTTCCTTTTCCAACTCGATCCTTGCCTTCTTCAGCTCAGATTTTTCTTCCTCAATGCCAAGCCAAATCCCCTTAATAAGACGAGCAACCTGTAAAAATTAAATTAATCTCAGCGATTGGCTAGAAATGCATTAAACAACTCTTTCCTATAATATAAACTTACCATCCTGCTCGTGTCTTCCTCTCCATGGAGAACCGCCAACTTGTCCCTTTCTTCGACCTCTTTAAGGTCATCTACCGTAGTAGATCGCCCCTCAGCGACCTTCTCCCCTAACTCCCCAGAGGGTTCGACTCTCCTCCTCTTCTCTTTTGCGACCTCAACACTTCCAGTGGTACTAGAGGCTGACAAATCCTTTAACATCCATTATTTTAGATATTTTTGAGCTATTTTACTCGACGTAACAGGATTCGGCTGAAATGAAATACCTATTCCAAGAATTTTGGACAAGCTGGTTTAAACATCCCCACCACTCACTTGACTCTTCCCTTCGTAAACACAAGCCATCGACCTTGTCGACTGTGCTTTTTAGACCTTTTTCAACCTACTATCAATCCTTTTCTTTCTACTCAAGCCGAGTCTCTCCAAAATAAATTTGAGCTCAGTCTCCTCCTCTGCAACTTCATCCAACAAAGACTCTTTCCTCTCCACTTTAGATTTTACACCGTCAATGCACAACATTTTTTATTATCAACTACAGTTATTAATGATATATAGAAATAATTATATCGATGCATGGCTGTACTTACTTTGTTTTACAGATCTAAACCGAACGTCCAAAGGTTCTTCGTCATCTCTTTGAAGACAATTACCCTTCACCCATATGACATTGTCATTCCAGGTTTGACCTGCTGAGTTCAGATTGAAGAAGCGACGCCGAGTTGTGCTCCCACAAAAATATGACCCTCCACTGGCCTTATAATTCTTCACCCCATAAAACTGCAAAACGTCCTCAGGGGTAATCCACCTCATTTTTTCTACCTTTTCCCACTTTTCATTTAGATGATCGTACATGGCTATTACCTCCCACATATTCCCGTTCAATTGACCTGGACATGCCCCGATTATATTCATAATCCCCTTAACTAAATTGGTGAGGGGAAGACTCAACTTATACTCTAATTGAGATAGGTAACACAAAAAGCCCTCCGAAAGGTTACTCCGAACATCCCCAGCAAAGTATTCTAACAAGATCGATTCATCTATACCCATATTTCATTTTTCCACTTCTAAATCTGCCAACAAATAAAAGTATTCTTCCCCCTCCGCTACCGTACAACCCCTAAACTGCCTACCAGCATACTCTACACAATTAACTCACTTCCCTCCTACAGCCCCACCTTAGCTTTACAAAACTCTCTAAAGGCATTAGAGCCAGGAGGATAAGATATCAATTGGCCAGGAAAACCTGGGAATTATTCCAATCCTACTTCCCCCTCACTATCAGACTCATTTGTCCGACCAGAGGTCTATACCTTGTTAACAGACGAACTACCCATCTCAACAACAATTTCTACAGGCACGTTTTCGACCCTACACAAATATTTTTCACGCTCGACCTACATACAGGTTAAGGTATCTATCATTCTTTCATCTATATATATATATATCAATCATTTACGTACAACATATATCTTTAAGATATTCAGTATATACGGCAACATATGTTGCATACATTTCTAATAACCTTTAGTATTTGAATGAGAATCTGCAGTAGCGCCAAGCCTTTCCCTCACAACGCTGCTATATAGCCACCTATGAGATTCAGTCCCTTTCGCCCTCTTCAATCGTTGATCCCCTTCGGATAACTTCTTATCAAATCCCTTGATTTTTTAGCTCTCTCTCTGTGTACTCTCCAAATTTTTAGAAGTTGAAAAATGTTTGATTAGAGACAAAGAAGTACTATTTATCTTTACTCTCTCCAGCGGCTGGCATTTGTTGCGCCTCACACGAACCGTCCTCGATTTCAGAAACGAGGCATCCTTTCCACTCTCCATGTCAGACCTCTTGTACCTTTTTAATAAAACTATATTTCCATCATTACAACTCTTCTCATTTCCAATTTCCATATTTTTTCCTGACATTCCCATACTCATGATGACTCACTCTGTACGATGTAAGATTCATGCTTCCTTACATACAAAACAAAACCAGAAGCTTCTGCATTTCCTTATTTTTGTTTCCCTGTCCTTGTTTTCCATACTTATAGTAAATGACGTCATTTTCCTGATAAACACTTTATATAACATCTATCGCTGCCCTAGTAAATTGGATGATGTCATCCAGTCACATCATTCCTCAGTCCTCAGATCTTTGAATTTAATCTCAACTTCAACAATCAAGCCAACCAACCTTTCTCGATCTACCGAATCCCTCACCAATTATTGAAAGCATACCTCATAAAAATAACGAGCATACTCAAGTTATCTACTCCTTACATCTAATCCTCCGAGCTGACATTCCCTCACGGGTGGCTTAACATCATAACCAAAAGAACCAAAAAATTTCTCCCGTACTTCAGCAATTTTTATAGTCAATCGTCCTTCCAAGGCATGACGAATCCTCTGAGATCGAGTCTGTACCATCCAATTCCTTACTCAATTTTTTTTTATAGATCATCCTACCCGTATTTATATGTTTCAAACACACTTTCCCCTCAAGAACGAAATTTTTACCTTGTATCTCATAACGGAAAAACCAGAAAATTGGAATAAATTATTTGAACTTATGCCCTCACCAATACATACATTATTTATCATACTTGACCTCATGTTACCAAAAGTGTACCTCTATCGACGTGTAGAAGATCGAATTTCCATAATTACATATTTTCTACAATTTTTCTCCCTCACCTGTTTAAAACATAAATCATACTTACATCACAACAATAATGATCTCATTTCTTATAAACTCTTATTCATTTTTCACACCCTGCACAATTCAGTTCAATTCTGAAAAAAAAAATCTATATACAGATTATTGAATGACAACTTTTATTCATATCGAAAAAACATTGCATAGGATTTACAAATAACAAGTTTTTTAGTACATCAATCTCAGGAATACAATGAAATGTTATCCGTCCAGTACCAAACTAAAGCTACTTTATAGATAACAAGTTTTTCCCTGTTTGTTAAAAGTTACAGGTCATTCAGGCACGTCGAGGCATCAACTTCTCCAGTTCTTCTTGCTTCAGTGATCTTTCACCCAGATGCAAAGCAGGCATTGGAACCAACAAAAAGCTTCCCTCGCATGAGTTTGGATGAAGTCTGGTCGAACTTCAAATGGAAACTATGCAAGCTGTAAACTCAATGCTAGAACCAAATTCTCGAACTAAGAGTCTTTTGGGTACTAAAACGTGATGGAAATGCAGAAGCAGACTCCCACTAGTTCTTTTTCTCCTCCACTACCATCACCCCCTCCTCTGAAACTGCCACTTCCGAAGAGTTGGTAAAGATGAAGAGGGCCCAACCTTAGAATTCATGGTGACACAAGAAATTAGCATATCTGCCCCGCAGATATACCTATCCCTACATATGAAGCCCTAACCATATCTTCTGCAAGAGTACGTAGATAGGCCCACTAGTCCTCGCCTGCAAGATGACAACGTGAAACCTCTACTTATAGTAGAATTCCTCCTTAGCTTCAATCACTTTGTCTTCCGATAAGCCTTGATACGTCGGAGGAATGGGAGCGGGTATCGACATCTCCAAGGAATGGTCACCAAAGTATTTCAACTTCAACCTCTGCATTTCAGTCGTTATCCTCTCTTCAGGGACCATCCTCCGAGTCTTCACCATTTCAAAAAATGTTTAAGTTTATTAACAAATTACGCAAACAGGCTCTGTTTCAAATATTTGCTACAGGTACTATTTATATAACCCTATATTTATTGTACAGGTACATTTTCCCAAGCATCATCATTTATTATAGACGTGACTATTCAATAGCAACCGTCACATACATCCGCATCCACATCATCATTTACTATCTATCACTTCTCAATATCGTGTAACTTCTATCCAGTCAAACGCCATCATTACTCCGTTTCAAATTTCAAATTTTTCATATAATTTTTCTCAACCAAAGCCACTCATGACTTTGGTTGTGAAGGGGAAATTGTAGGGACTTATCCCTCGATCTCATTTAAAATTGAGCTCACCCAATTTTAATTATCTCCATCTCGGGCTCACGGATTTGTAATACTCCAGTCAACATTCCAACCAGCCCCACGAACTGCTCATGAACGTGGACCGAGCTAAACTCAAAAAATATTACCCAATCAAAGACACCTGTCTCCCATGAACTCATTAGTTATTCAGTCATCCGCCACTAACCATATTTTTCAAAAAACGTGCTCTAGTATGATGAAGAGCTGTGGGGAAGGCCTATTTTAAAAACAAAGTTCCAGAAGAGACAGGGACCAGAAAAATGACACAAACCCCTTATTTACGAAATTCAAAGCATTTCTATATTTTAGAGATCACTTGTAATAAAGAGATTTGCCCCAAGCAATAAAGATACTTTCTCAAAAATCCTTTATACGAGGTCATGGTTTTTACCTATTCAGAGGTTTTCTACGCTAAAACCACCTGTTTTAGTTCTTACTTTCCATTAAAATATTATTATAGGTTCATTGGTGTGATAGTGAATTCCTAACTATTTTGAGCTTATGGAATTTGACCATTAAACCATTATTGTGTTTGAAATTAAGTGCTTAATGATAAGTAGAAGTGATTGTTTTCATATTGTAAATCTAGCAGAGGCCCATAATCCTGAGATAATGAAATTTTGCATTGATAATGTAGAATACCACGTCGATTATGGTTGGTCCAGCGGTGATAGGTAGGATGATCTTGCCTACTTATTCTTCTTTAGAACTATTAAATCAACTGATATTGGTCTCGCTTGGAATAACTTGATCGGCCAACCCCATCTGATCGATTATGCTTTGAAAAAGAATCTCAATACCACTTCCAGTATCGATCATACTTGTATGCATGGAAAACTTCTTTATCTTGAGCATTATTATTAATACATCATGATGTAGAAAATTTTCATAGTTGATGTCATAATCTTCGAATGAAATCCCAAGGCGGTGATTGCTCGACTCAGGAAGATGTTTGGCATCTTTATCTTGAGGTATGAGATCACAACATTTAAACAATCTCCTACGCTTGAATCTACAAGAGTTGTTAATTTGATGAATCTTGATTATGTTATTATGGTTCACGTGGTACAGATGTTTCTCCTCGGCTTTATCGTCAACTTGTACTTCTTTGATCTGCGTCTTGTAGCTTCTATTCTTGTATGATTCCAGATCGATAATGTATTTGAACATTCTCCCATCTTTGAATATATATTCCAACAACCTCTGTAAAGTATAGCAGTTGTCAGTGTCATGATGATTTACATTTTGATGCATGCAATACGGTTTGCCTTCGATTGGTTCTAGTGGTTGAGATAGACGGTAGAACTTGTCCTTTGATAGAATTGGAAAAATTGTGAAGAGTTGGAAATTAATCTTGGGGAGAACCGGCTTGGGCAATACATTGCCTTTCCGTGGTTTACCAGTATTCGCCTTAGAACACTTTTGGTCACCCTGGTCCTCTTTTGGTTCACTGTTGTATTCTGCAGCTGGACTTTTAGTGGCTAGGATACATTTAGTAGATTTATGCCTTTCAGACATCATCCTTTCCAGGTTAACATTCTCATTGACCTTGGTGATCATATCTTCTAAGGTTATAGGTTTGTTTAAGAAGAGGTACTTTTAGCATTGCAGTCGAGCTGGAGCGTGTTGGTAAAAGTAGTACCAACTATTTTATGATTGAGATTTTCTACTTTCCGCGCGAGCTCCAAAAAATTCTTTACAAAGGCCTCGAGCTTCTCCCCTTGTGATTGTTTAAGACTAATAAGAGAATATTAATTCACCTCTGTCTTTATTGTGAGTATACATTTTGATGAATTACTTTTGTAGTAGATTGAATGTGAGGATGGAATTATCGGGTAGAGAGTGGAACTACTGGAGTGGTTCTCCCTGTAGACTTGCTGCAAACAGACGGCATAGAATATGGTTGAGATTGGAGTATAACCCCAATAAATCACGGCATTATTGAATGTGCTCCATTGGATCGGTGCCCTTTTATTTACGTATCTTTAGAGTATGGAAACCTTTTGATACTTTCATATCAAATAATTCTTTAGCAATCAAAATACCTTGCAACTTGGTAAGATCGTCTTTATTGCCTAGAGCTTGAGTTTCAATCAACTCCTTGATACGCTAATCTATATGTTCTTGTGTGACGTATTGACATGTGGCCTGAGTGGCTTGGCGAGGCGGTTGAGGATTATGAATATCGGTGCCCTCACTCAAGCGATCATATGTTGGAATCTGAGATTAAGGTTGTTGTTCTTCCTCTGGATGTTTGGAAGGCCGAAGACCTCTGTTGATATCAAACTGAACTTCCTCTCCCAAATGAATGGAAGGTGGACATTCGTGCTAAACATTTCATAAAATGGCTTAGCTGGTGACTCCTCGAGGTCCTAATCTTTTTCGTACAAAAATTTAGGAGTTCACCGAAACTAGATCACGATCTCTGGTTTGGGGAGCCTGCTAAGTGTCCTGCAAAGCTGGCAATACAGTCTGTATTATGGTCATCTATTCTTCATTTTGCTTGAATACTGTCAAACGAGGTTGTCGCTCATTTTTGAGCTCTTTGTTGCAGAGCTCTCGGTTAAGAGTTAATTGAGGCTCGAGCTCATTGCGTTTCTCTGTCTCAGTGTAAAGATTCGCCCGTAATTCAGTAAGCTGTTCTGGCTCAACTAAAAGATCGAGCTAGATTCCTGTTCCTGGTCGCTTGGAAGTGACCATGATTAGAAATAGAGAGTAGAGTAAATGTATGCCTTAGGATATAGTGGAAATGTCTTCTTTCCCACAAATGGCGCCAAATGTAATGGCCTAATTCTATAGCTCAAAAATGGCTCAAAATTAGCTCTTGCACCAAATATACCTGTGACAAAAATTAATGTTAAGCAAGAAATAGAAAACTTTTGAATAGGTAAAAAATCACGACCTTGAGTTGAGAATTTTAGTAACAGTAGCTATTATTGTTTGAGGCTGATATTTTATTACAAGTGATTTCTTGAACTAGAAATGTTTGATCTTTAAAATAAAAAGTTTTATGGTGTTCAGAATCTAAAAATTCCTGTGTTAGAGTCTACAAAATCTAGTTTTTCTTGGCCCTTATCTCCTCTAGAACTTTTCTTTTATATAGACCTATCCCGCAGCTCGTTATTGCGCTGAAACACATTCTCCGAATAATAAGGTAAGTGGTAGTTGACTGTGTAACTGCTGAGCTCGTGAAAGACAGGTGTCTTTGACTTATTTATATTCTTGTATTCTGGTCGATCCATGTTCTTTATCAATTTGTGGTCTATGTAGCAATGCTGACTGTTCATGTTACGTGTAAAATGCGTGAGTCTGATACTGAGGTAGTTCAAATTCTGGTTAGGTCGAGGGATAGGTCCCTACACTCTATAATTGGGATTCTGGAATCTAGAGGAATTTTACATACATGATACATCATATGAGAGGGAACCAAACATGGCAACAGACCTTCATACCTCTTTTTTGAAGATTTTTAGCAAAGCTAAGCTACAGCGTGATATTATTCCCGATGAGCTCCAAGGATGATTACGCCAGTAGCAAGGATATATTAGGTTGCAATGCATTTTTTCTTATTATCTTTTCGTGCCCTTTTTTACTAATTCTTCCTAGTGTCGCTCAACCTGTGGGAGCATCCCTCCTTGTACATTCTTCTAGACTGGTTATATATATAGCTTCACCTTGTGAAAGAAATTAAATATGACTAGTGAAATGCGTTAACCTTACCTTCCCACGTGATTTTAGGTGATGTGAATTGTCCTCTAATGCTCGCTCTCATCGTCAACAGACTATTTATATTTATGCTCTTTTGATTCAAGCATATCTACCAGAGATGCTTAGTAGGTTTTGGGGAGTTCCTAATTAACTAACACAAGGTTAAAAGAGTATGTTTCCCATTTTCTAGAATATTCCTGTAATAGCCTAATTCTGAAGCTCAAAATTAGATCTTGCACCAAATATACCTGGTTGCTTTCGTTCCGATTGAAGAAATTATTGACAGTCACTTAGTGTCGAGATAACAAAATGCCTTAGATCCAATCCAAAATCCGAATCCATAATTGTTTATCAAGTTGATCACGATGGATCTCTCTACTCTTACTCTCCTGCAAGGAATTATAAATAGGGAAATCAACTCGCTCGACAATGAGGGTCTTAGTAATATGAATTTTATGTTGAAAATCATCCCTACGCCAAACCATACTGCGAATACACTTCCCAACATCTCTTCGATCACTCCAGCCTATCGAAAGTAAGATAATCAAATTCTTCATATGGATCAGGTCCTTAATGGTTAACCCGTAAAAGCTAACAAGGTCAAATTAATGGTTCCATGTCCTTGGGGCTTCCTAAACATCGCAGAAGGGGAAGAGAAGAACATTACATCAGCAAACCAAATTACGACAGGAGGAAACACTGATTAAACAACCAAGAATAATCAGGTTTAAGGTAAGGAATCTCTTGCCCATTGTAAAATCTCTTCCCCTGGTGGAGAGAAACAAGTACAATCGTTTGCGGAGAAAGTTCGTAGACCAGAGACAGAGAGAGAGACCTGATGTTCTTCTAGAAGTGGAAAAGAGTAGGGACATCCCAATTCTCTGAATCTCTAGAGCTGAACTCTATGTTGGAATATCAGTATACCAATTCAGCCTTATAAGACGGTTAGACCTACATAAAATCAAATTCACAACAGTTCAGGAATTTGTAAGAAATTATTGGAAAACAAAGGGAACGTACAAGCTAATTCCTATTGGAAAGTGGGTTTTCATCATAAAATTGGAGTCAGAAGAAGACAAGATATTAATTATGAACCGAGGATCCTGGATGGTTGAACAAATGCCTATGAGACTCATGCCATGGAATCAAAAAAATTTGGTGGACAGACATAGGAACTCCAATGCTCTGATTTGGTGCAAGTGTCCGGGGTTGCCTATCAAAATATGGAGTGAAAAGATCATCTTGTCTCTAGAGAAGACACTTGGTAACCCTATTCAGCTAGACCAATCGATAAGAAATCAAGATTATGGGTTCCATGCAAATGTTTTGGTCGACATTGATCTCTCTAAGCTAATACCAGACCACATTCTTCTGAAGATTGAGGGAAATATTATCAAATAAGAGGTTTTGCTGCATCGAATCCCCAAATATTGTTCTCACTATAAAAATGTGGGACACACGATCGCAGAATGCAAGATTATGCAAAAAAATATTTTGGGTTAATGAAATAGAGCATAACAAGACCAAACCGATGATGGGAAAAGAGTTAGCAAAAAGGTAACCAGGGAAATCCAAAATTAGTAATCCAGGAGAAGCAACCTCAGGACAAGGATTTGGGGAAGAAAATTATTGTAGCACCGAGTAAATACACGTATAGTTAGGAATCTATGGAGGCAGCAATACTAAATCACCTCTTATATACTTCCTGGGCATGCCTAGACCATCTACCCATTTGCAGCAACATGAAAATATTGGGGAGACTGTAGAGTGGTCAACTACAAAGGGCAGCAATAGAAAACCGACATCACCCAAGAAAGATAGTCTAGCTAGCAGGAGTAACCAGTTTGATGCACTAAGAGGAGTGGAGGAAGATATAGAGCACACCAATTCAGTTGCATTAGAACAGTAGAATACCACCAACTCTATAATACAAGGAGAGAGTAGAGACAGAGAGACAGACGTGGACAAGTCCATTTCAGTGCCACATAAGGAGGATTTTGTGGCAACTATAGAAGATTTAGCAAGAAATCCAATAAATGAGGCAAACATAGATGAAGGCGATGCATACTTCACGGCGGTACATGAAGTCAGACAAAACCTCAGCCCGTCAAGTTGGGCTGATGAAATGGAACATGAAGAATAGGTGCATCTCGGTACTAATAAAGTTTTTAAAGGGGGTAAGGTGTATACCATAGACCCAAGAGTGACGCACTCTACCCATAAAGATCAATGAAAGTCATATTCTAGAATGCCAGAGGGCTGGGAAGCAGAAAAACAAGATATTTCAAGAAAACTATGGCAAGACTACAACCAAATATTGTGGGAATTGCTTAACCAAAAATTTTCTGCAAGAACTATGAGCTGTCGGGTTATGAAAACGTAGTCATCTCCAATGAACTAAATGCAGAAAAAAGTAACATATGGCTATTTTGGCTTAAAGGAACCTCTGCCCCTGGTGTTATTTCTATGACAAAATAATATATTACGGTATTTTACATGGAGAGCTGTTTCTCTTTTGTACATGACTGCAGTAGAATTAACAGGTTAGAACTCTGGGATGACCACTCTAATTTTGCTACAACTAATATCAAACCTTGGATATGCATAGGTGATTTCAACGCGGTTCTTTGGGTAGCTAAGAAAAGGGGATGACATCCACCTAACACAAATGCAGTGATAGACTATAACAATTTTCTAGATATAGCAAAACTCACGGAAAGCCCCTCCTTCGGGCTTACCTTTACGTGGTGCAATGCGCAGAGTGGGAATAATAGAATGTTGGTGGTCCTCAACAGATCTCCAGAATGCAATATGGAAAAGTACGTTCAGAGGTTGGAGAATAAAAGTGTTGCTTAGAACTTACTCTGATCACTCACTTATTATAGGGGAAAGCTATCAGGTGCCTAAGCCAACAAACATCCATTTCAAGTATCTTCAATCCTAGGGAGAGGAATTTGAGTTTGGAGATATCATAGCCAGTAGATGAGGGAAGCCGATGTATGCTGCCCTCTTTTCTCTATTATGCTTAAACAACGAAGACTTAAAGCTGATATTAAGATATGGAGACACAAATCCAAAACCCCGCAGAAAAACAAACAAACATGGAGAGAGAGATGCTACAACTACAGATACCATTAGAGGAAGATATAGCCAACGACTTGATAGAAAAATGGTGCCTTGCTCAAATAAAACTCCTGAACAGATGGGAGGAAACTAAAGAGATGGATTAGAGGCAAAAATCAAGAATTAAATGGCTACAAGCAGGGGACAAAAACATAAGGTTTTTCCTCTCAACCACAAAGGCTAGGAACGTGAATGCCCTTATCACAAATATCCAAGACAACATGGGAAGAGACATTACAAGCCAGTCGCTCATAAAGGAACATATCACTAGCTACTATAAGGCCAAGTTTGGTGCTAAAGATACACAGTAATGTTCAAAACTTTTCGATCAGCTCCCCAACCAAGTTACAGAAGTATAAAATAATAGTCTCACTGCAGCCCCAATCACGGAGGAGACTAGGGATGCAGTTTTCTCTATAGACAACAACAACGTCCCCAGTCCAGATGGTTTTTCTGGTTCTTTTTACCAAAAATTTTGGGAAATCCTGAGCATAGATATTAACGCTGGGATAGTCTTGTTCTTTCTAGATGGTATGATTCCCATGGCATTCAACTCCAACCTCATAGTTTTGATTCCCTAAATCAAAAACCCATCCAAGATTCAACAATGTAGGACAATTTGCCTCAGCAACTTTATTTTCAAAGTCATCACTAAAATTATTGCCACTCGGTTATCTCCTATTGCTGACAGATGTGCTTCGAGGGACCAAAGTGCATTTATCAAGAATAGAAACATCCATTACAATATTTGCCTGGCCTTGGAGATGGCTAATGAGATAAAAATTAAGAAAAAAAATGGAAATGTGGTTCATAAGATCGATATCAGTCAAGCATATAATACACTGAGCTGGAATTACCTCCTTACGACTCTTCGAGCTTTTGGGTTTGATTTAAAATTCTGTGATTGGATACGAACTATTATTAGTAGTAGTATGGTATCTATTTTTATCAATGGTAGTCCATCAGGTTTCTTCCAGATGGCTAGGGGACTCAAGCAGGGGGACCATTTCTCCCCAGTTCTGTTTACAATTACGGAAGACATATTGAGCATCAATCTTTACAAGGCTAGAGAACAAGGCAGAATACAGACCATGACATCTACAAAGGGTACACATGGCCCCGCTCACCTGCTTTTAGTAAATGATATATTCATCTTTGTGAATGAGAATAAAGGCAGAATACAGATGCCTAGATTAGTATGGCCAAAAGGAAAAAAAAAATAGAGTTGTATACCTCTCACTAGCAGAAGAGAGGTCACTAATATATTTGGCTTCAAAGAAGGAAAATTTCCAGAGACATATGTATTGATTGTATATGTGAAGTAAGGTTAAATCAATCTTGATGTTGCAGGTCGAACTAGAGACTGTTCGCCTGAGCGAACAACAGACGCTCCAATACAATCATGAGTTTGTGGCAGTGTTTGATAAGATTAAAGAGGTATCTGAAGATATAGAGGATCAATATGCCAAAGTACAGATCCAGTTTGCTAAGGCGACAAAAATGATGGACGACCTGAGTCGGCAGATCGAAGGTAAAGATGCTGAAATAGAAAAATTGTAAAAGGAGATCATGAAGGTGTAGACTAAAACAGCGAAACTCAAAAGCAGGATAGATTCATTAACCATGAAAGGTAAAGAAGTGAATGTAGCTCAATACCGTATCAGGACGTTAGAAATGATAAAAAAAAGTTACGTGATTTTATAACTAGTTTGAAGGGTGAAATGATTAGGAAAGACTACCAGCTGGAGAAGGCTCGAGCTGACCTGGCAAGTTTAAAAAGTACGGTTGAACAATTGAAGAGTAAAATGATTAGGAAAGATGACGAGCTAGAAAAGGCTCAAGTTGACCTGGCAAGTTCCGAAAGTGTGGTTGAGTAGTTGAGTTAGGCCATGCCTACTAAAGATATCGATCTTTGGCTGGCCCAAAAATGATGTAAGGAATTGAATAAGAGGATTGCCAGGTTGAAGGCAGATTTTGCTATGGCCAATTTTGCTATGGCCGATTCGCGAGCCAAGAAGGTCAAGGCCAGAGAGCGGTCAAAGAAGAAAAATATTAATGATGACGTAATTAACCCATCAACTTGAATTAAAGAGTTGGAGGTGGATGTAGCTCGTGTGGAGGCGAACGTATAGAGAGAAAATGAATGTTTAAGGAAGTGCAAGCATAAGTTAGATATTGCCCTTCATTGATAACTAGAGTTAGAGGGGGTGATCAGGAGGAAGGATGAGTTGTTGAAAAAGGCTCCTATTGGGGGACGTGATGGAAATAACTGGGAGTTGGTGAAACTTTGTGCTCAATTGGAAAGTCTAAGGGCAATGAATAAATCTAAGCTAGATAAAGCAACAGGAACGATAGCACAGTATAATGAAGTGATGACACGCATAGAACAACGCATGACGCGGGACGGCGATAAACACAAAGCCTTGTAAGTGAGTAATCAGAGATTAAAAAAGTATTTTTTCGAGGTAGTGATGCTTGATCAAAATGCGACTTTTCAAGAAATGGCGCGCTCACAGTAGCTAATGGTTGTTATCACCTATTTTGTAGAAGAAGTAAAAAGGCTTGAGCTTGGGAGGGATACCTTTCATGACTGTGTGTCATTCTGATGCTATATCTGTAATACTGATATAGATCAAGGGAATTTCCTGAACGACATGGAAACGGAGTTAGGTTCCCGACCTGAAAAATTGATAGAGCAAGGCAGGATTGTTGTAACTGCTTGAGTTCCAGAATTTATGGTTGAACGACTTGTGTATGGGAAAGCATAGTTGACCTCCTATAAGCAAAAGAAACCTGTAGAAGTGACCTGTAGCTTATGTAGTTGTAGACAAGTAGAGAGATGAAAGCTAGTTTTACATTTGCTTTATCTTGTGTCTAATAGAAATCATTGATTGAAAACTAGTATTACCTTCATTTTAAACGTTGATATATGAATACATGGGTGATTGAAAGCTAGTATTACCTTTGTTTTAATCTGTGTATAGATGTCAATTGAAAGTTAGTATTACCTTTGCTTTAATTTGTGTATAGATGGTCGATTGAAAGCTAGTATTTACCTTTGCTTTAATTTATGTATAGATGGTCGATTAAAAGCTAGTATTTACCTTTGCTTTAATTTGTATATAGATGGTCGATTAAAAGCTAATATTTCCTTTGCTTCAATCATTAAGATTTAGTAGATTCTACCTGAGTAGAGAGTAATGTGGGAAAAAACTTGAAAGTTTTCATTGAGTAGAATAGAATGTACACTATATGGAGATTGAAATCTCACTTTTGGAATGTAAAGAACGAGAATAGTATAAATGGAGAAACTAGGGACTTAGCGATAATACCTCTTCAATCGCCTAGTATTCCATGGATTTGGTATTCAAACTCCTTGCTTTGTCATGAGATTGTACGACCCCAGGCCAGTTCGGCTAATAATGAGGAAAGGACCTTCCTAATTTTTAGCGAGTTTCCCAGTATGTGCTTCCTTTCTACTCTATAGGATTTCTCTAAGGAATAGATCATTGATTTGGAACTCATGGCTTCAGACTCTTCTACTGTACGAGCTGGCTAGCATATGGTGATATCCTCCTAGGTTGGCAATAGCGCGTTCCCTAGTTTCATCAATCCAGTTTATATTGCAAGCCAACTCGAACTCATTTTCTACATCGATAAGCTCGTGATCTCTGACATGATGGTGGTACTCGGTAGGAATGACTATTTTTGTGTCATAAGCCAGGAGATAGGGGGAACAGCTGGTTTATTGTTGAAGAGTAGTATGGAATGCCATAAGACGTGAGGAAGCTCCCGTATCCAATTTCTTTTCCTCTGTGATTAAAGTCTTTTCTTGAGCCCATCCACTATGGTTTTGTTGGTAATTTTGGCTTTTCCATTGCCTTATGGGCAGTATGGATTGGATGGGGAATGGATGATGTTGTGTTTATTGAGGAAGGCTATGACCTTTTCTCAAATGAACTACATCCTGTTATCGATCTGAATCACCTGGGGGCATCCGAACCGCGTGATAATGTGTTCCCATATAAAAGAGATGACCACGTCTTCTCAAGTTTGACAAAGAGGAACTGCTTCTACCCATTTTGTAAAATAATCTGTTGCCATGAGTAAGAAACATCAGTTACCTGGTGTATTGGGAAATTCTCCCATGAGATTGAGTGCCCACAGCTTGAATGGCCAGAACACCTTACTCGCATATAGTTCGAGTACAGGGGCACGGATCATGTGTCCATGTCGTTGACATGTGTCGCATATGTGCGAGTACTCTTCTGCTTGCTAGTACATTCTTGGCCAGAATACTCCTTGTGTAATTGCTCTATTTATAAGTGATTGACCTGCGGCATGGGAGTCACATGTTCCTTCATGTAATTCTATAAGAAATCCATCGGCTTTCTTCTAGGAGAGGCACTTGAGATAAGGACCTGTCACTGATCGTCGGTATAGGCAGTCGTTCTGAATTGTATAATGCTTTAAGTTTTCGATTAACTGCCGGCACTCTTTTGAATCTGTCGTAAGGGGCCTGTCGCATTTGATTTTCAGGCAAAGATAGGCGATAAAGGGCTTTTGCCAATTATCGTCCTTCTCTTCATCACCCCCAGTATTGATCGTACATACAGAATGAAGATCAATGCTGGATGTGGATATCACTTTGATCTATAGATATCATGCTTCTATACCCAAGACCCCGGTTAAATAAGCCAAGGAATCGGTATGCCTATTCTCACCTCGAGAAAGATAGTTGAGAGTTACATTCGCAAATCTGCTCATCCTATTGGCAATAAGGTTTGCATATTCGATCATCTTGCCATTTTTCTTGTATTATTCTGAGTAATGGTAGACGATGTGGAAAGAATCTGTATAGACTGAGAGCTTAGATACGCCAAGCTCGAGTGATAAGTTGAGACCATGAATCAAAGCTTCGTACTCTGTGACATTTTTAAAGGCTTTAAAATCTAAGCAGATTAATTTCTCAATTCTGTCGTTGAAAGGTGTAATCAGTACGATTCAAATTCCAGACCCTGCGGGTCCTGCTAAACCATCTATATAAAGTCTCTACCCTTTCTTTGTAATCTATTCAGCGCGCTCCTCAAATGGTTTGGCGGGTGGATCATCTGTAATTTCTTCTGTAAGGTCAGGATCGTGCTCCTCCCAATCGAAATCTTCCACAGAAAAATCAGTGAAAAAATCGGCAACGGTCTAACCTTTTTCTGAATGTCGTTATTCCAACTTGATATCATGTTCTCCCAAACTGACAGACCATTGCTGCACTCTTCGTGATTTCTCTTTATTAGACAAAACTTCCTATAGTGGGTAGTTCCTCGTGACTTTGACTGAATGAGCTTGGAAGTAGTGCTTAATTTATGTAAAGTGTAAACAAGATTTAGAAGGAGTCTCTCAATTTTGGAGTACCTCGTTTTTGCTGGAGTGAGGGATTTACTAATAAAATAAACTGGCTTTTCGACCTTGCCCGTAAGTCAAATGAGGACCGAGCTAATAGAATTATCTGTAACTATGAGGTAGACGATCAGTTCCTCATTGTCTACCGGAGTGCTCATGATGGGAGACCTCCCCAGATAGGTTTTGAGTTCCTAAAAAGTTGCCTCATACTCTATTGTCCACATGATTTCTTCGTTGGGCTGAACCTTTCCTCATTTGGTACAACCTCAGAGAAGTAAGAATAGCCACTGACATCGATCTGAAGACTTAGAGACGAATCGATTGATAGCAACAATCTTACCTGCGAGCTTCTATACTTCATTCTTTGTTTTCGAAGAAGGCATGATGAGGAGAGCTTGAATTTAATCTTGGTCAGCCTCAACACCTTTCTTGCTGATAAGATATCCGAGGAACTTGCCTAAATGCACTCCGAATTGACATTTATTGGGATTGAGCCGCATCCTGTAAGAATGGAGAATGTTGAAGATTGTTGAGAGATCTGTAATATGGTCTTTTGACAGTAAGCTCTTGCATAAGAGAACATTGATATAGACTTTAAGGATTTTCCCTAAGTATGATTAGAACATTGTTGTTATTAACCTTTGATAAGTTGCTCCAACATTCTTTAGTCTGAAAAGCATGACTTTGTAGCAGTAAGGTCCCCTTTCAGTGATGAAAGTGGTCTTTTCCTTATCGGCTTCCTAGAAAGGTATCTGATTATATCTACAAGCAATGTCCATCATAGATAAAAGCTCGTAACCTGCTGTGGAATCAAGGATTTGATATATGATTGGAAGAGAGAAACTGTCTTTCAAAGTGTGTTTGTTTTGATCTGTGAAATCTACACAAACTCAGACTTTTCCATTCTTCTTTGGAACTACGATAATGTTGGGGATCCAATTCGAGTATTTGGCTTCACGAATGAATCCTACTTTGATCAACTTATCGATCTCAATGTTGAACTCATCTTGAAGATGAGGTAAGAGTCGTCACAATTTCTATTTGATCGTCGTGGCATTGTTGTTGATGCTCAATCTAAAATATACCTTGGATGGATCGACCCCAGGTAATTCTTCGATAGTCCACGCAAAGATGTCTCGATTAATTTATAAGAAGTGAACGAGAGTATCCTTATCATGTTGGACTAGCTTGGTACTAATATAAGTACCTCTGCTAGGATCATTAATGTCTTTGTACTCTATAGGTTCTTTTGTTGAAGGTTGATCATCGATGTGACCAGTTTTCTGTAATTGCTATACAGCGTATCTATCGGATGTGTCGAGAATGGCAGAAACGGTATTTTCGCAAGCTCGGGAAAGCTTTTGAGTACCTTTGATTTTGTAGATGTCATCGTTGTATTTGAAGTGAAGTTCTTGGTAATAAGTGGAAGCGATTGCTTCCATGTTGTGGATCCAACAACGGCCCATAATCTGGAAATAACGAGATTTGGCGTTGATGATATAGAATACGATGTCGTTTATGACTTGTCCAGCGGTGATAGGTAAGATGATCTTGCCTACTCGTTCTTCTTTGGAACCACTAAATCCACTGATATCAATGTCGCTTAGAATAACTTGATCGGCCAATCCCATCTAGTCGATCGTACTTTGAAATAGAATCTCAATACCGCTACCAGTTTTAATCATCATTATATGCATGATAAACTTCATCATTTTGAGCATGGTAACCAATGTGTCATGATGAGGAAACTTGACATGATTGATGTTGCAATCCTCGAATGAAATCCCCAGTCAGCGATTGCTTAATTCAGGAAGAAGTTTAGCTTCTTTATCTTGAGGTGTGAGATCGCAGCACTCTGACAATCTTCACCATTTGAATCAGCAAGAGTTGTTAATCTGATGGATCTCGATCATGTTGTTATGGTACATATGGTATAGGTGTTTTTGTTCAACTTGATATTTGACCTGGACTACTTTGATCTAGGTCTCGTAGCTACCATTCTTGTATGATTCCAGATCGACAATGTACTCGTGCATTCTCCCGTCTTTGAAAATATATTCCAGTAACCTCTGTAAAGCATAATAGTTATCAGTTTCATGATGATTAACCTTGTGGTGCATGCAGTACGGTCTACCTTCAATCGGTTCCAGTAGTTGAGATATACGGTAGAACTTGTCTTTCGCTATAATCAAAAAAATAAAGGAGATGCGGACATTCATCTTGGGGAGGACCGGCTTGGGTAATAAATTGCCCTTCCAAGCTTTGCCTATGTTTGCCTTGGAATGCTTTTGATCACACTGGTTCTCCTTTGGTTTACTGTTACATTTTATATTTGGACCTTTAGTGGTTAGGACAGATTTAGTAGATTTATGCATTTCGATCATCATTCTTTCCAAGTCGACATACCCATTGACCTTGGTGATCTTATCCTCCAAGGTCGCTAGTTTGTTTAAGAATAGATGCTTCTTTGCTTTGTAATCGAGTTAGAGCGCATTGGTAAAAGTAGTAACATCTATTTTCTTATCCAGATTATCAACTTTTCTTACGAGCTCCAAAATCTTCTTCGCAAAAACTTTGAATTTCTCTCCTTATGACTATTTGAGACTAATAAAAGAATATAAATTCTCCTCCCTTGTTTTATTGTGAGCATAAGTCTTAACAAAATTCTTCTGTAGTTGATCAAATATAAAGATAAAATCTTCAGGTATATAATGAAACCACCGTAGCGGTTCTCCCTGCAGATTCGTTGCAAACAGACGACATAGAATATAGTTAAGATTTTAGTACAATCCTAAATTATCCCGGAACTGCTGAATGTGCTCCTTGGGATCGATGCCTTTGTATTTACGTATCTTTAGAGTGTGGAAACCTATTGGTACTTCCACATCAAATAACTCTTTAGCAATGGTACTTCCTTATAACTTGGTGAAATCATCCTGTCTACCTAGAGCTTGAGCTTCAATCAGCTCCTTGATACGTTAATCCATGTGGTCTTGTGTGACATACTGACGTATGGCCTGAGTGACTTGGCGAGCTGGCAGAGGATTATTAGCATCAGTGCCTTCACTCAAGTGATCACGTACTTAAATCTAGGGTTGAGGTTGCTATTCTTCCCCTAGACGCTTGGAAGGCTAGAGACCACTGCAAATATATCAAACTAAACTTTTTCGCCCAAATGAATAGAAGGTTGAAGTTCGTGCTGGAGATTTCTGGAAATGGCTTTGCTGGTTGCCCCTCGAGGTCCTAATCTTTCTCGTGTAGAAACTCAGGAGTTCACCGGTACTTGATCACGATCTCTGGTATGAGGAGTCTATTGAGTGTCTTGCAAAGCTTGTAATGCAGTCTGCATGGTTGTCATCTGTTCTTTATGTCGCTTGAATGCTGTCAAACGAGCTTGAGGCTCACTTTCGAGCTCTTTGTCGCGGAGCTTACAGTCAAGAGTTAACTAACGCTCGAGCTCATTACGTTTCTCTGCTCGGTATAGAGATTCGCTCATAGATCAGCTAGCTATTCCAGTTTAACTGAAAGATCAAGCTAGATTCCTGTTGTTGATCGCTTAGAAGTGACCATGGTTGGAAATGTATATTGGAATAAATGTATGCCTTAGGATATTGTAGAAATGTTTTCTTTCTCATAGACGGTGTCAAATGGAATGGCCTAATTTTGTAGCTCGAAATGACTCAGAATTAGTTCTTATACCAAATGTACCTGTGACAAAACTAATGTAAAGCAAGAAATTACACAGGTGATTTAGCGTAGAAAACCTTTGAATAGGTAAAAAACTACGACCCCGAGCAGAGGGTTTAGTAACAATAACTTTTATTGCTTGAGGCTGATATCTTATTACAAGTGATCTCTTAAACTAGAAATGCTTGATCTTGAAATAAGAAGTTTTGTGGTGTTTAGAATCTAGAAATTCATGTGTTAGCGCCTAGAGAATCTAGTTTTTCTCGTCCCTATCTCCTATGGAACTTTTTCTTTATATAGACCTTACCCGCAACTCGTTATAGTACAGAATCACATTCTCTGAATAATGAGGTAACTAGTGGTTGAATGTGTAACTATTTAGTTCGTGGGGAACAGATGTATTTGACTTGCTCATATTTTATTGTAGTGCTCGATCTATACTCTTTATTAGTTTGGAGTATAGGTTGCAATGCTGATTGTACGTGCATTTGTGAAATGCGTGAGTTTAATATTGAGGTAGTTCGAGTACGGACTAGGTTGAGGGATAGGTCCCTAGAATTCCTAATTATGGTTTTCACCCCCTTATGTTCTATAAAAGGGAGGCTAGGTTCTCTATATTTTAGGAGGTTGTTTGAGTTGAAATTCAAGTTAATAAAGTTTAATTTAGTTTAAGTTTCTTTTAGAGTTTAGAAGAAAACCTTAATTGAGATTAGGTTAGTGTTAAACGTAACACGATCTTGCTTCCGTGTCGTGCGTTTACATTAAATTGGTACCAGAGCCGTCTTCGTTCCACGGAAAGAACGATGCTTAGAATTTTAGGAAAAGTCAAGTTATCGATATCTACGATGTCTCGTATAAGAGCTGCGGCAGAAAAGGATACCAAGAATACCGCGCAAATAATCGCGATATTCAAGAATCAACTTAACAAGTTTGTCAACGTCGCCGTGAGTTTCAGCGCGTTAAAACTACCCCTACCTCAACCTTCTCCTCTAGGTGCATTGGAGAGCAAACCCCAAATTTGGAGTACCATAATCGTGATGGAAAACACGGACAAGGAAAACCCACGTGCCGAATTGGGAGAAGTGACGGAGATCCCCATAATCGGAGTTATGAGTAGCGCCGATGAAGGCAAGGTTGTCATCAACAAGACGACCAGCGATCCCAAGGTTCCGACAGTCGCAACAACTGTCATCGTCACAACAATAAATTCATAAAAGGATTCGACTAGAATTAACGTCGGTTTGCAAACTCTTCAAAAATTAGTTACAATTTTCAGAACGATGAGAAAGACAATTGCAGGGTAAGAACCTCTCTCTCTCTGGTCCAATGGGTGATGCCCAATGAAGCTTTAGCCGGTGCTACGGTTGCAATTGAAAACTCAATTTGCATTTTTGCAGGGTCGACGATCGGGAAAGAGACAACTACATAAAAAATTCTGATTCGAGACAAAGGAGGTACGGTAGCACTCTTCGGGACCCAAGGAACATCCTCAATTAAAGCTTTTGTCGCAATTCCCTCTGGTTCGACAAACCCAGTTATCGTAGTTGCAACTTCGGGATCAATAAAGAAGATGGAATGAGGAGGAGAGGCAAAATTTATTTCATGGGATAGGAGTGCCATCAACGGAGTTTTGGCCGGTAAAAATCCCGAGATAAAAAGCAAAATATCAAGAAAGAAAGTTGCAGGTTGCGACCCAGAGAGAGAAACATTTGGTGGAAGATAAGAGGGGATGTCACGTGCGCCACACAAACAAAAGCAGGTTAAAGTTTCACGTGAGCAGCACATGCCAAGTTTAAAATTAACCTAGGCCCACCAACTACTACCCCATATTTCAAATTTTGGTAGGAAGATATTAAGTCAAAAGGGTAGAACTAATCTAAACCAGATCCATCCCAGTACTTATAACCTAACCTATACCCTACTCTCTAATCAGATCCAGCCCCCGCCCAACCAGAATTTCATTCGCTGGGTGGCACAAGCGTAAGGCAGTACGTGCATGACCCACTCCAGCAGTTTCAGCCTTTCCATACCATGCTTGACTCGCTTCAATAGCTCCAAACCCAGTATGCATCGACACGTGCGCTTTACGTAAGCCACCACCCGCATGCATATCATGTGTCTAACCAAATTTTTGAGAATCGTGCTTTCGCACAGGATTGTGATTTTTTTCTACTCATTTATTTGGACAAACTTTCAATATTTGACGAGTATTCAGATGACGTCATTGAGAAAAAGTTCGTTGATCTATTTTGGGAGGGCTTCTTAGCTAATTTCAAGAAGCAGATACCATTGTTTACTTTATTTCTGGACGTTCTTCAATGTAGGGTTGTCGGTGACAACACTGTACCCATGCACTTGGGTACGGCATTGGGTTACGGGAAATTTCAAGGTAGAATTCGAGGTTTGAAGAAGGGTATGCCATATCATAAAGTTTTTAGTTCTGTGGCATTTCAAAATTTGCTGGAGGAATTTGATGGGAATTGTCTTATAATGCTCGTTCTCATCATCAACAGACTATTTATATTTATGTTCTTTTGAATCAAGCCTCTCTCCTAGAAATGCTTAGTAGGTTTTAGGGAGTTCTTAATTAACCAACATAAGGTTAAAAGGGTCATTTTCCCAGTTTTTAGAATATTTCTAATTAGGGTTTCTACCCCCTCTCTCTTTTTGAGGAGGTTGTTTGAGTTGAAATTCAAGTTAAGAAAATTTAATTTAGTTTAAGTTGTTTTTAGAGTTTAGAAGAAAACCCTAATTAAGATTGGGTTAATGTTAAACATAACACGATCTTGCTCTCGTGTAGTTCGTTTACATTACTAGAACTCCACGAATCTCCTATCTAATATGGTTATCCAAAACTCAAGCCTGAACTTAATCCTCCTTAAATATTATCCAGTCCAACAATAGGAAATTTATATGCTCCCCTTTATCCCATTTTCCTTTTTTTTTTACTTCTCCCTTGCGGCTTATCTCTCTTTGTTTTTTTTTTTTATAACAATCATCATTTGCTTCTCTAGCTAGGTTTTATAATAGAGGTAAGCCTTGCCTAAGCAAGAAATAATATAAGGAAAAAGATAACGATAAGAGCACTAGAGTTAAGTTGTAGTAAATCTTGGTGTTAAAAGAATACTAAAAAGGAAAAGAGGTATTTCCACCGAAGATATGATAAAAATCAGAAACAGAAGTTATTAACAAACAAACGGAACCACACAAGAGCAAGAATGTAGTAATGAATTCCAAAGCATTCTCTACAGAGAAGAAGCTTTGATTATTTCAAGTGAACAACAAAATACTTTGTTTCTGAATTTCTGCTTGGATAAATGTGATTTTTTGTTATACTCTTGAAAGTGAGAATGACAACATGCTAATGTTACCCTTAACCCACTTTTCCCCTCATCTTCTTCCTCTTACAGTCTTACTCTCCGGCCACTATATTCCTCGCTCTTCTCGCACTCCAATATTTGTCCGTCCCTTATTTCTCTTTACATCCCCTAAATTCTCAAAGGTTTGGACTGAGAACAAAGTAGTAATACGTAAAATAAATGAAAAAACAAAGGACTTGCACTACAAGAATACTAGAGTAGAAGAATTATTTGAGCAAAAAACACACTGCACGACAAAAACACTTGTATAAAATTCTCTTAGATTTATATTAATGGGAGTAACATTGTTCTTTGCATCAGCATAGACCTCAAAAATGAAGAAAACAATCTATAATAAACAACAATAACATAATTTACCTCATTATCGTCTCTCTTTGCTTAATTAAGAAAGCTCAAGCTCACCAACTTGACCAAGTCTTCTCTAATCCTTCTATTATCCGTTATAAGTTACAATTACAACAGATTTTAATGTTTCACCACAAAGAATGACAACTTATTTTGTGGTTCTCCTTATACATCTACCTTATAAAACTCAAACACCAAAAAAAAATCATAATAGAAGAGAACAATGGCACAATCTTTACTCTTCATTACTACTTCCTCTATTCTCTTAGTTTTCCTTATTTTCCCTATTGTATCATGGGCTAACAATGCCACCCCGCACCCGGTTTTAAAGTACCGCCGGGGTCCGATATTGAGAGGAGAATTGAAACTCGGGATCCTTTGGTATGGACGGTTCGGACGGACTCAAAAGGTGGTTTTACGGGACTTTATTCGGTCGCTTAATTCTAAAGGGGGGTCGTCGTCTGTTGACCCCACCGTATCAAAGTGGTGGAGCAGGGTGGAGCAGTATCAATCCGCGGTTTTAAAGAGGAACCGGAACCGGATACCCAAGATCCGGGTCCGTATTGTGAAACAGAAGACCGATAAAGATTATTCGATCGGGAAAATATTGATGCCAGATTTTTTCCCGGGGTTGGTAGAAAAGGCTAAGGGGGGAGTAGATTCGGCCATTGCTGTGATATTCACTGATCGGCAAGTATCGATCGTTGGAACGTGTATGGGCCAATGCTCGAGACACGGGGTAATCGGTAAAGGCCCGTCCAAGAGTTTATACATGGTTGTGGGTAACCCGGAAACCGAATGCCCAGGAACATGTGCATGGCCCTTTCATAAAGCCGATTTCGGCCCTCAAACTTTACCCCTACAACCTCCTAATGGAAATGTCGGTTCGGACGCGATGGTCATCGGTTTAGCAACATCGTTAGCCGGAACCGTAACAAACCCATACAACTCCGGGTTTTTCCAAGGACCAGAGAATGAGCCTCTCGAGGCCGTATCCGCCTGTGCGGGAATATTTGGGAGCGGGGCGTTCCCGGGGTACGCCGGTAAAGTTCATATTGCACCGGGAACCGGTGGGTGCTTCAATGCACGTGGAACGAAAGGTAGGAAATTCTTGCTACCGGCTGTATGGGATCCAAAAACCAAAAGTTGTTGGACCCTTATGTAAATGGCTAAGAGAAGTTTTGTTTGTAAAATGGCAAATTTCAAGGGCAGGTTAAAGTGTGGGTGAGCTATTTTGAAACTTAATGAAACTTACAATTCGTGTTACAATAAATGTGATCTGCGTGATGCAACTGTATATTAACTAGTGTAGCTGCACGCGCAAACAAAAATATAGATTTCTGTAAGGTCTTAACACTTTGGGGTCCTATTTGTAGGCTCTTAACGCTTCAAGTCTGAAAGGGCCTTTTCTCAACCATATGTGTAATAACCTATTTTCGTATTGGACGAAGATAGTGTCTTACACCCTTGAAATATAGAATGTTAGCTAAGAGCTGAAAGTAACTAACACGAGATTTAGCGTGGAAAACCCTTGAATGGGTTAAAAACCACGACCTCTCCTGAGGATTTTAGAAAGAGAGAGATGTTTATAGATTGTTAGCTATTACAAAGAGAGAGAGAGATGTTAAAAAATGTCTCTCCGAAGATGTCCCAGAGAAGCTCTCCAATCTGTGGATCTCTGGTCCTATTTATAGGTCTTATAACATAACTGTTATTGCTTTAATGAGGAACGCTACAAATATCAAGTTTGATGAGTCTTTTATGAGGTCTCTTGTAACGTCTTGCTATCTGATAATTGTTGATTTTGTAACGGATCTCTTGATGACCTTAGCTGTAACTTCGAATTGTTGGTGAAGATACGATCTCTAACGATGTTCGAACTGTAGATGGATATCTGAGTATCTTCTGCAGTGCGATGTTACTGGTTGTTTCAATATCCCTGAACTGTAGATGAGGAAGTCTGTATTGCAATCTGTTTGCCCTCAATCTTTGATTGGTTATCAGTGTGCTTATTCGAACTATATGAGCTCGAATGTCGGACTCAGTACGAGGATTAGAAATAAGCCCTTACAACTGCCCCCTCTCAACCAATAGCAGGAGAAACGTGTGTAGCGAGTGGGTGTTGGTTGAGAAGTCCAGTCGTTTTATGTTAAATGTTGCATTGATGGCTTCCTAGTTATCTGGAAGAATAATTGTTTTGACTGTTGGGTCTCCCAAAAATTTTGCTTGAGATGTGTGCTTGTGATAAAGACTTTATTGGAAGTGGTCACATGCATTTAAATGTTGTTGCTATAAAAAATGGTGACCAGTTGCTATCACTGTTCATCCTTGTTTAACCTGTCAGTCGTCAGGATTTGTATAAGTAGTAGTGATGGTGACTACTCGCCGTCAGGCTTATGAAAAGAGAGTTCATAACAAGATGATGATTCTTCAAACTCACTATTTTGGGGACCAATGTCTTTCTCTGCCAGCTCCAATCTCTGTTCCTCCAACTTTTCATGGGATGTCGTGGGAAGAAGTAAAGGAGGCAGATGATGATTATCAGCAAATGTGGCGATTCCACTATGTGGTCTTGTTTGCTACTCACCGTCGGGCCTGCTTGTGGATACTTACAAAAGATGCGGTGGCGGCAAAAGATGAGAAGGCTGGGGTGTCGTCTGTGAAGTATTGCCGATATCCTGTGAAGGATTGGGTTTTGTAATGGTATAGGTGGTCATTCGTCTTCAGTGACTACGAAGATGGTAGGGTCTACGGAGGAGTGGTGGGATTAACTTTGTCTTCTGCGGTACTCTAGTTCTTCTGTTGAGCCTTCCATTGCTTTTGTTTAAGTGTTGCTAGAGCTGGCAATATGGGCCAAAACCCACGGCCCGGCCCGGTCCAGCCCGAAAAAACCCATCCCAGCCCAGCCCTATCAATTACATGGACGGGCCACTTTTTATTGTTGTGGGCTGTCCGGCAGCCCGGACCAAATTGGCCCAAACAAGGCCCAACCCGAATTTAGCCCAAGCCCGGCCCAATCCGAAATTAGCTCATGAAATTTATGAGTTATTTTTATGAGGTTTCAATCCTACCTTCAACGATTCAACCCCTGTTTATGAGCAAATATGTTTTAGATCCATAGCCCTTATCCTGAATTTTGAAGTGATGATTCAAATGGTATCTCTGGTAAAATACAAACAAACCATTATTAGAAAGGATACTTTCTCGATCTGCTTACCCCTATGAAAATGATTTATTCTCGCCTTCAGTTCCCGAGTTACTTCTTTGGTTGGTTGTCCATGGTGTAGGTAGTAGTGAGTCACGTTATACATCACATAGCCTAAAAGGCCACCGCCAAACAAAGCAGGAGTAGTGGTAGGAGTTGATATAAGCTTCACCATGTTCCAGAAAGGTCAAACCGTGATGAGTCAAATGCACGTTTCTTCATAGTTAAAAGGCTTATTATATGTTGTGCACTTGTTTGTATATTGTGGTATTGCATTGCATTCAAATAACATATGTTCAACAAATATACTTGCATGGTTTAAATTAAAGATGTAAAAATTCGCACTTCTAGTTTCTTGTGAATATGTTTAACCCAGCCCAAACCCAGCCCGGCCCAGCCCATATAGCCCACCCCAAACCCAACCCATATTATTCATGGGTGGGCTGTGGGCTTAATCGTCTATATGAAGGCCCGGTCCGGCCTAACGAAGGTCTGAGGCCCAGCCCAGCCCGGCCTGAAACTTTACAAGGCCCGCAAAGCCCAGCCCGAGCCCGGCCCACCGATCCGAATTGCCAGCTCTAAGTGTTGCACTGTTATTTGTAAAATATGATGTCTTTCGTTTTGTAGAAGAAATAGCTGTCTGTAGATCTTGTAATCTTGATTTTTGAACTGAATGAAATATTTGTCCTTGTAAATCGCTTGTCTTGAATAATAAATTCGAACTTGTTGTATTTTGTCTTGTAAGTGTTTGAAACTTCTTGAATGAACTGTTGTAAAACACCGTGTAACAATTCTCGAACTAGTCAAAGATTAACTAGGTCAAAAATATATAGATCGAATTTTTGCTGAGTTGGAAGAAGTATATCTGAACTGTGTAGATCGTGATATATATTTGTTACCTTTTTGAGATATATTGTTGTCATGTCTGTTGAAAACTTCTGCTAGATATAGAGCTATGTGAGACAGCAGTTCGAGAAATCGCGCTGGATAAGCTTGTTGAAGAGGATGAGAAAGCTGCTCGTGGGGAAATCATTCTATGTGGTAAAGAGAACCATCCGTCTGTCTTAAATATAATTATATGTAAGGTCGGATGATTTACCATAATAAAATAAATTGTTTTTGTTGAGGTCGTCTTGTCATTACTTTTTTGTATCTGTGATAATGGTCGAATAAAATATAATTGAAGCAGGATTCGTTACTGATTTTCTGCTTTTGCCAGATCAAAAATAAGGTAAGTGACAGCTGTAATCACTGTACTAGGGTTTTGAATTGGAAATCATGCTATAAGTAGCATAGCAGGATCGTGTAGTCGCAGAAGGTTGTTCTTGTATGGAAGTGATCGTGCTACATGATCTGTACAAATCTTCTTGGGCAGTGAGTCCTTGGTTTTAATAATGGCAGAGGAGAGAGACAGACGTGATAACCGAGCACATTACTCTAGAAATCATTATCAGGGCAAACAAAAAAATGTGCCAGCAAGGAGAGATGATGTTGCCGCGTGTCCCAAAGAGCCGCCGTTTCAGAAACTGAAGGATAATATAAAATCTTGTATTTCTCCTTCTCACAAACCACATTCAGTTGCAGAGAGAGAAAAAAACATTTCTAGAGAGAGAAAGTCTTCAAATTTCAATCGTAGTCCACCGTGATACTGTGATCTTACAAGGAAAACCAACATTTTGCCGTCTGAAGTGAAGGTGGTGACCAGAAATGATGATTGCTGCCCTTCTAGTACATGTTAGTAATTCTGTTTCCACCATTTTTGTTGTTGTGAACAGCGTATTTATTTCTTGTCATGGTAGATGGTAGTTGCATGTTTGAACTTCTTGATAGATTAATAAAGTGCTGGGTATGGCTGAGGTAGGAGGCCTGTTTGATTATAAAACGCTAAATAGATTTTTCTTGTATGTGGTAGATGCGTTCCAAAAATTCGAAACCCAGTACTAAAGTTATGGTATCCTCCAGTAGTAAGGAATCATCGTCGTCTGGTAGGACTATGGATGATTCGGAGGTGGGGGTACTATAGCTATTGATATGCCGGCTGTTGTTCATTCTGGGGTGAATGAGGGATTGGAAGTGGGGGTTGAAACTAGGGAATTATTTAAGTATCCCGCTGATGTAGACGTAGGGAAGACATTTTCCAAGTATAAGAAAGACTTAGATGGAAAATGGGGGAATTATCTGATGAATAAAGGGTTATGGTTTAGGACTTTGGTGAGACCAGGTGGTAAGATAGGAGCATTATCAAGTACCTTCCCTGAATCAATGGCAGATAAATATGGGTATAGGAGATGATGTAGAAATTGCTTATTACACCGACACTGGTGCGGAGGTCGTAGAGGAAGGGTTCCTTTGCTATCTAAACCAGGTTGTTTATGTGTTGAGTATTCCCTTGACCTTTTTCCAAAAAGGGGTAATGAATATTTTAATGAGTTGCCCTGCCCAATTAAATGGCAATGTTTTCGAGATGATGAGGGTTTGTGAGGCCCTTAACAAGAAATGGAGAGATGGTGATATTACAAGACAGTTCGTTGCGCGACGATGTCTTGAAGTATTATAAGTTGAAATATGTGGAAGGTCAGAAGAGTGGATACTTGTATAGTGATTTGGCGAGGCCAAAATTCTTTGATTTTGAATCTGCTGGGAGACCCTGGTGCGACCATCTTGTGATGGTGAGGGGTAATTGTATGCAAGTACCTGGGTAGCCAACGCTTGAGCTGAAATATAAGAATTTTAACGAGAGTAAGTATCTTCATTCTGCCTGTACTTCATCTTTTAACTTGTTGCGAGCTGCTAACATAGTTTGCTACTTAATTTGGCAGAACCTAAACCAAGAGGTATTGCCGATACGTCCAGTTTATTCAACGTCGTATCTCAGAAAGGAACTGATCTGAACCAAGTACTTGGAGAGTTAGGTATCCATAGAGATAAAAGACTGAACTCTGTAGTTGCAAAAGTTCAACGAGCTCATCAAAATCGAGTTATGGCTACTTCTGGTTCTACTTTTGATGGGGCTATAGAGATTCCTGCCTGTGATGCGGGTACTTCGAGTTCACAAAATTGACAATCTATAGGAAAAAGGCTATTGCCCCTTTCTGAGCAAACAACTCCTGTGCAGATGACGCAGCTAGGGACTGAGGTGGTGGATGCTACTATAAATGTGGCGCCTCCTGCGAAGAAGTAGAGGCAAGAGGTAAAACCTAAACGAGCTCCTTCGAAAGGGCTCGATCTCGATGTGGTGGGGCAGACATCGCAGAATCTGGCAAAGCATGATCCAAAATGTCTGAATGCTGAGATTAAATCTAGCATGTCACAGGTATGTATGATGTTGTTGTTTGACTATCTGTGTTTGAGAAATAACCTAATTGATAATTCTGTTATGTTGTACTTATGGTGTAGTTGTCTGTTGTGTGGGAATCTGCCTTGGAGGTGTTGATGGCAGGTGCTGAGGACCGTGCTGAACTAATTCGGCAGCATGATGCAGAGAAAGCTGCACTAAGGGAACAGTTCGAGAAAGAGCAAACTGCATTGTCTGAGCAGTTGAAGGATCATATGGAGAAGGAGAAAGTTTTGCAGAAGAAGCAGTTCGATGCATAAACTATTGTGTTGAAGAAAGAGGTTGAAGATGCTGCAAAGAAGACTTTCGACAGTGTGCTGGCTGCTCAAAATAATCTGATTCAAGCATTTTACTCCTGGGGGTTGACTAAAGACGATGTCAATCTTGCTATTGCTGGGAAGTATGGTGAGATAATTTTCCCAGAGGAGGATGCCTCTCCAGTGGTTGATCGACATTCGGAGCATACCCCGGCTTCTCCAGTGGCTGATGCTATGACCAAGGAGGTAGCATAAGCTAATTCTTGATTATGTAGTTGTAACATTGTTTTTAGACTGTCTGGTCAAATTTGTCTTTTGTAGTGGTGATAGATCTTTTTGTTGCTGAGAATTAAATATTTGCGGTTGCTATTTTTGCTTTTGTTTTTATCGAATTTTTGTTTTATTTAATTAGCAAAGTAATAGTACATGTGGAGGACATAAAGCCTGACCACTAGTTTACTGCCTAATAGAAGTTGTTCCTATTTTATCCAAGAAGTAAGCTGCCCGAATTTGTCGTGGTAACATGGACGCATTCCAAAAAAGCTATGAATGTTGTAAACTACAAAGCTTTGATAGTACATCAGTCGTTCCATTTCCTTCTCTGTAAGTGTGGAGCATGATGATATGAAGCTCCCTTCCTAGCTGACTAATAAATTTCCAAGTTCCGTTGTATCTAGCCGGACATATGTGCTTGCACCTATACCAATTCAATAGGAGTTCAGCATCCACCTCAACAATAAGAGGAATCCAACCATGCCTTTTGCAGTGTAATAAACCATGGAGTAAAGCGAACATTTATGTAGATGCGTTAGTGCCAATGCCTAGTGCGATGTTGTACCCAAGCTGAAGTACGCCAAGATTGTTTCGAATAATACCTCATGCTCCGCTCAATCCTGAAATAAGTGTTGAACCGTAACTGTTTAATTTGATGAAACCTATAGGCGGCTATCTCCATCTGACGATAATTGGTCTTTTTATGGGTGCCGATTGTTTGACGAGGCGCAATACTTGAAGCGAGATACTGTCACTGAAATTACTGCTTTGGGTTATCTTGCACTTGGTCATACTCTCGTGTAGATCATTGTTGATTCACTTGATTATCTCGACGACTGAGATACACCCTACCTCGTATCTAACCTTACAACAAGATTTCCAGATTTCCTATACAATGTAAGTGAGGAGAGTACCTTGTATGAGATCCATTTGTGTGCCCATGGCAGTTGCTTGCAACCACACTTTTTGATACGTCCACCAACTATCACTGAGACCCTGCCGAACGCCTAAACCCTCGTAGCAACGCTCCCTTGGAAAAACAGATGATCCATTGTTTCTATCTCTCCCTCTGTACAGCAGCAGCACTTAGAAACGAACGGGATTCGACGCTGAATAAAGGCATAAATAAGGATAACATTGAGGTGAGCTTTCCAACTGAAGATCTAAGTTTTTATGGGTACGGTTGGATGCCATCTCCATTGCATTCGACTCAGTTTGTCATCCTCGTTGCTCTAAAAATCCCAGGCAGATTTAACCGTGAACTCTCCTGTGTTGGACGAACCCCAAATTGGAATGTCGTCGTCGTCGGTGATGAAATATTTATGGGAGAGTGTATGCTTCAGTTCAGTTGGTATTTCATGCTCTAGCAACTCCCATTTCCAATCATTATTGTTCACAACAACTTCGTTCACCATTATATGTTGCGTGCAAGCGATATCGAGCGTATCCTTTAAACTGTCGTCTCCAGTCTAATCATCGAACCAAAAACTTTTGGTACCTTTGCCGAGACACCACGTCGTGTTAGGATCCACAGTTGGTAAGAGCCCTTGTATCTTCCTCCAAAGAACTGATTCTCCTCTGACAAACTCGATGTTTTGCCATTAATAGTGTATTTGTTTCTGAAAATATTTGCCCATGTCGAGTTATTGTGCCGAAAATTCTAGCACTTCTTAAGAAAGAGACTCACCTTGATATCCATGAGTCGCAGAAGACCGAATCCACCTTCGAGTTTTGGTCAACATATTGCATCCCATGCAACCCAATGCCGTTTGTTTTGCCAGTGAAAACTGCCCCAGAAAAAGTTTGCGAACATCGACTCAATCTTGCGAATGGCCCCATTTGGAACTGAAATGAATGATAGGAGATGTATAGGCATCGAGTTAAGGACATGAGTAAGTAGTACCAGTTTACCTCCCTGTGATAGAAGCTTTCCTTGCCACCCCTGTATTCGCCGTTGGATTTTTATAAGCAATTGTTCAAAGTGAATAAGCAATACCCGGCCATTGCTTATGGAATCCCCCAAGTATATCATTGGAAATTCTCTCTGTTGAAACCCACAAGCACTCTGTATGACATGTTTACGTGCTACCAAAACATTATGGTGCATATACAAGCCACTTTTAACTTTGTTAATTAATTGGCCGGAGAAATTTTCGTATCGTCCGAGGAAGTGCATCAACCCTAAGATAGAACGATGACTTCTGTTTAAGAAAACGAGAAAATCATCCGCATATAAGAGATGGGTAATGGGTGAACAACCTCTGGATACTTAGAATAGGCCAATGTCGCCCTCAGCAAAACATTTGGCTAACCGTCTGGATAGTACTTCCTCTGCAATTATGAAGAGCAATGGAAATAGAGGATCTCCTTGTCGTAAATCCCGAAAAGATTTAAAGAGCCCTTGAAGACCCCTTGTAAGATAACCAAGAACCATGGAGTTTCAACACATTGCGCTATGAGTGAAACACATCTGCTAGAGAAACCAAATTTGTGCAAGACTTATCGTAAGAACTTCCAATTCGGCCTATCGTCAGCCTTTGCCATGCCAATCTTGATCATAACATTGGTGCCTCGTACCTTTCTATGCAAATCCCCAACCATTTCCTGAGCTAAAGTTATTGTTTCGCTGATATCCTTCCTTTGAATGTAAGCTCCCTGATTGCCAGATGTTAATTTGTAGAGAAGTTTGCTCAATCCATTTACAATGATAAAAGAGAAAATTTTGTATACGACAGAACACAAACTGATAGGTCTATAGTTACCCAGCGAGGTTGGGGTGTCCACTTTAGGTAGTAGTGTGAGAAACGAAGAAGTATAGCACCTAAAGAGTGGAGAACCATTGAAGAATTCTTTGGCAGCACTATGTTGATCATCCTTAATAATATCCCAACATTAAGTAAAGAATACTGAGGTAAAACCATCACTGCCCGGAGCGCTATCACTGGGAATCTTGATCACACTTTCATGTAGTTCTTCCAATATTGGTATTTGTGTGAGACTAACATCTTCATCTACAGAGATGACATTCGGAATATACTCAAGTAAGTTTGTATCTATAGCAGTATTAGTAGCTTGCAGCACCTCCCTGAAGTAACCCACCGCAGCATCATGTATGACATCTACCTCAGCCGTCTCAGTACCATCAGGAAGAGTAAAGTCAGTTACAAAAGATCATTTTATGTTAACTTGTGTTACAGTATGAAAGATTTTTGTATTGGCATCACCTGCCGTAACCCACTTAATTCTAGATTATTCCCTCCAAAAGACCTCTTCGTTGTGTAACATGGCCGCATGCTCTTTTTGTACAATCCTTAGCTTTGTACATATCTACTCATCCTAACCGTCCTGCAGGATGTGATCCAGATGCACAATTCTATCCTGGAGAGCATGAATATTCTGAGTAACATTTCCAAACACATTAGTATTCCAATCCTTTAGTGTACATTTTACCTTCTTAAGCTTATAGGCAAAAGATGATAAACAGTTGCCGAATACACCACTAGGCCAGTTTTCACTAACCAAGGATGGGAAGCTCGCATGAGAAGCCCACATTTTCAAAAATTGGAACGGTCGGGGTCCTTGGTAAAGAGTATTGGTGAACGAAAGTAGCAGAGGCGAGTGGTCAGAACATACTCTCTCTAAATGTGAGATTTTGTGCCTGGGAAAGGATTTCATGAAGCTTGAGTTCACCAACATTCTATCCAATCGTGCCCATTGTCGAGAAGTGCCTTGATGATTATTTCACCATGTGTAGCTTGATCCAGTAAATGAAGGCTCCATAAGGCCAGCTGACTGAATCATGCCTTCAAAGTTAACCAAGGATCGATACGAGGATCGTCTGCCCCCAAGCAGTTCTAAGTGGTGTCGCACTGTATTGAAATCCCCTATAGTGCACCATGGAGAATTCACATTCAAAGATATTGTTTTGATGTCATCCCAAAGTAATCGTCTTTCAATGATATCACATTTGGCATAGACGATAGAAACAAAGGAACTCCAATGAGAATTATAGCTCATTTTGCAATGCAACATTTGATTAGATTCATAAATACAATCAACTTCAAAGTCTTGTTTCCATAACACCCATATTTTTTCCCCAAATGTTGGTTAGACAAAAATGAAGTACAATTTATTTTCCTACCTATGTTATACTCTAGTGATGCATCTAGAAAAGGCTCAAGCAAAACCACAATAGAGATATGGTACCATTTGACAATCTTTTTAAGATGGCTTATTGTTTTGGCATTGCCAATGCCCCTACGATTCCAAACGAGTAAAGGTCCGAACACCATAAGAAATTACTTGAGATTGGCCGCGCGAGCCCCCTTGCTCCTTGTGACCATGCTGAGTGGAATTCTTTGCAGTTTGGATCTTCTTCTTTTTACAGGAGTTCAGCTTGGAATATCCCCCTTTCCATAGTACTCAATGTCCGAGTGGCATCCACTTCCCAAATCCGTTAACACCACCTCTGAAATGTGCTCAGTTGCTTTAGCCATTGACTCACTTATGTTAACTGCTGTAATATCTGTAGTTTGTCCCACCGAATGAGATTCAGTCCGAACTGCCTTCTGCCCCACTGTATGAACCACAGCAGCTTCTGATTGTAATGCCATCTGCCCCATTGGAATCCTAGTTGCCTGTCCCAATATTGCTGCTGGTAACTGCCCTGTTGTTCGTGAAACAGTTGCTTTTGTTGGCACTGCTATTTGCCCCGTTAACTGCCCCATTGTCGTCGATGTTTGTTGCCTTTCCATCGTAGTTTTCAGACCCACTATATCCAGCTCAGTTTCTATCGCAATTGGTTTCAGAATCTCTATCGTTTGAGGAAGGTAAATGTTGTTGTATGATTGACCTAAAGACCCCATTGTTGTGACTTTCCCATGTTTGATCGCTTCCCTTTTATCTGGTACAAGAATAGGGTAAAGTTTAGTGCAGCTTGCCTTGTTGTGCCCTTGAAGAACACAATGTGTACAGAACCTCGGAAGTCTCTCGTAAAAAACCGATTGCTCCATGATAAACAATTTGGTAAATGCAAGACTCACTTTAGTCGGTAGTTCTTTCATGAGATTCACTTCCACGCACACCCGAACAGTGTTAGGTCTACTCAGGCTGAGTGTTGTTGTATCCGTGATCAAATACTTCCCAACGAGGCCGGCCAATTCTTTGACAATCCCATTATTTTGTAGATGGAGCATCAAACTAGGGAATTGTATCAACACAGGAGCAAAAGGAGAGTCCTTTTAGGGGTCGAAATCGATAGTCTACCGGGCTATCTTGTAGAAGAATCCCTTAATTTGTCGGGACTCACGAAAGAGAACTCTTGTAACGTCTTTTTCCGATACTAGCATCACCATAATATGCTTGAAATCAAGCACCACCACTTTCGGTTCAGCCAAGAGACCCCAGTAAGAGTTTATGTTACCAACAATAGCCTCTAAATTTGGTTTGCCAGAAGGGAAACTCATAACCAAAGTTGTATTGAAAGCTGCAGCAGCTTTGATCAGATCTGAAAGAGAGAAGGAAAGCACCGGCATGCCATCCTTAAATGACGTTCTTATTCCCCGTTTAAGCTCCTTAAGGACCGGTTTGAAAGGTTTCACAGCGGTGATGTTTGCGAAGGTAGGTTTGATCGTTGCCACATCTCGAAACGAAGATTGGAAACTTGGAATTTTAGGTTGTCTAGCAATAGCATCAGACTGATTGATGTTGTTATTGCAGAGGTTAGGAAGAGATAAGGTAGAAGGGATGGGTAGAGAGGTGATTGAAGTATTTGAGAGAGAGGCTATTGCCTTGTACAAGCAAAAGCAAGACCAATTCAACACAAGAAAAGGTTGAATAAGAGAGAGGGAGGACTGATGAACAGTAAATTCGATAATTGATTGAAGATAAAACCTAAAAGGATTGAAGAGAAGGAAAACCTAGCCGGAAAGGCTAGCTAGGATTAGGGTTACGGAGTCGGAGGAGCGACTCTCATCTCCTCAAAAGACATGGTTGCTATTAATATATGTTGTTTGATGGTGAATGTATAATTTATATGTAGGAGGTAGTTCGTTTGAGGGGGAAAGTGAGCGAGATAGAGAAGGCCTTGAGTCGAGTAAGGGATTCCATCAATCGTATTCAATAGGTACACAATAAACTTGAATATGAGAGACGTCTTCATAAGACCAACTTTGATAACACCTTTAAGGAGTTATTCAAGCTTCAATATAGATATGGGGAGATAAAAATTGAGAGGGATGAGGTTTTGCGGAAAGAGAACGATAGGTTTGTCTTATTCCGAGAATCCCTTAAGGATAAGCAGTTCGTAGATAAGAGTGATAAGTTAAAGTGTCAAAGGTCATTGTTGTCTTTGACGCTTTACTTTGAGGCTGAAGTCGATAGTTAGCGGGGCTTGAAGGAGGCCTATTTGGAACTATTAACTGAGAGAGGTGTAGTGCCAGATCCAACTCAGGTAAAATTTTTAGCGCAAGAAGCGCGTAATCGCCGTAGTATAGAGGTGAAGAGATATTCAGCTCAGGCTGGTGTATCCATCATATGGGGTGTGTAGGTCCATTACCTGATGAGCTTAACTTTTGTAGGGGCAAAGAATGATGAGGATCCTTTTCTTCAAGATGAAGGAGGAAGATAGAAGGGTTCAGACACGTTTAAAAAATGATCTGAAGCATGCTCGTAATGAACTGGAGCGATGTGAAGAACATAATACGTGTCCGGAGAGGGAAAAGGTAAAGTATAATAAGTTGTTGCAGAGTTTGGAGAAGAGAGTGAAGTTGTTAGAAGTGCGTTTACTAGGTACACAGAAATGTCTGCAAGTGTCCCAATCGCGTTTGAAGAGGTATCTTACTCCAAAGCGGGGAAAACGTGCTGGTAAAACAGATTATGAACGTCAGATAGCTGATGTGATCAATTTTAATGGGGGCAAGCTCAAGAGAGTAGAGAATGAATTTAGATGTTATATCTCGAGTTGTGATAAAGATGTTAAAGTAGAGAATGGTAAAGTTGAAAATATGTGGTTTGCAAAAGGTAATGAGGGTGGAGGAGCTTCAACCTCGAGACCGCAAGATAAAGAGTCTGAGGAGGAGGAGGTTAAAGATTTGTTACCTCACACACGGCATAAGACTCGTCATCAAGAGGTTGTAATCTTCAATGAATCTTTGCAAGTAGATGTGAGTAGTAGTAGGGTTCCACCATAAGCCCACTAAACTGTGGCATATAATTGTGCTTTGCATAATGTAGTCGATTTGTGTAGGTAGTTGTAGAAATAACATCATATCTTGATGTTGTAATAAATGTTGTTGAATGATATGTCTTGCTTGCATGAATAACTGTTGATAGATGTATGCCATTTGTAATTTGCTCTTCTAGGCTGAAGTTAATGAACAGAACAAACTCTTTGCTTTATCCGCTTCAAATAATGAACTGACTGCAGAATTGCAGCAGTGTTCATTGGCGGTTGAAAATACAACCTTGTTGAACTCGAAGCTGGAGGCTGAGATGTTGGAGCTGCTGAGTCGGCTAAATGTTGTGACTGTAAAGTTGTCATGTAAGGATCAAAGATACAGGCTGCTAATAACCAAGCCGAACAGTGGAAAGATTCTTTAAGGAAACAAAAATAGAAAACCATGACTGCGAACCAATGAGTGCTGGATCTGTCAAGTACAATTGAAAAATAGAAGACTAATCTGTTGTATCATAAATCAGCAGTAACAGATAATGTTAATCTGTTAAAGAAGAAAGATCTTGAACTTCGTAATATGCAAGATCGTCTGAAAAAGTTAAGCTGAGATTTGCGTGAGGCTCAAGATTCTTGTTAGGGAAAAAGTAGCCGTGCCAGAACTTACGAAGAAGCATGTATAAAAAGAGATGAAGAGCTGAATGTAACCATCAATAAGTATAACACACAGATCGCCGATCTAGAGCGGGAAAAGCAAGCCTTGGAAATAGAGTATATGCAAGGTAATGTAGTTTATGAGGAGCTTGATCTGAAGTATAAGGAGTTGCAAAAGTTGGTGGATGTAGCAGATAACGATAGCGAGTATTGCCAGGAGTTGTGTGAGAAGTTACAATGTATAAAATAGGAGATGGATCGTAGTGTGTAGATAACAAAGCAGTATAGGGCTTCGTTGCTGAAGGAGAAAGAGTATCTGGTAGATCGATGCAAGAATCTTGACGACGAGCTAACCAAAGTGAAGATCGAGCTTGGTGAAGCTATGTTGTTGATTGCAGATAATGTTGTATTGCGCACTATGGCCATGTTTCATGCTGATGTAAAGAAATTGTGGCAAGAGCGTGATTCGATATTGGCTGCTTCAACTGAGTACGGTATGGAGTATGATATGCCGCTAGTGCAGTTATATTATATAGATAATCTGATGCAGAGAGTTACAAAACTTCTTAATGCGTCTCCTACTGTAGTTGATGCTGCTATATCTTTTCCTGCCTTACTTTCGTCTGAGCCTGGGGAAAGTTCGAATGTTGTACGCCCGAAGCGTGAAGATAGTTAAATTGCTTATATTGTAATCAGACAGAGTGTAAATATCTATTTGCTGTAGAAAAAATGTCAAATGTTGATTAGAAAAAAGTGTTTGCCTTGTTATTTCTATGTATGGTCGAATTGGGTGAACCAATAAATGATCATATAGAGATGATTATAGTAATGTTGTATTCTCTTGTATATAAGTCGAATTGAACAAGTTAATAATCAACCGTTACGAGATGTTTGTTTGTTGAAATAGTAATGTATGTCTCAGTCGAAGGTCGAATTGAATGAATCAATAAGCGACCGCAATGAGAAATATTAAATTTTGAATGGTTGTATAGCGTGTCTCGGCTAGGTCGAAATGATTGACTCAATAAGCGACCCTCGGGAGAGCATGTATACTTGAAGAGCTATGTTGTAGATCTCAGTTAAAGGTTGAATTGAGCGTATCAATAAGCGACCGTAATGAGATATATTGAATGCTGAATAGCTGTATAGCATGTCTCGGCTAGGTCGAATTGATTAACTCAATAAGTGACCCTTGGGAGAGTGTGTATACTTGAAGAGCTATGTTGTAGGTCTCAGTTAAAGGTTAAATTAAGCGTATCAATAAGCGACCGTAATGAGATATATTGAATATTGAATAGTTGTATAGCATGTCTCGGCCAGGTCGAATTGATTGACTTAATAAGCGACCCTCGGGAGAGCGTGTATACTTGAAGAGTTATGTTGTAGGTCTTAGTTAAAGGTTAAATTGAGTGTATCAATAAGCGACCGTAATGAGATATATTGAATGTTGTAGTAATTATTGTAGTAATTATCCGGTATAGGTCAAACTGAGTGAACCATACGGAGATAGGTAGAATGTTGAATTGAATAGACTTGCGGGATGATGATGAAAAAGTACTTTATTGAATAATATCTAATGTTACAGTATTTCTATCTTTGATACAGCTTCAATCAGCGGGTATTCCATAGATTAGGTACAGGTACGCCTTCATGTGTACTGAGATCGTAGGATCCTAAACCACTTGTGCCAGTTATGATAAAAGGACCTTCCCAATTGTCTGCTAACTTTCCAGCATTAGGTGCTTTGCGATGTTGTGGGATTACTCTGAGAACGAGGTCTTTAACTTTAAATTCTCGGTGTCGAACGCGCTTGTTATAGGATCGGGACAAAGCAAGATGATATCTTCTCAGATTAACAATGGCTCTGTCACGTGTTTCATCGATCAAATTCTGATTGCATGCGATCTGAAATTCGTTTTCTTCATCTGTCATCTCGTGATCATATACTGGATGATGATATTGAGTGGGAATGATGGCTTCAGTTCTGTAGGCTAGTAAAAATAGAGTACAGCCTGTTGCTGTTCTGGGAGTTATTCGGTAGGCCCAGAGTACATGTGGTAACTCGTTCATCCCGTTCCTCTTTTTGTCGTCTAAACGCTTCTTGATGCCATCCACAATAGTTCGATTAGTAATCTCAGTTTGTCCGTTTCCTTGAGGATAATATGGATTGGATGGGGAATGAATGATGTTGTGCTCATTGAGGAATGCCACAATTTTGGAGCCAGCGAACGTGGTCCATTATCAATTCTCATAAGATGTGGTCTGCCGAACCGAATAATAATGTTCTCCCAGATAAATCTTATGACTTCTTCTTCTCGTATTCGGAACAGCGGGACTGCTTCTACCCATTTAGTAAAGTAATCTGTATCAACCAATAAATATTTTTGTTTTCCTGGTGCTCTAGGAAACTCTCCTACAAGATCAAAAACCCATCGTCTGAATGCCCAAGTGACTTGGCTTGAATGTAGTTCGAGTGCTGGAGCTCGTATTTTAGGGTCATGTCATTGACAAGCGTCACACTTATGAGCATATTCAATTGCCTGTACTTTCATCTTAGCCAAAACATTCCTTGAGTTAAAGCTTTGTTTGCAAGAGATTGTCCTACTGCATGGGATCCGCAAGTGCCTTCGTGTAGATCATACAAGAATTACTGTCCTTCTTTGTCAAAGAGACAAAGGAGGTATAGACCAGTGACCAAAATTTTGTATAGGAGAATGTCTTGAACAATGTATCTTCGAGCATTGTCAATTAATCTCCGTCGTTCTGTAGGATCCTCTGGAAGTGGATCGTCGAATTTATTTTGAGGTCTGATATATGTAATGAAAGGCTATCTCCAATCATCTTCGATCTCCTCCCTGCCCCCAATATTAATGGTGTTGGACACGATGGAATTAATGTTGGGGTTAGAAATGATGTCGATTTTTAAGTAACGAGCTTCTGATCCAAGGACACCAACAAGGTAAGCGAGTGCATCTGAATGTCTATTTTCTCCCCTTGGAAAATGTTCCATAGAAATTGTCTAAAATTTGTTCATTCGTTCGACCACTGCAACAGCATAGTCAACCATTCTCCCATTAGCTTGATAGACGCCTGTGTAATGGTTGACGATTAGTAATGAATTTGCGTAGACAGAGAGCTCTGCTACACCCAGTGTGAGTGCCATGTCCAAGCCATGAATTAATGCCTCATATTCTGTTTCATTATTGGTTACTTCAAAATTGAGGCGAATGGATCTTTCGAGTCGATCATTGGAAGGGGTAATAAGGACAATTCCAATTGCTGATCCGGCTGGTCCGACGGAGCCGTCAGTCAAAAGTCGCCAACCTTTCTTTGTTACCCAATCTGATTTATCTTCGGACTAGTTTGTGAATGGTTCATCTGTTTTACCAATAAAATCTTCTTCCCAATTTGGATCGTCTACTGGAAAGTCTGCTGAAAATCTGCTACAGCTTGACCTTTTTCGGAGTGAAGTGGTTCGAAATGCATATCGTGTTCCCCGAGTGTTACTGACCATTGCTGAATACGTCGAGATTTTTCGCTCTTGGATAAGATTTCGCGGAGTGGATAGTTCATCAAGACACGAATAGTATGAACTTGGAAATACTGCTTTAATTTCTATAATATATAGACGAGAACTAGAAGAAGTTTCTCGATCTTGGTGCATCTTGTTTCAGCGGGAGTCAGAGTCTTGCTGATAAAATAGATTGGTTTCTCAGTCTTTTCGTGACAGCTAGGTATCTGTGACAGCTAGGTATACTGTAAGTTCTTCTCCATCTATTGATGTGCTCATAACTGGTGGTTTGCCTAAATAAATTTTGAGTTCGAGGAAAGCCGCTTCACATTTGTCTGTCCATTCGATCTCTGAATCTTTCTTTGGTTTTTCTCGTGATGTGCCCTATCTTAACAGATTGAATAGAGGTTGACATCTGTCTGATGATTTGGATACAAATCTGTTGAGTGTTGTAATCGTCCCGGCTAGCTTTTGAGTATTCTTTTTTTTCTTTGGTGAAGGCATAGCAAAGAGAGCTCATATGCGTAATGGATCAACTTCAATACCTCTTTTGCTAATTAGATGGCCAAAAACTTTCTGGATTGTACTCCGAACTGGCATTTATCAGGATTTAAACACATCTTGTAAGATTGCAAAATCTCAAAAGTTGTTTGTAAATCTGTAAGATGGTCCTCTTTCTTGAGACTTTTGCAGAGCATATCGTCAATGTAGACCTCCATTATTTTACCGAGATTGTCTTTGAACATTTGTGTCATCAATCTCTAATAGATAGCGCTGACATTTTCAGGCTGAAAGGCATAACTTTATAGCAATATAGACCTTGTTCAGTGATGAACGCAATCTTGTCTTGATCTTCAGGGAAAAATGGTATCTGATTATATCCTAATGCAGTGTCCATCATAGAGAGAAGCTCATGCCTTGTTGTAGAATCGAGCAGATGGTTGATGATTGGAAGTGGAAAACTATCTTTCAGAGTGTATCGGCTGAGATCCTTGAAATCAACGCAGACTCTGATCTTACCATTCTTCTTTGAGACTGCGACAATGTTCGAGATCCAGTCCGGATAAATAGTTTTGCAGATAAAACTGACCTCAATCAATTTTTCAATCTTTTTATTCACTTTGTCTCGCAGTTTTGGTGGTAGAGTTCATTGCTTTTATTTAACCGGTTCTACTTTATTTTTCAACGCTAGCTTGTGTCATGTTATAGCTGGATCGATCCCTAACATTTTGTGAAACGTCCATGCAAAGATGTCACTGTTATCTGTGAGGAATTGTATGAGATTTGAGCGTTCCTCCGTGCTCAAGAGAGTTCCAATGTGAGTTCATCTTTGCACGCCACTGATCTCGATGTACTCTGTTGGTTCGACACTTGGCAACTGAGGTTCTGCTGGAATTAACTACTGTAATTGTTATGCAGGAGTTGTTGTAGCAAGAGTTGTTGTAGCAGGCTCAGCTTCAATGGAAATAGTATTATCGCAAGCTCAAGCCAATTTCTGGCTTCCTTTGATTTTGTAGATCCCTCCTTTCCAGTCGAATCGTAATGCCTGATGATATGAAGAGGGACTAGCTTTTATGTTATGCATACATGGTCGTCCCATGATGCCCAGGTAACGGGATTTGGCATTGATGATGCAAAAAACTACGTCAAGTGTGACTGGCCCGGCTGTGATGGGAAGTATGATTTTCCCCACGCGCTCTTCCTTAAAGCCGTTGAATCCAGAGACATTGATGTAACTCTGTTCGACCTTGTCTGCTAAGCCCATTGGTCAATTGTGCTCTGAAATAATAGTTCGATGCTGCTGCCAGTATCTACCATCATTGTATGAAGAACTATGTTCTTCATCTTTAACATGATGATGAGAGCATCATGGTGCGGAAAGTTGACGTGATGAACGTCACAGTCTTCGAAAGAGATCCCAGCTCGTCGATTGCTAAATTCTGGCAACAAACGAGCTTCTTTGTCTACCATTGTCAGATCATGGCATTGTCTAATGCGCCTATATTTGGATCTGTTGGAGTTGTTGACTGTCTGAGTCTCGATGAAGTATAAGTATTTTTCTTCATTTGTTTCGTCAACATGGACGATCGTGGCATCAGTCTTGTAGCCGCCATCTTTATAACTTTCGATGTCAACAATATACTCAAGCATTCGACCACGTGCAAATATACTTTGGAGAAGAAATTTCAGTGCGAAACACTGCTCTGTCATAATGTTGAATCTTGTGGTAAATACAGTACGGCTTTCCTTGTATGAGTGGAATAGTATTGGCATTTATGAAAAATTCATCTTTTTCTAGCAGTGGGTATAACTTCGTAAGAGTAGCTGTTAACTGTGGTATGCATGGAATTGACTTCTTTCATCCTTGGCGTGCTTGATCGTCATAGGACTTAAAACATTTCTTATTATCCCCATAGTCTTTACTGTTGTTGTGAGCACGCTCTTCGGGATGATCTTTGGTGGATAGAGTAATGCGCTGAGGTTTTAGTTTCTCAGTTGTCAGTCGTTCGAGATCGATAAAGTTGTTGACCTTCTCAATCATATCCTCTAACGTCAGTGGCTTGTTGAGGATTAGGTGCTCCTTGACTCGTCCATCCACGAGTAGAACATTGGTGAAAGCGGAGATTGTGATTTTCTTATCGAGGTTGTCAATTTTTCAAGCTAACCCAAAAAACTTCCTAGTGAATGTCTCCAATTTTTCTCCTGGTTCCTGCTTGAGGCTGAACAAAGAGTAAAGACTCTCCTTCTTGTCTTTGTTGTGCAAATAGTTCTTGACAAATAGTTTGCGAAGTTGCTCGAAAGTGAAGATAAATCCTTCATTGAGTGTGTCAAACCATCGTAGAGGCTCGCCTTTTAAACTGGTCGGGAAGAGACGGCAGAGGATGTAGTTAGACGTCGAATGCAGTCCCAACGAATCCTGAAATTCTTGGATGTACTCCACAAGATCTCCCCCTTTGTATTTCTGAATTTTCGGGGTGTGAAAACTGGTGGGCACTTCCTCGTCCAGCAACTCTTGTGCAAGTGGACTCTTCTGTAATTTAGTATAGTTGTTTCTTCCAGTAAGTATTTGAGCGTCTAACAGCTCCTTGATGTGTTTGTCCACCTATTTTGGAATGAGATATTGTCGAGACGTGACAGCTCGCCTTGTTGCTTGTCCTCCTGGTGAATTATGCTCTCCTGTTGCTTCGCTCATGCGGTCATAGACTGAAATTCGAGGTTTTTCTCTAATTTGTTCCTCTCGTAGTTACAGATCGATTATCACCCCAGCGGGTAATTGTAGGTTGATGTGACCTTGAGGTAGAACTGGTTCTGGCGGAATTTGAGGAAGTGCTAGATTTTTGCTTCGATTTCCCAAGCGATCATGGACTGATACTCTCGAGGTTGCAGGTAGAGCGTTTCGTGGTCTCAGATTTGCTGTTAATTGATCTTGAAGTGTTCTGATCGTGCTCTGCATGCTGGCGAGCTGTCTCTCTAGTTCTATTCGTCGTTCAGTTTCTGCTTGCATAGAAGTTCGCAGATCCGTCACTCCCTCAGTAGCCTCAGCAGGACGTTGGGTATTTTTAGATTTGCCATTCTTCAAAAAATGAATATAAAAATTGGATCGGAGAACGCTAAGTGTATGCTTTGTTCCCACAGACGGCACCAAATGTAATAGCCTATTTTCGTATTAAACAAAGATAGTGCCTTACAGCCTTAAAATATAGAATCTTAGCTAAGAGATGAAAGTAACTAACACGAGATTTAGCATGGAAAACCCTTGAATGGGTTAAAAATCACGACCTCTCCTGAGGATTTTAGAAAGAGAGAGATGTTTATAGATTGCTAGCTATTACAAAGAGAGAGAGAAATGTTAGAAAAGGTCTCTCCAAAGATGTCCCAGAGAAGCTCTCGAATCTTTGGCTTTCTGGTCCTATTTATAGGTCTTATAACATGACCGTTATTACTTTAATGAGGAACATTACAAATATCATGTTTAATGAGTCTTTTATGAGGTCTCTTGTAACTTCTTGCAATTTGATAATTGTTGATCTTGTAACGGATCTCTTGATGACCTTAGCTGTAACTTCGAACTGTTAGTGAAGATACGATCTCTAACGATGTTCGAACTGTAGATGGATATCTGAGTATCTTCTGCAGTGCGATGTTACTGGCTGTTTCAATATCCCCGAACTGTAGATGAGGAAGTCTGTATTACAATCTGTTTGCCCTCAATCTTTGGTTGGTTATCAGTGTGTTTATTCAAACTATGTGAGCTCGAATATCGGACTCAGTACGAGGATTATAAATAAGCCCTTACAATATGCATTTATATAGGTTTTATTCTAATTCACCATAAAATCTCCTCTTTCAATCTCTATCTCTCTACAAGTACGAGTACGAGTACGCTTGAGCTGATTTGAATAAGGTTTGATTTCTATTTTAGGTCTAAATTTCTTGTTCTTCAGGAGAGACTTTGGCATGAATGAATGTACCATCAACAACACCAATACAATCCTAAATAAGATAATTGTGCAATGATAACTCTACATCAAAGTATAATGCTTGCATAACATACTTGAGTAAAAAATATATTATGTAACATTTTACCTTAAAATATGTGTTGGTCCAAGCATAACTAGTATTGGCAGTCTCAAGAGAAAGATAAGGAGTTGCAGGTTTGATTAAGTCCTTTCCCAATTTTAGAACATACTTGAGGACATTGTGAAAGTAATTATGAATTGTCTCTAATGATCTGATTGTCTCATATTGGGCCTGCATAAACCTGTTATCATGTCCAATAATCAACAATAAAATGGTAACTTGCTCTTCAACTGTCACATGCTTACTAGCTTTTAGCCCTTTGCCCATAAGCCTTTCACAGATATGTTCATTCTCAACAAGTTGTGACATACTGCATCACTTTCCTCATAGAGTCTGCTCAGGTTAGCCATTCTCATCTTCATAATTCATCCCTACTAACATCCAAAACAGACCCACATTCAACAAACGCACAATCCCATACACACATTCAACAAACCCACAATCATACAATCGCATTCAATAAACCAACAACCACATAATTGCATTCAACAAACCCACAATCACATACCCACATTCAACAAATTCACAATCACATATTGCATTCAATAAACCCACATTCAACCATATCAAAAAACCCACAATCACATACCCACATTTAACTATGATTATCAATATTATAGTACAATTCTCAATCAAAATAGAGAGATAAAGAGAAAGTTTGTTACTTGTCGAGTCGTGGCAATGAGGTTTTCGAGGCGTGGCGAGAACGACCGTCGAGGCTTGGGAGAGGAGAGGTTGTTTGTGAGAGGAGAGGGAGGCTGCTGGCGAGAGGAGAGGAGAGGTTGTCGAAGGCATAGAAGCTGTTAGCGCAACCGTGGGAGAGGCTGTTGGCGAGATGAGAGTGGTGGGAAACTGCGGGGGGTGGTAGGGAGTAGTGGGGAGCGGCGACGCACCGGAGAGAACTCGATTTCGTTATGAGAGATGATCGGCAATTGAGAGAGGAGAGGAGAAGGCAAGGATTTTTTTTGTGTTTTTATGTTGAAAAGAGCCAAGTGATATGTTGTTATTGCTAAATGAGCCAAATCAAATGTCAAAAGAGAGGGGCTACGACGATGGTATGTGAAAGACAAAAGTCAAATTTAGGAAGCATAATTCACACCAAAACAATGAATTTCGTTTCTCGGGGGGGCGAAGTTGAAAGTGTGAAGATTGCCTCAAAACTTCACACTTATGGTACCTTTTTGAAAAACCTCACAAAACTAAGAAGTTAACTTCACTTCTCACAACTTCTTAGGGTTGATCGAAAAACAAACATGCCCTTAGTTTCCCTTATTTTTCCTATTGGATCATGGGCTAACATTAACAACAATAAAAAAAAAGTCTCAAAATGGTAAATTAATACATAAAAAGGGCTCCAAAAATTGCAAAAATAGTAGTTGCCTTGTTGGTTTATAATAGGCTCTCACCATAATAAGGTCAGAGGTTCAAATTGTCACCTTATTGTTGGAGTTTGATCTAAACTCAAACTCTAATGTGTTTGTTGAAGAGGTCTTTAGTCTTTAACTAGAATAAGTCTTGCTGATTAGTAGTTGTTCTAATTAGTGGCATAAGACTAGTAGTAAGTTAAACATTGTTCTTAGTATGTGAACACTTTATAAATAGGTGTCTCTTTAAGTTGTTTAATCATCAGTTTACAATTCATCAATAACACTTGTTTGTTCTGCATTTGATCATTTTAGAAAATTAAATAGTTCTTGATTTTCTACATTTGGTAACAGAGCTAGTTTATCCAGTGTTCTTGTGGTTCTAAGTTTTACTTAAATTTCTTGTAAGCAGGTTTACAACAATGAACGGATCAATTCAATCTCAAATTCCGAGGTTTTTTGGAAAGAATTTTGATCAATGGTATATCCAAATGAAGGCCTTGTTCGGCTTTCAGGAGCTATCTGAGATTATCGATCTTGGGTAGGTTGAGCCTCTAGATCAGGCAGTAGTTGCAGCTCTCCCTCTAGTCCAGAAAGACAGTTTAAGGGAAAACAGAAAGAAGGACAAAAAAGCCTTATTCTTTCTCTATCAAGCCGTAGACGAAATTGTCTTCGAAAAAATCTCAATCGCAACAACAGCTAAAGCGGCATGGGAGATGTTACAGAAATCATACAAAGGGGATGCAAAGGTGAAGAGTATAAGGTTGCAAACCTTACGAGGTGAATTCGAAACTCTCTCTATGAATGATTCAGATACCATAGCTGATTATTTTTTTCAAGTGCAATCTGTTGTAAATCAATTACGGGTTAACGGTGAAAAATTGGAAGATTTACGTGTTGTTGAAAAGGTCATGAGATCATTAACAGGTCGGTTTGATTATGTGGTTGCTGCAATTAAAGAATGAAGAGATCTATCGACAATGACAATCGAAGGATTGATGGGTTCATTATGTTCTCACGAGCATCGAATGAATCACAGAGCTGGAGGTTCTTTAGAACAAGCATTTCAAAGCAAGGTGACGATGTATGGTAAAGCTTCTTCGAGTGATGGAAAATATTCAGATCACAACGACGGCGGGAAGACTCATGACTCCAAGAATAATGTCTTAACAACAGAATGAAACTCCAACCAACAAACATCTGAAGGTCGAAGGAATGATAAATCCAAAATTCAATGTTTTCATTGTAAGGAGTACGGACATTATCGTTCGGAATGTATAGCTAAATTGTTTAAGAATAATTCTCAACATGCTAACTATGCTGAAGATGAGGTCTAGTAGAAGGAAATCTTGTTATTAACTTGCAGTGTTAGGGAGGAAGAGCATCTCGACAAGTGGTATTTGGATACCGAGTATAGTAACCACATGTGCGGAAAGAAGGAGCTATTTTCTCACCTAGATGAATCAGTACGCGAGGAAGTGAACTTCGGGAATAAAGCGAAAGTTTCCATTATGGGAAAAGGTAAAGTTCTTATACGATTGAAGGATGGTTCTCATCAACATCTCTGATGTGTTCTATGTTCCTAGTTTACATTGGAATTTGCTAAGTATGGGTCAGCTCTCCGAGAAAGGTCTTTGCATCATCATCGGCAATAGTGTTTGCACTATTAAAAATCAGAAAATGAGGTTATTGCCATCGTTAAGATGACTAAAAATCGTATGTTTCCTTTACCTTTACAGACTAAACTGGTTTGTTCTTTCAGTGCTATTGTTATGGATACAAACTGGTTATGGCACTTTCGTTTTGGTCATCTAAACTTCAAAGGATTAAGGTTATTGGCAAGCAAAGAAATGGTTACTGGTCTACCTTTATTGGGAAGCTTTAATCAGTTGTGTGAGGCTTGTATTCTTGGGAAGCAACACCGAGACTCTTTTCCAGTAGGCAAGTCACGACGAGCAAAGCAGCAGCTAGAGCTTGTGCACTCAGATATTTGCGGACCAATGGAAGTTGTATCCCATGGAGGTAATCGGTATTTTCTTACTTTCATCGATGATTTCAGTAGAAAAACTTGGGTCTATATGTTGAAGCAAAAATCTGAGGCCTTTGGTATATTTAAAGACTTCAAAGTTTATGTGGAAGGACAAAGTGGTCTTAGTTTAAAGATATTTTGAACAGATCGAGGAGGAGAATACACATCTAACGAATTCTCTGAGTTCTGTAAAACTCATGGAATTAGGCATCAACTTACAACCATCTATACACCTCAGCAGAACGGAGTTTCAAAGAGGAAGAATAGAACAATTGTTGAAATGGCGCGAAGTATGTTAAAAGAAAAAAACTTACCCAAAAGTTTTTGGGCAGAAGCTGTTACGTGTGCTGTTTATCTTTTGAACAGGTGTCCAATAAAGAGCGCTCTCGATATGACACCTGAGGAGGCGTGGAACGGCTATAAACCTGATGTTGAAGCTCTTCGAGTATTTGGGTGTGTTGCCTATGCACATGTACCTGCTGAAAAACATAAGAAATTTGATGATAAAGGCGAGAAGTGCATTTTCAATGGTTATAGTGAGCGCACTAAAGGTTATAAATTGTTCAATCCCAAAACCAATGCGGTCGTTGTGAGTAAGGATGTTGAATTAAATGAAGCCGAAGCTTGGAATTGGACGACTGAAGAGAAGAAACAGATGGGAATGGATGTGCTTGAGGAGTCAATTAGTAATGATACACAACCTGATCCAGCACCTCAAAATTTAGGCAATTTGATTCCATCTTCTTCCGCTTCAACTCATGGTGAAGCGACTCGTACATCGACACGTACTCGTTCTCTGCCGATGCGCTTAGAAGATTATGATATGGCCTATGATAGTGATGTCTCTGATGAGGAACTTGCACAGTTTGAGTTGTTTGCAGATTGTGATCCTCTCACCTTTGGAGAAGCAGTACAAAATGAAGGCTGGGTTCGTGCGATGGATGACGAAATAAATTCCATCGAAAAAAATGATACTTGGGAGTTAACTTCTCTTCCCGTAGGAAAGAAATCAATTGGCGTCAAATGGGTGTTCAAAACCAAGTATAAACCCGACGGACAAGTGGAACGGTTGAAGGCAAAGTTGGTGGTGAAAGGATACAGGCAAAAGCCGGGCATCGACTATTATGAAGTTTTTGCGCCTGTTGCAAGACTTGATACTATTTGAATGGTTATTGCTTTAGCTGCCCAAATGAAGTGGAAGATACATTAGATGGATGTGAAATCGGCGTTTCTTAATGGAGTACTCGAAGAAGAAGTCTTTGTCGATCAGCCCATTGGTTATGTGAAGAAGGGTCACGAAAACAAGGTTCTGAAGCTAAAGAAAGCACTTTACGGGTTAAAACAGGCACCACGGGAATGGTACACTCGTATCAATTCTTATTTTCAAGATAATGGTTTTGTTAAATGTCCTTACGAACCTACGCTTTATTTTAAGTCTAAAACCCAGGGAGGCATGCTCATTATTTGTTTATATGTCGACGATTTGATATTTACCGGCAACGACCCAAGTATGTTTGTTGAATTCAGGGAGGTGATGACGAATAACTTCGAAATGACTGATATGGAGCTTTTATCGTATTTCCTTGGTCTTGAAGTTATACAGGGAGATGATGGGATATTCATCTTGCAAAAGAAATATGCAGCTGATATCTTGAAACGTTTCAAGATGGAATCGTGTAATCCGATCAAGACTCCAGTAGAAGCAAGGTTGGAGTTGGATAAGTTGGGCAGTGGTGAATTGGTTAGCCCGACTTATTATCGGCGTTTAGTAGGGAGTCTACGTTATCTAACTTCTACTAGACATGACATCGTCTTTAGAGTTGGTCTAATTAGCAGGTTTATGGAAACACCTAGTCAAGCTCATCTAAACCCTGTAAGACGTATCTTGCGTTACGTTCAAGGTACTCGAACTCATGGTATTTTTTATTTATGTGCTAAAAATTCTGAGCTTGTTGGGTACACAGATAGTGATTGGGCAGGTGATACGAAAAGCAGAAAGAGACTTCTGGATTTGTCTTTCACATGGGTTCCGGTATATTCTCTTGGTCATCAAAGTAACAAGTTGTTGCACTGTCAACTGCCGAAGCAGAGTATATGGCAGCCGGTTCTAGTGCTTGTCGCGCTGTTTGGCTTCGAGGATTATGTGATGAGTTAGATCAGAAGCAACTTTCTCCTACGAAGATTTATTGTGACAACAAGTCGGCAATTGCTCTAACAAAAACTCTGATGTTCCATGGAAGAAGCAAACACATTGACATCAAGTTTCACTACATTCGTGATCTCGTTAAGGAAAATGAAATCGTCTTGGTGTTTTGCAAGTCTGACGGTCAAGTGGCTGATATTCTAACAAAGCCTTTGAAAGCTGAAGCATTCTATAAGTTAAAGAGGATGATGGGGGTATGCCTGGTAATTTGAGTTTAAGGGAGGCTGTTGGAGTTTGATCTAAACTCAAACTCTAATGTGTCTCTTGAAGAGGTCTTTAGTTTTTAACTAGAATAAGTCTTGCTGATTAGTAGTTGTTCTAATTAGTGGCATAAGACTAGGAGTAAGTTAAGCATTGTTCTTAGTATGTGAACACCTTATAAATAGGTATTTCTTTAAGTTGTTTAATCATCAGTTTACAGTTCATCAATAATACTTGTTTGTTCTGCACTAGATCATTTTAGAAAATTAAATAGTTCATGATATTCTACAAATATGCCCTACCAATTTTTTTTCTCCCGGCGGGGGGTCTCATTTTTGGACCTAGCCATCTTAACGCTTCGAGTATGGCCTCACGATAGTGAAGGGGCCTCTAAAGAGGCTTCTCTCAGCCATATGTATAGGTTTCATTCCAATCCACCATAAAACAGTGGGGGAGAAAAAAAAGTGTCCCCAGTGCCGGTTATGTTTCTGCGAGGCTGCCTAAAAAACGTTACCCCACGTATCCCTTAGCCGATATCTTCGATATTTCGTATCTCAATGCATAAAACAGTAAATTGACTAAAACCCTCCTCCAATGTCCAAGCTCTCTCTCTCTCTCCAAGAACGGTGAATCATCTTCTCTACGAGTACAAGTACAAGTACGAGTACGTTTGAGCTGATTTGAACAAGGTTTGATTTCCATTTTAGTTCTAAATTTCTTCACTTTGTTTTGTTTTTGATAGATGTAGGGATTGAATGTTAATAGTGATTATTGGAGTTTTCTTTGTTACCCTTTATGATTCTAACTTTAAGAGTGATTGGGGTTTTGTTGGATTTTAGTTTGTATCTGTTATGGTTTAATTTCATTAGTACTACAGAACAATGTATATCAGAGTAGGTTGCAGCAGAAGTTGATTATGGTGATACATTGACTAGAGGGTGAGGTGTGCTGGAGACACTTGGAGAGGGAAATGGAGGGTATACATTACTCATTAGTGGTTGTTTTGAATGGGGAGATGGGGTGACTTGAATTCATTGTTATATTATCCCCTTTTAAGTGCATAAGAAGATAACCTTTGATTCAGTTATCAGCGATATGTTAACGAGGAGTTTGGCTTAACATGGTTTTGTTCAAGGTACATGGAGACCATATTTATATTTCTTAGTTGGTGTTATAGCAACTGTGCGAAGCTGAATATGGTGGAGAGGATTTTTGTGATTTAAGGAAGAAGAGTAGAGCATAATTCTTCACTTCCATGTTTGTCTTGCCATTGAAGTGTTGAACTGGATAGGTCTTCTTGCGAGAATTTTGGATCCTGAACACAATTTAAAGCTGTTTTGAGTTGGCTGTCTTGGCTGCCATGGTTTATGACGGTCATATATATTAATTACCTATGTTGCCCAACCGATTGTTTGTCACATTAACTCTCTCTTAGAAATTAGAATTGTTCTAGTCTATGTGTGGGATAGTCTTTTGATCAAGTAATCCTCCCCAAGGTTAAATGCATCTGCAATGATTTGGTAAAATTAGTCTTACCATTTTAAGCCTAAATCCCATCCATTGTTACTATAGTCTTATTGGAGGCCTTTCTCGTTGGAATCTGGAAAGGTAGAACAAATTTGTTTTCTACCTCGTATAAAATATTCCAATGAATAAGTCAGCAAAAAAATAGAAAGACGAAGATATAGATTTATATTTCGATGCTCAGTGCTGGAATTTTAAAGTGATTATACTAGGAATGGTAAATGACTGAATTGCAAGTACTACTTCATTGACGTGAAAGGTGCACAACATTAAGAATGAGGATCTCTTGTTTTTTGAGAGCCAAAAGACATAGAGACGTCCAAGTACGTTCATGGAAATTTATTCAGAATTAGAAGGTTTGGGGAATTTGTTGGGTTAAAACTTAAATGTAATTGACTAGTTAATGTTTGAAATATGATAACAAGGAGGGGTTACAAATTCATTAAAGAGATGCTTCTAAACGTGATGATGATCACAAAACAAACAGAAAAATAACTTTAGCAGAAGCAAAAAAAATGAGGATCGAGTTGCTAGTGAGATAGCTATGATTTTTCCCTGCGTAGTTGTGAAGTTTTTTTGGATGTTGGATGTCTCCCTTTGGGTTGGTTCCCTATTTTTGAGAGATTCTAGCCCTTTTAGGTGTTTTGCGTTTTGATGTTAAGCTCTTTCCCTTCCTCTCTTCCTGTCCGGGCTTAGGGGGAGTTGTCCCCATCTTGTATCTTTTCTTTTTCTTTTTTCTTTATAAATCAGGGAGGTCTGCTCAACCTCGACCCAGTTTCCAAATAAAATAATTTTAGGTTTATTAAAAAACAGAAATCAGGAAATAGCTATTACTTAATCTTAGCAATAGGTGATCTTACGCTGGAACATATATTTTAGTTTCTACAATTGCGGAAGCAACAAAATAACTTTAATTGTAATTTTAGGGTTTCCTTGAGTTTTCCCCCAAATTCAAACTAGATAACTAAAAACTAAATGGGATCCTAACATAAACATAAAGCTAAAGTAGAAGGTACGTGACCTCGTGGGTAGACGATCCACGAGGCATGATCTATCAACTGCCCCCTCCTATGATGAATTCGACCACAAATTTGTAGCCGCATATAATTATTGTAAAATGTTGAATCTATCCGTGCGAAAAAATTCCACCAAAATTCATGAATCCTCCTCTGTATGACCAACCCATCGTATAAAAAACTCAACATATCCTGCGGCATCTAAACGATTATCCAATATTTTATCAATCTCGCTAGTCATCGTAACGTCTGGTGTAGGTGTCATTGGGTGTGTTGGAATGTCACCATAAAACTGAGTCAAAAGTTTGATATTGACAACATGAGATCGCACTCCGGAATGTCAAGCTCATAAGCATTTTCCCCATAGCGCCGAATGATACGATACGGTCCTAATTTAGGCAAGAGAAGTTTAGACGCCACTCCCGTACGAGGTCCCTTCTCTATATAAAGCATAACCATGTTTACAGGTGAAAGGATAACCTCTCGCCAGTGCCGATCCACCCTTTCCTTTACTTTCGCGTAAACATCTGCTAAATGTCGTTGGACCTCCTCATGTATCACCTGAATGGACTCATCAAACTCTGTAGTATTGTCAGAAGTAGGTACTAGTTGGGGAATAGGTGTTAACTCCAACGCAAGATCTAGGAAGTAACCCATCAAGATCTGAAAAGGAGATAGTCTCGTCGAACTATTAATAGAATTATTGAAGGCAAACTCGGCTTGTGAAAGTGCAAAATCCCACTCCGTAGGCCTATCCCTTATAATATACCGTAGTAAATTACCCAAACTCCGGTTAACCACCTCTGTTCGTCTGCCTGAGGGTGAAAAGCTATGGAAAAACAAAGCTTATAGCGTAAAAGTCTCCATAATGTCCTCCAGAAATGCCTCGTAAACCGTTAATCCCTATCGGAAGTAATTGACTGCGGAACCCCATGTAAACGCACTACCTCCTTGAAACACAGTCGAGCCACGTGAGCTGTATCTTCCGTCTTAGTGCAAGGTATAAAATGTGCCATTTTTGAGAATCAATCAACAACCACAAAGACAGAGTCGAAACCCCGAGTCTTTGGCAACCCTGCGACAAAGTCCATCAAAACATTTCTCAAAGGGCTAGAAGGAATCGGCAAAGGTGTGTAAAGGCCAGTGTTCTGCTCTCTCTTTAGCCGTTGCAGAAGAATAACATTGCAGGATAAAAACATTAACATCCTTGCGCATAGTATCCCAAAAGTACCTCTTTCTCATAAGGTTCATGGTCTTGATCACCCCAAAATGTCCCCTAAGACCCCTAGCATGGATATTTGCAATCAGTCGTTCCCGCATAGAAGATATCGGGATACAAAGGGCGGTACCCTTAAATAAATACCCATCATGAATAGTGTAATCCTCATGAGAACCCTGGTGCTGCCCACATGACTTGTAAATAGGTACAAGACACGTAACTCAGAAAACCCAAACACAGGAGCATAATGTGACCAAAAGATAAGCTATGCTGCTGATTTTGTCAAAAAAAAAACCCATTTTACTTGCCCTTAATGTGTTGAATATGAAAATCGAATCTCTAGAGGTAACTGAACCACTTGGCCTGCCTGTCTGTATGTCGACGTCCTCTGCTGACTATGTATGTGTCGTAGCGCGTCATGATCCGAATGGATAACGTACTCCCGATGAACCAAATAATGTCGCCAATGCCATAAAGATCGCACTACCGCTAACAACTCGATATCATATGTGTTGTAGTTCAGCTGAGCTCCAAATAACTTCTCACTGAAATAAACCACTGGCCTTTCGGACTATGAAAGCGTAGCTCCAATCCCAGTCTTACATGCATCTGTAGTAACCTCAAAAACCGGCCCTGAAAAATCTAGTAATGTAAGAGCAATGACTGTGGTAAGCTTTTGTTTGATTAATAGTGAAGGGGCCTCGAAAAAGCTTCTCTCAGCAATATGTATAGGTTTCATTCCAATCCACCATAAAACAGTGGGGGAAAAAAAAAGTGTCGCAAGTGCCGGTTATGTTTCTGCGAGGCTGCCTAAAAAACGCTACCCCGCGTATCCCTTAGATATCTTCGATATTTCGTATCTCAATGCATAAAATAGTAAATTGACTAAAACCCTCCTCCAATGTCCAATCTCTCTCTCTCTCTCTCCAAAAGAACGGTGAATCATCTTCTCTACGAGTACAAGTACAAGTACGAGTACGAGTACGAGTACGCTTGAGCTGATTTGAACAAGGTTTGATTTCCATTTTAGGTCTAAATTTCTTTACTTTGTTTTGTTTTTGATAGATGTAGGGATTGAATGTTAATAGTGATTATTGGAGTTTTCTTTGTTACCCTTTATGATTCTAACTTTAAGAGGGATTGGGGTTTTGTTGGATTTTAGTTTGTATCTGTTATGGTTTAATTTCATTAGTACTACAGAACAATGTATTTCAGAGTAGGTTGCAGCAGAAGTTGATTATGGTGATACATTGACTAGAGGGTGAGGTGTGCTGGAGACACTTGGAGAGGGAAATGGAGGGTATACATTACTCATTAGTGGCTATTTTGAATAGGGAGATGGGGTGACTTGAATTCATTGTTATATTATCCCCTTTTAAGTGCATAAGAAGATAACCTTTGATTAAGTTATCAGCGATATGTTACCGAGGAGTTTGGTTTAACATGGTTTTGTTCAAGGTACATGGAGACCATATTTATGTTTCTTAGTTGGTGTTATAGCAACTGTGCGGAGCTGAATATGGTGGAGGGGATTTTTGTGATTTAAGGAAGAAGAGTAGAGCATAATTCTTCACTTCCATGTTTGTCTTGCCATTGAAGTGTTGAACTGGATAGGTCTTCTTGCGAGAATTTTGGATTCTGAACACAATTTAAAGCTGTTTTGAGTTGGCTGTCTTGGCTGCCATGGTTTATGACGGTCTTATATATTAATTACCTATGTTGCCCAACCGATTGTTTTTCACATTAACTCTCTCTTAGAAATTAGAATTGTTCTAGTCTACGTGTGGGATGGTCTTTTGATCAAGTAATCCTCCCCAAGGTTAAATGCATCTGCAATGATTTGGTAAAATTAGTCTTACCATTATAAGCCTAAATCCCATCCATTGTTACTATAGTCTTATTGGAGGCTTTTCTCGTAGGAATCTGGAAAGGTAGAACAAATTTGTTCTCAACCTCGTATAAAATATTCCAATGAATAAGTCAACAAAAAAATAGAAAGACGAAGATATAGATTTATATTTCGATGCTCAGTGCTGGAATTTTAAAGTGATTATACTAGGAATGGTAAATGACTGAATCGCAAGTACTACTTCATTGACGTGAAAGGTACACAACATTAAGAATGAGGATCTCTTGTTTTTTGAGAGCCAAAAGACATAGAGACGTCCAAGTACGTTCATGGAAATTTATTCAGAATTAGAAGTTTTGGGGAATTTGTTGGGTTAAAACTTAAATGTAATTGACTAGTTAATGTTTGAAATATGATAACAAGGAGGGGTTACAAATTCATTAAAGAGATGCTTCTAAACGTGATGATGATCACAAAACAAACAGAAAAATAACTTTAGCAGAAGCAAAAAAAATGAGGATCGAATTGCTAGTGAGATAGCTATGAGTTTTCCCTGCGTAGTTGTGAAGTTTTTTTGGATGTTGGATGTTGGATGTCTCCCTTTGGGGTTGGTTCCCTATTTTTGAGAGATTCTAGCCCTTTTAGGTGTTTTGCGTTTTGATGTTAAGCTCTTTTCCTTCCTCCCTTCCTGTCCGGGCTTAGGGGGAGTTGTCCCCATCTTGTATCTTTTCTTTTTCTTTTTTCTTTATAAATCAGGGAGATCTGCTCAACCTCGGCTCAGTTTCCAAATAAAATAATTTTAGGTTTCTTAAAAAACAGAAATCGGGAAATAGCTATTACTTAATCTTAACGATAGGTGATCTTACACTGGAACATATATATTTGTTCAGGAAAACTATTTAGACAAATCTTAGGTTGCAAGCTAAGATAGAAATAATAGAATCCATGGTAAAAATAATTCCACCTTCACTCCGACCTTTTGTTTTGTTCATAATTTCACCTTAATTATAAATAGTTTTAGGCTTCCAACCTGATCTTTCTCCCACTTAGTCTCACCATTTCCCTGTTTCAGTTTGTGAAAGGAAAAAAATTGCACAACGAAATTTTGTCAATCTGAATAACCGTGTGGTTTCAAATTATTTAAAGAATATCACTAAATGCTGAAATTAACCACAAGTAAAGAAACAATTCCGCCGGGTATTAATATGTATTTTCTTCTTTTTTCGTATAAGCTTTAACCGTTCTCCTATAGTCCATGAAGTATTGGTTAGACATCCCCTCAATTACATTTTACTGGCATGATTGCAGGAAGTCCTGACATCTAATTATGCACCTTCTTCTATATATGGGTATTGTTTATCTCCGTAGGTAATTTCGGAGTATAAGAACCCAGGTTGACTGTGATATTCAATAATTTGATTGTATATTTTGTTGCAGGAACCCTAATAAGACTACTAAATAATATTGTGCAAGGAATTGTCAATACCGATCTCAGATTAGATCATTACGTACATGGTGTCCACTATTATAATCCTCTAAATTTTCTTTAGCCGATTTATGATATCTTGGGATTATCTGCCATAGCTCTTGCTTACGAAAGACTGAAAATTATTCCTAGACTGCTTGTGAATGACCGAAGTCCTCATACAATGATAGAACTTAGAATTGCAATTTAACCTATTGTTAATCGTTCTCTTTTATAAACACCGTTGCAACATTGGGAGAGTTAAAATTTCTCTTGTTTTCGCCTTTGATATTTTGGTTAGTAAAACACTTGATTTCTTATCTTATATTTTATACTTAATTCACAATTTTCAGATGCTAGTAAAAGGTAGGAAAGTTTCTGGCAGGGAAGAGATGGCTGCTCAGTATGCTTTTGGTCCCCAAGAAGACGAAAGGATTATCAAGCACAGGCTTCTAACTCGGACTACAACTACAAGAGGCGAGCCCCCATTGAAGAAGCTTCAAAAGAAGTTTATCTCTTTCGCCCTTGAGGTTGACAAGGATGCTGATAACTATAATGTCTGCGAGAAACTTTACAAGGCATTCTTACAAGAAATGGCCACATTTGAGCTTCCACTTCTGAAAAGCAAAGCCGTCGTTGATGCAAACCTCAGAGAGAAGGAAAACTTCAATGAACTGCAAGAAGAATTGCATCGACAAATCTTGCAAGCTCAGACTGATATAGAAGATTTAAAGAATCAACTTAAAGATAGTAAGATTGAAAGACAACACAAGGAAGAGTGTGAGGCAATTAGGAAATTGATAGCTATGCAGCCACCGCGATCTGAGACACAAAAGGTAATTACAGATCTGGAAAAGGAAATTACGATGTTGGAGGCTGAGAATACTGCTGCTTCAAGGATGTTAGAGCTTCGCAAGAAACAGTTTTCTCTTCTATTGCATGTGGTAAGCATAGTTCCAATTTTATATGGTATTTCTTTTGCTTTATTTGAAGTATATCAATCAAGTAGAAATTCTGATGAAAAATAAGTTAAAAATGGTGAAGCCTCAGTGCTTTTGCTACAGAACTCTCCTGTGCAGAACACTTTTTTTGTTAGAGGAATCCCTAACCATCTCGGAAATAAGTCTTATTTTTTTTATTTTAGTTTTTTTGTGAAATATGTCCGGAATCCTCTTCCAAGAAAGAAACAGTCAACAGGGATCATCATATGTTTCTTTCAAGATCTTTTGTTGCTGATTTAGATAAATAAAAAATTCTTACTTACATTTTCTTATTGTATTTCCAGGTCGATGAATTGCAAAATACCATAGAGGATGAACAAAAAAGCTTGGTCGAGGAGCTCAGGATTGCCATGGAAGAGCAGTAAAATAGCCTGGAAGATGCAAATGGTGTTTCAGAAGCCATGGCTGTCGATTAACTAGTCAATTACTCAATTCATAGTCAGTTCCTGTATCGTTTCGACTTATTTTCTTGAATAAACTGTATTTCCTTTGAAGTTCCATAATATCAAACAAACCCTTGCAGAAAATATTGAGTTGTGCAAACTGTCCAGATGTTCCCTGTACTTGGTGTTACTATTGCTATACAGTTCACCATCCGTCTCTGAATTTGAGATATCTTTGACTTTCCATTGGGAACACAAATCAGTTCTGATTCCTCTACAAACTTCACTAATTAAAGATGAAATCTCATGATTTGATTGTCAAGCCAAATTTAAAAATAGCATAACAGCTGCAACCAAAAAAGGGAAGAAACAACTGATTCTGGTACTAAGTTCTGATGTGCATTCAATTAGCTTGGTCAGAAGACTTGAACACCCCAATGATAATTGAGTTTATTCAAGGTATGCCCTATATTTAGGAAGGTTTTGGGCGATCTGTTACAGCCCGTTTCCCACCATCAACCATATAAATGTATCTGCTAAAGGTGCCCTCTGAAACATGTATAAGAGAACAATGAAGATCGTGAAGGGTGGGAGTGTCATTGTTGGCAACTCAATATAAATGTGCTTCGAACTTACTGATATAAGAAGAAAATTGAGGAAACAAAGAAACATTGCTTTGGACGAAACATACTTTTAGAAATTTACACTAAGAATATTACAGTGGGTATACCAGGCAATCGAAACAAGAGAGATAGAGAGAGAGAGAGAGAGAGAGAGAGAGAGAGAGAGATGTACATCTCTATAAAACACCCCAAGCTCTTATCTAAACAGTAAGAAACAAAAAACGGATTTACTATACTACACATTGACATCCAACACTCTGATCGGGACTAACAATCCTCTTGTTTTGAGTTGCAAGTAAAAGGCAGTTGGTTTCTTTGCATTTGGACCATCTGCTGCTTCGGCTACTGCTAGCAATCTTCATATCCTCATTCTTCCAGACCTTTGCAGCCAAAGACTTAAATAGACTCCTCACATAAGTTGCTACAGCAGCAACAATATCTCTGCAGAACAAGAATGAAATATCATTAAATGTAACTGTCATGAAATAAGCCAAATAATTTCTACTTGCAAGCTACTTTGTGAGCTGTACTCAGAGATAGGGCTCAGGTTACTTGGAGGATCCTTCTTTGCGAAACTTGGATGGATGTGAACAATGTTTTCTAGTGGTGTGGCTTTGAATATCCTGCTTGTTGACTGCTACAAAAGGCTCATGTGGTGTAAAGGGTTCTCGTTGCATTTCCAAAATATCCATTTAGGCAATTTTGTCTTCCCCTGGGACCACATCATGAAAGCTCCTCGAGTTGGGTTATAAGGCCTTTTTGCCGTCACTTTTTAATTGATGTAAAAGCAAGTCATTGAAGTACTTCCTAAAATTTGAATTCTATAGAAATTTATCTTTATTGAAAGATCTTCACTGCTGCTGGGCGAAAACTAAATTTGCATAGCAATTGGGTCCTAAATGTTAAGAAACTTATTGGTTGATCTTACAGAATTTTATGATGATTTTGCGAGCTCAAAATGTTATATTAATGAACTACAAGGTGGATACCACAGTATTCAATTGAGGAGTTTTTACTGTAGATACATATGAATTCTAAAACCTAAAATATATGTTCTTGTACTTGATATGGCATAGGTAGGAAGAAATCAGTAGACTTGACAAAAAAATGAAAATTGACTTACAGTGGAGAACAAGGAGATCGGCCGCCATTTACATAATACACAAACAAGTATGAATCATAGTGTCGACCCCTGATCCTGCAACCTTTTTACACACTCGCCATCTTTTTGTAGAAATAAATAGCAGGATCGTTGCAGGAAATCACGTGTAAATAAACTGCTCGACAAGTAGGAATGCTTGATCCATATTTGATGACCTCCTGGATAAGTGAAGAAGCTGAAATTTCAACAACAAACAAACACCAACTAATATGAAACATGTATATTCAAGGAAAATGAGCTAGAGGAGAAGATAAATACCTATTCCAAGATTTCAATACGCCTCCACCACACCCAGTGTCAAAATATATATGAGTGTCTGATCTATCCTTAAAGGGTCATGTTTCAGCAAATCACCTATCTGTTACATCAATAGTATCAGTTAGAAGATTCTCTGCTTAGTTACAAGATTTACTGGAGAATCAGAATAAAAAGCTAGATGTTGGGGGGGGGGGTTAACTTTTACCTTGTAGAGGTTTAATTGAACATTTGAAGTAGCTTAGAAATTAAATTGGACATCTAATTCACTACAAGACTTTTGACCCAGAAAGCTATCTAAGAGAAGGAAAGAGTGAAGACTATTTGAGTTGGCCTACTATCATGAGTGTATGCATCAGTGCACGGGGCATAAATAAAATTTGAAGTACAAAAACAACAAAAAAGTCAAAAGAAATAGAAACGTGAGTCAAAAATCAGTCATTGTTCATCTATGTAAACAGTCGGTCTTTCTAAGACTTATTTAGGTATCCTTCTTATTATGGAAAAAAGTACGAAAACTAAAGTTTGTCAAGCCTCTAGTTGAAAAAATTGCAAGAGAAAAAAAGGCTATAATTATATGGTTAACATGTTATCTTTAGTGGTGATTGCTAGAGATGTGCTTAATATCATGTTTATTTCCAACATCTCTATGTATTGATGGCCAACTAGCATTCTTAAAGAGTGTGAAACTACTTAAAGAAGTTGATTGCTAGAGATGTGCTTAATATCATGTTTATTTGCAACATCTCTAAGTATCGATGGCCTTGTTAAAGAGTGTGAAACTACTTTACGAAATTAAATATGGGTTGGCTCGCCTATCAAGGGGAAGCTATCACAGTTTCTTGGAATTGCATTAGGAAAACTGTTAAAGAAGGTGGTTTGGGCTTTAGGAAGCTCAAAGATATGAACCCTGCTATGCTTATGAAGCTTGCTTGGAGTATTCTGGCTAACAAGGAAGTTGGGTTGCATTCCTGAGAGCTAAATATTTTCAACACAATGGCATTATATCTTAATACAAAAGGTCCTTAATTTGGGTGCCTTAAACATTCATTGAATTAATTACATAAATTATCATGAATGGTGGGAACTAGTGACTTGAATGATCTATGGAGAACCTATTGGACAGGTCTTGGTCCTCCCAAGGATATTTTGCATGGCACCGATGATTCCTGGAACTCTATTTCAGCAAATGATTTCTTATGGAAATTAACTCCAATTATTGCAGGCCGCTTGCGTGGAATTAGCTCAAATTCTTATTGATAATAATATGTATCATACTTGCATCTATATAAAATAATTTACATGGGCGATTGATTATCAACTGTTGCAATTGGTGAAAAAGTTCAAAAGAAGGAAATTCAACGTGTCTCAGTTTAGTGCCTCTGCAATTCAGGTATGGAGTACGCTTCTCATATTTTTTGGAATTGGTCTGTTACAAAGGAGATGAGTAATTGCGACTATCAGTTGCATTTGGTTTACTAGAAGCAAGAGAAAAAATGAGGAGCACCCTATTTCAAATATAAAAGATGAAGATCATCATAGCTCAGAGCATCAAAGAAGACTCCCAACTTATGAACTCAGTCACGAAAACCTCTAATGAGTTATGAGTCTTATGACCTTCAGCCCATTTGCTAATCCACTAGTCTGGGTACAAATGTTAGACGAAGCAGAAGCCATAAAATCCTTTATGTCAATGGATTTTATCTTGCGCTGATGAGATTAAGGTTAATTGTTATGGGACTTCCAGAGCCAAATCAGATACTTGTGGTGTTGGGGCTATCTTCAGGAATCACTGAGGCACTTTGCTAAGTGTTTTGCTGGTGTACTGCTATGAGCAAAGCAAAGGAACAAGGATGGAGCAGATTATGGGTGGTTTCAAACAATAGCTCCGATATTCAGGCATTCATTTCTGGTCACATTCCTCGGCAGTTCAATTCAAGATGAAGGGAGCTAAAGTAATGGCTTACTTGTCTCAGATTTAACCATTCATGGCAGGAAACAAACTTTGGTCCGACTCCATGGCAAAGAGAGGTAGTAAGACGTTTAGCAATAAGTTTGAAATGGTGTCAGAGAAGACCTCAATTATTGCTAAAGATTATTGACCCATGTAAATTGTATTACAGGTTTGATTAGCTATTTTCCAGCTTTTTGGTGTATTTTTCTCTCCTTGTATTTGTTTCTTTCAGTAATAATTATATTCCTTACCTAGCAAAAAAAATCACAGCTTTCATTTCTCTAGGCATAGATAATTTAATTCCGAGGATATCTAAAATATCCTCCTTGAAAGTTAAGTTTACATGACACATCATCAATAAGTAAACTAAAAAAATAGAATGAGTATTCCCAACAAAAAAACAAAAAATAATTCATAAAAATGTCATTTTTACTTCAAATTTACTCAAAATGCACACCTCACTTTCTTTTGCTAAAACAACACGCACAGTAACAAATCCAATAAATTTGTTGCTTTTACCTTTAGAACAACTACCATCAACCACCCCCCAGGACACAATGTCACGGCTATTGACAACGTTGAGGAAAAGCTCTGACTCATACCTGAAAATGTCAGCTTTGTGAATTAAGTCTCAAGACGAAAGTCATACTAAATCTCGATAAGTAGGAAAACAGAAAGTAGAGAACAAATCTTTACCTTATAGGAAATAGATCACCACGGATCTGTTCAAGAGTTTCAAGGTCAGAGGGTTTTATAGGCCTATAAACAATAGTTGGAAAACGTAAAGCCCGTGGGTCTACCATCTGTGATTGTTGCTAAAATCCCCGGGGAAAAACTTATATATTTGGAGAATGTGCGCAAGTTCTTCTATCTCCATTTATTCCACATCAGCCACAACATCCTTGTAGCTATCACCATTTATTCCATTTATCCAAAACTCAAACCTGAACCTAATTCTCCGTAAATATCATCCAATCCAACAAAAGTAAATTTATATGCTCCCCTTTATCCCATTTTCCTTTTTTTTTTACTTCTCCCTCCCGTGTCTTGCTGCTTATCTCTTTTTTTTTTATAACAATCATCATTTGCTTCGCTAGCTAGGTTTACTAATTGAGGTAGGCCTTGCCTAAGCAAGAAATAATATAAGGAAAAAGATAACAATAATAGCACTAGAGTTAAGTTGTAGTAAGTCTTGGTGTTTAAAGAAAACTAAAAAGGAATAGAGGTATTTGCACCGAAGATATGATAAAAATCAGAAGCGGAAGTTATTAACAAACAAACGGAACCATACAAGAGCAAGAATGTAGTAATGAAATCCAAAGCATTCTCTGCAGAGAAGAAGCTTTGATTATTTCAAGTGAACAACAAAATACTTTGTTTCTGAATTTCTGCTTGGATAAATGTGATTTTTTGTTATACTCTTGAAAGTGAGAATGACAACATGCTAATGTTACCCTTAACCCACTTTTCCCCTCATCTTCTTCCTCTTACAGTCTTACTCTCCGGCCTCTATATTCCTCGCTCTTCTCGCACTCCAATATTTTTCCTTCCCTTATTTCTCTTTACATCCCCTAGATTCTCAAAGGTTGGATTGAGGTGTATTTCCACAAATCAAAAGCGAAGTAGTAATACGTAAAATAAATGAAAAAGGAAAGGACTTGCACTACAAGAATACTAGAGTAGAAGAATTATTTGAACAAAAAACTTACACTACAAGAATACTAAAGTGGAAGAATTATATGTGACAAACACACTGCACGACAAGAACACTTGTATAAAATTCTCTTAGATTTATATTAATGGGAGTAACATTGTTCTTTGTATTCAACATAGACCTCAAAAATGAAGAAAACAATCTATAATAAACAAGAACACAATTTACCTCACCGTCCGTATAAAAGAAACATTTGCAATTTCTTCCTTTACATGAAGTGGGAGTTCGAGTTCAAATCCGATTTGCCATTTTCACTCACCAACCCACCCGAATGATGCAAATTCTGCATATCCTGAGGCGACAAAACAGCCAACTCTTCATCCCCCGACCCAAGGAACTGACAAACAAGGCGAGCCAACACACCAACAACTTGCATTTGGTTACGACAAGCATCGGCATGCATCTGCATCATTTGCTTCTCATGTTCAATCTGTAAACTCAACATCCTCTCTCTCCACACCATCTCTTCCTCCTCCCTCTTCTCTTCTCTCCTCATCAACCACTGTCTCCTATCCTCCTCAAATTCTCTCTCCACTCGCACCCTCCGTTCCAACTCCCTCCTCTCCCACATTCTCCACCTCTCCTCCAATTCAAACTCCCTCATTTCCATCCTCTCCTCTCTCTCCTTCCACCACAGCTCCCTCTTATGCCCTCTCTCCAAACCCCTCTCTTCCCTCCTCGCCATCTCCTCTTCTCTACCAAACTCCCTCTCTCTCCGCCACTCTTCTCGCCTCCCCAACACATCCCTCAACTCTAAAATCTGATTCCCCACAAACCCCATTCCCCCATTTCTCCTCAATCTCTTCCCCCTTCTCAACCCCAATCCCAAATCCCTCTTTTCGCCATTTTCGCTCGACCCCATTTCTTCCTCCTCATCATAACCCCCATTGTCCCGAATCGAAACAACATCGAGATCGACATCCCCAAATACCTCCTTATATTTACTAAAATTGACCCAATGATCCTCCCCATCAACCCAATTGAACTCATCATCAGAAACCCTAATCTTCTGTTTAACCCAATGTATTGGTGCCTCATATTTTGGACCTTAATCGAGACGTCTCGCCATGACCAACAAAGGGGAAGGAGATTAGGTCTTGGTGATGATGGAGAGAGTTAACATGGTCTGCAATTGGTTGAAACTTCTTCTCTCTGGTTTTGAGCTTTGTTAGGGTTTTAGAGGTTTGGAGTTGAGAGTACTTGCGAATTAGGGTTTCTTCTTCTGCTTCACTCCATTTCTTGCGTTTCATCATTTCATACTAAAATGGTGAAATTAGGGTTCCAAATGAGTGAGTGAGACAGTGAAAGAGATAGAGAGAGAGAGAGTGAGACTGTCCGTAGCGGTTAAAGTTTCGTTTTCAGACAGTGATAAAATATCGTTGTAGGAGAAATAGGAGATTGGGGAAAATGTCTTTTTTAGGCACAATATTATACAGGAGACCGATACGGTTTAAACGACGGTGGAGGTTGTCGCGAATGGTGTAGTAGTTGTCAGAGAGGAGAGGGATGGAGGGCGAGGCGTTGAGTTTTTTGTAATTTTTGGAGAAAAGGGATAAGAAGAATGAGAGAAGATTCGAGCGATAACAGTATTCTTCTCGCATTCCTTAGCAAACTGTACGTTTAAGGAACGTGGCATTTGTAACATGAAGTCGTTGTGCGAGGACTAATGAGGGGTTGTTGTCCCGTGAGTCTGGTCTCTTGTTGGTCAACAAATTGTTTTGTAGGTTAAAGCAAAACTACGTTATATCTAAAAAGAGTTATGCCCAGTTCTTATTGTTGGCACTAACAAAATGTCAACCCTAAATATAGATCTTGAAGAGTTTAGTATAAGGGGTACTGGCATGCACACATGTCAGACTTCTTGGTCTGCGTTTTAAGGAAAAGTTCGGTCCTAAGCGCTTCTCCATTGATGATGTGTCCTCTTTTAACCCATTTAACTATCCTTGGTTAACATGATTTTTCCAAATCCTCATAATTAAGCAAATATTGTTAAATACTAAAATTTAGTTTCCTATTTTAACTAAATCTCCTATTCCAAACAAATAATAATAATAAATAAACTAAGGAAAGGAAACCTCCTACTGACTCATCTCCTATAGTCCTATTCCCTCTTCTCTTGGGGGAAAAAAGAAATTGAAAAAAATATCCATAAAATTCTTAGTTGTCTATAAGAATTCATTAACATGAATTCATATCTTATTACAATTAATCTTGATTATGTTAGGTTAAAACATTTTTCAGATTAAATAACACTCATTAGCTCTCGTGTTCAATGTTTTCATTATATTCAGTAATTGTATATAATGCCTCCTTTTATCTAGAAATAAGAAAAGTGATGACAAAAATGAAGAATTGCTTAAGGGGAAATTCCCTTCTTTTTTGGTATGAGAATGATATATTTGTTTCTTGTATGAATGGAAACTAAATTTAGTATTTAAAATCTCTCCTTGATTAAGAGGACACATGTTTAATGAAGAAGCGATTAGGACGGTTCTCGGTCCTAAGCGCTTAGGACCGAATTTTTCTCTGTTTTAAGACCGACTGTATGGGAAACCTTAAGTTGAAGTGATCGCACCTGAAATTAGTAAAAGTGATAAATCATGCCTCGTGGGTCGTCTACCCACGAGGTCACGTACCTTCTACTTTAGCTTTATAATGATGTTATGAGTCTTTTAGTTTTTCAGTTATCTTATTTTGAGTTGAGGAGAAAACTCTAAGAAACCTTAGAATTATAATAAAATATAATTTGTTGCTTCCGCAGTCGTAGTAACTAATAACTTGGTACCAGAGTCATGAGCGAACCTATGTTTGTCTTCTAAGTTCATGTGATTCTTAAGATAGCAAGGTTGGAGGCGAGAGTTATGACGGAGGATTCGAAGAAATTCATTGGAGATGGCTTGGAGATGAAACACCTCGAAGAGATGACAAAGAGAGAAGGTTCTCGATTAAAAGATAACGAAGGGGTTGTGACTTTGATGGGAGGAGTTCACATAATCAACGATTCCAATCATCAGGAAGCCCAACCATAAAAAACCAACCCTAATCCTAAACCTTTGTCAAGAATTCGACGAATGAAGGAAGAAAAACAAAATTACTCGTTGTTGACAAATGAAGGATCACTGGGTAATACGGTGGTTAAAAATTAAGAGGGGGAGGTTTATCTCTTTTACGAAATTCGTAAAAATTGTGAAATTACGATCGACAAAAACCATAAATTTTGCGAAGAAGACAAAGACATGTCTTTGGGGCACGACACATGAGGCACGGTCATGCCACGACACGTATTAATCACAAATATCACATACCAAGGCACCGGGTAAGGCATAATGCATGCACGGGTCAGGGCATGCCATTGATTGGCACATGCATGCCCGTGTAACAGCTTATGCCCACACCGAGTTCAGCCTGTATGGATAACAAGAGAGAGGAGTCGTGGGTCGACAATCTCGACTCGGGTATACCACGACCGCCTTTAGGCAACAATCCGACAAAAGGGGAGGGGCGTACCTTACTTGTGGCAAAACCAAAACCTGCGGAGAGATCGTAAATTCTATAGAAATCAATGATAGAGCTGGACGATGAAGGGGGGGGTGTACACAAGAAGGCAATCATATTGAACCCTTTACCACACCAACGAGTGAGGCGAAGAGTACCACGGCGAGCAATCACATTGTGTGGGTCATTAGTGAAGGTCGATGATAGTAACCAAGGAACCAATGAGTATTGGAAGAAACATGCGCTTTTCCACACGTGAGTAGAAGCTCAGGGGAAGGGGTTGAAAACAATTATCGATGGTGGGTTGACGAATAACCTCATCTCTAAGAGTGTAGTAGATAAATTATGGCTTAACCTCGTACCCCATCCCAAGGTCACTACATTGAGCTGGTTACAGACGAATGGGGAAGCAAAGGAAGATTTTAGTACTATACTGTACGCGTGTGAAAATCAAAATGGGAGAGTATGAAGAATCCATATTATGTACTATTATCAAGATGGATGCCTGTCATTTACTCTTAGGTAGGCCATGGAAGTAGGAGAGGAATGTTATACATATCGGGCGCCCTAATGTGTATGTCTTCATGTGGGGGGTATTCGACAGAGATGGATAGATCTACCGCTATAAGAGCCCCCAATTCATAAGACCATTAGCCTCCTATCATAAGGCATAAGATAATAAATTGCTTACGACATGGTTTGTGTGATGTCTACCACTTCTACTTCAGTGTCTGACGTGTTACAACCACTAGATAGGCTCCCCCTAGATCCACCAAAGTTGCCTCCATTACGAAATATTCAGTATAGCATTGATTTGATTCTAGGGTCGCATTCGCCTAATTTGCCCCATTATTGTATGGCCCTCGCAGAGTTATAAAGACAGATCGCTGAGTTATGTGCCAAAGGGTCCTGAGGGAGAGTATGTCATCAGTAGCAGTTCCAGCACTCTTAGTCCCCAAGAAGAACGGGAGTTACCGTATGTGTGTTGATTGTCGCGCAGTTAACAAAATCACGGTGAAGTACATATTTCTCATTCCTCGATTAGAGGATATTACTGACGATCTCTATGTTGCTCGGTTCTTCTCCAAGTTAGATCTTAAAAATGGGTGCCACCAGATTCACATGTAACCAGGGGATGAGTGGAAGATGACTTTTAAGACTAAATACGGTCTATATGAGTGGCTAGTGATGTCTTTTGGACTATCTAACGCACCGTCCACATTTATGAGATTGATGACCGAGGTACTACGAGACTGTATCCCAGAGAGGTTCGTGGTTGTCTACTTCGATGATATTCTTATTCCATAGCCGCACAAAGGAAGATCATCTTATTCATGTGGAGAGAGTTTTAGAGGCCCTAGTAAGTATCAGCTATTTCTTTAGGTGAAGAAGTGTTCTTTCCTCATCGATGCAGTACAGTTTTGGGATACGTTATTTCATTAGAGGAGATCAAGGTAGATGAGGAATATATGGATATAATCAGGAACTAGCCACTCCCTACCACGACAATACATATACAAAGTTTTAGGGGTTTGGCTACGTTATACAGGCGATTTATAGAGGGTTCAGCATTATTATGGCACCATCACTTTCTTTATGGGAAATGTGCTTTTGAGTGGACTTCTAAGGCTAAAGAGGCATTCTGATTGATCAACAGAAGCTTACCACAACTCTTTTTCTTGCATTACCAGATTTTTAGGGCCGGTTTTTGAGGTTACTACAGACGCATGTAAACTGGATTGGAGTACGCTTTCACAGTCTGGAAGGCCGGTGGCTTATTTCAGTAAAAGTTATCTGGAGCTCAATTGAACTACAACACGTATGATATCGAGTGCTAGCGGTAGTCCGGTCTTTACAGTATTTGGCGACATTATTTGGTGCATTGGGAGTTCATTATCCATTTAGATCATGACGCGCTACGATACATTGCATAGTCAGCAGAGGACGTCGACAGCAGGCAGGCCTAGTGGTTCAGTTACCTCTAGAGTTTGATTTCACATTCAGCACATCAAGGGTAAGGAAATGGTTTTGTTGACAAGATCAAACAAGACATCTTATCTCTTGATCACCTACGCTCGCGCCCCCTCCGCGCTTGGGTTTTTGAGTTATGTACCTTGTACCCTTCTGATGTGAGTCATGTGGGTAGTACCAAGGTTCTCATGAGGATTATACTATTTAAGATGGTATTTATTTAAGGGTACTGCCCTTTATATCCCAATTTCTTCTATGCGAGAACGACTGATTGCAAATATCGATATTGGGGGTCTTGGGGGACATTTTGGGGTGATCAAGACCATGACCCTTATGAGAGAGAGGTAATTCTGGGACAATATGTGCAAGGATGTTAATGCTTTTATCCAACGATGTTATTCTTGTGTGACAGTTAAAGGGAGAGAGCATAACATTGGCCTTTATATATCTTTGCCGATTCCTTCTAGTCCTTAGAGAGATGTTTTGATGGACTTTGTCACAGGTGCCCCAAGACACGGGGTCGTTTCAACTCTATCTTTGTGGTTGTTGATCGATTATCAAAAATGACACATTTTATACCCTGCAGATACGAAAGATACGGCTCATGTGGCTCGACCGATCTTTAAGAAGATAGTGTGTTTATATGGGGTTTCACAGTTAATTACTTTAGATATGGATCAACGATTTACGGGGCATTTTTGGAGGACATTATAGAGACTTCTTCACTGTAAGCTTTATTTTGTCACAACTTTTCACCCTCAGACATACAATAGAGGTTGGTTAACTAGAGTTTGGGTGATTTACTATGGTGTATTACAGGGGATAGGCCTACGGAGTAGATTTTGTACTTTCACAGGATGAGTTTGCTTTAATAGTTCTGTCAATAGTTCGTCGGAACTATTTCCTTTTTAGATCGTGACGGGTTTACTCCCCGGATCTTGCCTTGGACTTGGCACATATCCCCAACTAGTACCTACTTTTGACAGTGTTACAGAGTTTGCTGAGTCCATTCGGGCTATAAATGAGAAGGTCGACCGATATTTAGCAGATTTTATGCGGGGGAGTAAAGAAAGAGGGCGTGGAATTGGCATCGACGAGAGGTTATCTTTTCACCTGGAGACTTGGTTATGTTTATATAGAGAAGGACGTCATGCAGAAGTGGTGTCTAAACTTCTCTTGCATAATTTAGGACTTTATCGCATCATTCGACGCTATGGGAAAAATGTTTATGAGCTTGATATTCCTGGAGCGCGACCTCATGTTGCCAATCTCAAACTTTTTACTAAGTTTTATGGTGACATTCCTAGAGCGCGATCTATACATGACGTTGCGATGACTAACAAGATTGATGAAATATTAGATAGTCGTTTAGACGCCGCAGTATATGTTGAGTTTTTTATACGATGAGCTAGTCCTACAGAGGAAGAAGATTCCTGGATTATGGGAAAATCTTTCGCACGGATAGATCTGACATTTTACAAATGATATATCCGCTATAAAATTTAAGGACGAATTCTTCTTAGGAGGGGAGAGTTGATAGATCATGCCTCGTAGGCCGTCTACCCACGAGGTCGCGTACCTTCTACTTTAGCTTTATAATGATGTTATGAGCCTTTTAGTTTTTAAGTTCTCTTATTTTAAGTTCTGGGGAAAACTTTAAGAAACCCTAGGAATACAATAAGAGATAATTTGTTGCTTTCGCAGTTGTAGTAACTAACAAAAAGTGTCTCCAATGGTAGTGGGATAGCAAATTAAAGTGACCAACAGATGAAAGTAATAGTATGTAGAGGTTAACATAAAGCTATCTTGTAAATCAACATCGTCTACAAGATTACAGATGGCAAATTAACATAGTCCTCTGTAATAGCCTAGTTCCAGGATTCAGACTTAGCCTTTATACCAAATGTATTCAGAATGTTCAAGAACAACATGCAATAAGCAACAAGATGATTTAGCGTGAAAAACATTTGAATAGGTTAAAAACTTCGACCTCTCCTGAAGATTTTGATAAAGTGATAATCTAATTAAGATTGCTAGTTTATTGTGTACTGATACTGCTTATGACAGCTGTAGGATTTTAACAACTGTATGGATATCTTCAAATTTTTGAAAATTGATCTATTTTAGGAATATTTGTACAATCTTGGGAGGGTATAAGTAAGATGATTGGTCGTTTTGGTACTGGACTGAGACAAGGTGTAACATTGGTAATGGTAGATAATAAAGATAACGTGATAAGGGGAAAATGTTATCACAGAAGTCGATGATGTACCCTCTTGTGAAATTTCAAAAAACGTGCATGTAGCAACAGTGGGATGTTCACTGCATGTATTAGAAGGAGTCGAGCTTCATTCAATCGAGGAGGGTATAAAGGCGTTTCTCTCTCCTCATAAATTGTTATAGTTTCGGCGGAGAGAAAAAATGGTCTATAAATTGTTAAGGAGAGGCGCGGCGTTTTTTGATTGCTGATTGTGATTGCGAAAGCGATTCATCGACGTGATAGGAGATTGTTTCTCGGGAGAGAGACGACAGAGCAACGTTCGATCTTAAAGAAGACGTCCGGGCTAAAGTAGGAGGATGTTATTCTACAAGTAATAAGATGGTGATGGAAACAACTCTTATCTGTTTGATTATGAGTAATCTGTACAACTTAGTAATCTGTATAGTTGCGTTTAGAGATCTGGGGTTTATTGAAAATGAATATGCATAAAAGATATGTAGCTGAGGAATTGTTCTGGGCTATACGTTTGATCCTGATTAGAGAGGAGACAGTTGCGTATATGTTGGAGAAGAGATGAGAAATTTAGAATGATTTGCTTTGGGCTTTTCGTCTTTAGGAATTAGGAAAATAGACGGTTGATGGTAGAAGGTGTGGCCTGTTGTTGCGTTATCTAATGTAGCCGATAATGATAAAATATATCTATGTATCTGTAGTTCAATATGCGTCTAACCTAGTATTCTACTAGGTAGATCTTGCTTAAGCTCGTCCGATTCGGAGAAATGCCATCCTTCAGGAGAGGAGGTGTGCGAGCATAGTTATGGAGCGAGAACTGTTAACAGTGTTGGACGAACGTTAGAGGTTGTTAAACCCGAATAGAACTGATGTGGTTGAGAGGAGAGGAGCGAAAGAGAGTGTCCTCGTCTATACACCAGCACACGGATCGGTAGATATATGGAAATAATAATTGAAAAATAAAAGAAATGTCAAGGAGACTGGCGGCGGGAGCTACGTAGAGGACCAAGCGTCCTCTGGTTCAGAGACCTATGTCTCCAAAGAGGGAAGGAAGCAATGTGCTATCCAAGTGCCATGTTTGGAAAGTGGTAAGAAGCGATAAAGCGTATAGTGAGAGGGTTAATCCTCTCGTATTACAATGGGCCTTGCGGTTATTAGGCCCAATGTGGGGGATTTTCATGTTTTGAATTAGACGTCATAGATTACGGCTTAGAAGTTTGCGTGACCTACTTTCAGAAAGGGGTATGAAATATAATAGGGTATGGCCGGGGATGGGTTACAGTGCTGCCCTGCCCCCAGTTTAAATGAAGCGATATGTGTATGAGATGATGAAGGAATGTGAGGCAATGAATGCAAAAATAGGAAAGAAGGAAGGGGCTGTGAAGCCAGTTCGCTGTAGCGAAGATGGTTTGAGAGTTTACAAGTTTAGTATCGGGAGAGAGTCGAAGATAGTTACGTTACTATATCATGATGGCTAAGCCAAAGTTCTTTGCCCTTCCCCTTGAGTTTGAATCTGGGGCAAACCATGGAATGACCACCTTAGTGGGTGAGGCAGTCATGTGTGTAGGTTCCAGATGAACCAGGCTCGAGCGAACCTTAGATATTATAATCAGAGTAAGTAATGTTGAACAACCTTCAAATAGTCGATAATATGTAGCATGTGTTAACTGTGTTATATCCCTTTTTATTGCCAGACCAAACCGTTGGACACTCCAGATAAGAACCAGTCTGTTGATGTGTTTGCTGAGATCAGGGCGAGCTAACAGAGCAGTACTATAGTGAATTGGGCTCATCCGAAGACACAGATGCGGTAGCATCGCGTAGCACCCAAAGTTTAGTGCTAAGGAGAAGCAAGAAAAGCTATGGCTGATTTATTCCTTGTGAAAAGTGTTGAGACCATTGCTGACGTGCTTCAACCTCCACCCTCTTGCACTCTGACTACCAAACGCAATTACTTCATAAGCGGCCCAAAGCCAGACATAGCCAGAGTACTAAGCTAGATGTTGGGCGGTTCTACTCAGCCAGAACAAGAGGTCGCTAAAGCCTGCTGCGGCTGGCCCCGTGGTTAGAGGAAACAGTCAATACGAGGCGCGTGTCACTCTTGGGGATAGGCTGCGATTTGAGTTGTGAAGAGGAACGAAAACGCGCTTAGAGTAGGAGGACAGTGACTAGACCAACACTCTCGAAGCTACAATCAAGATGAAAGCGTGCGAGAAGCAATGCTGGCATATGCGCGGGACGAACTCGCAGCAGCTCGGAGGATGAGCTACCTCGAGTATACTTTCGCGCGTATGGTGGTCATAAGTTTTGACTTGATATACCTTATGAACTGAGCTAAACACGAATAAAAAAAAAAAAAAAAATTGCTTGCACTGACTTTCCTTTTTGTTGATTGGCAGTTCTTAACATTAATGAATGCGGCGGCGCTAAGAACAATGCTTTGATAGAGGCGGCAAAGAATTGATGCTCTCTGCCGATTTAACGTCTTAGAGTTAGTCTTGCTCAGTGTAATAAGGGCTGAGGCTGACCTTCTGTTAGCAGAAAGCATGAGAAGGCCTACAGATGCGAACACAGCGGCAGGAAAAGCTCAGTGATCAGTCAAAGCAATGACAAGCTGTTATGAGATTGCAGTTCGAGAGACCAGACCTTAGTGGAGAGAAGCTCCACTTATCAATTCATACTATGTTTTTGGATGAGAGCTGATGACAGATGGCGCGCTGCACCGCGAAACTGAGTAGTAGATATACAGAAATAGCAGTTTCCTGCTAAGGATGAAGGCCGGAAGAGGAGCTGGTGGATACGTGAATAGTTTGACCTTAAAATAGGTCAGACCTTCTTCCAGGTAGTAGAGAGACCAGTTTTAATATTGAGCCAAAACAGTGAACCCTCTGGTAGAATGCTGCTAAATTAGTTGACTCTCCGACGGAAGACGCTAAAAATCTCATTTGCACCGGCCTAGACACTCCCCCCTAGCAAACACCTGCAGACTAAAACACCGATTCCTCGGGGATCCTGTTGTGTTTTCAGTCACTTGATTTAGGATGAGATAGCAATCGCTATAAAGCGTATATTGTTTCATTTTGAGTAATGTATTTGAAAGTATGTTTTCTGAGGAATGACGTTGATATTGACAAACATGATTTCTAGTAAATTTTGGGAAGGAGATAAAGTGCTTTGAGAAAAACAAACTCCGAGTTGCCCGAGAAGTCAATTTGGAGCTAACAGCAAGGGATCTCCCCGTGGCCCGTATTCAACAAGCTACTTGAACAAAATGAATATGAGAGAAAGCAATTTAAGTGGAATTCAGAGGCAGCAAAACATTTAGAGTTTATGATCTGCAATGCTAGATATGCTAAGATATAAAAGTACGAGAGCGATGAGAGGTATAAGAAAGGAATAGGAAAAGGAAGGGATTATTTAGTTTGAAGCCAAAAGAATTAGCACTTGTTTTAACGACTCAACGTGCAAAAGGCGACATGGTGTCAGAGTATGCCTATTACTTGACTTGTATATTTTGAGTCAAGTAGATAGTAACATGAGGGTTAAAAGAGGATTAATAGAGCTTTGAGAGAAAGAAAGAAAGGTATAGTTACAGACCCCCGCTCCGAGTTATGTTTTTAGTCAAGAAGGTACGCAATTGTCATAGTTTAGAGGCAAAAAGGATTCTGCCTCGGGACTTAGAGCGGCTGTTATATGGGCGTGCGAATGTAGAACCTATTAATCTGAGTTGCATATTGCGTTTTATGTAGGATCAGAGAGGACATGAGAATTGGCATTTTTTAGGGTAAGGAAAGACGCAAATAGAGCGTCCAAAAGCGAAAATTATAGGGTAAATTAAGGGGATTTACAGAGGTGAGCGTGTAGCAAGTACGTGGACGCAAAAAATGTCTTTAAGCAATTGCGGTTATCAGAAAGATAATGCGGTGGTTCGTTCGAATGAAAGGCTAGAATTGGATTGTGAAGGTTTTAGGTGGTTACTGAAAAAACACGCATCAGTGGCTTGCACAAATCGCAATGATACTGAGTGCGAAGCACCTTTATACCATCGTGAGCAAAAGTAGCTGCTCGAATATAGCCTATAGAACGTCACATAGGCCAGTGTATGAGTTTATGGAGCCAGGAACTATCTAGGAGTAGAGAACGAATTGGAAGTTCGGACGGGATGTGAGAAAGATTTTGAAGTGAAAAGGCCAAGTCAGAAAACTTGTGGTTGTTTATGTTGTTTACCCGGCCGTGAGCTGAAGGAGCAAATGTTTCTTGGTGAACAGACCCATCCTAGTCATGGGAGACGTCATCAGAAGAGCGAGATGAAGTCGAGATACTGACTAACCCCCGAACACGGCGTTAAACAACGCCAACAGATGGTTGGACCTGTTACCTGAAGACTGTGTAGATGGCGATCGGTTATAGAATAGGAAGATGGGTAAAAGACAGTTGTATAGTCATCATCATAGTTCGCGAAGAGGTCGCAAATAGAGTACTTTAGTCTTTCTTTTAAACAGTCCTTCGTACTATTGATGATAAAATGTAAATGTTTGTTGCTTAGCACCCAGAATGACGTATCGATGACTACTCAGATACTACGTCTTGATAATAATCTTGGTAAAACGGTTATATGTACATCTGTGTTATGAATAACTCCAATTATAAATATATATTTAGGAAGTGGAACTGAGCTGTATACAAAGTCAGGCCAACGCGTTAGCCTGCCAAGAATGCAAGAATGAAAAAATGAGTGCTGAAGCACCTAAGATCAAGTCAGGGGCCCGAAAAAGTGTACTAAAGCAGAAGAAAAATTGAGCGTGGAGATGTCAGAAAGAACAAACAAAATGTAAAACCCTCTTGACCTCGTAATTCTCGAGGGAAAGAGGGCAGTATTGCGACTGTCAGTATGAGAAAGATAAATTAGTTTAAAAGAAGAGGTGAGACAAAAGGCTGTGTTGAAGTTGGAAGCTAGCTCCCCCCCCCCCCACCACACCCCAAGGACTGATGCTATGAGAGTCAAACAAAAGACTAAACCCGTTGCGAATTGAATTGTGTCTGCCGCAAACGTAAATTACGAACTGCTAGTCGCGTAAAGGGGCCGAAGGCAAAAATATTGTGAAAGAGTTGCAGTTTTAAGCCTAAATGACTCGAAGCGAGAGGATAAGCGATGTTCGAGCTCGTGCCTCGCAAATACGACGATCTGTGGGTGCTTACTGAGATGATGAGTAAAGAAAATGGAGGAGGTCTGGACCAACAGAGCGAAGTCATAAAAGCGAATTGGAAGAAAATATGTGAAGCTAGAGCAGATTGCGTAAGGCGGCCATTGATATCGTAGAAACCAGTCCGAAAATTGACATACTTTAAAGCGCGAATACGAAGCTAGATAAGGATCTATTTTTTTTGTTTAGCTTGGAGGTAAGTTACGACACAAAGAGGTAGAATGCGAAGAATAAATCGTCAAATGTCTTTGATTTACCATATGGCAATTTATGATACGCGCTAGACTTTAGAATTTGGATGTGTGATCGTATAAAATGCGACGCATCTAGGTTGCAACGATCTTGGGAGAGCGATTAGCCGAAATCATACTGAGGGAAGCGCAACACTAAGCTTAGCGAACACCTTCTTAGTAAAACAGGCTTAAAAGTAAAGGTGGCGTGGAGATTGAAAGTCACGAGAGAGAGTGCGTGGCCAGTAACCGTTCTTGCAACAGATGTGAAGAGATTGGAAGCTGAAAAGTAAGAGCGGTATATGAGGTTTGACGGCCCAAGGGGTAGAATGCAGAGATGGAGGTAATCCGATCCTGAATATTGCAACCCATGATTCTAGAATGCGACTTTGTTTAAACGAGTATGCGCCCTAGAAGGGAAAGAAGATTATTGTTAGGTGCAGAATGCCCAGAGTTATGCGGTCTCTGAGGTCGTGTTAGAGGTATTGTATCAAACGCGGCAGCAGTCTGTCTAAGCTAAGTACTGTTTACGCGATAGACTTAGTGGAAGAATATGAGAATAGGATTGCTGTTGTATGCTATACAAAACAAGCGATATACAATATAAATGTATGAAGAAATAGTCTTAAGAGACGAAGCAGTTAACTGTCATAACTGTGTGGAAGGTACCATCGATTAAATGATATGTACGGCAGGTGATATGTGATCGTTGTAGCCCAAGCTAGAAACGATGTGCAATGTATGAGATGATCAAGTTGGCCGAAGCACAAATGATTTGAAAATATTTATAATGATCAGTTTAGCCCTAAGTAACAAATAATTTGTAATATATTTGAATGATCAGTGTGCGCCGACATGCAACAAACGATCTGTAATGTATTAGATATAAGTTGCGCCCGGCAAGTAAGAGTAACAAATGATTTGTAATGTATTTAGATGATCAATTTGGCCCGAAGCAACAAAGCGATTGTAATGATTTAGTATGATCAGTTTGGAAAGCAATAAACCGATCTGTAATGTATTTAGTATGATCAGTATGGCCGAAGAGTAACAAACGATTTGATAAGTATTTAGAATGCATCAGTTTGGCTCCAAAACCACAAACAATTTATAAGATATTAGATGATCAGCCCTTGGCGACAGTAAAAACGATCTGATAATATGTGGTATAGAAGTTACTGTGTGGATATTTATGAACGAAGTAATATTGTAATGTAGGGCAATCAAACAAAAGTATGTAATAGGTAAGATTAACGTACAACGAATGTGTTATGTAGATCGGTTTGGACCGAAGTGAGTAACAAATATCTGTAATGCTATTTAGAATGATGATTTGGCGACCCCACAATAAACGATCTATAATCTGTGTATAAAAGTAATGCCCGATATATTAGAAAAAGTACTCTCATGTTAGGGGCGAGTCGAACATAAGCATTTTATGATGCTAAGTTAGTGAAGGAAAGCCTACATTCTGACAGATTTTTATATCTACGATAAAACTTTTATCTCCTATGTGTTCTAAGGCATAGGTATATGTCGCATATGCTCAGTTGCGAAAGGGTTGTAGGAACCGAGGCCACTTTTTCCGATAATGAATATAAAAAGACTCTTCCCAGTTTTCAGATACTTTCCTTGCGCTTGAGTTACTTTGAGATGTGTAGGAAGCTCTCGGCAAGAACCAGATCCTTGATTTAAAACTCTCTATAGTCCGAATACGTTTGTACTAAGATCGGGCTAAAGCTTTGTAGTATCTCCCAAATTTATACTGCTCTGCTCCTGAGTCTCTCGATCCAATTCATATTACATTGCACAACTGGAATCATTTCTTATCGGTTACGGTATGCCGTTGGCGAAATAGGAGTGATGGATAGTGAGTGGTAGATGATGAACTCGCTCAGTAAGCCAGCGGCGAGCGATACGACGTGCCTCCAGTTAAAACTTAAGGCGTAGTTCATAAGCCCATACTGCATGTGGGAATTCGATGACCCCAATTGCCCTCTTTTCTGTTAAGCGCCTTTTTGGATCCCATCCACCGATAGTGCATTAGTGATTTATGGCCTGACCATCCCTTCGGGTAATACGGATTGGAAAGGAGGATGTATGCATATTGTGTTAATTAGGAATTCCGATAACTTTGAAGACCAACGAACTGAGGTCCTTATCGATTTGATGAGATGCGGCGGTAGCCGAAATGGATGATGATGGTTTCCCATAGGAACTTGATGACTTCATTTATCGCTGTGCTGTACAGAGGCACTAGCTTTTTTCTGGTATCCTTCTTGCCCCATAGTGAATGTAATCCATGCCGACCGTAACAATGTTTCATTTTTGGGATGCGGGTCCGGATGCGAAATTCCCGACAAGGGCGAAGAGCCCCATCTTAAATAGCCATCCAAGGTTACTAAGAATGGAGTTCCAAATTGGAGCCCTCAAAATTTGACGGGTCCATGACGTTGCGCAGGTATTTTTTTTTTGCATTGCCTTGCCGGTTGATGGCTGAGCCTTCATTTCAGGCTAGACAGATTTGATGCCTTGGGTTGTTAAGAACTCGGTTGTTAGAGATTTTTTACTATGTATGAGGAACCACACGTCCCCTCATGATAGTTCGGTAGTAAGAATTTTGAGCTTCTTTTGGGATTAACCAACATAAGTACCCCCGTATAACTATAATTTGAGCTTATGATGTAATGCTGGGGGTGATAATACTTCCATCTTGCAGATATCGAGCTTCTGTAGTTATGAGCCAAAGACTCATGTGAGATATGCAAGGCCATCAGAATGTTTATTTCTCTGCGCGGCAACTGTTTTCTAAAAAATAACTCTTAATATTCCTCTGTCGGCTACTGGGATGAGTAATCTATCATTGTCCATCTTCTAGAATTTTGCCTATGTAAGTGGTTTCCGATGAGTAAAGAATCTGTGTTTTTGTTTTACATGTATACGGATAGCCGCGATACTACATCTCAAGAGCCATATCGATGCCGTGAATCATTACCTCATACTCGGTCTGCCATTGTTGGTTATAGCTCAAAATTTAATCACATTTTTTTTTCGATTCTATCATTAGAAGGCATGTGATCAGCACGTTCTAATGCCTATCCCGTGGGTCCAAGAAGATTCGTCAGTTGTTAATAGGCCGTTATCCCTTTGAGTTATCCAAGTGCTCCACTTTTCTTCGCATCTGTTCTTCATGAATTTATGTGTTATACTTTTCCCAATCCGTGATGTCTATGGGGAAGTCTGCAAGGAAATCTGCTATGGCCTGGACCCTTTTCAGAATTTCTGCGGTTCAAAACGATGATCGTCATGCTCGCCAATAGTGACATAGACCATTGCTGGACCCGTCTGATTTTTCTCATTTGAGATAAGATTTCATACAGAGGGTAGTGGTTCCTACTTGTATGAAGCCGATTGAAAGTACTGTCTATTTTTACAGGTTGTTAGATGAGCGCTAAAAGTAGTTTCTCGCATCTTGTCATTTAGGGATTTGCTAGAGCATGAGAGTTTATGGATATAATGGATAAAGTAAATAGGCTTCTGATTCGTCTCATCAATCTCGAATGAGCAACAAAACTTAATGATTTTTAGTGATGCGAGATAATGCGTGCGTCTTTCCCTTCGGAGGTGTAACTCATCACTGGTGGTCGATCCCATGTAAAGTTTAAGTTGCCCTAAAATGTTGCCTCGCACTCTATTGTCCATTCAATCTCAGCGGTCCTTCTAGGTTTTGTTATTTTTTTTTGTCGGACCCCTCAGTAATAAGTTGAACAACCATCTGACAGCGATCTGAAGATTTTAAACAAAACGGTTTAACGACGACAATCCTTCCCCGCTCTAACTTCTGCGACATCTTGCCTTCGTTTTGGAGAAGGCATAGATAATAATGCTGCGAATACGATCGTCGGATCTAGCCTCAATACCGCATCTTGATGATGAAGGGCCCAAGAATTTCCTGATTGACTATGAACTGCGTATATTTGAGGTTGAGTACTCATCTTGTAGAGAGAAGAATATCGAAGGGCGCGTGTAAATCGGCCCAACAATGAGTTTATCCTTCTTGAGACTTTTACACAATATATCAGTCTATATAGACCTCCCTTTTGTCCTTTCCAAGGTGATCTTTTGCAACATCTGGCGTCATCAATCGCTGTAAGTAGCTCCCTGCATTCTTGAGACCAAACGGTCTGCCCCATTGCCCAGCAGTATAGGCATATTCTGCAATGAAAAGCTATTTTGTCTTGATAGTCAAGGTAGCAAAGGTATTGGTGTCCCCCTGGGACTTTTTTTTTTTTTTTTTTTGCGGCATCCATCATAGGACAGGAGCTCGTAATCCTAAAGCCTAGACTTGAGCAAATTATATAGATAGAGAGTGGAAAATTATCCTTTCCTAGAGTATTTTAATTCAGTCGTGAAATCCACGCTAACCCTGATCTTTCGTTCTTCTTCAGTACTGCTATAATATTCGGATATCCATTCTGGATAATGCGACATTTCAGATTTTTAAAACCAACCTCGATTGAGTTTTTCGCCCATCTCTTTGTTGACTTTCGCCCCTCAAACATTGAATTTAAAGTCCTCTGTTTTGTTGGATAAGCTTCGGATATTTATCTTCAAGTTGAGTTTGTGGTTAGGCACCAGATTGGATCAATGCCCTGCACATAATCGCTGAAACATCCAAGCGAAGACATCACTGTTGTCCGAAACAAATTGAAAAAAGAGTGGTCACGATACTGCTCGCGGGCAGATGAGCTGCCAATATATGATCCCACGCTTGGGCGCCCCACTAATGTAATGTACTCAATGCGTTTCTGCCGCTGGGCCAAATGTTTCCCTGTAGAGGCTGACGGTATAGTTCTTTGATCTACTATTTCAATGTTGTCTATCTAATTTTATGCGCAGCTGATGTTCGGAAGGTGTTTGGTCCAATGATGATCAAATATATTTTGCATGCACGTACTGAATTTTTGACTCCTTTGATCTCGATACGCCACCCTGCCCATTCAAAATGTAATGCCAATGCATGCGGTTGCACGGAATGCAGGCCGCATATTGCCTGTCATAACCAACAGTCCCATTATCCCTAGATAATAGGATTTGTATGACAATGTTAAAAGACAACGTCGAGTGCTTACTGGTCCGGTTTTTTTGGTTTTTTGATTTTTCTGCAAGGTGATAGACGTATAATCTTCCTCGACACGCTTCCACCTTTCGTTCCATTGAAAACCAGCAGATATCCATGTAGTTGGGGGGACCATATTGGACCAGACCCATCTGATCGCATCGTGCTTTACAAAAAGAACTTCAATAGTGCCTACGGTATTATCATCATCGTATGAAGCACCATATTTTACATTTGAACATGATCACAAAGCCATCTGCGTTGAGGATAGCTGACATGCCAAACGTGCACAATCATGAAAAAAAATTCTAGTTCGTTGAGAGCGCGGATACTGAAATTTCGACGAGCTTCTGTATCTTGTATGGACTGAGTGAGCTATGCGTATAAATTCATTTCTCGGACTACTGGGCCTCACCTGTACAACTTGGGTTGGGGTTTTTATAACTCCCGTCTTATAAATCTTCCGTCCTATGTATTCGGCCATCTACAAAGGATGCTGTCAACAACAGTTATAAGCAAAAACATTGCTCGTCTCATGATGTCAGACCTTGTGGTAGAGCAGTATGTTCTCGATCGGTTAAAGCCACTGGGCTTGTGGAAGAATCTGTCTTTCTATAGAGATCGGATAGATGCTGGTTATGGTCACATCCATTTTTGGGAGATAAGGTTTTCGGTAAGTTACTCCCTTCGAGGTCGCTCGGTCAGTTGGATTTGGTGTGCTTTCTTTGTCTCCTCCCTAATATGTTATCGATTAAATCAGAATGGTTAAGTGATCCTAGCTATCAGTATTGATTTTGAGTTTTGCCTTTCTCAGACACCATTCGTTCCAGGCGAGGTATCCATTGACCTTTTCAATATGCCTTACAAATGTCGCGGTTTGTTGAGGATGAGCGGTACCCGCGCCCGGCCATCGACGAGTAAAGGTTGGTGAAAGCAGAAGAATGATCTTCTGGTCGAGCAGATCTACTTTCAAGAAAACTCCAAGAACTTTTTGTAAACGTCTCGAGCGTTCTACCGGCATCTGTTTGAGGCGAAAAGAGAATATAGGTTCTCCCCTTTATATCTATTGTACGAGTAATTCTTGAATGAGAGTTTGTGCAACTGTTTGAAATTGTGATGGACCCTTTTTTTCAGGCAGGCAGAAACCACAGTAGGGGTTTGCCTGGACAAGCTGGTATGAAAGAGTCGGCATGGGAATATGGTTGGA